>CM072803.1:21379500-22720000 GCA_037013495.1 Hippophae tibetana
TATATTTACTCATTGTTTATAATTTATCAGATATCAAAATTATCTTAAAATATACAAAAAAAAAAAGTATTTACCGTCGATAATGCTGTAGTAATATTTAGACACTAAAAAATATTATCATTTTACCTACTAATTATCTAAACTGTGCCGTAAAAAGATGACATTCTTAAATGTTTTTCAGAAGTTTAATTCTACTTCTAAAAATTTTACAAGTTGAGTGATATTTGAAAAAATCCAATCACAAGTGCAAGGCAACAATGCCAACAATAATCCCAAGAATTTTTTTAAGTATCATTGCAGCAGAAAACACAAATTCATGAGCTATAAAACACAGAGAGGTTGCATGCAAGAATTTTACTTCATCTCAAAATAAAAGGAACGATGGTATTTTTGCAATTTATCATACACAAAAAGACTATCATTGATGGATGTGAATGCAATAAATGGAGCAATCAGATAAAATAAAAAATACTGAAGAACACAAATAGAGGAGAACAATAAAATATAGATTCAATGGATTGCAATTGAACCATAGTTCAGAGATTGAATTACAACACCAATCCTAAGACAATCCAAAATAGTAGTTCGAACCATTTACAAAAAGTAAACCCTAAACAACTCAAATTAAACCCCAGTATCCACCACAATCCACAACAGCTTCCCCGAACTTTTTTAACAGCAAGACTTTGATGCTCAACACCTCTAACCACCGAACCCATACAAAGTTCTACCCTGCCTCTTCAAAGCATAAACGACGTCCATGGCCGTAACGGTTTTCCTTCTAGCGTGTTCAGTGTAAGTAACTGCATCACGAATCACATTCTCCAAAAAGATCTTAAGAACACCACGAGTTTCTTCATAGATCAAACCACTGATACGCTTTACTCCACCTCTACGAGCAAGACGACGAATCGCTGGCTTTGTAATTCCCTGAATGTTATCTCGCAGTACCTTACGATGACGTTTTGCTCCTCCTTTTCCCAAACCCTTGCCACCTTTTCCACGTCCTGACATTGTTAATCAACTTAAATCTAAAAAAATCTGAAAAGAATAAAAAAAAATTAGAAACCCTAATTTTCGAAAAATCGAAATGAGATCTAAATTTATGACAGAGAAATGAGATTGGGAGTTTTTGTTTTCAAGTAGTGAAAATACGATTTCGTTTTGGTGGTATTTATATGGTAAGTTTGTGTTCGGTTTAATTATCGTATATCCGGGTGAGGCTTTGGGGTAGATTTCGATCGTCCATTGTTTTTAATGAACCGTAGAGATTGAGAGTAAAGTGAGAACAGATTGATGATGTGGCTGATTGCGGAGTAGTGAGTTTGCACTTTTTATCCTTGTCGTTTTGATTTTCGTTTTTACATTTTCTAAATTAACACTTTCTTTTTAATTATAAATACTATTAATATATAAATTTGTATTTATTTTTATATTAATATTAATTATATTTTATAAGTATTAATATTATTTAAAAAATTAAATTATTTATTTAATTTTAAAAATAATTATGATACATAAATAAGTATAAAATTATAAGTATAAAAAAATATACAAAACAATAAAAATAACATCTTAAAAATTTATAATTATAAAAATAATATTAATTAATATAAAACTCATATATTTTATAACTAAAAAATATGTATATTATTATATTTTTAACACGATCTAATTGAATGTTATTCAAATTAAATTACAATCATATATTTAATGTTAATTATTTTTTTAGTATGATTTTGTTTAATTTTATTGAGATGATATTTTTATTATTATAAATTTTTAATATATTTTTTATTTATTTAAATTTATAAATGCATTCGCTATAATTTATTTTTTTAATAAATAATCATTCATTTAATTTACATCTCATACAAAGATATCCTTAATAAATAAAGTTTTTTCCTTCAATTAATTATATTTTAGATATTTTAGATCTTATATTTTTATGAGTAAATTATGTTTGTCTGAAACATATTAAATTGATTGTTAATATATTTTCAACCTTTTAATAGTTAAAATATATTATAATTTATTATTTTATATTGTGTATATATGTTTTTTTAATAAAATTGTTAATATATATAATTTAGATAAATTTATATATTAAAATAAATTAATGTTGCTTTAGTTATTTTTTGTTTTAAAGATTTGGTCGGATTGATTTAATTAACTTTCTTAACAAGACGAAAGTTTTATGTACCATTTATACTTTTTAGAAACAAAATACTCTCAAAATTATGACTCTCGAAAAAGGAAAATATTATGTATTTGAGATGTATTATAAAGGAGGTAAGATAATATTATTAATAAATAGAATTAAATTTAGTTATTTATACCAAATATGAAATATACATGTTAATTGAGATGATTAAATATTTAAAATATATAGTAATTATTCGAAGATAGTTTGAGAAATCATAAGAAATTCGAGCAATGAGAAGAATTGGAAACAATTCTTCTTCTACATTTCAGTCTATTGAGAGTCTGAAGAAGGTGGCGAGTTGATTCCCTCTATTTAGGGTGATGTGAAAAATATATTGAAAATGTCATGATTTCATATGTTCATCATAAATGGGCAAGCGAATAACAAGTTATCTTTGATCTAACCTTACTTGTATATGCTTACTCCTTAGAAAGATATTTTTTCAACCTCATGATTACTAGTTGTGGGCATGATAAGACCAAGATTTAAACCACTAGTCACTTGTATTCGTAAGAAGACTCAACTTGCTATCAAGCATAAGTCATAAATTCGATTTTGAGTTGGTTTTTGAAGATTGTGGAATTTCAAGCGGTCTTTGGTTATTTTTTTATATTCATGTTTCATAATGTTGATCATATTATTTTTATGCTTATATAGTGGTTGAGACCTATGATTTGAGCATTGGTGATTTGTTCAAATCCTTCTAGGTGACTAAGAAAGGAAGCACTACAGCTGGAACCTCCAAACTCATAATAAGGAAACTCATGCCTAAGGACAAAAAGTTTTCAGGCCCTCAATCACAGAAATCTATAAGTCATTAAAGCATGGTTTTTGAGGAGCAAACTAGTTCTCCCTCACTCCTTGAGGTGGTAATTTGAACTCCTCTTTTGGGCAAGGGTAAAAATGTAACTTTTGTTGACAACCCAAGTTCTTTCAATGAGCCCATCATGGGTAATCCAATGGCCAATGACAAGTTTATAAATATGATGCCCATGAGAACAGATGAGGATGTGATGGTTGAGTTGTGCAATGAGATTGAAACCAGTGGCCCAGGATGAATGATGCCCACCAAATCGAATGAGTATGTGTTAGTCAAGTTATGCAAGAAGGTTGATGCCCTTTTATTTTTAGATTTTGTTTCCTTTTTCATGTTAACCTTTTGATGTAAAACTTTGATTTCATTTCTTAATGTAGGGCATGAATCTAATATGGTACTATAAGATGCACTAAGGTGGAGAGCTTGAAGAAGGAGTTGAGGAAAGAGAAACGGGACAATTAGGTCTTTAGGTCCAAGGTGACTATTATTCATGCTCAAAAACTCGACCTTTCAAAGAGAGAAAATGATGCCCTATGTGGGAGGGGCAAACAAGCAGATCAAAGAGCTGAGGGAATAGATATCCCGATTAAGGGACACCGAGGAGAAACCTCAACATGACTTAAAATACTGCTAGATACAACAAAGCCATTGATTCTTTCAGGGTGAATTCCATTCAAAAGAGCAAGGTCAAACATTATTATGACATGCTTGAATTGACATCCATACCTAAATTAATGATGATATAGAAGGGATCGTGGCTGGAACCTGGCAATGATGTCGAGACTAACATGTCCATATATGTGCTTAATGGTCACAAGTAGTCTTTTACTGGTCATGCTCTAATATTCTATTTGTGATAATTGATAGCTTTATTTAGTGGTAAAGCCATTTACTTGGTTTAATGTTATATTTTGTTAATGGATGAAATAGGACACATGGAAGGCATTTACTTAAGGATGTTATTGGAGCACTAATTTCTTGTGCATTCAATGTGGAGCACTAATTTCTTGTTCATTCAATATGGAGCACTAATTTCTTGTTCATTCAATATAGAGCACTAATTACTTGTCCATTCAATGTGGAGATGAACATGGAGTCTTTGCTACCACAAGTTCTTCAAGGATGTTGCCTATAAATAGCTTGTTTCATTTGTGAAAAATAGAAGAGTAAATGAATTAGAGAGCATCTATAAGAAAAATAGTAAAAGTCTTTGTGAGAGTTATCGTGTGAGTTACTACTTAGAAAGGAAATTTTGTTCCTTATTTGTAAGTAATATTTTACATATTTTGTGATAGAGTTATTTCTCTTATTACAATAGAGATTAGAATTTTTATCTCATTGTAATTAGAGAGAAGGTGTTCTAATCCCTATTTTACAATAGTGAAATCCTCATACACTTACCCGTGGTTTTTTTACCCCAATTTGTTTGGGAGGTTTTCCACGTAAAATATTTGTGTCAATTTTATTTTAATTATTCTCAATTTCACTTTAGTTATGTGTTAACTTCCACCCAGTAATTTTTCCTAATAGTGGTATCATAACAATTGGTTGAAGGGTGTGAAGTAAATCGTTGTGAACGAGATGTCGACTACGATAAAGTTTGACGTTGAGAAGTTCAACATGAGTAATTTCTCGTTATCGAAAATGAAAATTAAGGCAATTTTAAGGAAAGAAAATTGTTTGGCAGTAATTGGAGAAAGGCCCACAGAGATCACTGATGACAGCAAGTGGAACGTGATGGACGACAATGTAATTGCCGATCTAAACTTAGCACTAGCCGATAGAGTGTTATCTAGTGTGGCAGAAAAGAAGACTGCAAAGAAGATTTGGGACACTTTAACAAGACTGTATGAGGCCAAGTCACTACACAATAAGATCTTCTAAAAGAAGAGATTGTACACTCTTCGAATGATGGAATCCACATCGATGACCGACCACATCAACATTTTGAATAATCTATTTTCACAACTTACATCAATGGGTTACACAATAGAGACATCTAAATGTGTGGAGCTTTTATTACAAAGTCTACATAACTTGTATGATCAACTCATCATTAACGTGACTAACAATATCCTCACGGACTATCTAGTCTTCGACAAATTATTACTGTTGTTTTGGAAGAAGAAACCAAGCATAAAAACAAGGAAGACAGACAGGTAGGTTCGCAGCAAGCAAAAGCTTTGACGATGACGAGAGGAAGATCAACGGAACGTGGCCCCAACGGGATTCAAAATCATGGTAGATCAAAATCAAGAAATAAGGAGAATTTCAAGTGTTATAACTATGAAAAGAAATGGCATATCAAGAAGGATTGTTGGTTCAAAAATAATAGTGGAGTCTCTGAGTCATCAAATGCTCAAGGGAATGTGGAAAATGCCTCAGAGATGATGGTGAAGTTCTACACCGTGAGGCAACAACGACAGTTGGAGGCAGAAAGCAATTCTTTGATATCTAGTTATTAGACTTAGGAGCAACATGGCACATGACATCTCTAAGAGAATGGTTTCACAAATACGATCCAATCTGAGGAGGTTCTATACACATGGGCAATGATTATGCTTTGGAGATCCCCAGTATTGGTACTATCAAGATAAAGATGTTTGATGGTACAATTCGCACTATTTAGGACGTATGACACATGAAATGTCTAAGGAATAATCTATTATATTTGGGTCAAATTGATAGTATTGGATGCAAGACCCATATTTAAAATGGGCTCATGAAAATTGTCAAAGGCACACTTATGGTTATGAAGGTAGAAAAGATCGAAACGAATATATTCATGCTAAAATGAGAAACATTGGATGAAGCTGATGTGTGTGTCACATCAATCAACAAAGGAGAAAAGTAGACGAAGATGTGGAATCTCAAACAAGGTCACATGTCAGAACGAGGTTTGAAGATTCCCTTCGATAGAAAGCTACTTCCAGGGCTCAAATCAGTAAATCTACCTTTCTATGAGCATTGTGTTACAAGTAAGCAACATAGATTGAAGTTTAAGAGATCTGATGCCAAGAGTATATTTATTCTAGACTTGATCCATTATGATGTATGGGAGTCACCAGAAATGTCCCTAGGAGGAGCAAAGTATTTTGTGTCTTTTATTGATGATTATTCTAGGAGATGTTGGGTGAATCCAATCAAGAAGAAGTCAGATGTATTTCTAATATACAAAAACTTCAAAGCGTGGATGAAACTTGAATCTAAAAAAAATCAAGTGCTTGAGGACAAATAATGGAAGAAAGTACACAAACAATGAGTTTCTTGCTTTTTGTAAGCAGGAAAGTATTAAACGATAATTCACAGTCACATACAAGTCTCAACAAAATGGAGTGGCAGAGTAGATGAATAGAACTCTTACAAAAAAGATGAGAGCTATGTTGAGGAATGTGGGTCAATTCAACTATTTTTGGGTAGAAGCAACCAAAACCACTTGTTATGTGATAAATTGGTCGCCATCAACAATAATTGATTTAAAGACACTGATGGAGATGTGGACTACTAGTAAGCCACCAGACTACTCTACTTTATATTATTTTGGATGTCATGTGTATGTGATATACAATGCCCAAGAAAGAACAAAGTTGAATTCGAAATCTACGAGGTGTATATTCTTGGGGTATACTGACGGAGTGAAGGGGTATCGCCTGTGAGATCCCAATACCGACAAGGTTATTTTTAGTAGGGATGTGATCTTTGTAGAAGATCAACTACTACAAACAGATGGACACGATAGCACATCGAAAGAGGTTTCAAAGACTACAATAATACAAGTGGAAAATAATTTGGTACAAAAAACTCCAGTTTCTACGGAAGCAACACCAAAGCACGAGGTACAAGAACCAGTCGAGTCTGAGTCTTCATAAGTTCGTCGGTCAACTCGTGAGAGAAGACCATCATCTTGGCATTCAGAGTATATTACGTAGAGCAATGTTGCATATTGTCTTTTAATGGAGAACGGAGAGCTCTCAACTTTCCAAGAAGCTACAAGTAGCTTAGATGTGTCTTTATGGATGGCAGCAATGCAAGAAGAAATTAAAGCTCTACACACGAACAAGACTTGGGAACTGGTACCATTGCCATGGGAGAAAAGCCATAGGTAACAAATGGGTCTACAAGATCAAACTTGATAGCAATGATCAAGTGGAATGGTTCTGTGCAAGATTGGTGGTAAAAGGATTCACTTAGAAAGAAGGTATTGATTTCAACGAGATATTTTCCCTCGTAGTTTGGCTTATAACAATCAGAATAGTCCTCGCTATGTGTGCTACGTTTGACTTACATCTAGAGCAATTGGATGTAAAAATTGCATTTCTTCATGGAGAACTTGAAGAAGAAATCTATATGCTTCAACCAGAAGGTTTTGCTGAAACAAGAAAGAAGAACTTGGTTTGCAGGTTGAAAAAATATCTATACGGTTTCAAACAGGCGTCGAGGTGTTGGTACAAAAGATTTGATTCCTTCATTATTTTCCTTGGATACAATAGACTCGGTTCAGACCATTGTACATACTTTAAAATGTTTGATGGAGATAATAATTTTATTATCTTGTTGTTGTATGTGGATGACATGTCGGTAGCAGACCCCAATAGAGATCAAATCCAAGAATTAAAGGCACAATTGGCTAGGGAGTTTGATATGAAGGACTTAGGACCAACAAACAAGATTCTAGGGATGCAGATTCACTGATACAAAAATAATAGGAAGATTTGGCTTTCTCAGAAGAACTATTTGATTAAGATCTTGCGACGCTTCAACATGCAAGATAGTAAGCCAATTTCTACCCCACTTCTTATTAATTTCAAGTTATCCTCAAGTATGTGTCCTAGAAATGAAGTAGAAAGGAGAGAGATGGCTTGAGTACCATATGTATCAGCAGTGGGAAGTTTAATGTTTGTCATGATATGTTCAAGACCAGACATTGCACAAGTAGTGGGAGTAGTTAGTCAGTTTATGGCAAATCTTGGAAGAGAGCATTAGAATACTGTGAAGAGGGTTCTAAGATACATCAAAGGAATTTCCAATGATGCATTATGTTACTGATAATCAAATCTTATTGTCAAAGGCTGTGTTGATTCAGATTTTGCAGGGGATCTCAATAAAAGCAAGTCTACTACAAGTTATGTGTTTACACTTACAGGAGGAGCTATAAGCTGGGTATCTAAATTGCAATCAGTTGTAGATCTATTTATAACGGAAGCATAATACATGGAAACTACATAAGCTTGCAAGGAAGAAATCTGGATACAGAGGTTATTGGAAGAGCTCGGGTACAAGTAGAAGAAGATTGTTCTGTTTTGTGACAGTCATAGTGCTTTGCACATTGCAAGGAATCCAACTTTTCATTCACGAACAAAACACATAAGGTTTTAGTATCATTTTGTTCGAGAAGTAGTGGAAGAAGGTAGTGTGGATATGCAAAAGATTCACACCGAAGAGAACCTAGCAGATGTTATGACCAAGCCAATCAACGTTGATAAGTTTAAATGGTATAAATCCTTATGTGGTCTAGCAGAAACATAAGCAAGCATGGATTTGGCAAGTGAGGAAGGATGGAAGGATTATGTAAGTGACTTTAAGTGGGAGAATGTGATAATTGATGGCCTTGTTTAGTGGTAAATCCACTTACTTGGTTTAATGTTATATTTTGCTAATGGATGAAGTAGGAAACATGGAAGACATTTAATTAAGGATGTTATTGGAGCACTAATTTCTTGTTCATTCAATGTATAGCACTAATTTATTGTCCATTCAATGTGGAGATGAACATGGAGACTTTGCTACCATAAGTTCTTCAAGGATGTTGCCTATAAATAGCTTGTTTCATTTGTGCAAAATAGAAGAACAAATGAATTTGAGAGCATCCATAAGAAAGATAGTAAAAGTTTTTGTGAGAGTTATTTTATGAGTTACTACTTAGAAAGAAAAATTTGTTCCTTCTTTGTAAGTGATATTTTTTTTATTTTGTGAGAGAGTTATTTCTCTTATTACAATAGAGATTAGAATTATTATCTCATTGTAACTAGAGAGAAGGTGTTGTAATCCTTATTTTACAATAGTGAAATCCTTCTCCACTTGTTCGTGGTTTTTTTTACCTAATTTGTTCGGGTGGTTTTCCACGTAAAATATTTGTGTCAATTTTATTTTCATTAGTCTCAATTTCACTTTAGTTGTGTGTTAACTTCGACCCAATAATTTTTCCTAACATTATTATTGTAATGTTTTTCTTCTATGTGCCCAATTTTTTAGGGCTCTCTATGTATCAATACAATTTCTCTTGTTGTGGATGGTTTTTTTAATTTATTAACATGGATTTTCATTTTATTTGCATATGTGCATGTGATTTGGTTGTCACTTATGGATGTGGTTAATTATTTTGTTGAGACACTTTCTAATTTTTTAGGACACGTGGAATGTGTATTCTAATGAAATTGAGGTTGGAAAAGCATTAAAGTATTGTCCACATTTATAGGAGCAAAATTGTATTAATGCAAGATCATATTGAGGCAATTTTCATTGGAGATAATAAAGCCTTTGAATAAAGTGATATGTCTCATAGAGGAAGAAACTCATTGTGCCAATACATATTTGAAGTGTGGGGAGAATATGTTTCTCGTGTGTTTCTCGAGGTGATGTAAGTCACCTAAGATTTTGAGAAGATTCATGAGGGAATAGAGAGTTATTTGGTTGATATCATGAAAAGCTTGCCCCCATTTTTAAACCAAATCTAAGCCTAGAATTTTCCGTTAGTTTTTCCTGAAATATCTTACAATAACTATGTGTTTAATATTATCTCTATTTTTACAAGTATTTTTAATGTATGTTTAATGGTACTTTGTAGAATTGGTATTGACTTTAATCCAGTTATATGGCAAGTAATGCATTGGTTAAGCATGACTTCAACAATTGTTAATGAAATTTTTATATTCCTTATTACCTTGGAACTGGACAAAGCTACCTTTTCAAAGCTCTTAAAGGTTGGTCCTAGCGTTTTGCTTGATTCAGTACTAAAATGATCAGTCCTTTTTTTTATAATTCAACCTCCTTATCGTCTTGGAATCGAATAACTCTAACTTCTTAAGACTCCCAAGGGTTGATTTTGAAAATTCTTTTTTGATAAAAAATAATTTCTAATAACAAAAATTGTGGAAGCAATTGGTATTCGGTGACAAAAATTTGCCCAACAAAATATCTTATGATATTAATACTTTAATTGTAATAAATTAGAACAAGTAACATACTTTTGTAGTTTGTGAATAAATGGTTGAAATCTTTGATCTTTCAAATCTTGTCTCCCAACTAGCAATAACGAAATTGACAAAAATCTTTACAAATTCCAAGTAGATCAAACTTGCTTCTAGGTCTCCAATCAAAAGCCCTTATTTTGTGAAGGTTTTTAATGAGAAAAAATTTCTATCAATAACACTTTCTTGAATCATCGCGGCTTTGGATTAAATTTTCCTCACAAAACTCTCTCGATTATGTATTATAAAATTTTCTCATTTTTTTATGTATTGGTTAGCCATATTGGGAAATAAGGTGTATTTAAATCCTTACATTTCAATCAACTTTGATTGATGTTGGATCTCTAAATTATCTCTAATTAGAAATCCTAGACACAATCAAATTGTGTGTTTTAATGAAAATCTCATTTCTATTATTTTAACTTTGACCTAGCACATGTAATGGTATTATTCCTAATTGTTTACTACATTGAATTAAAAGTATTTTAATAATTAATCTAAAATAAAATCATTTTGATTGTTATTAAATATAGTTATTGTTCAACAAGTATTTAAATGACTACTAAACATTTAAATTTTACATTTTAATATTTTAATTCATCCAAACAAATATTTAGCCTAACTAAATATTATTTAATTAATTAATTTGATTATGTCAAATTATCATTTTACTTTTACATATTTATTTAACATTTACAACCATCATAAAATTTCCTAATAAACAAATATATATTTTTGGTTATATGAAATAATTAATTTCAAATTAATTATTCAATCATCTCGAAAGCGACATCGTTTAGTCATTGTTATAGAGGAGACTTGGGATATGGTGAAATTATAAATTCAATCTTAAAAAAAATATTGATACATTAATTAATCTTTTTACCTTATCTATTACATATATAATTATATTATAGATTGTAAGTAGTTATTCAAGATATAGATTGCTAAACAAAATAAATAGTGTTTAACATCTACTTAAATATAGAATGTATTTAATATCTTTTAAGATAACCTCTTAATCCACCATAAATACTGACAGGTCAAAATACTTCATTGTGCTTGATTCAGGCAATGTAATTAAAATATGAATGATAATGAAATTAAAAAAAAATTATTTGATTTAATCGATAAAATAAAAAAAGAAATCAGTATTATAATATTTGGTTTATTATTAAAATATATTATTAAAATTATTATTTTTTTAAATAATTATTACTTAAAAATAAAATATATTATTAAAATTATTATTTTTCTAAATAGAGTTTAAAGTTTTAAAATTTAGTATTTAGGATTTAAAATTTGAGTAAAAATAAAAGAAAAAAAATAAAAATAAAATAATGATTTTAA
Organism: Hippophae tibetana; assembly: GCA_037013495.1. Classification (NCBI taxonomy): domain Eukaryota; kingdom Viridiplantae; phylum Streptophyta; class Magnoliopsida; order Rosales; family Elaeagnaceae; genus Hippophae; species Hippophae tibetana. Next base: position 21,391,121 of record CM072803.1, read on the forward strand.
AAGAGACAAAATTCTAATTTTCTTTTTGATAATTGATTTTATTATATTCGTAATTTTCAATACAATTAAATATAAAATTAGATTAAATTAATACTAATTTCCTTACATTCTAATAAATCAATCGTGAAATTATAGTAAAAATTTGTAAATAATAAAGATGTCAAATCTTGCATATGCTGGGAACACTTCAGTGTACAACTTAGATCTTTAAGACAATTTCCAAATAAAAGAAGCTACTGATGTAAATTCATACCATATTTCCATGTTTTAAAACGAAACATTTTTCAATTTTTAATAAAATTGTGGCACCCAATATAATATATGAAATTATATAAAATAAAAATAAATTTATATAATATTAAAAAAATTATTTCCATACATTTAATTTTTAATTTTAATTGTTACAGGTGATAATTTTTTCAATTAAATTTAAATTGAATCTAACATTTTTCCAGTAATCAAAAGAACAAACATCAACATAAACATGAAAGTGAACATAAAATTGCAGCAGAAAAGTACAAATTCAAGTTAAAAACAGAGAGAGAGGCTGCAAGTTAGAATTTTAAATCCTCTCAAATTACACATTAAACGTAGACAGCCCCATCTATGTCCTCTAATTCAACTGAATTGACCATTGAATTATTTCTACCCAAAAAAAAATATTGCGGGTATTATTGCAATTTATCATAAACAGAAGGACGATCATTATGAATGTGAATGCCAATACATGGATTAATCAGATAAAGAACATATATTCAACAAAAATAGAGAACACATAATTTATAGATTCATAGGAGTGCAATAGAACCACAATTCAGAGAATGAATTACACGACACTAATCCTAAGACCATCCAAAAGGGTAGGTAGAACCGTAATTATAAAAAAAGAAAACCCTAAACAACTCAAATGAAACCCCAATATCCACAATAGCTTTCCAGAACTTTCTTGACAGCAAGACTTCGAAGCTCAACACCTCTAACCACCGAATCCATACAGAGTCCTGCCCTGCCTCTTCAAAGCATAAACGACGTCCATGGCCGTAACGGTTTTCCTTCTAGCATGCTCAGTGTAAGTAACGGCATCACGAATCACATTCTCCAAAAAGATCTTAAGAACACCACGAGTTTCTTCATAGATCAAACCACTGATACGCTTCACTCCTCCCCTACGAGCAAGACGACGAATCGCCGGCTTTGTAATTCCCTGAATGTTATCTCGGAGTACCTTACGATGACGTTTCGCTCCTCCTTTTCCCAAACCCTTGCCCCCTTTTCCACGTCCTGACATTGTCAATCAACTTAAATCTAAAAAAATCTGAAAACGAAGGAGATGAAATTAGTAATCCGAAACCCTAAAATTCCCTGAATGAGAGTGGGAGATGGATACCCGCTCTGGCTTATAAACGAAGAAATAGAGCTGCTGGATTTGTTTTCGAAAAAAAAGTTGGGTATATACGATATCGTTTTGGCTAAATTTATTGGGCAAGCTTGTGTTAGCTTAAATTATAGTATATCCGGGTGAGGCACGTGGGGTGGATTTTGATCGTCGATTGTTTTTAATGGACCGTAGAGATCGAGAGTGAAGTGAGCACAGATTAGTGATGTGGCTGGTTGCGAAGTAATGAATTTGTGCTCTTTTTTGGTGCTTTTGATTTTCGTTCGAGGAATACTAAACATCACAGGTTACGAAAATCTTCGTAATAATGGTAAATTATATAATTTATAAATATTTATGGCTATTATATAATGTAATTTTATAATTTATGTCTATAAAATAATAAAAATTTAATATGTAGATAAAATTCAGATAAAATTACTCCATAAATTATGATGATTATCTCAATTAATATGATATTTTATGATTAATAAAAATATTAATTTATGATATATAATTATCAAAAAATAAAAATAAAGCACATTTAAAATAAAGAGTCAAAAAATTTATCACAAATAAACTATATTTATCTTGACATAAAATAAATTACTACAGTTTTTTTAATAATAAAAATATACAAATTAATTATAAAGTTTGTTATTTTTATAGTTATATATTTTAATAATAATATTTTTTATTTTAAAAAATTATAAAAATTACAAAAAATAACACCTTAAAAATTATAATAAATAATAGCATCTAATAGTATTAAACATTATATGATTGAATGATATTTAACATTAAATTAGTCTAAATTACCATACTTTAATTTATGGTTCAATTAAATGACGTCTAAACTAAGATGATGTATTATACTTTTTTAATAGTAAAAATGTTCAAGATAGACATAAATAATGCTATTTTTTGTTTCAAATAAAAATTTACTTTAATTTATGAACGAACTATTTTTAATAGTTTTTTAATGTCTATTAGGGATGTCTTATTGTATTTTATTGAGAAAATAGTTTTATTTCTCTTCTATATCTAATGAAATATTTTCTAAATAAGGTTTTTGATTGTCTTCTATCTCACAATGTTTTCATTTTTTTATGTTGTTAAATAAAAGTTGGAGGTTTTAAACAGTTAATTTTTTTTTTATTTTGAAGACATGGATGATATCTTCTTTTAAAGTTGTTAGACTTATTCTGTCGAAATGTTGTGTGAAAGATTGATATAAATTTATGAAATTATTTCATATTAATAATATCAACTTCTATTTCTTATTGATATATGGTGTGAATGTGAAAATTTTCTCCTCTTATCATTATATCAATATCTTTTAACATTTTATTAAATTTTATTATAGTATTATTAATAATTCTTATAATTAAATATTTTGTCATTTGTTTCAAGTTGTCTTTTGGAATACATATTTACTACCTACACACATGCTAGTCCTTGTATCTATATATACATGTAAACGATAAGTGTTATAACATTTAAATCTTAGTCATACTTTAATACAAGTATTATTTGGATATATAATATTATATAAATCATTTATCTTTCTGACGAAGAATACCCACAATTTGAGTGTTCATATTCTGAGTTAATTATTTATTCTTCAGTTTCTTCTAATAGATAGATACTATAAGTATCATCTATATCAGATTCTTCGATTAGTTCTAATTTCATTTTGAAATCTTATTCTAAGATTTTTGCTTTATGGAAATTCCTTTTTATGTTGAAGTCTGCTTGGACATTCATTAGCATAATGTTTTTTCATTACAGATCCAATATCTGTATTTTTTCTTTCATGAAGAGTAATAATTCCTTTTTTTCATAAGGTTTATACTTCTCTCTTCTAAAATATAGTTTCTTATAGTTTTCCCTATTAAATCTCTTTTTATATTTTTTGGAATTTTTGTTTTTTGAATTTATATTTTTTATATTTATATTTTTGTTTATAAGATTTTATATTACATCTATATTTTCCTAGTATTCTAAAATCTCTTATATTAGAGAAGATTTTATCATTTCCTCTTATCTGTTTTGTATTTTTTATATCTTGGCATTTAATAATAATCCAATTTTTAAGGATTCTTATTTTTCTTCTTAAAGTATTTGATATAGTTTCTCTATTCCTTTGTTCTCAATTTTTTGTTAAAATTTTATGTAATATTCCAAGCAATTTTGGGAAAAACATTTCTTCATGAGTAGTTTGCATAAAGGGTGGTAATTTATGGTTATACATTTCATATTCATAAATAAAATAATTTATGTAACACATGTTACAAAGTTTCATATTTGTTAGATGTCATTTAGCTTTATTGATTGCATTTTTACTAAATTCAGTGATAATCTTTTATTTATCTTCTCTAATATATTTTTTGTATATTTCATTTATTATTTTATCCAAGTCACTATTACAAAATGGGGTATTAAAGTCGGTTAAAAATTGACTTTAAATTTACTCATTTTTTATTATACTCAAATAAAAACATGTATTCAAGCAGAAAAAAACCAAAATCAGTTTAACAAATAGTTCAAATAATACAAATATTTGAAAAATAAAATATTAATTAATAGTAGAAAAATTATCATAGTTTTGTTCTATTTTTTTTCAAAATCATCATATTCTTCTCCTGATGTTATAATACAAACCTACATATATAATACAAAAATTTATACACATAAAAACATAAAAAAATATATGAATAATAAGTGCGTAAAATTAATAGAAATACTTACAAAAGTAAATGAAGTAACAAAATGAAGGAAATGAAGAAAAAATGGTGTTTTGTAAGTGAGAAATGGGTATAAGTTTCTTGAGTATTTTGCTAAAAAAAATAGGGGATCTAAAAGATTAGTTAGAGAGGAAGAAAACCCACTAACCGACGCTAGAATTGGTAGTCGTAGGTGGCCGAAAAATGAGAAAGAGTGGAGGAGAAGTGGATAAGGTTTTGGGTTTTTAAGAGTTATGCAACGCTTGGAATAGTTTATGTCTGGGGAAAAAAGAAGAGAAAATAATTTATCCACGTGTGTAACGTCGATTCTACGTGTCAACTGACGCTAAGTTACGTGTATAGCGTTTGTTCACCACGTCAACTGGCACTACGTCCATGTATAGCGTCGGTTCGACACATCAACCGACGCTACATCCTACGTGGATAGTGTCAGTTTTACACCAAAATGACTTTACATATCGACTTAAATACCCATTTTTGTAGTAGTGAGTATTCCTTTCTTGTGAAAATATTTCATTGCATTAACAAATGTTGTTGATCTATTAAGTTTGAAAACCAAACTTTAACATTTCTTGTCATTTTATGTGTTATAAGTACCCTACAGATTAACAGGTTTGTTTGGATAGTTTGAAAGGTTTGTACGAGCATACTCATGCCACTAGCCCATTCATTTAAGGCTTTCTTCATATCTATTATACAATCTAAATCTATAAGTTCATACTTATAATTATCATGTAGTTTGAACTCTAGTGGAATACTACATCTAGTTCCCCAATGCAACCCTTCCTCCATTTTAGGCGGTTGTTTTTTTCTATATGTGGTATCAAGTTCTTCTATTCTTTGCCTATTTATTTTTCCCTATATGGGTCAGATGTTTCTTCTTAGTAAGAGTCTGGTAATGAAATTAGTTTCATATGACCTTTTGAGGTCATGTTTTCTGGTTCAAAATCAATTTCACTAATTATTGTCATATCATCATATTCTTTGTTAATACAAAGTTTTTCATTATAATTTTTTTATATTTCTTCGTTGGTTAATGACAATAAACTAACCAATGTTTTTATATTCTTATTTTCAAGGTACATGAATTTTCTTTCTAATTCTTTTTTATATTCCATTAAATTATAATTATTTTCTTGTTCTTATATTCTTCTTCATTTTTTCCTTTTCTCATTTTTAGGAATTAAGGAATCTGATCTCCTAGGTAGTTTTTCTTTTAGTTCTTCTAAGAAATCATATTTATAACTTATTATTTCATTATTTTTATGTATATTGTATACATATTTTCCTAATTTTGATTTTTTTTGTGCATATCTTGTTTTAGTTTATTATAACCACATTTATTTATTTCCTTTATTAATTATTTTTGTATATCTATTGTTTTCTGTAAATATTTTGTGTTTGATTCTTAGACTAAATCAATTTCCTTTGTTAATAATTGTACAGTTTCAAATAATGTGATTTAATTTTTTGCTACACCTATTACGCTTCAATTTACTTATAAATGTATATTTTTTATTTAAACATTAGTTTTTTCCTAATATACAATCATTAACTAATGATTTCATTATTTTGACTTCGTTTTCTATTTTGTTAACTTCTTCTTGGTTAGAAGTTTCTCCTTCATGGTCTATAAAAGTAAATATTGTTATGCTATTATTTTTAACAACATTACTTTTTCTTCCCATTATCAAATGTTTTTCTTTGATATCTAATTTCCGTTATTCTGGTATTTCAAAAATTGTTAGTATTTTTGGTTTTATTATTCATCCAAATTTCTTAAAAGTTTTGTCTATTTCTATACATTTATTTTGTTCATATATTGAACTATTATGACTATTTGTTAAAGAATATGCTAATAGATAATGTATTGAAAATGGTTAATTTCTTTCTTTCATTAATTCTCCTATCTCAAATTCATAAGCTAGACTTAATACTTGATTTAGATTTTTATCATGTATATTAATAACAAACCTAAGATATGTTGTAAATTTTAATTTTTTGTATCCTAATTTAGCATGACTCATTTCTAATAAAGCATATTACTCATTTATTATTCTGTTATCTAATAATGTTATTTTTATTAGTATATCTATTCATTCTCTAAAATGAGTTTTTATTAATATTTGATTTTTTCTTAAATGAAGATATCTAATTTTTTCTTTTGTATTTATAAGGAATTTTCTATAACTTGTTTAACATAGTATTTTTTTATCAATAAATGATATATTATACTTTTTTTTTTGCATCTCTAATCTTAACACTCATTTCTTTATTACTTATGTTATAATAAATTATGTTTTTCATAGGGAATATTTTTTTTAATAAAATGATGGATCTTTAAATCTATCTCTTCTTTAAGATTTAATTTTGATTTTTGAATATTTTTAATTTTTTTTTACTTATTACCATTTTTTGTGAAAAATATCTTGAGATATTTTCTGTTTTTATGTCTATTATTTCTTGGACATAATATATAAAGTTTTTATGTACTACTTGTACTTTCTAGAAAATATACCTAAAAATAATAATTTTTTTTTAAATTTATAACAATAAAATAATATATTTATATTTAATTAATATTTTTTTATTAAAAAAATATAACTTATTATTTTATATTAAATGTCATCTAATTATATTTTATTAAAATCTAGCTATAATCAAAGTGATTTTATTTTATAAATTTTCAAAATACTTTCAAAATGAAAATGACTCTTAGAAACCAAAAATGTTATGTATAAATAATAGTGAATAATATTATAAATAAATATAGTTAAATTTATTAAATTATATTAAATAAAGTAATTAAATATTAATTAAAATAATAATATATTTATGATATATAATATTATTTATTTTTAAAAATAGTCCGTAACAGAGTAAGAGCATATTCAACCTATTATATCATTCTATCAAAAAAATTGCATTATTTTTGTTGAAATATTACAGTATATTTTTCTTATCTTCAAAACACAACACCAAATAATAATATTACACTAAAAATATATTTCTTTATAAAATTTAATACTTTTTTTTTTATTTTTTTAACTAAATTTTTAATAATTATTATATTAAATCAATCAATTAATTATATATTTATATTAATTAATAATAATAATAAATTTAAAAATTATAAATCCACAGATAAAAACATTATATTTATTATATTAACTAACAATTATATTTAATTAAAAATATATATTGATGGACATTAATTTTTTTTAAATTAAAATATTTATTCTATAAATATTCGATTAATACATTTTAAAATATATTGTGTGCTTATTTATCTTTAATTTATTTATATCAATCAAATTATTCTTCAAACTAATTATTTTTGTCTGCAATAATTTATATCTATATTATTGATGACATTATGTTGATATGATTAATTATTTTGTCGTTAAATTGAGTAAAAATGTTATTAGACAATATACAAATTATAATAAATGATTTAAATTTGATAACATGTGTTCTATTTTTAAAAATATTTTGAAATTTAGAAATAATATTGACAATCCAATATTTAAATTTTAAAGATAAAATAATAATTTTGTTTCATCCTAATCAAAGTCTAACTCCTCAAAATCTTCTTATTTGTCTTCATTTTCTCTTAATATATATACTGTGAAAACCGGTGTTACTTAGCTCAATAAGCGGTGCAAAATTATTGGAGATAAAATTAAGAAGTAAATTAAGGAGTGTTAACTTCTTAATTCAAGGAGTAAAACAATAACCTTAATTTAAGAAGTAAATTAAGAAGTAAATCAAGAACCTTAATTGAAGGAGTAAATCAATGAATTATCATTCTTAATTTAAAAAGTAATTCAAGGAGTAAAACAAGAAATCCTTAATTCAATGAGTAAATCAAGAAATGTTTAATTCAAAAAGTAAATCTCCTTATATATAACTATATAATTGTAATTAAAATATGAAAGAAATAATACAACTTTAAGAGAGTTTGTTTTATTTGAAAAGACCTTTGGTCTTGACGTTTTCAACTCAAATTTTCAACAAAAATCAAGAAGAAAAATTACGAATATATTATAATAATTATTGATGAAAATTAAAAACTCATAAAATTAAGCAAAAAATAACAATGTTAGAATTTAAATAAAATAATAAAATTTCATTTAAATTTAAATTTTATAAAAAAATTGAAACTACTTGAATTTATTTGAAGTGAGCAAATATGTAAAAATTATTTGAAGTGAACAAATAAGAATTATGTAAAAAAAATTCGAGGACATAGATCTCAATAACAAGAAAACTTATTTAAAAGTCAAGATCGAGATCTCAAAATAGCTCCATTATTTTTTATCAATAATTTAATAATTTTGAAAGATTGAATTTTTTTACAATTGTTAAATCGTTATATTTTATATTATATTTTTAGTTTTATGTAGTATTTAATACATTTTTAATTAATTTTACATCATATTTTTAATTTTAATTTATTATATTTTTAAAAAATAAACAAATTAAATAATAAGGAGATATAGTTGTTAATTTTTTTAATCAAATAGATATAATTAAGATAAAATATAAATTAAAAATAATATTTTAGATTTTTTATTTTTTATTAAATATTAATACGTGAATAATATCATGATAAATGAAATTTATGGTGTTATATTTAGTGCGTTTTAAAGCTATTTTTAGAGCAAAAATTGCACCATTTTTGATACAATGACATCTTCAACCTTGTATTAAAACACTAAATTTAATACAAAGTTGTTCTAATTTATTATCAAATTTTATATTAAATTTGATATTATGAATAATATTTAGTTAAATTTAGTTCGATATTGTTTATCTCACTAACATCATTCACTTGATATTTTTTTAAAAATTAATAAATTAAAATTATATATATGATAAATAATTATTAAATATTATTTTTGGTATAATTTTTAGCTTAATGAAATAAATATTTTATAAAATAAAATAATATAATTTTAATGTAATATTAGATATTCTGGGATTGAGAGAAATAAAATTTAATATAGTTTATGGTATAAAATGTTGTAAATTTGGCGCAAAATGGTGATAAAGGTTAAAATATGTCTAAACGTCCTTTATAAGTTAGCGCTATTTACGGACAAAGACCCATCACTGCCGCCAGACCCTTTCCCTGGCCGCCCCTTTCCTTATCGACACGGACAAAACCAGACGGCGCCGATCGACGCATCGCCGTTCTCCCTAGCTTTCGCTGGTTACCAGGTCAGAGGTAAAGGTGATGGCTCTGTGACTCTCCCTTAGTGTTTCGCCTATATCCTCAACGGCTTCACTCCTCACTGGTGGTACTTTCAACCGTAGCTCTCATTGTTCGTGGTTTCCCTCAGGCTCAGGTTTGGTGTCTAATGTCTATTAACTTAATACCTTTAAATTTTTCATATGTTTTCTACCTTTTAATTTAGATGTGATGATTTTTTGCTATGATCTACAGATACAATACGATAGTATCTGATTTTTATATTTATTTGTTTTTTTTTTAAATTTGATATTTTTGCATGAACATTCATGTTTTATTTTACCCGTAGGAATTAGTTTTAGAATTGTACTAGGCTCAAATAATATTACCGAACTCATGTTTTAGTAAACTTATTTATATCTTGAGGGTCAATTTTTCATCTAACTGAACCTTATTGGACTTGGTCTTAACCAGTCCCTCTAAATGAAGCCACATCTTTCAGTTTTCGTATTATGATTATGTACGAACAAGGCATAGAGAGTTAAGAATTCTTAGCTAATTAAGATTGTAATTAAATATTAACGTCCTCTCAATTTATATACTATCCTTTAAGATTGTAAACTCACTCACCTAAACGAGGTTTTTTTTTGTTTAAAAAAAAAAGAAAAAATGTTGCCCCTCCTTATCTCTTGGTTTTTGGTGGAAGGGCTGAGCTTCAATTATTGTCAAAGCATGAAAGTAGTAGAATGTTCGATTGGCCTTCATTATGCAGACTTCTTTATAGTGACAACATGTTCTTTCATTGAGTTTTTGGTAGCAACCACATTGGCATTCATGGCATCCTTATTGTTTTTTAAAAGATAATTTCATCTAAAAGCTAATTTAAGGGCAATTCTTCAAAATCCATCCTTCAACTTAATACGCCCTTTTCCATATGCTCCCTAATGTTTTAAAAATTACTCAACGCACCTAAAATTTTATGCTCAAGTTTACCAAAATATCTAGGTTTATCAAAAATGATATTTTCAACATTTACTAAATACACCCCTAGTAATAAAAATTAAACTTTGATAGGTTGACGTGAGTGCACGTGCGTGTGCTTGCGTGCACACACAATATATATATGTCTAACATAGTTTGTGAATTTGTAAATTATTTGTTTTTTGGAACGAATTATAAAAGTCAAGTTTCTTTGAAGATAAGAACTATGTTTCGATTTGCGTAGTAGTCTTTTCCCCCCCTTCCTTTAGAGGTATATTTAGTTTAAAAGTTTATACTCGGTGTATTGTATAATGAGTGTTGTTGTGTGTACTGGGATAAAATTGTCGATATCTTTTTTAAGTTGAAGCTTTCTATCTTTTTAAATGAGGGTGTATTTAAATAATTTAGAAATGTATAAATGTGATGGGTGTGTTGAGTCCAGGGAGAAGAATCACACTAATTTAATTTATATTTGAGTTGTTATTAATTTTTTGGCTCACAGGCAGAGGTATTTGGGGTGTAAAATATTCACATAAAGAAAGCATTGTGTATCTCTCTTTTAAATCACTTATTTAACCCTCACATACATATTTCTATTATTAATCTGAGCTATGAGCATTTTTGGCCTGAATATGCCCTACAATGAGGTCACACCATCTAATAAGACAAATCACATAAAGCTTGTGACCCTTGCTATGGAGCTTGGCTATTCAGGAGTTGCATACAACCAAAAAATTGAGGGTGTGATGTCTGACCATGATCATCACTCCTTAGTCCCTCTTCCACTTTCTTCTACTCTAAAGCTTGCCCCTGCTCTTGCCTCCTCTGTCTATTTCCACCATGACCTTCTTAGTGTTACATGCTTCTCCTTATTCTGGAAGTACACTCGCCTCACCTTTTGTGGAGATAGTCCCTCTTGGCTCAGGCTCTAAATTCTGACAACTGCATTTTAAAATCCCATGATTTGGTTTCTATAATGCCTATGAACCAGAGTGTCTTTGATCTGGCCTGTGAAAAATTGGAGTTTGGCGCTTTCAAGTTTGGTTTTTATATTTCCTGATTTAAATTTAATTATTTTGAAGTAATTTTGAGTTTCTCAATGAGGTTTATTTTGGCCCATTAGGTTGATTTGCTTACAATTGATTTCTCCAAGAAACTACCTCTTCGGTGGAAGATGCCCATGGAAAAAGCTGCTATTAAGGTTTGGATTGTTATTCTTTATGTTTTTCTAAATTAGTACGATAAAAGTACTTTAGATTAATATTTTTTAATTTTTTAAATGTGCAATGTGGAGTCTTTTTTGAAATTGCATACTCTAATCACATTCAAGCTAGGAGACAAACCGTTTCCCATGCAAAGATAGATTTGAGTAAACTATATTTTTTGAGGTTTTTAGACTGGATACATAGTGATTGTAAATGCATATTTGGTCGTTACAATGTTTTGATTAGATTTGTTGTTCCTGATTTTTAAATACTGCTTTCTTTTGGTGGCATAACTCAAGTCTTATGAGAACTTGATACTTGCTTATTTTTACAGTGGTTGTCTCAAGTTGGTTTAATAACTTTATCAAGTTGTACTCTTTAGTTCACTAGTGTTTTTTTTATATATTACTCTGAAGTCTATTAGGTTAGTAACTGTCTCAAGTTGGTTTAATAACTTTATCAAATTGTACTCTTTAGTTCATTAGTGTTTTTTTTATATATGACTCTGAAGTCTATTAGGTTAGTAACGTAGGACTATCTATTCGGTAGTTTGACTGGCATTGACGCTTGAAATGCACTTTTAAAGGCAGCAATATCAGTGGTGTTGTGAAGCTTTCGACGAGAGGAGTTTAGTGGTGGTCTTTGAGAGATGAAACTAAGGGTGGAAGGAACGGTGGAAAATATTTTAGTCATCCTCATTCATTCGTTTGAATACTCGCAAATAAGCAAAACCAACAATCACTCTAGGAAAGAGCTTTCTAACACCACCAATATCGCCATCATTGGAGCCATCAAAGGTATATTTCAAAGTCAATGTTGGTAAAAAATAGTGGATTAAAAGTGTCCAACTTGCGTAATCTACTAGACTCTTTGGGTATTTTCCCTGTTTTTATTTCTTATCCAAGTTTCCATCTTAGTACCCTGGATTTTTTTGGTGGTCTCCATGTTTAATCCAACTTAAGGTACTATTTAAAATTTTGAGTATGTTCAACTGGATTCTATGTCATGATGTAGACATTTTTTTGCTTGTTTTATAAGATCTATGGCTGATCTATTACACGCTTCCCTCATGATGTGGTTGATAAATGTTGTCCATTGTGTTAGAATATTTTGAATTGTTTTTTCTTTGAAATTCGGGTTGGTTTTTCTACTGATATTTTGTGCATGGAACTGTCTAAACTTTCAATTGCTGGTAGATTGGACTCGTGGAAAGAATCTAATTATCTCTACTGTTGCTCATATTGTCTACAAACAAAGAAGGCCACTTGATGTTGCAAACTTGTCATTTTTTCTTGGGCTTTCTATGGAACAAGCAAAAGTGGCTTTGTCCAAATATTGTAGGAATGGTTACTTCCACAAAGCTCACAGCCATGTAGATTTGATGTTTGACATGGGTAGCAGCTAGACTCTTAGGCGCGTGAACAGCGTGCATGGGTGATGGCATGATACCTTGCACACGTGGGGGTCGTTAGGCAATGCGTCTATAAAACCCTTGTGTGGCACCAATTAGGGAACACTTCATTTTGCCAATTTTGATCTCCATTCTCACCATTCGCAGAGCCTGTTCAGTGAATTTTGTTGAGCTCAACCGATGAGTTGTTCTCTTTTCTTTTAATTGAAGTATACTTTTCTGTTTTCAAACACTAAATGTGCTGCATCAAATATCATCCAGAGAACAAGCTGAGACCAACAGACCATGATCCTTTGACTTGTTTGAATGGGATCCCATTTCTAGTGGTGAAGGTGATTTGCCACTGGATGATTTGCAATGTCTCTTGCTTCATCATCCACAGAAGTAGGCAAAGCTATGAAAGCCATTGTTTTTAATTTGGCTGTTGATAACATGCCGTCAAGGATTTGCTAACTGGAGATAGAGATGTGCACAAATTAGCAGATAGTGATAAGAAAGTTCCTTTCAAAAGAAATCAAGGATCATTCCACAGAATTGATCTTTCCAAGCCTGGTCAAAAACCCATTTTGCGGTGTTCCAGCTAACTATAATACCTTCAATATCCAAAGTTCTCAGGAGTTATGTATCCCTTCTGATACCAAACATGTTGTGGATGCTTCGGAAAATGGTGCTGCTCAGACATCCACAGAGGTTGGACCAAATAATTTATACAACTCGGATACAACCATGAACTTTGAAACAGAAGTTGATATGCATTGTAGAACTGTGTCAAAGGTTCTGACTTAAATGTTCGTACATCATACATAGCATTAGTTGCTGCTTCTAATGATGATTCTTAAGTAGAGAATTTACTTCTTATAATGAAGAGGAAAGTTTCAAATCTGATATAGGAATCGAGGGTGATCTTATGGATGAAGACTCAAATTCTGTAGATGTAAAAAATGAACAAGATACATCTTCAATGTTGAATGATTCATCTTTTCATGAAGATGTTACCGGAAAAGAACCATACACAGAACACACAATTGACCTGTTGTACTTGCCGAACAGATTTCGATGCTCTGATGTCTGATGCCATGGTCCAAGCAAGTAGTGATTCTTCAGTTGCAAATCATGAGCAATTGGAGGTGCAAATGGAAGATGATGATAAGCTTGAAAAAGCTGATAATGAATTTCATGGACTAACCTTGGTCAAATGTGCATCAGGTATACCGTCTTTAAGGATGAATATATTCAATATTATTTAATTTGTAGATATTTATTTCATACTGTATTCTGAGTCCTATCAAGAATCAACTTATGACTATTTCAAAGTTTAGATGCAATTTTTTTTATCAAGATGAAATTAGGTCATGTTTAATTGATAGTAATAAGAATGGTAATGTGAGATATCAAATTATTCATGTATTTAATTTGACTGTTTAATCTTGAATGTAAAGAAAATTTTAGAAAACTTATTTCTTACATACCTAATAAGTATTATAAGTTGGAATGCATTATTTTCTTTACAATTTGAATTAACATTTATATTTTTTCATTTAGAAGTCAAAAAAATAAATTTTGCTAATTTTTTTCATCTATAATTATTTAAATTTTATTTTTAATTTGATTTTACTGTCTAAATATACATAGGTAGTTAATGTTTGGTTGGTAGGAATAAAATTAAGAATGGAATTATTTTCACACAAATTTGGGTTTGTTATAGACTATGAATGGAATGAAAATAATTTTTAAAAGAGATAAAATTGTTATTCTACCATCGCCTAATGGAATTGTTATTCCATACTGTACCAATTGTATAAAAGTTTTTAAATTTTTATTCTCAAATCTTAAATCCAAAATTTTAAAACTTAAAACTTAAAATTTTAAACCTTTTTTTTTAATTTTAATTATGTGATATTTGATGTTAATATAGTGAATTAAGAATAGGATTTCATTACAATATATTAATATTTGATTGTTATTTTGTAGCTAATATGGAAGAAAAAAATTATCAAAAATATTTTTCTTGTTTTTAATTTTTTTAAGATTAAATTATATTTTGAAGTAATAAATATTTTAAAAAATAATAAATGATAATAATATATTTTGTCTCATAAAGAAAATAACAATTGAATGTATTATTTAAATTTCATTGAACATATAAATATTAAGATAATATATAATGTTTTTCATTTTATTTCAATTGTAAATCAAATACTAAAATATTGATTTATTCTTTGATTCTAATAATCAAATTAAATATCGGAAAAATATTATTTTTCTTTATATTTAATTTCATTATTATTATCATTTCTATTACTTTTTCATTCTACAAATCAAACTTTACCTAATTGTAATAATGTTTTCATTTAATTCAATTTCTATTATCACTATCATTCCCGTTATGTTTTCATTATAATATTTAGTCTATTCTTTATGTTAGACCACTTCTGTAACAGATTGGTTTTTACTGAATGCAGGGAAACCCAAAGCCTAGAGGAAGAGTCCTCATTAAGCTTTTTTATTTCCTCACAAATCCTTGTTGATTCGCACGCCTTCTAAGAAGATTAATATTGCTGAAACGTTGAAAGTGTGGTAGATTAATATTAAAATCACATAAATTTTTATTTATGTTTACTCATTAATTATATTGTGAACTTTTTCTAAATAACTTTGGATATGAAAAAAGTTATTTATTTTTAATAAAATTTGGCTCACGTATTATATCATAATTAATGTTCAGAAATTTATGTGATTTTAGTATACGGAGATATCCAAGCATTTTGGCTAGTTGGGGAAAGGTAATTTTTAGGTAGATTGATATACCATTTTTTTAAAGTACGATTTTATAAGAAATATTTTTTAATATTAAAATTAAAAATTGAATACAAAATAATTAATGGATGTCATAACTCTTATCATATAATATATTATAAAAATTATAAAAATATATAAAAGTGTTTTATATATGATTTAAAACATAAAATTTATTTGTTATGAATTGATATTAACAAAGTTACGTATTAATTAATCAATAGTAAAGACGTAATTAGGTATGAATTGATATTAATAAATTTATTTGTTATATTTTGAATTACAATTATTTAGATCAATTTAATAATAAATTTTATCTAATTTGATCATATTAAATATTATTTATTGCTATTTTTGTTTTATAAATTTTAATGATATTATTTTATGTAATTTATAAAAAAAATATTGATTGGATTAATATATATAATTTTTACTAGGTTTAAAGGATAATTAGTAATACATGTAACATAAAAAAATTATCCAAAATTTAGATTAGGCTTGAGCTCAACCAAGCGCTCACATCACTAACACCTTATTTGCGCTCACATCCCTAATACATTATTTTGGATATGATTGTCATAATAATAATAATAATAATAATAAATATTAGTATCTTTAAATTTTGTAACCATAAAAATAATAAAATTATATTACTAAATAAAAGTTTAATACATATTTAACATTAAGTATTATTTAAAATTAAATTATAATTATTTAAATTAATTATATATTAAACATAATTCAATTATATTTTGTTTAATATTAGAGTGTTATTTTTATTTTTATAAATTATAAGTGTTATTTTTTGTAATTTTATAAATACATCACCAAGTCCATGTTTGGATGCACTATTGAAAAGCGCTTGTGTGTTCAACAAATAAAAATCACTTTTAATTTTACTCATATGTTATAATACAAAAGCGCTTTGGCATTTGATAGCGCGTCCAAATAGGCTTGTAGCTTATTCAAAAGAACTTTTTTAATTAAAAAAGAAGAAGCACCTTTTGAGTTTCTTCTTTTATTTTTCATGCTTTATCAAACCACCCCCACCACCATCGATTCATCATCATTAAGGAATAAATGCCCTTTTAATACATAGTAGGAGAAAAAGAAAGTCCTTCTAATTTTCCCAACTAATAGGCAATTGATTCCATTGGAGTTGGTATTTTATAAAATATTTGGCAACAATCAACATCAACCCCTATGAAAATTACTTTTTCAATTGCTTAGTTTAGGCTCATGATTAGCTATCCTTCCACATTTGCAGCTAAATTGAAAAACAAATATAAAATATAAAAAAGTGCAGGTGAATATAGTGTCATTTTTTTTACTATTATGACAACCTTATTATTACATTTTGAGTATTTTAATTATAATAATTAATATACTGTATATTATTTTATATTAAAAAAAATATTAAAGGTATTATATTTAACAAAAACATATTTTATATATTAGGAAGGATAAGATAATTTCATTAATTTTATAAAAAAGATAGTAAAAATGCATTTTATAAAATAATAAATTTATGATATCTACTTTTTATAAAAATAATAGAATTCCATTGTTTTAACTAATTTGTATAAAAATAAATTATATTTTTATTAAAATTAACATAACTTGAGTTACCATTTGTTATTTAAAAAAACATTAAAGGTTGTTTTATTTTAATTTGTTTATATAATTATTATCCAAGTAATAGTGGGTAACACACCGCCGTCCTCTCTATGTAATTAGTAATATAGGCTTCTTCAATAAACATAGGCTTTGTTAAAGGAAGTGAAAGAATCAGATTTTTGTCTAGCTTTTGCATTGAAGCATTTTTTTTACATTATTGTAGACTTGTAGTTCTAACCTCCTAAGGCTCGTAGGATTCAATTCTACAGTAAAATAAAAATGAATTTTATACTAATTATATTGCTTAATATTATATAAATATTTAAGTATTAAAATTTCAAAAGTTTTATTAATCCAATTTCGTATCTTAATCATACAACTAAATAGAAATATTTTTACTAATATCACTAATTAAACATTGTCTAGGCTAGAGAACTCCCTAAATAATATCAAGTCTCTACTGAATATATTATAAAGTTTCTGACTAAAAAAGAGTACAACAACTGTACTGTTGTTTTTATACATCTTCAATATTAAAATATAATTTTCACATTTTTTTAATCAAATTATTGTTAAAATATAGAAAAAAAATTTGTAACAGCGTAAATATCTTTTTTTTTACTAAAATATCACTAAAATTTCAAACAAAATATCATTTTTTTCTTTTTCTTTCAGATTAATCATTTAATTTTTCCACTTTTCTATTAAATTATATTTTTTTTCTTAAGCTATTAAGCATGTTTAATATATATATATATATATATGTATTTTTGAAACTAAATAATCAATTCATTTTATATTATTGAGATTTATTTATTTATAGTAATTATAATTAAATAGTTTACTTAATTATTTTAAACTTTTCAATTACTTATTATATAATATTTAGAAAAAAGAATATATTTTAATTCATTAATCAACTTATTGATTAATATAAATATTTCATGAATTTAAAAAATATATGTATGAAATAAAAAATAAATTTAAAATATAAGATATTGATTGTTTTGATGTTTTATAAAATTTTACAAACAAAATTCTTATTTTTGATAGAATTTTCATAATTTTATTGATTTTTTCTCAATATTTCTATCGATAACGACAATATATTCATTATTTTTATAAAAATTATATCTCGACATCTATACCAACATAAATATTTCAAATCTTCAATGAAACATTGGAAAAAGAATTATTGAATGAATTAAAAATTATTTTTTTATACTTAAAAATAAAAATTTACTTTTAAAAATAATAACATATTTGATTATTATTTTCTAAAACAATATATTTTTAAAAATAAAAAAATAAAAATATTTTTAATATTTTTTCATTGTTTTTAAGAAAATTAAAAAGCATAATATTAGCATATTTTTTCTTTTATTTTCTTTTATAGTTTGGTTTAATTTTTTTTTTACATCTTTTCATTTTTAGGTTTTTTTTTCTTTTTAATAATATTTACCAAGTTGTAATTATTATAATCACTAAAGTTTTTAGTTTTTTTCTTTCTTTTTGCTTTCTAATGATATTTATCAAGTTGTAGTCATTATAATCACCAAATTAATATACTTATAATATTAATTAATTAAATAATCATATTATTATAAAAAATTATAACCATATTTTTTGTTTTTAAAATATTGGCAAAATACTTCATTATTTAAAAAATATATAAAATTATTTTTAAGTTATCTTTTGAAAACTACTTTTAAAAATAATTTTTGAATTAAGCAATCAAACAAACCCTTAATATTTTATAATTTTTTTCCATACTACTCTTCAATCTCTAAAATAATAATAATAATAATTTTATTAGTAATTTAAATGTTCTTTGAAATAAATAAATTATAATCCTTATCCTTGTAGATATAATAACTATTTTTCTCATCAAATAAAAAATATGCAATTCATGACATTAAAATGATAATAGTTAAAAGGATAATACTTATTTCATTTACCATCAATAGAACATGCTTTACGAGTTTATGTGGTTTTAAGCTGACGAATTTCTTTGTACTTGTTTCATAAATAATACTTATATTTTCAAATTATGTTTTTATACTAGATTTTTATTTTCTAATTTATTTGTTAAATATTTTTTTAAATGAAAAAAATACAAAAAAATATTGTTTGGTAAAATTATATGATCTTATATTTTTACTTTATTTATTTATTTATTTAAAACTCATTTTTGATTTTTATATTCTTGATTTTTAACTAGACTTTTTACTTTGTTAGAGATTGACGATATAAGAAATAGTAATCTCGATTTTCTTGAAAATAAAATTTAATAGTAAAAAATTTTAAATTTGAAAAAATAAGTAAAAACTCTTTAAAAAAACTACAATCCAAACCAGTTTTAAAAAAATATATAAAATAATATCTCAAATTTTATAACAATAAAAATAAATCTAATAATATTAAATGATTTCAATTGAATAAAGTTTAATATCTGAATAATTATAATTTAATTTGAATCATATTTAATTGGATTATGCTTAATATAAAATAATATACCAGATTTTTTTAAATATTAAAAGTATACTAGGTTAACATAAAATGTATTTTTTTATTATTATTACAAATTTTAAAATATTAGATTAAAAAAAAGTTATAAAAACAGCCCTTATACTTACCGACTCACAAATTAAAAAGAAAACTTGATTTACTCATATAAGTGATTAATTTTATTAAAGTCAAATAATAAAAGAAATATTATAAAAAGAGAGAGAAAAAAAAAGATTGATTTGATTTGTTTTGATGTGATTAAATTTATATAAATTAATCAATAAATTAAGATAGTGTTTTGTCATTTATTCCAATAATATTTTTTTAATAAGCAAAACGAAAAAAAAAACTGCACTTTAACAAATATGCATGTATATCTTCTAGCTCATTTTCATGTAATATTTTTAAAATGTTATAAATACTCAATAAATATACTAACAAAATTAGTTAAATATGATAATTCTTATTACATAAAAGATTGAACTTGAATCCACGTAATTACTTAATTATTAGTTGATTAAAGTGACAAAATTGATTTGATTTCATATAAAGAGATAGATTTATAAATTTTTGGTTTAATTGTATGATATAATTTTATATATAAAGTTTTATGTTTAACCTATTTAAAAAAAAATATTTATTTTTTTATCATCTAAAAGTGAAACCATGTTAAATAATTGAATCATTTATTGAGTAATTTTTTTTCTTAAGGGCCTAAAATAATTCATAATTATTATACTCTATTTAAAGTATATAATAAATTTAGCACATTATTTTAGAAATATTAGTTATTTTATTTCATTACATTTCAATTAAGTCAATTTCATTTAAAATTTAAAATTAATTAATTAATTTGATCAAAATCATCAAATTTATAATATCAATTACACAATTCAACACAAATCACATAACATTCTTAATATCACATGTATCATAATTAATTTTATTATAATTGAAAATTAAAAATTAAATCTTATATATGATATTTTTTTATCAAAATAACTAAGAAATAAGAAACTAAATTGAATATATACTTTTAGGGTTATAATATTTGAAATTTATAGATAGTTATCGTATCTATAGGTTATATGTTTTATTAATTTTTTTTAAAACCAATAATATTAATTTTTAAGAGTTTTTTATTAATTTAAAGAGTAATTTAAATTTAGTTTGATTAATTTAGATGTTTTTAGGATGTAAATAAAAAAAATTTGACCCAAAATTTATCAATTTCCTAATTTATCAATCCATTTGATTAATAAATATAATTTTTTAAATATTTAAATTTAAATTAATACTATTTTTTTTTCAAAGTACAATCCGCCTCTATTCATATATCTTCACTCTAGTTCAAAGAATGTAGTTAGGAAAAGGGTGAATACTTCGAGAGGAAGCAAAATAGTGCGCCACTTGTTATAGTTGCTATAACACTAGAGTAGAAACTAGATATTCAAAAGCTTTTTAATCATATTTTTCTATTCTCTTCCAAAAAAAATTACATTTTTCTTTAATTAAATAGAAAGTTCCTTTTATATATTAATTTTTTCTTATTTATTTCCCATATATTAATCATTATTATTTTTTATTTTCAAATTACTTAATATTTTTTTCTTTTCATATATATTTAGATCTAGTATAATAATCTCTTTAATTCAATTTAAATTTGATAAAATTATGCATATTTTATTATGTTTTGTTAAATTTTTTCTCAAATTTAAATAAAGACCTAGTATTATTATTTGGATTTTTACAGGGATTTAAATATTTAAAAACTAAAGTCATTAAAAATAAATTTTTATCATATTATCAATTAAAAGAGATAAAATTTAAATAAAGATTAGAAAGAGTTAAAAGAAAAATACTCTAAAAAATTTACTCTTTTATAATTTAAAATATTTTTGATTTTTTAATTAAAACCTTCTCGATGTATTTTTATTTTAAATAATTTGAAACTTATTAAAAAAGAGTAACCAATAGTTGAATTAATGTTTTGGACAGAAAAAGAAAAAAGAAAAAGAAAAGGTGAAAATAATTAATTGTGTCAAATAGTGCTTGTAACTCCATAGGTTTCTTCCATTGTACTATTCAAGAAAAGGTGCATGCTTGACACCATTATCATTTTATCATTTTCCTGTATATCTCAACAATTGACATTGACATTTGTTTGTTTTTATCATGGCCGAATCTCTAATAAATCAATCGATAAAATTAATAATTTAGTAAAATTCAACCATTATCATCTCAAAATTATTATTAATCCCCCAAATTTGGTAAAAGCTAGACTAAATAAGTAACAATTAATTTAATCACGATTCACTATCTTATTGAATAAATAAAGTTAAATTATATGTTTTAATAATAGATATAAAATAGACTATCTTATCTCATCTTATTTATATTTTATTTAGTATTTTTAATGAATTTATATTATAATATTATTTGATTTAAATATTATCTAATCTCGTAACACTAATGAATCAAACTTTAAATATATATTGTATAATTATTTTATTAAACTTACATTATAAATTATCATTTATAATTTTTTAATTTTTTATTCTTACTTATCCAATTTAAACTTATTAATGACAAATAAAATATCTCAATTAGTACTATTTCATTTCATTAAAAATTAGTTGAGATGAAATAAAATTTAAAAATTAATAGATTATCGCATAATGAAAAATTGAGATGAAACTCATTAATGCACGAAGAAAAGAGAGAGAATAGAGAGGAAGAAAAGTGTGAAAAATGATTTGAATTTTTTAGTGTTTGTATTGTTATAAGAAGATTTATATATTAGTTATGATAATTGATATTATTAGGTTGTTACATATATATGCATAGTTCTAACAAATTCAAACTATACGTTGTATCAATAATCCACGACACATTTATATCACTACACTTACAGTGTATAACATACACATATAATCATCACTTAACATCTTTCTATAAATTTATGGCTTAGCAATGATAATGAGTTTAACTTTTAAATTCTCAAACTTGGTTTTAGGAAGAGTTGTTAACACATTATCCACTTACTCTTCACTTGGAAAAAAACTCTACATTTAGATTACCAACTTGTACCTTTTCCTTTACAAAATGAAAGTCCATTTCTACGTGTTTGGTCTTTGAATGTAGCATAGGATTTCTAGCTAAATGACCTGCAATTACATTGTCACAATAGATCATAGGTGGTTGCTGCAACTAAATTCTTAATTCTTTTAGTAATTTTGAGTCTACACCAATTCAGTAGTGGCATGAGCAAGAGCTATAAACTCTACCTCTAATACTACCTTTTACTTCATTCAAAACCACAAAACCAATGAAAGACCTAATAAGATACAAAAACTCTAATGCTTTTCCAATGCAATGCTATGACTGATTGTGTCACCAAAATATCTAAGGAATCTCTTTGCATAAAAGAGATGAACTTTAATTGGATAGTGTAAGAATTGACAAAGCTTGTTCAATGAGTATGTAATTTCAAGTTTTGTGAGTGTACAATATTGGAGAACTTCAACTATTGATCTGTAGTGGCTTGCATCCTCGAGAGGTTAGCCAGACGAATTAGACAATGTTTTCCTTAAAGCTAATGGTGTTTTGGTTGGCTTGGATTCAACTAGCTAAGATTTTTCCAAGAGTTATGAAATGTATTTCTATTGACATAAATGAAACACCTAATATATTCTTATCACTTCAATGCAAGTCCTTTAATGCAATGAGCTCATTAAGCTTAGTGATCATAGATTGAATCAGAGAGACATTTTTTTCAATGACTATAATATCATCTACGTATATCAAAAACACCACCATGTAACTCACAGTGTTGAACATAAGTATAGAAATATCAAAACTTGAACACTTAAATCCTCACTAAATTAGAAAATTAATAAGCTTGAGAAACCACATTTTTGGAGCTTGCTTAAGCCCATAAAAAGTCTTCTTTAGTTTACACACATAGTAAGGTTTTCTCTTTGTCTACAAAGCCTTATAGTTGTAACATATACACATTTTCTTACAAATCCCCATTGAGAAAAATATTATTCATATCAAGTTGCCTTACAACCCATCATTTGGACAAAGCAAGAGTGAGCATAACTCTTATGGTAGATGATTTAATAACAGGGCTGAATGTCTTTGTGTAATCAATTCCTTAAGTTTAATCATACCTTTTTGCCATAACCCTATTTTTGTATCTTTCAAAACTTCTATCAGCCTTAAGCTTTACTTGAAAGACTCATTTATTGCCAATGATTTAAGCATTACTTGGAGGAAGAACTAGTTCCTAAGTATTGTTGTATACTAATGCTAGAAGTTATTTTTTCATAAAAGCAAACAATTATGGTGATTTTAAAGCTTCGATACAATTATGGATTCAGATAATATAACTTATATAGCTAACACCTTAGGTTTTAGAATAAAATTCTTAGCTTACATTTGTATGGATTGAGTGTTAGGATGTGGTAGTGAAGGCAATATGAGTTAAGAAGATTGTGTTGGGGAGATATATATAGTACCTGGTAAGAAAACAAACAGATCAAGGCCATTAGAATTAAAGATTGATATAGGTTGTACATGTATTGTATCAAGTGTTAGAAAAGGAACATAAGATGAAGTTGATTGATCGTTAGGAATGGATAGTTTGAAGCAAGATGCTATGATGAAGAGGTAAATTGTGACTAGTTTTGTCCATTGGATCAATGAGGTGTCATAGGTGAAAGTGAATGGTCAATGACATAAGTCAATGGTTGAGCCAGATCAAAAAGCCAGATCAAAAGCATTAAAGGAAACTTTGGAAACATGTAATTAGACAAAGGAAGACTAGCTAGTTGTATTGGTCATTGTAGAAGACACTAGTTTAGACTTATTATGAAAAGGGAAAATTATCTCATAGAAAACAATATGGGGACTAGTATATACATTTTTTATTATATCTATACACAAATAGCCTTTGTGTTGGGGTGGATAACCAAGAAAAAGACAAGGAATGGAACAAGAGTTCTAATTTATTTGAGTTATAGAGTCTAGTGTAAAGGTATCAAAGACATCCAAAAATTATAAGATAGTCATATATTAGTGCTTTATTGTGTAACAACTCATATGATATTTTGAACTCAAGTGTTTTCAAAGGTATTTTGTTAATTAGATGCATAGCACATCTGAAGGCATATTCTCAAAACTCCAAAGTTAAACCAAATTTTAAGAGAAATGAAAGGCATGTCTCTACTACATACTTGTTCTTACATTCCATAACTCCATTTTATGAGGGTTTGTGTGGGCATTAGACTCGCTTGTTGTAATCACCTCTAAATAACAACTGATCAAGATCCCTAAACTCTCATTCACCATCACATTGCACTTGTTTAACATCACTCTCGTAATGCTTTTTAACTATAGCAACAAAATGCTTAAACAACTCCAACACCTTACTTTTCTGCATCATGACATACAACTATTGATACCTTGTGTAGCCATCAACAAATGGAAGAAAATAACAAGATTTATTCAAAGAAAATATAGGAGTAGGACCCCATACATCCATATGAACAAATAGAAATGGCTTAGTGCTCATAACACGCACATGCTACATAGGTAGTTTCTATGATTTTACCATTTCACAAGCCTCACATACATTAGACAAGGAAATTAACTTGGCAGTCATATTATTCTTACTCATAATATTTTTAACCATTCAATATGAGGATTACTAAGCCTATTATGCCAAAACTCTCCTTTCACTACTAACTTACTATGACACTTAAAATTGTTGACACTATTAAGAATTGAAGGATTTGAAAGAAAAAAGTTACCATTTTAGATCTCATAAGCAATAGATAGCTTGCATAATCCTTATTTAGTGCCCCCAACAAGTAGCACAGTGTCATTCTTCACATCTTTTACACAAAAGAAACATGGTGAAAACATAATAATAATGCTATTGTCTGCACATAACTTCTTAACATACATAGGATTCTTGGCAAAAATTGGAACATGTAGAATACCAAGTAACTTCAAATCTATTGTTTGTGTAGACAAAAAACCTTCACCACAGTGTGTTATAGGTATTGCACTTCCATTTTCTAACATTACTTCTTTTAAGCCTTCATTTGACACATGATTCATCAAGACATTTAAATTTCTTGTTAAGTGGTGACTAGCACCTGTATTCATATACCAGTAATGAACAACAATCACAACTTGAGTTTTAATAGAAGAAAGATTGAACACTTGAGTTTTCTGAGTTAAGTAAGCTATTGGTGGGAAATTTTGATCACTTGATAATGATCCAAATTCGACCTGAGACTAATTGTTATTAACATATGAAATGAAGCAAATAAATCTTATTGATTGTTAAAATCTTCATATTATTCATTTTGTTGCACTTGAGACGAGTTCAAGTGTGGATTTCTTGAACTCCTAGAGTTATTACTAGAATTGTTAGAGGAGTTTGAGTACATGAAATAGCACCGAGAGGTAATATGTCTTTGTTCCTTACAAATTTAACAATTGCATTTATACTTCCCAATGTTCTTGTTTTGATTATTTTGATTGTTATTTCCACAACTTTGATAATATTACCCCTAGTTGTTATTGTTTCCTTGATTTTGTGATTAAGGTGTGAAGTTGTTGTTACTTTGACTTTGATTGTTGTTCTAAAAATTCTGAGAGAAGACTAGTCTTGCAATATTTTCTTGTATCATCTATTAAGAATTCATACTATTCATATGTTCCATCTACTTCTCATGAATTCTCAAAGAGATAAATACCTCATCAAGAGATGTAACTCTCTTTTCTGAGTGATGTTCGTGATAATAGAAGCATAATCACTTTGAAGTCCTCCAAGCATATAAATAACTTGTTCATGGTCATTAATTTTATCACTAGTAGCTATATGATCAAGCAAATTCTTCAGAGTTCCAATGTAAGTTTCCATCAACACAACACCTTTTTGAAGGGTTTGCAATTGCCACCTCAATTGCAACAGTTGTGCTTGAGAATTATGAAAGAATACCTTCTCTAGAGCCTTCCAATATAAAGTTTTGAATCTTTATCCTTGCCAAAAAGATATTGCAAGTAATTATGAGTCACTAAATTGTAAATCCAATTCATAATTATCTTATCTTTAGTATCCCAAACATCAAATTCATAATCGCTTTCAAAAACTTCTTGACTTTGAGTTTGTATCACCAGTGGAAACCTAAACAACTTTCTTGACAAATCGTGGAAGGGCTATAGAATATGCATCAATGAAACTCATCAATCCATACTTTCGAACCACATGCTTCATCTATTTGTGCCATATTAAGTAGTTATTTTGATCGAGTTTAACAAAAAAATTAGAACTATTAAGAATATTTTGCAAGGAGAATGAAGCATATGAAGAACTCAAGCCATAATTACTAGTTGTATCAATAGATGCAGATGAATTTGGAGATAGTTGAGTCATAACTTTGATACCATGAAAGATTGAGATGAAACTCAGTAATGCATGAAGAGAAGATAGAGATTAGAAAGAAAGAGAAGTGTGCAAAATAATCTCAATTCATGAATGTTTGTATTGCTAAAAGAAGGTTTATATATCAATTATGGTGATTGATATTATTAGGTTGCTACACATATTTCTAACAAATTCACAATACACACCGTAACAACAATGCACAATACATAGTACACCACCACACACATACAATCATCACTTAACTTATGAATCTGATTATCATATTATCTTAATTTATATTTCTAGTTGAAATGATGTTAAGTTATGAAAATCATATTTCACAACTTTTAATTTTCTTTTAAAACTATGAAAATAATTAAATTATACTTAAACTAAAAATTAAGTTGTTTAGCTCCATCTATTTTTCATAAAATTTGATTTGACATTAAATTTTGAAGTGTTTCATATATAAACCATAATTAATTTAATTTTATAACATAATTTATTCACAAATAAAGTTTTATTTTATTCCTTTTCATGTGGTGCACATATTTTTTTCGTATAAAGTAAAAAATACATATTTTTTACACGTTAAAAAATGCAATATACATATATTTTTTTAGATAAAGTTAAAAGTGAAATAATATGAATGATATAATCATATAAAAATCGGAGGAAATATAATTTATAATAAATCACTTGATAGTTCAATTTATTGAGTCTATTTATCTTATAGTAAAAAAAAAGATTGAATTCCCCAAATCTCATTCTCTAATCCACATTTATATAGTGCTTAATTATTGTTTGAATAAAAAAAATTAACAATCAACTTCATTTCATACAAAAATCATAGTAATTATTAGAATTTCTTTGTACATAATGCTTGATATATATTAAAGCAAATTAACTTCAACATTAAACAATACTATATACACATCAATTACATCGAGGCTAGTTAAATTACTAAAAACAATCAAACTAAAACATGGCGTCAATATTATACTAATTAAGTAGATCATCATCTTAAGAAAGTAACTAAGATTAATTATGGAATTATATTTGAGAAAAAACATCAAGAAAATTGACCCAATTGTCATCTTCTTCATCACCTTCTTCTCCATTTATTTGACTCCATTGAATTTGAGACTTATTTTCAGCAATTTCATCGTTTCTTGCAAATCTTCCTCTGATGCGTGGTCGACTATCTGCCAATGTCTTCCTACATACATACTGCAAAATCCAGACAAAAGTGTTTTTTTTTAATCAAAAATCACATCACAATCTAGTTTTTTATTTTATTTTTAATAATGGTCTTATTTTCAAAAATCACTAAATTTTTGGAACATCTTCTCTATGTTTCTAAAAAAATTGGAAGGTCATTCATAAATTAAGACTGAAAAACAATTATGGTCCTAACTTTCATCAATTCTTCACTTCAGTACCCTAACTTTTTTTTTTTGCTAGATTTGGGCATCTAACTTCTAAAATTTTATAAATTTGAACCAAATATAAAAATCATGTTAAATTTTAACCTAACACTTAAATTTAACATATTAAAATTACTTTCTTTTCTTATGATTTATTCACTTTTGGATCAAATTTTTGAAAATTAAAAAGTATTAGACCAAATGAAACGAAAAAAAGAAATTAGGAGACTGAATTATAAAATAGTAAATGTTAGGGAATCATAAGGATTGTTTAGCTTAACTTTAAAAAATTCTTTTTTTGTATAATTAAAAAAATATTATTAATTCTTGAACGCCTTTTCAAAAGTTTATTTTATGATTTTTTTAAACAGCCTTCCGAAATTAATAGTCTACAACATTGCTATATATATGTGTGTGTGCTAAGAGAAGAGTTAATAGAGACTATGTGTAAAGTGATACCCTGAATAATCTAGAATTTAGGTAGAGAAAATTGTGTTAAATATAATTAATATGTTAATGCTAGAGGTTGCACGGTCTTATTTGATTTATATATTTTCATAATATTTAATATGAGTTTTATTAATTTTATAATTTAAGAATACAATTAATTAACTTTAAATTTTTAAAAATTGAGATTTTTTTCTAAAATAAGATCCAAATTATATATTTTATTAATAAAAAAAATTAAAAAAATATTGATTCATCCCTATTTCTCTCTCATGTTTTTTCTCTCTCCCTCTCTTATTACTATTTTATTAATAATAAAAAATTAAGACATAAAGAAAGAGTCACTAGGAGAGAAAATAATTGAGAGAGAAAGGGTGAGTGAGCACAGAGGAAAAGAATAGAAAGGGAAGGAGAGAATTTTTTTTACTTTTTTAATAAAATATATAATTTTTATTTAATTCTAAAAAAAATTAATTTTTAAATTTTTTAACTTAATTAATCATACTTTAAATTAAAAAACTAATAAAAAATACTTAAAAAATTATAAAATTAAAGTATATAAATTAAGTAATTATAAAATCTGAATCTAATGTTAACCATAAAAAGAATAAGTTAAACATATGTAAATAATATATCAATTTTCAAATGAGTTTATGTATCATGCTTCTCACCAATTATTATAATTGAGCCAACCCATGATTCATATGACAAAAAATTTATATGTATGTTGAGTTTCATCATCTATTGAACAATATTATATATAGAGTGTAGTGTTGTTGTGTTCTCTGTTCAATTAGGTTCGCTGTAAAGTGCAAATATAGACTACTTGACTTTGATAGATTGATATATACAAAAGACAAAGTGCCTAGCTTTGTAAAGTCCCAGCTTTTCCTGGTATTTCAAAAGCAACTAACTACTCAATCCATTTGTTCTTCCTAAAGGTATCCATCCATATGACTTTATATTAATTGAAGCTTAGTTAGTTGGTTTGGCTTCGTTCATTCTTGAATACCTACGTATCATTTAATAATTAAATAAAAAGTTATTATTTTTTCTCATGATATAAACTAATAAGAGTTTACTGATTGTGGTTTAGTAAGTGATTTTAACGGTAAGATTAAGATTTTTTTTTCATTTTAAATCATAAATTTAAAACATATTAAATATGAATAGATAAAGAAAACTACTAAATTCTTAAAAATTATAATATTAACCAAAAAATTGAGTGAGAGACACAAATGGTACTTAAAGACCTAGCTCCGGGTATGTTTGTTTCTAAATTTGAAATTCAATGAAAATAATATTATTATTAATGGAATCAATTCGAGAGTAAAATATAGTTGCCATTAAAAGAGATTAAAAATGAAAAATAACTTATATAATCTTTTGGATGAAAGAATAGAAAACAAAACAATGGAATATCTAAGGGTCCGTTTGGTATAGAATTCGAAAACAATTTTTTATTTTTGAAAATAAAAAATTAGAAAACATAAAGAAATATGCATTTGGTACAAATATTTTTTTAATATAGATAAGTCTTGAAAATGTTTGTGTTTTTAGAAAATGACTAAACGTTGTTTTCATATTTTTTAAAAGTTCTATCCAAATGTAAACTAACTAATACCCAAAAATAATTTTTGAATTTAATAACAAAAATTAACTTAAATTAAAAAAAAATCAAATATTAAAATAATTTTTATATTATATCTCTTCTAAAAATATTTTTAAAACATAAACCAAATTAAATCTAAAATTTACATTTCATTCTATTACATTCTTATCAATTTATCAAACATGAGTTTAAAGTAATTGTAAAAATAAAATATGTAAACATAAACCAAACCCAATTTTAATTAACTTCAATACATGTAGGGTGATAATTATATCAAATTAGTTATGTTCGTGTCATTTTTATAATTATCGTTGATAAATATATGTTACAATTTTATTTTATTTTTTACAAATTTAATTTTGAAATAAGAAATAGGAGATTGAATACTCAAAAAAACAAAATAATAATAATAATAAACAAACACCTTAATCTTTTTGTTGAAGTTCCTGAGGTTTCTCTTGCTCTTATATCTCTCAATTCTTTCTTTTTTCTCTTCTGGATTATAACGGCAAGCCTTGCTCATTCCTTCTATAATTGCATTACTCTCACTTGATAATGGACTTTCTGATGATCTGTAACTTTGTTGTCCTCTATTATCTCTCTGCACTCAAAAAAAAAAAAGGAAAAAAAATTAATAAAGTTTGAAAAATAATAAAAATGTATGCCCTTAATTGTAACTTAATATGCATTCCCATATAATCCACAATGAGTACATAAATGAGTAATTAATAGTTAATAATTATTTTCTCCTTAAAAATTAGCATATTTTAATCTCATTGATCCCATATATATATATATGTTAAATTAAGGAGATTTTATTATCTATTAAAAATAATTTTAGAAAAGAAGTACCTTAAAAAAAGAACATACTATATGAACAAAATCTACATAATATGTCATGAATACAAAATGCATTTTCTAAATTCAAAAATCACATTTGGAAAAATGAATTTCATTTATTTCAGATCATTTATATATTAAAAATCACACATTAGACACATGGAAAATACTTTATATAATAATTCTTTTATTCCAAAAAGCACTTCTATAAAACTTCAAATGCAGAAGAAAAAAACTAATTAGGCTAAACAAATTTTGAGATATTTAAATATTAGTTAATTTTATTACCATTAAATTTTACCGGGTTAGTTAATAAATATTAATTAACTAACCTAATACAACTTAATAAAAAAAATTATATGTAGATAAAATAAGGTGCATTTATGAAAAAGCAATTAATTAATTAAATACCTTTATATAAAATATACTAAAATTTGAATGGCATACGCCACACGGCCACACCTAATTAGCCAACTACTATAGTACTATTGTTATAAGTGAAGAGACGAAAAGTTTTGTCAGTAAAGTTATAAAAACATAAAGACTTGCGGGGTATTATCGACAATTGACCTGCAAATCTCCAGCACTGTAAACTCTCCTAACCGGACCGGTTTCATAGTCAAAAAACTCGGAAGCCATTGAAGAAAGAATCGGATGAGTCCAGTTCTTATGCAGAGAATGACTGCTCTCACTTGGATGAGTTTGAGTCTCGTGACTCGCCAGTGAACTCAGAGAAGCGTGGCTACTAGAACCGCTTCTACTGCTATAATAATCGAACGAGTTTGACAAACTCCGAGTCTCTTGGAGCGAGTCAAAAAACTCGTTTTGAACGAGTTCTTGTTGTTCGGAGAAGAGGGGGTAGTAAGAAGTATTATTATTCAGGTAAGGCATTGGATGAGATGGAGATGGAGATGGAGATGGGATTAATTGTGAGTTGGAGGCGCGTGAGAACGAGGGAGTGAGGTGATTGTACATTGGCGCGTGGGATTGAATTAAGGAGATGTTCAAGTGGGGATGTGAGAAGGAATGGATTATGGAATGGGGAGTAGTAGGTTATGGGGGAGTACTTAAGAGGGATGAGTCTGAGAGTGAGAGAGAAATCAAAGTGAAAAGGACGTGACTTGGCTCGGTGCTATTGCTGATGTGGATGATTACGTCATCCGTATTCTTTGTGCAAGCGTTGACATTTCCCCTCCCCCACTCTAACTTTTAGAAGTGAAAGGACATGTATGGGCTGGGGTCGATGACCTTGTTTCTTATTGGCAAAGTTCTAAATAATCATCGTTTATGAATTCTTCTCTTACCTACTTGATTTGTTAGTTACATGTACGGATTTTAGTGAGCAATTAAATCGCAAGGCAATCTGAGTTATTAAATAAACTTTAGTATACAATTACTTGTACATATAACAAATTTTTTTTCTTCTCAAAGTATATAAACATTGATCTCTGCATATTTCGAGAGAGAAATATTAATATTCTCATTTTCTTCGTTAATCGGATAGTACTTCAACATTAGAGTACCAAAAGTTATTCCAATCCGTGGTGTTACAAAGTCCTAATGATACATTTTCTCTTCTCAATTACAAACTAAGTAATAAGTGTATCAATCATTAATGCTAACAAAAAAACATTAATATTTGACAACTTCCTTAGAAATAATTATGTTCTACTAGTTGACTCACAGTTAAAAAGAAAAAGATTTACATTGTACTTACACATTTTGAACTAATCCTTAAAAAAAAATCTTTAAGTATTTTTTGTTATTAACTTAAGTATCGAAGGGTCAAAAATACTAGATCCTAATAGTTTATTCTATCCAACATTGATAAAAACCGACATTAACACAATATGTCAATATATATAACTCCTAAAATTTATAACCATAAAAATAATATCTTTTATATAAGAGTGAGTAAATAATCCGATAAATCTCTATAAATTGAGAATCTTATACAATGTTTTGGATTTAGATTACATTATATTATATTGACATGTTTAATTTGACTGATTAAGATTGAAAATTATATAAATTGTTAGATTCTAATAAGATATTGACATATTTTATGCAACCACTGATCAATAATTAAAATATTATAAAAATTATAAATAATTGCACATTATATTTTATAGTGGATCATATTTAAATATTATATATATTTCAAATACATTAAATCACAATTTTAGTTTTAAAAATAAATATTTAATAATTTAATAATTATCCAAGTATACTTATTTTTTAATTTTCTTTGTTAAGATTATAAATAATAAATTTTACTAGAGATATAACATTTTAAAATTTAAATATTATATATATATATTATATTTTATATATTACAATAATTCATAAATAATTTTTTTTTTCAGTTTATATTTTCTATTAATTTTTTTTTAACTCAAATATTTCATATTAAATAATATTTAAGTTGAACTCAGTTCATTTAAAATCATCTAATATTAAATCCTATCTAATTCAATTTTACTTGATATTATTAAGATACTATTTATATTGTTATAAATTTTAAATATGTTATTTTATATAATTTATCCAATACAAAAGAGGTAAGAATTATTCATTGCTATTATTCTTATATAGCTCACTTTATAATATATCGGAATCATTTAAATTTAAATTTAAATTTAAAAGAAAATAAACCAAAAAAATGTTATAAGATCAATTTTAATTGTAATTCTAAGTGAAAAAAGAATCATATTATATTAAAGTTTATATGTAATTACATATAACTTTATTTATTGAATTAGATTAATAGAGAAAAAAAAACAATCTATGTAGAGGGAATTCTACAATTAGAAGTTTTCTCAAGTGACAAACAAAATAGAAAGATGACCAAGTTTTCAAAGGCAAAGAATAAAGAGGGAAGACAGCTAATTTTTATTATATCGAATTAGACAGAGAAATTTGGAAGAAATTTTAATTTTTACATTTAGGCATCTTGTTAAGTAGATTAATATTTGTATTTAATTAAAAATATCTAAAATTATAAAAATACTCAAACCATCACTCACATGATTTACCTGACTACATCCCAAACTCTTACCCATTTAAATTATAATATTTTTATTTATATTAAATTATAGTAAAATAATAACTAACATAATAAATATTTATTAATTAAAATAATCAAGTATTTTTTTTATCAACATGCTATTATATATATTACATAAATTAACTTATACAACAAATTATTATAAATAATTTTTTCTTCAAATTAGTCTATGTGGTGTATATGTGAAGTGTTGAGTTTTAAATGATTGAAGAGAATGATGTATTGGGTTTTTGAAATATAATAATAATTTTTTATGTGAGGGAAATATGTTTAGTGGTATGTCTTATTTTTAATTGAGTATGTAAGAATAAAATTACCATTTCATTATAATTTTAATTAATTTTAAATATTTTATAATTAGTATGATGTGCAAAATAGAATTTTAATTTTTGGAGAATTTCTCCCATATAAAATCATCAGTACAATAAAAAAAAATTAACTATGAATTAAATAGATTTTTAGTTATATAAATTTGTGGTTAATAATTTATACTTTATTTGAATGAAATAAAGATTTGTAGGCGTCAATTTATTAACTTATACGTTTGCAAAAGTTTAAACTTTTTATTTTTCACTTTATATAAGAAGATGTTCCATTTGATTAGATTTATCATGCTCAGATACAGGAGCAAAAGTGTTCAATGAAATAACATGCACTTTGGAGACAAGACGGCATTGAAAACAATATTTAAATATAAACTTAAATTATAATTAGAATAATGGTATATGCTGTTATTGTTGTGAATGCTAGATAGAGAATATTAGCGTGTTAAATAATTATAAAATTATTTATTAATAATAAATTAAAATTAAAATATATATTAAATTATAACTAATATATATTTTTATAACTAAGAATATGTTTTTATAAATATAATTTTATTCTCTACTCTTTCCCGGTTATTAAATATATATTTAATTTTTTACAATTATATGAAAATATACTAATACATTTTTATTTATATTTTTAATATATTTTTTCAAGATTCTTAACCTTTATTTTCAAAAATAAATAATTTTATATTTTTAATTATGAAAATAATTTTATATTATGTTTAAAGTATATAAAAAATTGAACATATATTTATTTTTAGAGAAAATAAAATTAATTAAATAAATAAGTTATATATAAAATTAATAGTTTAATTTATCATTATTTTTAATTTTTATAAATAATAATTTTATTTAATAAAATAATTTAAAAATAAAAATATATAATAAAATATTAATTAATTATTATTATTTATATGCAATATGATAGTGATGATTATATATGTGACCAAAGACGACATTCGGTCAAACAAGGAAGAGCACAAACAAGTAAATAGTGTAAAGATAGGTATGTATGGAGCTTTACAACGTGGTCTATGTGTTCGTTTAGAAAAAAGTATTCTTAGAAATGATAAGAGGATACGGTGAAATATTATTAATAAATATATCTAAATTTATATAATTATATATAAAAAAAATTATCAAATCAATTATATTTATAATATATAAAAATATACTATTAAAGAAAATAATATATACCACTACGAGAGGTGATTCAATATTATTATTTTAAGAATAATTTTCAATAATTACATTGTTTTTTATTTTTATTAAATATTAAATATTTTTAAATAGTTACATTATTTTATCACATATTTTATAAATAATAAATATTTTTTATATCACTTCTAAATAAAATAATGATTATGTTACTATTTATGCAATATATAATTATTGAATATATATATATATATATCATTGAAGTTCCTTAAATATTTATTACTTGATGTAGGCATTAACCAATCACAAATTTATATGTAAGAGGTATGTACCAATTACATAATGTATATCTACTTTTATACTGATGTCATCTAGTTTATCAATTGTTAATATTATATAGAAAAATGAATAATTTTTTTAATTTTAAAATAATTATAACACATGATATAAAAAATAGGAGCTTAAATGTGTGCAAAAATTAAATAAAATTAACATTTATATTACAAGCAAATAGTGATACTTGTCATTATTTATTTAAATAATAACTATCACTGCTGATTTCTTAAAATATTAGTAAAGTAACGTGAACACATAAATTTAAATCTACATCACTTGAATTTTATAGTAAATTAATATTATAATTTTTAAAATAATTATTAATTATGCATGACATAATACAAAAGTTAGGAGCGAATGTAAAAAAAAAAAATTGTATAAAATTTGGTGAAATTAGCATTATTACTCAGATTAATGCCCACGAGGGGTCTGAACAAAATCTTCACCCAAGTTGCAAATCTTACGAATACTAATTAAAATCCAATGTCCCACCACTTAGATCTCCATGTGAGAGTCACATACTTAGAATATTTCAATTAAATATATGAGCTTAGTTAAAAGTGATTAATTAATACATAATTAATATTTTAATTAATCATTTCCTTAGCATACATTTTGTTTTCTTTGACATCGATCATCATCATTGCTATATAATTATTAATTAGTGCAATGATCAATAATTAGTTAATCTCTCAATTGGGTAGATTTATGACACTAACACATAAAAACTAGACAATGACACAAATACATGATGATGATAAGCAAGAATTTTTTAAAGAATAATATAGGAAAAAATTAATTAATCACTAATGCTTTTGTAAAATAGATTAAGCTGAAAAAAAAAATTGTAAGTCTTCATATGACTTATGAATTTGTGATAATAAAAAAGAAGCGTGGACAATATTATTACAAAAGCTTTAAAATTATAACATCCATATAAATTTACCTATTCATTTATGTTCTTTTAAATAATAGTGTATCTAAACATACCCACTTGAGTGCAATTTAATAGGGCTGAAACCATTTTTACAAAAAAGGTTTAAAATTATAACAACCCATTTTTTAAACATAAAGGAAAACCTTTTAAAACTTACCCTTGTATTTTGATTAGAGATGATTTTCCATTAAGACAATCCACAAATTCTAGTCAATCTAATTGATTTTTTAATCATATGGTTATTAATGTAATTTAGGGTTTCTTTGTTTGTATCTCTGTTAAAAGTGATTTTAAAATTTAAAAAAATACAATAAGCATCAACAAATATTATACTATGATATATGTATGTAAATTATATATGTCAATTTTGGAGCTCTATATATATTATTGGGAGTTTGCATATCACAAGTGCAACTGACCAGAATCTAATGGTCTAGTGATAATTCACACATTGAATATCAAATCTTGTTGAAAATTACAACTTACAAGCTAACAAGGAGGGGGACCTCTCTAAATAAGGGCATCTTCTCAGAAAGTAGGGTCCTCATATATAACTAGAATCGTCTCTATCACTTCAAAAATGGCTACATGCATCTCTATCCCTTCAGTATCCTAATCAATTATTGACACCAAGACCTTTTTGCTAAGATTCACTGCTTAACTTAACCTTTAGTAAACGTTTCGTTCTTATCCCACCCTATCAATTACGTACTGTAAGGTTTTAGAATTTTAGTTTTTCTATAATAAGAAATTAATTTAAGGTTATTTACATGTGAACTCATGATTTAAAAAAAAGATATAGTTTATGCACTCAAATTGTCTATCCACGAGTTTATTTAACAAAATATCATGGTTAATGATATCATATTTATAATTATAATAATGATATTATGAAAAAACACTATTAAAAGATACTATTTTTATTGTTTTATAAAAATATAATGTTTATAGTAATATTTTTTTAAAAATTATAATCTTTTTTAGAAAATGAATTGCTTTTGGAGTCCCTTAATTAGCTTTTAAAAGATGCATTTCAGTCCATAATTTTTTAAAATATACACGGTAAGTTTATTACTTATTTTTAAGGAACACAAAAGTTTATTTTAGGTTAGTTATTTTAATTTAACTACAATAAAATTATAAATATTTTTTTAGAAATATAAATAAGCACATTATGAATTGTTTGATCTAACTCATTTAAGATAGTTTTGGAGCCCCTTAATTAACATTTAAATATATGCACTTTAGTTTCTAATTTTTTTAAAAGGTGTATTATAAATTCTTTACTTGTTTTTAAAGTAAGTATAATTTCATTTTAAGTTAATTATTTCAATTTAGCTATAATTTAGACGTATAAAATTCATGTTATATTAAAAATAAGAGGTACATTTGTCATAAATAAAAATAATTAAAATTTATTTATTTTTAAATAAATAAATTAATATTTTTACGTTCATAAATTTACTATCACATATTTATAATATCAAGCAACTTTCATTCATTCATAAATGCAAACATTGCCTATCGTGCATGGCACTCTAATGTTGTTACAATTATAATACACCTCAAAACTATTGCTTTTATCTTTGTTATAATTACAATTTTGTACACTATTTGTCTATGTTAGTAGTAAAAATAAAAATATCGTTAATTAAATATAATATTATTACAAAATTTATAAAAATCATCAATATTAATTTTCATTCATTGAATTAACATTTTAAAATTAAAAGATCTACCGTTCATATAAAATTTATCTTTTAAGTTAATACAAATGAGAGTTGATATGTATTATGCACATGACAAGTACTTCCAACTTAGTATTAGATTATGTGTTCAATCAATGATATATATGAAATCAAGATGAATGTTTTTTTAAAATAAAAAAAATTCTGAAAATTAAGATGAATACTAAACACATTAATTTGCATATAGTACTAATAATTGTACCACATGTTCAATGAAAGTTGACCTTCGGAAAGTGTGGCCCAAATACTTATAAAGCCCATTATTATGTATGTATATGTTTTTAATGTGAGAAGATTCAGTATATTATTTTATTAAAAATATTATCTTCTTCTAATACGATGTTAATGTATAAATTTGAGTTCAAAGCTTTGCAATTTCTTTAAAAACTATAAAACAATGTTAACTCAACGGATTAAGCTACCAACAATTACATTTTAATCATCTATCTTTTAAAATACACATTTAAGGGTATTTAATTCTTTGAAAATTTCAAAAAACTCTATGGTCTTTTTTTTAAGGGAGTTTGGAATTTGAAAGGAAAAAAAATGTACAATTTTTTTCTGAAAATAATAAAAATTAAAATTTTCAAATTACACTAAAAAGTAAAATTAAAAACAAATTTCAATTTTTTTTAAAAAGTATACATTGGACTCTTTTTTTTTTTACATTTTTTGTTTTCTCAAAATTCCAATTTTTTAGACTTACGCATTTTATTGAAATTGTATTTTTTATTTCAAATCCGAATTAATTTTTTATTTTAATTCTTTATATTTTTAAAATCCAATTTTTAAAATTCCATTTTTTTATTTTTTATAACTTTTTAGTATTTTTTTTCTTCAGAATCCCAAGTTTATTATCCTTGAAAAAAAAATACTACTTGAAATTCATAGGAAATTTTAAAAAATTAAAATACTCAATATATAAATTAAACTATATAGGATTAAAATATACATTTTCATGAATTAGGGTACCGATAAAAACCTTTACCCATAACTAAGCTAGTCGTTTATTAAATTTTTATGAGATTTTTAAGCCACACATTCTAATAATTAATGATTTATTGAATGGTCAAAGGCTAAAGGCCTTGACCAAATAAAACAAGCTCTCTCAAATTTGTATTATTTCTTTCATATTTTCATTACAATTCTATAGTTATATATAAGGAGATTTACTCTTTAAATTAAACATTCCTTAATTTACTCCTTGAATTACTCCTTAAATTAAGGATGAAAACTCCTTGATTTACTAATTGAATTAAGGTTCTTGATTTACTCATTGAATTAAGAAGTTAACACTGCTTAAATTACTCATTAAATTATTTCTTAATTTTATCTCCAATAAGATCCATGATTAATTTTAAGACTTAAGAACAATAATTAGCAATGAGAGTTGCAATGGAGATCAATATAGTTGCTGCACTGAGTCAGTCGGTATCAGTTTATTTTCAAATAAATTTAAATTTTATTCTTTGATTGTTAATATATATTTTTTAAATTACTATATCACTTATGTACCTATAATTGAGATTTAAACTAGGTAATTTCTACATGTATACATGCTTGTTTGATTGATGTATTATCCTTAATTGAATACAAATGTCTAATTACATTAATTGATTAATCAAAATGAATATTTTTTAAAAGAAATAATATACTTAAAACTTGTAATCATAAAAATAACATTTTATATAAAAAAAACTTATACATTTATACTATTAAAAAAATTTGAAATATCATTTTAAATTGAACGCCGTCCAATCTAATATTATTTAAATTAAAGTGCGATCATTTAAATGCATTCAATATTAAACGTGTTTAATTAAATATCATTCAATATTATTAGATATTATTTTATAGTTATAAGTTTTAAGAATATTATCTTTTATAATTTTTATATTTTTTTATTAATCGCGTATTTTATTATCTAGTAGTTCACTCCTTAATCTAGTAGTAAGATTCACACATCTTTTATTTCAATTTAAATCATAATCTTGAGTCACACTAATTATTTTCTAAAATAAATATTTTTTTCTTTTATCTCCTTGTTATTGTTCATGAGCAAACCTCTAGCATCTAAAAACTTGGAAGGTTATAAAACTTTATAACGAGTGCTATTCATTGCCGACATGTATAAGCACTAAAACAATAATAAAAAATGATATATTTTAAATATGAGTATGTAGAAATGATACGATATTATTAATAAATATATTTAAATACATAATAATACATGCCTATATAGGCTATATAGAGTCCCATAGATAAAATGCAATGATGGTCTCTCATACTTTTGGTTCAAACAATGATGTTCTCTTTACAACGTGAAACAATTGAAAATCAATGGGGTATCTTTTTGATGAAAAAAAAGTGGAATTCGTACAAAAATAATTATTAATTATTTAATGATATGATATTTTAAATAAAAAAATATAAGATTTTATATAATTATTTAAAAAAACATTAATAAAAAGAGATAATATAATTAATATGAAATATATTTTAAATATAATTAATAACACCGTACATTCATATTTGAGAATGGTGATAACAAAATTGAGTTTTCCCAATTAATTAACATGCTATATGGAATTATTGGCTTTCCCCCCAAATATATGGTTCAATAATACTAAAACAGTCACCACAATAGAATGTGTACACACTATTGGATTTGTTTCCCTATCAAACAAGATAACATCTCATTTTCTTTTATAGAAAATTGCAAATAATATTTTCCTTTAGGTTTTATGAAAAATCATTATAGATTTTAAAAATTACAATCATGCCACTTCTTGTCATTGTTTTCAAAACGTTTTTAAAGAAATTATATTTTTTTCAATAAAAAAGAACAAAAAAAAAATGAAAGAAATTCTGAAAAATATATATTTAAATAAAAAAAATTATGGGGACATGCATGAGTGCCTATTATTTAAGGCTGAATTGTGTTTTGCATTTTTGAATTTTGAATTTTTTATTGTATTTTTCCAATTCTTATGTTGATAGGCAAGTGGAAAAAAGAAACAAAAAATTATTTATTTATTGAAAAATGATTTTTGTCTGAATTCTAGACACGACATCAATATTGAAAATGAACAAATGTAATTGGTCCTTACAAAAATATATTATCACACGAATCTTTTACATCAATCAATCTCCAACCTTGAATATTGGAATAATTCTACCTATTATAGTAAATATTAATATGATAATTTTTTATTAAATAAAATTTTAAAATTTGATTGTAATTATAAATTTTTAAATATACCTCAAATTAAAATATTTAACATTAATTACCCTTATTTATTCTAGACACGACATCAATATTGAAAATGAACAAATGTAATTGGTCCTTACAAAAATATATTATCACACGAATCTTTTACATCAATCAATCTCCAACCTTGAATATTGGAATAATTCTACCTATTATAGTAAATATTAATATGATAATTTTTTATTAAATAAAATTTTAAAATTTGATTGTAATTATAAATTTTTAAATATACCTCAAATTAAAATATTTAACATTAATTACCCTTATTTATTTTTAAACGTCTTTAAAATTTTCTATTTTCAGTTAAAGATTCTAAGTTTCTAATCATACCCCCCAAACAATATTCGTGTAACATTTAAATATTTTTAAACTTAAATAAAATGCAAAAGTAGACATTTTCAAAGAAAATTTCAAAGTCTACTAAAATTACATTTTAGAATCACAAAATCCATAAACCAAAACTCACACTACGTTGCTAAACTTATTCAAGCCCAACACTTTTAACCCGAAGGGTCACCCTAAGGGAGCCAACTAGTTTTTAACGATGTTGTCAAATCCTCCTGTTCCTACAAAAATGGGGAATAAAATTTGGATGAATACAAGTTAACTCATTATACAAAAAAATATATGAAACAATCACATACAACATAGCCAATGCTTATGTTTTCAATATGAGTTACAACACAATACTTACTCATTACTTAAAATAATAACATTTAAAAATTCTCTTTTACATTATATCATAAATAGTATTAAATCGTTTAAAATTTATCTTTCTCAATATGTCATAACTTATAACGAAACTTTTTAAAACTTTATTTTATAGATTGTTATAACTATATCATATAAATA
The DNA here is from genome assembly GCA_037013495.1 of Hippophae tibetana. Lineage (NCBI taxonomy): Eukaryota > Viridiplantae > Streptophyta > Magnoliopsida > Rosales > Elaeagnaceae > Hippophae > Hippophae tibetana. The sequence goes on from CM072803.1 coordinate 21,434,426, forward strand.
TAAATCACATTTTAACTACCAATATAAAATATTTGTCACGTCAAAACTAAAATTTTATAGCAAATTTATATGTGCAAAAGTACGTACAAACCAAATGGTGTGGCTTTAGATAACTCTAAATATATACCCATATACAATAGAGGTACCTTTCCCATATTACCCAAAATAATTAACAACTATTTGTTTATTTTAAAATCAAAAACATAATTTATCATAAACTTATGAATTATCAAAAACTTTGAATGTCATGAATGAAAATATATATATACGTGGACAAAAAATGCTATCATAAAAAACCAAAGACATACATAAACAAGATCATGATATCAATCTTGAATAGTCACATATAAGAAGATAAAAAACATACATAATATATACCAAATAGATTAATTAGTATTTCAGATAAAGTAAATATTTCAAACTGTTAATTTTAATACTTCGATTTAAACCCTTAATATAATCATATTGATTAAGTTTTTTACTTTTGAGTCAAATTATTCAAAATAATAAACTTTAATGTTTACCAAATTTTAAGAATCAATGTAAACATATTGAATACAGTATCATTAAAGTTTTTTGTGAAACAGATCTAACAATAGGGAGAAAAAAATTCTAAAGTATGTTATTTAAAAGTGAAAAACAATCATTAAAAATTCTTTATTTTACGTAGATTATCTATCAACAGCTTTGAAATGAAATATTTATAAGAAAAATTATGACACAAACGAAAATTAATTTTCAAATTTGAGATTGTTCATAATAAGTCAAAAGAGTTTTTAAAATAAAGTCTTTTGTTGCAAAATTCTATTTTTTTTAACTATGAAAATAGTGATTCCAAAAGCCAAAAAAAGTATTTTTATATGAAATATAATTTTAAAAGAGAGAATAAGCTATCTCGTTAATATTTAAAATATTTTTCTGTAATACTTATTTGTAAAATCATAATCTTAAAATACCTTCTTCTAAGGTACATAAAAAGCAAATCATCATGTTCCTCCTATAGATTCGGTATAATGCTTCCTTTTCGTTAGAATTTTGAAAATAAAAATACATTAATTGATAAGAAGAGATATAATAATACAAGTTATTATTGATGAATTATATTAAACTACTATATATCTCTAATGAGTTCTCAATTTTTCTTTGTTTTTCATGGAGGGAATGAAATGATAGAAAAAAAAGAGTAACTTTATTATTTCTTATCATATTTATTGTAGGAAGTGCACATTGTGTTTTTTTTATAAAAAAAACTTTATTTAATTATTTATAATGTCAATTGTCCCTCTTCTTTCTCTCTTATTATCTTTCTTTCTTTCTTTCTTTTTCATTTTAATATTAGAATTTAAATTGGAAAAAAAATTATTTGCCTTACTAAGTAGTTAGTATTGGATATAAAAACTTAATAATTAGATTTAATTAAAAATTTAAATTGTATTAAATTATTCAATTTTATTTTATACGTGATTAAGTCCAATCTAAAATGTAAAAAATTTAAATTATTGAAGTTGTAACAAATAGTTTTCACCTTTGTATAAATAAATTTGCAACTTTAAAATAGAATGATACTTAGTTTGGTTGCTAACCCCAATTACAATGTTGTTTGGTATGTCTCTTCCATATTCTAAACTTAAAAATAGTTTTTTATTTTATTTTACTAGAACAAACAAATAAAATTGATATTACATTAATAAACAACTAAACTAACAAATCACATGTTAAATACATGATAATAAAAACTATTTTATTATATATTTAAATTTTATTATTTTAAATGATTTTAATTGGAGTAAAACGGATCAAAACGATGTTTAAATGTCTAGGCCAATTTGATTTAACACCTACAAATAATTTATTTTATTTATTTAAAATATATAAAAATTTAGAATAAATCTATTATGTTTAACTCTATTTAGAATAATACTTTTTTTCAATCTTATCATTTATATTTTAAATCAAAATTCTAATGTATATCAAAATATATTTTTATTTATTTAAAAGCATTAAAAATAAAAATCTGGATATTACAATTTGGCAAAAGCTCCACGTGCCTAAACATTCTAGTTGCATATGCCTAGGTGGCTAGGTGTGTATATTATCTTCAAACGATCGACCTCTATCCAGTTTCAACATCAATGCTCAGTTCCACTAAGTAACTCTATAGACTATATAGTGATTTAACCATACCCTCCAAAATCTTTTGTTGAAAACTTAGTGGTAAGTTGACCAATGGAATATGTGATACACATAACCTCCAATGTGATGATGAAGCAGAGGAACTATTTAAGATAAGATATGATAAGCAATATAGTATTTTCTAGGTCTTTGTTTTCAAGTAAAAAGCATATAAATTAAAGGAAAATTTTCAAGCATTTAATTTTTATTTATTTAGTTATTTTTTATTTATGAAACACTTTTATCACCTACACAAGCATCTACAAATTAATTAATTTTTGGCAAAAGTGTATTCTTAGTCTACAAATTTTAACTACATTTTTTTGAAACTTTTAAAACGTATAATCTGATTTTCAAAATTTTAAAACGTACGATTTGATCTCATTTTTTTTAAAATTATACACATAAGTTCCTAAACTGTTAAATCTTACGGTTTAATTCTCAAACTTTCAAAATTTTACATATAGTTCCTAACTTGTTGCTAAAATACATATTTATAAATCATAAATTTAAGATTTATTTGTTAAGTTTTAAAAGTTTAAGAATTAAATAATATTATTTAAAAATTTAGGGACTTATGTATCAAATTTTAAAAATTAAAAAAAAATCATACGTTTTAAAAATTTAAGTATGTATATGTAAATTTAGTTAAAATTTAAATACCAATGATATACTTCAACATAATTTTTTTTTCTTACTACATCAAATGGTCCATAGATGAGGTGACAATGACACTTGACTACATTATAAGTGCTCAAAAAATACTAAAATTACCATGATTTTATGCACGTTAATTGATTAAAAATATATATATTTATATGATTTTATCATATATTTATATAAATTTGTCTTTTCAGAATCATGAATATTTTTATTGTTTTTCAAGTATTTTTGCTTAAAAAAGTAACTTAAAAACTCAAAGAAAAATACCGGAGGCAATACATCGTAAATATATTCATAAATTAAATGAGAAAAGGTCAACAAATATGCAAAAAAAATGGACAAAATGAGTCAAAAATGTCAAAAAGAAGAAAATTGTGCACGCAGCCGCCCAGCAGCTCCCGCCAATACGTACAGTGCGTCCAGCCGCGTCGAACAACGCAAGTGCATCACCTAGTACGCGCGGACCTGCTCTCCATTCCGTGCCAGCGTCCATCTACGCCACAATCCGCGCGCGCCGCCGCGCCCAACGCCAGTATGACATCAGTAATGATGTCATCATTCACTATTCTACGTTTCTATCATTTTTAATCATTTTTTCACCCATTTTTTCTTCCTCTCCTTACCTATAAATACCCTCATTCTCTTCACTTCAAATCACACATAAAAACACATTTTCTCTTCTTCTTTTTTCTTTCCATTTCTTAGTTTTAGCTTTTCTTAGTTAGTTTTTTCTAGTTTTAGCTTTTCTTAGTTTTAGAGTTTTCTCTTTTGAGAAAAACTAATTATATATTTTGTAATTTATTTACTTTTTGATTTAATAAATGGAAGTGCAAATTTTGTTTAGAGGTTTTCCGGCAACAGGAATAACATCAAAGTAGTGTAAGGATTTTATTTTCTTTATAGTTATTTTTTATGTTTTATTCTTATATGTTATATTTAATTTGTCTGTGATTAAATTTAACTTTACTGGTTGTTTGTAAACATGATATAATAATAACGTTGTTATGCTTACGAAATATTAAATAGGTAAAAATCTCTAAAATTAATTGATTTTATTTCTATTCAAGATTTTATATTAAGAATGTTAGAGAGAAATATATTATTTTTCATTACAAACTTAAATCTGAAAATTAGATTTTAAGGTTTAGTTATCCGATCTCATTTAGAGTAGTGCTCTTTTACTTGTTGGTACAATCGCTCGGTAGTTAGAGTGAAGCTCTATTTCAAAAGTTTTATAAGAATTATTATCTAAAAACGTATTGACAACATGTTTTCAGTAGTAATTTTAAAACTTGAAAGTTAGTACTCGGATAATTAAATTCTTAGGTTTAATTTGGACACATTGAATAAAGTTTAAACTGTCTAACCCCACCAAAGATGGCATTTAAATGATTCATTTTCAATATCTTAGAAAAAAGAATTAATTTAATTAACCAAATTAGTTATCAAACTTATACATATGTGTTAATTGATTTGTTTAGTTAACAAAGAATATCTAAATCCAACAAATGTGGTATTCATATAAAAAGTGGAGAATCAATAAATATCAATTTATATCTTTAATAACCTAAATAATATAAGCAAGTATAATTAACTTAGTTATTATATCCATAAATACTCCACTATTATAAATGATAAAATTTGTATAAATGTTTATTGAATTCATATCTATGTTTATTTTATGTTCTTAGATTATAAACACAAAAACCCAAATATCGTGACAGGATGTTTATGATTTAATTTCATTTTTAAAAGTTTGAATAATAAATTAAAAACCACATATATTCATTCCTTATATCGACATTGGGAGTATACTTATCATTTTCTATGAAATGATTCATGCACTTGTGAGAGTTTTGTAAATATAAAATCAAAGTATTGGTAGAATCGGTGATGTCGGTTTTGCTCATCACTACACAAGCGAGACCCAGCAAAAAACTTTGTTTACATAATTGTACGTTTGTGATATGACATAGGAAATGCAATACTTGAAATTATTTGTTTTGTTTGTCAATTATTTTATGACTAAAATGTTTGGGGTTGGTGTCATGGCTAGACGACCCCTATGAGAAACAAAGGTAGTTTCTTTTACTTATATTGATATATATTGTAAATATAAATAGAACTAGGGATAAATTTGTCATTTAACACATTCAAACTATAATTTTTGGTTTAATATTTGTGTAAAAAGGAACTTTTGATGTGTATAATATGCTCTCATCCTTGTACATATTGTTAGGATAATTCCGAACATCTCTCATGGTATTTAAAGAATGATTCCAATCATCAAATAGTTTTAAGGGCTAACCTCATTCATCATAAAAATGTGAAGATGATATAATTATTCTAAGAGAATAGATATACAATAATTATCTTTTAATTATCTTAAAAGATAATTGAACAAATAATTAAGAATATATCTCTATATATAATATACATCTACAACAGATAACTGCCTACAATAGAAAGCTATTTATAAAGCTACAATAGCTCAATCCTCGTTAAACAAGGATAAGCTACCAGGTTTATTCTTTTTCTATATATAGTCATATATGTATAACATAATATTATATCAAATATCAAATATCATACATCTTATAACAGAAAATCACAGTTAAACACTTTATTTCCATATAATCATTAAAGCGAAATCGAGATCTCTTCTTTTCTACTTTTTATAGTTATTAACTTAAGAATCGTAGGGTCGAAGACCACTCTTCCAAAAGGTGGTCCAAGGTTTTGGCAGTTTTGTAGATTCAATAAAGAACATTCATACCTGATGTTGACAAAAATCGGTATCAACATCTAATGTCGTATGTGGGAAAGAAGTATATTTTATTGGGCTAAAAAAAATTCAAAATTGTCGAACTTTCAAAAAAGTTTGATCTACTAAGAAAGAAATAAAAAAAAGACCATAGATCATAACAACAGTGTTTTCTAAAAAGAGAATATCAAAATTTTCTGATATATTATTTTCATCCATTTTGACTTCTGGACTTGTAAGCGGAGTCATAGATGAGACAACTACCTTCACCTCTTAGTCCCAACAACTTATTAGGAGGTCCAGCTTGCTAACTAGCAGGTCATCTAATTGGCCACACATGAAATATGTGTAATGAATACGCAAGTATACGTATCATAACAAGTAATATAATGATAAAAAAGATCGTTCCCACAAAAATTATGTTATTAGAAATTAATTTTTAAAACAAAAAAAAATAAAATCAATATTTTTTTGTGTTTTTATATTTTAAGAAAACAAAATTAAATTAATTAAACCAAATTTGGTAACTAAGAAGATATATGAGAAAATATCTAAGAATACTTAATCTCTCAATTTTATAAACATGTGAATCACTAAAACACTCCATCTATGAATACTTTATCTGTTAACATTAGTATAGCCAATCTATTTATTAAGAAAGTGCATAAGAAAAAAGCTTCATTCCAGTATTTCATAGAAGAGAGGCATGATTAAGTAGTGCTAATCCCAAATCAACAGTGTGCTTACGTTTTCTTTTGACCATTCTATTTTGTTCATGTGTGTGAGGGCATTAAGTGTGATCGATAATACCTAAACTTGTTAGAAAAGGTGTGAGACTTTGTAAGGTTTTAATTTTGTATCCTATTTGAAGTTCAATTTCAATTTTGAATTGAATAAAAAATTAACACACATTAGATTTTTTTTCGTCAGAAAGTTAATCCAAGTGTAATGAATGTATTCATCTATGAAGTTTACAAAGTAAGTATAGCCATTGATTGATTGTTTATGTGCTATCCATACATCATAATAAGCAGTATATAAAAGAATTGCAGAATAAGTAAATCTATGTATAAAAGGCAATCTATGACTCTTGCTCACTTCACATGCATCAAAGGAATTCACTTTAAGTGTTTTGCTGAAAAAGAATTTTGCACTTGGATAAGACATTTTTGACTATAGGTAAAGAGGCATAAGCTAATATTTGGCAAAGATTAGCTCATGCCTTAGAAGAAAATGATGACAGTTTGATGTCAAATGCATATTTCCCATTATGAAGTGTGCATTTAGTGAGGATTTCCTTTTCCAATTGATCCTTAACACAATAGTGAGTAGGGTGAAAATAAAAAAACACATTATTGTTTTTTAAAAATTGAGAAACATTAAGCAATTTTCTGTATAAAACTAGAGGTTTGTCAATGAACTGAGAATCCAGTGTGTGATGCTCAATATTGGAAATTGATAATGTCTTACCATTTCCAATCATGAGCCTCTCAGATCTTATGTATGGTTGTGTGCAGGACAAGTTCTACACATCAGGAGTTACATGGTGACTTGCACCAAAATCACGAAACTAGTAAGGTTCTGAGTGGATAACAAGTGGATGAGTTGTTGATATGTGAAAGGCTAGATGTGCTCGAGGTAATTTTTTTGGATATGGTTGTGGATAAATTTGTAGGTACTGAGGCGAATGCGATGACCATTGAGCAAGAGCATATGAATTTTGGACTGGTGGGTTTTGAAAAGAACTAATGAGTGTGGTTAACATAGCTAGCGCAAAGGGTCTCTTAAAGAAGTATTGTGGCAGATATGATGGTTAAGGATAAGTATTAGCTTGATATCGATGTATGAGTGGTTGTTTAAAATTAGGCTGAGCTTGATCAGGTGAAATGTAGTTTATGTCAAATCGAAACCAACATGTAGCAACTATGTTGCCAGTTTTACCACATAGTTCGCATTGCACTCTTCCTCTACCATAACCAAAGGTAGGTGCTCTGTCACGTAAGTAAGGATAATATGGTGATGTTAGTGGTGAGGGTTATGATCCAAACTAAGGTGCTTGTGAACTATATCGTGCAGAATGAGGATATTGATTATTACCAATCAATTTTTGATCATAACTCTTATTGTAGATAAAATTAAGGAGTAATTTAAGGAGTAAATCAAGGAGAGAAAAAAGGAAAGAACCCACATTGAAACTAAGCTCTTGGCGATGATGAATTAAATATCTCCTGGAGTTCCTACCTGCTCAATGTGAAGGGAAAATATTGTGGTAAAAGGAAAGGTCCCACATCGATAACAATATTTTTTTTCTATCGTAATTAGTATTTTTGTTAGTTTTACCTTTGGTGCCTTGACTTCTCATCAGTTTCAACGACTTTTGTGCAAGCTTAGATCCATAAACCTTATGGGTCCAGCTTGAGAGGGAGTATTGAAGATAAAATTAAGAAGTAATTTAAGGAGTAAATTAAGAAGTGTTAACTCCTTAATTCAAGGAGTAAATTAAGGAGTAAATCAAAGAGTTATCATCCTTAATTTAAGGATTAATTGAAGGAGAAAAACAAGAAATACTTAATTTAAAGAGTAAAACAAGGAATACTTAATTCAAAGAGTAAAACAATGAATACTTAATTCAAAGAGTAAAACTAGGAATACTTAATTCAACGGGTAAATCAAAGAATGTTTAATTCATAGAGTAATTTAAGGAGTAAATCTCCCTATATATAGCTATAGAATTGTAATGAAAATATGAAAGAAATAATACAATTTTAAGAGATCTTGTTTTATTTAGTTAGGCTTTGGTCTTTGGTCTTGGCATTTTCTACACAAATTTTCAACATGGTATCAGAGCAAGTCGATCTTCATGAAAACATTGTTATTCCTCTACCGAAATAGCATATACTTGTAACTTTTATAATCTTATCTCTGTTTTCAACAACAGAGTCTGTGATGTCTTAAAGTGCATTTGACACTCTATCAGAGCGATTTCTTGTTCTATTTTTTTTTCAAATCAAACTCTTGGCGATGATGGATTGAATCTCTCCTGTAGCTTCTACCTACTTGATATGGAGGATAAGTATTGTGGTAAAAGGAAAAGTCCCAGAGCAAGTTGATCTTCGTGAAAAAAATTGTTATTCCTCTGCTCAAAGTGCATTTGGCACTCTATTAGAGCAATTTTTTATTCTATTTGTTTTTTTAAAACCAAATTTCTTGGTGGTGATGAGTTAAATTTCTCCTGTAGCTTCTACCTACCCGATGTGGAGAGAAAATATTGTGGTAAAAGGATAGGTCCCACATTGAAACTAAGCTTTTGGCGATGATGGATTAAATCTCTCCTGCAGCTTCTACCTACTTGATATGGAATAGGAGTATTATGGTAAAAGGAAAGGTTCTACATTGAAATCAAGCTCTTGGCGATGATGGATTAAATCTCTCCTACAGCTTCTACTTACCTGATATGGAGGAGAAGTATTATGGTAAAATGAAAGGTCTCACATTGAAACTAAACTCTTGGCGATGATGGATTAAATCTCTCCTAAAACTTCTACGATGTGAAGGGTAAGTATTGTGGTAAAAAAAAAGGTCCCACATCAACAACAATATTTTTTTTTGTTATCGTAATCAGCATTTTTGTTAGTTTTACCTTTGTTGTCTTGTCTTTTTATCAATTTCAATAACTTCTGTGTAAGCTTAGATCCATAAACCTTATGAATCCAGCTTGAGTGGGAGTATTGAAAATAAAATTAAGGAGTAAATTAAGGAGTGTTAACTCCTTAATTCAAGGAGTAAATCAAGAATCTTAATTAAATGAGTAAATTAATGAGTAATTTAAGAAGAAAAACAATAAATTCTTAATTTAAGGAGTAAAACAAGAAATCTTTAATTCAATAAGTAAATTAAAGAATGTTTAATTAAAATAGTAATTCAAGAAGTAAATTTTATTATATATAGATATAAAATTATAATAAAAATATGAAAAAAATAATATAAAATTGAAAGAGTTTGTTTTATTTGACAAGACCTTTAGGCCTTGGTTTTTAGTCTTGGCATTTTCTACACAGTTTTTCAACAATTCTCATGGTCAGTATGTTGTTTAATAGATAAATTGACAAAAGGTATACAGATACTACCTTCCTCCTTTGTAGCCTTGATTCAGCATTTGCATCATCTATTGTGATTTGTTCAGAGAGCACTCTTCCAATGAGTATGGAGAACACACCGTCATAGTGTTCATTAAGTCCACTCAGAACTGTCATTAGTTTCTCATATTTAGAAATACCATATCCAGCAGCACTCAACTCATATATGAGCATTTTAATTTTCAGAATATACTCAACAATGGTATAGTTTCCTTTTTTTTTAAGTTTTGGAGCTCCTCTTTAATCTGAATCACTCTTGTGCGTGACTTTGAGGCATAAGACTTTTCAAGTCTCATCCAGGCATCTCTGGAAGTATCAAAGCCTGAAATCTATTTAAGCATATCTTCACTCATTGAAGACATTAACCAACATTCAAGTACTATATCTTGCTTTTTGCACAATTTAAAAATTGGGTTTGCTGTTCCATCGCTATGAAACTGAGATGATGGTTCTTGAAGAACATAGCTTTCAAGTTCTAAGATGCGTAGAATTTTAAGGATTTGATGTTTCTAGATTATGTAATTTTTGTCATATAGTTTAATGGCTACTAAAATATTGTGAAATGTGATGAGAGCTTAATCTGCTTGATTCAAGTTTGGGTTGTTTGGAGGTGGGTTAATTGCTAGTTGTGGTGGGTTTGGTAAAATGACTTCAAGAATTTCTTCCATGGTTACGTTTTAAGCTTTTTGAACTTTACAGTTCTGATACTATGAGAAATTTAACAATTATATAAGATAATGAGAGAAGAACAAGCAGAAAGAGAGAGAGAGAAGATGAAGATTGATTTTGTATTTTCCTTTATGAGAATCTTAAACTTTTACAAAACCATTGTATCCTAACAAATTTTTAGTGCCATCATTGCAATATTCCTTTGTGCGTAAGTGGTGTGAGCTTCGTTACATTCTTTGCACATGACGTGGTGAGTTAGTTACAATTTCCTGCACATTGCATTCTCAGCCCATGACTCTTGGCACACGGCAATCTCAGCACATGACATGGCACTTGTTGCCTATATTTCCAATGATTCATTTGGATTGGGTTGAGATATTTCATTCATAATTAGTATATTATCCTTTGATAATAAAAAGAGTTTAATTTAATCTAATAATTTTAAATTTGTTAATAGAAAGATAATTTTTAAAGAAGTGTGTTTTTTCATTAATTAAATACGTATATATATATATTACGCTGGATTGTTAGTAATAATAATAAATTTAAAAAAAAAAGCACTTGACCTTAACATTATACCATGAACCCTGTAAAAGCTTTTAATTCTTGTCAAAACAAAAATGATGACGAACTAAACATGTTCTACTTTGGTATAGAGTCCAATAACATGACATTTTAAGAATACTAATTTAGCTTAGAAAATTATTAATTAGTATTGCATTAAGTTAATTTAATGGTTCATTATAGGGAGTATTAAACACAAAAGAAAAAGAAAAGTGTATAATTTTATATCTATGGTGAGCATTTTACATGCAAATAAATTAGACTAATTTTTTTTAAAATTATTTCAAACCACCGGGTAAATTCAACTAATAATAAATATAATTTTTTATATTAATGGATAGAAAAAAAAAATTGTTTTTTTTATTATTTCTTTCCTACATATATAGATACAATTCTTATAGCTATTGTTTTTAACAAGTAAAAGGGTAGGTTAATGATATTTTTACGAGAAATAATAAGTAAATTCAACAAATAGTGAATATAAATTTTTATAATAGTTGAATTTTTATTTTATTTTAAAAAATTATTAATTAATTTTAAATTATGATAAAATATATAAAAATAATTTAAAATATTTTATAATTAAAATTATTTATATAAAAGATGGATCCGAATATATATTTCCTTGTTTTTTTTTTCCTCCCAACCAATAAAATAATGAACTATAATCATTTACACATATTTAATATTAAGTATCATCTAATTAAATTATATTCAATATTATTGAAGTGTTATTTTTATTGTTATAAATCTTAAAGTTGTTATTTTATGTATTAAAAAAATACATACTAAACAAAACAAGTAAATAAATTAATAAAATGTTAAAAAGAAATTTTTTGATTGTGTTTTAAATGCATATATTTGATAATTAAAATATTTTAATATTTTAATTTAATAAGAATATTGAACTCGTGAAATATTATGTAAAACAAAATCGTAGATTTTATAATAATTTTGAAAAATATTAAAGTTATGGATGAAATTTATTATATCATTATCTTTCTAGACATGAATATATATTTAATAGTATGAATATTTTAATCATTATGTACATTTTAACAATAATATGAAATTTTTCACGTAAATTCATTTTATATATTATTTTACATAATTTGTTCAGTTGTACAAGAGTGTATTTTTGTTCTCGTACAATTTGACAAAGAAATGAACATATCAAAAACATAAAAAAATATTATTGATAAATTAATATTTTTTTATTTAAAATATAAATTTTAATAAATGCTTGTTTATTTTTATCTATTTTATACTTAATTATAAATAATACTTATGTTACCTGCTCTATTATTTTAAACAATTAAAAAAAGGACTTTTTAGTTTTTTTTTTTTTATTATTCTTAACTATTTGGGCTGTTGTTAATTTGCGAAAAACTTGGGTCTTGTGGACATAGGATCCATTAACGTCATGTAGTTGTGACTTGAGAGAAACAAACTTACGAAGTTGCATTACTTTCCCAAACATTAAAATACTGTAAAGATGCTTTTCATTATATTCCCAAACATTACAAAAAAAATACTTCAAAATACTTAAAAAAATGATGAATGAACACAAAGTTATAAATATATTTATATTTATATTAATTATTATATTTTAAAAATAAATAAATAATTTTGTTATTTTTAAAATTATTTATTTTAAGATGTGCCATACTATAAACAATATGAATACATTATAAATATGTGTACAAATTTATGAAAAAATTCTTAATATTCTCCTTACTTTTTTATTCTTTTTTACATCTTCCTTAAAAATAAATAAATATTTTAGAATCACCTAATTTATTAGTGGTACTAATTTAATTAATAAAAAACTAATGTTATAAATCAAGTTATTATTGTATGCATTAATTAATAAATAAGCTATTAATTGTATGTAATATTAAAAACGTGTGATGATGAATAATTATTGGATAATTTATTAACATGATTAATTAAATTATAGTATATGAATTAATTTATCCATTAAATTATAATATAAAAATAATTTGTATCACTATTTATTGCACACATTTACTAACATGTAATAATATAGGTCGAGGTGATATAATTTTTAATATGTTAAATCATTTGTGTCATTTAGTTTCTTAGATTAGAAAAATATAATTTAATCTTTTAATTTTTTAAAAAATATTACTTAAAGTCAGATTATATTACTTTAATAAATTTTTATATAAAATATTATTATTTTTTATCAAGTAATTAAAATAAAAAAAATTTAATAAAAAAAGTAAAATTTAATATATAATAGTTTAAGAAAAATAAACAATAATAAAATTTAGAAAAAAAATTAATAATTAATAAAATAGTAACATTAACAAAATATTAAAAATGAATTTTTTATGAATTTTTTATATTAATTGTTACATTATCATTATTAAATAATCATATTTTAATAAAAAAAATCATTAAAATGATATAATTTATTCTTAATTATCACTTTTTATAAAGTCAAAAAACTAAATGACATTATTTATAACCTAAAAAACTAAGCAATATAGATGACCTGATATAAAAGATCTTTTTAATATTTTTCTCTATAAGTTAATTTTATGTTAGTAAATAATCTCAAAATTACTAACAAGACAATTACAATAAAAAAATCATATAATATAATTATAATAAGAAATTTATATATATCTCAAATTTAAAACTTAATTTAAATAAATATTATTAATAAGTATAATTAAATTTATTAATATATATCAAATAAAAATTATTATATTAATTAAGATAATAATATATTTTTTAAGGCAAACACAAAAATAATCAACCTATAAAATAAATCAATTACCAATGTTAAAGAAAATCTTAAGTACTTTATCACATTTAACCGATGTTAGATACTAGGGGTGTCCATGGTTCGGTTTTTTTTTTTAAATATTTAACCGGATCGGACCGTTCATATTACTCGGATCGGACCGTTTGAAACGGTTTTAAGAAATAAAAACCGGACCGGACCGTTTGACTTATAAAATCGTTCGGTCTGGTTTTTATTTCCGGTTTTGTTCGATTTTTTTATAATTTAATGAAAAATAATATAAAAAATTTAATATATTATTAAACCGGTCCGGTCCGGTTTGAACGGTTTAAAATTAATACAAACCGGACCGGACCGTTTGATTAGTAAAACCGTTCAATTTGGTCTAATCCGGTCCGGTTTTACGATTTAGTCCAGTCTGGTTCGGTTTATGGACACCCCTATTAGATCGATACTAATTTTACATGCATCGGTAAAACATTAAAAATAATAATATATTTATGACATATGATAATCTACTTTAAAATAATATCTCACGACTAGAGCTTCACATTAAATATAACTTATAGGCGTCGTAGATAGCAGTATTACTGAAATTAACTTCTTCTAAAGCAAGGATATTTTAGGACAGAATGATTAAATTATAATGTAAATTATTTTTTATTCAATATTTAAAATTAAATTATTCAAATATTTATATTAATGCAATATAAAAAATTATAAGGTAAGTATTATAGAAAATACGTTAAAATTGATTTTTAAAATTATATTATATATATATGTTTATTAACTTTAATTGAGAAAAAAAATATTTTATGTATTACTAGGACGAATTCAATAAATTTTATGTAATGTCTAAAACTAATAAATAAAAGTATTACAACTAAATTATAGAAAATTATTTTTCTTAAACAATTATAATATTAAAATCAACATTCAATCAACTTTATTTTTGTTATTAAAGATATAACAAAAAAGATTTTTTTGTTAAAAACATAGATGTTTAATTTTAAATAAATACAAATTAAATTAAATTAAAAAATAGAAGTTAACAGAAAAATAACATATTATATATAATTTATTTTACTTACATTTTTCTTGATAATATTCAATTACAAAAACATAGAATAAAAAACATTATAAATTAACTTAATATTTTATATTTAATAAAATTTAAATAATATTATTTAATTATTATTTCTTTTATAGGATAAATTAAATAATAGCTTTTATTTTTAATTTTTTAAGTAAAATATATATATTTTTTTATATCATAAAAAAATAAGAATAAATCTTTTTTTTTAAATTAAAAATAATAACACATGTATAAAAACAGTGTAAATTACTCCTTTAGATTATTCTTCTCTAGAAGGTCCTTCCTATGAGCAACTTTACGAAAATGGAGGAATTTTTGCAACTATTGATGGGGAAGTTTGCATTTTTTCTGGATCAACAGTTGGTGGTGGCTCTGCAGTTAATTTGGTCTGCTTGTATAAGAACATCGAACTCTGTGCTTCAGGAATGGTCTAAACGTACAACACAAGCTCCCATTTTTTTGAAGCACACAATATGTTTATGCTATGGACTCTGTTTGTCAGAGGATTGTTATTACAGAGTATTGCCAAGAACATGGATTCGAGAATCAAGTACTTCAAAAGGGGTGTCAGAATTTTGGTCTTGATGTTCAAAATGTGCCAAGGAACTCTTCATAGTCTCATTATTGTGGTTCATGTGGTTATGGTTGTAGGAAAGGTGATAAGAAAGGGACTGATTCAACCTGGTTGGTAGATGCTGTTGAACACGTCGGGTAGGGTTCGTGGGTGACAAAAATGGAGGCAGATAATTACTTTCGTGGGTTTAAGTTTATATATAAGAGGGGTAAAATTGGAACAATAAACATATACGAAGAATTGAATCAAGATTTTTTAAGGGTTTAAATGAATTTTGATTCTTTAACTTTTAAGAATATATTTTATTTTTAACTCATTTTTTAGTTCAATTAAATATAAAAATATAAAAAAATAATTCTGATTTTTTTTATTTCAATAAAACAAACATATCATAAGATTCCTTAGAAAATTTATTAATTGAAATTAAGCATTAACATTAGGCATTTATGCAATAAAATAAAATAAATGTAGAACAATAAAAACTTCTTTTTTTTATCTATATATATATATATATATTGAAATTAGCTAAAAAATTGGGCATTTTAAATAATATAGAAGAAAATAATATTAGAATATAAAGTAATTTTTTTTAATAATTATATTATTTACAAATTCATAATTATTATTTAAATTTTAGATATTATAATTACTCAAATAAAATATATGTAAACAAAAATTTCAATATATTAGATACCAACTCCACGTGAATCCTAACATCACTCTTTATCAAGATTCAAAGTGGGGTAACTTTGCCACCATGCATGTATATACAAACCCTGTCATGTTTTCTGTAATTTGGTCGTATTCACTTTCTTTCTTTCTTTTAACCCGTTCCATCCTTTTTTATTTCTTTTTCAAAATTAGATCCACCCTACATGTCTACATGTACTCTTAGTTATGTTATGGGCAGTAAAAAAATTAATTTAATGGATGAATTACTTGTTTAAAGGGTCTCAGGTTAAAATATCTGTACAAGGGAAAAAAGAGAGTTAATTATGTAATCGAGAAAAAACATTAAATATTATTTAAAATAAAATAATGTCTCAATTTTTTTAAAATAATAAAAATATATAAATTGATCTTTTTTTTTCCTCTCCTTCAATTTACTAGGGATATTATAAAAAAATTCCATTTTAAAATAGTGTTATCAAGCCTCATTTTCAAAATTGATAACCTTCAACATTTATCTTCTTTTTTATTTTAAAAATTACAGGTTTGGGGCATGTGATTTACCCATGGTGTTATAATTTGTTTTTTTTTACTAATATTATATGCATTAAATTATTATTTACATTAAGTGATACGTTAGAGTTAAATTTAATGTGAAATTAGAAATTAAAAATATTTAAGAAATTGTTTTACTGCTTATACTAACAGTGCATCAATTATATTTTTACATATATCTCATGTAAATTGTTGCATCCCGTATGATAAAAAAAAATACTTTACTTTATTTTTAGATTTGTCTAAGGTTTTTTTTAATTATAAACCTTAAAATCTTTGTGATTTAAAAAAGTATAAAAGTATAAAGATAATGTAAAATCTTTTATCAAATTATATTTTATATTGATTAACAAAGACAAGTATGTTAGGTTTCAAATCTATTGACACTCCTATCGAGCAAAACCATTGTTTAGTAGAATATTCAAATCAAATACAAACTGATCGAGCTCGTTATCAGATATTGGTTGGGCGTTTGATTTACTTGGCTCATAATAGACTAAATGTTGCATATGCAGTAAGTGTGGTGAGTCAGTTCATGCATAATCCAAGTGAGAATCACATGAATGCAGTTTTGAGAATTTTAAGGTATTTGAAATCGGCTCTAGGAAGAGAAGTAATGTTCTCTAAATGCTACAATCTTCTTGAAGTCTGTGGTTTTACAGATGGAGATTGGACATGAAGTATTACAGATAGAAAGTCAACATCGGGTTATTTCACTTTTGTGGGAGGTAATTTGGTTACATGAAAAAGTAAGAAGCAGAAAGTGGTGGTGTGATCTAGTGTTGAGGCTGAGTATAGAGGTATGACTCATAGGGTTTGTGAATTACTGTGGATAAGAACTTTGTTATTTGATTTGGGTTTCAAACTCAAAAATACTATGCATTTGTATTGCGACAATCGGGTAGCCATTGATATATTACAAAATCCCGTACAACATGATCGCATTAAGTATGTAGAGGTTGACCGTCACTTTATAAAAAAGAAACTAGATGCCAAACTTATTAGCTTTTCTTTTGTTCCCACTGAAGAGCAACTTGCAGATATTCTTACCAAAGAAGTTTCCAATAAGTCATTATATCACTCACTAAGCAAGTTGTGCATGATCGATATTTATGCGCCAACTTGAGGAGGAGTGTTAATCATTATTAGTGATATATTAGTGTATGCAACTAATATATTTTATCAGTTATATATTAATTGTATGCAACTAATATAACTTTCTGAAAATCACTTTTACAAAAAATATATTCCTATTTCTTGTATTTATACTTGTATTATCATTTATTGAAAGAATTGTAAATATATTTTAGTATATTCAATTATAGATAATTATAACTTATTCTTTTTATTTATCTTACTTTTTTATACTATTTTTATTTATAAAGTTAATAAAATAACACCATTTAATTATTTGCAACATAATCCATAAATTGAATAGAAGACTTTATTTCCTTTAAAAAGTGTTCACCTAGTCACCTCTAATCACGTTCATAAACTTATATTGCTTACATGGGAATAAATATTACTACGACATAATTGCCAAATTTTTAATATGTCTTAAGGAATAAAAATAAAGGAAATAGCTAACTTGGATAAATTAAATTGGCACCTAATAGCTATAATTTTTTTCAACTTATAATCAAATTGTTTCCTAATAATAATTAGATATTAAAATAATCAAATTGTTTTATAATCAATTAAATTGGACTTGTTATTTTAGTAGTATCATAATTTTATTTTTGATATTTTTTTCCAGACTTTTGAGGTGATACCCTCATTTAAAAAAATACTAATTTAATACAATTTATTATTTAATTGATTTTTTTTATACATGCACGATATTTAAATGATCTTTTGGGATAATAAATTAACTATACGACATTCATAGGATATTTTGAGATAATTAATTAATTTAATATCTCAAGCATACTATTACATATGTGAAAATTCCTAATTAGATATGACATCTAAAATTTGAGTAAAAAAGTACCAAAAGTAAAATTATAATACTAATAAGATAACAAACTCAATTAGATTTATTTAAAATAGGTGTGAAAGAGAAAAAAAATTAAATAACCCAACTATCTCCTATTATTATAAAAATTATTAAAATATTTAGTAAATAGTAAAATTTAAAAAAACTCATGATATATTTTATAACATAAAAAACTAATTGATACAAATCTTTTAACATAAGAGACTTTTATGACTCCTCAACCTATTTTATATTTTTAAATATATTGAATCCAACAATAAAACAATTTGATTATTTTAATATCTAATTATTATTAGGAAACAGTTTGATTATGAACAATTAAATTGGGTTTGTTATCTTACCAATATCATAATTTTGTATTTGATATCTTCTTTATTTAGATTTTTGATGTGGTACTCCCATTTAAAAAAAAATATCAATTTGATATAATCTATTATTTAATTAGAGATTTTTCACATATTTAATAATACATATGCGATATTCAAATCATATTTTGGATAATAAATTAATTAAATAATATTCAAATTATATTTTAAAATAATCAATTAATTTATTATTTAAAAACATCTCTTGAATATCTCACGCATATTATTGTACATGTGAAAATCTTCAATTAAATGATAAATTGTATCAAATTAATACATTTTTAAAATGAGTATACTATTAAGGTATCATCTTAAAAATTTAAGTAAATAAGGTACCAAAAGTAAAATTATGATTCTATTAAGATAGTGATAACTGTATTTTATATAGTTATTTTCATCTATTTTATTAATTATAATTGCTATGTTCTTAATGTTTTTAGTTAATTTTAGTTTAATAAATTAGTATTTACTATTTTTTATATATTTTAAGAAAATTAAATAATTTGTATCGAAAACGTACTTAATTGCAAATTTGTGTCCAAAAAATAATTTCAAATAAAAGAGTGTTTAATTCCAATTTATAAAAGTCTAAAATATAATTTAAATTAAAATCGGGCTTAATTTTAATTATTAAAAGTTTAAAAATTTAATTTAAATTAGAAAAAGGCTTAGTTGTAATTAAATAAAGTTTAAAATATAATTTGAAGTAAATTTATGGGTCAAATGCAATTAAGAAAGTTTAATTTTCTACGCAGGAGAGAAGAAGTCCACGCGCTAAACGTGGACCGTCAGATCAGATACGTAACGGCAAAGATGCGTGCGTCTCTACCAAACCCGACCAACGTGAGTGGGTGCAGGTTTCGTTATATCATGCGGCTCGGTGCCCGAGTGGGGCCCACCTGCCCGCGTAAGCCGGCGTGTAGGTGGGACCCACGTGTCTGACATGTCCAGCCGCTGTCCCCCACCTTCACGCGCCTCTGTTCCCATGCAGTTGATCCACATGTGCCCGTTTATTCTACGAATTAAAAGATGCCATGTGTCCCACTTTATTTTGCAGCCAATCATATTCTAACACATGGCATGTTACGATGAGCGCGGAAGCACAGGATCACGCCCGCGTTGCAATTGTTGTCTCTCGTGCGACAATCTATCATGCGCCCATTTCCCGTAGCCAATGAAATTCTGCCACGTGTCCGTATTAATCCTTGCAGTGAATCAGACGGTGACACATGGCATGCACTTTGAATTAAAAATCAGAAAGGCGCCTCTGTGTCGTATGCGTGAATTTAAATAACATTTTCGATATCGAAAATCGATACGCGTGAGATTTATTTTTCGATACAAATTTTTACGCATTTATTAAAAAAATGTAATATTTTAGATGTATTTTTTTAGCTATAAATAGGGGATATTATGATAGAGTTAAAAAGTTTTTGGGGTGTTTAGTTTTTGAGATTTTTTGTATTGTTCGATTTTGGACTGCAGAACACGCAGAAGCCATTTTTTGGCTTTTGTTGTATTCTGCATGTGCCAAATATTTGTGCTAAGACATGTTTTAATTTCCTGTTTTCTTCCTCTCATTTTTCTGTATCTGTTGTAATTTTAGTTTAAATTTATGAAGTAATTTAATTTTTCTAGGATTGCATTTGATCTAAATTTATGAAGCTTTGATTTTAATTATTTTTGAACGATTTATAAGATGTTCGAATTGTTTATTCTATTTTGTGCTTGATGCTTTTGATTATTTACGAATTTTATCAAATGATCTGTGACACAAAAATAAACTTGGAAAATGCATTTTTGTGTATATTGCTCATAGATAGAATAACATGTATGATGAGAACTTAGAACGTAATGAATCTCGATGAATATAATTCTCATAGGAATATAGGGAATTAATTTAACGAGGTGTGTTTATACGGAGCTCAGAAGAGATGTATGAATAAAATTAGAAGTTTTCGGTTGACAAATTGAATGTACTAAAAAATATATAAATTAAAAGAAAATAACATGATTTGAGTTGATTAATTTGGTGAAAAATTGCAATCCTAGATTTTTTTTATTTTGTTATTAAACTCTTTTCTTAATTTTGTTACAATCAACGATCGTTTTGAATAAAATCAGATAGAGGTAATTTTAGTACTCAACAAACTGTAGTAACAAATCTCCGTGGGAACGATACTTTACTTACAAATATTATTACTTGTGACCGTGTATACTTGCACGTTTTATGTTCTTTAAAAAAAGACAACAGATAGCGAATCCAATTAAATTTATTTAGAATAGTCTCATCCATAATATATTTTAAAATATAAAATAAGATGAGGTGTCATAAAAGTCTCTTATATTAAAATATTTATGTCAATTAACTTCTTATATTATAAAATGTATAATTAGTTCTTTTACAAAAGAATGATAAATTTTACTATTTACTTAATATTTTAATAATTTTTATAATAAAATTAACATATGAAATGAACATCTTTTATTAATAAGAGTAGTTGGGTCATTTAATTGTTTCTCTCTCATATTTTTCACTAGTAACAACAGCAAAATTGCTATTTTCCATCCATCTAGTTACTAATCCAACTTCTAACCACCACATTACAACCCTTGGATGATTAACCAAATCCAATGTATGTTTTAGAGCTTTCATATATATAAACGTGAATAGGGTCTTGTTAGTTGAATTATGCATAGTATTATTAAAGGCAAACTCAGCTTGTGCAAGAGTCTTTGGTTTGTTGCTACAAAGATAACTAATCATGTTACCAAGTGTTTGGTTCATTATTTATGTTTGATCATTAGTTTGAGGATATACAGTGCTACTGAAGTTGAGTGATGTATCAAAACATGCCCATAATGTTCTCTAAAAATGACAAAGAAACTTTGTGTCTCGATCTGAAAAAATTGACCATGGAACTCTATGTAGATGAACAATCTCTTTGAAAAAGAGTTTTGTAATATTAGACGCATTCGTATTTTCACAACATGGGATAAAATGTGTCATTTTGGAAAACTTATCAACAACAACAAAAACTGAGTCTACTCCCTGTTGGGTTCTCGAAAGTCCTAGAACAATAAGTCTTCCCAAATGGTTTCATGGACGGGTAAAGGTGTATATAATCCGATATTTTGAGCTCGTCCTTTGGATGTTTAACACACATAACACCTTTGGGAAAAGTTGCTAACATCTTGTTTCAATTGTGGCCAGAAGTACCTTTCTTCAATATATGTAATGATTTTATCTCTTCTAAGATATCCACTTAGTCTTTTAGCATGTAAGTCTCGAAAGATTTTTCCCTTAATGAAGTCATAGGAATACAAAGTTGGGTACCTCGAAACAAGTATCCCTCGTGTATGTGTATGTCTCATGCATCTTGTTTCAGTTGACACTTCTTTTAAAGGTTCTTAAATTCTTTATCTTTAGCATATGTGTCTTTAAGTTATTCAAACCCTACATATTTAGTGCTTAAAATGACTAATAGGGTTTCCTTACGACTTAATGCATCAACCACTTTATTATATTGACCAAAATTGTGTTTTAGAACAAAATAAAATATTTATAAATAGGAAATCAAATTGACATGTGTCATTCTGGGATTAGTTTGAAAGTTGATAAACTTTAATGCCTCATAAACAATAAACAAAATTAACTTTCCTTTCTTTAGGCATTTGGTAATCGGGGTAACAATAATGCTAAAATTCTTAATGAACCTTCTGTAGAAGGTTGCTAACCTATGAAAGCTTTGAGCTTTGGTTATGGTTTTGTGAAATGGCTAGTCTTGAATTGCATGTACTTTATCCTCATCAGGTTCAATTCCATTTATAGTGATGACAAAACTAAGGAATACCAATTTATTGGTTAAGAAGATACATTTCTTCAAATTAAGGTACAATTTATTTTCCTTCAAAATAGTGAGTACCTTTTTAAAGTGCTCTAAATGTTTTTCTTGTTTTCGAATATAAATTAGGATGTCATCAAAGTAAACAACTATAAACTTACCAATGTATGATTTCAAGACATGGTTCTTAAGTTTTATAAATGTGTTGGGTGCATTTGATAATCCAAAAGGCATCACTAGCCACTCATACAATCCTTCTTGTCTTGAACGCAGTCTTCCCCTCATCTCTATGTCTGATTCGAATTTGGTGATATCCGATATGTAGGTCAACTTTTGAGAATATGGCTGCTCCAGAAAGCATATCAAACACATCATTAAAGATGTGGTATTGAAACCCTATATTTTATTGTTCTCTTGTTGATAGTTTGATTGTCCACACACATATGCTAATCTCCATCCTTATTTGGAACTAGTAAGGCTGGTATTGTACATAGACTCATGCTTTATTGAATCAACCCTTTGTTAATTAACTTTTTAACCTTTTGTTGGAGAATTTCACTCTCTTTTGGACTTAGACGGTAATGAGGAAGGTAAGGAAGGCTTGCTCCTTGAAAAAGATCAATGTAATGTTGGATACTTATCATTGGTGGTAGCCTAGTTGGAAATTCTTTTGGCATGATTTCTTCAAATTCATTAAGTATTATTTGTACATAGGTAGAAATGGTTGAAGTTGACACGACTTCTTCTTTGACTACCAAGGAAAATATCTCTTTACTCTATTTCACTTCTACAAAGAATAATGCTCGAGATATTACAATGAATGATTTTCCCTTCACTTTAGAAACTTTGGGTACATCTTATTTTGCCAGTAAAGCAACCAAAACAATCTTTTTTCTCCTCAATAGAATAGATAAATGTTATCTCATCCTTTGTGGGTTGCATTCATGAAGTATTTCCATGGTCTCCCTAACGTATGTGACATGCATCCATATCAACAACATCGCATACAACTTTATCATTGTATGATTTTCCAATGGAGAATGGGATTCTACATATGCGATTTACTTTTATTTCTTCTCCTTTTGTGATCCACCTAATTTGATACGGTGATGGGTGTGGTTCGGTTTTTAATTTGAGTGCCTCCATAAGAGTTTTAGAAACAATATTTTTGCTACCTCTACTATCGATAATCATATCACATAATTTATTATTGATTAAGAAGAAATGCAAAAAAGCTATTGTACTTTTCTATATCTTCCTTTGTGATAAGATGAGTCGATAAACAACATAATTAACATGTTCCCCTTCATCCACTTCAGAAAACTTGGCACCGTCATAGATATCATATTCTAGTTCTTCCTCATGATCTTCATATTCTTGCTCCACCAAGTTGACTGCTCATTTCTTTGGGCATTGATTAGAACAACGACCCAATTATTTGCATTTATAACATTTTATGGTGTTGGGCATCCATAAGGGTTTCGTGGAGGATTATGAGCAATATTTTCCTCTAATTTACTTTGCTTCGTTTTTTATGTGTTATCCTCAGGTGTTTTTCCTTTATTATATGTTGGCTTATTTATTTCAACTGATGGCCTTGGTGGAGCTTGTGATCTTATACTTGAACTTCTTCTACCTACCTACATCTCCATTTTGATGGCCATGTTGTAGGCATAGTAACTATCCATACTGGATGCAAGGATACTCGATCTTATATTGGTAGACAAAGTCTACCAATATAGCGTGTAGCTTGTTATGCTTTAGATTCTATCAAATTATTTCGAGTAGATAAATAGTGAAATTTTGTGGTATACTTTTAAATTGAATGATTTCTTTTTTGCAATTTTGATATTGTTGAAATAATATTTGCTCATAATGAAAAGGAAGAAACATATGCATTAGGTATCGCTTCATCCAAGGTCGTGTTTTGATCGAAGCTTTTCTTTGTCTCGATCTATTTTTTTAGAATTGGTCCCACTATGTTGAAGCTCTTCCTTTAAGTTGGTAGGCTACTAGCTTGACTTGTTTTTCCTCTGGAATGACCATAACATTAAAGAACTTCTACCTCTAAGATTCAATCAAGAAAATCCTCCATATTTATGTTGCCATAAAAAGTAGAAAAGGTCAATTTTGAGATAATAATCTCGTGGTTTTTGGTCTCTTTGGCAACGTCCTCTTCTGGCTCGATCTCAAAATATTATTCTTCTAAATCTTCATCACCAAAGTTATCAATTAGGGTAGCATATCTTCTTGGGGGTATTGGATCAATAATTCTTCTTAGGAGTAATCCTTCAACTTGTCTTCTAGGCAGTATTGGCTTTATCATATCTCCATGTGCACCATCTATTTCTTGGGCTTGGACTTGAAACCTATTTTCATTATTAGTTATTTGAGCAACGATCTATTTGGTGTAAAATCTCTTCACGAAATTGTTGATAATTTTCTCACGTTACTTGATTATACTCCATTCTCTCAAGTTAAACTTGGTTCTGATACCAGTTGGCGCAAGATAGAAGCACGAATACACCAATAATATGAAAACATATGGAAAATAAGAAAAATATGAGCAAAGTTTAGACTAACTAGACTCACTCTCTAGCAAAAGATCCTCATTTTTGTATTATAAAACAAATACAATGAAACTATTATCTAAGCAAGTACTCTAACAAATCTAGAATAAGACAAACTTAACTATGTTATCTACATTTAGACGAGTACTCTAGCAACTCTAGAGTAGGACTAACTTAAAGATATTTTTATATCTCACGAATAAAAGGACTTTAACTTCTAAACGAAAGAAAGAATAATTATTTATAAAATATTAGGAATAAGAGAGCCTAGTTATTTATAGTTAAAAAATCCTTAAAATAGTTCATAAAATTTCTATATGGGATTATAGTAATACAAACAAAAAAAATTATAAATAAAATAAATTATTATTTTTTCTTCCTATATCCATTTGGTATTAATTAATCAGTTAGTATTTGATTAAGATATCAAAATAGGAGTAGGGATGTGACTTGAGATGGGTTTTATTATGTTACTTGAGAGGAATATTAAAAATTCCTCTTTTTATTTTTTAATTGTAGTAAAAAAATCTTTTTATTCTTTTATTATTTACTAATAAAATAAAATATTAAAAAACTAATATTATTTTATTTATAATGTTAATAAAAAATAGTAGTTTTTCTTCTTTGATATTTGTTTTAAAAAGTAAAAGATGAAATAATATTTTTTAAGGGAACTAAATATTTTTTGAAATAACTTGAATGATCCATGAAATATTTTTTTTTGTAGAAAATATATATTTGATAACTACGAAATAAAATACGTAAACAGTAAAATAGATTTCATATAATTTATCGAAGACAATGTTATATAATAATAATGATATTAAAATATAATTAATAATAAAAATAAAATATATATTTTTAAGATAGTTATATTGCAAAATTTGTTTTTGCTATTGAAATAGTAAAGTTTTTTTTAAAAAGCACCTATCATTAAATTGTGAGTATAAATTTTAAAGAGAGTCATACTTTTAGAGCAATAAGGACAAGTTTTAGACTGATATAAATGTTATTTATAATTAAGTAAAATTAATAAAAATAAGGAATCAATAATTATAATATACATTTTAAATAAAAAAAATATTAATTTATCAATAATACCTCATTATTAATCGATGATATTTAATAATGATATAAACAAAAAATATATTTAGAGTTATTTTAATTTTTTAATATATATATATATGTGTGTGTGTTTTAATTTTTTAAAATTATGCCTTTTAATTAATAAACATGTTATTTTTATTATTTTTACTGTTAAATAAAAATATCTATTATATTGGGTCTTTTATTTTAATTAAATATTAATTTCAAAATAATTTAAATTTTTAAAATGAAATATTTGTGATGATATTAATAAAAATAGTTTTGATAGGCTTATTATTTTAAATTACTTAGAAATTATTAATCTTATTTGATTTATAAATATTAATTCTTTAATACTTCTTATCCTTAATTTAACCCTATTATTTGACATTTCCATATTTAAAATCAAGCACTACTTAAGTCGTAGAACTAGAGTAGGATTCAATTTCAAAACAACAAAACTCAATTTTAATTTTAGATTTTTATCTTTTATCGGTTTATAACGGTCATAAATTACAACGGATCTTTTGGATTCCGTCCGCTCCAGCAGTCAATTAGCCATCCATGTATTATGAAAACACGGGGCCCACTTGCAATTGAATCAAATAAAAATAATAGTATATTTTCATTTGATTTTCCATATCTTGTCTCACATACAAGCTTCACAGTTCACTCTCTGTCTCTCACTCTCTCTATATCACCTGCAGTTTATTATATGAATAAATAAAATTGCACGTTCAAGTACTCTCTCTAATAATCATCGTCACCATTGTTATCATAATCTCTATTCTGTATCTCATACTCATTTCTCTGTTTTTTCATAAGCACTTATTTCAAACCCCGCTTTTCAACGGTAAGAGTTTTTGTTTTCGAATTTTCGTTCGATCATTTTCGATCAACACTAAAATTTCAATCTATTTGTTTTTGTCATGTTTGAAGAAATGTGTTTCTTTCTTCTTTTTTCCTTTTTTTCCGGTTTATGTTTGTTCTCTCCTTTTTCTTCATACCTGGTGTTGATCGTTCATTGTTTTCTCGGTTAATCGCTCTGTGTTTTGAGAGTGAGAGTAGTTTAAATTTTTTGATCTTTGGTTTTGAATTTCGAAAATGGAGTTAGAGTGGTTTAGGGTACTGGTTTGACTCGTCGAGTTCAAATTTAAATCTTGAGTCGGCCAAAAAAAAACATTGAATTTAGAATGGAGCTTTATGATGGTTTCGTTTTCATTTTTAATTCTAATCAGTAAAGTTTAATTGAAAGTTGAATTACATTTGAAATATTACTTTTTCCCTTTTATGTTCTAGTTTCTTCATTGTGAAATTAGTGAGGGAAGAGTTGCTTCTTTCAAAGAGGAACTTGTTTAAATTCTTGCATATATGCATCAAATTATGATTGGGAATTTTATTGGTTTTAGGTTTGATAAAGAAAGTTCTGAGATTAGAAAGAAGATAAGACTATGGATTCCTCACAGTCCCAGCTGAGAAGAGGAGGATTGGTATTACTATCGCCATCCCAGACCCCAAGGTCTAGTGATAAGTCCATTAGAGATCTACGATCTGGGGATTCAAATTCGAGTAGCAGGCACGATAAAGAAAAGGGTGTCAATGTGCAGGTCATTGTACGTTGTAGGTGAGTTGGAGTACAGGTTTTTTTTTGCTTGTGCATACAAGGGTTTAAGAGGGAAGTGGTTTTAGAAAGGAAAACAAGCACAAAATGTGCTTTTTGAGCCTGAAAGTGTTAGAAAGCACTTTACCCTAAGAGATGTAGAAGCGCTTTTAATAGTAAAAGACAGCTTAGAATTTTAAAAAAAAAATTGCAATAACTGTTTTCAGCCTCGGAAAACGCATTTTATACTCCCGGAACAAAAGGTGCCTTCTTCTAGAATAACTGAAACCACTTTTAATAAATGCACAAACAAGCATACCCTAAGACCAGCTCGAGTTTATTTGATCTGTGATTCGCTGACTTGGTGTTTTATGTAGGCCTTTGAGTGAGGATGAATTCAGAATACATACCCCTGTGGTGATTACCTGTAATGAGAGCAGAAGGGAAATTTCTGCAGTTCAGAATATAGCTAACAAGCAAATTGACAGAACCTTTGGATTTGACAAGGTATTTTTAAAAGATTTTATTCATTTACTTTCAGGCTCTCTTATTTTCTATTTGGTTAGCAAGTACGGGCCTGCATAAAGATGGTTGGAGCATGCGATTTCAGTCCCTCTTGGCAGAAGGAGTAATTAGGTTTTCTTGAGCTTTCTTGCAAAGAAAATTAGAGTTTTGCTATGCCATTGTTTGTCCTGTACAACTTCTGATAAAACTGAACCATATGGTCTAGGTCTTCGGTCCTGTATCTCAACAAAAGGAATTGTATGACCACGCTGTATCTCCTATAGTAAATGAAGTACTTGAGGGCTACAACTGCACTATTTTTGCTTATGGTCAGACAGGAACAGGAAAAACTTACACAATGGAAGGCGGAGCAAGAAAAAAGGTTCCACTTTTTGTCAAATTAATGACTTTTCCTTGTAACATTTGCATCATTCTGCTGGCATTATAATTTTTTTCGTAGACTCAAGGGAACTATTCTTTTTGGTTTTCGCATTTTCTTGTTTTTTATAGAATGGAGAGTTTCCCAGTGATGCGGGTGTTATCCCTAGAGCAGTTAAGCAAATATTTGATATATTGGAAGCCCAGAGTGCTGAGTACAACATGAAAGTTACATTTCTAGAGTTGTACAATGAGGAGATTACAGATCTCTTGACCTCAGAGGAAACTACTA
Organism: Hippophae tibetana; assembly: GCA_037013495.1. Classification (NCBI taxonomy): domain Eukaryota; kingdom Viridiplantae; phylum Streptophyta; class Magnoliopsida; order Rosales; family Elaeagnaceae; genus Hippophae; species Hippophae tibetana. The sequence goes on from CM072803.1 coordinate 21,463,700, forward strand.
AGTTTATAGATGACAAAGCTAAAAAACCCATAGCTCTTATGGAGGATGGAAAGGGGGGTGTTTTTGTTAGAGGGTTGGAAGAAGAGATAGTCAGCACTGCAAATGAAATTTACAAAATTTTGGAGAAAGGTTCTGCAAAAAGGCGTACAGCTGAGACTCTCCTTAACAAACAAAGTAGTCGTTCTCACTCAATATTTTCAATCACAATTCACATCAAAGAATTTACGCCAGAGGGTGAAGAGATGATCAAATGTGGAAAGCTGAATCTGGTGGACCTTGCTGGTTCTGAAAACATTTCACGTTCTGGTGCCAGAGAGGTGCACACTTATTAACTGTTTTCTTCCTGAAATAATTTCAATACACATTGTATCAACTGTGTCCAAAGGAGGGTTTTTCTTAGACTAAACATAATTGGAAAGTTCAACTCCTGCATTCGGTTGATAAAATGCTTGTAATTGCAGGGAAGAGCAAGGGAAGCTGGGGAGATAAATAAAAGCTTACTTACCCTTGGCCGTGTTATTAATGCACTGGTTGAGCACTCTGGCCATGTTCCTTACCGGTATGTATGATGATTTTCTTATTTGAGGTCTTGACAGAAGTTTAATAACTATGTTTTCGGACTCCATCAGGGATAGCAAACTAACAAGATTGCTAAGAGATTCACTGGGAGGAAAAACAAAAACATGTATAATTGCCACGGTATCCCCCTCCATCCATTGTCTGGACGAAACGCTCAGCACCCTTGATTATGCTCACCGTGCTAAAAACATAAAGAACAAACCAGAGGTCAGTAGTCAGATAGTGTATATTCATTCTCTTTATTTCTGTAGAATATCCACTCTCCTGCATGAAAGAAGATTTTTTTTTTCCTTGTGCCCTCACTCCCTGCTTCTAATTACCGTTCAGGTCAATCAGAAGATGATGAAGTCTACCATGATAAAGGATTTGTATGCTGAAATTGACAAGCTCAAGCAAGGTCCTTGCTGCTTACACTAAATGCTCTCTCCTCCCTGCCTTCCCCCATCTTATTCATAAAAAGGAAATTTTGTTGTCACATCTGTTGAAAGATTTGAGATCTCTCTTATGTTTCATTAGAAGTGTATGCTGCAAGAGAGAAGAATGGAATCTATATTCCCCGAGATCGTTATCTTCAGGAAGAGGCAGAGAAGAAGGTCCAATTTTTTACCCTATTAGTTTCATTATCCATTGTTATTTCAATTATTCATTTATTTTTTTCATTCACCTCAGGCAATGACTGAAAAGATAGAGAAAATGGAACTTGATTCGGACTCCAAAGACAAGGTATCCCATTAAGGTTTTACTCCAAAGACAAGGTATCCCATTAAGGTTCCTGTGTCAAAATTAATATTAGTTTAAGCTCTTTGCTTTAACATGAGCAGCAAATAATGGAGCTTCAAGAACTTAACAATGCTCAGCATCTCTTGACCACAGAACTAAGCCAGAAACTTGAAAAAACTGAGGTATTTGACTCATAAATTGCTTTACATTCCATTGGTCAGTGAACTTAATACAAATGCTGCTGGCTATACTTCCAAATTGCATCACTCATAAATTTATGGCATTATATCTCAGGAAAAGCTTAAGGGAGCTGAACAAGTTCTGTTCGATCTTGAGGAGAAACATCGACAGGCAAACACAACAATTAAAGAGAAAGAATTTTTGATATCTTATCTATTGAAATCTGGTGAGCTAAAATTCTTGTGTTTCAGTAACCTCTCTTGTTATCTGCTCTGCTGATTGTAATGTGAATTGCTTCATGCAAATTATAACGGCTAATTGGCTCTACATTAATTGTGGGGAATTTCGTATGTGGTACATGCCCTACACTTGCATATTATTTAATTACTTTTTATCTATCATGGTTAATTTCCAGAAAAAGCACTTACTGAGCGTGCATTTGAGCTTCGAGCAGAACTAGATAATGCTGCATCAGATGTGTCTGATTTATTTTCCAAAATTGGTTCGTATATTTAAGCTCAATCTCACATTTCTTCTGCAGCATCTTTTTCGAAGCTGCTGATAGTTTTGACTGTTTGTTTTCTACAGAGCGCCAGACCAAAATTGAGGATGGAAATAGAATTCTTGTCCAGCAGTTCCAGTCCCAGTTAACTCAACAGCTTGAAGTCCTCCATAAGACTGTGGCAATTTCTGTCTCTCAACAAGAGCAGCAATTGAAAAATATGGAAGAAGATATGCAGTCTTTTGTATCAACCAAGATAGAAGTAAGAGATGCTAATTATTTTATTGAAGTATAATTTATTTACTAGAGTCATCATAATTATTGATTTGAACTCGAAGGCTACTGAAGAGCTACGTGGAAGACTTGGAAACTTGAGAAGTATGTATGGTACTGATATTAGGGCTTTGGATGATATTGCTGGAGAGCTTGACGGAAATTCTCAGTCAACATTTCTCAATCTAAATTCTGAAATTTCTAAGCATTTTTCTTCAGTTGAGGATGTAAGTATTTCTCCCCTCTCCCCTCTCCCTCCTCCAATCAATCTCTACTCTTGTTAACTTTATCTATTTGTTTCAGTTCTTTAAAAGAATTGCTTCAGAAGCTGATGCCTTATTTGACGATATTCAAAGTAACCTTCACGTGCAAGAAGAAAAGCTCTTTGCATATGCACAACAACAACATGAGGTTTGTAACTGGTTATAGTCTGCATATGCATTAGTCAATTCAAGTGATTTGCAGACTCTGACTGCTTTGTGAAACTGCCCATCTTTTTGTACCAGGCACATACAAGAGCAGTAGAAACTTCTCGTTCTGTTTCTAAAATTACTGTCGACTTCCTCAAAACTCTAGATTTGCATGCATGCAACCTCACCAATATTGTACAAGAAGCTCAAACTGTGAATGATCAGAAGTTGTCAGAATTTGAAATGAAGTTTAAGGTGCGCTTTGCTTGAACTTCTTAAACTGGGATCATAATATAATAAATGTATTTCCCTAAAGTTAAATTCGTTTTTGTTGTACTCTTTGTAGGAATGTGCAATCAGTGAAGAAAGACAGTTGTTAGCAAAAGTGGCTGAACTGCTGGCTAGTTCAAGTTCTAGGAAGAATAAACTGGTATCTATTTTTCCATTTCTTAGAGTCAAATTGCTAAATTTTCTCCTCACATTCTCATGCCTTTTGTAACTTTCTTGATCTAGAAATACTAACATTGTGCACTAACCTTTTGCTTCTCTATTTAGGTCCAACTAGCTGTAGATGATCTTCGCGAGAGTGCAACAAGTAGAACCAACAAGTTGAAAGAAGAAATGTCAACCATGAAAGAATCTACTTCTTCTATAAAGGTTAAGTGGGAAGTCCACATGGAAAAAACTGAGTCAAACTACCTGGAAGATACCACAGGTGTGGAAAGTGGAAAGAAAGACTTGGAGGAAGTTGTTCGAAATTGGTATGAAACTTCACTAATGGATTCTGTATTTCTTTTTGGCCTATTTCCCTAACTCAAAACAAAACTTGCAGTTTGAAGAACACAAAGACAGGTTCAAAACAATGGAAAAATGCTCAAGAATTCTTGCTTGCTCTCGAAAAAAGCAAGGTCACTTCAGTGGATTCCATTGTCAGGTAAAACACTACTTCCTGGCTATTTTTTTTTCTAACTGAAAAATGAAAATTACTCATCTTCTTTTTTCCCCTTGGTAGGCGAGGAATGGAAGCCAATCAAGTCCTATGTGCCAGGTTCTCTAGTGCTCTGTCAACTGCACTTGAAAATGCAGATGTTTCAAACAAGGATCTTCTTTCTTCTGTTGACAGTTAGTAACTATTTTCTCATACTTTGTGTCAATTGCCTAGGTATTTTTGTCCCATGAAATAAATTTATGCCAAATGGTGAAAACTTGCAGATTCATTGCAACTTGACCGCAATGCATGTGAGAATCTAAATTCAATGATCAGACCTTGCCATGGTGATCTGAGAGAATTGAAGACCGGTCACCACCACAGGATTGTAAACATTTCTGAAAATGCACAAAAATGCCTTCTGAACGAATACATGGTAAGAAAGCATTTATAAACGTACTTATGGATTTGTTTTCACATATGTAAATGTGCATGGACAAGCGATTCTGGGACATTGTTGGCCCAAAATCCAAAAATGCTTAATTTTTTTGTACGAACTGATATTTATATTTCTACTACATCTTAACATTATCTTTCTTGATACTCAGTTTTTCCTAAGAATTTCCAACATTGTTCATGATCAGGTGGATGAACCATCTTGTTCCACGCCAAAAAAGAGACCATTCAACATACCCAGTGTTGTGTCTATAGAAGATCTAAGAACCCCTGCTTTTGAGGAATTGTTGACGTCTTTTTGGGATTCAAAATCTGTTAAGCAAGCAAATGGAGATGTTAAGCACATTGCAGGAGCTTTTGAGGCTGCTGCCCAATCAGCAAGAGATTCTAGAGCGCCTCTCACTGCTATTAACTGAGAGGAACAGACAGATGAGTGTAGTGAGTATGTACATAGTATGGTTCAAAAATATGTTCGTCTGTTGGTTGTTACTTATTCATTTTTTTGGAAAAGGAAATTAGAGAAATATATTAATGAACTTATAGAGTTTATGGTATTGAAGTCTCCAATGCTACATTCATGTCCTCATTGATACTGGCATTTATGTCATCATACATGTGGCTTTTACGCTGATTTTACGTTGATTTTCAGGATTTCTTTTTACGCTTTTTGGGTGACGGCTGACAATGTCAATGAGGCGGGGACTTTGCATTCTCCCACCCAAACTTGAACTAACAAAACTATGCCAAATACCTTGTTGACTTTGGTAGGCGAGGGATAGAATAATTACGAAACTCTCTTTTAGGGTTTATTTATTACACCGTTTACATCAAGACATTGATTTCAATTTCATGTTAAATCTTCTTTTTTTCCTTTAAAAAAGTGGTTACAGTCAAACTATATACTTCGAGTAGTAATCGTCATGACTTGTGGGGGCTTCTTACAAAATAGGAAGTTATGAGCCAAGATAGAGAGGCTTCACCCAAATCGGAAGTAGAAAACTAGAGAACTGATCCAAAAAGCCTAAAAAAGAACAAAATATTAGACTTGAAAATAAGTTCCAATACAGTAACAAATATGTTTTTCACACTAAGTTGATGTATACTATCTATATAACACAATTTAATTGACTTCATGTTAATAAATAGTATCACGATCACTTTATCATTCTAGGTTCTCAACTTTACACCTAAATAAAATAGAGTAAAAAAACCATCCATTGATATAATGATTTATGTTTGGGGAATAATTTGTCACAATTTTGCCCTTCAATAGATATTTGGGAATACTCATCGAATCTTCGAATATTGTTTTGATTTAAGACTGAATTTGCAACTTACTTCACATAATTTGTTGTAAATGATTTGATTTGGTCCATTTTCAGTCATAGTCGTACAAAAAAGAGTTACTCATTCAACCAAGGATTAAATTCTAATTTCTGAACGACATTATGGGTTCAGATCAAACCATTGCCAATCACAACTTGCAACATTGGCAAAACTAGAAAAAAAATCCCATGCTCCTTTTTATTTTGATTCTTTTAATACCCTTTTTTTCAACAATTTTGTAGACACGTGTCAATTTTACAGAATGGAACTATATCTTCAATAAACTGAACCACTTAATAAAAGAGTATTAATATACATTTTGTTTATAAAAAGTTACACAAGTGATACATCCTAATTTCCTTATATTAAGAAAAGGTACGAATAAGTTTAATTTCTGCACATGATTATCACATGTGTTTAATAAAAGATAAATGTTATCATTTAATAAAATAAGAAATATTAAGAACACACAAATTAACATATACTTTTATACCTATATCACTTATATATACATGTCAGAATTATCTTTAACAAAATGAATTTAAATAATTCTACCACATAAAACCATATAAGTAATGTAGAATTTGTAGCAATTGTTGGGATTTTTTTTTAGGCAATAAAAATGACTTTTAAATCCATCTTAGTTTCCTACACATGCAAATTGAACGTATGTACACATTTTAAAAAATGAGAGACTAATGGAGTCCTGCCGTAAAAAAACATGGAGATAATGTATACCACTTTTCAAACGTTTTCGACATTAATATATAATTAAGGAATACAAAATGTTAAATATTTATGTGTGTGTGATGTAAGTGTTGGATCTGAATTAAGATCTTATATTCTTCATTTCCAAATAGAATCTCTACATAGACCGAACCTTGAATATTACTACAAAAACTAGCTCAGGAAAATTTGACGAGAACAGATGAAGCTGGACAGCCTACAAAACACATTGTTTTACTTTGTAAGAACTCTGCAAGTAATCAGTGCAGCAAAAACAACAAAGCAAGCAAGTAAGATGGCAATAAGACAATATAGTAATCTTCTTCCATCGAAGTTAACTCACAAAGGAGATATAACAAATGTATTTGAAAAAAACATTTGATCAAAAGCTCTCTCATTTTGAACAGAAACAAGTGAATCTAATGTATTTCCAAAGGGAGGATAAGGTAAAAGTTGACTGAAAAAAGAACAAAAAAACAAGGAAAGAGGATGATAGGCATGGATTTTTCCTCAACTCCATAACATCTGCAGATCACTTGTCCCCAACACTCTAGATTGTGAGTGGTGTGTGGAAAGACATGAACAACAGACATTACTAGCAGATGATTGTTCATGCAAAAACCAAAAAATGTCCCGTCACTGAATGTCATCTAACCAACTGATGTGCAACCACATCCAACAACAAATTGACAATAATAAGGGAAGTCCAAAAATAGATTATAGATCGGCCCATGTATGCAAGCAGAAAGTAAAGATCAGCCCATGTATGCATGCAGAAAGTAAAGATCAGCCCATGTATGCATGCAGAAAGTAAAGATCAGCCCATGTATGCATGCAGAAAATAAAGCTCTTACAAACTAGAAATCTAAACAGACTATATCCTTCAAGAGATTGCAGAATGCAACAGAATCTACCTTAAAGACTTCTAGTTCCTCATGATAAGCTTGCACTTATGAGCCCCACGTCCTTTCTCTGCCAAATGTTTCATCATCAAAATCTTCATTTGTCGAATTTTCCTGGCATAACATTTTGTCATCATGTGCAGAATTTAAGGCAAGAGAATTCAAAACAGCAGGATGATCATGCATTTGCTCCCATTCAAACCCTTGGTGGTAGTCATCATTCACATCTTGTCTTGCATCATCACATCCCAGTCCCACCCTCTTCTCATCATCAGCACATGATGGCTCCACATTGAGATCAGAACACAAACCATCCTCCCCGTTCCCCTGATAGGAAACCATTACTATACCCTGATCAGCCTGTTCTGGAGTATCTTTTTTCTGCCTCTTCCATTTTTTTGTAGAGGAAGTACCATCATCCTCAAAATCTTCCTCTTCTCTTTCTCTATGTAAATAAACCCATAACTTCCTTTCCCCATCAAACTGAACACAAGGATCGCGTTCATAATGCAAACGGTCCAGAGCTCCACTGACAACTTGATTAACTTGAGCATCAAAAACATCCTCGACAACATACTGAGAATCTCTAATCAAAGTACAAACATCCACTCTTGTACCAATACTTCCAGGCAATCTGGAAGCTGCATCTCGTACGAGACAAAGTATTGTAACATGTGGTGGTCGATCACGTTTCAGCATGAAGTGGTCTCGGGCTTTTGATGTTGGCTTACCACCACACCGTCTCAAGGGAGCAACAATGGATTTCTTACCATCAGCTGCTGTGTAAGAGAAAGCCCTGTCAGGAATTGAATACCTAAGAAACTCCTCTTTGCGGAAATAAGCTCTTACTTCTTCAGAGCTTGGACTAATGGTGTTGAGACTCTTTTGAGCTCTAAGGGCCCTGAACCTTTCTTTCTCATCCAGGTTGAGTTGCATCAGTTCCAAAGGAGGTGCAGGAAGACTTCCTATCTGTTGAAGAGTCTCTTGCCCATTTTTCAGCCAATTAGCAAATGAATCAACCACCTTGACAAGCATTTTGTGAGGAAGACCCCAAGCTTCAGATGATGCAACCTCCTCAATGGCCTCACGATCAGATGAACTATTAGAAATTGGACCTAGCCATGACCAACTTTTTGTGGATTTTTCATACACTGCAAGTGCCTTCCATCCCTTTGCCCCTAAAGGCGCCGTTTTCGATGAAAATAGCTTCAGAACTCCCCTCACCAAGTCCTGAAGTGGTTCTTGAGTCTCAAGAATGGAAGGATCTAAAGGTTTAGATCTCAAGCAGTTCACAATTTCCTGAATAGTTAGAGAAGGAACACTTACTCCCCCAGAAAGATGTGAATTACTGGCCACAAGCTTCTCACCGAGGGAAACATCATTGACGCCATCTTGCTTTTTCTTTTGCTCATCCAATAGCTTGCCAACCTCTAAAGTATCATCCGTAAGTAGAGTTATCAATGCCAAACGAACTGCAGAAAGAAGATGCATAATAGAAAATGAAAATCCTGTAAGAACAGTAGGTGTTATCAAAGTAAAAGACTTTTTCTGAGGCTTAGTTTCCAGCTCCATGTCTGCTATAGCTTTCTCTGGAGGAGGTGGCTCCAAAGGTTCAATATCAGGAGTTCTCATGTCAGCTTCCAGTTTCTTCTTTGCCTTCTTCTTTGAGGTATTGGAATCATCAATTTGCCGCAGATGATTAGATTTCAAGTTATTATCTTGACATGCTGTCACATTCTCCTTAAATTTCCGCTTCCTTGTGGTCACGTTACATCCTAATAATGAAGCATCCGATCTTTCATGACTGTCACCTGCATATGGTTCAATATTCTGACCTTTCTTCCCAAATCTACCCTGCCTGTTATCGTGTACCCGAAACCAAGAAGGAAGAGAATCATCTTGCTCATCAGCAATATAATCCTGCAACTGATGCAATCTTGGAACAGAATGCTTGCGAGAAACATCCGTATTTTGCTTTACATAAGCAGGATAGGCCTTAACTGAGGTTCTGTGTGACGTCTCAAGAGGTTCCCCAGACATACGATCATTCTTGCCCAGTTTGTAAGCACGATCATCCTCAAGGTCATCATCATCAGTGTTGTCATTCTCAAGTTTAACCGGGCCCAAGAAGTATCCATCTTCCAAAACTCTGGATGATTCCAGCAATGTACTACTGTCTCGCATCTTACCTTTCTGTTTCAAGTCATGATGGATGCCTATCCTTTTAGAGGAATATGGAACTCCATCAAGGATTAGTGCATTCCCCCTTGAATCTTTCTTCACAAAATTGGCTTTCTTAGCACCCTGCCAAGATATATATGAAGCAAGGGGAGGTTCCTTAACACCACTGGGATAAGCCATCTTTCTCCTCAGCAAAGGGTTGCTTTCTTCACCATTGTCAGAATGCTCAGATGAGTCCGACTCTGTTTCTTTATTTTTGTTGAACAGCTTATTTCCTCTCACTGTTGTCCTATCAGGTCCATCATTCTGTAAAATATTTCCTCTGATCTTGCCTTCAAATCTATCACTTATCTGTGGGGAGGAAGCTCTATATGACTTGTAATTCGGTTCAGGAGAATCCCTCTCTGTCTTCAATTTCTTGTTTCTGACTTTCCAATCATGAGATCGATAGGGTGAATCCATGGAGAAAGCTTCCCCATCAATATTATTATGCCAAAATAAATCAGCGTGATCAGCTGACTCCAGTTTGTTTCTTCTCTGCACATGCTGTAAATGCCTGCTTTTCAAAGATTTTGTCTGATTCCCAGCTTCAAATTGCAAAACATTTTCAGGATACATGGCCTTTTGGGGAAAATCGTACACAGCTCCCACAATAGGAGGCTTTGCAGTAAGAACTTTTGCCACTGACAAAAGGTTTCCATTCCTTTTCCTACTACCATAGACATGTAAATCAGCCTTTGAAGAAACGGGCAAGCTGCTTAAACTATCAGAAGTTAGATCATCGCCTCGCAAAAGTTCATGATTTCTTCCCCGTTTCAAAATCCCAGAGTTATCCATCGTTCTGATCCGATCATGCTGGAGAGCAGGTTCATATGTTTTTTCGACACCGTTACCACTTCTCATTTGATCCCTCATTCTGTGGACTGCCCCAGATTCATATCCTGCTGTCTTATTAGGTCGAGAAAATAAACCTGCACCGTATGAGCTAGATTTCATCTCTAAACCTTGGTAAACAGAAGAATTATGACCAAGGTACTCTGCTGCAGCAGGAGGATTGGATCCACCCATCTTCAGTGTACCATTTGGATTCTGCTTTTCATACTTGGATGATTCCAACGCCAACGAACGCCTATGTGAGGAAAAATTTAAATTTGAATCAACCGAGTATGGAGAGCAACCCATCTTCTGTGCAATTTTCCTATCTTTAAATCTGCTGCCACGTACCCCTTCAGAAGACTCTCTTTCTGATGAATCAGTCACCATATCTTCCATCTTTTCATACATCAAACTCCTTTGGCTTTTCATAATATTCAACAAGTGTAATTTCTCATCAATATTGTACCCCTTACAATTTAACCAAGCATCCCTAGCCTGACAAAAATGACTAACCATATGATTCTGATACTTCCTTAAGAGATGGTAGTGCTTCCTTTTATCAAAGAAATCTAATCCCTCCCGGTACAAGGCAACTCTTGGCTCATACAGACCTCCTTTCAACATTTCATACAACTTTGTGATTGGGCTCCCAAAATGGAAGTTATCACCAGTTAAGAGACCTTTCAAAGTGATCATATACGTCTCCTGGTCCATGTCAGGCAAATACTTAGCGAGGCTGAACCGTTCCTCATCAGTCAATAATTCGTTCCAAACATCCACATATAAAATATCTTCAAGCCCTGAAAGATCATAAAGCTCAAAAGGAATGCTACAAGTCTTGTTCCCAACTTGGAAAAATTCTACACCAGTCTCTCCCAATTCCAACAAATCAAAGTCATCAGACCCCGCACCTGAATCAGCATCATCAAGCTCATCATAATCATCGGATTCAATAGTAGAACTATGCTGTTTAAACTCATCTCCATCACTAGACAAACTCATCCTACTACTAGGCGAAAGTTCAGAATCAAACCTCGTAACCTTAAAGTTATTCTTCTCAATCGCCATGAATCATAACACACAAATGACCCTCAACCAAACAAATAAAACCTCAATTGTACCATCCACACCACCTTAAGCTCACCAAATTCCGTACTTTCCAAGCATTACTGAACCAACCAAAACAAATCCCTAATGGCAAAGAAAAATCCAAAAATCAAAATTCTCCATAACAAATCGATACTGACACAAAAAGAAACATAAAATAACCAACATTTAAAACAACCACCTAGGAAATACTGCAAAGATTAAAACGAAAAAAAAACCACAATGTTAATTCAAAAGTACCTCATTCACCACAAAGCAAAAGTTCCAACCATGAAATCGACGAACAAAACGCGAAGTCGCGAAGGCAAAAGCAATACAAAATTTTAAAGTATTAGAGGCCCAACGCGAATAGAGACAATTGTAACTTTGGTTGAATCTGAGAAACCCTAGAAGTTAGGGCAAGGCGGTTAATGCGATAAAAAATATATAGACGTGTGTGAGGAAAAGAGCAAGTCACAGGAGAGGTGAGGGATGAAGAAGACAGTGGTGACGCGTATATGATTGAACCGTCTGATTTGGAGAAGAAGATGATTGGAGTGAAAAGACTAAAATGGGAAATTTAGAGACAACGAATGAAAAAGAGAAAGCTTGTGAGCGGAGTAGAGAAAGAAGGACGAAAGATAGTGTGAAAGATGTTTGACGTTAGAGAGAGAGAGAGAGAAGGTGACTCTGTGAGAGTGAGTGAAGGTGGAGACCGTTGTGAGTCGTGGTATGAATGGGCCAGCCTAGGATGATATTACTGGGCCGGTTTATGTGAGTCACTGTCTGCAAAGATCGGTTCTATTATCAAAATTGTTAAATCAACACACATTTTTAATAAGAAAATCCACATTTTAAGTAAGTTCACATAAAATTAAAATATATACTATTTTTTTCTTTCAAGCACTATAACACAACTTATTTTTAGCTAACATATAAGCCTATCATACAAAAAATGCAAATCACTATAAACCTTCACAACCACTGTAACAAGAAAAATACTTTAAAAAAACAAAGGTGTGATTTAAATAGAGAGAAAAATCTAACTCATTGTAACTTCATTATACTATACTTATATATTGTTAAATAGTTATAAAAATAAAGATTTAGTTTCTAAATAATTTTAATGGTTGAAATCGAGTTAAGCAGGTCTAAAAGTTTATATGGATCAAATGTATGTTATAAACTACTAGTTAAAGACATAGTATTTTACAATTGTTATATTTTTTTTGTATGATTTATATAAAATAAAATGATAATTAATAAAATAATAAAAAATTAATCATGTATTTTTTAAATCGAGATGTAAAAATTCCTTAACCAAAAGTAATATGGTAAATTTGTGCATATTTTTTTTTTAAGTAAGTTAAAAAAAGTATGTATTAGAAAAGTAATTTTCTTAATATTATAAGAGTTTTTTTAAAACTTAAAATAAAATATAAATGGCAAGATATGTCACATGTCATTGTTTAAAGTATAAATATATTTTTATCTAAAATTTATTTGACATAGGTGCATAAACATGTGTGTTCCATGTAATTCATTAAAATATTAAAAATAATTACTATATTAGTTTTAATTTAATTAAAATTATATTATTATTATTATTTAAAAGATTTAAGATACATCTAACATTTTAAATAATTTTTAATATTTTAAACATTAATAATTTATTATTTAATTAATAAATAAAAAATATATATGCATGTATTAAAAAATAAAATTTTATTACATAATTGATAAAAAATAAGAATCATAATAAATTATGCAATAATTAAGAGATTAAAGATATAGTAGTTATTATCTAAAATATGTGAACAATTTTATCTAAAAATTTATAAAAACTTTTAAATATTATATAAATATCATATAGAATGGACCGATTCAAGAAAATAAATTACGATTAAAAATTTCATAAAATAATATATATAATATAAAAAAATTATTTATATCAAATTGTTACTCATAATAATTAGTTATTAAAAAAGAGATTCAATTATATTATTAAATTATTAAAAGTCAATCAATTATTATTAAGCAACAATTTAATGTTAATTAAAGTCTAAAGCATTATTACATGTCAATAAATTTGATGCAAAATTTTAACTCGATAATAAAATAAATAAATAAATAAAAGACAAAAAAAAGAAGTTAATGTACCAATAGAACCACATTGTACGTAGTCTATTATTAGACAAGTAACAAAATTTCTCAACAAAAAAAACTCCTCTCTTTTAACCCAGTTTGAACCATTCAGGTCTTTCTCTATCCTCAACAAACTAGGCCTTTAATTTTCTCTGAAAATCTCTTCTACCCAGATCACCAACCTTTAATTCTAATGAACCAAGAAGACAAGTTTGCTGATATATGAATTAAAATTCATATGGTGGCAATGAAGTTATCAGAATACAATGTAACAGAGGAGTCAAAAAAGTGGATGTTATTAGAAAGCATGGAAATTATTGCAATTGATGAATTAGAAGATGTGACTATGAATGATCAACCAAATAAAGATATATTAGTAACCAACCAAATTATTTTCAATGATCTGAATAAGCCTTCAACACCAAGAATGGAAAGACCAATTTCAAGAGCTTATAAAGGGATTAAAAGCTTGAGGTTTCTTGATAAGATCACTAAAGGTAATGAAGCTGATGCTTGGAAATATGTTGAGAAGTGCTTTTATCAAAATGCTAAATATGGGAAGCTCAATAGGGACAAATTTGGAACTTCTATTGGTAATTAATAATCCGGTAAATAAGAGTTAATAAGATAATGAAATTATTGCTTCAAGTCATATGATTTAAATTTTTAGATTAAATTAACAATTTTTTGTCAAAATAATTGATTGAAAGACATTTAAATAATAAAAATAATTTATTATTGAAAAAAATAATATTGAATATAATAAATTGAATTTTTTAATGTAATTAACGGTAGAAGTTAAAGGAAAATTTGCCCGTATAATATTTTTTATTTTTATTGTTATTGTTATTATTTTTTGTTATTGTGTTTTGCATTTCAAATGTTGTATATATAGAGTTGAAGAGTTAAAAATTTGGTGTTTTGAAAGGTATGGGAGGGAGTCAAAAGATTTTGCAGTTTGATGCATTGACTAGGAGAAGAAAGTTGGTTCCTGAAAATGGGATAAGTTTGGAAGAATTAAGGTTTTTTTGGGAAGACATGTGTTAGGGATTAATTCTGGTTCTAATTGAAGAAAACGACACACAAAGGAGGGAGATTAAATCTTCATATATATTCATATCATTCTCTGGATTCCGTGACATTTATATAGCCATATAGATCATATTATTGAAAGGAAATTACATTGATTGCACTAATTCAGTTGGATCGTAACAGAAAACCAGTAGAGAAGCTACGGACTCACCTACGCACCTTTCATACCTGTCAGAGTGCCTCTAACTGCCTTAGTGGTTCCTCACTAACCGATCAGGTGTTCCCCAACTCTTCTGAGTATGATCGTTGCCCCAGGTTCAGCCCTAACCATCTTCCTTCTTTGCGAACGCGTGAGGGCTGGTGCATTTTCGCACCCATCAACTCCTCCCTGCCTGAGGTTCATTGTCCGCAACGATGACGGATGGATATGTTTTAGAAAAATGCCATTCATTTTCCCACGTAGCATCTTCTATCGATGCTCCTGCCCACTTTACTAAAATTTCTGATTTTGGTCGATATTTGCCCTTTTGGATCACTCTTCGGTCCAAGATAGACTCAGGTTGAGGAAACATTGTTGAATTGTCTGAAATAGGAGGTAGGACTGCGAGAGGTGGAACGTCCTGCCCCAAGTGTCTCTTGAGGCGACTAACATGAAAGACATTGTGTATCTGGGATTCAGGAGGCAATTCCAGCCTATACGCTACTGCCCCAATTCGTGCTATGATTTTGTATGGCCCATAGAAACGTGGAGCTAACTTAATGGCAGCTCGGAAAGCCACAGATGTTTGTCTAGATGGTTGGAGGCGGAGGTATACATAATCTCCTACTGCAAAAGACACTTATCTATGATGTTGATCAGCGTGGCACTTCATACGGTTCTAAGCTATCAGGAGATGGTGGCGCAGATCACGCAAAATGGTGTCCCTATCACGCAAGCATTCATCTATCAACTGAACTTTGGAGGTACATGGAATGTAAGCCAACAGGTAAGGGGGTGGGTGACCATAAACTGCTTCAAAGGGTGTCATTTTAGTGGAAGAATATGTTGCTATATTATAACTATATTCTGCCCAAGGTAACCATTCTATCCATTGGCTTGGTTGTTCCCCAGTAAAGCAACGTAGATATTGTTCCAAGGTGCGGTTGACTACTTCAGTCTGCCCATCGGTTTGAGGGTGGTAACTTGAACTCATACAAAGTTTAGTAGCTTGTGGGCTGAATATAGCTTTCCAGAAGGAACTTACAAATATTTTGTCTCTGTCACTGATTATTGAAGTGGGGATGCCATGTAAGCGTACTATGTTTGCCACAAAAGCTTTAGCAATAATTAGGGCAGTGAAGGGAAGTCTTAAGGCTATGAAGTGGCCATATTTGGTCAAACGGTCTACTACCATAATTACCGTATGTCCTTTGGAAGGGGGTAGCCCTTCTATGAAATCCATTGAAATGTCTGTCCAGCTTTTATTAGGAATAGGTAGGGGCTGTAGTAATCCAGCGGGTTTCATGCAGTCATTTTTGCACCTTTGGCATATATCACATGAACGTAGGAATCTTTTCACACCTTGCTGCATGTTGGGCCATATAAAATTCTGTTTGATGCGGGCAAGTGTCTTGTGGTATCCGAAGTGCCCTGTTGTTGGTGTTGAATGGCATTCAACCATAAGCTGAGGAATTAGGAAGGACTGGGGGTTTAGATAAACCTTATTTTTTTAACCAAATCCCATCACGCTGGCAAAAAAAATGTGTTCCCCCTGTGGAGATTCTGGCTTGTAGCTTTTCATAGAATGGATCTTGTTGGACTTCTTTTTGGAGGCTAGACCACCAGGCTGCTTGGGGTTGCGAGATAGAAATCAATTGAAATTCCACCCTTCTTGATAATGAGTCTGCTGCCTGATTCTCTGAGCCCTTCTTGTATTCAATCTGATAGTCATACCCGAGTAGCTTAGGTAACCATCTTGCTTGAGCTGGGGTGGTAATTCTTTGCTCTAAAAGGTATTTAAGGCTTCACTGATCTGTACGCACGATGAAAGGTTTTCCCAATAGATAGGGGCGCTATAGTTTGATAGCCTTCACCACAGCCAACATTTCCATTTCATAAGTTGACAGTGTCAATGCTGATCCCTTGAGGGTAGCACTGTAATAAGCTACTGGACGGTTTTCCTAGGTCAAGACTGCTCCTAGCCCCTTGCCACTAGCATCACATTCCACGACAAAGGATTGAGTAAAGTTAGGTAACCTGAGGACATGAGGGGAAGTTAGTGCCTCCTTCAATTTTTGAAAGGCCTGAGTTGCAGCCTCATTCCACTGGAACCCTTCCTTCCCTAATAGGGAGGTGAGAGGTGTTGCTATTCCACCAAAGTGCCTAATAAATTTTCTATAATAGCCAGCCAATCCTAGGAATCCTCTGACTCCCTTTGCTGTGGTTGGGGTTGGCCATTCTATAACAACTCGATTTTTTGCAGGATCCACGGCTACCCCTTGTTCTGATATCAGGCGCCCTAGGTATTCCATCTGCAATACTCCAAAATGGCATTTGGAAGGTTTAACAATTAAACTGTTAGTTTCTAATACATGTAAGACCGTTTGTAGATGCAGTGTGTGATCCTCCCATGATTGAGAATACACTAAAATGTCATCAAAGAAAACCAATATAAACTTCCTGAGGTAGGGTCTGAAAAGATCATTCATTAAGCTCTGAAAGGTGGATGGGGCATTAGTGAGACCAAAAGGCATCACAAGAAACTCATAGTGGCCTTCATGTGTTTGGAAGGCTGTTTTTGGAGTATCTTCTTCATGAACCCTGATATGATGATACCCTGATCGAAGATCCAGTTTGGAGTAGACTCTGGCTCCATGCAATTCGTCCAATAGTTCATCTATGATTGGTATAGGGTGTTTGTCTTTGATAGTAATAGAGTTCAGAGACCTGTAATCCACGCAAAACCTCCAAGTTCCATCAGTTTTTCTTACTAGCAATACTAGTGATGAGAAGGGGTTGTTGCTTGGTCTAATCAGATTAGAGTGTAAGAGCTCTGATACCATTTTTTATATCTCAGTTTTCTGATAATAGGGGTAACGATAGGGTCTTACACTTATTGGTCCAGTTCCTGGTTGTAGAGGATACAGTGATCATGTAATCGTTTAGGAGGAAGGCTGGTGGAGGGTTCAAATACTTGGGGAAATGCAGCCAATATTTTACTTATCTCAGGTGAATGAGTTCTAGTTTGTTCCTCTGAAGGTTTAGTGGGAAGTATCTGAAGGAACAACCCTGTATCTGGAAAGCTCTGGGTTTCCTTGCATGTTAGGGCTATAATGTTTGTGTACCCTAATCCTTGAAGCTTATGAGTAGTACCCTTCTCTTGGAAATTGATGGTTAGCTTCTTATAATCCATCTCAATAGGACCCAAAGTCTCCAGCCATTGGACCCCTAGCACCAGTTGGCATGATGCAACAGGGAGGACATAGAAATCTGCAGTTACCTGATACCCCTGTATGGTAAGGCTAAGGTTGCAACATTGCCCTGCGCATTCTACCTTCTCACGATTGGCCATCATTACTTCTAGCTTCTTTCCCTTGGTGATAGTTATTCCACACTGAAGAGTAAGAGCTTGATCAATGAAATTATGAGTACTACCTCCGTCAATCAACACTAGCACTCTTTTTTTTAACTGCCCCATTACTCGTATGGTTTGAGGATGTTCAGCTCCTGCTATGGCATAAAATGAGATTTCAGGCATTACCTGTGGTGATTCCTGCTCTACATCTTCTTCAGAATTCCCTGAGGGAATTTGTTCCATCTCCTCTATCATAAACAATTGTGGTTTTGCACAACGGTGACCAGCTGTGAACTTCTCATCACAGTAGTAGCATAGTCCCTTATCTCGATGTTCATGTGCCTCCTGATTAGTGATGCGACGAAAGGTATTAGTTGAGGCAATTGGTGCTGAGTTGCTTATTTGTTGAGGAGGGGGACCTAATACACCAGTATTAGGATTAGTGGAAGTCCTTACTGTTACAGAGGATGTTGGGTATCGTGGATACTGAATGGCCTTCCTCTAGAGCAGATTATTTTCTTCAATCAGCCTTGCCACCCCTATAGCTTCAGCCAACGTTCATGGCTTCTTAATTTTTAGTTCAATTCTAATCTCATCTCTTAATCCAGCAATGAAACAGCCTATCAGAAATTCTTCTAGAAGACCATCCACTCTGTGAGAGAGTTTCTCAAATGTTTCTTGGTAAGTAGCTACGCTTGAGGTATGTTTGAGTCTGGTCAAGGCTTCAGAGGGATCTTCATAATCGGTTGGGCCAAATCTCAGCTGCATAGCGTGGACAAATTCCTCCCAAGTGAGTGGTCCACGGAACTTGGTGATCCACCTATGCCATTGTAAGGCAATACCATCCAAATGAAACGATGCCAACTGCACTCGTTGTTCTGGTGTAGTATTTGCGAATTCAAAGTATTGCTCAGCTTTGTATACCTATCCAGTGGGATCTTCCCCTGCAAAAGTAGGGAATGATAGCCTAAAGTGGGAACGTGGTGGCTCATTAGGGTTTCTGAACCCACCATTTGGGCGTGGGTTTTCTTCTCGTGCGAACGGGTTTTCTTCAGGTAAATTCCGAGTGACGCGAAGTCCTTGTAACTCGGTTAGCACAGCTTGTAAGGTTGCACCTATCTGATTGAAGCCTGATTCATGCCTTGCCAGGGTTTCCATTACCTCACCGCGAAACTCAGCGTTGGATTTGCCCCTGGTATCCATGGCTTTGATACCACTGTTAGGGATTAATTCTGGTTCTAATTGAAGAAAATGACACACAAAGAAGGGAGATTAAATCGTCATATATATTCATATCATTCTCTGGATTCCGTGACATTTATATAGCCATACAGATGAGATTATTGAAAGGAAATTACATTGATTTCACTAATTTAGTTGGATCGTAACAGAAAATCAGTAGAGAAGTTACGGACTCACCTACGCGCCTTTCATACCTGTCAGAGTGCCTCTAACTGCCTTAGTGGTTCTTCACTAACCGATCGGGTGTTCCCCAACTCTTCTGAGTATGATCGTTGCCCTAGGTTCAGCCCTAACCATCTTCCTTCTTCTCTGCGAACGCGTGAGGGCTGGTGCGTTTTCGCACCCATCAACATGACTCGTGAGGATATTGAATCTCGGCTTTAGATTTTCTTTGACATGTAATGATGTCTCATTCTTATCCTTATATGATTTTATACTAACAAATGCTTTTGTTGTAAGTGTTTTTTTTTCAAAAGTGCTTTTTGTCCTAAAATCACTTATGATAAATTATTTTCCGTTTGGTTTATAAGTATTTTTTTACATTATAAACACTTTTATAGGATTTTAGAAACAAACAAACCCTAAAACTAAATAAATTTATATGACATTAATTAGGTGTGATAAAAATGTAGATGGAAAGCTCTATGAAGATGAGGTTAAAAAGGTGAGCAAAAGATAATAAAAGCTCTTCATTCTTTTGTTTTTATCACTTTATTCGATTTTTAACTATAAATATTTTGATAATTCAGTTGGTATAATCGTGATACTTTTAAAGTTTCAAAATTTAAAGATTTAATTTCTTATCCCACATCTCATAAAATAGTTGCTTATTAATATTTGAATTAATTGAACTTTAGTTTTAAATAACATATTACACACTTAGATACCTATTTATATTAAACATGATTCAAAACTCATGTTTTAAATATACCCACTTAATATGTTATTGTATTTAAAATGTAACCAACTAGTTTCTAACTATTTTCATTGAAAAGGTTATAGTTTTAAGTGCCTCTACAAACAAGCTTGCAAATCTTAAACAACAAGCAGCCTTATATGTAAATTTGATCATGGAAAAGCTAGACCCAGATCATCTTGGTTACGTAGAGGTAAATGAATGCTAATTATCAACTCTTTTACATCTTTTTTTTATACTTTTACTATGTTTATCACTTAAATTCTTTTCGATTTAAAACCCTAAAAATATAACCTGTTAATTTATACATTATATATATATATATATATAATTTATATACCCTCTCCTCTGTATATACATTATGTATAGTACGTGCATACAACACATACACTTGTACTGATACATTTAATTTATAATAGATGTGGCAACTAGAAACTCTATTAAGAGAAATGGTGAGTGCTGAAGAAACAAGTACTTCACAAATTACAGCAAAAGCAGAAACTCTCACTAAAGTTATGATTCCTAGAAGATATAGAAGACCACCTAGTAAATTTTTTCATAAAACTTTAGAATATGTTCATGAACATTGGAAGAAAGTTTGGGTTATCACATGCACTATGGCTAGTCATAAACTTGGTACTTTTCACATGGAAGTTTCATCAATATGAGAAGAGATGAGCATATAAAATAATGGGCAAGTGTGTATGCTATGCAAAAGGAGCTGCTGAGACTCTCAAGTTCAATATGGCTCTTATTCTTATTCCAGTGTGTAGAAGAACTCTCACAAGACTTAGATCAACCTTTCTTAGTTACTTGTTCCCTTTTGATGACAACATAAGCTTCCACAAGTTAATATCATTAAGCATAACAATTAGCACTTTTATGCATGTTTTTATGCATTTAGCCTGCGATTTTCCGAGGATAATTCTATGCAATGAAAAGAAATTCATGAACATTCTTGGACCGAATTTCCATTTTGAGAAGCCAAGTTACCTGAATTTGATTACAAGTATACCGAGCATGACTGGAATTTTAATGGTGTTGATGATGAGTTTTGCCTTCACCTTGGCTTTGCACTCATTTAGGAAAAGTGTTATCCAGTTACCATGGCCCTTGCATCATTTGGCAGGATTTAATGCCTTTTGGTATGCTCACCATTTGTTGGTTTTTGTTTACTTTCTTCTCATCATACATGGCTATTTTTTGTTTCTTACAAAGGACTGTCAAAATAAAACGGTATGACTCATAACTCTTAACTAATGGTATGTTTGCTTTTATTTTTCGAAAACTACCTAAAAACGCTTCTGACATAAAAGGATTTTGAAAGTAAACAGATAAATTTATATGGTTACATACATTTTGTGTTTTTCCCTTTTTAGAGAATTTTTAGATTAAATCATTTTTAACTTATCTGCAGACAAATAAAGGGTATGAAAAGTCATTTTATTTTATTTTAAAAAGATATTTGTCTTGATATTATTTGATGGAGTATTTCTAATCTAATGAACACTTTTAATCCCGTATTTATGTAAACATAAGTATTTATAGTCAGTTACTTGTTAAAAAATGATCACTTCTTTCTAAATATAAGGAATAAAAAGGATCAATTTTAAAATTAAAATATTCATTCTTTTATAATAATGAAATAAAAATATCCAACCTAATAACATAAGGAATAAAATGATTTTTAATCAAAATTTCAAAACTAACTTGTACTTTACCTAACAAATAAACTCTAAACCACTTTTAAATCAAATTATGACTCTGTTTTTTTATTGAATATTGAACCATGCCTCTTCTTCTTCTTTTTAAGCAGACATGGATGTATATCATCGCCCTAGTCTTATTCTATGTTACTGAAAGAACTTAAGTTGAAAGCTAGGCAACCAAAGTTTTCTCTCAAAACGCGCTTATCAGGAAAGAGACTACCTAGACTAATAACCAGTTCTAGGCTGTCATACCTGGTTAATGTGAGACTCAACACTCCCCCTCACATCGGACGGAGACACTGCATGACTGGGTAACCATGAGGTAAGCGAGAGGGAATTCATAAGTTGACCCCAGGGACCTACTCTGATACCAAGTTGAAAGCTGGGCAACCAAAATTTTCACTCAAAACGCGCTTATCAAGAATCGGCCACCCAAACTAATAACCAGTTCTAGGCTGACATCCCCAATCGATGTGAGACTCAATAACTTACTCAATAATTAATGAAGCATCACCGTGTCAAAATTATTAAGGTCAATACTTGAATATTTCTTCTCAATTTTTCAAAGGATTCTTAAAGGTTGTGAAAGAAATTTATTGAACTCGTCATATTTATTGAACATTCCAAGGTGTAATATACAGAGGAAATGTCCTAGCACTATACATGAGCAAACCTAAAGGATTTAAGTACAAAAGTGGAATGTACATTTTTGTTAAGTGTCCATATATTTCCAATTTTGAATGGTATATACTATAGATCATATACTTATTTCTTAGTAAGTGTGTGCAAAAAAAATTATCATCTTAAGAGTCAGATTAATTCCACCAAATTTATTGGATATTTAGGGGGTTTAAATTGATAATTGGATTGAATTGAAAATTGATCTAATTGCATGAAATAATATCTTTCATAGATAAAATTTCGTTTTTAACCCCTTAAAAAGTATATTCATTTTTCTTACAAGTTAAATAAATATATGTTTTTAATGTTGTAAGAAAATACATATATATTTTTTTACAGATAAAGTTAAAAGTGAAATTAGTTAAACTGAATTATTTATACAATACAAGGTTACATGGACGAAGTTGTCTACTATCTATTCTAATTCTATTAGAATGTATTAACAAAAATTATATTATTTTTATATATGTGACAATATTTTATTAAGTATTATTTCTTATTATCATAGATTAAACTTTTTTTTACTAAAATTTATATGGTTATTGTAATATAAATTCATTTTATTTGAAATATAAATATATTATTATATTATTGAAAATAAAATAAAATGATATTATGGACTATTTTCATGATACCAAATCGAATTAATCCAAATTTATAGCAAATCATACTATATTTAGATTGAAGTATAGATTAGAATGACTATTAAGGTAAATTTTCAAATCCGATTGAATGGTTAAATCGAATTGGATTAGTTTCGAACATTTGTACATCCATATTTTTTGAAATTAGGATATGAGAAAAGTTGCTATGGATTTTATACAATTTACTTTTTATTTACTTCAGGTAACACTTTTCTATCACTTCTGCACCAGGAGATGATTATATGAGTATTCATATTGAAACTTTAGGAGATTGGACCATAGAACTTAGAAAACGATTTGAAAAAATAACACCATGATATTACATTGAAATCAAAATTATATTCTTCTAGTTTCTCTTCTTTCATTAACCTTGTAACTTGTAGTTAGCCTTGAACAAGATTTGAGGTCCATTTTTGAGTTTGAGTGAAAATTCGTCAAAAATTACATATTTTTACAATATACAAATTTTTATATTGAATGTATGTGATTTTTGAACTTTTTTGACCAAACTATAAAAATGTACAATTTAAGAATTCAAAATTTCTCTTTTTTTATTAATTACTCTATTTATATATTCATATAGAAGTTGAACTCTAGACTTTTTATATATCTAAGTGAATTATATGTTATTGAGTTATAATCTCGTTGTCAATGACTCAAACTTCTTGTATCCCTCTATAACCTATTTCAAATAATCAATGCAGATATGTGATTTCAAAAATACAAAAACAAAGTACGAAGGTCTAGCTAGATTGGAAACAAAAACCATTTCAGATTATGACCCTTATGAATTAGGGTGAGTTGAATATAAGAGAACGTTGCTTCTACTTTTAAGTCATGTAAAAGTGTTTTTGATAATAAAAATAACTTATGAATCAATCATAATTTTTTCTTAATGTTTTCAGGAATTAAAAGCATATTATAAGTTCATTTGTTTTTGCTTATGTAACATTAGAAAAGTGCTTATGACAACAAAAAAATATTTTATGATCAAACAATAAATTTTTAAAAAAATAACAAAAATAATATTTTTAAAATTTGTATATATAAAATAACACATTTTTATTTTGTAAGCACAAAAATAACATCTTTTATAACCAACTGATATATTTTCACTATTAGAAAAAGTCTGATACATTATTTCATATTAAATATCGTTTAAATTGAACTACGACTTTTAGATTTGTAGAATGTTATACACCATCTAATTGGACCTAATTTAATGTAATTAGAGTACTATTTTTGTTGTTTTAAATTTTAGAGGTGTTATGTTTTGTAATTTTTTAAAAGTATTTTCATGCTCAAAAATCATAGTTTATGTTTATTGTCATAAGCAAGTGTATTCTTCTTGAAATCACTTATGTATGAAACTACTCTTAATATGCCTTCTAAAAGTATATTTTTCTTACAACAAAAATACAAGTAAATTGACGATAAGTTTTTGGGTCCATTTGGAATTGCTATTAAAAGTGTTTTCAAGTGATTCAAACCACTTCTAAAGGCATTTGACAATCTCTAAAAAAAGTAAATTTAATTTTTTTGAAAACGCTAGTGTTTTCAAGAAACACAAGTAATATTTATTTTATAAAATAGTTTTGGATGCATTCTATACCAACCAAAACTACTTCCATCAGTTTCATGCCAAATACCTAAATGTTTCTCTTTAAATCACTTCAATTTAAACTTCTTTTAATTTCACTTCTAAAAAAAGCACATTCAAACAAGTCATTTGACATCTTTAACTCAATTTTAACAGAAATCCAAGGATTCTAATAAAGGGACCTTATGGAGCCCCAGCTCAGAATTATAGAAAATATGACACTCTTGCTTATAGGACTTGGTATCAGAGCAACTCCATTCATCAGCATTCTAAAAGATCTCTTGAACAACATCAAACCACATTATCACCATGATACTATCGTGAGTCAATAAACACTAAATGTAATCATTTTCATGACTATGTATTCCCTCAAACACACAAATCTAACACAAAAATTCGAAACCACGTAGGATATCCCTGGCAATTGTGATTTGAGCTCAAACAAAAGGTATCCAGAAAGAGCATATTTTTATTGGGTAACAAGAGAGCAAGAATCCTTTGAATGGTTTAATGGTGTCATGGATGATGTAGCAGATCATGATCACAATGTAAGTCTATTAGGTTTCAAATGTGGAAGTTTGAAATAAAAAAATGAATAGTTTTATCCACCAAATTAATAATTAAACAAAACACTTTTATATGAATCAATTACATAAGTATTTAATATATCTCAAAAATTTCAAAAAATATATTATTAGTATTGTTCATGAACCTAATTCATATAAAAGTCTCACTAATTGAACTCAATTATATTGTTTTATTCATTTAAATGAACTAATTTAAAAGCTTAACACTTTTTTTCTTCTTTCATTTTTCTTGATTATTGCAGCATATAATAGAAATGCATAATTACTTGACTAGTGTTTACGAAGAAGGAGATGCAAGGTCTGCACTTATTGCTATGATACAAAGGCTTCATCATGCTAAGAATGGTGTTGATATTGTCTCACAAAGCAGGGTATTTATCAAGCATAATTTAATGGGTTAAATTTGTTATAAGGTCCTAATTCTTAAACTCTATTTGTTAAGGTACTCAAACTTACAAAATTGCAATAAGATAAACAATTTTTTTAAAAAAGTTTATATTTTAGCAAGGAGCGCATGGCAGGTGGGAATGTCATACTGTTAAGATTTATTATTTATTTATTTAAATTTGGTAGCTTAGTTTGTCCTAGTCTTTAGGGATTTAATTAGTTAAAAGGATTGTGCTTTTGTGACCGTAGAAAGTGTTTTTTAATTGTCCTATTTTATAGGAGTTTAAGTTAGTGGTTAGTTTGTTTGTTATTTCTTTATCTATGTAATGCCTATTTATAGGCTAATTTCATCAATAAAATGTGTGCAATTTTTCAACAATATTTTACTTCTTTTATGTCAGTGGTATCAGAGCTAAACAACAACAAAAATGCACAAACAATGGCTTCATAAACAAATTTTGTGCAACCAGCAATTCCACGTTTTGATGGTCATTATGACCATTGGAGCACGCTAATGGAGAATTTTCTACGGTCAAAAGAGTATTGGCCGATTGTTGAATCTGGAATTGAAAAACCAGCACCAAAAATTATCTTGACAAACGTCCAGAAAACAGAGTTAGAAGCGAGAAAGTTAAAAGATTTTAAGGCAAAAAAATTACCTTTTTCAGGCAATTAATCGTCCCATCTTGGAAACAATTCTTTGCAAAGAAACTTCCAAAGATATTTGGGATTCTATGAAAAAAAATATCAAGGCTCTGCTGGAGTGAAGCGTGCACAACTTCAAGCTTTGAGAAGCGATTTTGAGACTTTACAAATGAAGAATGAGGAATCTGTCACCAACTACTATGCCAGAACTATGGAAATAAGCAACAAAATGCGTTTTCATGGTGAGAAGATGGATGATGTCAAAATCCTGGAGAAGATATTGCGTACCCTAACACAAACATTTAATTATGTCGTGTGCTCCATTGAAGAATCTAAAGACATAGATACATTCTCTCTTGATGAACTGCAAAGCTCTTTACTGGTCCATGAACAAAAGATGAACCGAAGTTCACCTTCAGAAGAGCAAGCTTTGAAAGTCTCTATCTCTACACATTTCTCAAACTTTAGAGGAAGGGGAGATCAAGGCAATAAAGATGGCAACATGCATGATCAAGATAGACGAGATCAACCATTTGACAAATCCAAGGTAGAATGCTTTAGATGTCATAAATTTGGTCATTATCATTCTGAATGTTATACTAAACTGCCTAACAAGAGAGAAGAAGGAGAGACATAAAATTTTGCAAAAAATAAGGAAGCTGAAACTCTATTAATGGCTTATCATGTCAATGAGGAACCTGAATTAGATGTTTGGTATATGGATACACGTTGTAGCAACCACATGTATGGAAGTAAGTCTTTGTTTTCTTATTTAAATGAAGACTTTCGTTCTACTGTTAGTTTTGGTGATTCTTCTAAAGTAGAAGTAATGGGAAAATGTGAAATAAATATTAGAACCAAGAATGGTTTTGTTGAAACAATTTCCAATGTTTTTTATGTTCCTGACTTGAAGAGTAATTTGTTAAGTGCTGGTCAGTTGCAAGAAAAAGGTTATGTGATAACTATTCAAAATGGTGCTTGTGAGATATATGATCCTTTAAGAGGAGCAATTGCTGTTGTTCAGATGAGTTCAAACAGGTTGTTTCCTTTGAACTTAGAACAACTCAACAGAGCTTAATGACTGAAGTAAAAGACATTTCATGGCTTTGGCATTTTCGCTATGGCCATTTGAATTTTGGCGGATTAAAGACTCTCTAATAGAAAGATATGGTAATGGGACTCCCTCAAATTCATATACCTTCTCGAGTTTGTGAAGAATGTGTTGTTAGCAAACAACATCGTTCTCAATTCCCTCAAGGAAAGTCGTGGAGAGCAAAACATGTCCTCTAGTTGGTACATTTTGACATTTGTGGACCGATAAATCCATCTTCTAATGGGGGTAAAAGATATTTAATTACCTTCATTGATGATTATACTAGAAAAACATGGGTTTATTTTTTGCAAAAAAAATCAGAAGCTTTTAGTGCATTTAAAAGCTTCAAGGCACGAGTTGAAAATGAAGCAGGAAAAGCCATTAAAACTTTTCGTACTTATTGTGATGGAGAATACAACTCTAAAGAATTTGAAGGTTTTTGTGAGGATCAAGGTATTCGAAGGGAATTCACAGCTGCTTATACACCAGAGCAAAATGGTGTATCAGAGAGGAAAAATAGAACCATCCTCAATATGGTGAGAAGCTTGCTAGCAAGAGGGAACATTCCAAAGAATTTTTGGCCAGAGGCAGTAAATTGGAGCATTTATGTGTTGAATAGAAGTCCAACCTTTTCTGTTCAAAACATGACACCTGAGGAGGCTTGGAGTGGGCGAAAACCAGTTGTAGATCACTTCAAAAATTTTGGTTGCATCGCTTATGCACATATCCCGGATGAGAAAAGGAAGAAGCTTGATGATAAGGGTGAAAAATGTGTTTTTCTTGGCATAAGTGAAGCTTCCAAAACTTTCAAATTGTTCAATCCGCTCACAAAAAAGATCGTGACCAGCAGAGATGTCATTTTTGATGAGAATAACACTTGGAATTGGAGTAAAAATTGTCCACAACAGCAGCCAATGCCAACCTTTTTTGATGGAGAGAATGAAGAAGAAAGGCAGTAGCCTTTACAACAACAAAATTCAGCAGCTAATGTTCCTAAAAAATCACCAACTGCTGCCACTCCACCAACGGCAACAGAATCTACTGATGCAACAGTTGAATCACGTCTACGCCGTGTTCAAAAGAGGCCCGGATGGATGATAGATTTTGAGGTACCCAAAATTGACCAATCAGAGGATCCAATTACTTACTTAGCTCTTTTTTCAGATTGTGATCCTACAACTTTTGAAGATGCTGTCAAAGATTCAAAATGGCGAAAGGCGATGGATGATGAAATTTCTGCTATTGAAAGGAACAACACTTGGGAGTTGACTAATCTTCCAAAAGGACACAAGACTATTGGTGCGAAGTGGGTTGTTGTGTGTTTTACAACACACAAAAAAACGTGCAAGTATACACGGTCTCAAGTAATAATATGATAAATAAATTATCGTTCCCACAGAGAAATGTTACCAACTCTTGTTAATTACTAAAATTATTTAAAGCTAATTTTATTCAAATAATCAATAATTTTATGCAGTTTGACTTAATCAAGATTTTTGTTTCTTTTTAACAATTTTTATGAAAATTCTAGGATTGTAGTTTACCCAAATTAATTCACTTGAATATTTTATTCTCTCTTGATTTATGGTCTCATGTTTTAAGTTATTAACCAAGAATTCCTAATTTATCCATATATCTTTTTCAAGCTCCATACAGACACATCCAGTTAAAATGATTCACTATATTCCTATGAGAATTAATTTCAACCAGATTTATTAAGTTATGAGTTCTCAAAAAGTTACACATACAATAAAAGTATATTTCTATCCCATATGTATATACGTTATTTTATCCCGAGCAACACACAAAAATTCCTTTTTCAAGTTTATTTAAGTGCCACATATCAGTTAATTAATCTTTCGATAATTAAAAGCATTTAAAGCAGGTAAAATAAACAACTTAAAACAGTTACACAAATCATTCAAAAATAATTACTTCAAGTTTCATAATTTACGTAACACTACAATCCTAGAACAAATAGATTAGTTCATAGCAGAAATTAAAATTACAACACCACAAAAATAAAACATTACAGAGAAACAAAAATTAAAAGAAAATGAGTTAGGAGAAACTCTTTCACGATTCTTCAATGAAAAATAATTTCTTCCATTTCCTTCTTCTTCGTCAACCTCTTT
The DNA here is from genome assembly GCA_037013495.1 of Hippophae tibetana. Taxonomy (NCBI): domain Eukaryota; kingdom Viridiplantae; phylum Streptophyta; class Magnoliopsida; order Rosales; family Elaeagnaceae; genus Hippophae; species Hippophae tibetana. Next base: position 21,493,215 of record CM072803.1, read on the forward strand.
CTCTGTAATTTTCCTAAGATAATACACAACAAAAATGTCAAAATAAAATTTTCTACGTGTAAAAGAGACACGCAGAGAGGAAAAAATGAAAATTTTTTAAGAGGAAATAATTAAAGAAAACCAGAGAAGTGGAAAATCCCTTCAAAAATTTGAGAGAGAACTCTCTGCTCAAAATAAAATGAAAAACGAAGAAGAGAGAAATTCTACAAAAAAAACTAAAACAAAACCAAAAAACGCGTCTAAATGAAAAATTTCCGTTACATATATCCCCCACTTTTCAATTATTCTTTTTTTATTTTTTATTTTTTTTATATTAGTGGGGGACACAAATAAATGGGGGGGAAATAAAAAAAACATCACGCGTGAAAACAATTCTGCGCGTTTTAAATATTTTTTTTCTACGCATGCCACGTGTCGCCATGTGATTGGTTGTGAGCCATTCAAAGACACGTGTCAGCGTTTCATTGGACGGGCAGGTCGGGCTCATGGAGAAACGATGGAGCACAACGCACACGATTTTTTCGAAGAGTGGCTCGGTGCGCGACAACTGGATCCACGTGCTTCAATCTGGACCGTTCAATTGATCCAACGGTGAGTGATGCGCCTCGGGGAATTCTGTGCAACCGACATATGGGTCCCACCCTGCACGCCAGTCTGCGCGCCCAGTGGGCCTCACTCGGGCGCCAAGCCACGTGATAGAGGAATTCTGCACCCACTCTCCTTGGTCGGGTTTGAAGAACACGCGCGCATCCTAACCGTTTATGCGTTGATCTGACGGTCCACAGTGAAGCGTGGATGATGCCACGTGGAATTTCTCTCCTACCCAGAAAACTCACTTTTATTAATTGTATTTTCACCCATAAATATATTTCAAATTACATTTTAAACTTTGTTTAATTGCAATATAGCCCTTTTGGTAATTTAAATTAAATGTTTAAACTTTCAATAATTAAAATTAAGCCCGATTTTAATTTAAATTATATTTTCGACTTTTACAAATTGCAATTAAACACTCTTTTATTTGAAATTATATTTTGGACACAAATTTGCAATTAAGTACGTTTTCGATACAAATTATTTAATTTTTATTAAAATATTTAAAAAAACAGTAAATACTAATTTATTAAACTAAAATTAACTAAAAACATTAAGAACATAGCAATTTTAATTAATAAAATAGATGAAAATAACTATATAAAATACAGTTATCATGGGTTTATAAGACAAAATTGAAGGAAAATGGAGAAGTTGATAAGTACAAGGTTCGACTCGTTGCAAAGGGGTACAAACAAGAATTTGGCATTGACTACAAAGAAGTGTTCGCTCCAGTAGCAAGGCTTGACACTATTCGATTGGTGTTATCTACTGCTGCCCAAAACTCATGGCCTATCTACCAACTTGATGTAAAGTCAGCATTTTTGCATGGGGAATTGGAAGAAGAGGTGTATATAGATCAACCTTCGAGATACATGAAGCAAGGTCACGAAAACAAGGTATACAAGCTAAAAAAGGCATTATATGGACTAAAACAAGCACCTAGAGCTTGGTATAGTCGTATTAATGCTTACTTTGCTAAAGAAGGTTTTCTTAAATGTCCTTATAAACGCACACTCTATATTAAATTTGGAGTAGATGGGAAGATAATTATTGTATGTTTATATATTGATGACCTTATTTATGTTAGTAATGATGGAGTCATGCTAGCTGATTTTAAGAAATCTATGATGAATGAATTTGAAATGTCATATTTGGGGTTGATGCACTATTTTCTTGGCATCGAAGTAGTGCAATCTCATGCTGGTATCTTTCTTTCACAAAAGAAATATGTCTTGGAAATTTTAGACAGGTTCCAAATGAAGGATTGCAATCCAGTTTTAACTCCATCTGAACCTAGTTTGAAACTCACAAGATATGGAACAGAAAAAAGGTGAATGCCACTCTTTACAAGAAAATTGTTGGGAGCCTCGTGTATTTAACGTCAACAAGACCAGATATTATGCATGTTGTTGGTATAATCAGTCCATACATGGAGAATCCAACTGAAGTTCATCTCTTATCAGCAAAAAGAATTTTTCGTTATTTGAAAGGTACCGCAGACTTTGGAATATTTCATAAAAATGGTGGAAAATCAAGTTTGATTGGTTTTTCAGACAGTGACTATGTTGGAGATATTGAAGATCGAAAAAGTACTTATGGTTTTGTTTTTACGATGAGTTCAAGAGCTGTATCATGGTCATCAAAGAAACAACAAATTGTGACTTTGTCAACTACAGAAGCCGAATTTGTTGCAGCTGCTTCATCCTCATGTCGAGCTATCTGGTTGAGGAGATTGCTTGAAACACTTCAAAGTTAGCAACAAGGTCCAACAACAATCCATTGTGATAACATTTCAGCAATCAAGATTTCAAAAAATCCAATTTTGCATGGAAGGATGAAAATCAAGTGGCTGATATTATGACTAAACCACTTAAGCAAGCCGACTTTGTGAAACTTAGAAGAATGCTTGGGATATGCTCTTCAAAGGATGTTGTTGAAGGGAAGACTTAATAAAATTGCTAAAGTTTGTTTATTCTTAAACTGATCTCTGTAGATATCAGTTTAAGGGAGGGTGTTAAGATTTATTATTTATTTATTTAAATTTGGTAGCTTAGTTTGTCCTAGTCTTTAGGGATTTAATTAGTTAAAATGATTGTGTTTTTGTGGCCGTTGAAAGTGTTTTTTAATTTTCTTATTTTATAGGAGTTTAAGTTAGTGGTTAGTTTGTTTGTTATTTCTTTATCTATGTAATGCCTATTTATAGGCTAATTTCATCAATAAAATGTGTGCAACTTTTTCAACAATATTTTACTTCTTTTATATCACATACAATATAAACTCTTTAAAAATAATATTTTAAGTGTAATTTTTATGAAGTTATAAACAAATTTCATACATAAAACATAATTATGACTTACTTAAAATTTAAATATTCTAAGCTTTTAAAACTCAAACGTCTAAAAAAAAATTAATAACTTGAATATGTTTTTACTAAAATAATATTCATGTAATAAATATTAAATTCATCACTTATTGTAATAAATAATAACTTATTTATATCACACATGTAGGATAAAAAGCTCACAAATGATAAAAAAAATACTATGTGAATGAGATTGATATGCTATTACATATGATCTAATTGAGTGTTTTTAGTGTAACTTTTGTAAGTTTGAGTATATTATATAATCAAGTTGTAAGTTTTGGTATGTTAGAAGAAGGTTAGCTCAATTTTAACCATAATGAGCAGTATTGTTTTTGTTTTCTAACATGCGACAATTACAGATAATGACACATTTTGCTAGGCCTAATTGGAGAAAGGTATTTTCAGATTTGGCAATTGCCCATGAATCTTCTAGAATAGGTAAGCCAAATTATATTTTGAAATTATGGATTAGTTTTAAAGCGGTTTTGAATTAAATATCAAATAATTTATTAGAAGAACTTTTAAGACATAAATTATAAGGGTCGATTTCTTTATGTTTATGAGGTTTTGTAAAAATGCATATGACAATAAAAAAATGTTTTAGGATCAAACATGAAAAAAATGATCAGAAACACTTTCAAGGGTCAAAAAATAAATTTTATACTTGCTAATAGAATACACATAATGTGCTTATTTCTAAAACCACTTTTAACAAAATCACAACCAAATAAGTCCTATGTTATTTCATAATGTGCTTAACAAAAGCACAAATTATATACTACTTCCTAGTAGTGTTTTTGATAGAAATCACTTTTAACGAAATTACAGACAAAACATACCAACTTTTAACCATTTATGCATTATTGATGAGCAAACCGTGAATATAGGTCCTTATGGTTGTAAGAAAATATTGTTCTTGCCTTTGAAATGTTTATAATTGCAGGTGTATTCTACTGTGGAAGTTCTACACTTACCAAATCATTAAAGGAGCTTTGCCATGAATTCAGCCTAAATACATCAACACGCTTCCATTTTCACAAGGAAAACTTCTAGGCTAGTTATCAATTTTACCCTCCAAAATTATGCTCTTTGATTGATTTATTTATTTTTGATAACCAATCATATAGCTTCGTTACTGTACAGTGAATATGATAGAGTGAAAAGAAAACTTTGTTTTCGTATTCAATTAATTTTACTTTTAATTTTTTCAATAAAAATTAATATATTTATTTTTTTATAATATTAAATAATATATATTTATTTACGTTATAAAAATAAATATATCTCTTGTAATGAGATTTAAAAATCAAATTTTATATATAAACATAGATTATGTCATTCAATAAAACCAAAAAAAAAACAAAATAAATTAAAATATAAATTATGATTTTATGTTCAATTCCACTCTTCCACTTTTTTTTGTTCAATTCTAAGGATATCTTTGTTGAACTCCATCCTACGTATCTCTAGTCTCTTATATTCTTCCAATTACGTGGTATATGACTGATGTAATATATATATATATATATATATATATATATATATATATATATATATATGTTTTAGACGTGTTAATATTAAATTAATTTGGCAGAGGTCATTGATAAATAATATTTCTTTCATAATTTATAAATTAAATTTTTAGTATTTTAAAGAACAATTATATTAATATAACTATTTATATTATCGATACAACAAAAATAAAAATGTACAAGCTGTTTGTTGTATTCATAAAATAATTACATTTTAATATAACTACTATTATAAAATATAAGAAAAACTTAAAAACCTAGCATTTTGAGCAATTATGATTTTGGTTGTGTTTTTTGTATTGTTGTCGATCTCATGAAAATTTGAATTCAATTAAGTTAATTTTAATCATTGAATTTATTTAAATAACTATTAAACAAGTATTAGTGTGTAACTTACAAAATTTATAAGTTAGCTTTTATTTTATTTAAAAAATATTAAAATCGATTGTATGTAAAATGATGGCTATAACCATTGTTTTACAAAATTTATAATGTAATTATTATATTTTTATGTATAATATATAACTAATTACACACTCAGATTTATATTTAATGGTTCGACTCACGTTTGCTTTTAAATACTCATTTAAAACATATATTATTATAATTATATTTGAATATATAAAAAAACAAACAAATTTTAAAAGACAAGTATTTTGGAGATCTTAAATAATGATATTAATAATTAACTTAATTATAAAATAATTTAAATTATTTTTATAGATATTATAATAATTAATAATTAAAAATTAATCAATAACTTATAAAATTAAGAAAAAATAAATAACACATAATCAAATATTCACTATTAAATTTGAGTAATTCAACGTTAAAATATAAATGGTTAAATTTATTAGTTAAAATCATTAGTTTTCAAATGAGTTATTAAAAATTAATAATATAAATATAAATTTATATTTATATTTAATTTTATAATACAAACTTATCTTTGTAATTTTTTTAAATAGAAACAAATACACATAGATAATAGATGAAAGTAAGAATAATTCAATTATAACATATATTTAAGAAAAGATTAATTGAATTTTAGAAGAACGGAGGTAGGAATGTTAATAGAGGGAGAGTGAGGCTATCCCCATCGTCAGTTAAATATTACGGGGAAGGGGTTGTAATTCTCCACTGAAAATTTGGATACTTTATGTGATTTAGGGAATTTTCACTAATAAATAACTAAAAACGAATTTGATGTTTATGAAATAAGTATGATAAAATTTTAAATATATTATATTTATTATGTAAATAAATATAATAATTTAAATATAGAATACAAATTATAACTATAATTAAATTTTTTTATTTTAATGATTTTTATAATAATTTTTGTACAATGTAATACAATAATAAAATTTTATTATTAAATTATCTTTTTATTGATGAAAATATTACTTTTTATTTAAATTATTTAATTTAACTATAAAATTTTATAAATATATAATTTTTAAAAAATATAAGAAAAAGAGATAGGAAAATAAACGAGATAGGAGTAATCCCACCAAAATCTCCTAAGAGAACATTCATGATTGAGGTAAAAATTAGAATTTCCCACGAATTAATTAGGTTTTTGCTTGGAAATTAACCTACACCGGGGTCTTATTTTTGTATAGTTAAGCCAAAGAAACTGTAAATCTAATTTCATTATTTTCATATATAAAAATAGAGAATGTTTATTCGAAGATTAAATTTTATTTTATTTTAATTTTTTATATCAATAAATATAAAAATTTATATTTTTTTTAAAAAATGTTAATTTTTTACCAATAAATACCAAATATCTATATAATAAAATTATTTTTATTACAATAACAATTTATAACATCCATGATCACCCATTTAATAAGTGTTTCATTTATTCACTTATTAACCAAACTCTTTTTTATTTTTATTTTTTTATATTAATAAATATTAAAAAATATATATAATAATTTTTTTTATATTCTTCTATTTTTTGCTATTTTTATCAAAACGTAAATAATACATTTTTTTATTAATTTTTATTTTATATAATGAAATAACGATTCATAATTATTCATTTAAATGACGTTCGATTAATTTATTTATAAATAAATAATATTTTTATTAAATTAATATTTTTTATGTTTAGATTATATCATATATCATATCAATTAAAAAATAATTAATATAGATTATTTTTAAGTAAAAAAATATTTATTAAGTTCAATTAAATCATATTTATTATTTAATTAATTTATTAAATAATAAAGATATTAAGTGAATAAATCCAAAGTTGTTTATTATATTTAACTTATAATTAAATAAAGATATAATTATTTATATTTATATTTTATTTAAATTATATTATTTATAAAATAATAATAATTATATATTTATTTATTATTAAAATATTAAATATCATTGAGAAAATATTTGTTTTTTCATTTACCCTAATTTCAATCTATTCATTTTAAGCATAAACTTCGCCCCTGGCGCCATTCATTCTTTTGCCGTTCTCGGTCAGTCCATCCCCTCTTCTGCTATCTGTAAGATACCTCTCACTCCCAGTTTGTGATTCTCAATATGCGTCATTAGATGGTTGTTCCATGCTTTATTCTTTCTTTTTTTCCCTCGTGATTATTGCAATTCAAGACAAATCTCTTTAAGTTTCATTTTCATCAATGTCATATTTGGTTAATCTGCTTATTGTTTTTGATATTCTGCTTGGTTAGCTGTTAGTAACAGGTAATCTTTGTAAAGGTTTCAGTTGTATTCTTTATGCTTAGAATTCTCGACCTTGTATAGTACTGTGATATTAGCTAGTTTAGTGATCTAATATGATGCTTTATTTACCTTTGATTAATTCAAAAGTTTATTATGAAGTGTTCAATACTTTCCAAGTTTTTCTTTTCCTTTTCTTTTCCTTAGTTCCCATTGGATTTCAACGGACTCAATTTTAATTGTGGCTTAGGGTCTCACAAACTCTTCAGCTACCCAGGAACTAAGCGATGATAGTCTTTACCAAGCAGCTCTTCATTGAAGATGTTGGGCCGCGAAGAATGTAAGTTATTTTTTTTCCTTCGAATTTTCACGTATTTTTATTTGATTATTTTGATGTAACTCAAATGCTTCTGTTTCCTTTCTCATTTATTTTGTAGTAAAAGCATGCAATTCTCAATGCTATCCTCTTCGGAGATTGTTAAAATGGCTGAGGTTCAAGTATGGAAACCTCAATATTATGATCACACTCGAAAGCCCGTGGAAGGCGGGTTATTGGATGGACATATGGTTAGACATAAGCTCTATTTGGCTTTTTTGCTTACTCATTATGGCTGATTTTCTATTTGATTTGCCACTATTTCCCCAGCTAATTCTAAATACCAGTAAAGTTGAACTATTATTATTTCTATTTTATTGTAAATTGTAATGGACTTTTTTCGATCATTAGATGGGTGGTGCAACTCGGTCATGTTGTATTGTTGTGAGAGTGAATATAATTTGGAAATTGTAATGTGGGGATTGGGATGGGTTCTGTTACAATTTAATTGTGTTTTGTGATCATATATTAAAGCTTAACAAGTTTAGCATTGTAAAGGAAGAGCATCATAAAAACATTTATATTTTCTTAATGGACGATGGAATTGAAATAGTTGAAGCTTTGATGGATGGAACATTCTACAAGGTTGATAAATGCTAGGTTTTTTTATTTTTCTCACACGAAGATAACAGTTTACTTTATACTATTCCTGTGCATTTATGTTTCATTTTTGTACACTTTTGACAATTTTTCTGAGATGTTAGGCTGTACTTTTTGTGCCTTATATGATGTCAGTCATCTTATAGAAAATCTTATTTTTGTTTTTCTCCATGTCTTTTAAATGCAATTGTCTTCTAGTGGCTTGCACTTTGTATAAAATAGCTTTGAATTTCCTCTCACTTACTCTTTGAATAAAAAGCTATAGAGGACCTTATTGTTTTGCAGGGCCCTGCAAATAAGATCTGCAAATGTACGACATGTCATGGGGACTTTAAGGAATGTCCTGGTCACTTTGGATATTTGCAGCTTGCCTGCCCTGTTTTTCATCCAGGATACTTGAGTACTATTCTAGATATTTTAAAATGTATCTGTAAGGTAAGGGCATGTTTATTTATAAGCTTTCTCCATTTTTCTTTTTTGCTTCTATATTACGTGTTTGTTGTGTATGATCCATATTTGGTGAATGAACTAGTTTCCAAAAATATGAATTTTTGACCTGTAATTGTGGAATACTAAGCAGAGGAGGATTTCTTGGTTAAGCCATATTTTTGGTTGCCACAGTTGCTTCTTGTGCGGGATTTAGCTACGTTTAACTTCCACTCTAAGAAACCTTTAATGCCATAGATATTCTGTCATATCAGTAAATATAAAAACATTTCCATGTTCGAGAGGGGTTAGGCTTACTGTTGGAGTTTGATTTTCTTTCTTGGCCATTAGTAAGAACTTAATGTGTGCATGGAATCTTGTTTCTAGGTCCTTGTTCTACGTAGATTATTTGTTATACATATTAAACGAAGTCTTTGGTTGATCTCAAAGAGTCATGACTATAATAAGAAAAAGACTATTGATAGTCATTCATGGCTTAACCTGAAAGATATTTTCTACTTCGTAACCAGTATGTGTATTCTTGCTTCTCTGCTTGGACCCTTTGGTATAAGTCTCTGAGAGTTTTCATTTTTGTTGATCTTGTCCTATGCATATTGGTCGGACAATTTTACGTGTTTTGAGTCGTTTTGATATATTTTTGGTTCTCCTTGTATCTTTTTTCTTTTCGTAACATTATTTTCTTGTTAGGGAAAAAATTTCATGACTATCATTAATTGATAAAAATGAATTTGAGGGATATAGATGAAGTCTTGCATTGATAAATGCTTTACAAGTTTCAAGCCTAAATTTTATTTCGGTTGTTTTCCCTATTCTTCACAGCATACCAAGAAATGCATCTCAGTTTGGAATTTTACATTAACCGATATGGTTCTAAAGAAATATTTTTATTTTTAATGTGAGTGACCCCAAAGTATCAGTCATTTGAAGGACCACTTTGATACCATTGAAGAAGTTTGAATGTAGCTTCTATACTTTCAAATCATTTTACAAACATTATATTTGTGTTTAAGTTTAGAGATTTAAGTGCATGTATGCATTCAGTTTGGTGGCATTGATGACAAATGGCCAACTTTTTAAAATTATACTTTAATATTACAATTACATTTTTTTTCTCTAACAAGATCTTTATTCTTTTGTTTCTCCATTTTTTTGTTTCGGTCCATGTGCATGCTGCCTTATCTTGAGGGTTGAAACTATTACTTTCTTAATCTCACGTCCTATTTTCAGAGCAAAAAAAGAAGGAAACCTCTCTACTCAGTCTAATCTAGTTCTACTTTCATTTTTCTTGTCACCTGAGACGCTTACTGTAAACTGAATCATTGAGAAAAATATATATTATTTCTTGTATCTAAAACAATACACTGGCTCTTGTTTTTATAGTACAATATTGATACTAAGGAAAGGAAATAAAATAAAAAAAATTCCCTAATAATCAGGACCATAATATAATTAACCTCTATTTTAACTATACAACTTAATCTCTAAATAATAGAAAATAATTTCAAAGGATTCGGAATTTCAACACTCACCCTCAAGTTGAATCGTAAATATTGATTATAAACTTTGTGGAGGAAGTCTTTTGTGAATATATCTACTGTTTGTTCTTTTATAAGGACGTAGGCCATGCAAATAATTTTGTCTTCAACTTTTTCTTTGATAAAGTGTCTATTCACTTCTACATAAAGTGTCTATTCAGCTTCGATGCTGTTCTTGCTACCACATTTTGTTTCTTATTCCTCCAAGTTACTAGGTTTTCCCAAATAAAAGTGCAATATTCGGTAGTAGACCTTCTATCCTCCCTTGAACTTGCTTAATCTACAGCTATAAATATTTCTCTCTTTCTCTACCTTCACTTTTTTTAAAGAATAGTCATTTTCCTTTAAAGCCTTTGAGGTAATTAAGTATTTTGTATACCGTATCTAAATGAATTTTCTTTAGTGAATGTATATGTTGACTAACCACATTAACTGCAAATGTAATATTTAGGTTTTGTGTACGATAGGTTGATTAACTTCTCAACTAATCTCTAATATCTATCCTTTTGAACTGGTTTTTTGTTATCTTTTGCTTTCTTTCCTGTTTCAATTGTAGTGTCACTTGGTTCGCTTCCAAGCATGCCAGTTTCAGTTAAAAGATTAAGAACATATTTTTGTTGTGAAACACTAATACCACATTTTTACCTAGCAATGGCAAGAGTTTTCTTAAGTCTTTCAATTTCACCTAAATTATCCTCGGTTAAGATTATATCATCAACATTCACAATCAAAATCGTTTTAACCCTTCTTCAGATTGTTGGAAGAACGACGTGTGATTTAACTGCAGTTGTTGATACCCTTGATTTTTTATTAGTTTTGCAAACCTATCAAACCATGCTCTTGGTAACTGTTTGAGTCCATAAAAAGTCTTCTTGAGTTTGCATGCCATGTTTTTCTCCCCTTGTTTACAAAAAAATGGAGGTAGAATCATGAAGATTTCTTTGTCTAATCATTGAGAAATTCATTCATGTCAAGTTGTTAAAGTGTCCAGTCGAGGTTCAACGCTAATGATAATAGAATCCGAACTGTATTTAATTTTACTAAAGGTGCAAACGTTTCTGTGTAGTCGATACCATAGGTTTGAGTAAACCCTTTAGCCACTAGGCGAGCCTTGTAACATTCAACTATTCCATTGGCCTTATACTTTACTATAAATATCCATTTATAATCGCAAGTTTTTTGCCTTGAGGGTAAACTCACCATATCCCAGGTTTTATTATTTTTCAAAACTCGTAGTTCTTCCATTACTATTCCCCTCTCCTTGGGAAATTATCATGCCTCTTTAATATTCTTTGAAATTTTTATCCTATCAAGGTTAAAAGTAAAAGTATGAAATTTAAGAGACAGTATTATAAGATACAAATTTTGATATAGGATAGAGAGTATAAGATTGACGTTGTTTTCTGATTGCAATATGCAAATCATTAGGTTCATGATTACCTGTGTTTGGCAGAGACTCAAGGGTACTTGGAGCTATTATCGGGTCAGACTTTATTAGTGTTTCAAGTGTGAGATTTTCCTTGTATCTTGAACTTGGCCTCCGAGGATAAACATGTATTTCCTTCTTTTTTAGGGTACAAGCATCTTCCTCTAAGTTCAAGTTGCTTTTGGTAATTTTTTTTTACTAGAATGATATGGTGTGGTAAGTTCAAGGTTAGTGTTTGAACATTCTCATTCTCAGGAAAGGAAAGACCAAAGTTAACAACCGAGCTTTATTGACATTCTCCTCCTGAAGAGTTGGTTTGTGAAAAAAATGTGACATTAATACCAGTGTAGACTCTTTTTGTAGACAAATCATAACACTTGTACCCTTTTTGAATAAGAGAATATCCAAGAAACAAACACTTGAGCACTCTCGGATCAAACTTACTTTGATTATGAGGATGAATATGCATAAAAGCGGTACAACCAAATACTTTGAGGGAGAGATCAGACATAATACGAGAAAGAGGAAAACAATGTTTTAGTTTGTAGAGAGGTGTTTCAAAAGACAGAACACAGCTAGGCATTTTGCTTATAAGGTAGACAGATGTCAAAATTACATCGTGCCAGAACATTTTTGGCATATTAATGGTAAACAGTATGGCATGTGCAACTTCTAAAAGGTGTCTACTTTTTTCATTTTGTTAACTCTATTTTATTGAGGAGTATTGAAGCAAGAAATTTGGTGAATTATCCCATAGTTGCGAAGATAATTCCCCAAAGTGGTATTAAAATATTTGGTACCATTATCAATACATAAAATCTGAATGTGTTTGGAATAATGAAAATTGATAAACAATATGAACATCAGTTTTGTTGTTTGAAAAATAAACCTAACATTCTCAGATATGTTCATTAATAAAGATTGGATTAATTACGTTTTATACCTATAACTTATGAGATAATTTTTAAAAATGTCTAAAATATTTAATTTATTACAATTATGCCCAAAACATATGAGTTATAAAAAAAATCCAAAAGTTAACTGGCGTTAATTTCTTTAACAAAAATAAGGTACGTGAACGCATATGCTTTTTGTCGAGGACATAATAGTAAAACTAATGTTAGTTTTTGGGTCTTTTTTCGTACCTCATATGTATTGGACATAATTGCAAAGAATTAAACGTTTTGGATATTTATGAAAATTGCTTCATACGTCATGGGCATAAAACGTAATTAACTCCAATTATAAACCATTTTGTGTGGGTACGATTTAGAGTACGAGGACCCTATAAATCACTGTGAATTATAGGAAATGATTTAGATGGTTTATATTTGTGTTTCAAAAAATAGGTACGGTAATATTTTGCAAGTTTTTAAATTTCACACTGTAAATAAAATAATTTTTTAATCAAAATAATAGAAGAAAATAACTGTCAAATATTGAAAATTAGGGTGATTCATTCTAAAATACCATAACAAAATTTCATTATTCCTAGGAATAGATATAGAACTAATATTTGCAATTTGACACTATCTACTCATGTTGGATTCCTCAAAGTAGTAGGGGCCCTCACATTCATTAGCATTGTCAATCGTCTTCCCAAGTGATAGGTTTTGAAAAACACAAGATGAAGGGAGAAATTTAGCATAGCAATTGGAATTTTTCATCAACCGACTGGACATGAAGTATAGATTTAAGAGTTATAAAATTAGAAATTTTTATATTCCTTTTTTTGTTAATAGGTGAAAGAGTCGCATCAGCAATTTTTTACTTTAAGATTTCCAACACAAGGAAAATATGAGGAAAAAAAATTATATGCATTAGTCATGTAATATGAAGTACCAGAGTTAATAATACAAAGAGTTTGAATAAAATGGGTGGTACTCAAAAATTACTTTTATATGCTAGTGAATCTAAAGAACATATGTGAAAAATTGACCCGATGTTGGAAAGGTAGAGAACATTTTATATAGTTCTATGTATTCAGAGTTGATAGTTCCACTGGAGGTGGGCTTTTCGCCTCGTAGTTTGTTGGTTTGATAGTCAATAGTAACCTGACAATTACAACTTCTGTTATTGTTGTATTGTCTTGGTTTCCAATCCAAAGGTTTTCTGTGTATTTCCCAATTATCTTTTGTGTGTCCATTTTCCGACAATGTTCTCACCCAAGGCACCTTTTTTGTGAAATCTGATTATTAGTAGTTTGAGGCCCATTAGAAGGCCCATGGGATGTAAGTCACCCATACCCAATAGCATCAACATGCTTAACATGCCCAGACCCATTAAACAAAATAGATTCATCGACTGTGGAAAACCCATTATGGAAAAAAAGCAAGCTTCGGCCCAATAGATCCACGGGTGTTAAGAGCTGATCCAATATGTGAATCCCTCCATCTCTCTCAGCATCACACATCATCGTCCTTCTTCGTGACGGACTTTTGAGAATAACTCGTGACTGCATGGTAGTAGTTGTAGGTCGAGGATTCTTCCTTTCACGTTGTTGAGTTTATGGTTGATCCCAACGAGGAACTCAAAGACTCTTTCACTCTTGTGCTTTGATTTGTACCAAAAACTATCTGTTATATATTTGTTCCCCTATTTCATTTGTCATAGTTGGGTTTTGATTTCAAATATTTGAGAGAAATTTTCGATGTCGGAGTACGTCTCATGAACAACATCCCAAATATCTCTCACGGTGGACAAAAAGAGATATGTTTTCCCAATTATAGGCTTCATGGAATGTACAAGCCAAGCCATTACCATCGAATTTTTAGATTTTCACTTTCGATGGTTGACGGGTTGGGTAGACATTGACTCCTCTATCTTGCCATTGAGGTAACCCAATTTTACTTTGCCATCGATTACCAAATTAATAAATTGTACCCATTTACGGTAATTTTTGCCGTTGAGTTTTTTGACTGAGTTGAATGGACGAATTATCGAGTCCTAAACTCATAGTGGATATTTCTTCTGTTTCTTTTTCAGATGAAATAGATTGTGTTGTTATCATTGACTACAGTCATTGGTGATAGGATTAGAGAAATCCTGCTCTGATACCATGTAAATTAAATTGTAGGAATGAGAAAAATATGTTATTTCTTGTATCTAAAATTATACACGGGCTCTTGTTTTATAGTACAATATTGATACTAAGGAAAGGAAATAAAATCAGAAAATATCCCCATTAACCTCTATTTTAACTATACAACTTAATCTCTAAATAATAGGGAAGAATCCCACAAGTTGGCAGGTTTTTAACCCTGCTTCCTTGAGCTTTAACTCTGTTGGCTACTCTCTATTCTAGTCATGGTTTTCTTACATTCCATTCTTTGCAGTCTATATACATTTTTTTGTTTGGTACAAAGGTATCATAGTACTAAGAAAGGGTCTTATAGCACCTTCAGTATTGTATTAACGTGCTTAATGCTTTCTAGTAAACCTATCCAGTTTCATGATTCGGATATTTAATTTTTCTGCTAATTGAATGGTATCGGAGTTTGTTTCTACTGTATCTTTTCTCATCCATACTGTATTAAACCTAATGGTGGTTTTAAGTTGAAAGCTCTAACTTTCATGTTAAAAGGGGTAGTAGGCTTTGTTGGAGCTCTTTTTTGTTTCTATTGTCATTACTTGTTTGTATTATAGATGTTATTGTTGCACACACTATCAAATGTTCAAATCTTGATTGCTTATCTTTTTTCCTTTTTCTAAAATTTCATTTATTTAAAGTAGAGGAAATGTACAAATTGATGGTCATGATGGACGGAAGACTGTTTTGCATCCTCTATTCTATTCTTGATTGCTTTTGTTTGTTATGTTGTTCTTATCATTTCTAAGTTCCCTCTGATTTTTACAGCACTGTTCTCGCATACTTTTAGATGAGGTTTCACGTCAAGCATTCTTGAAGAAGATGAGAAGATCCAAATTGGAGCCTCTTAAGAAGACTGAGTTAATGAAAACGGTAGTCAAGAAATGTACTGCTACAAGTGGTAAGGTAGTGAAGTGCCCCAGATGCTTCCAGTCTAATGGTTAGCCACTCTCCTCTCTTGGTATTTCTATCCTCATCAGACATATGTAACTTTTTTTTTGTCGCTTGCTGATCTTTTCATTTAAGCATTATATCTATAATAAAATTGAGTTATTGTGCTTTAAAATGTTTGATGTTCCAAACTGTGGAACATTTATGAAATGACTGCACATTTTTCACATCTCATTTATCAATCAGGCTAGAGGCTTGTACTTTTCCTCTATTGCACATTCCATTATGTCAGTTGTTTACTTTCAATCTCCCATAAACAGCTAGTTCCAAGTAGGTGGCAGAGTTTTGACAAAGCATTTCAATTGGTTTGTTATGATAGTTAATGGATAGGGTTGGACATAATAATTTGCTAGCATATCCAATAATAACACATGAATGATTGATTCTAAAATTAAGAATATGATGCATTAAAATTCTTATAACTTTGTGATTCTGCATAAATTGCTGAAGAATCTAGCTTTTCTAGCCTTGAAAAGAATAATTGTTTCAATATAGTTTGTGAAGGAAATTCCTTGATGGTTGGTTTGGTTCTATGAGGAGTTAAAGCATTTTATGGGTGATTCCTTAGAAATAAACAATGCGGATTTTTGATGTTAAAGAGGATGATTCTATTGATTTGTGATAAGAACTGATGTTTGGCGTCATTATAGGCTTCTGTCACTAAAGAATTTTGCAATTTACACATTCAAATATGATAAACTCGGAGGTTGTTTGCTTGATTTGTTCAACTGTCTCTAGTTCTCTTTCACATTAAAATTCTGAGTCATGTATCTTACAGGTTGTTCTGGTTTGTTTTGTTTCAATGTAATTTTGTCTTTTATTTTCTGGGAAACAAAACTGAAAGACATAAATGGGGAATGTGGGGCTAAAGAAGCTGGTATATTAGAATAACCAAAGAATCACACACACAAATAAGTTAAGACAAACAAGTATCAAGTAAATCGTAAAAACTTGAAATTTAGTAGAATGTCAAATTTAAAAATTCATCCAAGAGTATAGATGTAGAGGCTACAAAGCAACCAAATACATGATCCTCTTTCAAGACATCTCTTGTATACCGTGCAACTGTCTTTGACTTCATCATGGGTATTGGTTTCTAAGAGTTGATATTTTCTTTGAATGGATTGATGGCCCATTTTTTTTGTTGGTGTAAATTTTTAACCATTGATGAATATAATATCATGTTTCTCATAAAAAATTATTGACATTGACTGATGACATTAGTATGTTATAAATTGCAGCTGCTGTGAAGAAAGAGGGGTCGGTGGCCATTTATTATGATATTTTGAGACTCCCTGATTTTCTTGAAAATCTGAAATCATCAATTTCACATGCAAAAGAGTCTAAAGCATCTTTCAGTCTGGCAAGTGCTGGAGAACTTATTCCCCTCAAAGTTCTCTCTCTCTTTAAGAACATGGTTGACGAGGTACATTCCTATTATTTCTCAAGTTCTCTGCACTGTTTTTTTTTTAATTTCTATGTGAAGGGCACCATCACATTCTGAACCAACAAATAAAGAAGAAAAAGAAAAGAAAAGAATGTACACATTATTTTCTTCATCAGCTGAAATATATCTATATCTATATATTGCAGGACTGTGAATTACTTTATCTTTTTGATAGACCGGAGAAACTCATATTGACAGAAATTGCAGTGCCACCTATACCTATTCGTCCTTCTGTTATTATGGAGGGATCACAGAGGTTGCTCAGTTTCCCTTCAATCACTAACCCCCCAAACAATTTTTTTTATGTGTCAAATGTTACTACTGTTATATTATGGTGATTAATGATTATGATAATGTTACATACACTCCTTAAGGATTTAAATTTTTTCTTTTGCAGCAACGAAAATGATATAACGGAGAGATTGAAGCTGATTATTCAATCAAATTCTATGCTACGGCAGTGCCAGTCAGAAGCTGTTTCTGGAGACAAATTTCTGGTATGATAAGAGAATTTGAGAACTTTAACCCTGAAGTTTTCTTCTCAAATTTTCTTTAAAAATTTAATCATGAAGGTTGCTGGCTTGTTTTAGATCTTAAATTGTAGATGAACTATGGCTAAGAGTGACATCCATATATCTTTAAACATGTACTGCTGTGGTAGTTACTCGGACATGATGTATATTTTATTTGCAGAATAACATGTTTGATATATTTCTCGTGCAAGCTATCTCTAGACTATTTTTTATCCTTTTATGAGTATGGATACTTCATTTTAATGCAACCTTTGTTTCGTCAGTTTATGTATTGACATTCTAATTCGTCCTTTCTTTTCGTTCTTTGCAAGGATTATTCTATCATCTCTGACATTTGCTTTTAGTGTTGGATCATTTCCTCCATGTGTTGCAATTTATAGTTGTCCTCCATTGCTTGTTTTTTATAGTTGTCCTCCATCTGTCCTATTGCTTGTATCTTTCTTTTTTCCTTAAAACTTGTTTTCTTATACAAATTGAAAATTAGAATAAAATTAGTATTGTAAATATAGAATAGAACTTTCCCAAAATGATTGCATTTGTGAACTAGTACGGCTATCACCTATTTGGATTTACTCGTAGATGAAGTCATTGATGCTCATTAATTGATTTGCACATGATTCTAGCTAAAGTGAATTTTCTTTGTTGGATAGGGACCTTGAGCTTTTTTTCTATTAATTTTATGTTGTCATTTTTATATAAATCATGCATTTTGGTTGATATTGGCTTTAAATCTTGATGGAATAAGTCACTTCGATTGAATATGGGTTGTTCTCTGTCGGACATGATATCTCGTGAGTTATTTAGTCTAATTTTTAAATTG
This sequence comes from Hippophae tibetana, assembly GCA_037013495.1. Classification (NCBI taxonomy): domain Eukaryota; kingdom Viridiplantae; phylum Streptophyta; class Magnoliopsida; order Rosales; family Elaeagnaceae; genus Hippophae; species Hippophae tibetana. The sequence goes on from CM072803.1 coordinate 21,511,626, forward strand.
AATATCAATTCAAATACTTTATTGGTATAGAATTTAATACATAAAGCACCAAATTGATGGGAAAAAACTACCTTAAGTTTTCTTTGTTGAAAATGATTGCAATGAGGGGTTGGACTTATACGATAATCTCATGACTTATTTCGTCCAAATTTAAGGTGAATATCAAATGAAATATTTTATTGATATATAATTTAATACATAATGTACCACATTGATTGGGAAAATCTATTGTAAGTTTTCTTTGTTGAAAATGATTGCAATGAGGGTTATGTATTGGATGCACTATGAGGCACATGGTGTTTTGATGTTTTTAAATGGACCAATATTTTTCTAATTCACATGGAACAATTACTAGCTTTTGAAATATTTGAAAAAGCTTATGAGCACATTGATGTACTCTGTTGTTTATTTTGGTTTTGATACAATTTCTGTTTCTATTAAATTTGTGGTTTCCCAATTTTATATTTGTAGAAGGGCACCTTACTGTGTTGTGTTTACATTTTCAACTTTGAAGGGGCATAGTTTTGTTTTTGAAGGACTAATGGATCTTCCTACACCGCTTGTTTAATTATTCCTCTTATATATATCTTATTTTTAGATAGAAGCACTGAAATGCTGATAATAGTGTTTTGTTTTAGCGTGCTTGGATGGGTGTTCAATGTCACGTTGCACAATATATAAATAGTGACATTCGACTTCCTCCCTCCATAGACAGAGACAACAATAAAAAGCCTTTGGGTGGGTTTGTTCAACGTCTAAAAGGGAAGCAGGGTCGCTTTCGTGGGAATTTAAGTGGGAAGCGTGTTGAGTATACAGGCAGAACTGTTATATCGCCTGATCCTAATTTGAAAATTACTGAGGTTAGGAATTACTTTGGCTTGAGCACTATTTTTCTGTTGCCTTTTTTGTTTATATTTGCTTTGTTTCCTTGACATGTCTATTATTATAGGTAGGAATTCCTATACATATGGCTAAAATCCTATCTTATCCAGAGCGTGTCTCCCACCATAATATAGAGAAGTTGAGACAGTGTGTCAGTAATGGGCCTGATAAATATCCTGGTGCACGGTTACTCAAAAGTGATGATGCACAATGGTAAGGATGTAATTGTTATCTTTCTTTCTTCATGTGAAATTTCTTTGTGCTCCAAGTGATATGGAATTCATTTCCTTTTGATATAGGTCTCTGATGGCTTCAAATAGGCGATCTTTAGCAGATCAGTTGAAGTATGGTGATATAGTTCATCGTCACTTAGAAGATGGGGATATTGTCCTTTTCAATCGACAACCAAGCTTGCATCGGATGTCTATCATGTGTCATAGGGTACTATCTTGAATTGATTCTATAAATATCATTCTATTTACATTAATGTTCTTTGTTGGTCGTGAACATGGTTATTCCATGAGGAATAATGCCCCAATTTGTCTCGGACATGTTGGGATCGGATATAGTAGTCATGTACCTTTTAATATGAAATCTCAATTTATTGATACACACACTAAATTGTTGACATGTGCTTAAAATCTAATAGTGAAGCCATGTGCTAAATATGTGACTTGATTTAATATTGAATAAGGGAAAAATAAGTAATGTTTTCTAATGAGGATTAGTAAATGTTTAGGACTAGGAATGTGTGAAAGCACATTTTCTTTTATCTGTGTTCATTAAGGTTGCAAGCTTAGCACATGGTCCCCATCTTTAGACTTCTAATAAATGATATTGGACATAATATGCACAGAACTTGAAAGGTTAAGGAACAAGATGTCCAAACTAAAAAGGTTGAAGACTACTTTGTTTTGTGTCAAAAGTCTAGGAGAATAATAGGGGGATTCACCCTTTATACTAAAATTAATGTTTTTTTTCCTTCTAGCATTCTAATATTCTATGTTAAGGAGAAATAATCTTATGGAATAGCTTCACGGATGATGAAGTGCCAAGTCCTGGCATATCTAGACACATTAGATGGCTTACTGGCAAGATGTGTTGCTGTGTTGTGGAGCTGTTTTATATGAAATCTTCTCATTGATAAAAGCAAAAGGAACTGTTTTCTTGTATTCTCAGCAAGTTAAGCCTTATTGGAACTTCATATGTTCCTTGCTCCAAATTAAGAAGTTTTATGCTACCCACAAAGTAATCACCCAAAACAGTGTTACTCACCACATACCCCCTTGGGTGATTTAAACTATTTTTCCCTTTAAGGCTATGATGTCACATAGACATACTATTGGATTTCAAATTCTCGGGAAAATCCAACATGATAAAGTTGGGCTTGAAAAAATATTTTACCAAACACGAAACCGCATCCACTGATGATATCCTTATGTTATGCAAACAATTAGGAGTAAGATCTGTTTCCATTTGTTCAAAGTGAATTGTAATGCCTATAAAACTTGATGACAGCTTTTGTTTAATGATTGCATGAAAGGTAAATGGTGACAGAAGAATTATAACAATCTTGTTTTTCTTTTGTGGAGGCAGGCTAGGGTCATGCCATGGAGAACTTTGAGGTTCAATGAGTCTGTCTGTAACCCGTACAATGCTGATTTTGATGGCGATGAAATGAACATGCATGTCCCACAAACAGAGGAGGCTCGAACGGAGGCTTTTACATTGATGGGGGTTAGTAGGATTACCTTTTGTTAGATTTGTGCCTATGACTAGTTAGTTTGTTTTTGAAATGGGATGTCTCAATAACCCATAGTATAACCTATTAATATTATGAGTCTATCTCATCTTATCTCACTTAATTTTTGATAGGATGGGATGATGATGAGATGATATTAGTTGTGATATTTTATTGTTCCCAAATGAACTTAAATTAGACAAATAAAAATACAAAAATAATAGGAAAATGAATCATGATTGTTTATAACGGGAAAGTTTAATAAAGAAAAATGATAGAATATTACATTTAAAGTGAGGCACATTAGAACTGCAATATAGATGGGATGAGATAATTTGAATCGTGAGCCCATTAAGAACACTAAATGAGACATGATATGTGATGGTATAACCTACTTTACATCTATAATCAACGTCCTCTGTGATTTTATTTGGTAATCATTCAATAATACTCGTTTTGTTATCAACAAATATGGTGCTTATATAAAAAAAAGATGATGTTCATACTTTCGGTAATCTTTCTAGAGAACCGTTATCTATTCATTTTTGTTACTTGAAATTTGTGTGGTCCTACTATTTGATATAACTAATGTGTTATTCTATCAATCATTTAGCATTGAGATTATGATTTTTTACAGAAACGAGCAAATACATTCTAGCAAAACAGAAAAAGAAGTAAATACATTGTGTCCTTCATGCTCACTTGCATTTAGTGGATGACCTATGTTTTCTATAGTAAATGCTCACATTTCTTTATATTCTTATTGCATATTGTTCTCAATAAGATTGGTGTGTCCCTTTAGGTCGAAAACAATCTATGCACACCAAAGAATGGAGAGATTTTGGTTGCTTCTACTCAAGATTTTTTGACATCTTCTTTTCTCATCACAAGGAAGGATACTTTTTATGACCGGGCAGATTTTTCTCTCTTTTGTTCATACATGGGTGATGGTATAGAAAATGTTGATTTGCCAACACCTGCTGTAATCAAGGTGATATTTACAACTTAATCTTTGATATACGGTTCACCGGATCAATGTTGAGTTTCTATACCATGTAGACTAAATTTTGTATGTCATGCTCATGATTCATGGCCTTCAATAATTGCAGAAGTATTTTTATAATTGGAATATTATTTTCTTTTTAGGTTTGGAGCTCTATTATGAGTTCTACTGGGATTAGGCTTCAGTCTTATTATCTCTATAAATATATACATGAAATCTTGAACCTTTGTTTCTTTTGAAGTTGTTTTGGGGTTACTATTCTTATTTATGATAGCAAGAACATGGTCCTGTGCCTAATTTCCTTCCTCCATGAGGCTGATTTATGTGTTCTTATTTAACAATTAACACGTTATGCACTTGTTTACACAGGATTTGTTTATAAAATTCTTCTAGTGTTAAAGCAATAATCTTTCTTTGGTTTTATTTTGGTAAAAGTTAGTTGCCATGTTTGGAAAGGACATCTATTCTGTCTTACTCGTCCTCTTTCAAATAATCATATGATGGGAAAATTTTCTATATGTTGTTCCTGCTTCAGACATTCATTTCTGATATAGATGTAATTGTTGTCCTTGTAGCCAGTGGAGCTTTGGACTGGTAAGCAATTATTTAGTGTTCTTGTGCGCCCAAGTTCAAAGGTGAAAGTCTATTTGAATCTTACTGTTAAGGAGAAAATCTACACCAAGCTCCAAGTATATGGAAAAGAAATCGAAGCAATGTGCCCTAATGATGGCTTTGCCTGTTTCCGTAATAGTGAGCTAATATCAGGGCAACTTGGGAAGGCAACTTTGGGTTTGTTATTATATCTAGTCTGTTTCTTCTTCTTCTTCTTTTTATCTTTTCTTTTATTTACTTTATGTTGGTAGAACGTAGGGAGGCAAGATGTTTAATGAACTCGATATTCCATTTGAGAAATCTAATGGAGATTAATTTCATCTGCTTATTGTCAAGAGCTCTTAAGTTTAAGAGAGTTTCATAGCACTTTCTATATAGTTTTGATTTTTTTAGGGTTACTACTGTCAAATGATTGGAATGCTATAATTGTTTACTTTCTTTACAGCTATTGCTGTTTGCTCTATTTTCTTTTCATTTTACATTGTCCTTAGTGCGTCATATCATCATACATATCTTACATCACTCTCACTTCAGGAAATGGCAATAAGGATGGATTGTATTCTGTTCTTCTTAGAGATTATAAAGCACATGCTGCTGCTTCTTGCATGAATCGCCTGGCCAAATTAAGGTAATCCTTAAGGATAAGTTTTCCCTAAGTATTATACCTCTTGATTTTTTTTCATTATTTTAATCAAATTGTAGTAGAATTTAGTCTATCATTTTTCTTCAAGTATTTTTAACTGTTGCACTTGAATTCTTGTGGGTGAAGTTTTGTATAATTCCTTTGACATTTTTTATAATAAAGCTGGTAATTTACATTTTATGTAAAGCTGGTAAAGTTTTCCCAAGCTTGAAGCATTGTGCTTTTCTTTAAACTTGTGTTTAGCTAAAGTAATATTTTAGATACATAAGTGAAATCTTACCAGAGGACCGAAATGTAAATCTTTCCCCACATTCAGTGATGTACTTTAAATTTGGCATAAAAGTATCATACTCCATTAACCTTGCCAATATTTTTATGTTCTGCTTTAGAAAGCTTCTCTTGTCATTCACAATGTATTTGCTTTTGATGAGTGATCGTTTTATTCCAAAGTGCCCCGTCTTCTAGTTCGAATGACTGTCAAGTCCTCTCTACCGGAATCCTTCCTAGAAAAGAAGGAAGCATAATAGAATCCTGTAAATGAATGCTTTTAGAAAAGGAATGTGAGATTCACTCTTTAATGTGTACTTCAATCCTTATATTTTTTTGTGATTAGTCATCACTGGCTATGAGTGCCATTTTGAATGTGAATCTCGCTATGTTTCTCATTCTATTTTATCAGTAGGCTAGTTAGTGATTAAAATGTTTTGAATTATCATAGGGTCTCATGTAAAAGTGTTTCATTGTCATCTTAATAGGTGGCATAACAACCACCAATTGAATGTGCATGATAACATGCTTTGTGTAATATTGTTTCTGGTTCTCATATGAATGGTAATAAAACGTTTTTATATGAAAGTTGAAATTCCTCGTCTGATGCAGTGCTCGGTGGATTGGTAATCATGGGTTCTCAATTGGGATTGATGATGTGCAACCAAGTCAAAGATTAAATGAGCAGAAGCAGCAGAAAGTTACTGAAGATTATAATAAGTGTGAGGAGAAAGTAAAGTTATATAATGAGGGAAAGCTACCCCCAGAACCTGGTTGTGATGCTGCCCAATCACTAGAGTCCAGGATAACCCAAATATTAAATGGTATTCGTGATGCTGCTGGGAAGGTTAGATTGTCCCTCCCCAAGAGCAAAAATAGTAACAATAAGGATTGCCACTTAGCTTTTAACCATTGCTTCCCCATCACCAAACAGGCTTGACTTTTGGGCACCCACCTGCAGATCTACATTTATATTTGGAGCTTAATATGTACACATGTATATCTTAGTGTAATATATTGAGACAAAACTTATATGTGTGCATCCACCCAATAGACATTTTTAAGCAAAGATGAATGCGTTCTTTTCTAGCAAAAGATGTACACATGCACAGCTAGAACTAATTCTGGCTAAATTAAAATATGGAACAGTGAAAATAAAATGTAAGCAAGTACAAATGGAACAGGGGCCAAAATTAAAAACTTGTCCCCTGTTAAGGAGGGTGGTGAGGGACAAATGGCGATGTTGTGTATAAATGTGACCAGTGCTCCACTCTTGTATGTTAATTGTTTTGGTAACAGTGTATTCTCCTAGTTAAAACCTCAGAGACTTTGATTATTAATGTTTTCAATTTCCAACTGAAGTTTTTAATTTTGTATTTGATAAAACCACATTGAAGCAGCTCCAGCTTTCCTACTATACCATTTTTTTTCCTTCTTTTCACATGAAAACTTTTATATACAATTACTTTGGCTAATGAACTATTATCCCGTTGTCTTCGTTAATTGCTAATAGTTGTGCATGCAAGAACTACATTGGAGAAATAGTCCGTTGATCATGTCCCAATGTGGTTCCAAAGGATCTCCTATCAATATCAGTCAGATGATTGCGTGTGTTGGTCAACAATCTGTTGGTGGTCATCGTGCACCTAATGGATTTATAGATCGAAGTCTTCCTCACTTTCCAAGGAAAAAAAATACCCCTGCAGTAAGTTTCCGACCTTCTTACATTTAATGCAACAGTTTTTTTACTTCAAACCAGAATAGTGATATTGGGGTCCCTTATAATTATTTTTTTTCATTAGGAAATTAGGACTTCAACTCAATTTTACATGTTTCCAGTTTCACACTTGATTAGTGCTGCTAGAGTTTTTTTTTACTATTTGTATGCCTCCGTCTAATTTAGTGAAAAACTTGACACGTTATTTGAATTTTCACATGTTTAATAATTTAGTTTTTCTGTTAAGGAATATGAAAGTAGATTGGAATATTTCATAGACCTTTTATCCGATTGACTACTTAGAAATTAGCTATTTTCCTGCCCTTTTATCCCTTACCAAACTTTTCCAGCTCCTTCATCCAGTAAACTTTGCCACTGGGATTTTGAATTGCACACAAACCCAAAAAATGGAAGCTCAATGTTTGATCAAACACTTAACTTAGCAGACAAAAAGGGGAAAACATTACATGCCTTGTTAATACCAAAGTGGAACTTTTTCTCGATCAGATTTGTACCGGGTAAAACTTTAAAAACATCCATGAAAAACACCACATTTTTGGGTCACTAACACCATGTTAACTGGTTCTTCATTGTTATGCTTGGGTTGGGAGTATAATGCGGTCATTATTAGAACTATTTATATTGTCATTAGAAATGGCCTAATATCAAATGGTTCTTTTTGGTTAAATAAGCTCCAAATTGCTGCTAGGACATCGGCATCTTTACTTTCATGATCAAAATATTATAGTACTTTTGATTTTATTGAAGTTATGTTGGTGATATGCTTCTGCAATCTTTCTTATCTGATTTCATCATTTCTTTTTGTATGTAATTGTCGAATAGAGCAGTCTACTAAATGACAGGAACACTACCTTTTTAGGTACTTGAACATCTTTTAAAATATATTTCATATCATTGAATTTTAAAAAATAAAAATATCATGGATTTTATTTTAAGAATGGTTGTGTCAAATTGTTAGCTACTAATTATTCTAAAAGCTTGAGCTATTAGGATGTAGGCTAACAATCTTCTTATATGTTATTGGATTCTTTAAAACATAAAACCTTTTGATACCATTGTTGTGATGGTGGGTCAATGTGTTGCTGTTAATGCAGGCTAAGGGCTTCGTTGCTAATTCATTCTACAGTGGACTGACGGCTACAGAATTCTTCTTCCATACGATGGGAGGTCGAGAAGGTCTAGTGGATACAGCGGTATGATTACTTGTTCTTACTCTTCAATCAATATTTGAGCTTCCAAGAAACATGATTTATTGGGAAGAGGAAAATTAAAAAATAAAATAAAAAAATTCTAAAAGAAGAAAAGTGACCTGTGGCTTGCTTTAAATTACAGTCACGTCAGTGGGATTTAAATTAGAGTCATTTGCGTTCCTAAACATAAAATGATGTGGTGGGTTTTATTCTACCCGTAGGGTGGGATTAATCTTTTTAATTATTTTGTCAATTCTGAAATTAATTTTGATTTTTCTGTTGAAAATAAATAACATAACTAAAATAAGGTTGCAATTAACAAGTAAATGAAAATTAGTAACAAATAAAAAGAAAATTAATATCTTCAAAGTTTGACTTGAGAAAATTTCATTTTCAATACATGCCCAGTTCAAGGACCCATATTCAAAATTTGGACACTATCTCACTGCGCCTTGTCTGAGTTGCATAGGTCCTGTGTAGTTTAATCACTATCCTATTTTCTTGCCCCTCCATGTAGTACTTGCTTTTTTGTAGGCTGCAACTTCTAAAGTGTTTTTCAACTATTCTTAGTTGTATATTAATCTGAATCGAGTGGCATAAAACACAATATAGATACCACTTAATCTCCTAGGATGATAAATCTAGGTATCTTTAGTCTTAGAAATTTTTGCAACCTTGAAGTTGATGAGGACCACATCAATTTTGCGATTATCTTTAATATTAACCAATATACAGGACTCAAGTTACTGAGGGCTTGTACGATGGCCATTATTTTTTTCAGAAACCAGTAGGAAACTTTCATTTCTTCAAACCACAGTAGACAATTTGGCCATTATTTTTTCAGAAACCAGTAGGAGACTTATATTTCTTCAAACCTTGTGATAAAATAGAAAATCTTCTTTAAGAAGAATCATGTAAACTGACTTATGATCTAAAATGTTATGATTTCAATTACAAGGTAAAATTTGTGGTTACCAACTTCTGATGATTGTAAACCTAAACAAAGACAGATATGTAGCGTTCCAAGACTAGCTTCTTTTAAAAATTTGGGTTTTAATTGTATTCATCAAGTAGTTAAAGTGGGCCCTGGGCCTTACATGCTTGTTACTAATTTATTGTGATGATCAGGTGAAAACAGCTGACACTGGTTACATGTCTCGGAGACTTATAAAAGCTTTAGAAGACTTGTCTATTCATTATGATAACACGGTAAGGAATGCAAGTGGCATTGTAATTCAATTCTGCTATGGAGATGATGGAATGGACCCTTCTCAAATGGAGGGAAAAGATGGGGCTCCTTTAAATTTTGAGCGAATACTTTCAAAAGCTAAGGTTTAAAACACTACTTTTATTCGTATTTTCTTATTCCTTACTCAATGCTACTTTTGGAACATTGAGTTCTAGTCATTTTACAGGCCATATGCCCTGCCAGAGGGGAGAGAAACCTGTCTCCTGCTGAAGTCTCTGAAATTATGGAGAGCAGGCTTTTGCAGTATGATATGACTCCAGAGAGTGGTTGCTCTTCAGCCTTCAAAGCTTCTTTAAAGAGTTTTCTAGATGACTTTGTAAGAACATTAAAAGAAACCTACGAATCACTGGTAGAAAATTCGGTAAGTTCAGAGGGAGTTGCCCAACAACTATTTGGAGTTACTGCTAAACAACTGAAGGTATAGATACTATTCTCTAAATTTCTGGTCAAACAAAAGAAAAGGTACCAAAAGAGAGAAAGGCAATAGTTTGCGATGCAATATACCATGATTGTGCTGACAACATTCGTTTCCGTTTCAATGGATTTCAGATTTTAGAATCTAGATAATTGCATCTGTAATGGTTTAACTTTGAACCATTTAAGTCTATCCAATGATTCCAAGAGTCTATAAGTTGCATCTTTAGTCTTTATTTAGGTCATATTTGGTTCTTATAATGGAAGTGTTATAGGAATGGGAATGTTGATAAAAATTGAATTCAATAGAAATAATATTACTATTATTATGTTTGTTTGAGCATTGGAATCAAAATAATGATAAATATTAAAGTAAAATTTATAAAATTATAAATGAAACAAAAATAGAAAATAATTTTTTTATTTTTAAATGAAAAAAAATAATAAATGATTATACAAATGTATGAGAAAAATAGAGCGCATTAGCATATTCTTGAGAGGTGGGAGGAATGAACATTCTTGTTACTTTTGGGATGTTTTACATTCTATTCCAGATTTATAATTAAACCAAATACAGGAATATCCTGAATAATTTCTATTATCATTTGTATTATTATCAACCAAATATGACTTTAGTGTTTTTATCAAATCATGCATTTTTAGTTTCATTTTAAAGTTCTTGAATTATATCATTCATTAACTTTGGTTTCTGAATAATTTGCTGGTATTTAAAACAGAGATAATGCATGTATCTATTAAATTTTCTTGTTTTCAAATTCTTTTAGGTTTTTCTGGATACTTGTATTTCTCGTTATCATAAAAAGAAAATTGAAGCTGGAACAGCAATTGGAGCCATTGGTGCTCAAAGTATTGGAGAGCCTGGCACACAGATGACATTGAAAACTTTCCACTTTGCTGGAGTTGCAAGCATGAGTATCTTTTATCTTTTGATATTTATAATTAAAATGGTCAACTTTTAAGTAACCTTTAAGTTTCGATGGTCTTTTGCCTTTAAACTTCTTGCTGTATAGCAGTTTTGTCCTTAAAATCATTTGCTAGATGTCACACTTGGAGTTCCTCGTATCAAAGAAATAATCAATGGATCAAAAAAAATTAGCACACCCATCATCACTGCATCACTTGAGTGTGATGATAGTGTAAATGCTGCGAGGATCGTAAGAGGCCGAATTGAAAAAACAAGTTTAGGCCAGGTATGGAATAATTTGATTAAGTTTATATTCGGGTATATTTTGTCTTATTGTTATTCTTCTTATTTTTTCCTCCTTTTGTTTTCCTTGTTGCTAAAGATTCATTATTTAACGTTAGGAATTTAGTTGGTTTATTTTCCTAGGGTTTGGCGTTTCTGCAATTCTTGTGCACATAATATTTTAACTAGACCTTAACAGTAATGCGTCAAAACTATACAGTTTAGCAAGCTTAGAGCAGTACTGATATCCCGAGAAATTGTTTTTAGCCTAAACGCAGAATACCATTCTAGTTATTAGGTTTGGATCAGAAGTATCTAAATCTCAGCTTCTATGCACTAATTTCCTTGACTTTATCTCTGCTCTGCTGGACTTGGCTAAATCTAAAAGTTTTTTTTTTGTGGTTGAATCTAAAGTTTTATGCAAAGAATTTCAGCATTAATTAGAATTTGAAATGGTTTTGTTTTCCCTCTATTAAGTTTGATTTTTTTCATCATTCCTGTCAGATTGCTAAGAGTATAAAAACTGTAATGACTTCAAGATCAGCATCAATACTTATCACTCTTGACATGGAGAGGATTCAAGATGCAATGTTGTCTATAGATACCAGTGTTATCCAAAAGTCAATCTTACAAACTACAAAACTTAAACTCAAGCACGAGGTTAGAATTTTGAGTCAATGTTTTACAATTTTGTAAGCATTATGCACTTTTCTTATACTATTATTTGATGGTCATGTATAATTTGCAGCACATTAGGGTTTTGGATGTTAAGAAGTTGGAAATTATTGCACAAGTGGCTGACAGGAGTAAAATCCATTTTCATCTTCACCATCTTAAATGTATGCTTCCCAATGTCATTGTTAAGGTAAGATGTCTCTATAATGGAGTTTAGTAGTTAAGACAGAACAATGTTACAGTTTGGTTTGCCGCTTTTCATTTAATTATAACACATCTTACTATATTATTATTATTATTATTTTTAACAATAGGGTGTACAAACTGTTGAGCGTGCTGTCATTAGTAAAGAGGAGGATAGAAAAACAAAGAGAGACAAGTACAAATTGCTGGTAGAAGGGTGAGTTTGTTGTAAGCCTTAGCTAGATTTCACATGACATTGATATTCTATCTGCATATTTATTCATTAGATTGTTCTACGCTATTTTTCTTGACCAGTGTGTTTCATTTAATATTCTCGTGGCTGACATTTACCAACCTTTAAAATAGAGTAACTGTTTGTCTTGAATGTGGGGAGTTTTGCTGACTAATATGCTAAATAACAATTCTAAGCTGGAGACCAAATTTAGATAGGTGAAAGACTCCAAGATGGTTCAATTTTCCACGATTATTAAGTATTTTGCTAAACAACAATCTTGTGGTCAAATGTACTGTTTTTTCCCTTTCAGCCTGCCAACTGATTTTATATGTTGTCATCTTTCTTCTTTGATCATTTGTGTTCATAATTATTTATAGCAAATAATGACGAAGCACTAGAAAAAAAAATGATGCAATTGACTTTATTCATTCAAGATCAGACAAGGTTCCTAAGGACACAATAACCCTAACAGGACCCGTAACGCAACAAGGATATAATTTAATTATTAAATTTTTCCAACATTAAGAAATAGGAATTAATCTAGAGAAAACTAGGGGGAAAAGTTAAATAATTTTGAAATGATACATAGAACGAGAAACCTGGTAGAGTTCTCTCTTTCTATATATATATATCTTCATATGTTTTGTTCAAATTATCTTGTTTAGCAAGATGTCATTATGTGCTGTGTTTAACGGAAAGATAATTGGAATATGTATATTTTCTTCACCGATATCTTTATCTGTGTATGGTCTATTGAGTCCCTGAACTCTTGCATCAATTAAAGCATGGTCAAATTTTAACTTGAGAAAGAATGACATGAAATGGAAGGCACGTAATTTGGTTAGCTAAAGCTTACACTGCTTGCCATGCCTTTGGAAAACCCTGAATTTTGTTTTTTAAAATAGCCACCGGTGCATATATCTATTTTTTTCTGTCAGCTACTAATCAGTGTATCTAATTGATCATATGGAATTTGATAGTTAAAGAAAAAAATTTGAAGTTGAAAGCCTTAATTGATGGACTACAAAACCAAGTTCAGGGATAACTTTTTTTTCAAGTATGGTTCCACTATGACCTTGATAGGAGGAACAACTAAATGGCCCTGCAGATTGCTTTCACTTACTGCGATGTATAATTCCAGGGATGGCACGTGTTGGAATGTTGTTTTCTGCATTTTGATGCTTTTCATCTTTATTGCTGTAGCGATTCCCTGTACATTTTTTTAATGAATTATTGTGGTCCAACTTGCATCTTTTAGGACTGGTCTTATAGCAGTGATGGGCACAGAAGGCGTAGATGGACGCAATACTAAAAGTAATCATATCATTGAAGTATATCAGACTCTTGGAATCGAAGCAGCAAGAACATGCATTATCGACGAGATAGAATATACCATGAAAAGTCATGGAATGAGCATAGATAGTCGACATATGAAGCTCTTGGCAGATGTGATGACGTTTAGGGTGATTTTCTTATTAGTTATTCAATTTATTTCATTAATGAACTAAACTTCAAAGTTTTAATATCAATCTTGCAAAGGATGCATATCAATTTGTGAAATTATTGTCATAATAGGGTGAAGTCTTGGGAATTACCAGATTTGGAATTCAAAAAATGGACAAAAGCATTTTAATGTTGGCTTCATTTGAGAAGACAGCAGATCATCTATTCAATGCGAGTGTAAATGGAAGAGACGATAAGATTGAAGGTGTGTCTGAGTGTATAATCATGGGTATACCAATGCCTATTGGCACTGGAATGTTCAAAGTTAGACAGAGGTGAGAATACAAGTTTCTCTCTAAAGCTGCTATGAGAATATCTCGTTTCCTAAGTGTGGTGTTTAATTTTTACACAGTGTTCTTGGATGCATGACTAGTTAAATCATATAGATAAAAATACAAGAAACTGCAAATTCTCGTGCAATATTAGATATTTGTATAAAGATGGCATGATATTTTGATCACTTTACTTTCACAAATTAAACATAGTAATCATCTTTCTTAAAATTGGTACACTTTAGACACCCTACTATTACATTTTTGGAACTTTAGTCATTTTTTTCCAATTTTAGTTTACTTAATATGTTTTGGTAGAAAAATTTAAGTTGGGTCGAATTAAATTATACTAACAAGTGGTCTGAAGTTGTTTGAGGAGGAAAATGTCTCGAAAATTGAAAAAAAAGATTAAAATGACCAAAATTAACTTAAAATTACGAAAGTTTAAGATAACGTGACCATTGTATCCAATTTGTAAAAGTAAAGTGACCTTAGGTAGAATTTTTTCTGTGTAAATTGAATCTTTTGTATTCTGCTCAAAATAGAACAAAAGCTAGCTGAAATTCTCATCCCCTTGAAAGTCTAAGTTTGCATCTACACTAGTTTAGTAACTTAACTTGGTACATAGTAGGCTGCACTGACAATTTGCTCACACTACCTCTGATGGAGAATCAGCTTTTCTATTTTCACATCGATGTTTTATATTCTCTGTGACATTAATATTCTAATTTGGTTAGTATAAAATGCACATAATTTTCCACCCTATCTTCCCTTTTGTTTCTTTTATTTTCTCTGTATAAAATACACTCTTTTCTTTGTACAGAGTTGATGTACCTCAGGAACTTAACTATGGACAACGTCCAATTCTATCTTGAATTCAAAGGAAGGTAGCTGGAATTGTTTTTGGAGATTCCAACTTAACAAAAGTAATGCGAGTGTTATCAGCCTGATAGTGGGAAATCAGCTAAAAAGGCAGCCCACTGGGATCATTTGAAATGTAATTGGCCTCCTCTTCTCAGAGCCCTTTCCTTAGAAGGTAACAGGGAAGGGTATACCTTCAGTTGGGGGACTTGAGGGGCACAAGCCTAATTGTCCATACACAACTTGGTTTTGCAATGTTCCAAAGTATTGAAAGGCATTAATTACTCAATTAAAATATTTATTTCCCTCCAATGCTCTTCTATACATATCCCTATAATCTGAAAACCATGAAAACTATTCAAATGTTGAAAACACAAGGGGACTTGAGAAACTGGAGAATAAAAATTATAGATATGCTTCCCACAAAATCTTATTCCCCATATACATGTGTTTGGGTGCCCTTTTCTTTCTATAACTTGGTCTATATCTTAGTTGGTATAATCACAAACAACTAACTGCAACTGGGATTAATCTGGTCCCTACACACATCCTCTAATGAAATGCCCTCTGAAGATTCAAACATTCATCTCCCTTATGAAGAAGCTGCTTGAACCAATTTATCATAGAGAAAAATACTCTTGTACTTATTATAAAAATGACATTTAGTTCATGTAATTATTTTTTATAATAGTTGTCTAATTATTTTAAAAAATTGATTGTTACATTAGATAGAGATTTTTATAACTAAATAAATTTTAATGAGCATTTAGAGTATAATAAATATAAATATATGGCATTTAGAGTATCTTGCTCTTAGCATAATAGATTGCTGACATTGATAGTGAAAGGATTGTAACAGTCCTTGAACAAATTTCTTATCAACAGATTTACTCGCTTTTTTATCCATCTGGTCTTCATAAAGAGTTTCTGACCATGTAGAAAACATTAAATTAAAAAAAATCATGTAGAAAGTAATGAAAACAGTCTCTATTGGGACCAAGATATGTCCTCTGCCAACCTCCACAAACAATTGAGCAGTTATTCTACTGATTTCGTGCCGATCCACGATGGAAATCTTCGAATGTAGACTCACAAGCTCCTGTTGCTCTGTCCATAATTTCAAAAATCATCACTCATCTTTATTATTTTTTTAAAAATAAAATATATATTTAAATAAAAAATTATTTAAATATTTATTATTATTGATTTATTTTTTAAATAATTCATACTAAATTTCATTATTTTTCTTGTTAATGGTTCATATTTTACCACGCTTTAATAACTTGACCAAAAAAAATAATACGTTAATAGTAAAATCATTAAAATAATTTTATTAGTAATTAATGAATTACTTTTATCAAATTTAATGAAATAACAAACATCTTAAATATGAGGAATTAAACTATACTAATTTCATCATCTAATTAATACAAGCAACTGCTTAAAGATATCAACTTAGTAATTATTATATGATGTAAAAGATGACTATTTTAATTACAGATAATTAAAATTATACTTATTTATAAAATAACTATAATTGATAAAATATAAGATGACAATGGTTATTAAAATACCAAAAATGTGATTAATTAAAATTGAACATATATTATAATATTTTTTATATACACGTGGTTATGTTTAATAATAAAATACACAATATTATAAATAGTTAGATTAAACTTTATTTATTCTAACTTTTATGTTTTTTATTTATTTTACTTAAAAAGATGAGTCAAATATTTAAAAAATGAAAATTAATATCATTATTTCAAATATAATATAATATAAATTCAACATTTATTTTTTTAAAATAAATATTAAAAAATAAAAAATATAATTAAACAGTAGAAAAATAATTTTATTAACTAAATATATTCGAAAATGATAATTATAATTATTAGTTGGTACATATTCTCTCATTAACTTAGATATTAAAGCTTTCATTTCACGATGGGCTTTTCATCTTTTGTTTTAAGAACATCGGTGAGCAATCTGGGGAAGAAATCGTCAGCTAGTGACGAAGATTGACATAAGACTCTAAGCAGAAATTCATCAACTGACTCGTCAAGCTGAAGTTGGCCGGATTTGGGCTAGGGTTGAATCGGAATAAGAAGCCCACTTATTTTCAGGCTGGGCTTGGCTAGAATTTTAAATTATGTAGAAGCCCAAGCCCAATCCTTAAATCATTTACGTATATTCACACTTTATTTTTTAAAAAACATTAAATTAAATTAAGTTAATGTACGAAATGAGAGAATAAATTATAAAATAATATCATAAAATAACAAAAGATATATATTTTGTAAAATTTAAATTAAACACACTTCTAACCAAATTGGAATCGATTCATACTATAACTATTTCGTTACATTTCTTCATATCTAATCAGTATAGTTTATTTACTAATTTTAAAGTAATATAATAAAATAAATTTGAAAAATTAAGACATTTATACAACGTTACTCGCATTCAACGATTTCAATGAAGACTAATTCTCTTAAATACATTCTAAATTAGAATGTAAAAGAAAAACGAAAGTTTCTCACTTTGATCCTAAGAACTCTCAAATGCAAATCCCTCTTTTTCGACATTACACAAACAAATCAAAACAAAAATAAAATAAAAGTTCTCCTCAAATTTTTCATACTTTTCTCACCCCAGTTGGGATCTGAAAAAAAATCATATGATTTAATATGACAAGAAACAATAAAAACAATCATAAAATTGATCACTTTTATGATGACAAGAAACAGGCCAATCCATCATTGATTAATTTTAGAAGCACTTTCACTTGGTTTTTTCTTTCCATGTTAGTTCTCTATATTCTATACTCTTTCCATATCATTCTCCAATCTAACCAAAAAGAATGTTCAACAACCCATTTAGACACCTCAACTAAGCAACACATTCAAACTCTCAATAATCTTAGTTCAATTTCAGATTATCATAATCCTAAAGAATCAGAAGAAATAGAACAAGAACAAAACACAGAACTTAAGCACATAGTTTTTGGGATAGGAGCTTCATCAAATTTGTGGAATCAGAGAAAAGAATACATTAAATTATGGTGGAGGCCTAATAAGACTAGAGGTGTAGTTTGGTTAGACAAACCAGTACAAACTGAAACAAATGAGGCACTACCTGATATTCGAATTTCGGGGAACACCTCACAATTTTCTTACACAAATAATCAAGGACAAAGATCTGCTTTAAGGATTTCAAGAATAGTGTCAGAAACATTAAGACTTGGGATGGAAGATGTGAAATGGTTTGTTATAGGAGATGATGACACAATATTTTTGGTAGATAATATGGTGAGACTTTTATCAAAGTATGACCATACACAACTTTATTACATTGGTAGTCCCTCTGAAAGTCATGTTCAAAACATGCATTTCTCATATGCTATGGCTTTTGGTGGTGGAGGTTTTGCCATTAGCTATCCTTTGGCAAAGGAGTTGGAGAAGATGCAAGATCGATGCATTCAACGTTATCCAGCATTGTATGGTAGTGATGATAGGATGCATGCTTGTATGTCTGAAATAGGTGTGCCTCTCACAAAGGAAGCTGGATTTCATCAGGTAATTGTTGAGAGCTCAATTCAAACATTATTTGGTTTGGCTTGTTCTGTAGGGTGTTGTTTTTTGTTTTCTATAAGCAAGCCCAAGTTTTTGAATTATTGTTGCATGATAATTAATTATGTTTTTGGTTTTTTCTTTAAACGAAAATGAATTCCATTTTCTAGCCTAATTTTGAAACTTGAAAAAGTAGCTTTCAAAACTTGTTTTCCTAGTTTCAGATTTTGAGATTGTCATGATTAAATCAAATCTCATTTTTCACGAAAATCATGATTTCACTGCGATTTTATTGCACTCCATAAAATATACAAAAATTAAGACTAAAAAACAAAATGAGTATTAAATAGAATGTAAAAACATAAAACTGAACACAATTTTACTAAATGAGTTTTATGTGTTCTGTTTTCATTTAAAAAATTAAAAACTCGCAAATGGATTAGAAAATAGAAACTAGCTTGAAACACAATAAACACATTTGAAAACAAAACTCGCTACAAACCAAGACTTTAATAATTATTTTTTTATGTATTTTTTTGAAATGAATTTAAGGGTAAGTTATTTATCGAAATGGGTTATATTATGTGCGTGCATATCAATGTTTGTTGAAATGATTGCCACGTAGAAATAAGATACAAGATATATATTATTAAGTAACGTTATATACATCAAGTTTTTTTATGCCTCAAATAACGTGTCATTTATTGATTGAATGTAAATTTAGGATGTGAAATGATAAAGTAATTGTCGAACACCTTACTAACATATCAAGTTGTGATAAAAATTATTTTTCTATACTGTTATATGGCAAAGTGAAAAGATGGCATTATTGTACCTGTGCAGTATGATGTACATGGACAACTATTAGGCCTTTTAGGATCTCATCCAGTAGCTCCTCTGGTATCACTTCACCACCTTGATGTAGTAGAACCAATCTTTCCTCATGTATCTCGAGTCAATGCACTTGAACGCCTATTTGAATCTGTCAAGCAAGACTCGGGTAGTGTTATGCAACAATCAATATGTTATGACAAAGAAAGATTTTGGTCAATCTCTGTCTCATGGGGCTATGTGGTTCAAATCATAAGAGGAGTGGTGTCTCCAAGAGAACTAGAAATGCCCACAAGAACCTTCCTGAATTGGTATAAGAGAGCTGATTACACCCAATATGCATTCAACACAAGGCCAGTGTCAAGAAATCCTTGTCAAAAGCCCTTTGTTTATTACATGGACTTAGTTCAATATGATTACATGAGAAAACAAATAATTGGATCTTACACCAGAGATATATCTGAGAATCCTCTTTGTCGATGGAAAATGCAGTCACCAGAAAATATTGAATCTATTATAGTCTTAAAAAGACCAGATCCTCAACGTTGGCAGAAGGTAAAACATTCAAAAGCGCATTTTTTTGCCTCCTTTTGGATGCTTAATATAAGGAAACATGAATCACTAAACATAAGCACAAGGTATTATGCTTTTCTTCACAAAATCTTACCAAAAAATAACATACCAAATCATCTTGAAATAGGGGTAAGAATAGGAAGAAAGGATGTGTTGTATAACTATTTCAAAATGAATTTTAAATTTTACGTATATATCATACAACCTATGTTATACGGACCTAGATTTATGTGAATTTTCACCAAATGGTAGAGTTGAATGCCACACCAATGTTTATGTCTTATCGCTTAGACACATGTACTTCACAAAAAAGTAAAGAGTCCATGTAACATAGCATACAATACAACATAATAGATGCATAAACCAGAAAGTCTCGGCATAGATTAACTAAAGCACACTTTTTTTTTGCAGTCACCCAGAAGAGACTGTTGTAGAGTTCTACCATCACAAAAGAAGTCAACAATGTACTTATGGGTGGGAAATTGTCGAAAAGGTGAAGTTAGTGAATTGTAAAAGGTAAAATAGGATTTTTGTTCTATCTTTTACACGTATGATTTTCACACAAAATCAAGATAATACCTGTAGAAATAAACCAATGCAAATGTGGTATGGGATCCAAGATCAAAATGCAAGTTTTCAAGCTATAGTTCATCTAGAAAAATCAAGGTCTCGATCAATTGTTTACATATTGTTATATAAACCCAAGATCTAACTCAATCTAATAAGATCTCATTGAGTTAAGGGTTGTCCACACTTATAAACTACACTACAATCGAACGCCTAATTGATGTGGGACATAATCCTTCAACACCCCCCTCACATTGTAAGGGGCAACGAAGGTCACAAACCACGATGAATTCAGGGCCTACCTCTGATAACATGTTATACAAGCCCAAGGTCTAACTCAACCCAATAAGATCTCATTGAGTTAAGGGTTGTCCACACTTATAAACTGCACTACAGTCGAACGCCTAGTTGACGTGTGACATAATACTTCAACACATATCAACAATCATAAAATTGAGTAAGTTCCATAGACAATTCCACTTGTAAATTCTACCAGGTCAAGAATTAAAGGAAAAATGTTCACAAAGTTGTTTATGTATCTATTTTACCGTGTACAGATGCCCTTTTGATTTTTCCATTAGGAGCAAATGTATCTCAATCTTAATATATGATATATTATTCAATGAAATAACAAAATATATTTATTTTAATTCAATCAACTTTTCAAAAACCTTTAGGCTATAACATCTTGTTTCTCTTTAGGTATGTTGTTGCTTGCATGATTGTCAGTTTGTCACCAACGGAGGCAATTGGTGATGTCATCGAACCTAGAATGGAGAATCGAATACTAGAATTATTGAAATGCAATGGATTGTCCACTCTATGTACATCAATAATTTTGCCATCCTTGGTCCCCAAATTTAATGCTTCAAACAAACAAACAACATTTTAATTCAAAATTTTAAAAGGGGAAACGGTTATTTAGCTACTATTGTTACTTGAAAATTTTTAATTTACTATTTTTGATATTTTTTGTTTCAATTCAATATTTGTGTTATTAAAATACCTTTCAATTAACTATTCTAATTAAAAATTGACAAATTTGATAGAAAGTTTTTAAAAAAGTGCATATTACGTGAAGTTATAACTTCATTATCTTATTCATAGTACACCCTTATAATCTCACGTGCCATATAACTAAATAAATGTTTACCCTATTTAAAAACCCACCTAATGAAATCTAGTTTCTCTTTCAAATACCTTGGAAAGGAAATAAAAGGCCATAGCAACATAATGAGATGCATTCTATTCTTATTTTTGTATCGGTTTGAAAGGTTTTTGCACCCTATCGTGTACTAATTTTCACATTTTAATTTATTTTTGCAAATAGAAGCTCAACTGATTTAATGAAATCATGAAAGAACCTAAAAGGCACTGAGTACAATTAAGAAGAACATATAATAAATGAAGAATGTTAAGATTTAACTTAAGTCACACATCGACCATGAATGCTATCGAGTATAGTTTATAAGTCTTGGGCAACCCCTTAACTATGAGAGCTCTTTTAGTTAGAGTTAGACCTGACCTTCTAACATAATATCAGAGCAAGAACCCTGGCGATGCTCTGGACTCTCTTGCAACTCCCACCTGCCCGATGTAGAAGAGGAGTGTTAAGGTTTAACTTAAGTCCCACATCAACCAGGAGTGCTATCGAAGTACAATTCCTCTATCAAAGAGCTCAAGAATTGTCACATACAATTCAAAAATGAATCAATTCCTCTATCCCATTTATGTGTTGTGTACATTACAAACACAAACAATGGAATTTATATTTGTACAATTTTATAATTAGTTGGCTTAACAATCACAATATACACTTTTTTCCTCTAGCTTTTTTTTCGTAATGTTATATCCACTATCATTTTATACTAAATAGATTTAGTCTAAATTTAAAAATTAGATTGATTTCAATATAGAACATTATTTTTAGTTATTTATTTTGCATTATTTATTCTTTTATCTTTTAAATTTTAAAACATATAGTTTATTATATTTAAATTTATACTAAATGTGTTAAATATGAAAAATATGGGCCAACGAGCTTGTGATTCAACAACATGAAATTTATTTGGGCATATAGAAAGTCTGAGATTTAAGTACCAGTTATGGATGTATGAGTAGTGTTATTATTTAAAAAAAATTGCAATATAGTGGAACTAATATAACAAAGGAATAGCTTTAAGTGGGTAAATAGGCATAATAATTTTAACTATTTTATCTCAATCATTCAAAATGAAAAATTTACTCCAATCAAAAAAATACAAACTTTTAACAACATTAATATCAAGAATTAAGTTTAGCATTTCTGATAAGCTAATCAATGGAAGGGATGAAAGTGTGATGAAGAAAAGTGATATTGCATTATATTGTTTATGTTACACTAAAGTACTACTATAGGCAATTTCTAAGCTAACTAAATATGTAAATCTTATTTACTAATATACCCTTACACCAATATCACTATAGCCTCAATACTCTCTCCTAAGCTCAAGGTCTAGGAATCATCGAGAACTTAGTTCTTAGCTCTTGAAAATGATCTATCCCCGATGCATTTATAATAGCATCAGCTATTTATTCTTTGGTAGGTGTATACTCTACAAACAACACTCCATTTTCTATGTTCTCTCGTATGAAATGAAAGTCAATCTCCATGTGTTTTATTCTTGCATGCATAAAGGGATTCATGGCCTAAGTAACCAACACTAATGTTACCACAATAAATTGTTTCCATTGTAGGCAATTTAAAATTCAATTTTGTGAGCAGCCGTTTGAACCACAACACTTCACACACAGTTAGAGCTAAAGCTCTAAACTGAGCTTCAGTTCATGATGTTGAATCATCAATAAAAACTTATGCTAAAGTTGTCCATACTCATAGGAAGTCTTGCGATCAGATGCTTCATATAACTAGGTGTGACTGAGGAATTAATATATCTAGTTTTTGAATGCACAACCCTTTTTGTCCTGCAATTCATAATCAGGATCAGGAACGAATACCTCTTGCACACACACAGTTTTGTCTGCTCGTGTAATCTAAGCATTCTATTTTACATAACAATCTGGATGTGAAATTGAGCAATCGAAAATGACTACGATAACATGTCTGAGCTGTTCTCACCATATTATGTAATTAGTTTCATCTAATTTCACTGAGAAATTAGGGCTGATAAACATGTTCATCATCAGAGAAGCACCATGCAAAGACTGAAGCAAATTAGTAAAAGAAGCTGAAATGTGAGGAGAATCAGTAATCTTCCTCATTTGACTGGTGTGATAGTGGATCAGTTTCCATTAACACAGCTCTGACACCATGATAAGCTAATCAATGGAAGGGATAAAGAGAAGAGAAAGTGTGATGAAAAAAAGTGATATTTCATTATGTTGTTTTTGTTACATTGAAGTACTATTTAGAGGCAGTCTAGTTAAGCTAATGCTAACTAATCTCATGTAAATCTTATTTATTAATATAACCTTACATAAACATATCACCCAAAGTCCATAATAAGTGAATGCTAATCTTTAAAATTGTTAAGTTCCACATTGACCAGGAACATTTCTTCCGTTACACATATAAACTTGGACAATTATTCACCTAAGTCTAAAATGGTATTCAAAGCTAGACTCTCGGCTTCTTCACACTCTATCAGTCTTTGTACCATAAATCTGGACTCTAACCGATGTGAAAGGGGATATTAAGTCTCACATAATGAGTAAGTCGATAACAATAGTGCCTATAAATCTGTGCAATTCTCTAACTCATAAGCTACTTATTGGGTTCATAATTAGACATGAATTTTTAAGAAAAATAAATATAACTTCAAAAACGAAAAAATACATATCATATAACAGCAACAAAATTCAGAGAAGAAGAAACAGAAAACAAATCAAACCCAAACGAAGAACATTTTCCAATTTGTTTTACCCGGATATGAGAACCACCAGAGTGCGAAGAAGCAGAGAAGCACAACCACAGGAATAACATGAACCCACTTCTCCCTTAACCGCAACCGAGAAATATCCTTCTTTTCGATGCCGGAATGGGGGTCGTAAATCGGAAGACTATCCGTGTCATCCGTACTAATTTTTGGAGTGAACTTGTCCGTTTATGGTTGCTCTACTGGGTTCACTCCGACACCATTCTCATCTGGTGCTCGAGTTGAGCCAATTGAAAATCTTTGCTGCATTTTTTTCATTAAAACACAGAGCGAATGAAAGGGAAGGAATATTTAGGGCTTCTGATTTGGGGCGTGAAATTTTTATAGCGCGTGCCACGCACGTGACTGAAACGGTTTGTCTTCATGCTTTTTGTTCCCTTTCAATTCTTTAAATTTTATCGATGATAATTCTATTTAACCAGAGTGCAAATGCATCCCGCGTGACGTTTTTTTTTTTTTAAGCACCATATAAAGTTATGATTTGTCAAAATATATGATAAGCAATAAATATGACTCTGAGTTTCAATATCATATATATCTATATTAATATAATCATTATTTTACTTATTAAGGTAAAAAAATAACATAAATAATATCTTTAAATTTGTTATTATAAAATAAATTTGTAATAATTTAATGTTATTATAATATCATTTTTATTTTATAAATTTTATGATATTATTTTTTATAATCATTTTATAAAAATATATCTACTAATATTTATCATAATCTAATTATATTATATTTAACATTAAAATAATTTAAATATTCGTAATATAACTTAAACATCTTTTTATATAAAATAAAATAGTTGAATTTTTTATAATAGGCAAATAATGTGAATTAATATTAAATAATATTATTTTTATGATTTTAAATTATAATAATGATATTTTTATTATTTTTTTTAAAATCAAATTAATAATTCCTCTTGCTCAACGGGTAGAACGTGCTTTTTCTTTTACCAACATAAACACGAACCTACTTCACATATTTCCCATTTTTATTCGATTGAGTTTGTCTTGGTTATTTTGGAAAAAAACTAAAAAATATATTTTTTTAAATCTTTGACTTCTAATATAAGAAGATATTTCAATAAAAAAAAGTATAAATATTTATTTAGTTATTAATTTCACTTAAAAAAACTTAATTTATTATTTTTGATATTTTTTTATTTTAATTAATTACTTATATTATTGAAATATCTTTGATCAACTATTTTAACTAAAAATTTATAAATTAAGTCACATACATAATACTTTAAATTATAACTTTATTATTTTATTCATGATACACTTATAAATTTATATATCACGTATGTAATTTAAACATTTCTAACAAATAAGTCATTTTTTTTTTATCAAAATAGTTGATAAAAAAGATATTTTGATAATAAAAGTAGTTAATTAAAGTAAAAAATATTAAAAAAAATTATATAACTTTAATACTTAATTGGATGCTTACCAAAAAAAAAAATAGCAAAGTTGTAAAAAAGAATACACCTAAAATTTATAATAACAAAAATAATACATCAATAATATTGAATGTCTAAATAAACATAGTTAATTTAAACAATATTTAAAATAAAATAATGTAATAAAACTTTAATAGAAAAATATATGACTTGAAGTTAAATGATTTTATTTTTATAATTACAAATTCTCAATATACTATATTTGTTAGAAAATTTTAAAAAAATAATATATGTTATTATTTTTTATTTCTAAATATAGATTATCATAAGTTAACTAATTTTTTAATCAATGATAATTAATATATTTTAACTTGAAGATATACATCATAATTCTATCAAAAAAAATTTACTTTCAAATGTTGAGGATTATTTGTAAAACTCTAGGTTAGTCATGTGAACCTATTTCTTGAAATGAAAGGAAGTAAATCTTATAATCATACCATTAAGTAGATATATTTGTTATTCCATCCGTGCAAACGGAACATTTTTTTCTCCAACAAATATGTAATTCAATTCAAATGCATACCAAAGCATCAACCATCAATGATTACTAAGACCTTTATAGAGACAATAAGAGAGTCTATATGGCTTCATATGATTATTGATATGTAGTTCAGAGATAGTTCAGAGAAAAAGAGTGAAATATAGAATTAAATGTAAAAAGATGGGTGGAGAAGGTTGAGATATCGAATGGTGAAATAGTAAGAACATCTCTCTCCCTACAAACTAGAAGACTTGTATCGATTTGGCTGATAATTTTTTACAACATAGTTAGTCAGAATATCCCTTAACAATTTTGAGTTCTTATTTGATGTTGCAAACTTGATTAGATGCAACTGTTTGGACCCACTTTTATCTTTCAATAATGTTTTGGCACATTAGTTGCGGAACTATCTCAATTTATTTTTTATTTTTGGTTCAAAACTGAAACTTAGAATGAAAGACAGATCAAACTTACAATCAGACCACTAAATCAGACAAATATGAGTGTTCTCAAAAATAAGTAATATGACTGTACAATGGAGGAACAAAAATGAAAATTTCCTGTATACTAAGGGTTGAGATTTGAGAACGGTAGAAGCACCTGTTATCTTCCATGATTCAAAAATTGATAACTAGGCACAACTTATATGAACCGAAAAAGGGTATTTATTCACTGTTTTATTGGGATTTTTTAGAGGTGTTGTATAGTTCAGTCTCTAATCTCTTGTCCACAACCAGAAGTTTGGCTTTTTTCATCATCATCATCATCACTTTTCGATTCAGGAGAAGACGGACTCTTTCTCATGCCTTGGACTGAAAGGTTCTTAGGATCATAGTTTTGAGAAGCAAGGTAAAGTAAGGCAGTAACCACATCAGATATGACAGGTCGCATGTTCGGCTGTTCTTGAACACACATTGCAGAGATGGCGAGAGCTTGATACAATCCTCTCACAGGATATTGACCTTGGAGTAATGGATCAGCCATTTGCGAAAACTTTCTTCGATCTCGAAACAGAGGTCTTGCCTGCAAATAAAATCATTAACCAGGTATTTTGAAGCTTAATTATTGGGAGGAAAACAAAACAAAGAAAGCAGGAAATGTACTTCAAACACATTCTATAGGTTTATAAAAAATCTTAGATATGACTTGGGAAAAGAAGGGCTCATTTGGATACAATGCTTTTAGCAATTATTTTAACATTTTAATAATTATTTTAAAAATGAGGCAAATAGGTGCTTTTCATAATCGCAAAATCACTCAACCTAATGATGGCCAACAGTGAAGAAGTATTAGCCACCAATCCTCTCAAAACTCAAGCTCGTAGGATGTGAGTTTAACAATACATTTATATTTTTTAACACTCATTTCAACTATAGACTACTTTGTTTTTACAATTGAACTTTCCTCGGTAATAGTTTTTTTGTCTTTTCTGCAATACCCAACAAATTGAAAATTTTAATTAATTTTAAGATTGTCATAAAGATTCGATTACATAACCTTAATGAAGAAGTATAAAGCATTAATTCTTCTAAAAATTTAAGCTTATAGGAGATTTGACAATTCATTTATACTATTTAATAAATAGGAAAAAAGTCATACATCGTTTTTATCAAATGTGTTGCAATACTTTTCCCAATTCTAGCTGTTCCTTCAATGCAAAAATGATTAAATCTTAATGGAAAGAATCTTTGTAATGGCAATGCAACTAAATTTATAGTTCAAATGAACATGTTTAAGGATACATAAATTTCTGCCCCCACACAAGTTACGTTGCACCATGTGTCAGTATTATCTAAAAAATGAAATATTTCTTCAATTTTCAAAATAATTTTGATATATATCACGATAGAAGAAGTGGAATGAGATTTTCATGTAAGGGAAACAAGGTTAGCTATTTCCACAAAACAACGTCCACTTGAACAAAGCCAAACCTAGTGAAGGTCAGCTCTAAAAAAAATATAACTTAAATCAAAATAAGAGGAATGTTAATATCACATAAATTTGCACCCACTTTTACAACTACAATACTTATGTTATGCTACGTGTCAGTATTATTTAGAAAAATGAATCAATTCTCCAACTTTCAAATTAATCTGAGACATGGTACAATATAAGAAGTGTGATATATTAGCATTTCTCATAGAAATAATAATTTCCCAGAACAGATGAAGGTTTTAGAATTGGCATGCCTTTATGATAACACATGGTTTCTCAGCCAACCACTATTTGTTGCTTCTGTACTTGATTCTGAAACTTTTGAGAACAGAATGTGAACTAACATTTTTCATAAAAGTGGTTGACAAAAGAAATGCTGAATTCTAAATGTAGTAATATTATTTAGTTAGCTAACAGCATCAGATGAAATCATAGGGTTAACTTAACTTACCCATGCAACCAGGTTCTGCTCTTTCGGAGATTTTGTTTGATCAATGGCTTTCCTGCCTGTAATGAGCTCCAAAAGAACAACTCCAAAGCTATAAATATCAGATTTAAAGGTAAGCTGACCGGTCATTGCATAATCGGGAGCACAATACCCATATGTTCCCATTACACGGGTAGAAACATGTGTCTTGTCCCCACTAGGACCTACTTTTGCCAACCCAAAGTCAGATAGCTTGGCATCATACTCCTCTCCGAGCAAAATGTTTGAGCATTTCAGATCACGGTATATAATCGGGGGTTTCATTTTCTCATGCAAATACTCCAAGCCCCTGGCTGCACCAGCAGCTATCTTCATTCTTGTATTCCAATCAAGTACTTTCCTACCGGGGGTAAGATCTTCAAGGAAAACAAAACATCACATCCCAGATATCAAACTAGAAGATAAGTTAAAGAGAATTAGATATATTGGCTTGATTGAGTTGTATACCATGCAAATGGTGTTCCAATGATCCTAATGGCATGTACTCGTAAACTAGTAGTCTCTGATCTCCCTCAGCACAAGAACCAATCAATTTCACAAGATTAGGGTGGTCAGCAAGACTTAAAGTCATCACTTCCACAACAAATTCCTTAAGACCTTGGAGTCCGTTGCGGTCAAGTTGCTTAATAGCTACAACCTACAAGGAAACAATGAGTGAATTCAACTTTCCCTCTTTCATCTCAAACACAAATCTAAACAGAACATATGTTTTTCAAGCAGTTTGGTCCCTAAATAGCACACTTTTGGAGATGTAGTTGAAAATGCCCCAAAATTCCGAGTAAAATTATTGTATAGCCAGTATATAGTTCTACATGACTCGTGAACTGTACCTAGCTTGTACATAGTCTATACATAAAAAACACAATTTTAGGCCAATTTATTTCTAACACAAAACATCCATTTAAATGGAGATTACAATAATGTTTTATGCTTCGAACTGTGAAAATTTTCAAATAGAAAGAGCACAGCCCTGTAAAAAAAACAGATACGTACCTGGTTAATTCTCTGCAAGTGTCCCTTGTAAACTTTTCCAAAACCTCCTTCACCTAAAAAGCAATCTGACCGAAAATTGTCTGTGGCAGCTGCAAGTTCTTCAAATTTAAAAGTTTGTGCTCTCCGGCCACTAGATTTTCCATCCTTAGACACCACTTCATTCAAGTTTAAATCCTTTACATCCAATGAGAATTGGTCATCATTAGAGACCTTCTCTTTCTTTACACCCAAATCAGTACTTTTTACATTCACGTTCACATCTATTGTACATAACAAAACGGACATGTGAGAAACATCATGCAAAAAAAAAAAAATACAATACAGAACATAATAAGAAACTGCCAGATATATATTATTGTTATTATTAATATTCCCTCAAATAGGAGAAAGGATGAAACGCGAAAATGAACCAAGTGATGACAAAATTCAGTTTGGCTGTGAACTATAACCTAGAGTGTCAATTTTGCTAAAACCAGAACACTATTATGATACGACACAAGTTGGATTTTTTTACCATTATAAATTATAAATTAATTAATTAACTAAAAATAATTTAATTTTTTTAATAATATTAAAAAATAAGTGAATTTGATCGGTAAGTACAGACACGCACAACACACGATATGATTAACACCCGTATCTAGACCTGCTGGACAAGCGAACAAACAAAAGAGCATTAATGCGAGAAATACGTTGACAATAAACCAACATGAAAATCAAAACTAACCCCTGACCACTTCCAACTAAACTTCAGAGCTTGCATATAAGTTCTTTTATTTTCCCTATAAAGATTATTCCAAGACATTTCTGCGATCAATTCCAGTCCATTTACAAAATCAAGCAAAACCCAAGTTCAGGAATAACCTCCTAGGAAGGGGGGGGGGGGGGGGGAACCAATATGAAGATTAATGACACTCAAAAGACCACGAGCCTCAAATGAGCAAAGAAAGCAACATCAAACCCAGAGCACAATCAAAGGACCTCCAGACAAAGAAAAGTAAAACAAAACGATTCTTTGCTTGAATTCAATACAAATATAAACCCATATCTCACAACACACAAACAACAAAAACCCAAATTTTAAAATTGAGAAAAAAAGAAGATATTAAAAGCTATACCATGATCAAACATAATGGGTATCCTCAAAATGCTCAAAAAACTAACCTCTACCCTTTTGTTCTTCCAGCTTAATTTTATTCTCCCTATCATGTTGATTAACATTATTACCACTGCTCTTTGATTTCCTTTTTGATTTTCCAGTACAACCAAAGCAATCCATGAATAATAATATTCTTAATTTGTTATCTCTTATCTTCTCTCTTTAGCTCTGTCTTCTTTACTCAGCTACACGGAGGATATTATAAAGACTTCAAACAAACTCAAGAAACAAAGAGAGGCACATAGAAAAAGAGAACAGGGAGGCTCTTTTGTACATTCTCTGCAATTTCTTCCTCTAATTTTTATATTTCTTGAGATCCGTTCGTATACACCAACCGTAAGAACAATTTCATTTGTAACTAATTAACGAGCGCCACGTAATTATGCATGTCCTTTACGGTCTTTTCATTCATAATTATTTTAGGAACACGATGATAATGTGCGAGTCACATCTATGGTAATTTATTCGTAGCTACGTAACTGTGAAAATATTATTCATTGTTTTTTATTTATATTTTATTTAAAAAAATTATATTAATATTAAATATTTAAAAATAACACTTAATTTTTATTTTTATTAAATAAAAAAATATTATAAAATTTAAATTTACACGTTAAAAGAGGAAGAATCTTAACAATTGAATTCATGGCATTTAAAATTGCTATATAAATTATTCATTATTTGTAAAATATTTAATGATGAAATATTTAAATTAATATAATTTAAAAAATAAATATTTAATAATTAAGATTGTAAAAAAAAATGTGTGATGAGCTTTAAGAGTAACGAATATCAGCTATTATTATATATAACAATTTAACACTGAATCTGAGCAAAACGCCAAGTCGTATACGGGAAAAGATCTTTGTATTGTAATCTTGTTGTTGATGTTACCAATACGGCAATACCTAATTTTTTCTATACTTTTGTTTTATATTTTCTAAATCACCTGCGGCTGACGATTGCGTCACAAACAACAGACATGCTCTATTCAGTCATGGGCATGAATAAATTTTTTACGTGGACCCACAATACGTAGGTGTGAATAAATATTTGTTTTTGTTTGTTATCCATAATTTTAGAATTTTTTTAAAATATATTTCGATTACTTTATTTATTATAAAATTAATATTTAAATCTTACGTTTATTTTGTAACATTTTACTTGTATTATTATAAAAAATTAATTATATACATTATTATAAGTTAAATATATTTTAACTGAAATAATTAAATAAATAAATGAAATAACATAAAAAATAAGTATTCATCCATTTTTTTTGTAACAATTGAATTAAATTTTATAAAAGATAATTACATAACTTAAATATCATTTTTAAAATAAATATATGAAACTTATAATCAATTTTCTTATTTTTAAATTTTAAGAATTTAATCTAAAATTTTAATTTTTATCAAATTAAATTAACTATATTATACTTAACAATTACATAAAAAAAATTACGTAATAATAAAATTATCTTTTTTTAAAATAGGATGAAAACCAAATAAATTAAAGTTTTATGTATAAGTATAAAGGATAGAAATGATTCACTAATTATAATGAAAATATATAAAAATTTACTAATTTTTAAGTGGTTAATTATAAATCCACTAATTAATGAATAGTAGATCAAACATCCAAAATTTAAAAAAAATTATAAATTTAATACATGAACATTTATGTTAATATTTTTGAGTTATTATGTGTTTTTAAATTAATTTTTATATGTTCAAACGTATTAAAATTTATATTTTTGAATTAAAATTGATTTAATGTGTCATTCTCTTTTGTCTTAATCATTTTTTTAATTTTAATATTTATTTTACTTTCACCTAACAATAATAATATTTTAATTACATGTATCAAATAATAATATTTTATTTTAGATTTTAATAAAGATAATTTTTTTTAATTTATGGCCCATTTGGTAATAACAATGAAATAAAAAATTATATTTTAAAGAATTAATGTTTGTTGATACAATAAAAAAATATGTTACTTTAATAATTAAAAAAGAATAGAACAATGTCCATATTTATTTTAAAAATAATATTTATATTTTATATTTTTATATAATAGTTTAGTTATATTATTATTAAAAAGTGATTGTATAAAAATAAATAATTATTTTTATATTTTTATGTATTTTTTTATTTTTATTTAATCATTTAAGATATAGCTTATTAAGTTAAAGATGATATCTTTGAAAAAATAGAAAAAATAAATAAAAAAAAATAATTTAATTTAATTTTTATACAGTTATTTTTTAATAATAATAAAATAAAATATTATTTTTACAATAATTAAAAATGTTAGGAATATATTTCTATCTTAAAAAATTACCGTATGTATATCACGTTCTTAATAACTACTGCTAACATGATGTGTGATGAACCTTTTAATTAATTGGTTTTTTTCCTTAGTTTTACTAGTGCTTAACTGCATATACGGGGTTCTAATATTATTGTTTTTTTTACCTAGTTTAGGGTTTTTTGTTTCCTAAATATTCTTTTTTTTATTTTTATTTTAAGTGATACGATTTTCCTCTCATTGCTATAAAATCAAATTCAAATCTAGTAATATTTTATTTATTTAATATAAAAAAAAATAAAATACCTTTTAAAAAACATAAACCATATTTAAATTTTAATAACTAATAGAGAAGAGAGTTACAACATGCCTAAGAAAACATACGAAGATTCTAAAATAACACACTCAATATAACCAGGGTAACGGTATTCAAAATACTAATACAATATGCATTATTTTTTTTATTATAAACCAAGCCCGAGTAGGTTGTTTGAGGACATAGAGAGCACGACGAAGTATGCATACTTGATTAGGTGAATGAGTGTATCTAGGAGTAAGTTTCATATAAACTTTCTCAGTTATGTCTCCATCGAGAAAAAACATTTTTGACATCCATTTGAAACATGTTTCAATTTCGGGCAGTAGCAACATCAATGATACTTTGAACAGAGTTGAGGCGAGCTAGGGTGCAAAAGTTTCTCCATAATCGATTTCATATTCTTGTGTAAAACCCTTTGCAACTAGACAAGCTTTATATCGTTACACAGACCCATTTGAATGAATTTTGATTTTGAAAATCCACTTACAACCAATCAGAGATTTATTAGATAGAAGATCAACAAGATCCCATGTATGTGTTTTTGTTAATGCCCGTAATTCATCTGTCATAGTTTGCTTCCAATGAGGGTTAGAACTAGATTCTCTATAGTTTTGGGGTTCATGATGAGATAAAATAGTAGAGAAACATGGGTAATCACGAAGATGAAAAGGAAGACTACTTACACAAGTAGAACGACGAAGTGATGACTCTGGACAATCAGGTAGTTGGTCTTCAGAAGATGTTGTTATGGTAGGATCAGTAGAAGGACCAGACACATCAGGAGAAGAAGATGGTATAACCAAACACTCTGAGCAGTTCATAAGATGGAGAAGTACTATAGAGACGCTCATAAGAGGATTGATTGTGAATAATAGGCATGAGAACACGATTGATGGTATAAACAGCCGTAAGAGCTACTTCACCCCAAAAACGTTCAAGGCAAGAACTAGAAATGAGGAGAGTGCGAACAGTATTAAGAATATGTCTGTGTTTTAGCTCAACTCTTCCATTTTGTTGAGATGTGTGAGGACAAGAATATTGAGAAAGAGTCTCATTTTATCGAAGAAAATTTTAAAAAATTGTTTATTTATATTCCATAGCATTATCAGCTCTAAGTACTTTGATATTTTGAGAAAATTAGGTTTTAACTATTTGGGCAAAATCATAATAAATTTTGGAGATGGACCCCAAACATCAAAATGAATTAAGTCAAAAAGGGAGACAGAAGTAGAATCACTTTTATTAAAACATAAAGCAAGTTGTTTTCCGAATTGACAAGGCAAACAATTTACATTATTAGAAATAGAAATAGATCCTAATTTACCAGAAGATGCTAAGGGACGAAGACGTCCTATAAACGTATGGCCTAGACAAACATGTCATGGGTTGATAGGAGTAGTAGAAGCAGCTACGAAAGTATGAAGAGAATTGGGTAGATGAAGGATGATAAGTTCAAATAATCGTTCAACCTTACGGCCTATCCCAAGGATCTATCCTGTCTGTGGATCCTGCACATGACAACCAGAAGATGAAAAAGTAATAGTAAAACCAAGTTCACATAATTGACCAACAAAGATAAGATTTAGAGTAAGGTTGGGAATATGAAAGGTGTCAGAAAGTGATATAGAAGATGTGGAAACTTGTCCTACAGCATTAACATGCATATGTGAACTATTGGCAGTTTCAATTAAAGGTTTGGAGATGAAAGATTGTGTGGGAGAGAAGATGTGAGTATCATGAGTCACATGGCTACAAAAAGCAGAATCAAAATATCATAAAGATTTACCTTATGTGAGAAACAAGGCAGTAGAAGGAGGATTACTAGATTATGAAAGAACATGTTTAAGAAGACCTTCAAGTTCTTGAGTAGAGAAGGTAAATTTGTCATGATTATCCTCAGAAACAACAACAGTGATAGATGAGTTACTATTTTTACCTGAAGCATGTTGAGAGGGATTCTGAAAGCAATCTCTGTGAAAATGTCATGGATACTTCTTGTGACAATATATACATACCTGAATGGGACATGTAAGAAGCTCATGATTGGGGTTATGACAGTAGGTGCAACCTTGATGTTTGAAGCCCTCTTTAGAACCTCATTTAGGGCGATAAGAGGGGGTGGCAAGAACATAATCTGTATGATGAACTTTGAAAACCCCCATCCAAGTTTCTTCAGAACGAAGCTCGGTCACAATAGTATCTAAGGATGGAAAAGGACTCCGATAGAGTAAGGAAGCCCGAACAAGTTCAAATAGATCATGAAGAGCCATAAGAAAAATAACAAGACGTTGGTGATTACGGTAAGTTGCAAACATCTCAACATCAATCTTTTTCGTCCAAGTTGGTTTAGAGATATGCATTTTAGAGAGAAATTGGTTAATGGTTGGATCAGCCCTTTGGCATTTGGTATGAAGAGTTGTTAGAAGTTGATATTGGTTGGCCAAATCTTTTGTAGTGAAACGAGCCTTAAGAAATTCCCAAACTTCTTTGGCAGTATCAAAACGCTCAAATTCACCATGGATGGAGGGTAAGGTGGTGTTACGGAACCAGGTAATAATTTGATGATGTTTAATCTCCTAGTCTTTAAGGCGATCAACAAATAAATAGTTGTTTTCAGTGGTTTCTTGAATGGGTATAGAGATATCACCAGTTATGAAACGTCATAGCTTGCGTCCTTTCAAGAAACTTTTCATTGCTTGTGCCCAGGCTAGGTAGTTAGTATCATCAAGGGTGGTAGATATTGGTTTTGGGACATTATTTTGGTCCATTTTAACGAAATAATGGAAGAAATATAAAGCAAATATATAGAAATAGTATAAAGGAGATATCCTTAAAAATGAAAAGAGGAGTTGAAAACAAGCCTGGAACTGGGTTGAAGTGAGTCGAGTTGAGGTGAGTCGGGTTGGAGTGAGCCGAGTTGGAGCGAACCGGGTTGAGAGTGAACCGAGTTAGGGTGAGTCAGATTGGTTGTGATGAAGAGGCAAAATTTGATAGAAATTTTAGAGGTATATGAGAGGTTCTCATAACATGTGAAGAGTACAGAGAGATAAGAAGAAAGAATGATTTAATGTTGTATTGATGTGATTTAAAATGTACATAGAAAACCTTATTTATAAGATTGTAACAAGTGTAGTACAAGTGAAATAGTGAAAGTGTAGTATGAGTTAATTAAAATTTCAAATATAACTTAATAATAATAATTTATTTATTATTTTATATTTTTAAAATGAATGATTTAATTAAAAATAATGTAAATATTTTATAGTATAAAAGAAATATGAACTTTAATTTGAGAATATTAACACGAACAATACTTGGGCTGAAGAAACCATTGTATCGTCACTACTCACAAGTTGTTTGTATCTGAAAATGATATTAAAGAAAAAGCAAAAAACATGAAAGTGACATAAAAGGATTTTTAAATATAAGGCCAATAGGATTAGCTTTTGATTGAAATCCAAATCAAGTACCAACAAATAAGTATAATTCACTACGTGCTTAAAAGAATGATCACTAATATTACCATTATTAGTCGGTGGACCAAAAAGATTATTATAAAAATACTTAATATATGATATATCTAGAAAGTTTCACCGTTCAAAAATTGACCATAACTAACAATAATAATAATTTTATTTGCTTATAAAATAATTTATATTAATTAAAACAATCACACTTATTTTATATTAATCTATGTCATTATTTACTATACAACTTAATTGTTACTTAAATTATTGACAATAATCTTTTTAAAAAATTAATTATGTGCCATGAAATAAAATTTAGATCCCACATAAACATTAATTTGGCAAATAACATCAAGAACAAAGCATTAGCAAGTCTCACAGTTTTTATTTTTTCTTGACAACAAAAAGTCTCATAATTTTATCAAAATAGTATTTTAATTAATTATAGGTGCATTTTATTTATAGTTTTTTTTAAATGTATTTTAATTTAAATATTTTTTTATGTCATACATTATTATACAATCAAAACTGATTAAAATCATACAACTTATTTTTTTAACTTATAACTAAACAGAAACCAATTATGATAATCATCACATATAATTAAATACTCTAAATTATGCATATTTGATTTAAAACTTGATTCCTATATTCAAGACAAGCATAATATTAATGAGAAAGAATTTTGAGCTTCATGTATTGTATTTGAGGCCACGATATATTGCATAATATATAATAAAATTTAACTCATTTCTTATATTAATATCACCCATAATATATCACCAATAGAAATAAATACATAAAAATTAATTTTAATGATTAATTTGAAATAATTATATTATTGGATGAAATTTGGATAGAAAACATTAAAATTTATTAAGATAAAATCAAATTAAATTAAACAAACATAATTTCATGCTCCCCTATTATAATTATATGCTTTATTATCCCATGTTACTTGATGTCGGAAAAATAATTCATGGCACCGCCCGTAAGTGTTATGTTTTCAAAATCTAACGTAATGCATTTGTATACATAGGATTACAATGTTCAAATCGTCAAACTGTCCTGTGATACGCTATATATATTTATATTACATAAATTATAGTAATATTTAGATAAGATTATATAAATAAGATTATTTAAATGTATAAATATAAATATGATTCTTAAAATCAATTAAATATATATATATATATATATTATTAAATTATATTCATTCAAAAATTTAAAATTATTTGTATATGAAACTATCACTGTATATATTAGTCGCTCTAATCTTTTACACTTTCTTATCACAATGATTGAAATTTAAATTATTAATTTTTTTTATATATTTTTCAATAAATTTTAATAGTTAAAATATAAAAATGTAATAAATTATATAATATACTGTGTTAGTTAATGATATTTTGTTAGTAGAGTTATTGAAAATTAAAAATTAGTTTTCAAAAAGAAATCGGTGTTAAATATTTTTACCTAATAAATTTGGTGTTGAATTGATTATTAAAAAGAGATCAACTTTGTTGAATTTTATCAAAATTCATGATGATGATGATTGATATACATTAATTAAGTTTGAAATTCTCTAAGGGGTTTAATTTTTTAATAATTTTTAAAGTAATATTAAAATTTGAAGTTTTATATTTAAAATCTAATAATTTTAATTATTAAATTAAATATTTGATATATATTATATATAAAAACAATACTTACGGTGATAAATATATAAAAACTAAGTTAACCCTTTTTGAACTACTTTTAAACCTAACAAGTGTAAATGTTTTGTCGGTACTTTTAAAATTTATTAATTCAAAAGTTTTCCAGAAAGACTGGGAAATTCTTTGGTAGCAGTTGTTGAATTGGTTGCCGGCCGGCCGTTTTTTCAGTTCATCAACACTTA
The DNA here is from genome assembly GCA_037013495.1 of Hippophae tibetana. Lineage (NCBI taxonomy): Eukaryota > Viridiplantae > Streptophyta > Magnoliopsida > Rosales > Elaeagnaceae > Hippophae > Hippophae tibetana. The sequence continues at coordinate 21,550,316 of CM072803.1, forward strand.
AAAGTTTTAAAAATTCAATTAAAAAATCATAACATATTTGAAGAACAAATAACTAATAAAAAATATTTACTAATAAGAAAAGAAAACGAAAATAATAAATAATAAATATATATCACATTTAAAACTTAAAATTAAAAAAAAATTATTTATATTTAACTTATATATTTATATTTTTATTATTATAAGCATTTAACTATATAGTAACATACTCTTAATAAGAGTATCTCAATTTGAATTTTAACAGTTTATAAATATTAAAATAGTGATAACATTTAAAAATATGTTATTTAAAATTAATTTTATATGATAATTAGTTAAGAATTTTAACCATTTTAATTAATTTTAATTATAAATAATTGATTTTGTTATAAATTTAACTTTACTTCATCGAAAATTTAGATCACACAATACTACATCTCCATGTATCGTCAATTCAAAACAAGAAAAATGTGATCTGGTTGGACGGTAGTGGCAACCTAAAAGGAATGAACGATAGTGGTGCTGGTTATAGACATTTAAAATTTTTGGGCACACTTAGAATATCCATTTTAGAAAAATAAAAATACCGTACTTACCAACTTAAGATTAAAAAAAGAAAAATAAATATTTAATAGAAGCAAATATGAATTGGGCATGTGTGTGGCTAATATTTTAAATGCATTCAAACTCTAATTTTGATTAGTGTATATAAGTTAATGGTATTCATAGGATGAGACTGGACTAAATTGAAAAATCAGATCAATCGAATGATTTTACAAATCAAACAATCTGTTTCAATTTATATTAATTAAAATTATTTTTTAAATGATTCGGTCTTATTTGTATAATTTTTAAACCGATCGAACTAAACCAAACCAGTTTAATAATATATTAAATTTTTCACATTATTTCTCATTAAAGGTGTCAAAAAATCGAAACAAATTGAAAACTAGATCAGATCGAATGATTTTATAAATCAACGATCTGATCTAATTTGTATTAATTAAAACCGTTTGAAATGATATAATCTAATCTAATCTGAATAATATAAACAATTCGATCCGATTAAAAAAATTCACCAAAATCTAAAGTATCAATTAACACCCCTAATATAAGTTATATAATCTCAAGTATATAATAATAAGATATTAGCAAGAAGCTGTTGTCAAAGAGATACGGATCAAATTAAACCAATGCTCCTAGTTTTCTTCTAAATATAGTGATCTCACTTGGATGGACATGGCTGATCATTATTTAAATTTAATAATATCCATTGAACACCTGTGGAAAAAACAAAATTATATCAAATGGGGGCTGATCTCATATTATATTCTTAATTAATTAGACTTCAATTTTCTGTTTTACCTAACTTAGTAGTTTCAACTTGTTCCAATTGTTAAGATAATAAAAAATTAATCTTGCCCATTATCAAAGGCTTTAATTAAATACTACTTACCTATAATTTCCTTTACTTATAAACTTATAAATTGAATAAAAAATGCAATATTTTTTTTTTCAACGTATCATCACTAAATACTTAATTTTACGTGGGTACTATATTGATTAGAATAATAATCAGTAATGGAAAGAAAAGCATTCATATATTTGAACTATCCTGCTTTTATTTTGGTATATTTTTTATTTTTATTTTTATTTTTATTCAAAACATATAAAATATTCATATTTAAATTATTGATATATATTTTATTCAATTTTAATGATAATGATATTTTTAAACAACTCCCTCCCATTCATTAAGATTATTTTTAAATTTGGTCAAAATATTTATCAATAACTTAAACAATAATATTATTTGAGATATCTCAATCAAAAATAAGAGTAAAAAAAAAGTTTTAAAAATGAATAATAATAATCCAAATGTATCGATCCTAAAAACTATACATATTTTAGTTATGACATAGAGTAGTTATAGTCTATTAAGTTAATTCATTTAGGTTGTTCGGTATTCTAATTTGGAAATAATGTTTTTATCGTGTTGTTATTAAGAAAATTGTTAAAGAATAATAAAATCGATTTTTATGTATATTTTAATTAAATTTATGATATGATTTATATATGACTTCATTAATAATTATTAGATTTATTACTTTAATTATTAATCTCACTTAATTCTAACACTTTAGTTTGTTACATTCTCTATCTTTTTTTTTTTAATTTTAATCTCTATTTTACTTCACATAAATAATAATATTTTATTATAAATTTTATTTTTATTTTTCTATGACTCATTTTATAATAAATTTTATAGTAACAAAAAAATAAAAATATTATTTTCTATCCTAAAAAAATAATAGTTACCAAAGTTTTCTCCTTTTATACAAACTACTTTTTCGAGCAAGCATTAATGTGTTTGTTTTATAATAACTCAAACACATCACCCATAATTAAAATTTTATCATATCATTAAATTACATTTGATAAATTCACCTTATTTATTTTTATTGTGTTACTGTACATACCATTCTCACCAATTAAATAATGTTAAATTGATTGTTTTAGGTTTGTCTTCTTACTTTCTTAAAAAAACAGAAAGGAGTTTGTCTTCTAACCTTTATTGTCATTTTTATCCATCATTAACAACATATAATGGCATTTCACGGATTGAGAGAAAGGGGGAGATAAAAAATTACATAACAACGTACAAAAATACTACCTGAAAATTTTACTCTATTAATGAAGTATTTATTTGACTTTTACTTTCCTTACCTCTGGTCAACTTGATAAAATATGAAAAATTATATTTATTGGTATTAATATATTAATAATTTTAACTTAAAAATTTGATTTTATTATTTTAATAAATAATTATTTGATACATTTATAAGATATATAAATATTAGTTATGTTTGTGAATAAAATATTTAAATATAAAATAATTTTAAGTGTACTTTCATGTCTGTAATTCAAGCCACAAACTTTTGAGCTTTAAATTAATATGTTTCATGTATATATTTGTTCTTTAAGTATATTATACACTTAAAAACATTTTATATATATTATAATTGATCGATCGAGTATCAATTATATATGATTTATGCCATTTTGAATTGATTTTCAAATTATTATAGATCAATCGAAATTGGGTTCAATTGGTTAAGTAACTCAATCAATCGTGTTTGATCTATTTAATCTCGAGTTTATTTTTAATTGTTACTGGATCGATCGATTCACCTTATAGGTTCAACTAATCGGGCCTATATTGGATATATCAAGTAGATAGGGTTTCAATCAAACTGTTATTTTATCATATTATCCGTATTAATTATTATTTTATAGATTGTTTAATGACAAAATAATAATTACCCTTTAACTTAAAATTAGGGTTTCATCTTCCTTATATAAAAAATCTAATGCATCTTATTTTAAATAATCATACTTATTTTATTCTTCTAATTATTTTTTGCAATCTATTTCAAAACATATTATAAAAGTTGAATTATATTTTGTTAGGCTTGTTCTTGAATTAATCTATCAAACATTATATGATTATGTTTGATCGATTAATAAACCTATTTTTTTATTATATAATATTGTGATTTCATATTCATTTAACTTATTCTTGATTAGTTTCTTGCATATTTTGATCAAATAGGTTTGTATATATGATCATAATTATTTGATTTAATTATTTAATTTTTAAAGAAATTATTTTTATTAAACTTGTACTTCAACTTTAGTTCTAGGATTTGGTAGATTATTTGTTTTAATTGATTTTAATCTTAATCTTCTAGTTAGGTTATTTCGTTAGTAAATCTACTCCAAGACACACTTTACACTTGTACTATTTGTGTTAACTTTTTATATGCTAGTTATACAGGTTCAATTTATCGTGGGACTCGAGAGATTAGAATGTTGGCCTGGATTTATATGCCTATCTTGTAGAGAGTGTGAAAGAAGGAGCAACTTGTAAGTAAATTACTTTGTAGGCTTTATCTTATAGGATAATATAAGATTTGTATTTTTATAGTGGATAGTTAGGTGATCCGGAGGATCGATAATTTTCCTCTTAAATCATTGTTGTAATCTAGGTTGTTTCAAACTAAAACATCGTGTTTTAAGTTCTTATTTATTTTTTCTTTATATTATTTACATACGATTACATGTCTGATTGTTTGTAATTTTTTTAATTAATCATAATTCAAAAAATTACATATTTATTCCTCCTAATTTTTTATCCATAGCTTTAAACTTTTAACATCAATTAAAATTATACCAAACTTATGGTGTAAAATACTCAGATAAAATATAGTGCCCAGATTCAAAATAACTATTCTAGTCTGAGTAGATACAAAGTCTGTTTATTTGTATGACTTTCCTTTATACGAGTAGCATTAGCATGTTATTGAAAACATTTTCCTTCTATAATTTCATATTATATATGAGACTTGAATCATATAAGAAAACAAATTAGACTTGAATTGAGAAAGAAAAAAAAAATTCTTATAATAATTTATGTTACAATTTAATTGACTCTTATTAGTAAGTGTAATTTATCGGCCATCACTATTAAAATAGTGATCTTTGGTCTCAAAAATTTAGTCTTGATCTTTTTAACTCTAAAACCCTAAACCCTAAAACCTAAATCCCAAATCTCAAATCTCAAAACCCTAATTCCCTAAACCCTAAATCCCAAATCCCAAATCCCAAATCCCTAAACCCTAAATCCCAAATCCCTAAACCCCAAATCCTTAAACCCTAAATCCCAAATTCATAAACCCTAAATCTCAAAACCCTAAACTCTAAACCTTAAACCCTAAGCCCTAAACCCCAAATTTTAAATCCTAAAACCCTAAACCTAAACCCTAAATCTAAAATCCCAAATTCTAAAACCCTAAATCCTTTTTAGAAAAATAATAATTTTAGCCCTAAACCTTAACCCACAAATATAGCCATAAACCCTAAATCTCAAATCCCTAAACCCTATTTAGAAAAATAATAATTTTAATAATATATTTTCTTTCTAATTAAGTAATAATTATTTTAAAAAATAATAATTTCAATAATATATTTTGTCTGACGAAAAAATAGTAATTAAATGACATTATTTAAACTTTACTGAATGTAGGAGTATTAAGGTAATTTACAGTTTTTTTCCATTTAATTCTAATAGCAAACCAAATAATGTAATCTTGATTACGAGCTTGATTCAAATGATTAAACTAAACAATTTTTTTTCTTTTCTATTCTATTCCATTCTCATTCTCATTCTCATTCTCATTCCGATTGTGATTTTATTATACGAACCAAACGCCACCTAATATTATTAAAAAAAAACATGTAAAGGTTTTACATGTATAAAGACAGCACTGGGGTATTGATTCCAGCTCATCTAAAAAGGAATTTAATTATATGGACCATATTTCTTAGAAGTTACACAAAACAACATTGAAACTGTTTGCATCTCTTAAAGGAACTAACATAATACCTTCGTTTCAGAGTTTCTAATTTCTAAGCATTTGTAATGCTAATTATGTTAAATTATTTAAAAAAAGGAAATCTTTTAATACATTGGTACGATGATTTATACTTAACATGATATTAAAAATTATGATTGTATAATTTATATATATTCATACATTTAAATCTGAAATAAGATTGTATTGTACAGTTTAAAAATAATAAAATTATATACAAATTTTATATTACTAGAAGATAAGGATATAAAGTGTATTAAATATTTAACTTAATTTATATGAATTTTTAATTATAAAATTAAGTATTTTGATTTTTTTTATCAAATTAAAATAATTTTATTTTTATTTTTTTTGAATATAAAAATAAAATAAACATTAATTTAAATAAATTTTGTAATATGAAATTATTTTAATAAAATATTTATATTCAATTTATCATTAAATAATATTCAAATTAATTATAATAAATTTAAAATAATTCAATTCGTTAACCTTTTATTATAATTAACCTAACAGTATTAGCCATTCTCTTCCAAGCATATACCATTAACTCAGTAACTGTGTCTGCATAGTTGGGATTTGGAAACTGAAAACAAAGTCAAATGTTTGAAACAAATTTGAAAATCATGCAAATAAAATAGGATTGCGATATTCCTATAAAAGTATTTTATTAAATGTTAAAAATATAATTAATATTATGAGTAAAATAAATATTTTATATATTTATATAATAATAATAATAATTTGAAAATCATGCAAATAAAATAGGATTGCGATATTCCTATAAAAGTATTTTATTAAATGTTAAAAATATAATTAATATTATGAGTAAAATAAATATTTTATATATTTATATAATAATAATAATAATAATAATTATTATTATTATTATAAAAATATCATATAACCAATAAATATATTACATACATACTGATACAGTAGGTATACGCACAAATAAAAACACACCACTATCTATTTACCAAAAACTTTTATGGGTAATTAGTGTTGTTAATGTGCGGATTGGATAAGATTGGAATGGATGAGTTTGATATCTCTATCTTCACAATAATTGTTAGGGATAGGGTGAGAATTTTTTATCAAAATTTTAGAGAATATTTACAAATTTGGTATTCTTCACAAAAGAATAATATATTTATTCAAATTAACATACTTTATGTACAAAAAAATTTTGAAATAGTATAAATATTAAACGTGTGGATAAATTATATATAAAGTTAAATTTTTTATTTTGATAGTTATAAAATCATAAAAATAAAATATATCATTAATTATAATATTATAATTTAATTTTGTATAAAAAATCATAACAAATTCGGGTGGCCACAAAGTATATTATCCGCGAAAAATTTAAATATTATCCACAATTACACTGGAGAAAATTTACAACATAATAATCACATAAATTGTAAAACTATTTATCAAAAAAAAAAAATTAATAAAATGTTTAACTAGGTAATTTGATAACAACAATTGATTGGTCAAATATAATGGGTGCCATTTTTATTAAATGTAATTGATTATATTGAAATATTAACATCATTTAAATTTATACACATTTTTTACTTATAATTTTTTTTATCTTATCATATATCATAATTATTTTTAAAATTAAAAAAATAATTTAACTGTTAGATAATATTGACAAATAATAAAATTTAAATAATATTGGTGTAAAAGTGAATACAAATTTATATAATCACAACATTACTCATTAATTATATTGTACTACACAAATAATTATAACTTATAATAGTAGATGAGTGTTATGAACACATCAATTTACATATATTTTTGTACCTAACTACTTTATATAAATTTGATCATATATAAATATTATTTAAAAAAATAAATTATTTATCTAATTTTTAAAACAATTATGATATATGACAAACATAAAGGATATAAGTACAAAAATATGTATAAAATTAAATGATATTAATATTTATCTATGGGCATTATACATTGTAATTTTGTTTAGGAATACATGAAAAACTTTTTTTCTTATCATTTTCATGGAATACATGTAAAACTTAAAGGGTAATTAATAGGGTTAAGTTATTAACACACTTTATTTTATTGTTTTTATAATTTATTTGTTGTTAATTGCATTTAAAAATTATCTAAAATATTATTATACTTTTAATATATTTATTTTATACTAATTAAAATTTATTACGAGTATCTTCGTTAATTTTTAAAATTGATAATAGATATGTTATAATATCCTAATATATATATGTGTTAAAATTTATTGTTATACAACAGATAATTATTATTATTTATTTTTTGAATATATTCTTCATCAATTATTTTATCTACATTTTTTATTAGATATTATTAATCTTAAATTTTATTAATTTAAAATATCACGTCATTATACATTTTAAAAATAATAAATAATTTTTAGTGCAACACAATAGCTTTCTAAGTAATCTATTCTAGTACTAGTAATAATAATTTACTCAATAGTTTTCTAAGTAATGTATTCTAGTATCAGTAATGCTAGTTTTTTATGTTTGAAACAAATATCAACTTTAAGTATAATTATTTATTGAATTCTAAGTGTATTAGCTTTTAGGGTGTAATTATTAATAGAAAATATAATAAAATAGTATCAAATTAAAAATAAATTAAAATAATAAGTAATTGAGATAGATTCATTCTTAACATTTAATTTTGTTTACTAGCATTTAATTTCATGGAATTAGATTAATTTTGAGTATTAAGTGAGCATGTTGAATAGAGCTTATGAGAATGAAACTAATTAATTTATTAAATTATCATTCTATTATTAAATTTTATTTTTCAACTTTATATATTGTAGGTAATATTAATATTTTATTTTATTATCAAATTAAAGAAAAAGTTATTTTGAAAATCACATTTATTGATAATAACGAATCGATAAATATTATTCATGAGAGCTGAAAAATTACAGAAGTTGTCTCCCATATACATTAATTGTTTTAATTGAGTTGGAATACATGATATCAGAAAAAAATTATTTATGCAGATTAGTAAGTTATAATAAATTAAAAATAAATTCAATTATTTTAATTAATAAATAATTATTACAATATATATATATATATATATATATATATATATATATATATTATAATAGTTGTTATTGTTATATAACAATTTATTGAGCATTGACTATTTTAAGTTTCCTAAAAGTCAAATCACATATCAAAAAAGGCAGAAAAAATTAATGAGTTTTTTGAAAATAGAACCACATAGAGATGGATGTCTTCCCTTTATGTATGATAATGGAAGACATGTGCCTTCTTCTACTACATAGTAAATGGAGAGAAATTGTCAACTTTTCTTGTTGCCCATTATTTCTTTCATCAAACCAATTAGCACACAAATTTATGAGGTGACCTTACGCTAGCTTGTCTTTTTCAAAGTGATTTTTTTATTATTCTTTTTGATTCTTTGTATGAGCAATGCTGAAATTATATTAATTTATATTTATAATTACATATATATTAGTTATAGTGTGAAAAAAATAACTATTTTTATTTTTATTTTTGAAGCTATTTAGTTATATATAACATTAAATATGGGTATAGATTTAATATTTATTTTCTTTATATTTGAGACCTGATATAAATGATATATTATAGTATGTTTAATAAATACAATTGAATTTATTAATTTATATCAAATAAAAAATTAATATAATAATTAAAATATTGATATATATACATCTATCAAGCTAGATGACAATTTACTTTCTTTCTATTTTTATTTTATTTTTTGTTCATGTCAAATATTGTTCACCCTTTTCAAAGCCCATTAACCCATTAAAGTTGTGTGAACTATTTTGAGTTGAAAACTCAATTCCAATGGAACTGACTTATTGCCAATCCTAACCTGACTAGTTTGGAATTTTAATGATGTTGTGAGAATAAGAATAAGGGGAAGAAAAGAAAAAAACCTTTTTTTTTCAAACCGTAGGAAGTTCAGACTAATGTTGGGTTTACAATAATCTGTCTTTATTGTTCAATATTATTATATTTCTTATCAGTTAAATTATAACACTTAAACAAATAGAAAAATAAAGAGAGAAAATTGAAATTAGATTAATTATAGTGAAATATAATAATTTATCTTACCAAGTACTATAATGTAAATGAGAGGATAGAAAACAAGATAGAAGATCCAAAGCCATCTTTCTATCGTGGCAAGGAATCTAGTAGGTCTTAGGAAAAGCAGGGGATGATATCTAATTGGGCCAAGACAAACACTATACACTCACAAACTAGTCCTTTTGTGCCCATTAAGAAGTAGTAGTTTTGTATACGTGAGGTGAGTAGAAAATTTATGTTACAACTCAAAACATGAAGAAAATAAAACATCAAAATTAATGCCGTAACATTTAAAACCCATTTTTTTCCTTTCCAATATATATATTTGATTTGAATTTAGATACACTTTTAAATAATTATAAATTTTTAAGAGATTTTAAAGATTTTTGATATATTTTAAGAGATATGTACAGTGTTTGGAGGGAAAAGATAAAAATAAAAATCTGCAAAAATTCATTAAAAAAACTATCAATAATCATTTGTAAAATTTCGTAAAATCCTATAGAGACAAAATGGATACGAAAACTTAAAATAAATAAATGAATAAGTTGATTTTATTTATAATCATTAGGGGTTTATATAACCATACAAAAAATTGAAAAATGAGTAAAAATAGATAACAAATTCCCCTAAATGATAACATAATTTGAAAATATCAAACAACATATCCTTAATTTTAGGATTTATTTTAACAAGAATATTTTTAAACTGATCACTTCCAACAATCCTTCTTCCATTAAGCTTATTGCTTCTAAAGAACAATTATTTCATATTTGGGACTTTATAGACTTCAAGTTTTTCACGAAATTTTTGAAAATCTTTCACCTTCAATGGTTTTGTCATCGGGTCTGTGATTTGGTTTCGAGTTCTATAAAGAACCAAATTAACTGCTCCTTCTTTAATGAGATCTCTAAGAAAGCAAAACCGCACATCTATGTGTTTAGACCGACTATGTAACATGGCATTCTTGGAAAGATTAATAGAAGAACTGTTATCGCATTTCAATTTAGTGCCTCATTCTTGAGAATGACTTAGTTCTTTCAACACTATTCTTATCCAAATTGCTTAGCATGCGTAAGCTGCTGCTGCTACAAACTTGGCCTCACTTGTTGATAGAGTAAAAATGGATTGTTTTTTTATAACCAGGCTACTGCACCTTTGTTTAAAATATAGCCAGAAGTGCTTTTTCGATATTCTATATCACTTGTATAGTCGTTGTCTGTGAAAGCCAACAAATTACCATCTCCTCTTCTCTTGTATAGGATTCCATAATTAATGGTTCCTTTTAGATATCTCAATGTTTTTTTGTTGTTGCTTGTAGATGCAACTCGATTGGATTAGACATGAAATGAATAATTAAATTTATAATGAGTATAAGATCTGGTCAAGTTGCTGTAAGATACATAAGACTTCCAAAAATCTACTTGAAATAAGTTTCATCAACTTTGACTCTCTTTTCATCCCTGTATAATTTATATCTTGGAACTATGGGATTACAAACTAAATTGCATTCTTTCATGCCAAAATGGTTCAATATTTTAACTATATTTTTTTTTGACATATAAAAATGCAATCAGATCCTTGTAGAACTTTGATCCTAAGGAAAAACCTCATTTTTTCTAAGTCAGTCATATCAAACTCTTTTTTCATAGAGCATTTAAATTCACACATCATATTTTCATCATCACTAATGAACAAGATATCATCAACATAAATACTTATAATGAGAATTTTACCTTCTTTACTCCATTTAGGGAATAAGGTCTGTTCACTATGACTTTTCTGAAATCCCTTAATAACATAAGACTCAATTAGACTAAACCAAGCTCTTGGGGATTGTTTTAGTCCATAAAGTGTTTTACTCAACTTGTATACCTTCTACTCACGACCCTTGATGAGCTAGTAACTCTACTAACTTCTAAGTTTGATTCCTCTCAATGAATTTAATTTCTTCATCCATAGCCAAACGTCACTTTGAACTTTTTACTGCTTCCTCAAAACTCAACGGATCTGAATATACATTAAATGCCATATTCATTTCCTCTTCTTCTGATAGTCCTTCACCCAAAGCATAATCACTTGTCCACAAAGAAGGATGCATGTTTATGCCCTTCCTACCGTTCATGCCTTCTTCATTGGTAGTTGTTGAAGAGATATGTTCAGTTTTGTCTATCCCAGCTTTTGTACTTCTTTCAAGTTCTTCCATATTTTTGCTATCATTCCATTCTATATCCATCAACGACTTCTTTTCATAACTTGCATCCCAATTTCGTTATTTATCTTTTTCAAATATTACATCCTGGCTTGCAACAATTTTTGTGATAGTTGGATCATACAGTATGTACCCTTTGGACTCATTACTCACACTAAGAAGCACACAACTAATGCTTTTTTTAGAGTTTTGTTCTTTTGCATATGGTATATGGACATGTCCCACACATCCGAATACTCTAAAATTCTCCAATGAATGCTTTTCACCACTCCATACCTCTTCTAGGGTTATTTCTTTGATAGTTAGTGTAGATGACCGATTCAAAACATATATTGCCCATCTCACTGGCTCAAGCCAAAATATTTTTAGCAACCTTTTTTCTGACAATATTGATTTAACAAGATTTATTACAGTTCTATTTTTGCGCTCGACTACTACATTTTGTTGTAGAATGCAAGCCATTGTCAGATACCTTTTTATGCTATTCTGCTTGCAAATCTCATTGAACTCCATAGAGTTAAACTCTTCTCCTATATCTGTACGCAAACACTTAACATGAAAACTAGTTTCCTTTTTCACAAGAGCTTTGAAACATTTGAAGAAACAAAATGCTTCTGATTTTTGTGACAAAAAATATATCCATGCTTTCCTAGAATAATCATTTATGAGGCATAATATGTACCATTTATTACTATTGGAATATGGAGTAATGTGGCTTCATATGTCTACATAAATTAATTGTAACTTCTGAGTTGCTCTCTATTGGCACTTCTTGGGAATATAATCATGGTGTTGTTTTCCTTTCATGCTTCTGCAGAATTTTATAATTCAAAAAGGTCTTTAACCATTCCTTTTGACTACAATGTCTTCAAACCCTTGTAGCTAAGATGAGCATATCTATGATGCCATAGTTGAGTGATATCTTGTGCAATAGCATTGTAGCATGAGTCACTTTGAATGGGAGCTTGGGAAAATAGTACAAACATTTTATTTGGTGTCATGTTTGTTTGAATAATCAAACCCCTGTGAGGATGATATATCCGACACATTCCTGATTGAATTACAATAGCTAGATCTCATTCTTGTAGTTGGCCTAAACTTAAGAGATTATTCTTAAGTTCAAGCATATAAAATACTTTAATGATCACATGAGCTATTCCATTCACCCTCAACTTCACATTTTCCTTTTCAAGCACTTTCATTTGAGTGTTGTTTCCAAGCTTCACTATATGTCTGAAAGAATCATCCATTTCATTGAAAGCTAATTTATCTCCATATATGTTATTCGAGCATCATAAGGTTAGGAACTATACCTCATCTCCTCATATGCCATCAACAAGAGCTCTTCTTTCTCATCAAACTCTACATAATTTGCCTCCTTATCCTAGGAAGGACATTCATACTGATAGTGCCCGAGTTTGTGACATTTGTAACACTCAATTGTAGCTCGATTGAAGCTTTACCTTTCCTTTCCTCTACTTCGTCCTCTATAGGTGATTATGTCTCTTCCTCGTGTAACAAGGCTCTCCTCTAAACTTACTTTCAAAGCATGTTCTTCGGCATTTTTCTTTCGATATTTCTATAACCATGAGAGAATTAATATCCTTGGACTCTTCAATAGAACAAACAATGTAATTAAATTGTTCTGTTAAAAAGCGTAAAATATTTTCCACTATCTTAACATTTGGAATGTTTTTTTCCATAATTTCGCATATCATTGGCAACTGTCATTACCTTTGAAAAATAATCAGAAAAAAACTCTCCAACTTTCATTTCTAGCACTTCAAAATCTCGATGAGGTGCTTGAAGTTGAGCACATTTAACTCTTGCATTCCCTTAAAACTTTCTCTTCATTGATTCCCATATTTGTTTACATGTGTCTTTTTGAAGCATGGTCTTCAAGGTTAACTTGTCAATGGATTGAAAGAGGTAATTTTTTACCTTTAATCTTTCAGCTTGAGCTCCTCTAACTTTTTATTTTTGTGTATTAGTTGTCATCTCCCTATTGTCATGCTCAAAATACCCAGTTTTAATGAGACTCCAATACTCTTTTGATCGCAAAATTTTTTCCATCAACATACTCCAATGATCATAATCTCCATTAAATTTAGAAAAGTTGGACCGAACAAAATTACCATTTTCTTCTACTGTCATCTTTTAGTCTTTCTCTCGATGTTTCTCTTAAGATACTACAGTTCCTAACCTCACACTCAAGTGTTTACAATTAGGTCCCCGTTTGAAACTCTAATACTAAATTGTAGAGACAAAATAGATAAGAAAAACTTAAAAAAAAATGAATGAATATCATTAGGGGTTTATAGAATCATACAAAAAAACCAACGTAACAGAAAAAATAGCTAACAAATTATTAATTTGAAAACGCCAAACAACAACTTATTCTAAACTTTAGGATTTATTGTAACAAAAATATTTCTAAACTAATTACTTCCAACAAATCCATCTATTTTTATAATCATTTAAAATAAATATCTTTTTTAATACAACTTTTTTAAATACTAATTAAATTCAATGATTTAAACTCCATAAAATCATTAAAAACCTTATTTCAATATAGCCCAAAAGACTTTAGCCAATATTCCAACACATCGAAGCAAAGTTTTAAAACATGGTATTCTGTTTAATTCTCAGTTTTAATTAATTATCAAAAATATGTGGAAGGTAGTAGCTATCATTGATGATAGTTATGCGAGAATAATTTATTGATGTTGGAGTATACACGTTATTTTAGTATTTTCTTTTTTCTTTTTATAAAAAATTATATTAATATTAAATTTCATTAATACAAAGTATCATATCATTACATATTCAAATATCAATAAAAATTTATTTTAACTATAATTCTCAATATAAAATATCAATAAAAATTTATTTTAACTATAATTCTCAATATAAAGGTAATGTCTTTGATTCATTTATAGCTCAATTTTAAAAATAAAATATTTTTAATTAAAATTAACTATCATGTTTATAAATATATTGAATTTTATTATAATTTATAAACAAATAATTTGACTAATAATAATAATAATAAATAATACTCTTAAAATTTATAATAAAAATAAATAACAATTCATCCTATTCAAATTAATGGATATAAGCCCTAAAAGGAGAAGGAACGCTCTTTAGGTCAAGTTCATATATTTTTATCATTTTAAAAAAATTCTAGTATATCATTTCATGTTGACGATACTCAATTTAAATTATGATCATTTAAACACGTCAAATTAAATATTATTCAATTTTATTAAGATATTATTTTTATTATTTTATTTTATAATTTCTCAAAATAATTTTATTTTTTTATAATATTCAAAAATATATAAATTTAAAATGAAAAACACAAGCACACAATATTGTGTGATTCACACCCCAGTGAACAAATAATCAAATCAATTCATCTAAATTAAAAAATTATATCTAATACGTTATATTCAAATTAAAAAATATATAATTCGTTCGGATTTGAATTAACAGATTTTATAATTCAATTCAATCCTAATTATTATTAAATTATAAATAAATGTATATTTTATTTTATAATGTGTTATATTTAAATATTATTCGTACAATAATTATATTAGATTACTATTTTAACTTTAAAAAAAATATAAATATTTATAATAATTTAATAATTATATTGTCATACGTCTTATGCTTTTAATTTTCTTAATTGTAATTATAAATAATAATTTTTGCTATAAATACATCAATTTAAAATGTAAATATTGTATATATTATATCTTATATATTATAATAATTTATAAATAAATTTTATTATTACTCAAACATTATCTGATTTAAGAAATTTGATATTTTTGTATTCCAATTAGTTTAAATTAATTACATAATCGAGTTAAATTTGCATTAAATTTTTTAATATCATTTAGATACGTGGCTCACAATGACCCTACACTAAATTAAACTAATTAGGTATTAAATGAGTGTTTTCTTTTTGGTATACTTCGTTAAGTTGTTTGCACTTTTGAGCTAAAGATTCAAATGTTTACCACATAATTTGTTTATAATCAAATCAGTACTGTAATTTTTGTTAGCCGTCTTTATCTTTGAATCAGAGTTGGAGTTGATTGAAATTATGTATGATCCCAACACCATTTTATCCCCTTTTTGTTTCAGTCGAACCACAAGAATTGCCTCCTAACTGGAACCTCACATAGATTACCAAAGGAGACAAAAATCAAAAATAAAAAAAAGCCAAAAGCTAAAACAAAGTAATGGAAATCAGAATTTATAGATGCTCATTCTGTCAGCACATTAGATAATAACTTCTCTTTTTTCTTTTTGATGTTAGAAGCACTTTTACAATATCTGAAAAGCAAAAACAAACAAACCCATACTTACTTTTGAGCAAATGCCAAAACAACGGGCCAAACTCACAGTTATGCCTACATCACATCATGTCAGGTAAAAAACACAGTTGGAGTAAACTGTAGAATCGTCAAAATCAATAAATAACATTAAAAGAGAAAGAAATAGAACAAGAATTCGTTCCATTTTGATGCTGTGCGGTTTTTACTCAACTCCAGTTCTATCCACAGTTCTGCTATAGAATGTATCATCCAAAATGATATGTCATTTGGTACTTTAATTTAAAAAAAATATACAAAATATATTATTTTAATATAAAAAACATTAAAATAATACAAACTACTTAATTAACCACTATTTAGAACGAAATGGTACATATAAACTAATCTTAAGTACCTTTATGATACTTTTCTAAAATATATATATATATATAATATACAGAGACCAAATTTAGAAAATTATCATAAACATGATTAATTACGGTCTTCTCTTAGTTCTAAGATTATCCAAATTCCGAATCCATAAAATAAAGTGCCTTTTTCATGTTTTAAAAATAACATATTTGATTTCCCACACCATGTAATAACACATTTTACTCACAAAGATATCATCAAATGCACAGATAACATATATACTGCTTCCAACAAACTAGGGTAAGTAATTATGCATTTAGCTCCTGTTATTGTCTACTGTCGCAAGATGTGTCAACCAGGTCCTGATCGTCTTTTTCAGCTTTGGCATCAGACCTGAGAACAAAAACCAAGATGCATGTTAACACTAGTTTGGGAAAATATATTTATTAGCAAAACAATAAATCAACTATATACATCACATGATAATGAACTGTATTCTTATATTTTTGTTGTAACATACTCTGTCTGTCGTACAAATTGTCCCCGAATGCGAGGCCTCTGTTCTGCCAACTTTTTTCTGCTCTGGTATCGAACCTGAAGACATGTAGAAACAAGTTGGAACAGTATGTTTCCATGTACAAATGAATCATAATCTCAAAATCAATGGTATCACTGCCATTACAAAGAAAATTTTCAAAATCATAATTCTTAGATGCTATTTTCCTTTTCTTAACTATACAACCTTTTAAGCTTATACCACCTGTTGAATCTCTGAACAAAAAACAAAAAGAGAGACTCAAAAGATCTGGAGTTCCAGAGTGACCATTAGCTGCCCAATCGGACAGCATGTTTGTGAGCAATTACTTGACAATAGTATTTGTTAGAGGTAATGTCCCAGTCCCACATTGATAAAGTTTATAAAAATCATGAGCCTCTCCACCCATTGAGTGCATGATTCTTATGGATTTTGATAGTATTGCCTTTAAAAGTAGAGGTTTGTCCTACATATTACTGTGATAAAAGTAAGCTTGCCATAAGGCCATGTCACAGTAACTTCAGTTTTCTTTCTTATCTGAAAGAAATTATTTATTACAATGAGTCAGCAGTCTGCACGTGAGACAAAACTATAAACTAATTTCAACAAAATAATGTTGTACTAAAAACTCAGAAGCTACGTTGCTGCAATTTTAAGGGGGGAAATGGAGTTATTTTCTGGACGAAGGCATTACAAGATAAAAACGTTACCTTCTTTTCAAAACATCTCTCTTTTCTTTTTTGACGAAATTTGGTCAAAGCAGCCTCTCTATGTGCAATCCGGTTTTCATCAACCCGACTGCTATTTCCCCTGCTAATGTCACCGGTTCCACTATTTCCAGCTGCTCCATTGTCACTTTCAACATTTGTTACTCCTGCATTAACAGCAGTGTAACTCCCATTCTGTCCATTGCTTCCGTGATTACTTTCAGAAGCACTGCCATTCTGACTGTAGTTTCCATCTTGGCTTTCTATGGGGAATTCAAATGCATTGGACAACCCAGGTTGCTGAGTAGCTGAAGCAGTATTCTTTAGTGAGACGTCATCATGGTCTTGATGCAGCTGATGCTTCTGTTCGTTGTGAACATGATGGTAATAGTGGTGGTGATGGTGGTGGTGGTGCTGCACTTGAACACGTTGGTCTGTGATTGGCACCTGAACCGGCTCAGTTCTTGCATCATCTTCCTTGTTAAGTATAACTTGAGGAGCTAAAGAAATACAACCACTCCGCACAGGCCGGAAGGCAGAAGAATGGGAAGACTTGAATGCAGAGAGAGACTCTAGCTTGTCGCTGGCAGCTTCTAGCTTAGGCACAACATTTTCATTGGCAGAGCACACATCATTCTTGTTGCAATTCTCATTAGACTGCTGACTGGGAGGAATGGCATTTGAATCAGATGGGAAATTGTGCCCCGCTCCCCTACTATTTACAACTGAACTATTTTCACATGGAGAACAGCCTCCTACCTTCCCTGCGGGAGTCTGATCAAGATTTGAAAATGTCAGAGCTGTCTGCCAACCATTGCGATAAAAATTATCAAACAGAGGACACTGCTGTTGATTCATCATAAAAATCTCCATTATTCATGAGTTTGAAATTTTATTAAATGTTTGTTTTATAATTTCTTCCGAAAGTGGCAGCAGCAGCCATATTGATCGCAATACTGCAGAACAATCAGTAAAATGGGAATTGTGAAAATTTTACTACAGACAGATAAGCTCAGAGCATTCAAAGACAACAAACTTGCACACGCGCACACACACAGGAAAGATTTTGTCAACCATGCCTTCAGTCTATGGCCTGAGGTGCTATAGCAGATTACCTGATTAGTGGAAGAGACTGTATTGTACCTGCAAAAGGAGAAAACAAAATAGTGATAATTAAACTCTGATATTCTACAGTACCAAAAATGATTATCTTGTCTCATTATCTTCCTTACTTTGAGAATGCTGACAGATCTGAATGTCTTAAAGTTCTGCATTCATCAAGGGCAAAATTTCCAACATTTGCCCCTCTCGACCTTCTTAAAGTTAGCTCCAGTGATGGTGATTCTCCAGAATCAAATGTTGCCTTGATTTGTGAAACATCAGAAGTTCCAAATGGAGCTTCAAAGATTCTGCTTTCAACCTTTTGTTCAGTATAATTAACATTTATGCTGCTGCTCATATTCTCAATCTTACATTCCAGTTGTCCTTTGTTAAATTGCTTACCATCTGCATCATTCAATTGTTTAAAGGAATGGATAACTTATATCATTATTCACTTTATTTATTTAGATTTCCAGATACTACTGCTTCCAAGACTTTGCCAGTAAGCAATATTCTATGAAGATTATCAAAAAGAAGAAAGAAAAGAAGTCTTCAAGCAATGGAATTTTCAAGTATATGCAATATGGAAAGCTAGATCAACAGTATCAGGCATACCGAGTTGCTCATCTTGTTTTATGCACCCTTTTTGTCCAGTAAAATGCACCCACATATTGCTACATTTTTCAGGCTTAGTATGGATCACCTGGGCACAGATGCTATCAGGGGCATCAGCGAATCGACCCTCAAGGGACATCTGCTGGGAGCTGTCAACTTCATCTGCTCTTAAGTTCTGTTGAAGAAATATTCAAAAGTTAGCTACAGAAGCAACCTCCGGAAGGCATGGTGAAAATCTAGTTTTGAGCTTTGACCATTTACATCTCAGTAATCTCACCAAATGAATTGTAACTAATAACGGATTGTAAGTAACTCAATATAAAGAAATTACAGGGTCCTTTTTTTTTTTGGCCTCAATACTTATGCATACTTATGCATGTATTGTCATCACCAAATGACTTATTGTCCGTCATTGTGCTTGCATGAAAAAAGTCCAGTTCAAGATTGCCCCCCCCCCTTCTGTAATAAGTTCCATATAAACATTTGAACCATTGCAAGGCAAGTATAATGCATCAGTTGGGAATAGATAAATATAGATGTTGATTATTCACATAACTGAAACATAAAGAACATATCATATTTTGAAAAGAAAAAAAAAGTTCAATTACCTTAATATGAAGGTATGCTAGTTTGAACATTACCTGAGTACCACTCTCGTTATCACTTCCATCTTGAATACTCAGACCAGTGCTCCCATTGTCATGCTCATTGCTGCCGCCATTATCATTTTCGGACTCTTCGTTACTTTTCAATTTTGCAGATTTTCTATTCTGCGTCCCACTTTCACTCACACTACCACTACACTGCAGGCATTGAATAATCCATAATGGATATCAAATATCAGATCCACTAATTGCTTTACAGTAAAAATAAATAAAGATAATGATGCATAAGCACATCATAAGTTCTTATTTGTAGAAACACAATGTCCCTACTTAAATGGGACCTCAATGAGGGTAAGTGGCATAATGAAGAGCATTTTAGCCATGAGTAGGGATGCTGAAAGACAAATCCCAGGTCAAGCTGGAAACATTGCTAACGGGGAAAAATGGTACAGTAGCACCTCCGTAAATGGTGGGAAGCAAACAAATCAAGGGAGGTAGGGAGGGACTCTTGTAAGCTATCATCATTAGTTATTAATTAAAACTTTAAACCCCGTGTTTTCACTGAGGTGACAGTTCATATAGGTGGTTGAATATATTCTAAGTGAAAGTGTAAAGCAACTCACACTGTGGCATCTCCTCCAAACATGCTGCCAAAGGTTTTTAAGTTCATTCTTCCGAATAGGTTTCACTAGAAAATCAACTGCTCCCTTGGACAAACACTTGAATACTATTCCCATAGAATCATGGGATGACATCACTGCATGCAAAAAATTCATCAGATGTGGAAACAAAAACATCAAATCATCAATACAAAAAGAACCTCAAATACCAAAATGATGATTCATACGTACTGAAAAGGGATACTTACTAATGACTGGAATATTCTTTAGAGTTTTGTGGCTCATAATTTTGCATAGAAGGCCAATTCCAGATAAAGCAGGCATAATGACCTCTGTTAGGATAAGATCAGTGCGATTATCTGGGTCTTCTAAAACTTTCCAGGCTTGAAGGCCATTAGCAACAGCATTAACTGCCAAAATAATAGAAATTATGAAATGTTTACGCTAACGGAATTTTTAAAGATCCGTTGGCTTCACTTAAGGATTTGCCTAGCCTTGGACAAGACAAGTTCTTCGCCAACAAATATCTAAAGCACCAGTCTTCTTGAAACCTTGAAAGCGTACTAATGTAAATTACAGCCCAAACACTCACACGATGTAATACTCTTGTGTAATATGAATGATAATTTATCAACTGGGAAATCAATTATCACAAGAATTAAAATAATACATATCAATTTAATTTGGAGTCATGACTATGGAAATACCCGGCAAAAGGTACTTCACATTCCAAATTCTAGATAGGAAAACTCTAACCATCCCAAATTTGGAGAAATTCTATCCAATGTGCCTACAAAATAATTGGCCCTTGAATTGTGGGTTGACCCCACCCCAACTTTTGAGCACCAATATCAACGTATCAGCAAATAAAAATTACCATTTGGGATGGGATCAATCATAGTTTGGGGTAGATAGAACTACTACTCTAGATATAACGAAGTTTGAACCGATTATCATCTTATATAAGGATAAGAGCAGGAGTGATCAGCCTGTTACACAAATGCCCATTGATGCAATCCATTGCGAAAGGAACATGACCATGTAAGTCTGTCACTTACTTGGAGGCTGGGAAGTGAATACAAATCCTAAGATTTATTAAAAGCAGAATTTGAAATTAAAATGATACTGGAGATTAGAGATTCAAATAACTTTATTAGATTGTTAATTAAGGCAGACAGTGGTATCATTGAAGTATATTAAATTTAAAATGAACATTAATGCATTGCACAGATTACTGCAACAAAACATGACCAGTAGGCATAACTGCAAAGTTTAGATGGCAAGAACTAACCTTCATAACTGCAATTTCGAAGCAGAGCACCAACAACATGCCGCGTAGAATCATCATTCTCCACAAGTAAAACTTTCAACGATTGGACAGGAAGAAACCTTTCCCAACGAATACCTGGCGCTTGAGGCTGAGGATGCAATGGCTGCAACCGGTCATTGACCTGGCTACTTTCAGTGTGACCATTGCTTATGTTTCGATTCAGATCATTAGTTCTTGAGTTATCTTCCTCAGACAACCTCCAACCTTGCCCTTCTCCCATCACACCATTACTAACTTCCTTTTGCTCAATACACATGATTGTTTTGGTATGCCAGCCTTCCTTAACAAACAGGGTGGGTGGGTGGTCCCATCAAACAGATTCAAAAGGACCAATGATAAGGAAATGCACAGGTTGCATTGAGCAGATATTCTTGTTCAGTCTACCACTGCACTCATAAATGGCGTACTTCATAAAATCAACTTCTGCAAAATGCAGACATTTTGTTCAAATCTAAAACCAAATGTCAATTCCTCAAGTGCCAAGTAGCAAAAAAGTATAAACTACAATAATAGCAAAGATAGCACAAACCCTGAACCTACTCCCCACGTCACCGACACAAAAAAGAATCAGCATATAGCTCTAAAAGGGTCAATCACTTCAATCCAATCATTTCAAAACCATCCATTTAAGAGGTTACCTATAATACATATCATACAACAAATCTTAACGAAATTCCAACATCAGATGCTTCACTTACTAGACTCAAAAAAACAGAAACCATTCTTCACAGAACAACACTTGAAAAATAGTTCTTTATGCAATCATAACCAAAGCAGAGCAAACAAACATCCAAAATCACTCCCTGCACCTCATAATCTCTCCATAGGAAACGAATTAAACTTAGAATCCTCAATTATATGCAAGTTGACAAGAACTATATGCCAATAGATCATAATCAAGAGCTCTTACTGAACCTATCCTCCTCTAGTAAACTTATAAACCCTCACATCAATGTCCAAATTTGATTCCATAAAATAGAACGGTTAAAGAAATCAAATAACATAATGCAAAAATCTCTTCAATCAATCTCTTCTTTATACATAACTCAACAAACAGAATAAAGTACACTAAGCAGTTAAAGACTAATAATAATCCAACAAGATATACTGAAATTCAAATTAGATAAATAATAATAATAATAATAACAAAAAAAGAAAGGCACAATCAAAAAATAATATTAAAAAAGGACCTGAAAAGATTGTCAAATGAAGAAACCCCCATTGATAACCTTGACTTTAAGCAGAACGAAAAAAACCAAAAAGAAGATCAGAACTACTACTAGATTTTTAAATCAAAAACTTCAAAGCATGAATCAGGAAACGGCGAAGCAGATTTCAAAATGATTCTCAAGCTATTTCTTCTTCTTCTCTGTTAAGATTGAAAAGTAAAAATAAAAAGATAATAGTTTCAGAAAACAGCTCGACTAGTTTTAATATAATATAATAGAAGAGGAGGGGAGGAGAAGATATTATTTGGGGAACTGATGACGTGTAAGAAGTGGAGGCTTGATTGGTTCCATAGTGTCAACGTAATCTGACACGGCAAAATCTTAGCCATTGAAGTTAGTCTGATCTGTTCAAAATCTAAAGCCGGGACGTGAAAGAATGAGTTCGAATCTTATACGCGCGATTAGATCTAGGAGTTTTTACGTGGCACGTTTCACGCTCAGCTAATGGTATCGGTACGATTTGATTTGTTTTTGAAAACCCTAATGAAATACGACGACGTTTCAAGGTCTAACAAGGTGCAATCTATCTCACTTTCTTTAAGGAGTGTTGGTTAACCGAACTAATAAATTTAATTGATAAAAAATAATAATCAATTCGATTTATTAAAATCTATAAAATTAATCAAAATTAAACAATTTTAATTGATTTAGATTGAGTTTGATGGATTGGTTATCATCAAGATTTTTTTTTCTTTTTAGTGATAAAATATTTATTATATTAATTTTAAGTTTTAAATAATGATTAAGTTTAAAATGATTTTAATTTTTTTACATGTATTATAATTCTAAATAACATATAAATAAAAAATATAAATTATATGCATAAAAAAATAATTAAGTTAAACAGTACTCATATAATTAAATAAATACTAATATAATTTATATAGTATTTTTGAGTTTAATCCCATTAATCGTCATTATTTAAAATAAAATAATTTATCAAATAAACACACACTTTTAATATTTTAAATTTTTATTTAACAAAATTATAATATTAATATTAAAATAAATAAAATAGTAATACTAATGGATAATATCAGCTCCAATGAGTTTTCATTATCAAAAATAAATCAACATATTTTGTATTGATTTTGAGATTTTTAAAACCAATTCAATCCAATAATCCAATAGAAAAGATAAAACTAACAAAATATGAACTAGGTTCACGTTAATGAATTAGTTTGGATCAAGGTAAATTTGGGATACCTTTACTTGTAACCATAGGAGTTTCCTAATCATGTTCTCTTTTCTTTTTCAAAATGGATATAACATTTAAAATTGAAGATTCCAAATTAGGAGTTTCTTAATTTGGTATTCAAGTATGTTTACATGTGTATATGTTTTCCTTTATAAAAACAAAAAAAACAAAAACTGAAATCCATTTATCCTCTAATTTTTTTCACATAATTTCACTTTTAATCTCTTAAAAAAGAAATATTTTTTACATTACAAGAAGAATCATTTCTGAATACGAAAAAACATTTGTTTTCCATTATATAATAAAAAACACATGTGAAATGCATATGGAAGGTTAAAAATAAAAATCCATAATGCAACTAAACCAATCCTTTATTGTATTCATCATATCTGATATACAGCATACATAAAACCACCACAATAAAGCCTTCTCTATGTGCACACCAATATTTCAAAACAATGCATCTGAAATCTCTATTCTTCATCCTTTCAACAAAAGGGACACCCAATCCCTTGAGAATCTCATCACATATGTCGTACATTTTCAAACAAACCCAATACATTTAGGCAACAGAGTATTTAAAAACAAGGGAGTAACTACAACCAATACTTGATTCATGAAACTTTAGAGATCCAGTTAACAGAAACATAGTGGCTACTACAATTTATGAGGTTACTAAAGCAAAATTTCTGGGTTGAAATTTAAGGACTCTTTCCATATGAGCTCCTTTATCTCTTCTTCATTCAATGATAACCGCTCAAAATCAAAGCTAAAAGGAGATGGGCAAATGGGCTCCTCGTTGATCTCATGAAGGCTTGACAGGTATGGGTGATTCAATGCTTCCTCAACTGTGTTAAAGCAAAAGAAAGGTACAATGAAAGATAAACTAATCGAAATTTAAACGGTACACAGCTTACGTAATTTATGAATGGGGGATTTACCGGTAATGCGTTTAGATGGATCAAAAACTAGCATTTTTTCTGCAAGGTCAATAGCCAAAGGCACAGCATTAGGGAACTTGTGGGCAAATGATTGCTTGGGATGACGTGGGAGCTGCTTAAGGTATTTCCTAGCATTATCACTTCTTAGGAATCCAAGATCTGTATCTTCTGGTGAACCAAGCAGCTGTTTTGAGAATCAAATTACATTTTAGCTTAACAGTAGGGATGTCAATCTTGTCATGTGAGCATGCTCATGTCGCGCTATTCGTACCAAATTCACATGTTTTTTAAAAATATGAAAATTTTAAATAATTTTAGTCGAATTATTTATTTAGAACAGTAACAAATACCTGTATGTTTACAAGCACAAAACAATTACAAACAATCCTAAATAAAAATTCAGTTTTGTTGCGTTGATGTTGTGTCGTTGATGAGACTATAAAAGTAATTATCATTACAATTTTTACTTAATATTTGTTCGTTTTATTTAATAAAAAGTATTTTTGGAATTGAAAATATTAACAAAATATGAACTTTTATGTGAAAAGGATAAAATTATAATTTTTTTTTGGATTTTTTATGAATTTTTAATATAAAACCAATCAAAAATTACTACGTGTACGTTATTCAAGCAACGGAGTTGACCGGGCAAGTCATGTAGTTGTCATACCAGTAAAGACAACCAATTGCAAATCGCCACGGATGCAACGCTACGCCATGTGTCAAAACGATGTTCAATTCAACTTCGACCATTGATCAACTGATCTGCCACGAGTCATCACCTCATTCGTGAATTATTTCCACCTATACGCCATATCATCCATTACCGCAAACCATGTTGCGTCGCGTGGCGCTGACTCAACATCTATTGACCAGAAAAGTCTTCTCTTATCACGTGTCGATCTCTGATTCGCCTAATGAATTTGGTATACCACGTGTCACGCTGTTAATTTTTGCTTGTTTTAATATTAACCCTATATTTGAAGTTGATCTTACAGTATATATTCCACCAAAGCTATATTTAATCCCTAATCACTCCATAAACCCAATGAGTCATAATAACATAATTTTTATTAGTTTTGGAGCTAAGAATAGAGAAAAATACATAATAATTCAAAAATAAATGCAATTTTGGTGAAGATTTAAAAGGAAATTAGTATTACAATTTAAGAGATTGATTGTATTTCTTCTTTTACCAATTTTTGTCTTTATTTAAAAAAATTAAAACTTTATAAACAAAATTATATCTACTTAATTTATTAAACTAAAGATCTTATGAACCCAAATTTCACCATATGATGATCTAATATTTTATACAAATTATTATTTTAATTTTATCTTATTAATTGTTTGGCTAACAATTTATCTACAGAGATAATTATATAGATTTGAGAGAATTATTCAATTATTTGTCTTGATTAAATAACATATATAATTTCTAGATAGAGATGTATAATTCTTATGTATGTGATCCATAATTAATAAACTAAATGAATAATACACAATTTAATTGACATGAGTGATTAAATTAATAAGCATATGTGTAGTTTACTTGAAATAAGAATACATGTTAAGTTAAATTCAATTAATCATGTAATTAATTGATAATTATATTGAGAGGATTTTTATGATTCACATGTTTAGAAAATTGAGAAATTAAATATTCTTAAATATTTTCTCATATATCTTCTTAGTTACTAAATATAATTTAATTAATTATTGTTATTTACTTTTAGTTATTTTAATTTTGTTTCCTTAAAATATAAAAACACAAAATTTGATTTTTATTTTTTTAGTTTTAAAAATTAGTTTTTAATAACATAATCTTCGTGATAACATTTTTTTCTTATCATTATATTACTTGTTACAATACATATACTTGCATATTCATTACACATAATTCGTGTATACGATCAAGTTTTTGGTGCTATTACCGACGATTATAAATATTAAAAATTAATTTTTAATTTTATTTTATTTTAGTTATTTCTCTTTATTAATTTTTTAAATTTTAATTTTAATTCTAGTTATTTATTTGTATTTATTTGTTTGTTTTAGTTAATTTCCTTTATTTATTTTCTTTATTTTTTAAATTTTAATTAATTAATTTATTTAGTTTTTATTTTTAATTTAGACACATCGTTTAATGCTAATAGAATCATAATTGAAAAAATAACTAGCAATAATTATCAATGATCAATGAACAAAATTACAACCACAAGAAGAATAGCTTAAATGCAAGAAATAAATGATATTATGACACTTACAACGTGTCATCTTTGGTAAATCTTTTAAAGATTTAAAACTCGTCGAGTATAAACCAAGTCCTTGATTCAAGAGTGTCTTGTGTGTTTTATGCTGGAACTCATTTGTTTATAATTGTTCAGATAATCCTGAATCCGCATTTTACGTTGGTGATGTGAATCAAAACAATAATCTATACTCAAATACATATAGCCAAGAATGGAGACATCCAAATTTCTCTTAGAATAACAACAATCAATGTGATAATAAATTCAATCGTCAATCATTTTCACCACCTAGTTTCCAACAATTACAAGTCCAAGAAAAAAAACCACCTACTGAGAACAATACAAATGTTTTAATGAGAATGATGAAAGACTTCATCCAATCATTTAATACAAAAATATCAACTCAAGAGACTTCGATTCGAAATTTAGAAACTCAAATGGGACAACTTGCTTAGACTATAAGCTATAGGCCTCAAGATAACCTTTAAAGTGATAATTGTAAACCCAAAAAGATAAAGTAAGAACCGTTGTAAACCATTACCCTTGAGGAGTAATAAAACTTTAGAACAAAAAAGAAATAATTCAACCAAAGAAAAACAATCTCTACAAACCCATTAAAACTTTGACTAGAGGTTGTAGTGTAATCCTTATTAGAAAACTACCCCAAAAGTTAAAAGGTCCAGATAGTTTTGACATTCTTTACACTATTGGGAACACCATTTTGACAAGACACAATATGATTTGGGTTCCAACATTAATCTTATGTCATTATTGGTCTTTCAGAGATTGGGAGTTGGTAAAGTCAAACTCACTTCAGTAACATTACAAACGAAAAATAATTTAGTTAAAAGAACTCAAAGTATGGTAAAAAAACCTGTTAATAAAGGTAGACAGATTCATCTTTTCGACAGACTTTATTGTGTTAAACATAGAGGAAGACCATGACATTCTTATCATACTTAGTCTTCCATTTTCAGCAACTAGAAGAACACTCGTTGATATACAAAAATGTGAATTTACAATGAGAATGCAAGATGAACAAGTAAAATTTAAAGTTTTTAAAACATCTAAATTCCCTAATATTGATAATGTTAATGAATGCTTAAGGATAAATATTATTGATTGTGAGCACGACTTAAAAGAATTTATTGAGTCGCCTACACTTAAGAATTTAACACATGATGCTATGAACAAGGACATAAACTCACCAAAAAACAACTCAACCTGTTTCAATTTTGAAAGTGTGGAATCAAAGATTGATATTGTGAACTGTGTGAACTTTTTGAAGGAAACGTCTCTCATGTGTGTATCAAATGCGTTTGTAGAGAGTTTTGAAATAAGATCTAAGCTCAAACCATCAATTGAAAGGCCATTAAGTTTAGACCTCACACTTCTACCTTTCCATCCCCAATCATGTAAGCAAGTGGAAGAATAAAATAAAGATATGAAAAGGATACTAAAAATACATAAATTGGATGAGCTACGATTGAGTGCTAATAAGAATGCCAAAAAAGTTCAAAAAGAAAACAAAAATATGGCATGACAAGAGAATTAAACATCGTGTTTGCAAACCAAAACATAAGGTATCATTGAACAAATCAAGACTCAAATTGTTTCCAGACAAACTCAAAAGTAATTAGACACAGAGGGATGTACCTTAGAACTCGATATGATCATCTAATCAAGAACGTTAAACGTAACGCTGGTTGGGGGACAACCCAACTTATATTTTCATTGTTTTTGTTTTGTAGGTAAATAAATATGAAAAGCAATGACACAACTAGATTGAGCATTTTGACAACAGATATGGTGTGCCAAGGCCAAGGGAGTATTCTTTTCTTTTACCTTTTTTATATTTATATGTGCACATTGGAGACAATGTGCAATTTAAGTTTAGGGAAAAGAACTTCATTCTCTACTTTAGTATTTACCATACATTTTAAATTTTTAGTATTTTTATTTTTATTTTTATGATGTTTTTAATCATGATTTGGATATAAACTGATAAATATATGAAAATTAAATACATGCATGTTTGATGTGAAACATATGAACTCGATGATAAAAATTGGTTGTCATGACTAGGATAAGGAATGTAACATACTTGTTAAGATATTTACATTAATCACGTGATACGTTTGTTAATTTTAATTGGATTGATTCAAATTTTTATGTACATGTTCATGATTGATTTTGGTGTTCTTATTGAGAGAAAATTTGTAGTAATTAGCACGAGTTGATGAGATCTATCATGTTTTAGAATCTATTTGACCATTTCTCGAGCCAAAATCCTAAATAGTATTTAGCAAAAGAAATGATTTAGGACTTATTTAAATCAATTAAGTCTTTCAAGCTAACCATTGTTAATATCTGTAATCATCTATTTGAGCCTAACAAAGAACCTTTCATATCTTTAAGCTATATTTTATTCCTAACCAATAAACATTACCATTATCCCTACACCTTTAACTTGTATGAAAAGAAAAAAAATGCAATCATATGTTATGCTATACAGTGAGGTGAATTCACAACACAATTATTCCTCTAAAGAAAAAGAAAATAAAATTGAAATTAATTTTGAGAGTTGCAAAGTTACAAAAGAAAAAAAAAAGATATGGAATAAAAAAATATGAAAAAAATGATAAGAGAGAGTACACCAAAATATCAAATTAAAGCTCAATTGTGGTTAAAAAAAGCATGACGAATAAAAAAAAGCTAAGGTATGGAAAGAGCCAAAATGTCTTCATTTATCGACCCCAACTAAGTCTTACATTACAAGCATGTAAACTCCTTATTGATATTTAGCAAAGTGCATATTTATATTAGTAGTAAAGAATGTGAAAAATAAACTTATAAGACTTCTTTTAAGATTAAATTGAATAACATACTCATATGGGTTGATTTTGTAAGTGTATTGGATGATATCATATGATACACACACATACGAATCAATCTGACAAAAAACTTGTATATCCTACGATGAAACGTTGATTGATGAATATGTAAACCCCATTGCCATAGAATTGTACAATTTTAGAAGGGAATAGTTTTTGTCAAATATTCATGTATTAATAGATATATATTTATGAACATACTACCTATATGATTTTATTTAGTTAGACTTGACTTGACTTAATGACAAGTAAAGAATTAAGTTTAGGGTTGTAATGACTCTAAAAATAGAGTCATCGATATACTTTTTACTTAATATTTGCTCGTTTTATTCAATAATAGTATTTTTAGGATTAAAAATATTAAAATATAATTTTTTTAGTGAAAAGAGGTGAAAATATAATTTTTTAAATTTTTTATGAATTTTTAATGCATGACCAATCAGAAGATACCACGTGTGTGCCATGAAAGCACATGAACTGACTGAATAAGCCACGCAAACGCCACGCCAATAGAGACGACCAATCACAGATCACCACGTGTGTAGTGTGACAACGCTATGTCACATGTCAACATTCAATTTGACTTCAGCGCTTGGTCAACCATCCTACCACGCATCATCACTTCATTCGTGGATTCTTTCCACTTGTGCGCCACGCCATTCGCTACCGCAAATCATGTTGTGTCGTGTGCAATGACTTAACATCTGTTGACCAAACCAATCTTTCCTTACCACAAGTCGCGTTTTGATTCATTCAATGAATTTTGTGTGCCACGAGTCACGTTGTTATTAATTGGCGCTGTTAATTTTATTTGTTTTGATCTCGGCCCTTGATCTAAAACTCATTTGACAATCCAGATTCTACCTGAGCTATATTTAACCCCTAATCACCCCATAAACACTAATGAGTTATAATTAACATAATTTTTATCAATTTTTAGAACAAAGAAGAGAAAAATACAGAAAAATTTAAAAGAAAATACAATTTTGGTGAAAATTCAATAGGAGATTAATATAATTCAAAAGATTGATTGTATTTATTCTTCTATTCCTTTCTTTATCAATCTTTATGTCTTTCTTTGTGAAAAATATGAACTTCATAAACAAAATTATATCTACTTAATTTATAAATATAAGGGTCTTATGAATCCATTTTTTATCATATGATGATATAATATTTTATCCCAATTATGATTTTAATTTAATTATATTATTTAATCTGATTTTTATGTTATTAATTATTTAGCCAATAATTTATCTATAGAGACAATTAAATAGATTTAAGATAATTATTTAATTGTTTGTCTTGATTAAATAACATGCATAATTTCTAAGAAAAGATGTATGATTGTTACGTATGTACATAAGAGTGATTAAATTAATTACTATATAGTGTGTAGTTTACTTGAGAGATAAATACATATTAACTTAGATTCAATTGATCATGTAATTAACTTATAATTATATTGAGAAGATTTAAATGATTAACATGTTTAAAAAATTGGGGAATTAAGAATTCTTAGATATTTTCTCATATATCTTCTTAGTTACCAAAACTAATTTAATTAATTATTGATATTTACTTTTGTTATTTTAATTTTGCTTCCTTCAAATATAAAAACACAAAACAATTTGATTTTTATTCTTTTAGTTTTAAAAATTAGTTTCTAATAACATAATCTCGATAGAAATGATATTTTTTTATCATTATATTACGTGTTGCAATACATATACTTGCATTTTCATTCCACACAATTCGTGTGTCCGATCGTGGCCCAAATAACCACTCATGGTAACAAGGTGCCAAAATATTCATAGTTTACACGGAAAACTTCCAATATTCAAAGTCAGAGTTTCACTGCATAAGATCAATTAAACAGAAAAGATGACAATAGAACTACATAGAAAGAGTACCTCAGTTATGAGAGCCAACTGCTGAACGTAGTCTTTACCAGGAAATAGTGGTTCCCTTTTAACGATCTCCAAGAAAATGCATCCAACTGACCAAATATCAATAGCTGCAGTGTATTCTGAACAATTGAGTAGCAACTCAGGTGCTCGATACCAGCGAGTTACAACATACTCTGTCATGAAATCTGTTTCCGAAGTAGTTCTTGCAAGGCCAAAGTCACAAATTTTGAGATCACAGTTTGAATTGAGAAGCAAGTTACTTGGCTTTAGATCACGATGCAATACATTTGCAGAGTGTACATATTTCAGTCCACGCAACAACTGATATAGAAAATACTGCCAAAGACATCATACGATCTTATCAACATGTATCACAAACACTCATAATTTAAATCGTATTTTCTTGATTCTACAAAATACCTCTTAGAGGCTTTATGCAAAGTATTCCCCATTTTCTCCCGAGGGCCGGAGGCCTTCAATCTTACATGCATGAAATTTGCAATTAAGAAAATAATTTAGGTGTATGCCATGAAATTGTTAAGATTGATTTTAGAGGTATTTTAGTAAGGGACGAATGTCGTTACAGTTCATTAGCTTTTTTTAGTGACAGTTTAATCCACTAGCTTTGAAAAAATAACACCATGGTAAAGTGATCAATTTTTAGGCTTTCGAAAATTTATTTTTTATTTTTTCAACTGCATTTGAAAAATAAATTTTTAACATAAATACTTATTGAAACAGTTTTTAAAATAAAAATTAAAAAAATATAAAAAATATATTAAAAAAATTGACTATTTAGACATGTGGTATGACTTTTTCAAAACTAATATACTATACTGTCATAAAAAAAAGCTATTTGACTTAAATGCTCCATTTCAAAAAGTTAGTAAACATCTACAATCACCCGTCCTTTTAGTAATTACTTTAGGAAAAAATATACAGACTAAATTACTTCTCTCAAAAGTATTATTTTTCTAAAAACACTAACAACATTTTTCAAAATTCTGAAAATACTTCACTTAAAGATTGTCAAACACCACAAGGAGTGCTTTACTCTATTTGAAAATACTTTAAACCCAAAAGAGAAGCCTAAAATGCATAAGAATTAATTGCTAAAAAAATAGCTTAAAGATCACGTAGAAGATCATTAAGCATAGATATGGTCAATTTTCAGCTTTAGTGCCTCTTAGCATACATGTCTGTTGAGTCACTCAGCAAGTTATTGCATCAATATTATGGTTTCATCAACATTTTAAGATTTTCATCTCTAATGCCATCCTAAAATTTTCAAAATGAGGTTAAAGAAGACAAACTAAAGAACATATTCAACGTTAATTCAATCGACAAATAACATGGACCATAGCTAGCTTGAGTATATTATGAAGTTCTAAAGCAGATGCCGCACATAAAAGTTGCCATGTTAATCAAGATGGTGCACTAAATGCATGCCAAATTGTTATTTTTCATTTTGCAACCTACAAGTTTCCCAATTATATGCAAGCTTATCTCCCACTCCTAAGCTATAAGAGTTACTTATTGCAGCATAATGAAAAATAAGTTACCTGACAGTGGTCATCTGCCAGCGGCTGGTTGGAACGTATTATTTGATGCAAATCAGTCTCCATTAACTCATATACAATATATACATCATTGAATTTATCCTTATCCGATGGCCTTATGATGTCCTTAATTTTGATAACCTGCAAATTAAGTTTTTCATAACTTATTCACAGCATACAAATTGTAACCGATACTAGCTTCCACAAGCTTCCATTTGGATGTCCTTCTCCTAGGAAGTGATTTCAAGGAAAATGGTTTGAAATGACATGGTTTAGGTGTTTGTAATAAAATTGCTAAAAGTAGTTTTGAGTTATTAGTAATTATTTTAGAAAGTGAGCATGCATCTTAAACTATTTTTCTTACATGTAAATATTATTTGCTTCCCCAAAAGCATATTTCTCAAAATTTTGAAAGCACTATGCCAAACACCATTAGAAGTGTTTCAGCCCATTTGAAAGCACTTTCACCCCAAATGAGAAGCAAGTCCAAACAGAACCTTATTACATTTTGAAAAAGCACTATCCATATGCAAAGGGGATAGAGGATGAATGAAACAACATAAAGAATAAAAAACACGACACAGTTTGACTAAGCAAAATTCACAAAAGGATCTCAAGCAGTACATTGTCATGATCCATATGACAAAGAAGCTTTATTTCACGTAGTGTTCTCTTAGCATCAATTCTGTTGTCAAATGCATTGCCAATCTTCTTTATTGCAACCTCTTCTTTTGTCTCAGAATTTGTTGCACAGCTAATGCAAGAAAATTAAAAAGCCACAAGTTAGAACCCAATATAGTGATAATACTTTATCAAGAAACAATCACTAGTTGTGAAAAAACTTGTTCATATTAGTGACTGAATAAAGAGAGAAAATTATAAATTCCAATAGGTATCTCTATAAACATTTAGTATAATACACACTTCATATCACAAGAAAAGCCTAAGTATGCTCCCACTTTTTGAACAAAATGGCACCGATTTATTAAACAAAAGAACCAAATCACAAATGGGCTATTATTCTAGATAAATAAACAGTACTAAAAATGGAAACCAAAAAAAAAAAAATAGGATCATGGGTTTATCAAAATTAAAGCTTGAACTCAACTTCAGCAGCTAGAATCAAGAAATAAAAGAACCAAATCATAAAGAAAATGGCAATTCAATCACAAATTTACTATACTTTACAAATGATGTGTCACAGATTGAATGGTACAAAACCTTTCAATATATATATATATATATATATATATATATTGCATGGAACATCAGCTCAATCAAAAAGGAGCTATCCGCTATCGTTCCAGAGAAATAAAAAGAACTACAAATGGAAATTAAAATATATCTATATATATCGAATCTTGGGGTTTTTTTTAAATTAAACTTGAACTCAACTTCGGCAGCTTGAAACAATAAAACCCAACATTTCTATAATAGAATCAAAGTTAGATTGGGCTTTTTCACTATCTAAAACAATCTAATCTCAATTTAATTTACTTTCGATCCCTATCTTTCTAACAACCCAAATGCAAAAAGAACTCAAAAAAGAACAGAACAAGAATATACCATCAACCGACAAGAACAAGTCCAATGCCAAAAAGGGTAAGTTGAAAATTAAAGGAAATAAAAGTTGAGATATTTAGAAGATAAAGAGAAGCAAAAAAGGTTGAAGAAGAGACTGACCAAACGATGCCGTAAGCACCACGACCAACAGGCTGTATAGGAGGAACATACTTGGCGGATACTTCGAAGAGATTGCCCAGAATGTTATATTGAACGTATTTGCCTCCGTATATTGAAACCGATTTAGCCTCAATTTCCATTTGCTCATTCTCAGTCTCCATTTTCTCTAGGTTTGATGGAACAAGAAAGGTCAAGCTTTAACCTTTTCTCTCCTGTGTCTGTAACTTTGTAATTTTATGACCAGAGATTCAGAGAAGCAAAGCAAAATCTGTGGCGGTCAAGAAAGCTAAATGGAGTTGGGCAAATTGGGTTTGCTTTAGCCAAAAAAAAAAAAAGATAAAGAAAAAAACATCTGTTTTTATTATTTTTTGCTGGAATAGTGCTTGCTTTTATTCTTTTGCCTTTGGTTTTTAACTTTGAAATTGGATATTGTATTTGTACATGATCAAACTTAAAAACCAAAAAAAAGTTGATAAAAATTTCCCGGTAAATATATTTTCCATTAATAAAAGTCAATGAGAATTTATTAATTTCAGCAAACTAAATAATTTATTTATATATTTCTTTAGCAAGGAAATGACTTTTTTTAATAATTCTATTTATATTTAGTGGAGTATAAATATGGCTTATATATTAATTTTGTATTGATTAATAAACACATATCTTAATATTAAATATTTATAAATTATGGTATTTATCTTTAAGTGAAGATATAATGAAATATAATTGTAGTATAAATATATTAAAAAAATCAATTTTTGGTGGTTCAATTAATAGTAATCACACATAAAATAAACTCTTTTTCATTCTAAATTATAAATTTAAATTATATCAAATATTATTAAATTTAAAAAAATGATTGATGGAGATATTACTTACATTTAGTACTATAGAGAAAATATTTCAAAGGCATTAAATAATTTCTGCAATAAGTATAGGTAGAGTTGAGTATGGTGTGTTTGATTGGTTATTGTCATATTTTACAC
Organism: Hippophae tibetana; assembly: GCA_037013495.1. Lineage (NCBI taxonomy): Eukaryota > Viridiplantae > Streptophyta > Magnoliopsida > Rosales > Elaeagnaceae > Hippophae > Hippophae tibetana. Next base: position 21,586,925 of record CM072803.1, read on the forward strand.
CTATTATTTTTTACAAATATTTTCTTTATAAAAGTATAACATAGAATTGAGAATAATTCCTAAAATGCTATTTCTTTTATTAATGTTGCTATTTAAAATGTTTAATTTTATTAAAAATTAAAATTATTCAAGAAAGATTTAAAATACACATCATACCTTAAATTAATATATAGAGTGAAACATGATAATAAAAATTGTCAAACTAATTGAAATTTAGAAATAAATAAAAAATAAATCTCATGCACAATGTACAAATGTGTAATTAAATATTAATGATTTTAATTTAGTAAGGACATCATATAAATAATAAAATATAGTATTATTTGCTTCTAAGTTATTAAAAAAATTAAAATAATGATTAATGAAATAATAATTGATGATAAAGAATTAATATAATTATAAGTATCTGTTTATTTTTATTTTTATTTAATAAAAAAATTATATATCTTTTATTTAAGTATAAATATTTTTGAATTATTTAACTTCTATTTACTTATTAAATAATAAATGACTAAAATATAAAATACAAAAAGCACATTTTAACTTTACTCATTTGTAGAGGAAGAGAGGGGTCAATGAGGCACATATACATCCATAATGTATGGTGTATTCATATATTTAATTACATTTATATGAAATATATTGCCCAGGTAAAGATTTTGAAATTTATAAATTTTGTTTTCCTGAAGATTATTGGATTAGACCAACAACTAGCTTTATCAAATTCAATATGTATACAAGTTAATTTTATAAATGGTCTTGCTATAGGAGTGATAACATGTGATTGAAATGGCAATGTTTTATGGTGAAGTCATGGCATTGGAATTGAAATACAAGTCTTGTCAAAGCAATGAACTATCAACATGTAGTAATTAAAGGAGATTGTCAAAATATTATCTATTATGTTCTGAAAAGACCTAATTATTCATCGTATGAAGCTCACCAACATCCAGAAAATTTCATTTAATGTCTTTCTTTACTTGTATATTTATTAGATGGGCACCAAGACTTTATAATTAAGCAACAGATGTTTCTACTAAATGAATTCTCAATGATCGTTCTGAGGATTCCTTTCATATTCATAATCTCCCTAGAAATATTTTCAATTTAATCCAATTATGCATAATGTATTTTTCTTTTTCTAATAATACTTTAATATGTAGAATTATTTAGTATATATATATATATATATATCATTGAATTATCATAAAAATTACAAATATAATGTCTAATTTGATCAAGTGATAAAATTAACAATTGATTATAATTAGTAATACAAATATATCATTTTATTATTATTTTAATAATTATGTTATATTTTTTATGGTATATTTATAATTTAATAAGGAATTTAGTTATAGACTTGTACCAATAATAAAAAGCTTTGTGATACATTTGTATCAATCATAAAGACTTAGATAGCACATTTGTCACAATAATGATAGATTTATACAACTAAAATATTTTATTTTTATTTTTATTACTCAATAAGCTTAGATATTATATAACTTTAATGTTAATTCAGTGATATGTTTGTTAGTTTATACTATTTAATTATTTTAGTGTAAAAAAATAATAGGCTTATTTATTAATTTGATTCATAACTTATATAAGATATTAAAATCTATTCATAACTTGTTAATATAATTTAGTCCTTAACATTTATAAATTTGATAATTTTAGTCAAAAAATTTATTTTTTTATTAAATTAATTTAACATAATTAACTATTATGAAAATTGACTTTTTAATTCATTTTGGTACAAACCTATGTCAAAAGATTTACAATTTGATAAAATTTATAATTTGGTTATTATATTTCAATTATATGATTTTTAAATATGACTTCATTAAATCAATTTTATGAAAATTAAAAATTTAGACCATATTTTTCAAATCTAAAAAATATTAGGTAATGAATTCAGTGAATTAGAATATTATAAATCTAGTGGATAGATATCTAACGGTATATAGTCCAAAAAAAATTCAAAAAATAATCATACTTGATGCATAAGGTACAACCTGATGCACGATCTTTATAATACCTGGGCTATGAGACGGTGCCAAAGCCTTAAATTATGCTCGCACCTTAAACTAAGACATTCAAAGCAACCTTAGAACCACAAGAAGTTTGACTACAAACACGATATTACAATGTGATTGTGCTTAGAGTAGTTTATGCTTTTATTGTTATCTCTTCTAACACATGGTGGCATGTACTATCTATGTAATCGACACGTGCACATATAATATGATATATATATATATATATATATATATATATATATATGAACATTATATTAAAATAGAAACATTTCATTCTCATTTTACAATATTTTTCTAGTTTCTCTCTAAATCGGACATTGTTAATTTTTGGTGCCCATCATGATACGCCAAAAGAGAAATCTCAACAATGTACTCACCAAGTTAAAGAAAGAATGATGTTGGCTAATGAGCTGGCATTAGAAAATGAAGTTGCGTCAATGCGCAAGGAGGACGTTCAAATTGGACCTCTCAATCATACATTACAATAGGCCAATCCTCATATCGACTTTACACAACAACTCTTCTAGTTCAAAAGAGAACTCAAAGAGATAAGACAAGACAATAGAGTGCTACGTGCTCAAACAAATAGGATAAACCCACCAAAAGCTGATTAACAAGCATGTTGCATTATGAAATTAATTGAAGACGTTAAAGTGATACTAGGAAGAAATGAGCACGGAAGAATAAAAGATATAGTGGAGATGATGTTTCACTATAATGCCCGGGCTGAGGCACAACTAGCCCAGTTAGGGAGATAGGGATCTGAGTACAACAATGAGTAAGTGCTTGAAGAAAGAAGGTTGTAGGAGACGTATTTAAGCTCTCATTAGGAAAAAAAGAAAGCTAGACAAGGGAAAATCTCACCATAACACTGATAGAGATTATGAATAGTTGTGTGTGTCCCCCTTCTCTGATGAGATAGAACAAAAAAAGTTACCCATAAAGTTCAACACTCTTAAATTCCCTAACTATTAGGGAATTAAATATCCTAGGATTCATATACTCCACTTCAAAATGACTATAGCCCAAGTAAGTCTCACTAGCGTAAAATAGACATCATAATATGTAAACTCTTTACAGTTACCTTGTGCGATGGTACTATTACCTCATTTGCATAATTTGTAAAATTATTTATCACCAATTACACAAGTAACAAATCCATGAGAAAGAAGTCACATTATCTTTTCTTAATTACATAAGAAAATAATGAGTCCATGGAGGAGTACATGAGGAGATTTGGGGAAAATAAGCTAAAAATAGAAAAATATCCTTGTTTATCAACAATTGAAGCATTCAGGTGAGGTTTGTTAAGGAGTTCAAACTTATTTTCCAAATTGACAAAGACCATACCTTGTATGATGGAGAAAACTTATGATGAATTAATAAAATTTGTTAACCTTAAGCGTGAGCTTAGATTCGTTAGAAAGTGGAAGGTACTTGTGAAAGCTTACCCAAAAAAATAATAGAAAAATGAGCCCGAATAAAATGGTACCTGGTAAAATGGTTACTGTTAAAAATAAATGTTTTATCCCAAACCATAGAGGAGAAGGACCATGGTCTAGAAATTCACCCCTAAGAATAAGCTTGACTTAGACTGTTTTGAGAATGGAGAATAAACTAAATGTCAAATGGATACCAAAAATGAGAGGACCTCTAAGAGGTACTTCTAAATGGTGAACTTTTTATAAAGACATATGGCACGAAATTCAAGATCGTAGGCACTTAAAGAAATAAATTGAAGATTTTTTATCCAGGAGTTACTTGATTGAAATTGTTAGAAATAATAACAAAATAATGAAGCATTGGTCACAACAATAGGTGTTGAGGCTGCATGTACCACCTACCAATAAGACGTAGTCATGCAATGAAGACAACATGAAGACCATATACTCTATAAATAGATGACCCAAACTTAATGAAGCCTCCAACAATGCAAGAAAAAAGATACATGTAGAAGTATAAAGTGGCTCCTTATGTTTATATTTTATGTGAAGGGTCACCATCCACCTTTATTATTTTCACCAATAATGATGAAGCATCATTTCTGCATAAGGATCCTTTAGTGATAAAACTTCGAATAGGATCATGTGATGTCTATTGAATCCTAATTGATAGTAAAGCTTAGTATATCTCTTCTTCCCTACAACCATACAAGCATTAGAGTTGAAAGGTGGTGATATTACTAAGAAGGATATGTCTTTGGTAGGATTCAACAACAACATCATATATGCTATTAGGACAGTGGTACTTCCAATCATGATAATCAATTCCATTATTATGAAGAACAATGTGGTGATTAATTCCCTAACTCATTATAATACAATTCTGGGGATATCTACATAAAATAAAAGTTGCCCCGTTAAATTACCACTAATTCATCAAATACTCAATATAGGAAGATATAAAAGAAATAAGGAGTGACCAGACAAGATTAGAAATTTCTACAATGCTACTATGAAAGAAATAGCCAAAAAGTAGCAACCTTGGAATGGGTTATCATAGAACAGTCAATATAAAAAACATTGAAGTCATACAAGTTGATTGTGAAGGAGAAGATCAATGTTGAGAATAAGCATCAACTTAACAGTAGAGGTTAAGGAGTAGATATTATATTTCTTAAGATCCAACATCAACATTTTGGCATGGAAGCTCTGAGATATATTTGGTATTGACCATCATTATGCATAAATTAAATGTTAAACTCCAAAGCTATACCTATCCAATAAAAGAAAAGAAAATTCTAGAGGGAAAAGAATGAAGTGGTCAAATCTCAGGTGGCTATACTTCAAGAAACAAAAATTGTAAATGAGATAGATTATCTAACATGGTTGTCTAATGTAGTGTTAGTGAAGAAAACATGTGGATCACCTTGGATGTGTATGGCCTTCACTAATTTAACTAATGTCTGTCCAAAAGATTATTTTCTTTTACCTAGTATTGATCAACTTGTCGAAGCTAATGTTGGGTTTAGTTTGATGTTCTCGATGCTTATTCTAGTTATCAATAGACCATGATACATCCAAAAGATGAAGAGAAAATATCTTTCATCTTCAAATAAGGTACTTTTTGTTACACCAAAATGTCTTTTGAATTGACGAACAATAGATTTATTTACAAACATTTAGTCAACAAAAAATTGAAGGATTAGTTGGGAAAAAACAAGAAATTATACGTGGATGATATGGTGATTAAAATTGTGTAGCACGTTAAAAATAAAAAGAAGAAGTGTTTGAAAATATAGAATGAGATTTGATCCAAAAAAATGTGTTTTTGGTGTTACTTCGGGAAAGTTCCTATGATATCTTATCTCTTCCCGTGGAATCAAAGCAAATCTAGATAAAATCTAGGCCTTAGTTAATATAAAGCCACCCAATGACTTGAAAGGAATCCAATGACTAAATGGAAGGATTGTAGGGCTCAATAGATTTATTTTTAAATGCACCAACAAATGTCTACATTAAGTTATTAAGAAATAACACATCAATTTTCTAGAATTAGGACTATAACATGTCTTTCTAGGGAATCAAATAATATTTTGGCACCCTTCCTGTCTTGGTCAGCTCCACCCCATAAGAGACATTGTATTTATAATTGGTTGTGAGTCTCCAAACATCAAACATTGTACTCCTCGTGGAAAGGAACAAGTCCAACACCATATTTACTATATCATTCAAATCCTAAGCAATGTCCAAGATAGATACCTACTATTTTAGCACTTACCATAGGGCCTAAGATGAGAGGTCCAACTTAACATCTAATTCTAATTTTTACTCTTTCATCTCGCTCGAAAAATCAAGCTGATAGAATAATGGGACTTGACGTTTGAGCATAAAGTACGGCCTGATACTCGATCTTTATGATGCCTAAGCCATGAGAGACTTTGCATAAGCCTTGGATTATGCTTTCACCTTAAACTTAGCCATTTAAAGCAACCTCGCCATCTAAAGCATAAGAGGTTTAACCACTGGCTCGATTTTACAATATAGTTATGCTTGTAATAGTTTATGTTTTTATTATTGTAACATTCTAACACATGGTGACGTATATCATCTATATAATCGATATGTGTACATATAATGACACACACATACACATATATATGAATATGGTACTAAACTAGACACATTTACTCTTATTCTATAACATCTCTTTAGTTTTTTTCTAAATCATATATCTTCAATAAAGAATATTCTTATATAACATCAATATGAAAAAAATAATACAAATATAAATCTAATTATTAATTAAATTTTAAAAAATTACACAAAATGTTATATTTATATCAAATAAATAGATACTTACAAAACATTTTTTTTTTTAAATTAGTCTAACCGTGTTTACGTGACATGCCAAAATTTTCAATGCACGTTTACGCGGCAGTTTCCTTTGTGAGTGTCTCACTTGTAATATGCTCATGTGTGTATGCAAGTGAATCTACTGCATTATTAAGTCCTGGTGGCCAATTTTCATAATTCTTACTATCAATACTATTCAAAAACACAACTAATTATTTTAATTAAAATTAGATGTTGATGAATTTTTTATTTGTAAATATTTTTTTTTATAATCATGTAAATAAATAATTTTATTATAAATAATCGAAATATTTTATAATTTAAAAAGGTGAATCGAAATATTTTATAATTTAAAAAGGTGATTATTTGAGAAAAAAACAAACTTAAAATTTAATTTGATAATAAAATAACATCCAAATTTTCTATTAAAAAAGAGTGCTATCACATTAACAACGACACTAAAAATAAAAATACACAAATTTTTAATGCAGAATACAAACACACAACGCAACTGCTATGAATAGTCTACCCAAAATAAAATAGATAATATTTATAGAATTGAAAAAAAAAATTACATAATTAAAATAAAATTAACTTATTTTAAATAATAAAAAAATACTATTTAATTAAAAAATTATTCAACTTATTTTACTTTTATATCCTCTAAAAGTTTTAATGACAAAAAATATATATATAGATGCCACTTTCTTCTCCACGTAGACAAATAAAACAAGAGTTGATTTAAATTAATGCTCCAACTATTCTTCTATTATCATTCTTCCTTCATTTTTATTCTTATACAAATATTATATCTATTTTAGTCATCATTCTATCATTCTCTACTCATACTCATTTTCCTCCGTATAAAAAAATATTACATTTAATTTAAGTCTCTAAAAATATTATCATAATACAATCCGTCTAAACATTAATTTTTTATAAAATCTAATGAAAATTATTTTTTATTTATTTATTATATTATACGTGACTTGCACATGCCTATAATATAATATAAGGATAAAATCATATTTTTATTTTTAATGTTAATAATTTTATTTGTTATTTTAAATTGACTTATAAAAAATAAACATAAAAAAATATCCAGTTATATTTTGTTTTCTTTTTCAAAACTCATTATTCAATATTTCAATCAAAATTTTAAAAATTATATTATTTTTTTCAAAAATCCTATATTGTATGATATATCATTATAAATTTTATCATAAAATCGATAAAATTAATTTTAAAAAAGAAAACAAAACAAAACAAAAATAATTTTTGAAATTTTGTTTTTAAATTATTGATTTTAAAGAATAAGTTTAACATGAAAACAAAATATTGTTGGAATTTTATTTATTTATTATTTTTGAATTTTTAATAAAAACATTTGAAATAATAAATAAAATTATTAATGTTATGTGTAAATCACATGTAAGATAAAAAGTAACAAAGTTTAATTTTATTATATTTAAAAAAAAATAATGTTTGAAACGATTAGATATTGATTTTGATATTTTAAGAAATAAAATGTATTTAATATTTGTAATCAGCACCGATATGTACGAGTATAATAGTATAATGATTAATATGCTTAAAATATTTAATTTAATAAAAAATAAAAAATATGAATTTAATATGAATGTAAAAATAAATATAAAATTAAGTAACTATTTAATTTCTATTCAATCCTTTGTTTTTCAAACTAGAACCGAGTTATATATTCTATTCGATAATTACTCATGTTTTCTCATTTTGTTCAAGTTTAGCAGTGTATACATTCCAGTTCGTGGAATTTCCATGCATGTTGAAAAAGGAAAGTGCTTAGCAACCATTCGATTATTCTATAACGTCAGTAATATTGATTTGACATTGGTGGTATATAACATTACTTGTTAAAAAATACGTTAAATAGATAATTTTATCCTCTTAATTTTTTTTGTTTATTACTATATATTTATATTAAAAATATTACAAATATTCAATTTTATAAGGTTAATGATGTTTGTACAATAATTTTTTATATTGAAAAAGTAAAAATATATAAATTATTTACTATATTTTTATCATTTATTACATTCGGTAACTATTATGGATGATAAAAGATTAATGATATTATCACAATAAAATATATAAAATATTTATTTTATTTATAATATTAATTACACTTAATAATATTAATATATTTTATACAATTATTTTTAATAAAAAATTATTGTATTAATAATAATTTTTTACTTAATTATTATAATTTCTTCACCTATCATTATATGGCGCGTAATTTATAGCTATATAATAATTTGTAAATACATTTTTTCTTCTTTTAAAAAGGTGAAAATTAATTCACTAAAGAAAAACCGCGTTATATAAGAAACAAAATGACTTCTTTACCAACATGACTTCTGTTGTATAGTTTCAGATATGCTACGCATAATCATGTTGAAATTAATTATAATTTTTTTATAAAATAATTGATATTAAATACAATATGTAATTTATTTTACATAATTTTTTAAATATTAAAATAAATTCATTATAAAAAATTATATTTATATTCATATTACATTTTAAAAATTAAAAAAAATATTTTTTTCAATTTAAAAAATAAAAATCAAGATTAAAAAAATTAAAAATTCACATCACTTAAGTTAAATGTCTAATATAATTTAGATTCACACATCTAATACATCAATTTTTTTTTTTACATAAATGTATAATATCTATTTTGCACAACATGATCTAATTTTACTGTCAAACTTATATATAAATTTTACCATTATAAATTTATTACAGTTTGACAAACATTTTAGGACATTTTGGTGTACTGTATTGGAGAAGTTAAATATAAATATATTAGAGTAAATTATATTAATTTCAATTATACTATGATTGGGTGAGTCAACATTGATATGTTCTAACGATAAGGTATGAATTTGTGATGTGTAATTTATTTAAATAATGAATTTTGATTATTTTAGACTTTGAATGAACCTTTACTTAGTCTTAAATTATTAATTGAAAAGAAAACAAATGGATGAGAATTTTAGTTTTGTTATTAATCTTATTATTTTTAGTTTTTACATATTATAATGTTTATGTGTATCGTTATTAAAAGCCCTCGTAAGACTTTAACTGATACATTAGGATCACTTCGGAATTTAAAGACTTATTGCATATACTAAATGCAACCTGTAAATCTATGAAAATGATTTAGATTAGTATAGTTTAGTTTTTTTTTTAGGTTCTTAGATTGTTTTACTTACTAAAGGCTAGCAAGAAGTTGATTACGAGTTATGATAAGTGCATGAAAAATATTCATATTTCGTAATTTTACTGTGCATAATTGAAATGAATAGGTCCGATTATAGTTTCTTATTTAATTATTTATACAAATTTGTTTGTTCAGAATCACGATTATGTTTTATTATATTTAAGATATTTTTAGCTCAAAGGAGATAAATAATATCAACACATAATTACAAAAACTTGATGCACTCAGATAGCACCTAAGATATAAAAAAACTAAGATTTGTAAATTTTACATTAAGAACCAATCAATGTGTAAGTGGTACAAGGCAAAATTTAAGACAAGATATTTGTGACACGACGAGAAAAATGTATATCGTGACGGATGTCTGTCGGGAAGATTTATTGGGCATGATAAACTTTTCGTGTTGCAACGAAGAAAATGTGTGCCACATTGCAGTCCTCTTGGGTTGAATTGTGTGAGTAATGTTTGGCTCCATATCGCAACGCGATAAAAAGCATACTGTGGTGCGCGATGTTATATTTTGACTTATACCCCTATTCAACCAATTTTCTTATAAATGACACTTTATATTAGTTTAGGTCATCAACTTCTTATTTGATAATTTAAAAATAGCCATAGTTTTAGTTTAGTTTAGATCCATTTTCAAAAGTTATCACACCTTTATATATAGATACAAAGAAGAAACCTCCTAATTGTAACGAATATCAAAGGATCTCAATAAGGTAATGATAGTTTATTTAGAGATCGAAAATCATTTTTTTATCAAGAAGGGGTACTTTTATTTCCCTTTTTTAATATGATATGTCAAGTTAAATTATTTTTTGTTAATTTAATTACGATTGGTTAATTTTGTAATATAGGATTTTAGTTTATGCTTTCAATGATTTGAACAAATAAGAGTTTTTTATTCATATTCTTAAAATTTTAATTATAAATTAATGATGGAATAAATATTGATTTATAATTAAAAGAAATATTTTATAATTAAGTATTATAAAAATTATCTATGTTTAATAATGCATAAATGAATAAGAGTCTAATTTAATTTAATTTATTAATTTCAAGCACAATTAAGTAAGTTATTGATTAAATAAAAATAAATTAGATTGTTAAAAATATTTTTAATTATAAATTGATGATAGAACAAATCTTGATTTATAATTAAACAATATATTTACCTTAGGTTTACCTATTAATTAATTTCATGCTCGAATAAGAAAGTTATTAATTAATTAAGGATCTTGGTTTATATATTTTCCTTACTTTTTCATCTTATTGATTTCAAGTACGATTCATAAAGTTATTGATTAATTAAGAATTGTGTGGTCTTCCTATGACTTTGAGGTTCGCTTATTTGGAAAAGGAAAAAATAGTAAATATAATTTGTTATTTAAATAATTTAATTTGTTATATCCATGGAAGTTTTTGTTCGTTAATATTTCATATTCATCTATCATCCTATATTCAATTATAGTTTAATTTACTTGATTTTTTTATATAAATTAATTTATAATTTTAATTTTATTCTACAAACTGACAATTGTTAGTGTATTTAAGAATAATTTTTCTTAACTATATTAGAAAATAATTTAATTTTTTAAAACTACTATAATTCTTTGAAATATTAACATTGAAAGTATACTTGTTTTTGATTATAAGTAATTCGTATACTTGCAAGCTTTATGAATACAAAAGTAATGCATCAATTCTGTTTTTTGTTTTGTTTTGTATTAACCATATTTGTAAGTTAATTTATAAACGTATTTGATTAATAAGAAGTTAATTAAAAGTTTATCTAGATACCGCTCACATTAGTATTGAAAACTGTGAAAATAAAATAAGGGTACATATGTAAGGTAACACGTAGGTACGGTATATTAAAAACTGTGGACCGATGATTTTCATTTTGAGATCATTGTATAACCTATATTATTTTCACTTAAAAATCTAGTATGCTATTTTTTATTTCTGAAATTTATTATTTAAATGTGATTCTATGTTTGACTGTTGTGATTAATTTACAAATTTATAATTTAATAAAATAAAAACTAATATATTCATCCCCAAAACTTTTAATCATATTATAAAATATGTTTTAATATACAAAATAAGAAAAAAGGAATTGAATACAATCAAAAATACATCCATGCTTGACATACATGGAGAAATGTCAACCATAGTTATAATGATATCTAAAATAAAATAAAATAAAAACCTACAATTATTATTCTTGTTAATAAAGTTATTACAATAATATATGTAATCATAAATCTTACAAATGTGGGCCTAATATTCCATGTATTTGTTTACTAACAAGTGATATGAAGTTATAACTGTCATTTGTTCTTTATCTTCTTCAACTTCATTATTGATAAACACTGTTATAAAAGTGGTCATTTAAGTCGAGATTTAAAGTTGGTTTTTGGTGAAAATCGACTTATAATGAATTTAAAGTCGATTCGTTGAAAAATTGATGATATCCACGTAATTCATAGCGTCAGTTGATGTGTTAAATTGATGCTACACACGTAGATATTTTCTTTTCTCTTTTTTCTTCCTCAGACAGAAACTATTCTAAGCGTTGCATATAACTCTCAAAAACCCAAAACCTCATCCACTCTTTCTCATTTTCCTGCCGCTTACGACCACCAATTCCAACGTCGATTAATGGGTTTTCTTCCTCTCTAACTTATCTTCTAGATCCATTATTTTTTTTAGCAAAATACTCAAAAAACTTTATACCCATTTATCATTTACAAAACACCATTTTTTCTTCATTTCCTTCATTTTGTTATTTCATTTACTCTTGTAAGTATTTCTATTAATCTTACGCACTTATTATTTATATTTTTTTTGTATATTATATGTTTAAATTTTTGTATTATATATGAAGATTTTGTATTATAACATTAGAAGAAGAATATGATAATCTTGAATAACATAGGACAACACCATGGTAATTTTTCTACTATTAAGTAATATTTATTTCTTCAATTATTTATATTATTTAAAATATTTGTTGCACAAATTTTGGTTTTTTTTCCTGATATTATGTAGTGATTGAATACAGATTTTAATTTGAGTATAATAGAAAATGAGAAAATTTTGTAAAAAAAAAGTAAAAATTTAAAGTCGGTTCACGCGTTGAACTCACTTTACATTTTTAACTCATCGTATCAAAATTCGGTCAATAACCAACTTTAAAAGTCCTTTTTGGCGTAGTGAAACCATATATTATCATCCACTAAAATTCATTTTCTACAATCTAATTTGTTGAATCGATAGAGCCATGCATATATTTAAACATATAAAATGGACCGTCTAATCTCATATTTTATTTAGTATCTTTAATGAACTTATAAAACAATATTGTCTCATTTTATTTTAATTATATCTCATCTTATTTAATCTCATTTAAATTATATCCCTAATAGGACTAATTTTAAATATATATTGTATCATTTTCTTTATTAAAGTTATATTATAAATAATCATGTATTATATTTTATATTATTTTTGTATTTTTAATGATCTCATTTATATCCATTAAAAAAATGAAATATTTTAATTATAATCGTCTCATTAACATTGTATATTATTAAAAATAAAATGAGATACAATTATATGATAATTTGAAGAAACAAAAAATGTATTTTGTTTATACACCAAAAAAATCACTAATGATCACAAATGCATTTATTGTATTAGAGATCAAGGAGATGAAGACACATCATTATTTATGTTATCAAAAGGACTATTGGTAGAAAATGATAAAGAAGAATAAATATATAAAATCCACATTTTTAGTCAGCATATCTTAAAAGGAAATGAAAGGCTTAAATTTAAAAGTCAAAAGTAAGAAATTAGGTGAATTATTAAAGTAAGGGTACTATTGTAAATAGAGATTTATTGATCTATAAAAAGAATCTATTTTCATTAATTGAACACAGTTTTAATAATAATAAATTCTCTATTCTAAAAAATATTCATCTGTCAATTATGTATATAGAAACTATAAGCGGCTAAAAAACTCCTCAAGGTTCTTAGTTGACTTTTAAAATTATAATAATTATTAATATTATAAATAAAATGAAGTTAATCACTCTTTTTTTATTCTCTAATAAGTCTAATTTAGACGTCATACTAAGTACAAATAGAAAGGCTTTGTCATTACCAAGAGGGTATTATGGCTTAATACGTTGAGGCATGTCAAGTATAACAAAATAATATTAACAACAAAAGGAAGAACATAATGAACCTATTGAATTCATGTATGATAATTATAATTCTAAGTTAATTTAAGATATTGGATTATTAAATATTTGTTTATCACATTTATAAAACTAATAAATAGGAAAATAAAGACAAAGAAACTAGCCACAAGTTTGTATGAAAAAAAATATAAGAAAATTATAAAATTAAAATAATATTTTAGTTAGAAACTTAAAAACTTGTCTTTAAATAATAATATACAAGAAGTAATAATTAATCATAATTTGATATTAGAGAAACAAAAAAGAAAAATACATCATTATATAAAAAATTAACACAATTAATCATTCAAAAATATCAGTGATATTATCCATAAAGGTTAAATACATTAAAACTCTTGTCATATGTTAAGATATGATAAATCTTAAAAGCATCCGTGATAATTTCTCGCAAAACTAAACTTGCTTTAGCTATTATAGCTCGTTAATACCAAAATTTATTTATAAAGAATGTATATGTTAAGTTAGAATTAGATCCTAAGATATAAGATGTATTTCTTAGTTCTTTTTAAATAAAGATCCTATATGCATCTTAATTAAGTGTAAATATGTTAACATTATTAAATTTATAATAAACTTTAAGTGATAAAAGTTTAAAATTTAAAATTCAATAGACATAGTTTCATTTTATAAGTAAGTTTGTCTATAATTATATAAATATTATATTAAAAAAATTTGTCAAGAAATGAAAGGGATCAAATATCCCTCCTAATTAATTAACAAATCATATCATGTTAAGATGTATGAGTTGTGTAATATTATTTCAAAAAATAATATCAAATTTTTTTGAGAAAAAAGAAAAAATAGTATTCTTAAAACTTATAACCACAAAAATAACAATTATTATTTTAAGTTCATATATTTTTTCTTTTAAAAAAACTTACATATTATTTCATATTACATGTCATTAAAATTAAAATTAAAATATTTATACTAGTTTGAATTAAGTTATATGCGTTCAATATTATTAGTTTTTATTTTTAAAAACATTTCACTAACTTTTTTTTCTCTATTAGGGCATAAACCGATTCATAACTTCTCGTGAGTCTTAGCTGCCACTAACTGATATTCAACCATAAGCATTCTATTAGTAATGATTAGGTTTGTTAAAAATTCTATCTAACGTTATATCATCCCCTAAACTCAGGCACAAAATTGTAAACTCTCCTGGGAACAAAATTGTAAGCTCTCCTTATACGATATTCGAAGTCAATTCCAACTTTTAACCAACTCTCTCGCTTTCTAATCCTATATGTTCGTATTTATGGATTATTTGTACAGCTCAATTTGCATATGGTTCGCATCGATCATAATCAAACATGGCGAATTATTTAGCTGAGTTCGAAAGGATAAAAAATTCTTATGATCACGTCATCATTGCTGGTAAACCTCATTTCTGTGATTTTCCTTTCACTTTAATGTGTTATAATGGTTGGGTTTTTGGATATTCGGCTTAATTTTGTTATGGTGATTTTGCAATCGGAGTAACTTATGTCAATGCATTTGGATCTTTTGTCTGGATGCTCTTTGTTTTAAATGATAAACTAATTTCGTACATAAGAAAAAATATGTAAATAAATTTACTCGATTGCTGCGAAATTGTTGTTATTATAATGCTCTGTTTGCTGTTTCAAAGGAAACAGAGGATATTAATGGCTATTTGGTGGTTGCTTTTTGAATTTGGTAATAATGTGATACTTTTGTAAAGGGATTTCATCAAAATCAATTAGATACTAGATTGAAAAGCTAAAGAACTGGGTTTATAATTTATTATTAATTATGAGTATTTTTAATGATTATTTATAAGAGGTTATTAATTAAGAATATTTTTGAAAAAAATATATTATTTTATTTAAAAATAAGGATATTTTTTATGAAAATTAATTAAATATTATAAATGTTGTATTTTTTATGAAGATAAATTAATTATTATAATAAAAATATTTTTGTTAAATATTTACAAACGATAATATTTAAAAAATTATATAAATAAAGATATAGAAGAATTTTTTTTTATGATTTTTTTAATTTATGTTAAATAATAAAGATATTTATAAGTTAAACTTTAACGAGTTTTGATTTTTTTTCTAACAAAGTACATCTCATTATTTCCGGTGACGTGATCATGGAAACATTCTCTAACGGTAAAACCTTTAAGACAAACAAACAACAAAATAGATCCGCTTACGGGACATGTCAGGTTCTTATTTAATTAAAAATATAGTTGTAAGTTTTAATTTATTTTAACTTATTATAAAAATTAGATTATATTTAATATAGAATGGTATTTCTATCAATTTTATTTTTAAACACATATTTTAAATATAAAATATTTTAATTTTAAATTATATATATAAATTTAATTATTTTTAATTTTTAATTTTTTATAAAAATTATATTAAAAACCTCAAATTTTAATAATTGTTTAATAAAAAAAATTAATTGTTAATTTATTATCCTTAATGTTTAATCCATTTTTTATTTGTAATAGTTAAGATAAAAAAGTTTATATTATTAATTGTTATTTGTTATTGCTAGCGCTATATTCACACTGTAACTAAACACCAACGTACTCTAGTGAATAAAAACAACCCCCCCAAACCATGTCGTTCAGTGAAAGAACACAGTACCATTTGAAAGAGCTAGGAAATACCAAAATATATCAAAACTAAACTAATAAACTATTGTAGTCCCATGCATCATATAATAATTTTACGTTATATATGATTGTAACAAAGGAAACATTAATTCTTAATTTGATAATATATATCAATGTTCGGTTCAAATACGTAGTAAAAATTAAACCCTTTATTTAAATAAATAAACAGAAAAGAAGATATATAGGAACGAACGAAGCCATATATAGGAAGAGCCACAGAGATACGAAACCCTACGTAAGGGAAGAAGAGAGGGGAAAGAACTTCATCAAGCAGACCACTTGTATTTATTTATAAAAGAAGAAGAAGCAAGGCCACTAGTATTCTTACGGCCAAAAAAACCTTGACAAACAACCTCCAATGAAGTCGGAAGCCAGCAAGGATCACACACCTGAGGATTGAAAACCACAACATTTTCACCTAATTAAAGCCATTATTAGCCAACTCATGAGGAAGAAAATCTTCGCCACCAACTACAGACCCATTTTCACCATTTTCTCCTTTCTTCTTTTTTTCATAACTTTTTGTAGAAACCCATGAATTTATAATTTTGGTCAGTTTCCGAAAAATTTGAAGTTTGATTTTGCCTCTTTTGGGTGGGAGGGTTGTCTGGGCTGTGTAGGAAGTGATTGCCATGTAATAGAGCTAAGGAGAAAGAACATTGAGAAAGCAGAGAAAACAAAGGATGATATGGGAACCAGAGAAGAAGAAGAAGAATATATATATATTCCAAAGAAGTTTAGAAAGATCAGGCGTTCATGAATATAACCCTCATGATATATTACATGGTTCATAATAAGACAAAAAGGGTTAATTATTTCTACTAGACTAGGAATTCTGGTCTAAATAACGTGTATTGTGTGGTTTTTAGTGACTGTTTTAGAAAATGTCGATGTAAATATCGTAAGTGGGGTATTGAATCTAATATTCACATTGGCGTGGGAAGAGATACTACACTTTCTTAGCGAGTGTTCTCACTTCATATGTGCTCCCCCGTGTAATTCAAGTATTGGTGGGCTAGCAAGTGGTATAAACTTTGTAGGTTATTCATAATAGAATTTACCAAGAAAACACAATAAATTATTTTTAATTAAATTAAATATTATTATTATTATTATTAATTTTGTATTTACAGTTATATTAATTTTGATAATTTTATAAAATTTATAAGCAAGTGAAAAGAAAAAAACTTATCATTTAAATCTCTATTTTTAAAATAAAATAGTGTAAAAAATTATGTAATAAAAATTAGGCCACTGGTCATGTCTTTAAAAATAAAATAATTTTTTTTATGTATTACAATTGAAATTAAAGTTTTTAATTAGATATAATTAGATAAATTTAATAATATTATATTAAATTATTTATAATTTATTATAATTTTTTGATAAATACATTTTTCAATGATATATGTACGTGCTCTTACGTCAGTGCTTTTTGCTATAATAATAATCACAACGTATAAAAAACACATTAGTTTTAATTGAAAAATACAAACGCTCGCAAGACAATCAGAAGCATTAATAGAGTTCAAGAGGGCACCTGCCTATGGTGTCTATATAAAACAAATTTGTGTAATAATATTTATAAAATTTAAAAAAATTTATATATATTAGATAAAATTATGTCTGTTAGATTATAAATTTTAGAATTTTAATTTTAGAATTTTAAATCATCATTGTAAGGACTATGAGTTTTGTCTATTTTCGTAGACAAAATATTTACTTGTAAATTTGTTTTTAAGTTTGCTATCAAGTTTATCAAGAATAAGCCGAACAAATGTTCAAGTTCCAGATATTCGTACTTCAGGTATGTTTTTTTATAACTACGACACATAAGATTGCATTCATGCATTTAATAACACATTTTCATAAATTTGAAATTATATTTATGTTAAAATATTTATTCAAACTTTAATTAATTTATGAAATTATTAATTAAATATTTTTATAATATATCTTAAGATAATATTAACTTTTTGTTTTTAATGTTCTTTGAAAAATTAAGACCAAAATACTTTTAACCTAACCATAATATCATTAAGCATTATTATTATCTATATATATAGACATATTAGGGTTAATTAGTGGTGGTGTAAAAGAAAAAAAATAAAAAAACCACCGGAGAAATAACTCTGCATCAGTCAAAGAAAAAAAGAAGAAAATAAAACTCTAAACATATTTATTCAAACAAAGGCATATTCACGTTAAGAAGAAGAAGTAAGTAACACATATATATGATAATTGAATTGACAAAGTAGTAGAGGTGATTAGCAAATGCACACAAATATATTATTAATGAATGTTCGGCTAGTAGTATTAATCTAAAATCACACATCACCTTTGGTAAGATAATTTCTATTCATTTTTTTTGTTTGTTTCTTTTTAATTAGATTTTTTAGATCAAATAATTTTATATGTGATCATGATTATTTGATTTAATTATTGAATTTTGAATAAACAATTTTCATTGAATTTATGCTTAATATTTTTGATCTAGAATTTGTGCTTAATATTTTTGATCTATAATTTGCTAGTTGATTTAATTTAAATGAGATATTTTTTTAAATCATCTAGTTAGGATTATTCATTATTAAATCTGTTCTAGAACACACACGGGTACTTGTGTTTCTTTTTGTGCTAATCTTTTTGCAGTTGATTTGTAATCTATCTGATTGGCGGGGAGCTTATTAGAACGTTGGTCTGAGAACCGCTCACTCTAATTTTAGAAACTGTGAAAACAGAACAAGGGCTCATAAGTAAAGTACATTGGAGCAGTATCCTAGGGAGGGTAGCATAAGACCGAGTTTGTACTTGAACATTTGATTTTCATAGTGGAAAGTTAGGTGGTTCGGTGGACCGATGGTTTTCCTCTTAGGTCATTGTTGTGGCCTAGGTTGTTTCCACCTAAAAATATCGTGTGTTATAATTTCTGCACTTTACTCTTACACACGATTGCATGCTTAGCCGTTTTGTTTAGGTTAGTAAATTATAAATTAATAAAAATTAAAAATAACCTATTCACCCCCCTTTAGGTTAATCAGGTCCATATTTTACAAACTTTCAATTGGTATCAGAGCCGACACTAGACATACTTAGTGAGATTGATTCTTAGGGACACACACACTTACTTATAGACCAAATGAAAGAAGGTGGGTCATCTGTTAGACCCCCACTCTTTGATGGGTTTAATTACCCTTATTGGAAGGCTCGCATGCAAGCCTTTCTCAAACAAGACGAAAAAGTCTGGGATGTTATTCTTGATGGTTGAGAACCACCTTCGGTAACAAAAGATGGTGTAACAATCATAAAGCCAAGAAGAGACTGGACCACTGAAGAACGCACCCTTAGTGGGGCAAACCAAAAAGGTCGAAGCTCAATATTTGTTGTAGTGTCAATGCATGAGTTCCGTTGCATCTTCGACTGTGATACTGCTAAAGATGCATGGAATGCACTTGCTCTTGCTCATGAAGGAACTTCCCAAGTAAAACAAACAAAATTGAGATTGCTAACATCTGAGTTTGATTCTATTAAAATGAGCAACAACGAAACCTTTGGTCAATTTTATGCTCGTTTCTGTGATATCACTAATGCTTGTTCTAACATTGGTGAGAAAATTCCACAACCTATACAAGTGCGCAAACTCCTAAGCTCTTTAACAACAGACTATAAGATGAAAGTTACAGCGATAGAGGAAAGCAAGAATGTAGACACACTAAAAATTGATGAACTTGTAGGGTCAATCCAAACCTATGAGCTTTCTCTTGATCCACCCAAGAAAAATAAGAATGTGGCATTCAAAAGCTCCAAAAAGGACATCTCTGATAGTGATGATGATATGAATGATGAATCACTAGTCTTGTTAGCACGAAAATTTAAGAAGTTTATGAAGAAGAAGGGTCAACAGAATAATCATTCCAACAAGGGACAATCTAGTCGTTCGAATGACCGAAAGTTAAGGGAAATCAAGCCTCCTAGCCTTGATGGTAAGAAAAGTAAACCCACTAGTCCTCAATGCTTTACTTGTGAAGGATTTGGTCATATTTCTACAGATTGTGCTAACAATAAAAATAAATTTGGAAAAGCCTTTAATGCTACACTCAGTGACACAGAAAGTGAGCAGAACAATGCTAGTAACTCAGAGAATGATGATACTAATTATTGTGCCTTCATCGCAACTTCCAATGCACATCACAATGACTCTAACCTAAGCTCAAATGAAAAAAATGAGGAAATAAACTCTTCTCTCTTACTGTCTAAGTTTAATATATCGAATTATGAGGAACTATTCATGGATTGTCTAGGTGCCAGGGAAGAGAGAGATAAATTGCTTGTGGAAGTAACTAAATTTAATAACATCATCAATGTTCACAAAACAAATTCCTCTAACCTAGAGAAAGATAAAAAAGAATTATTTGATCATATTAATGCTTTGAATTTGAGACTTGCAGAAACCATCGAGGAAAAAAAAATCTTAGGCAAGAACTTAGTATTGCTAAAGAAACGATGAAGAATTTGACCATTAATGCTGAAAAATTAACCAAAGTCCTAGACTATGGAAAGCCACATGGAGATAAGAGAGGTCTTGGATATATAGATGAACAATCAACACCTTCATCATCCAAAACTCAATTTGTAAAACCCATTATTGCTCAGATAGGGAAGGTAGTTTTTGCACCCTATCATTCTAAGAAAATTCAGTTTGTTCCCATCTGTCATCATTGTGGTAGGAAATGACATATTAGACCTAAGTGTAGATTTCTTTATGCTTATGATTCTATCATGAATACAAATGTTTCTAAAGCACCTAAAAAAATTTCAAAACGTAAATTTTTTACTACAAGAACAACACAAAAAGAGGAATATAAGAAACCGGTAACTCAAATGTCCAAAATTAAAAAAAGGATGAGTTAAGAAATCTGAGTTGCACTACTTTGTGGCCCATATAGAATTTAAAGTTAAATCAAATACCGCTTGGTATTTTGATAGTGAATGCTCTAGACACATGATGGGGAATCGTTCTTTGTTTAAAACCTTTAAGGAATACAATGAAGGGACAGTTACCTTTGATGATGGTAAAACATCTAAAATTATTGGAAAAAGCTCTGTTCAAATAGAGGGTATCCCTAAACTTGATGAAGTTTTATATGTGGAAGGACTTAAGGCAAACGACACGAAAAACTAGGTCATATGAATTTTAAAAATTTGGTTAGATTAAGTAAAATTGAGACTATGTGGTTTACCTATTCTTTCAAAAATTGAAACACCTGTATGTGGACCATGTCAATTGGGTAAACAAACTAGGATTGCTCATAAGAAGATCAAGAGTATAAATACAAACAAAGTATTGGAATTGATACATATTGACCATATGGGTCCTATGAGAACAGAAAGTATTGGAGGTAAGAAATATATCATAGTTGTAGTAGATGACTTTTCTCGCTACACGTGGGTAGACTTTCTTAGAGACAAGTCATATGCTTTTAAGTTCTTCATCTAATATCGTACAAGGGTGCAGGTTGAAGCAGGTGACAAAATAGTAACCATTAAGAGACTGAGAATAGACCATGAAAAAGAGTTTGAAAATACCAAGTATGCTGACTTCTGTAAATAACATGGTATTTTCATGAATTCTCTACTCCTATCACACCTCAAAAAAATGGAGTAGTTAAAAGGAAAAATAGGATACTTCAAGAGATGGAAAAAGTAATGATGCATGCCAAGGGAGTCTCCAAAAGGTTTTGGGCTGAAGCTATAAACACTGCATGTCACATTATAAATCGTGTATATCTTCGCCCAGGTACAAACCAAACTCCCTATGAGATATGGAGAAGTAAAAAACCAAATCTAAAATTCATGCATATTTTTGGAAGTAAATTCTATATACTTCAAGATCGAGAACAGTTGGGTAAGTTTGATTCAAGAAGTGATGAAGGTAAATTTCTTGGTTATTCCCTAAATAGTAGAGCCTATAGAGTCTTCAACTGTAGAACTAATGTAGTTATGGAATCCATAAATGTCGTTATAGATGATGGAGGTAAGCATATTACAAGTGAAGAAGTTAGAAATTAAGAAAATTTCACAACACCTCAATTAACAATAACCAGTGACACAATTGGAATAAAAGAAGAGGGGTTGAAGGAAAGTGAACAAAAGAAGGAAGAAGCGTCAACCTCATCAATGATAAATCCAACTCGAACTTCAAAAAATAATCCTATTAAGAATATAATTAGAGATCCTAATGCAAGCATGGTAACAAGAAGAAGAAAAATAAGTGAGGTAACTCATTTATGCTATATTTCTCAATTTGAACCAAAAAATGTGAATGAAGCTCTTAGGGATGAATTTTGGATTAATGCCATGCAAGATGAGTTAGCTCAATTTGAAAGAAATCATGTATATGTATTAGTACCTAAGCCTAAAAACAAAAATGTTATTGGAACAAAATGGGTGTTCAAAAATAAATCTAATGAGCATGACACTGTTGTTAGGAATAAGGCTAGGTTGGTAGCTCAAGGTTACACACAAGTAGAAGGAGTTGACTTTGATGAAACATTTGCACCTTTCGCTAGACTAGAGTCAATTAGGATTTTACTTGCCATTTCCTGTCACATGAAGTTCAAATTATATCAAATGGATGTTAAGTCTGCCTTTTTGAATGAATTTTTGAATGAGGAGGTATATGTTGAACAACCAAAAGGATTTATTGATCCAAAATTTCCAAATCATGTTTACAAACTCAAAAAGGTTCTTTATGGTTTGAAACAAGCTCCACGAGCATGGTATTAGAGACTTACCAACTATCTTTTGAACAAGGGATTTATTCGAGGAGGAGTTGATAAGACTTTATTCATTAAAAGGAGTAGTGACGAGATATTTATTGTTCAAATTTATGTGAATGACATAGTTTTTGGATCCACATCTAGTACACTAGTGGATACTTTTGTGCATGTTATGACAAATGAATTGGAAATGTCTATGGTAGGTGAAATGACTTTCTTCCTTGGTTTGCAAATCAAACAATCCCATGATAATATATTTATTTCTCAAACCAAGTATGTATGTATCCTTGTTAAAAGGTTTGGTCTTGAAACTAGCAAGCCATTACAAACTCCTTTAGGTACCAACACAAAAATTACAAAGGACACTCAAGGTTAAAGTGTTGATCAAACCCTTTATAGGAGTATGATAGGTAGTTTACTTTACCTCACTGCAAGTAAACCTGACATATGTTTTAGTGTTAGTATGTGTGCACATTATCAAGATGACCCTAAGGAATCACACTTAAAGAATGTAAAGAGAATCATCAGGTATATCTCAAGAACAAGTAATTATGGTTTATATTTTACTACTGATACTACTTGTGAAGTAAGTGGTTTTACAGATGCCGACTATGTAGGCAACCAGGATGATAGGAAGAGCACATCAGGTGCTTGTTTCTACATTGGAAACAACTTAGTATCATGGCACAGTAAAAAGCAGAACTCTATCTCACTCTCTACAGTTGAAGCGGAATACATTGCGGCAAGAAGCTCTTGCACACAAATGCTTTGGATGAAAAACATGCTCAAGGACTATGGTCAACCACAAGGTATGATGCCCTTATATTGTGATAACTCTAGTTCTATATGTATTTCTAAGATCCCGGATCAACATTCTAGAACTAAGCACATTGACATTAGGCATCACTTTATTCAAGAATTAGTTGAAGAGAAAATAGTGACACTTGAGTTTGTACCTACTGAGAGACAATTAGATGATATATTCACTAAAGCCATAGACACTCAAAGATTTGAGTATCTCAGAAGTGCCTTGAGAATTTCTCCCTCAAATTGAATTTCAATTTTTATTACAAAAAAAAGCCAACACAATATTTGACTTATTTAATACTTACATACACATAATCTCATTTTTAGTGACTCAACTCATTTTGATATTTATTGTATAAATTATTTTACAATTTTGGGTTACGCACACACATATTCTTGTACATGTGATGATCGATGTTGACATGAACTTATTCACACACTCACGAACACACATATATGTTATGCTTGAAGTTTATGGATTTTTTTTGAAAGATTCTAGGACTTCAACTAATCTTGACTGTAAAATTGTGTTGAGTTATATTTCTTGCTTTCAAAAAATGTATCTCATGGAGGCACCTAGTATTGAGAGGGTTACCTACTGTGATGTGTGAAGTTACCGCAGTGAGCGGAGAGGGCTATCTCACAACTAGTGTGAAAGTCATCATGCTAGGTTTATGGCTCGTGCAAAAAAAATGAAAGATTATGCAAAAAACGATTACATATAAATCTTGTACATTGAATTCACAAAAAGAAAGAGTCAAAAGAGGTTATATATATATATATATATATATCATTTACCTCATATGTATAAAAAAATACAAAAAAGTCAGGCTTTAGTGGATATACTTTATTTTGTAAGATTGAAGACTCGATTATAAGTTTACATAGTAAGTGATAATTTTTTTCTTCTGAGTCTTTCTTGATAGGACATAAATGAATGAATTGACATATTTGTAGAGTTTAAACATATATACTACTTTAAGTAAATGTCAATATGTCATTATATGTGCGAAATGTGTGTGTGCACCTCTTCTATTCTACTTATTTATTTATATGATAAATAATCAAAATTGGAGTTAAATAATGATTAGTTCTCAATTGCTTGTGTGCTTGTTTGTAATTAAATGAGTTTAATACCTTATTTAGCTAGTTATGAAAAAATACAAAAAAAACAAAACAAAAAACAAAAAACAAAAACAAAAAAAAAACAAAACAAAAATAAGATTTTTATTCATTTTTATTTATTACTTTTTTAATTTGTTTCCAAGTTAGAGAGTCATAGAACTTAGGGGGATTTTAAAGTATATTACATTTATGTATTACTTTACTTTTACATTTCTATATCTTTAGGAGGAGTTTAGCTTCATTCCTTTGTCTAATACTTTGTCTTTCTCGTATGTCAAAAATGGAGAGATAAATAATGTGTTTTACTTCCATGTTTTTATTTTGTTATGCATATAGGGGGAGAACATATTTAATTAAGCTTGATTGATATGAATGCATACTACATGATTATTCTTTACACTTCGCTTATTTTTATGTAAACTGAACTAATGTACAATGAGGCATTCATGCCAAGTTGTCCTATGCTCTCTCAATGTCATTTCAGTTACTTACAGGCTTGTCAAGTTGCAGCAAAGATGGATTCACCGAACCATAGGATAGTTCCACTATGGAGTCTGGGACCTCATTGTATTTTTATCTAATTTTTATAAGTGTCATGTAGTAAGTGAGAGGTTTTGTCACACGAAAATGCCAAAGAGTGAGTTTGTAAGGACTATGAGTGTTAGCTATTTTCGTGGAAAAAATATTTACTTGTAAATTTGTTTTTAGGCCTGCTATCAAGTTTATCAAGAATAAGCTGAACAAATGTTCAAGTTCCAGATATTCGTACTCCAGGTATGTTTTTTATAACTATGACACATAAGATTACATTCATGCATTTAATAACACATTTTCATAAATCTGAAATTATATTTTATGTTAAAATATTTATTCAAACTTTAATTAATTTATGAAATTATTAATTAAATATTTTTATAATATATCTTAAGATAATATTAAGTTTTTGTTTTTAATGTGCTTTGAAAAGTTAAGACCAAAACACATTTAACCTAACCCTAATATCATTAAGTATTATTATTATCTATATATATAGACATATTAGGGTTAATTAGTGGTGGTGCAAAAGAAAAAAAATAAGAAATCCACCGGAGAAATAACTATGCATCAGCCAAAGAAAAAACTGTGAAAGAAAAGAAGAAGAAAATGAATTAGTCCATAGAGGGCCACTAAAACTGTAAACATATTTATTCAAACAAAGGCATATTCACCTTACGGAAAAGAGTTAATTATCACTCCCGAAAAAAGAAAAAGAAGTAAGTAACACATATATATGAGAATTGAATTGAGAAAGTAGCAGAGGTGATTAGCAAATGCACACAGATATATTATTAATGAATGTTCGGCTAGTAGTATTAATCTAAAATCACACAGCACCTTTGGTAAGATAATTTCTATTCATTTTTGTTTGTTTGTTTCTTTTTAATTAGATTTTTTAGATCAAATAATTTTATATGTGATCATGATTATTTGATTTAATTATTGAATTTTGAAGATACAATTTTCATTGAATTTATGCTTAATATTTTTGATCTAGAATTTGCTAGTTGATTTAATTTAAATGAGATATGTTTTTAAATCATCTAGTTAGGATTATTTATTATTAAATCTGTTCTAGAACACACACGGGTACTTGTGTTTCTTTTTGTGCTAATCTTTTTGTAGTTGATTTGTAATCAATCTGATTGACGGGGTTCTTATTAGAACGTTGGTCTGAGAACCGCTCACTCTAATTTTAGAAACTGTGAAAACAGAACAAGGGCTTATAAGTAAAGTACATTGGAGCAGTATCCTAGGGAGGGTAGCATAAGACCGAGTTTGTACTTGAACATTTGATTTTCATAGTGGAAAGTTAGGTGATCTAGTGGACCGGTAGTTTTTCTCTTAGGTCATTGTTGTGGCCTAGGTTGTTTCTACCTAAAAATATCATATGTTATAATTTCCGTACTTTACTCTTACACACGATTGTATGCTTGACCGTTTTGTTTAGGTTAATAAATTATAAATTGATAAAAATTAAAAATAACATATTCACCAATTCTAGGTTAATCAGGTTCATATTTTACAAACTTTCAATCATTATAAATTCATTAATTTAAATTTATTTGCACTAAAAAATACATATAACATCTTAAAATGAATAATAATTAAAAAATAAATAATTTGTTTTTACAATAACCTTGCTTTCAAATCCTAAATTCACCCTTATTCTCGGCACAAAAAACATAAACTATTTAATACGTTCACCCCTCTTAATATTTGGGTTTTTTATTTAAATTTTGATACATGTGTTTTTATGTTTATTATCCCAATGATATCTTAATGGTATTTTTATTTAAAAAATGTACTCATTAATTCACTCTTAAATTTTGGGTGGTGAGAAAAATTAAACATTTAATAAGAATATATAACTCTTATTTGTTATTTTCTTTTTTAATAAAATTCTCGTTAACTTACTTTTTATTAAAGAGAGATCTTATTTAAATAAACAGCTAGGTTTATTTTATTTAAATTTATTCTTATTTTATTAGTTATTTTTGAATAAAAATAAATGTTTGTTTTGTATTTCACCTAGCTATTTTATAATATATATTTTTTCATCTAGATATTTATATATAACTATCTATATCATATTTATATTTATGTACGTAAAGTTTGTGTTTTATTATCTATCTAGATTTTTATTTAAACTGTCAAAGATCATAAAAATTATAAACGATATCAAAATTTTATTTTTCTGAAGAACGATTAATATATTAATTGGAGTCGTCAATTAGTCGATTGAAATACCTTACAATAATTAAAAATATTTTTAATTTTATTTATAAAAAATTGATTATCGATGTATTTAGATTGATGATTTTTTTATTTAAATTATACATTTTTATCTTTAATAAAATTTTACTTTTAAAAGAAAAAATATAACTAAATATTATCAGTTGAAATAATAATTAATATATTTTACGATATATAAAGTATTGTGATGCAAATAATTTTTTATATATTAAGATCGTTTTTTAGTTATGATAATTAATTAAAGGTTAATTAGTAGTGGGAATTCAAATATAAATTAATAAAAGAGCTACTAATTTTTTAGAGTTTATTAAAGATTTGCCGAAATGTATCATAAATTGAGATTAAATGAAACATTATCTCTTATTTTTATAATTAATAAATCTTTTTTTAAAGCATTAGGTTGAAATTATAAGATAGTGTTCCAACAATGTGATGGGAAGTGGGAACACAAATCAAACCATGAGGAATAAAAGTAGAGTCAGATTGACCCATTGAAGTATATGGGTTCACTGAATTACCTTTCCATTTTGTTTTTTTTTTGGCGAGGCTTGCTTTTGCCATAAATGGTTACGTGTATGGGTTCACTGAAGTACCTTTCCAATTCCAAAATAGACCCAATCTTACAAAACTACTTAAATATTTGTTGCAATAATCAAATTAATTAAATTAATTTATATAATATTTAATAATAATACATATAATGTAATCAAATAAAATTAATAAAAATAAGATTTAATTATATATCATAGTCTATAACATTAAAGATTATATAAAAAAAAAAATTTTTAGAAGATTAAATATAAAATTATGTTAATTTTAATATCTAAACTATACAAAAAATTAATTATATTTAATTTAAATACTTACTTTTGATATTTTTATTTAAATACTTACTTTTGATATTTAAATAAATTTCAATTTTATTATAGTAAAATAATAGAATGATAAATAATATGAAAGTATTATTAACAAATATATAAATTGTATTAATAAAAAAATTTCCATTATTAATTGATATTCTGATAATTAAATTTATAATATATAATAGTGTGATATATAATACAAGTTTATAAGTAATAAAATCAATGTAAGTTAAACTTTTTAAGGCTGAGTTTCTTTTTCCTCACAGAAAGATTATAATTTTTTTTTCTTCAAAATAATTTAGTTTAATTCGTTCATAATATTTCTTTTAATGTTCACTAATTTGTTCATTTTTTTAATAGCTCGTTAACTTTTTGATTCTCCATAATGAAATTATTTATCACATTAAAGGCAAAAAACAGAAAAAAAAGTGAGGGCATCAAAATACAGAAAATTATATAAAATAATACATTTAAAATTTATGATAACAAAAAATATATTTAATAACATTAAATATCATCAATTTTAACGTTATTATTATTATTTTTATCAATTTAAACTTCTTATTATTTTTATTTCATTAAATTTAGTCGGAGATTCTTTAGTCTACGATAATTATAAGTCAAAAAAATTTATTGATCTAATATATTTGAAAGTGCCTGTATATATTTCACACATAATTTATGCATAAAATTGAATACATATTAAAAAATAAAATTATTTAAATATATATTTAAGAGTAATATTCATGATGCATAAATTTTCAATGAGGTATAATATGATTTGTAGATGCTATACATTTTTTTTGTGTGTGTTTTAAAATGCATTTAATTTTTTTTAAAGATATTGAAAATAAAGAGGCTTCTAATTTTTGATTCAATTTATAATGTACCTTATGAAAACAAGGTTAATAAAATTATATATTATAATGTTCAATTCAATTCTAAATTGTTAAAATAAAATAACAGTTTTATGATACGAGTAAAAATGCTTTAGCTGCTTGGCACAACACACACTACGCGCGAGGCTCAGAAGAGGATCATAATGGTTGGACGCACATGGTTACAGAATTGAGCACAGAGGAGGAGCACGGATGGCGCGAGAAGGCAAGCAAGAAGCAAGGAATGAAGGACCACATATTCAGTTAGGATGTTAGAATTAGTTAGAATATTGTCATGCAATTCCATCCATGTATAGCTCTATATAAAGTCACTGGAATTCAGCAAGAAAATAAGAAGAATTATATATCAATTACCTCTATTCCTATGCTATTCTTCTTTCCCCAAACCCCTCCGAAATTATTTTCCTATCAATGGTATCAAAGCCGGTTCCAGCCATGGACAATCAAAACCAATCCAACACAAAGACCTCGGATGAGGAATCTGATACCTTCGAGTGAATAAACGTCATCTTACAACTGGTGTTAATTGAGCTACGAGCTCTTTGTGCCACCCATAGCTCAACATCGGCTCCCAATCTTGGCAATCATAGGAGTAAATCGTCTGAAACCTTCGAATTGAGAGCTCTTCGTACCTTCCATAACACACCTCTGAATCCAAAACTCATAATTAGATCTGTATTAAATCCATACCCAACAATAATCACTCAAGCTGATATTTCTAACTTCAAAAACGTAGTTCAAATGTTCACTACATCTTCAGAAAATTTCGAACACCAATCACCACCTTCACTTACAACCCACCCTCGTGCCTCACCTGAGATCGAAGAGAAATTTGTAACTCAACCCACTGGTTCCCTCGCAATGAGAGAATCCCAACCCATAGAAATCAGAGGCAGTAAGAACTGCGTTTCTGGGTTACAAGAAGAGAGAACGAGGACTTATACAAAAACCAAGGCGAGACTTGGTGGATCGCTCGGTGGATTGCCAACACATGGGCTTCTAGTAATGGTCTATAAGCCAGACCAAGAAACCAGCTTATCTCTTAAGTGTATTTCCTCTCTCTTAGATGAACGGCTTTACAATGGGCTTGGATTTGGCCCATCAGTTGGCCCTATAGCCCTTACACCAGTAAAGGTAATGTTACTCAAAAATGATATGCACGCGCACTCAAACAATGGTTCAGTTGGTCAATCGAGAGGCACTCAAGCAGAGAAGAAGGAAATTATATCACTATGGTGATCGGGGAATCGTTGATAGCCAGCACTGCACACAACCAAATCCACTACACGAGGAGGAGGGTTCAATCAGAGAACCCCGAGACGGACATATGAGGAAGCTTCATCGGACTAATTGACATTACAAAGGCATTTCTCTACCAATTCTTGACAAATAGAAGGGCACATCCAGGAAAAAGGGTTCCTCAACCACTTTGAATAGAGAGGTGAATCTTCGAAGCTTAAGGTCAGAAAATCAAATTCATGCTAGTAGTATACATATTGTGTATGATTTATGTTATGTTCTTGAGACCATTAATCTAGTGAAATTGTATGAGTCCTACCTCTGGCATCGATGGTACCGTAAAGGTAATGTTACTCAAAAACGATATGCCCGCGCACTGGTTATAGCTCCAAATTTTCTCTTAATCTGCTCTACGATCATGTTAACAAGCTGGCGAGAGTTTCAACTCTCAAAGGTAGAAACAAGGACAAAAACCCCTTTGATTTTAACCTCTAGCAAGCTATACATTCTGAAATGGTTTGAAGAATTAAGTAAGCTCAAGATTGACTGGTACGAGTAGGTTCTTGTGAGTATAAAAGTCAAAAAGAAATTAGTCGGTGAAGACTTTAATATCTTTTACAAGGGTGCTAAAATTCCTCGTTATATGAAGATATGGTTTGAGAGTAAATTGAATGATGAGCTTCTAAAAGATGTTGAGAGGGCTGGTTATAAGAAACCTTCCCCAATTCAAATGGCGGCTATTCCTCGTGGCCTTCAACCGAGAGATGTTATTGGCATTGTTGAGATTAGTTCAGGTAAGAATGTTGCTTTAGCCCTTCCTATGCCAACTTATAATTCTAGATTTTCTCCTATTAGTGAAGAGAATAAGGTTAAAGGGCCTTATGCTGTTTTTTTGGCTCCTACCCGTAAACTTGCTTGGCAGATTGAGAATGACACTACGAAATTCACTCATTATTTGGGTGTGAAAGTGGTGTCAATTGTTGGTGGACAGTCTATTGTGGAACAAGGTTTTAAGAATATGCAGGGATGTGAAGTGGTAATTGTCACCCCTAGGTAGTTGAGTGATTGCTTGAAACAGAGATACTGTGTTCTCAATCAATGTAATTATGTTATTCTTGATGGGGTCGATAGAGTGATTGATATGGGGTTTGAGCCGCAGGTTGGAAATGTTTTAGATGTAATATATTCAAGTGATTTTAAGTTTGAGAATGAGGAAAAAGTTGATAACCATTTGCTCTGGCCTAGGGCGTACATATAAAGGACCAGCATTGCATGTTCTTATCACCCTTAGTTGAACCCAGACATCTTAAGACATATGTTAGATTGTGTACAAGATCTAATTATGGAAATGTAGTGGGAGTGAATGGAAATTTATTTTATCTATTGCTTGAATTACCGCCCATCAAGGAAACTTATCAATTGTCTGCAAACTCTAAAGACAAAGGGTTAATTGTGTGCAAACAACAATTGATGGAAGAGCGGTCGGCTGAATGGGAAATAATAACAAGTGGGCGTGGTTTTAGCATCAAAGCAACTTGCCCTGGAACTATGGGCTTGCTCCAAGGTTAATTTAGGATTACCTTTTGCTTCTGTCTTGAAACACAGGCTATAATCTTACTAATTCATACCTCTATTTTATCCTTGAGGACAAGGATTCTAAAAGAGGGAAGGAATAATACGAGCAAAAATGCTTGAGTTGCTTGGCGCAACACACACTGCGCGTGAGGCTCAGAAGAGGATCACAATGGTTGGACGCACATGGTTACAGAATTAAGCATAGTTGAGGAACCACAGATGGTGTGAGAAGGCAAGCAAGAAGCAAGGAATGAAGGACCACATATTCAGTTAGGATGTCAGAATTAGTTAGAATATTGTCATGAAATTCCATCCATGTATGGCTCTATATAAAGCCACGTGAATTCAGCAAGAAAATAAGAAGAATTATATATCAATTATCTCTCTTTCTCTGCTATTCTTCTTTCCCAAACTCCTTTGAAATTCTGTTCCTATCATTTTATTTTCATTAAATTAACTTTATTATTATTAAAAAAAATTATTAATAAAATAATATTTTAATGTTTAAAAAAATGATTAAATTAACATTTTTATAATAATAGTGACCTAAATGTTTCTTATGAAAACAAGGTTAATAAAATGTCATAATAATACAAATAAGATAACTCTTAATGTATTTTTTTTATAAAAAAGAAAAGAAAAGAAAACTTACTAAAGTTCTTTTTTTTAGTATTTTTATTAAATAAATAAAATATTAAAGATAGAATTTAAACTTATATATGATTGTTAAGTTGGAGTCACTCTAAATTACTTTAAAAAAATGTGAAAATTTTAATAGTCATCGAATCACCAAATCACTAAGTCATCCAGTCATTACGAAATACATGGTGTAAAAATTGTTACATTACTTATATAAAAACACGGTGGTTTGCAATTTGGACATTGAGGTTTTACACGTCTTTTTTTTTTATAAATTTTTTTTTCTAATTATAATTTTATATTTTATTTATTTTATAACTTATATAAATATACTCATTTATATTTAAAAAATTGATCGAGAATACTAAAAATTAAACATTTAATTTTTGTGTGAAGTACTCTATCAGCATTTTATTATAAATATTTTTATATATTATAATTATATCTAATAACTTTTTATTAGATATAGTTATACTATCCTATTTATTTTAATTATTATTATTATTATTTTACATTCAACTTGATGGACGTACATTGATTAGTTAGTGTAGAAAATTTTAATATTATCTTTTTAATGCAGTAAAATAATAAGGAAAATATAATTAAGAAAAATTCCATAAAGTGCAAACGAAATGGTGCTTAGTTATTCATTCTCAATACAACTTGATATCATTTAAGAGAGAGAGAGAGAGAAAAAAAAAAATTAAGTAAGCATTAAGTAACGCGTCCATATGTCCTTTATATTAGACTATTTTCAAGCCAACGTTTTTTTTAATATATACCATAAAACTACAAGATAATTGTCGTTTAATGATAAATTTTACAAAATGTTAGCATACAGTGAGCCGCCGTTGTATATATGTCAATCACTTTGATGAAAGTAATTAAAAAGTTCAATACTTATTGAGTAATTTTATATAATTTTATTAAGTCATAAATGTCAAATTATTGGTGTTAATGTTAATTGTTTCTGTATTTCTGTATTTCTCTGTTCTGTCTTTACAAGAGTTTACAATATATGTATATAAAGAAAACGAAAATTAAACAATAACCATAAAACCTGCACATCCAGGTTTTATGGCTCCACTAATATTATTGTCTGCTCAATGTTTTACTCCATTGAGCATTTGTGTCTGCCACTGTTATAGCACACACCAACACTCCTCCTCAAGTTGGTGCATATATGTCTCTTATGCCCAACTTGTCAAGTGAGTTGTAGAAGTTTCTTGCAGACACAGATTTTGTGAGTATATCAGCCAATTGATCTTCTGATTTAACAAATGAAAGCTTAATAATCTTTTCTTCAAGATTCTGTTTGATGAAGTTCCGATCCACTTCAACGTGCTTCGTGCGATCATGTTGAACTGGATTGTGAGATATGGCAATGGCTGCTTTGTTATCACAAAATAAGTTCATTTCAGAGTTAGGAGCAACACCAATCTCAGTTAGAAGTTTTTTCAACCAAAGGAGCTCACATATTCCCTTGACCATTCCTCGAAATTCAGCTTCAGCACTGGATAAGGCAACTACATTTTGCTTCTTGCTTCTCCATGTGACAAGGTTGCCCCCCCACGAAAGTAAAGTACCCAGCAGTAGATTTCCTATCCTTCATATTCCCTGCCCAGTCTGAATCTGTATATCCAAGGACTTTCAATTGACCATTCTTTGAAAACATAAGTCCTTTCCCAGGGGAGGATTTTAAGTAACGAAGTATTCGCATGACCGCATCCATATGGTCTTCACTTGGGCAGTGCATGAACTGACTCACGACACTCACAGCATAAGCAATATCAGGTCGAGTATGAGATAAATATATGAGTTTACCTACTAACCGTTGATATCTCTGTTTATCTGCTGGTACTTGGTCCACATATTCTCCGAGTTTATGATTTTGAACCATTGGAATATCGACAGGTTTACAATCTAGTAGACCTGCCTCTGCTAGTAGGTCCAGAGTATATTTCCTTTGGGAAAGACATATGCCTTGTTTTGATCTTGTTACCTCAATACCTAAGAAGTATTTGAGCCCTCCTAAGTTCTTCATTTCAAACTCATTTGACAGTTGTTCTTGAAGCTTAGAGATTTCTTCTTTATCATCCCCTGTAATGATCATGTCGTCTACATAGACTATAAGGGCTGTTATCTTCCCTAATCGATGTTTTAGGAAAAGAGTATGATCAGAGTTGCTTTGTTGGAACCCATATTTCTTCATTGCTGAACTCAACCTACCAAACCACGCTCGAGGTGATTGTTTTAGTCCATACAATGCTCGTTGTAATCTACATGCAGTTTCTTTTCCTGATGTAACAGTATATCCTGGTGGGATATCCATGTAAATCTCTTCTTCAAGGTCACCATGAAGGAAGGCATTCTTCACGTCAAGTTGGTGCAATGGCCAATCTAAATTTGCTGCAAGAGATAACAAAACTCTCACAGTTTTTAGTTTAGCCACAGGTGAGAAGGTTTCTTGATAATCTATCCCATGTTTCTGTGTATATCCTTTTGCTACAAGCCTCGCCTTGTAACGATCAACTAACCCATCTGCTTTATACTTAATGGAGAAAATCCACTTGCATCCTACCATCTTCCTCCCTTGAGGCAACTCGCTTAACACCCATGTGTTATTCTTCTGCAGTGCCTCAAATTCCTCTTTTATAGCTTGAGCCCATTTTGGATCAGATAAAGCTTCTTCAATGCTACTCGGAATTTGACACGAGGAGAGTGTTTGTGCAAATGCCCTGATAGGTTCTGATAACCTTTGAGTAGATACATAATTTGCTATTGGATACTTGGGTTGTCGTTCTTCTCTTTCTGGGGAGTATCGATTTGGAGGTTTACCTCGATTGTGTCTGAAAGGTAAAACATAACCAACAGATGTATCTATAGCATTAGTCTGTAAAGGTGTGATAGGATAGCTTACCTCAGGAGTTTTCTCAGCAGGAGGATCATTGGGTACTAGAGAATGGAGGGGTACATCAACCACTTCATCTTCTGGAGATTCAATTACTACTTCAGCTTCAGTTCGTGGAAGTTCAAGCTCGGGTCTAGATACGGGCTCCTCCATATTAGTGGCACGTTCCGAGTATGTTGGACTCGTGTCTAATATTTCAACATCAAGCCAATTTCGTTCTTCACCATAACTCTCCTCCTGAAGAGTGTAATTGGATACTGGTGATGGGAAAAAACATTCTGATTCGAGAAAAGTGACATCCATGGTAGTATAGTTTCTTTTAGCAATTGGATCATAACATCGGTACCCCTTTTTTTGTACACCATACCCCAAGAATACACATCGGACAGCACATGGATCCAATTTAGTTCGTTGATTTTTATGGAGGTGGACAAAAGCAACACATCCAAAAATTCGGGGCGGAAGCATCAAAATAGTAGGCAAAGGAAGATGATCAGATAACACCTTTAATAGAGTCTGAAATTGTAAGGTCTTTGTGGGCATTCGATTCAGTAGATACACAGCTGTAGTAACAGCATCACTCCAGTATTTATTAGGCATATGTGCACCGATTAGTAAGGCCCGAGCCGTTTCTAAAATATGCCGATTTTTTCTCTCCGCCGTCCCATTCTGTTGTGGGGTTTGTGAACATGAGGTTTCATGGAGAATACCATGGTTGTCAAAGTATGTCCGGAATTGTTGGTTAACATACTCCCCTCCATTATCAGACCTAAGTATCTTAATTTTTTCAGAAAATTGTGTCTGAACCATGGTGTGAAACATGTGAAATGTAGCAAATACTTCATCTTTATGTTTGAGAAGGTAAAGCCATGTCATTCGTGTACAATCATCAACAAAAATAACAAACCAACGATGACCCGATGACGTAATGACCGGGGAAGGTCCCCAAACATCAGAATGTACCAAAGTAAAAGGAGCCACACTTTTATTCATGCTCATAGGATAAGACGCCCTATGACTTTTTGCTAGGATACAAGTATCACATTTGAAATCTGAATGTGTGATATTTGAAAATAAACTGGGGAGTAGGTGCTTTAAATACCCGAATGATGGATGCCCAAATCTACGATGACATAGCCAAATCTGTCGTTCCTTGTTACCAACAGTATGTTGCATGTGATTGGCTCTTCCTGAACTGAGGTCATCCACATAATATAGCCCTCCTCTCCTAGTACCACGCCCAATGATCTCCTTGGTGAGAATATCCTGTAGAAGGCAAAAAGTAGAATACATCAGTACTACACAGTTAAGATCTGAAGTGACCTGACTTACAGACATTAGTCGGTTTGACAGGGAGGGTACAAGCAAAGTATTAGATAATGATAATGAAGGAGATAAGGTCACTGTTCCAGCTCCTGTAACTGGATAAGTGACCCCATTTGCATTGGCAACACGGCTCCGTCTTGGCTGGGTTGTATTGCAGAGATCGTTTGGGTCAAATGTCATGTGATCTGTAGCTCCAGAGTCTAGAATCCACTCATCTTTCTCATTACGAGTAGAGATGTGAAATGCTTTACTTGAAATACCTGGATCTTGGGAAGATTCGGCTTGAGAAGTAAGGGATAGTGAGGCATTATTGGTAGCCACAGCTGCTCGCCCAGTAGTGTCCCGTTTCTTCCGTGCTTGAAGATCATTCCACCATTCTGGATACCCATGTAGTTTGAAGCAGTTTTCACGGGTGTGTTTGGAGTTTCCACAATGGCCACATTTCATGTCAAGAGATGGTGGATTTCCCGTGGATTTCTTGCTACCCAAGGAAGTTCCTGTTTTTGGTGGCATTAGGTTATGATGTCCCTTGACCCCTTTAAAAGCCATAACAGCTCCGGGTGTCGTATCTACACCTGTGATCATCACGGTCTGCCTGACCTCTTCCCTACGGACGAATCCATAGGCTTGCTCCACCGTAGGGAATGGTTTGATCTGAAGCACATCACTTCGAGTTTTATCCAATCTATCATCAAGTCCATCGAGGAAGGTATATACTCGATCTTCCTGTACGATGGAGTTGTATTTTTGTATATCAATCGCACACTCCATTGGATTAGGACGACGGAAATCAATTTCACGCCACAACCCTTGAAGGTCATTGTAGTATTTTTCAATGGATCCACCCGCTTGTTTCGTACGAGTAACTTGACGGCGAAGATCATATACTTGAGACGTGTCTGTCCCATCATAGTAAGTGGTAGCCACCGAATCCCAAACCTGTTTTGCAGTTGGGAATCGGATAAAATTTGCAATTAAGGAGGGGTCCATCGAATTGATCAACCATCCTTTGACAATGGCGTTTTCAGTACGCCATCTCCTAAATAAGGGGTCGGTTTCAACAGGTTGAGGAAAATCCCCATTAATATATCCCAGTTTATCTTTGCCAGAGATATACATCTCCACCACCTGGGACCACAAGGCATAGTTGGATCCTCCCAACTTGATACTAATGGGAGCAGTCGACGCTTCAGTTGGCGGAGGTTGTGAGCTGAGCTGAGCTCTAGTTAGAACTTCCGTCATTTTCGCCGTCAAATCTTCCAACACGAAGTTGGTAGTTAAATCTCTAGATTCCGCCATGAAATCTAAAATTTTTTTCCTTCCGTTTTTCCTTTTTTTTTTTTTTTTTTTTTTTTTTTTTTTTTTTTTTACACTTCACACACCACTATATATACAACATTTCGTAACCCTAACATAATTTTTTTTTTTTCCAAATCGCGCAGCTTCGCGTAACCCTAACTTTTCTTCTTCCCACTTCACGCAATTTCCTCTGATTTCCTCAGCAAATTCCTCGGATTTCCTCAGCAGCTTCCTCTGATTTCCTCAGCAGCTTCCTCTGCGTTCCTCAGCAACGTCCTCTGAGTTCTGCAGCAGCTTCTTCGACTGCGTTTCTCGGCAGCTTCTTCGACTGCGTTTCTCGGCAGCTTCTTCGACTGCGTTTCTCAGCAGCTTCTTCGACTGCGTTGCTCAGCAGCTTCCTCTGAGTTCCTCAGCAGTTTCTTCGACTGCGTTTCTCAGCAGTTTCTTCGACTGCGTTTCTCAGCAGTTTCTTCGACTGCGTTTCTCAGCAGTTTCTTCGACTGCGTTTCTCAACAGCAACCTCTTGGAAGAGCAGCGACTTCCTTCTTTTGATGGAGGATCAACGAACACTTGTGATTTCTCAATCTGAACCAAAAAAGTTCACAGAAAGAAAAAAAG
The DNA here is from genome assembly GCA_037013495.1 of Hippophae tibetana. Taxonomy (NCBI): domain Eukaryota; kingdom Viridiplantae; phylum Streptophyta; class Magnoliopsida; order Rosales; family Elaeagnaceae; genus Hippophae; species Hippophae tibetana. Next base: position 21,626,336 of record CM072803.1, read on the forward strand.
GAACTGAAGCTGTTTTTTTTTTTTTTTGTTTACTGGAACTAATGCGTGCAGATTTTTCCTTCTATCACTTTCAGTTTTTCATCAATACTTGGAACCATCTTTATCATCACTGATCACTGCAAAAATTGTTTTTTTTTTGTTTTACAGAATTGTAGGGCTGAAGAACAATATGAACGCCCCACAGTAGCAGCTCGAATGGAATGTAGGAACTGTGATGACTCCAACAAGCAGCTTGAACGGCTACCCCAACTCCTGGCCAAATAATCAGCCAAATATGCACAGATTAACACAATCTGTTGAGCATATGACACCAAATCAGTTAAAGGAGAACAGAATCAACTTAGCAGGTAACTTATTCTTTCATTAGGACAACCAATAACTCTGCTCTGATACCATGTCAAATTATTGGTGTTAATGTTAATTGTTTCTGTATTTCTGTATTTCTCTGTTCTGTCTTTACAAGAGTTTACAATATATGTATATAAAGAAAACGAAAATTAAACAATAACCATAAAACCTGCACATCCAGGTTTTATGGCTCCACTAATATTATTGTCTGCTCAATGTTTTACTCCATTGAGCATTTGTGTCTGCCACTGTTATAGCACACACCAACAATAAAATCATTAATATATATAAATTTATTAATAGTTAAATTTATTTATCGTATAAAATGTTTCCTATATTCAAGTATTTATTCATTATTTATGACATACAGTGTCACATGCAAATCAGCTCTTCTGGTGCCAGGTAAACGGAGGTGTGTCCCAGATTCCCAATAATACCTCTTTAATGCGATAAGCGATTTAAAAAAAAAATTAGAATAAATAAATTTTTTAACATTGAATTTTAGAGATTTTTATAAAATATTACGAAATATTATAGAATTTTTATTTTATTTTTATAACATTAAATTTTATAAATATAGTAAAAATATAATTATAACTTATATTAATTAATTTATATTTATGATATTTTTATAATATTTCGTAAAATTTAATAATTTTTTTATAATAATAATAAAATTTAACCAAATTTTTATAAAAAAAAATAGAAGTAAATACGATTGTCTTAGAAACAACCATTGCATTACAAAAATTTGATTGTAACCCTCCAAATGTCATTTACAATTGTGTAACTTCCTCAAATTTCTTTAAATTTCTCACGATAACCTAACTAATTCCGTACAAAAAGTCTGCACTTCTCTGAAAGATACATGGAAATAACTATCCATCGTTAAAGAAGTCCAAAAATTTATAACAAATTAATGGCTTAAAAGTCAAGTAAGAAAATGTTTGTTCGGTTGAAATTAAATCATAATTAATTTTTTTTAATTTTATGTTTAGTTGGACGAAAAAGTGAGAATAAAATTAAATTTATTTTTAAAATAAAAAGAATCATAATTTTTTCTATCCCTTAAAGAATAATGATTTAATTCTTATCTCAATTTGTTTTCCAATTTTACCTCAATCCTAAATATTATCCTAAATTCTAAAACTCTTTTAAGAAAAATAATAATTTTAACTATAAATCTTAACCCACAAATATAATACTAAACTCAAAACCCAAAATCTTAAAACCCAAAACCCTATTTAGAAAAATAATAATTTTAACCCTAAATCCTAGACCCTAAATCCCAAAACTCTAAACCCTATTTAGAAAAATAATAATTTTAACTCTAAACCTTAACCCACAAATATGACCCTAAACCTCAAATCCTAAAACCCTAAGCCCTAAATCCTATTTAAAAAATAATAATTTTAACTCTAAATCTAAACCCACAAATATAACCCTAAACCCTATTTAGAAAAATAATAATTTTAACTCTAAAACTTAACCCACAAATATAACCCTAAATCCTAAACCTTAAACCCCAATTCCCAAATCTCAACCCCTTATTAATAAAAATAATGATTTTAATAATGTATTTTGTATTATGAAAAAATAATAATTAAATTATATTATTTAAATTTTACTGAATATAGGGGTATTAAAATAATATACAGTATTTTTTATTCTATTTCAACTGTAAATACTATAATTTTGATTTCTTCTTTGATTCCAGTGATCAAACCAAAAAAATTATTTTCTTTTCATTATTATTCCTATTCTCATTCTAATTCTCATTCTATTTAATGAACCAAACGTCATCTTATAGTTGTAAATTATTCAAGTAAGAAAAATAGTTACAAATTAAAAATAATATATTTTGTATATTTAATATATTTAATTTTATTTTTTTTATAAATATTTTTATTTTTACATATATACAAAAGTAAAATATAATTTTTTAATTTTAAGTATATAATTGAAATATCCTAAGTTTAAAACCGAAATTAAACCCATAATTTTAAATAAAAAATAATCAAATCTAAAAAAAGTAAAAATTAATCACGCAAGAGTAAACCATTCTAGTATTATCTGTCAAAATTAATCCCATTGATTTTAATTATATATATATTACATTCAGCTCGATGGATATACAGACAATTTTAATGTTATCTTTTTAATGTAGTAAAAGAATAAAGAAAAATTCGATAAAGTGCAAAGGAAATGATGCTTATTCAATACAATATAAAGAATTAAAGTTTAGTATTATTTTAATAGGATATGAAATTAGAGATTTGTTAAGGTTTGAATATTATAGTGATAAATATTACTAAATTAAACCTAAATATTATTACATTTCTTTAATAATACAATACATAATAACATATAATTAATGGTATATAAATTGCTACATCAAAATGTAACATAATTGTTGAATAAAATAAAAAATAATGTATCATGAAATTTTTGTAATAAATTTACATAATTATTAAAAAAAAGGTAAGATTTTTGAAATCACTTGTATCTCTTAAGTAGATATTTTAAAGAATATTTAGATCACATTTTCTTTAACAATAAGATATTTTAATTATTTTTTAAATAGTAAAATATTATTTTATTAATAAATTTTTTTAAATAAAAATTAATGATTGCAAAAATTTTATTTTATTTAATAATTCAAATGATTTTATATTTTATGAATTTTTTTTTATATTTTTGAAACACTTTTATGTATCGTATTTTCTATAGGTTTTATGTTTAGATCAAAATAGTAAACTTTACATTATCATAAATATGGGATATATAAGTTAAAAGTTATAGTATTAATGGCCTTGAAACTATACAAATAATTACACAAATGGCGCAATCACTTTCCCAACTTTCCCAATTTTGAGCAACAAAGTGGAGATGTGTATTTCAACTTTGGTATTAGTCTCCAAAGATAGTGGACACGAGGTAACTCATCCATATGATTTTAACGTCATTAGTTTTGTAATTTTTGACATTTGTATTTTTTATATTATAAAATCTATAATTTCATTCGATTCAAACAAGATATATATAGAAGACATAATATTTAAAAGTATCAAAAAATACAAAAAAAGAATATAAAATATAAAATTTACAAAAATAGTTTACCAAAAAAAAAAATAGTATAACGTTCAATTAAGTTTTAAATTATTAAAATAAAATAATAATTTTACTCATATTAAATTTACTTTATTATTATTATAAAAAAATTGTTAATAAATTAATATTTTACTGTTTAAAAAATAACTAAAATAACATTTTTTATAATGACAGTGACCTAAATGTACATTATTAAAACAAGGTTAATAAAATGTCATAATTATACAAATAAAATAACTCTTAAAGTATTTTTTAAAAAGAAAAGAAAAAAAGAGAGTTTTAGTATTTTTTTATTACATAAATAAAATATTAAGGATAGAATTACAACTTATATATGATTGTTAAGTTGGTAGTCACTCTAAATTACTTGCTCTAAGGAAAATGTCTGAATTTTAATAGTCATCGAATCACTGAGTCATCCAATCGTTACAACATATATGGTGTAAAAATGGTTCCATTACTTGTATAAAACACGATAGTTTTGCAATTTGGACTTTACGTTTTCCATGTCTACTTTTTATAATTTTTATTTTTCTCTTATTATAATTTTATATTTTATTTTACTTTAATCATTTTATAACTTATATAAATATACTCATTTATATTTAAAAAGTTGTATTAACAATACTAAAAATTAAACATTTAATTTTTGTATGAAGCATTCCATCAAAATTTAATTATAAGTATTTTTATATATTACAATTATAACTAATGTGATAATTTTTCATTAGAAACAATTATATAGATTCGATAATACTTACTAATAATATTATACCACATAATTTATAATTTATTACAAACTTATGATGAATAAATCTTTTTTTACCAAAGGTTGTGCTTATATCATTTGTCATCTTCATATATGAAACAAATTACACATAAACAATTTTTTATTTATACCTTTACAAGATTTATTTATAATATATAAATTAAGTGATATAATTTCAAAATTACAAATATGAATTTATTGATTAAAGCAACTAAGTGTTTATTTTATCAAGTGTTTGGATAGAAAATCGCCACGTACGCATGACCTTTTTTGATTGGTTTACGTTGAATTTAAAATTTTAAATAAGTACAATCATTGTCAATCATATATACCTTTTACTATTTAGTTTAAAATAAATATTAATTGTTTAATCCATATTTACGAAAAATTATTAATATTTTAATAATTAAATATTAATTAATCAATGTTGATTATTTAGTATTATGCAATTCGTCAAAACATTTTAATAGGCATTCATAAACAAAAATACATGTCTAAACATAGAAGCTCACCACTAAAGTTATCTCAAATTCCTTATGATTTTAGTTTTTTCTCATAAATTGGCTTAAGCATTGGAACATATATGATACCTACCAATATCTTCTTTTCTTAAGTGATTTTCTAGTGAATTGCAAGTTTATATTTACAGAGAATGCAACCTAATAGAAATTGGCTTCAACATATGATGTTGTTCATAAGAAAGAAATTTAGTATTCAACCGATTGAGCTATTGAAAACTCAAAAATATTCAAAGTATTCTTCATGTTCTTTGCATTGTTCGTCATGTTCTTCATTCAATTATCTCTTGATAACACATTTAATCCATTAAGTCATTAGGATGAGCTCTTAACATGTTCATGATAACATCACACTCTCTTAACAAGCTTATGACCCGACTGACACCTAGGACCAATGTTTTCTCCTCACCGTGCTAGAAGAGAATGGGAACACCTAGATGCTCAACTGCCCTGATTTTGGAATGCTACATTTAGAATTTTAGATCAAAATCATACAGTAGACCCATGATGAGGAACTATTAGAGCATATGAGCAAAAGGTAGACTCTAGGTTAAGTTACACACCGATTACTAAGCCAATTGAGGATACCAAACTTCTTATCCTTTTAGTACATGAACCATATAAGGCTATCCAAGATGAGCTTAATATTCCTACCATGATATAAGCCACATAGAATAGACATCTAGTCATCTATTTAGAAGATGTACTCCAACATGTTGTATAACGAGGCAACCAACCAAGAAAAGTAGTCAGGTATACCATCCTCTCAAGCAAAGTAGCAAGATAGAGCATATAGGTATACCATCCAATCAAACCAACCTAGTTTATCAAATATCAACTAGCATTGTGCTTCTACAATCCTAAAAAGCAAAGATATCGACCATCTCCAAATGATAGCTATTTTTGTAAGCATGCGCAATTTAAACCAGATTTGCATGGCTTACCTTAAGGAACCATTTCAAGGCTAGAAAACCAGCACAATCAATTTAGAATGGTCATACCAATTATGTCATTGATCTTGAGTAGATTTCTATAGTTGTAGCTTTTAGACAAACATCGCTCTAGGATGGTATACCTTCACCCATAAGTATACATGTAAAAGTGGATATCTTATTCTCTTTTATAAAGGTAACTGATTAACTCAACTTTACTCTATTAGTTATAATTTTGGAGTTCATCTAATTTGGAGATAGTAAAAGTAGTCAACGACGCACGAGGACATATGTAACGTTTATACCGAACCTCATTAAAATTCTGGTGTTTTTATTTTTCTACTTTAATATATATTTTAGTTTCTTTTAACATTATATTTAAAATAACATTATTTTATTGTACTAGTTTGAGGTCTATTCATTTAAATCATAAGTGAATAATAAATACTTATAATATAAAAATATACCTGATTTTTCCAACAATTGGTATCAAAGTAGAAGGTTTCTACCTAGACATTTGTTTCGTTTGTTTACTATTTGAATATAGTTGCTAGTTGTTGTAATCCAAAAAAATGGTGGAAGAAAAGTCTCCCTCAAACAAAGGCCAACCATCCACGTCAGGTAGAACAATGGTGATGAATGCAAGGTTCGAGGTGAATAAGTTTGATGGAACTAGTCATTTCGGCATGTGGCAAGACGAAGTTCTACATGCTCTATTTCAAGACATTGATATTGAAGAAGCAAAATCAGATGGAGCAGATGAAGTCAAGTGAAAAAATATCAATCAATTGATATGTAGTACAATTCGTTTGTATCTCTCAAGAGAACATAATACACATTTATGAAGGAGACATCTACAAGTAAGTTATGGAAGGCGCTGGAGAACAAGTTCATGAAGAAGAGCGAACAAAATTAGATCTATTTGAAAAAGTTGTTCCATTTTGAATATCTTCTAAGTACCACACTAAACGACCACATTATTGCTTTTAATTAATTAGTAACAATTTTTTTAAATATGAAAGAAACTTTTAAAGATGAAGATTTAGCCTTGATGTTGTCAACCTCCCTTCCTAACGAGTTTGATTACCTTATTACGAGCTTACTCATTGGGAAAGATAAAGTGTCTTTTGAGAAAGTGTGCATTGCAAACTCAACAGAAAAGAAGGAGAGACAAGGCTAATTCAAAAGGAAGGCTTGGTAAAGATGAATATGTCTTTTGTCATGAAAAATACCATTGGAAGAAAAACTATCCATAGCTATAGAAGAAAGGAAAAGTTGTATCGTCTGATGCATGTGTAGTTGAAAGCAATTCAAATTCAGAATTTGCATTGGTTGGTTCATCAATAACATCTCATCCTACTGATTGATTTTTTGATTCAGCGTGTACCTTCCATATGTCTCCTAATAAGGAGTGATTCTTTGACTTTGAAGAACTAGATGGTGAAGTTGTTTTCATGGGTAATGATTATCCATGTAGAGTTTTAGGTATTGGTACAATTCGTTTGAAAAATCAAGATGGTTCAACTAGAGTATTGAAAGATGTTCATTATGTCTCATATACGGAAAAAAATCTCATTGTTGTGGGAGTCTTAGAATCAAAAGGCTTTACTTTGACTATGGAAAATGAGGGGCATTGAAGGTTACTTCTGAAGCACTTGTGGTGATGAAAGGTGTTCGGAAAAATAATTTGTATTGCTACCTTGGTAGTATGGTTATTGGGACAACATCAACAACAATTTCGGAGGAATAAAAAGATTCAGAAACTACTAAGCGGTGGCATATGCGTTTGGGATATACTGGTGAAAATCTTTATAGATTCTGGTAAAGTAAGGCCTGTTGAATGGCACAATAACTGACAATTTGGAATTATGTGAGAATTGTATATTGAGGATATAAAAAGTAAGCTTTGGCACTGAATTCCATAATACAAAAGGCATTTTGGATTACATCCATACTGATTTATGGGGCCAACAAGAAATCCATCCATGAGTGACAAACATTATTATGTCACTTTCTTTGATAACTTCTCTAGAAGAGTTTGGGTGTATCTCATGAAGAAGAAGGATGAAATGCTATGAATTTTTCTCAACTAGTAGAAGATGATCAAGACTCAAACTAGTATATAGATCAAAGATCTAAGGTTTGATAATGGCATTGAGTACACAAATGATCTGTTTATGAAAGTTTGCGAAGGAGAAGAGATAGTGCAACACTTCACTATTCGAAAAACACCATAACAAATTATAGTTACAGAACGTATGCATGTCATCTTGTCAATCGTCTACCATTGTCTACTCTTGAAGGCAAAATGACTATGAAGGTATGGTATGAAAAACCTGTTAGAGATTATGATTTCTTACATGTGTTTGGCTCTATTGCATACTACCATGTCAATTAATTGAAGTTGGATCCAAGAACCAAGAAAACTATTTTTTTGGGATCGTTTCTGGTTCTAAGGGATATCGTCTATGGTGCCTTGAAATGAAAAAAATAATTTCTAGTAAAAATGTTACCTTTGATGAATCTACCTTGCTCAGAAAGGTAACTGAGAAGATTGATGACACTTTGAAGCAGGTGAAGTTTGAAAGCATAATTATTAATCTAGTTGGTGTAGATAAGATAGAATTTGATCCTCCATTGATAGAAGATGAATCAAATGAAGAAGAACTTTTAACCCAAGAACCTCCACAACAATAAGAAGAAACTACAATTGATAGGCCACAGCGAAAAAAATGTCAAGATGCCTACTCGATATAAAGATATGAAAGATCTACCTGCTTAGTTTATGAATATGATGGCCTGTGCACTTTCAGTTGTGCACGATGATGTTCCTTCTATATATAAGGAAGCAATCATAAGCCCTAAAGTTGAAAGATGGAAGAAAGCCATGGACGAAGAATTTATATCTCTTCATAAGAATAAGATATGAAAGTTGACACAACTACCTAAGGGAAAAAATGCAATTGATTGCAAATGGGTATATGCAAAGAAAGAAGGAATTACTAACAAAAATGGTGTTCACTACAAAGCATGGTTGGTGACTAAAGGCTACACTCAGAAGGAGGGAATGGATTATAATGAGGTATTTTCTCTAGTTGTAAAGCATTCCTCAATTAGAATTTTGTTGGCCTTAGTAGCACATTTGGATTTGGAACTAGTTCAACTTGATATGAAAACCACGTTTCTACACGGTGACTTGGAAGAGGAAATCATTGTATGAATTGAAGAGTTTAATGTTACTGGTAAAGAGAATTGAGTTTCTAAACTGAACAAATCATTGTATGAATTGAAGTAATCTCCGAGATAGTGGTACAAACAATTTGATTAGTTTATGTTGAAGCAAAAGTACACTAGAAGCACACATGATTATTATGTGTATTTTCATAAGCTACAAGATGAGTCTCTCATCTATCTCCTATTGTACATCAATGATATGTTGATTGCATCACAAAGCCAAGCATAAATTGAGAGGTTGAAAGCTCAACTAAGTCATAAGTTAAAGATGAAAGATCAGGGAGAAGATGTCAAGAAGATTCTTGGCATGAAGATAAGTAGAGATAGGAAAAAGGGGAAGCTTTGTTTGACCTAAAGTCAATATTTGAAAAAGATGTTACATCGTTTTGGTATGAATGAATAGACAAAACCTGTAAGTACTTCGTTTATTTCTCATTTCAAGATTAGTGCTCAGTTGTCTTCTAAGAATGATGTAGAATGAGAATACATGGAAAATATATCATATGCTAATGCGGTTGGTAGCTTGATGTATGCAATGGTGTGTACGAGACCTGTCATTTCACACACGGTTGGAGCTGTAAGCATGTACATGCATGATCATGGTAAATGACATTGGTTGGTTGTGAAATGGATTCTACTATATATTCTAAATACTATAGATGTTGGTGTAGTATTTGAGCATGATAATAGTGTTGTTCAATATGTAGTCAGATATTGTGATTCTCACTATGTTGGAGATTTAGATAAGCATCAACCAACTACTTATTATGTGTTTATTCTTGCTAGAGCACCAGTCAGTTGAAAGTCTACCTTATAGTCTACAATTGTTTTGTCTACTATAGAGGTAAAGTATTGACAGTTAGAAACACTATGAAGGAAGCTATTTGGTTACGAAGATTGTTTGAAGACTTATGAGTTGGTTAAAAGCATATTAAGGTGTTTTATGATAGTCATAATACTATTCATTTAGTAAAGAATCAAGTCTATCATGCACGTACAAATCACATTAACGTTCGTTATCATTTCGTGTGAGAGATTATTGAAGAAAATGAAGTACTAATTCAAAAGATTAATACTACAAAGAATCTCGTGGATATAATGACCAAGTTGGTGAGAGTAATAAAGTTCAAACATTGTTTGAACTTAATTAAGATCCTGTAAATTTGAGTTGGTATTGGTGTCGTTGATATAAAGATTTAGGAAATCATTTGAGAATAACTAAATTGATAAGGTGGTGATTTGTCGTGTAGCTCTTTAGTGAGAAAATTTGAAAAATCTCACATTGGTTAGGAATGAAGATAAATATTATATTTTGGGTTATAAATAAATCTCTCATCCACCGTTTGTAAATATCCCAAAATTTGTATATCTTATTCTCTCCTATAAGAATAATTGATTAATTCAATTAGTTGTAATTTTAAAGTTTATTCAATTTAAAGATAGTGAAAGTGTTCAACGATACACAAAGATATAGGTAATATTTATACCGAAACTCGTTAAATTTTTGATATTTTTATTTTTCTATTTTATAACATTATATTTTCAATAACATTATTTTATCGAATTAATTTAAAATTTATTTATTTAAATCATAAATAAATAATTAATACTTAGAATAAAATCAATTTTTACAACAATACCCAAACACCAATTTAGTTAGAGAAAAAAACCCATGTGTTTTGAGTGAAGAACAGTAACATTTTAAAAGGTTTCAGAGGAAATACCAAACCTTTTATTTAAATAAAAAGCAAAATAAACAGAAAAGAAACAGGAACGAAGCCATAGAAGAACTCAGAAATACGAAACCCACGTAGGGGAAGAAGAAAGCGTAAAGAACTTCATCAAGCAGACCACTAGTATTTATTAAAAAAAGGCAAGGCCACTAGCACTCCTACTGCCAAATAAACCTTGACAAACAACCTTCAATCATGTCGGAAACCAGCAAGGATCACACCAGTATCAAACACCTGGTTATTGAAAACCACAACATTTTCACCTTTCCATTTGTGCCAAAAGCCATTATTAGCCAACTGAGGAAGAAAATCTTCGCCACCAACTACAGACCCATTTTCACCATTTTCTCCTTTCTTCTTTTTTTCATACCTTTTTGTAGAAACCCATGACTTTATAGTTTTGGTCAGTTTCCGAAAAATTTGAAGTTTGATTTTGCCTCTTTTGGGTGGGAGGGTTGTCTGGGCTGTGTAAGAAGTGATTGCCATGTAATAGAGTTAAGGAGAAGGAACAGAGTGAAAGCAGAGAAAACAGAGGAGGATATGAGAACTAGAGAATTTAGGAAAAAAGAAGTGTGATTTTGCTTGAAATTAAGTTTGATTTTTATAGCCATCATTTTTAGTATGTATTTACGTATATATATATATATATATATATATATATATATATATACGTACATACATATATTTTTTTGTTCGTTTTTTTAAAAAATAGAATTGGAAAGACACGTGTGAATTTCACCTTGACAAATAATATAGTTTAAAATCATATGAGATGGCTTAGTTTTATTGGACTAGTAGTGGTTGTCTGATCTATATATATTGTACTGCTTTCAGTGACTGTTTTAGAAAAAGTATATATGAATGTGAATGTGAATGGTATGTACTATGACCATCATGATAACGTTTAAGAAAGGAATCTTTAGACTTTGATGGTGCAAGACAATTATATTTAGGATGGTATATGCTGTTAAACCGGGTCGATGTTTTACACTAAATCAAAATTAAATAGAAACTTAGAGGGTATAAATAGGAGGAATTAACATTTATTTATTTAGGACTCAAAAAAATTGAATTTTAATAAATTAAAAATAATAATATATTATATATATTTAAAATATTTAATTTAATTTTTATTTATAAATGTTTTAAGATAAATATTTTTATTTTTATATATATATAAAAATAAAATATTTAATATAAATTTATAATTTCGAGTATTAGAATTGGAATACCCAACTTTATACTTAAAATAAACTCTAAATTTTTAAATACAAAAATAATTGAATTAAAAAAATTAAAATTAATATATTTAATTATTAAAATTTTCTTGAAAAGGATTCCAATCCCATTGATTTTAATTTTAGTTTTTTTTTATATATATTTTGCATTCAACTTGATGGACATTGGACATACATTAATTGGCTTAGAAAATTTTAGTATTCTTTTTTAACGCAGTAAAAGAATAAAGATAAATATAATCAAGAAAAATTAAATGAGTTGCAAACTAAACGATACTTAGTATTTTTTACCACTATAAAAAAATTAAAATTTAGCATTATTTTAATAGAATATGACATTAGTGATTTGTTATTGGATAAGTTCATGATTTGTCATAATTAAATTTATTATTTTTATAAAAAAAATTATTAATAATAATTTCATACAATAATAATAATATTGAAGTATAATTAATAATATAAATATAATTAAGTATGAATATTTTAAAAGTAGATAATTAAATATGTAATTATTCATAAAATTTTAATAGTTTTTTTAAATAACAATAATCAATAAAACATAGGATGAAGATGGTTATTTTAATATAGAAAATATGTTTAATCAAAATTAAACATATATTAATATTATTTTTTATATACATACATAAAATACACAATATTTTGAATAATTAGATTAAATTTTATTTATTTTTATTTTTATATATTTTTATTTTACTTAAAAATATATATTAAATAGTTAAAAAATAAAATAAAATAAAATTTAATACTTTAAATAATTTAGTAGAATAATGAATGTTTTAACATCTAATTTTTTAAATTAAATATATTTTTAAATAAATATTAAATAATAATAATTATGATTAATCTGTAACAACTACTATTAGTTCATAAAGGACGGTTTTTAACACAATATATTCGAAACTAATTAAGAGTGATTATAATTATTAACATAATTATTTTCGTCCGTCTCATATTTATTTTTAAATATAATAGATAATTTATATATTTTTATTATGAAAATAATAAAATTATTATTATAATATTATAATAATAAATATTATTACGTTTCTTTAAAAATAAAATACATCAGAACATATAATTAATTGTATATAAATTATGATACATGGAACTTTTGTCCTTTTGGATTTAGTGACTAAAAAGAAGGAGCGATAGTTGACTGAGTCACCGAGACATACATGATGTAATAATTTTATTTATTGACTACCTTAAAAGTTTTTTCATTATATAAATCAAGGGATACAATTAAAAAATATATATTTCAATTTATAATAACATGTACGAAGATTGAAATCTCACTTTTATATTTACTTATTAAATCAATCACAAATTCATTTTATCAAACTTAAATCTTATCATATATAGCTTAGTTCATGTAAGATGTTTAATTTGGTTTTAAGTCTACAATGATCGAAACTTTGTTGGAAAGGACACAAATAAATAAAATACTTTAAAAATTAAATTCATTCTTGTTAGATGGTTTATCTTTTGCGAAACCTTGTACTTATATGTGTATATTATTTTAAATTAAAAAATATTTTTTATGTAAAATTAAATTATATAACTATTAATTAGTAACTAATACAATTACAGTAAATATACATACTTAATGGTGGATTTAGCCATCAAGTTCAGAGAAACACACGTTGACCATTAATAATATAAAATTTACACAAATATATATATATATATATATATATATATATATATATATTAAATATTAGGAGTAAAAAATTGATAATTAAATTTCTTTTCAAAAGAATTATCAAAATGTGATATTTTTTATTCAATTTTATTGAATTTTAACTAAAAATAACTTAATTTATACATAAAAATTTAAAATATTTTATACTTAGAATATAAGTTGAAAAATAAAATTGAGAAGGCACGTTATTTTCTAAATAATTTAATTTTTATAAAATTAAAAACATTTATACGTAAAATAATTTTTTTATCATGTGATGAACGGCATATGCCTACTTTAATAATTACTTACGTTTGTCCCTATACATATCTTTTAATAAGTATTTCAAAATTATTAAGTTAAATGATTGTGTTATTTAAAATAAAAATAAAAAATAATAACATTTTAACAAAAAATATTTTTTAATTTTTAAAAAATAAAAAATCAATAAAATGTTAAAATAAACACTAACAATTAACAAATATTAAAATGAAATTTTTGAAAAAAATTTAAGTATTAATTGTAAATTACTATTGTTAAAGACTCGTGTATGAATTACGTTTAATCATTTCACACGAAAATAAAAAAAAATTAATAAAAAATCATTATCCTTAATTGATATCTTTTTTCATAACTATAAAAATAAATGACACCATTTTTATCTAATGTATTAAATAACATAAATAATCTACAAATAGATATAGGCATTATTAAATTTAGTGGATAATTTTTCTTTTATTTTCTCTTTATTTTTGAATGTTATAATTAAGGTCAATAGTTTTTTTATATAGATTAGTGGTTTAATTTTGATACATTTTTTATTTTTTATTCATTTTAAACAATTAAACACTTATATTTATGCACACACACTTTACATATAATTTTAAAAAATATTATTGTATTATAAGAAAATTCATAATATTATTTTTTATATTTGTAGTAATTGTAGCAATTTTAAACTTAATTTCAAAAACATAGCTTCTACATTGTATATGCCTCCTTGTGCTATTACAAAATACCAATTTAACATCACATAAGAAAAAAAATTAAAAAAAATCCACACACTTTCTCTTTGAAATTTCAAGCATTGAATCACCCAAAAGAAATCAAGAAAATCAAATATTTAATTATATATTGCATATTAAGAAAGAAGGAAGAAGAGAATGAAGATGATATTACATATTAAGTGAATGAAAAACTTAGTTACAATGTTGGTGCCAAGGTTCCTTATATATGATCATGTAACCGAATGCCACATACTCCAAATTCATGTGAGTTAGTGGTAACAAATTCTAAACTCAAGCTAACATAACCAATGATTATTATACTTAATGACATAACTAATTAAGGTTGATTAGTCCTCTCAAACCAATGATTGGGGTAACACTATTAGTTTAAACCTAAGAAAGGAAGTTGTAGGAAAAAACTTGATCATGGAGTTTGCAACCTAATACGGGGAAGGTACATGTTGAATGTCAAGATTTCCATTAACAAACTGGTCCTTTATGAAGTGATAATAAACTTTAATATGCTATGTTCGGACATGATAGACAAGATTGTGTACTAAGGCTTGTGCACTAATGTTATAAGTAAGTAGCAAAGGAACACAATGCAAATAAGTCAAAAGAGACTTTAACTAGATAATTTTAGTAGAGATAATAGATAGTGCTCTACAATCACTCTTAGTACTAATATGAGACCACCTTATGTTTAAAAGAGTGACAATAAATCAACCATTCACCAAGGAACACACAATAGCCACCAATTTTGCGATAATCATTTGGGTTGTTGGCATAATCAGCATTATAATAGGCAATAATGTCCAAAGTTGTAGACTTGTTCAAGGTAAGAGCAAAGTGAATTGTAGCCTTTAAGTAATGCAAAAGTCTTTTGGAAGCTAACCAATGTATGTCAGTTGGAAAAATAATAATTGGCATAACTTGTTGACTACAAATGAGATATCATGTCATGTAAAGGTTAAGTATTGCAAAGAACTAATCAGTATTCGTTACTCATATGCACAAGAGAGAGGCTGACCATCATACTTGCTGAAAATTTTGCCTAAGCTTGTTAGAGTAGCAACTAGTTTAGTAGCAATCAGGTAAGTATTATCTAATAGGTCCTTGATGTACTTTTGTTGAGATAAATACAAACAACCATTAGTAAAATAAGCCACCAAGATCCTTAATGGTAAGCTTAACATTAAGATCGACAATAAGCTAAGCAACTAAATCAGAATGAGTGCTTGTGATCAAAATACCATCAACGTAGATAAGAATGAAGATCATTACATTATCTATGAGTTTAATAAGTAAAGAACTATGAGCTTCAGAGCCAACAAAACCCAAGATGTTTTGGTAGGCACACAACTTCTGAAACCATGCACAAAAGGCTTGTTTCAACCTATATAATGTCTTCATGATCTTGTGAACTAGATTAGGACTAAGAGCCTTAATGTCAAATGGCTAGCGCGCACACACGCACACACACACATCCTTAATAAGATCATCATATAGAAAGGTATTATTAACATCAATTTGCCTCACTTTCCACCCATTTGATAGTGTTATATTGAGTACAACTCTAATTGTTATGGTTTTGACAACAAGGGTGAATATTTCTTGATAATTAACACCAAAAGCTTGGAGGAATCCTCTAACTACCAAGCAAGCCTTATATTTATCCAAGAGTTCTTCAAACAAAACTTTACCTGAAATACCCATTTTTAAGAAATAGGAATCCTTTTACAGAGCACATTTTCATTCTATAATTTTTAAACCATCTTTATAACTCATATATTCAAATAAAATTCTCTTTGGAGACAAAGTTACAGTGAAGTTTTTAGGTTTCGAAACACCCATTTCAAAGCTTGCGACCATAGAATGAATGTTAAAACATTCAATAGATGGAGTAGAATAAATAACTAGAAAAGATAGAAAATGCACTACAAGAGAGGAGGAAATAATGAAAAATTGGGTTTAAATACTCAGTATTAAAGCTAGCTTATTTTCAGGACAATGCTTAATAACATTACTGGGTACCAAATCATCAACATCATATGAAAACATAACTAGTAAAGGATTAAACATTAAATATTGAGAAAAAAACATAAGAGGGAATGTGTAATGGAGTAACATGACTCGCAAGAGGATAAATTGTGTTTGAACTAGGTGACTTAGACACAGAAATTGAACTGTGTAAGAATTGGGCAATTGGAAATGAAGAAGGAACATAAATGATGGAAGGAGAAGAAGGAACAATATATTCCATAGAAGAAGCAAATGTAGAAAAATGATTCAGTTGTTCATTAATTACAACAAGCCTACTTGCATAGATTTTAGAAGAAGTTAAATTTAAGCATAAGAAACCTTTTTGATTGGAGCTATACCTAAGAAATACACATTCCACAGAACGAGGTTCTAATTTGTGTTTACTATAGGCTCTAAGGTATGAGAAATATTAACACCCAAATATCATAAAAGAACTAATATCAGGCGATTTATTAAGGAGTATCTCATATGGAGACATACTATTAAGAACTTTAGTTGGAAATCTATTAAGATGATAGAAAGTTATTTGCATAGCAAAAGGCCAAAATTTGATTAGTAAGGAAGCTACAAACAACAAGGCCAAACCCTTTTCAACATACAATGATGCCTGCATTTCACTGCCTTATTTTGCTTTGAAGTATGAGGGCAAGTGAGTCTATGAATTATGTCTTCCTTTACCAAAATAGGAACCAATGGCTTAAATTCGGTGCCACCATTTGTTTGTAAAATCTTTATTTTTGGATTAAATTGTTGTTCAACCGTGACCTTAAACAATAAAAATTAACTAATTGTTTTATCTTTGAAATTAAGTAAGAAAATCTAAGTAAATATAATGTGATTATTTACTATTGATAAGAATTATTTAATAAGAGTACAAGTAGCCTGTGGTGTAGTCCACATATCAAAATACAACAACTTAAAAAGTGTAGCTGACCTTTCATGAGAATGAAGAAAAGGAAGCTTATAAGATTTAGCTAAATGAAATGGTTTATAAGCATCTGCATTATTTGTACTAGAAATTAGACAATTTGAATTACCATACTTTTTAAGAGTTTCTTTGACTGTGGAAAAAGAGGGATGCCCTAACCTGTTATGCCATTACTCCAAAGATGTAGTAAAGATAATAGGTTGATAAAAAAAACATCACTAATTAGAGAAGCAAATGAACCATGAATTTTTTACAAGCCATTTCACTAGGTCCTTGAAGCTTGACCTACTTGGACTAAAGATCTTTTACACAATATTCATTAGGATAAAAATTGACAAAAACTCTGTTATCATTGTAAAGTTTATTGACTGATAATAAATTGGTAGCAACCTTATATGTATGCAACATTTTATTTAAAGATATCATACATTGATCAGCACTTAAGCAATTAGAACCAGCGTTTGCAATAGGAATTGAATTACAATTTTTCTAAGACAATACCTTCAAAACTAGAATATGGCACAAGCTATTGAATCTGATGAGAAGAAAGAGTAATATGATAGGTAGAATCATTATCCAACAACCTAAAACAATCTTAGAAAGAATCAATCACATTCATTGAACTGAGCAACCATTGTAAAGGGTGGGGGTTGAAATGATTTTCTTGTAAGCAAATCACTAAGCACAAAGAAAGATTGAGCACTATGACCAACCTTTTCACAGACTTGACATATAAGACTATTAGAATTTGATTTCTTGTAATGATTCTTACCAAGATTGGCCTTACTACTCCCAATCTTTGATGTCTGAGAGCCTTATTGCAATAATTGCTTTAAATTCCAACATTGTGAACCATAATTACGAGAAAACTTCTTGCCATTGTCTGGCTTAAACTATTCACCCTTAGTTGGGAATTTATCAAGATTTGCTTGAAATCCAAAATCTTGATTAGACTTATTGTTTAACATTCTATCATAAGCTTCAAAATAGTTATGCACAACATTGATTGATGGTCGAATGTCTCTCATTTGAATGTTAGACATAAATTTTTTATATTTTGCACCTAAACCATCAAAAATGTAAAGCAATAAATCTTTTTCTTTCACTAATTCTCCTACATTAGCAAGATGTCCTGCAATTGTTTTGGCTTTTATGAAATATTGATAGGTAGTCAATCCATCATTCCTTAAGCCTTGAAGTTATTGCCTTAAATCCATGACTTTAGAATGAATATCAGTCGAGTATAACTCTTCTAGGGAAATCCACTAAACTCTTGCAATTATTCCACTACTCATGTAGCCAAGCATGCTCATAGAAACTGAGCCATAAATGCATCCTTTCACTATTGAGTTCAATCTACTCCAATTTGAGAAAATTGGATTAATCGAGTTTCCAATGAATTTCGATGGAACTTGCAAAGAACTATCCATTATACATTCCATGCCATATGTTGTAATGTAGTTAATGACTGATCTTTTCAGATTATATAATTATTCTCATCCAGTTTGACAAATAGGCAAACATTTGTGGGAGTAGAAGCAGATAAACTTCAATCAAGTTGATCAATCATACTTATAGTAGGAATTGGGCTCTGAGATCCATCAAGATGTGAGGAATCAAGTTAAACACCTTTACCAGGTGTAAACGAAGGTGAGCCACTAACAACATCTTTATAGTTGGAAAGATTAACACCTTTGGTAGCCATTGACAGAACTTCAAGGTGATGGCTCCGATACCATTCAAAAAATAAAGAAAGGAAGAAGAAGAGAATGAAGATGATCTTGTATATTGAATGAATGAAAAATTTAGTTACAATGTTGCTTATTAAGGCTTCTTATATATGATCATGTAACCAAATGCCACATACTTCAAACCCATGTGCATAGTTGGTTACAACAAACTCTAAACTCATGCTATACTTAACCAATTGCTATTACATTTAATGACACCACTAACTATGATTAATAGTTTTGCTACTCACTTACTGGTTATGATTTTAAAGTTTTTAATTGGATATGCTTAAATTTTACACTAAAATTGTAAATTGTGATATTTGATAAGTATATGCAAGATGGATATTATGACTTATTAGTATCTATATTAATTTTTTTTGTATTTATTGTTGCATAAGTTATTTAATGATGTCTTAATGGTATTCAAATTATCTAAAAGGTACCTATTTGGTCAAAAAATATGTGCATAACAAATTGAAGGGTATTTTAATTATTTAAAAATATTATCATTATTTTTATTCATTTTTCTCGTTCTCTTATTTCTTCTCTCACCCTAAATTTAATATTCATATTTTAGGGTTTATAATTTTGTGTTTAGGATTTAGTATTTAAAATTTAGGGTTAATAATTTAGATTTTAAAGTTCATAATTTAGGGTTTAGTAAAAAATGTTTAGTAAAAAAATGAAAGAATTTTATACAAATAAATATAGAGACGTGAGAAAGAGAATGAAGAGAAATAAGAAAGAGAAAACAAGAAGAAAAAGGAGAAAATAAAAAAAAATTAAAAGAACTTAGTTATCCTTTATTATTTTGTGTATACAAATTATTTTTTATATTAAATTAATATTTTATAAAAAATATGAATATTTTAAAGATATCATTAAAAAATAATACCAAATGTACCATCCATATGTAAGATGGTAATGAATGATTTCAAGGGTCTTGAGTTCTATACAAGTGGGCATGCGATGATCTACCTTTCTAACTTTTTTACTATTTTCAACAGCATTATTGAAAGGCATAGACATTAGATTTAAGGAATGCATCTTTGGACTTTCATGGTGTAAAAAATTATACTATGAGTTTGGAATAGAGTCCAATTTCGAGAATGTTTTTTTTTTTCATATAACATGTTTTTCATTCTAAAATCATTTTTTTTCTTAAACTAACAAAAATTAATCCAAAACTCAATTATATATATATAAATACCAAATGTCATTGTTACATAAATTTAATCAAATAAAAATAAGAATTAATCCCATATCTTTAATAATCCATTAAAATTCTCGCAATCCATTAGAGTTTCGCAACCCAACAGATGTAACCAATTATAATTAAATATATTTTTTATATGTAACATGTTATATTTATCATAGTTAATATGACATGTTGGATATAACATGTTACATTCACCTTTATCTTTGTATCCTATTTGTCTCAATTTTTGTTTCGGCCATCCAAAATAAATGCTTAATTTTTTTTACATTCAACTTGATGTACATACATTAATCAGTTACCTTAGAAAATTTTAATATTTTTTTAAATACAATGGAATAAGAAAGATAAATACACTCAACAAGAACAAGATAACAAGATGAGGTGTAATAAGAATGATACTTATTCCTTCTCAGCATAATGTAAAGAATTAAAATTTAACAGTAATTTAATAGGAAATGGAGTTGGAGATTTGTTATTGTATACATCAAACAGTAGAATGTTACAGTGGTGAATATTTTTCTTTTTATGTGTTTTGTACGATACTTTTATTTGTTGGGTTCATTGATAACTTTTTTTTTTATTGTTATATATTTCTGTACCAATATAAACTAAATATAATAGAAAATAAAAATCTTTAGAAAAATTAAAAAATCTTGAAAATATACAAAAACATAATATTCTTGTAATGAGTTTTAATTGAACGATATTTAATATTGAACGGATATAAATAATTATAATTTAATTTAAACGTTATTCAATGTAACGGTGTTCAAAGTAAAATAAGATACCTAATTTTGTTATAGTAAAAATATATAAAGTTAACATAAAAAATTATTATTTTTATAATTATAAATTTTAAAGTTATTATTTTTATTTTTTTCAAAAATATTTTAATAACATCGTTTCATGTATAAACATTAGGTTGACTTTCGATGATGTTAAAAATATGCTTTTGGTATATAAATGATTCAATTATTTAACTGATTTTACTTTTATTCTATTAATAAAAAAAATTTATTTTTATAAATATTAAAAATATATGTGTATTTACATTAAAAAAATAAATATATTTTTTTATCATGAGTTAAATTTATATAATAATAAATTATGTTATATAATTAAATTTAAAAATATTTAACGTATGGGTTTTAATATTTTCAATATGAATTGAAATTGGTTATATATTTCACTTTAAGGATAAATTTAAAATGGGTTATTTTCTTACCTTTTAATATTTTCGATTTTAATTCCACTCCTTATTAAAAAATGATGACTTTAAATGACTTTCACATCACCCATTAAATGATATTAATAGCCCTTTTGTAATAGCGTTATTAAGAAAGAAAAAACAAAGTGTTTTACACATATATCATTCTTATTGTATGTACACAGGAATATAAACTAGGGGTGTCTACCGGTCTGATCTGATCCAGTTTTGGTTAAAAAAACTTTAACTAAATTGGATCGTTTAAAACGATTTTAATTAATATAAATCGGATCGGACCGTTTGATTTATAAAATCGTTTAATTTGATTCGATTTTCTATTTGGTTCAATTTTTTGACATATTTAATGAGAAATTTTTAATATATTATTAAACCGATCCGGTCCAATTCGACCGGTCTAAAATTAATACAAATCAAATTGGACCGTTTGATTTATAAAATCGTTTGGTCTGGTCCGATTCGATCCAGTTTATGGACACCCCTAATATAAACTATAAAAATAGAGTAAATTTATATAACAATTAGTTGTAGATCTAGAAATGGTAGATTTGAAAGTTTAATTTAAGAGAAATACTATATAAATAATAAAAATAATATATTTATTTATATTAAAATTCTTTTTATATATATTATTTAAATATTAATATATTTAAATTATTAAATTTTTACTACATTTTTAACCAATAAAACCTTAAGAATTACTAGTGCCCCCTCCTAGTAACTACATATTTCCACCATTGATAGAAATATTGGTACAACACACCACTTAAGTATATAGATGTATCCTCGTTTAATAAATCTCATTAAATTATAATAAATTTATTATATCTAAGTGATATTTAGTGTTACAAAAAAATTTAAGGTATCAAATTCATTGATCATGTTCAATTTGCTCAAATTTAATTTATCTTAAAAAAGATGTAATTCACTTTAACTTATCTAATTTTTAAATAAGTTGAACTAATTTGAGCTAAGTTGAACTGAGCAATTAATTTTATTAAGTTTTGGAATTAAATTTTTAATTTTAAAAAATATAAATTGAAAATTAGATATTTTTTTGTTCAATAACTAATTATTAATTTTTAATTTTTAAGTTAAGTTGGACTAGGGTGATTATTATTTTCTATGAAAAATTTGAAATCACAAACAATAATTATTTTTAAAAAATTGACTTCAAGAACATTCTAATGATATAAGATAAAATATTTTAAATTAGTACAATATATATTTTAAAAATGAGTAAAAAATATTCTTCTAAATTTGAACAATTATTACCAAAATATGCATAACTTTTTATAAAAAATTAAAAATTATAAAGACTAAAATTTCTTAAAAACTAGACTTTAAGAGATTTATAATGATATATGAATGAATCATAATATTTAATGAATTAATAAAATTTAAATTTTAAATATATTTAATAAAATATGAACAATATTCAATAAATAATCATAATTTTTTAAAAAACTCAAAATTCTAAAGTGTAACATTTTTTTTATAAAGTAAACTATTTTATATTTTGAATGATATATAAATTTAATTATAAATTATAATAAATTAATATTTAAATTTTAAAATTTAGTTAATGATCACCTCTTTAACATTATTTATATAGTGTATATTTTAAGTTACTATTTGTTTTTAGAATTTTATATTTATTGAAAAAAATTAATATATATTTTATTTTATTTTATTTTAAAAAATAAATTGTTACCTTTTATATTTATTAATTTAACTATTATTAACATTTTCTCTATTATTTATTAGCTTTTTTAATTTAATATATCTTTGTTAAATGAACTAGTGAATTACTCATAAACTCAAGAGTCCATTATTTAAATTTGTGAGTTAAATAAATTAAACTTTTTTAACTAACGAGCTCAATGAGATAACTTTAAATAAATTGAGTTGGATTAAGTAGTTCGTTTAATATCTATGATAATAATACAAATGTTTTTTGTAAAAAAAAATATATCTTTTATTCATATTCTTACTTATTTACTTTCTTTTAATCATGTTTTAATGATTATTGGTGGTACTTATTGTTAGGTTATACTCGTGGGTCTCGTATTCTATCGTGTGAGTGTCCTTAAACTCTATCTTCAATTTGAGGTACGTTAACGAGTTTATTTCGTCTTTCTCAAGCCTCGAATTTGGGATTTAGTCTTTAAATACCTTAAGTTCATAGAAGTTGGTATCAATTGAGACTCTTCTTCAACCTCGAACTTGAAACCTAACTCTTAAATACCTTAGGATCATAGAGGTTGGTACCAATCTCGGATTGAAGATGAAATCTAAAGAACCTTTTACGGTAAAATATAGAGCCCACAAGTATATCATAATACCTACAAAAATCATCTACTAGTAAAAGAAACTAGAAAAATATTGAACTAAAAAAGAAACTAGAGTTTTAAAGTTCAAATGGAGCAATGAGTGTTTGAAAGTTACTAACAGTGATGGAACATGTACATAAGAACGAGTCTCTTCTCTTCCTAGTTTTTTGTGTTTAAAGAACGTTTCTTTTTACCAATAATATTTAAAAACAAGCAATGAAAATTCTGATTTAATTGTTATGATTTTTTACACCTATCAATTATATTTAAGTTTGAATTTTATCTATATAATTTTTATATATTTAATAAAAAAATAAGACTTTAAATTTTTTTAAAAGGATTGGGTTGAGAAAAGTGTCACAGTCTTATTATATACAAAATACTTAATAACTAATGACAACATGTCATTTCTCCATCCATGCTAAAAAAATTTGAGACTGAGGAGTTGGACGGATGTCCCATATCATTATATTATGAGACTGAGTAGTTGGTCATGAAAGTGATTCTTTTATCTTATCACAAAACGGATGTGTGAACACAAATAATTTATATCATATATTTATTTTTTATTATAATAAAAAATATCTTAAAAATAAAATTGATAATAATTAATTAAAATATCTAAAATATAATAATAATAATATGATAAATATGTATTAATTTTATTAAATGTAATTAATGTATTAAATTTATGAAATTAAAATCACCCTAATGTTATATAATATTTAAGTATTAGAAAGTGACTATTCTCATTTTTAACGAAATTAATTTTTTAATATGAAATAATTTGACGTATTTTTATTTTATTATTTTATATTAGTCGATATTTAAAAAATACTTATAAACCATAAATAAGAATTCAACTCTATAATTTCAACATGTTTAAATGAGTTGAGTTACAACTTGTTATCTCTAATTTGTGGATTTAATATTTAATATTGAATAAATAAATTTTTCTACCACCGAACTTTAAGGTTGTTGCTAAAATATCATTAATTTTTATTTTATTTTTATATCATTAAATTTTATAAATGTAACAAAAATATCATCGATATATATATGTAACTTTTCAACAACTTCTCTTAACAAATTGACGTCGATTGTATTTTTATAATATTTTGTAAGGTTTAATAGTATTAAAGTTATAAAAAGTTTAATGATTTTTTATAACAATGTCAAACTTTAATGGGATGAAAGCAATAAATCAAAATTGAATAATATTTTTGTAATAATTCTTAAAGTTTTATGATAAAAAAATTTCTATTTACTCTTTAATATTTAATTTATTAAAATATATACTATCTATTTTTATATATATTATTTTTTGGCTAATTCACTGCTTCAGTTAATATGTACTACAATGTTTTTTTTAAATATTCTATATTGTTAACTTTTTATCGATTTTTATGTAATAATTTATAAAAGGAAACAAAATCCTACAATTCTAATATTTTTAATATATTATTTATGTTTGGTCTAAATTTTGAAAATAATATTATTACCATTTTTGTTGTATTTTTTGTTTTGCTAATTTTCTAGTACATTAGTTTTTTTAATAGATAAATGAAAAAAAAAAATTATTGAAAATTTTAAAAGCGTAGTTAATAATTTAATAAGAAGGTGAATAGATTATTTTTAATTTAATCAAATTATAATTTCGTAATGTAATCATGATATATAAAAAAGTATTTGTGTATCAAAAGTACATGCGAAAATAGGTAAATGATATACGATATTTTTAGGTCAAAACAACTTGACCACAACTATGACATATAAAGAAAACTAATGTTCTATCAAACCACCTAATTTTTCACTATGAAAACCAAACGTTCAAGTACAAACTCGATCTTATGTTCTCCTTCCAAAGATAATGTCCCAATGTACCTAACTTATGAGTCTCTATTCTGTTTTATAGTTTTTAAAATTAGCGTGCGCAGTCTACAGACCAACGTTCTAATTAGTTTCTCGCTAATCAAACACATTCACGGATCAACTTGTAATCAGGGTTAACATAAATAAAAATAAGTACCAATGTATATTTTGAAACAAATTTAATAATAAATAATCCTAACTAAATGATTTAAAATACATAACAAATAGATCAAATCAACTATTAAATTTTAAAACTTTAATTAAATACATGTTCAATAAATAGGTTTGAATCTATATTAACAGAATTATATTAAATAAAAAAATTCTAATTCAATCAGCATTCTCAAATCTATGTTATCATAGTCATATGAATAATAAGATGAGATAATGAAGCTCACCCTAAAATGAAAAGGAATAAAAAAGAAGAGAAACTAATCGCTAAAACCTTTGTTCTTAAAAAATGTTCTGTAATTGTGTGTAAGATATTATGAGAGATAAGTAACGTATTTATAGAAGAAGGGTGTTACGGAGTCAACTTAGTTGAGATGTCTTGGTATATTTCTGAGATCTATCAGCTTCAATTTTTCATTTAAAAAGTTGTATGATGTTTGCATCCAATTCAAGTCACTTGTAATTTTCACAGTAAGTGGCCATCTGGTCTAGTGCAAGAAAATTGCTTTAGTTGACAGTACTCTTTGATATGTATTGGCAAGATACTAGTCAATTCGATTGATAAACAATGAAAAGCATTTTATTTTTTTATAAATATTGGCATGCGTTTCTCTTGTTTTTTTTTTTTTTTTTGCTTTATACCCTAAACTTCAGATGGTTTGATTTAAGGTATTAGGCTCATTACACACCTTTAGTTCAATCATTTTGTTCTAAAATGATTTTTTTGTTCACTTAAAGGGGAAAAAAATCAGTGATGGCATTTTACGACAGCATACTGGAAAATGCACAATGTTCTTCCTGTTTTACACACAATCTTGACTGAGTGAGAAAGGATATACATGAAGCCCACATCATTGCATTTTTCTTGTTTATTTATATTATTATTATTAGTATATTAGTATATTCTAGAATATTATGCGTCTGTTTTTGCTATGATCTGCTAATAGTATCAACTATCGAGTCTTATGATCTTTAAAAAAAATTGTGTATAATGGTATGCCTTTTACTGAAGTTTGGATGCTTCTTCTTTTCTTATAGGGTGTTGGGGTAATTTTTTACATCATGGCACTTAAAAATGGTTTGAACCTGATATTTAATAAGTATCTAATCATGAATGCAATATAATTACTCTAATAGAATATAGGTCCAATAATTTTTCTTTAATTATCTTAAAAGATAATGAAGATAATTAAGGATAAATATCTACAAAGATAATATGTATAACAAAAATGTTATTTTCTTAATAAATATATAAATTTTATGTTTAAACCAAAATTATATATCTATTAAGAAAGTAAACTCCAAAGTTATACAAATGTTTTTACATAATGTGGTTAACATCCATTATTTTCCATTTTTTTAAATATAAAAGATATATGTTATTCTAAGTCTTTCAACAAGGTGACTTATGCTTTAATTTCACTTGCATTAAATTTCCAAGTGGATTTAATTTGGTCAAAAAAACTTCCTCGTTCACTGTCTTTTATTATCTAATTGTGTAATATCAGAAAGGCTTATAGAACATTATATACACTCATCTTATTTAATAGATCATTTTCATATATATTAATACTCATCGAAGATAAATTCGTAATAATAGCTTTTTAAAATAATTTTGACATATTATTATATCCTCTATAATGTTTTATTGAGTAATCCTCTCTAATAACAATTATATCTGGACGACAACTCTACACTTATGGTCTTCAACTTTGTGACATGTATATAGTTAGTTTTATAAGTGAATGAATTTAAAGGTTAGTTATGTCTAGAGTCAAATATTATATTTTCTATACCTTTATATCATCATCATCATCACTTTATATCTTGCTCATCATTATTTGATCTTCCCCTTCGTCGCCTAATGATCTATCAATATTACTTTCACAAAAAGAAAATCTTTGACGCATGAACATTTCATACAACTCAAAATTGTTTGAGTTATATAGACACTTTCTTCTACCATGATCCCATCAACATCAACATCAATTCACAATTCTCTTGCATGTGTTGCAAATTATGGATTTGAATTTCCAAAAATTACATTAAAAAAACTCAAAAAAATTACTGTGCATATATTTAAAAAAAATCGATAATATCTTACTTTTTTGACAAAATTAAATGGTAGTGGAGCATGTGTTGCAAATTATGCATATATTTAAAAAAAATCTATAATATCTTGCATATATTTAAAAAAATCGATAATTTAGTTAAAATAAATCATACATAAAATAATTTTATACTTTAAAATATTAATATATTATGTTCTTTTTATTTTTATTTTTATTTAAAAAAAATTAAGCTAAACACTTTAAATAAAAAAATATAATATTAAAAAGTTTAGTTTAGTAATTGATAGATATCTTAACAAGTTTAAATAGAACTAATATATATATATATATATAATTCACAAGGTAGGTGTGCTCAGCTAATACTTCAAAATATCAAGTTATTTTTATGCATCTTGAAGCTATGTTGCGTAAGGACTTATATATCACCCTAGTATTATTATTTATTTGAAAAATTGCTATACATATCCACTTCTAATCACATACACAACTTTTTCTTATATGTCCACTTGTGCCCAATTGTGGCCAGCAAGATAATCTGGATACTTGTAAAACTGTGTGCAATTATCATAAATCGAACATATAAGGAAAAAATTGTATATGTACAAAAAATGGGAATTTGAAAAGTTGGTTAGATAATAAAGCTGGGATCGTATGAAAAATATCTCACATTATAAAACATTTAAGATCACAGCACATTGTAGTTTTTAATGTTTATTGGGTTAGTTGTTTTTGTGACATCTTTAAAAAAATAGCTATATTATTATTATTATCTCAATATAAAGCATCATATTACGATTTTTCTTTTAATTAACCCTATAATTATAGTTTACATAAGAAACCTGGCTTTTGTAGCCATGGCCCAATGCCCACAGAAGAAGTTAGGCTTTTGCACTAAATGGGCCCAATAGTCGATTTGCTTGCCATTTAATTAATTTCAATCCATTTATTATTTTATAGTATTTTAATCACTTTATTTTAAATAGCAATTTAGTAATTATTTTAGAATAAAATCATGCTTAAAAACTACTTATTATAAAAGTAAGTATTAATTACTTTTCTTAAAAGCATAAATATTACTTCTCAAACTTTTGAAAGCACTTCTCATAAAAGATTACCAAACACTCTTGAAACAACTTTGATTTATTGAAAGCATTTTTATACAAAAGAGAAGTAGTTTCAAATGAACCCGTTGTGTTAGTTCTTTGCCTTATAAAAGCAAGTCACTTGATTAGACTCTTATGAAAAAAGCTAAAGCTAATAGAGAATATATAGAGTATTATTAGTTGGCTTGAGAAAGAAGTATAATGTTTGCTTCTCTATGTTGTATCAAGTTGAATGGATTTTTTTTTTTTTGGTTTCAGATAATAAGCACACATTTTAGGTGTATTATGTTGATATTTAAACCTTGAATTTTTGACCAATGACACCATAATTTTACGAATTTGACTATAAAGATGCGAATAAGTTGAATGGATTGACTTTTAATTAGTTGGTTGCATCAATCTATTTATAGAAAGAAAGAAAAAAATAGAAATAGTTCTCGAAATAGAATGTCAAAATTCTCACAATTATTTGTCATTAATCGGATGGTTCTAATTGATTGAGCAATTTTTTAACCTGATGTTAGTATATTGCCTTCGGAAGGTTCCAATTTCAATAAAAAAAAATGTGCCAAGTACTATGCGGGGGTAACGTTACCCCAACAAGATGACAATTTCATAATTTTTGCTTTTGAGTGAACTTCATATAGTAGATAGTAACATTGAGGAAATAGGTTTTCTTTTTCTTTTTTTAATCAAACGGAACGAGAATGTATGAATCTTAACATAAAATTATTCGATATTGATTTTGTGTATTATTTTGATAACTAGTATGGTTATCTTACTACACAATTAATTAAAAGTGCATAGAGGCTCCAAATGAGTTTTCTTGAATTTGAATGAAAATTAAATTGGGAATTTTTGCTAAATAGATGATCTTAACAATGGACACGGGTATGAATAGTGACGATTATTGACTTAATTATTCTTGAATCTAATTATAAAATTTGTACCATAAAATGTTTGAAAACGGTTACGATTTAGGACAATTATTAAAAAATATGTGAAAAAAATTATTTTCTAAATTTTTTAAATTTTTTCTTAATAAATCCTAATTATTAATTAATATATAACTTAATTTAATGAATATAATTAATTTTAGATACAGGTTGGTACGGTTATCAGTATAATCGTACCCAAATCATACTTATTGTTTCATGTTTGATTTTTACTCAAAATTTATCAAATAAAAATTGAACCAACAATGTGGATAATCGAACTCATGGTTTTTTTTTATAAATAACTTTATCTATATTATTTATATACATGATGTATACTATGAGTAGAAAATTAGAAAAAACAAGTTAATTAAAGATAATTAAATTAGAATAAACTTAGTTCATGACAACAACAAAAATGTCAGAATCAAACAATACTTATTAATAATTGTTGTGTATGTATAGACTAGATCACCTGGTATGAAATAAGAAGCTAATCTATTAAATAATAAAATAAACTAAAAGTAAAAGAAAGAAATAATTATGAATATAAAGAAAGGTAGTTTGGTTGGTTACATTACCAACATCATCTTAACATATCCTTGGAAAACAATCCCCAACAAAAAAAAAGGAAGAGAAAAAGAAGAAAAAGAAAGGAAAATCAATCATTTCATGTTTAATTCTTACTTGCATGATATTGGGACGAATAATTTTATTATTAATGTAGTATGTAATGTTTAAAGTGTAATTTATGTGTTGTAATTATATTATTAATATACTATAAATATGTTAATAAAATATATAATATATTTTACCCTGCACCTAAGTGATTATTATTATATTTTATGATTTTAAATTAATTTTTAAAATTAAAAAAATATTAATTTTATTATTAAATTATTAAGTGAATTATAAAATATAAAATTAGTTAAATGTATTATTTTATGTAAAAATAGGATGAACTTGACATGGAAATGGGTAGTGGAGCATGAAACATTGGTAACTACTGAGATGATGGCAAGTTGATGAAATTGGGTTATAAATTACGTAGTCAGAGCAATTATTTGCCCTCCAATAGGGTGGGGTGTTTTGCAAGTGGCTTTCTTTGCGTTAGAAAGATATTTTATTGTATTTAAAAGATATTTTAATTATTTTATTTTTATATAGAATATTTTTTAAGATTACGATTTTTTTTAATGTTTTGGACATTTTTTATATCTTTTTTTTATCCACTTATAAAAAATGCATTATATAAAATTTATTTTTAAAATTTTTATTAATAAAATAATACTTTATTATTTAAGAAAATAATTAAAGTCTTTTATTTTTATAAAAAATAATCCAAATTTTTTTTATAAAAATAAAATGATTAAAATATTTTAATTATGCGGACTCTAAACTACTTGATCCAATACTCATAGACCAAAATAACAATAACTGCGAATCGTACTGTGTACATATTATGCTGTCGGTTTCTTAGGATCCGTCCAATATTTCTGCTTTAAGATTAAACAATAAAAGTGCTTCTAGAATTTTTACAGCTTTAAGATTAAATAATAAAAAAATCGTTATAAATGTTTTAAATTCTGAAAAAATACATTTGTTAATTATTAATAAAAGCATATTATATGTACACGCAGGGCAGATGTGTGGAGGATCAGGTGAGTCAAATGCCTCTTTTATTTATAAATAAATAAATTTTTAATTATAATATTTGTAAAATTTTATTTAAATTTATGCATAAAATTTAATAATTTGATTACGTATTAATACTTAGATAAAAATATATAACATTTTCATTCAAAATAAATAAATAAAAATTACATTTGCTTCTTCATGAAAGTGTTTTTATCTGAAACTATTTAACAAAAACACAAACAAAGACACATCTACTTTCTTTGTACAATTAGGGAACAAGCAATTTTGAGAAAGAGGAAAAAGCCCAAGATTGCTCAGGCTTTTTAAGGTTTTTTTCATTCAGCTTTCACATAGAATATAGTATATGCATAATATATTAAAGATAGTTAGATGAGACTTATTTATCTATTGTTTCCTTCTTTTCTTTTTCTTTTTTTAATTTATTTCTCTATCTGGATTTGTATGTGTGTGTATAATAATAATTTGTATAGCTGTTTCTGGTGTTTCTGTTTTCAACGTGAATCACGTCAACTTCCCCCCATTGATTCAATAAAAAAGACAACTCTCGTTTTCTGAAAACAACAACAATAATAATAAATAAACAAGGGCAATATCAATATATTATAACTTATCTGTTAAATTATTAAAAAATAAAAATAATATTTTAAAAATTTATAATTATAAAATTATGTAAATCTCATACATTTTTTTATTTTGTAAATAATAGCCATTTTCTATATGATAGTTTAAAAATAGATAAAATCTAAACTTAAATTTAAAAGCAAAATTTTTAATTAATTTTATTTAAAAAAAGATATATTAGCTCCATTTTATAAAACATAATTATTATAAACATAAAAAATATTAACATTTTATAAATTTATAATTAATTTCAAATACATAAATCTCTTTTATTATATCATATATTAAAAAATAAAAAATAATTTATTTTATAATAAAATAAATATAAATTTATACCTATATTTAAAATGATATGCTAAGTATTTTGATAATTCATAAATAATATAATATATTATTATTATTATTAAATATAATTATAATTATATTTGATAAATAATTATAATTATGATATAAAAAATAATTAAATTATTAAAAAAATTGTATAGAAAATATTATAAATATTATTTTTTTATATATACCGTTCGATATTATTTACGTGATATTTTTACTAATATAAATTTTATAAATGTTATTTTTTTAATTTCATAAATTCTTTCTAAAGTCTACAAATTTATCAATCTATTTACACCCTAGTTTGGTGTAATAACGAGCACGGGTATGAATAGAAAAAGTTTTTGATATAAGTATTACTAAATTAAATTATAAAATTTATAATTATGATAGTTATTAAAAAATATTCAAAAAAATTGTTTTCTTAATTTTTTTTAAATTCTTAATAAACTTTAATTATTAATTAATATATAATTAAATTTAATAAATTAAATAAATATAATTAATTTTGGGTACATAAGAATACGTTTATCAATATAATCATACCTGAACCATAATCGATGTTTCATGTTCAATTTTTACCTAAAATTGTACATGTTTCTAAAATTTATCAGATAATTTTTACCTAAAATTGTACATGTTTCTAAAATTTATCAGATAAAAACTAAACTGACGGTGCAAATAACCACAAATAATTAAACCCACAATTTTTTTTACCCATTTTAAATTGGGTGAATTATCTCCTCGTCAGATAGAGTGCATTACTCTCTATGCAAAGTAAAACACCTTGCTCCTTTGTTAGATGAAGTACCTCGATCTCCATACAAATGAAGCACTTCACTTATGGTCAAAATGATATCTCATTCTCCATGCGAAATGAAGTACCTTGCTAATGATCAAATAGAATACCCTATTTCATAGGAAAGAGAAAACTCTACTCAATATCTCGTTTTATGTGAAGTAGGGTACCTTGCTTCTAGTCAAAAAGATTATCTTATTTCAAGCGACGTGGGATGATTCGTCGTCAATAGACCATCTCTTTGACACTCGATAAGATATATTCTGAGCATTCAACAAGATCTTTTTTGATTGACGAAACATGATCTTACATTAAGTAATGAACTATGCCTTTTATAAGTCAACCTTATTTAATACAATTATTTAGTGACATGTGTCTTTTTTTATATATATACCATTACTTGTATTCCTCAATAATATTTCCAAACATTCATTATTTACATCCTTTCTCTAAAGAATTATTATAGAAAGAAAAATATTACATATGTTTCTTAAATTAGATTGTTTATGTCGTTTAATCCATTAGACTAAAAATAATATCATGCAATCTTATAACTTGGTTAGAAAGACAGTCAATTAAATACAAATTATATTATTTTGATAAATTTTTATTAAAATATTATTACCTTTTTATAAATTAATTAAACGCGATTAAAACACAAGCCTTTAACAATAATAAATACACATTTAATGTAAAAACAATTCACAAAAAATTCATTTTTTAATAATTTTTAATGATCAATATTTTATTAATTTTTATTTTTTAAAAATTAATATATATATATATATATATATATATATTTAAATAAAATTTTATTTGAATATTATTATTATTATTATTTTAAACTATTTTATATTAAATTTTATTTTTATTCTTGTTAAAAACTCGTATTTTAATCTCATTTTAACTATGCGATGAAAAATAAAAATATATAATTTATCTTTAATTAAGTTTTTTTACAAAACTAAACAAATAAATAACATTTTTTCTTATATCATATATTTAACTATACAAATGATTTAATCTAAAGTATTTTTACGAAACACACACTATTATTATAAATTTATAACGATATAAATCTTGAAATAAATTTTTATTAGTAATGGTTTAATAAATTTAATTATAATTATTAATAATATTATTTTATATTGTATTTTAAATTTTGTCTACATATCAATTTTTTATAAACAATTTAAAAATACACTATTGAAAGAGACTTGTCAAGTTGTAATGATCACTTTTAAATTATATAGATACAATTGACTCTCATTAAACAATAATTTTACGGATTATATTCTGATTCAGCTGTGACGAATATTAAGCGTGCTTGCATTTATTAAATAATTTGGCATCTTAATCTCCTCGAAATCTTATGATTTCTTTATTAAATCAACGGTTGATACTTTCCTCGTTTGGATTATTTTATATTTTTCAGTAGTGCAATGTATTTAGTGACCTATAAATTGAATTTGTTTATTATTAAAAGCATTACAATTTTATAATTTTTAATATTATTAAATATTATTTTTATTATTATAAATTTTAATAATATCTATTTTTTAATTAAAAAATATCTACTAACCAAATTCTCATTATAACCAATTTGAGATGATTTTGTAAATAATATAATCATAAATATATATATATATATATATATATATGATATTAATATTTTTTTTATACTTTTTAATGGTACAATTTCGCTCAAATATACGT
This sequence comes from Hippophae tibetana, assembly GCA_037013495.1. NCBI lineage: Eukaryota > Viridiplantae > Streptophyta > Magnoliopsida > Rosales > Elaeagnaceae > Hippophae > Hippophae tibetana. The sequence continues at coordinate 21,661,687 of CM072803.1, forward strand.
AATTATAATGATTCATGTCGGGTTGTAATTCTTAAAAAACACTAAACACCTACAAACATATCACGTCTCACAAATGCTAAACCGAATATAACACTCAAAATACAATTAGATTATAATTTATTATTAATTATTTTAAATTTAAATTACATATAATTTTCTATTATTATAAATACTAACAACATATGACATGAAAATAGCACGCAAACACGATATTACAATTTTCCACCTCTAATTCATGTTATACTAGTTAGTAACTTCATTGCTTCTTGTTTTCCCCTTATATATTAACATAGAAGAACATATTTATGTTTCATTATTTGATTATTTTTCAGGTATGAACTCATTTCATGCTAGTTAATATTCTTTTTATCTTATTTCAATTTTAATACATAGTTTATTGAAAAAATAAAAAATAACTCTACACAAATAATAATTCTACATAAAAGAGTTCTTTAGTTTGCATTATTTTTTTCATGTTTTTATTACAATTATATAGTTATATATAAGGAAATTTTACTTCTTCAATTACTCTTTAAATTAAGGATTCCTTGTTTTACTCTTTGAATTGAAGATTTCTTGTTTTACTCTTTGAATTGATGATTCCTTATTTTACTCTTTGAATTGAGGATTCCTTGTTTTATTTCTTGAATTGAGCTCCTTATTTTATTCCTTAAATTACGCTTCTTGTTTTATTCCTTGATTAAAGACTAATATCCAATAATCTCCCTCCAGCTGGATCCATAAGGTTTATGGATCCAAGCTTGGACAAAAGTCATTGAAAATGATGATAAGCTAAGGGCTTGGTGAAGATGTCAGCTAGTTGATCAAAGTTTCTTGTATAATGTGTCTGAATCACCTATGATTGAACTCATTCACGAACGTAATGAAAATCAACTTCAATGTGTTTCATCCTTTCGTGAAACACTGGGTTTGATGCTATATGCATGGCTGCGTGATTGTCACAAAATAAGGACATGAGAAGGGTTGTAGGAACACCTAAATCACACAAAAGACCTTTAAGCCATATCAACTCACACGTAGTTGAAGCCATTGCACGATACTCAACTTCGACATTTGATCTGGCGATGAAAGTTTGCTTCTTACTCTTCCATGTGACCAAGTTTCCACTGAAAAATGTACAGTAGCGAGTGGTGGACTTGCGATCGATTGCATTCCCTGCCCAATCAGCATCACAATACCCCATGATTTGTGTGTTGTCATTCTTCTTCATGATGATACCACGACCCACTGATCCTTTTAAGTAGTGTAAAATCCTTTTAACAAGGGTCAAATATTCAAGTGTCGGGGAGTGCATGAATTGGCTCACAATACTTACAGAATATTTGATGTAAGGTATGGTGATTGTTAGGTAGATCAACTTACCAACCAGTCGCTGGTAATAACTTATATCTGTAAGTGGTGTGCTCTTCAAGCTAGGTTTGAGCTTGTTGTCAAAAGGGGTAATGGCTGGTTTAGCATCGCTCATGTTAGCTTCATTGAGAAAATCTAGGACATATTTCATTTTGTTAAGAAAGAGTCCCTTGTGCGAGATTTCCATTTCTATACCAAGAAAGTGCTTCAATATCCAAAGGTCTTTAATTGCAAATCTTTGTCTAAGGGACTGTTTAAGGTTGAAAATCTCGTCAGCATTATCACCTGTAATTATCAGATCTTCTACATAAATCAGCACAACCAATTTACCTATAGCTCTTGTGCGAACAAATAGTGAGGAATCAACGCTACTCCTTTTGAAACCAATACTAATGAGAACTGAGCTTAGCTTAACATACCAAACTCGTGGGGACTGTTTCAGACCATAAATAGATTTGTGCAATTTGCACACTAAATCCAATTCATTGCTTTGAGGATGCCTAGGTGGCAATTTCATATAGACTTCTTCTTTGAGATCGCCATGCAAGAATGCATTGTTCACATCCATTTGGTATATAGACCACCCCTTGTTTACAGCCACAAACAATAGCACTCTTACTGTGTTCATTTTTGCAACATGTGTAAATGTTTCTTTGTAATCAACCTTGAATGTTTGAGTGAATCCTCAATCCACCAATCTTGCTTTATACCTCTCAATTGATCCATCTGACTTGAATTTGAGCTTATAGATCCAATTGCAACCCATAACTTTCTTTCCTTTTAAAAGCTTGACGATGCTTCATGTGTTGTTTTAATCTGGGGCTTTAAGTTCTTCTTGTATGGCTTCCTTCCACACTTATTGGTTGTTGGCCTCATGAAAATTTTGAGGCTCACTGTAACTCAATATAGTGATGAGAAATACAACATGGGCTGGTGTCACTCTCTTATATGACACATAATTTGAGATGGGATGTGTGGGATTGTATGTGACAAAGTCTTGAAGTCTTGTGGGAGGTTACCTAACACACATTGGATTACGTCGTGGAGTAGAAGGAGTTATCTCACACTCGTTCACATCTTGTACCATATTGTGAGGATCATCTTGATTATCACCATCTTCATGCAGTGTACCATCAAGACGAGACCCTTCATTGTTACTTTCAGTGAGAGATGTATCAATATTGACATGGCTGGGATCTTGTTATTGTGGAACCTCAAGTTCGATTCTTAGTAATGGAAACACATCCAAGATGTCATCCCCTTGACTTTTGATTTCATGTGACTTACTAAAAAAAGGTTAGTTTCATAAAATCGAACATCTTTAGACACAATTAATCTCCTAAGTTGGGGATCATAACACTTACATCCCTTTTATGTAGATGAATAACCAAGAAAAATACATTTAATAGTTCTAGGATCCAATTTATCTCGATGATGAGATTGAATATGTACAAAACAGATGCAACCAAAGACTCTAAGATATGAGAGGTTAATTTTCCTTCCTTTCATGGCCTCTAGGGGAGACTTGAAATCCAAGACTTGTTCGGGTAATCTATTGATGATGTAAGCAACTTCCATAAACCCTTGGGACCAAAATCACTTTGGTACATTCATTTGTAGCATTAATGCTTTAGTTTTTTTAAGTAAGTCCCAGTTTTTGCGTTCAGCTACACCATTTGTTGAGGTGTTCCAACACATCTTGTTTGATGCATAATGCCATGAATTCTCAAGTATTGTTTCATGATATGGGACATGTATTCGGTGCAAATGTCAGACCTTAATGTTTGAATTTTAGAGGAGAAATAATTTTTAACAAGGTTATGAAAGTCCTTAAATACTTCTATAACTTCATTCTTAGACTTTAAAAGATATAACCATATGACTCGAGAGAAATCATCAACAAAAATCACAAAATACTTATAACCATCAAAAGATTCATTAGTTGGTCCACATACATCTGAATGAACTAGTTCAAAACACTTACTAGCTCTAGATAAGGAAGAATTAAAAGGCAATCTAGTGGCCTTAGACAAGTGGAAAGTTTCACATGCAATTGCATCATTTCCTAAGTTTGAAAATAAAGTTGACAAAATTGGTAGAGAAGAGTGAGTTAAACGTTGATGCCATAATTGATTATCTTGGATAGGGTTAAACTTGGCTTAAAACACTCTAGGATTTCTCTTGGATATGTAATATAGACCACCTAAGTAAAACCATTCACCAATCGTCTTTTTGGTGGTACAATCCTGAAAAATGACATTGTGAAGAGAAAAAATGGCTAAGTAATTCAAGGTATTTGTGATTTTTTCTATAGAACGACTCGATTTCATCTGACATTAATTTTATTTTTTTCTTTCCTAAAACCTTTACATTCTCACCATTTGTAATTGAAACTTGAGAAGGATTTGCTAATTTTTCAAACTTATGAGACTTTGACACATGGTTTGTCATATGATATGTGGCACCTGAATCTACAACCTAAAAATCATGCAACATATTTATTTTAAGAGTAATTTTAAAGGCTTCTATGATAGCTTGCATGTTCTCTTATGGTATGAGTTTTATATCTGCTAAGAAACCTGTAAACTTGCCTAGCAATGTTGTCAAGTTTCCTTCTTCTATGTTATTCACAAAGTCAATTCTAGCTCTTCCTTTCTTGCTTTGAAGATACAACATAAACTCATTCATAAGTTCAACTGGATTTGTTGTGAAGTTCTTCAATGGATCAGACCCATTATAGGTAGAGGCAAAAGTATGATTTGCACGGTGTGTAGTACGATTCACTTTATGTAAACCCTTATCCTTTATAAAACCAGGTTTTAATTCTGGAAATAGAATCCAACATGTGTCCTTAACATGGCCCATATAGTTGCAGTGTTGACCGATAACCATCTTTCGGCTATCCTAGCCTCCTCTGTCCCTCTGGACCAACAAGGGGTAGTACATGAATATTCACCTGTTGTCCATCATTTCAAGTTTAGATTGCTTATTTTGTGCTTCCTCTCGTTGGTTAGATATGCTCTTGCCTCAGGTGCACTAGCCATTGTACCCTTGTTCATGACTTTCCTCCTTACTTATTTACATTGAATTGTCGCACATACACTGGTGAAGGAAGGAAGTTCAGTAATCATGAGTATGTGGCATCGTATATCTTCATATGTTGAATCGAGACTGGACATAAGTTGAAATATCTTATCTTTTTCTACTCTTTTTCGTAGCAGAGCTACATCGGTTGTATAAGGACGATATATTTCCAACTCATTCCACATGCTTTTTATACTTCCTAAGAGTTGTACAAAAGGCTTGCCATCTTGTTGAAGATCTGAGATGTTCTCGTGCATCATTTTTTGACTGCTATACATTTCTTTGACCGTCTCCCATAGTTGGTATGCGAATTCAGAGTAATTGAATATTTAAGCTAATTTACGTTCCATAGAATTTAGGAGTCATGACATAACCAACTGATCCTTACTAAGCTAGGATTCATAGGTTAGTAAAGAAACATCAGGTACTTTGGACCTTCCACCTAGAGCCAGAGACACTACTCTTGACCAAGGCAAGTAATTAAACTCAATCAACAAGACTAAGCTTAATCTTTGATTTGGGTTGACATCTACCTCATGCATATTCATGTAGGAATTAAAACATCGATGAACTTTAAGTTTCTGATCCTAGCAGCTTGTCTTCAGTCATTTCAAAGATTGGATGCTAAGATAATAATAAAGCAGAAGCAAGTTAATTTTCCTCCTCTGATACCATGTTGAAAAAATAAAAAATAACTCTACACAAAGAATAACTCTACATAAAAGAGTTCTCTAGTTTGTATTATTTTCTTCATGTTTTCATTACAATTGTATAGCTATATATAAGAAAATTTTACTCCTTAAATTACTCTTTAAATTAAACATTCCTTGATTTACTCATTGAATTAAGAATTCTTTGTTTTATTACTTGAATTAAACTACTTATTTTATTACTTGAATTAAACTCCTTATTTTATTTCTTTAATTAAAGTCCTTGTTTTATTCCTTGATTAATAACTAATATCCAATATAGTTATTGATTAAATGTTACCTAAGATTGATAAATTTTAATTAAAATTGGCAAATTTTAGGTTGAAAGGCATAAAAAGACTTAATTATTTTTGTAAAAGTGATAATTTTTTTCAATTTTTTATTATTTTGAAAAATTTCATAAATTATTCATTTCCAACTATTTTTGTTATATTTCTCTTAAAAAAATCGACTTTCAATCCATTACGTTACATGGAAAAGGAAAGTAAAAGGTTGGATTTAGATATAAATAAGAATATAATTTAATTAGAAAAGTATAAGATATGTATAGCAAAGTCAAAGAAAATTTCATATTAGAAAACAAAGATTATATAAGTCAATTAAAAAAAGTAATTATTTTATATAGAATCAAGTTTTACAAAAACTTTCAATGAATTTAATTTGAATTACATATATTTTGTAATAAAATTTGTATAAAGAATTATATATTAATCACATTACACATATTTATAACGTAATTATAAGAATGTAAATAATTTGAGAAATTATTATTATAAAATATATCTTGCAACAGTGTCTAAAAAAATCTTTGAATCGATAGAAACGATCATAGTATTTAACTTTAAAAAAAAAAATCATTTTGTGAATTTACTTCCTTTTATTTAATAGATTAGCGTCCATTAAATATGGAACAAAGCTTCTTCTTTTTTTTAAAGTAGAAGAAAAATTTTGTTTCCTTAAAAAAGTTGAACAAATTATTATGATCAATGATTTTGTCTACCTTTATTTTCTTTAAGGAAAATGACTTTGTATGATAAAAAATTGTTGACACGTAAATTTAATTAATTAATTTATATAAAATATGTTATTTTGTTTTTTTAAATTGAAGAAAAACTATTTAATCTTTTTTTAAAGAATATGTTAAAAAGATATTTAATAGTTTTAAAATTATTTTATATAAAAAATTATTAGAAATATCCAGGTTATTTTACTATTTAATATGTAAAATTTTATTAATAATATTAAAAAAAATATATGTATCTTCTTTTTATAAATAAAATTACTAATAAAAAATTAATAAATATTTTTCTTAATTTAAAAAATTAACAAGAAAAGTATTTCCACGTCATCTTGACTGTGCACTGAATCAATCAAAAAGCCTGAAAGAATTACAGCATATTTGTGAATTAAATGGATTTAGATGTTACATGTGTAGTGTGCTTCATGTGAATAATTTTTCATTTTTCCACGTATCCACAAAAAGTATCAGCTCTTGTCTAAGGATTACAAATATTTTCTTATTAATGGATATTTTCTACTTCAATTTTACGTGAAAATTTTATTAAAATATGAAGATTTATTTCAAAAATAAATTTTTAATCGATAATATTACATTATTTATCTTCATTTTCAAAGTAAAATAATATATAATAATCAACTCTTCAAAGTAGAATTGAATTATAAGACATCATGGGATATAACATCATGCAAATATCATAATAATTATTAATTAGTTTTAAAACAAATGCTTTAAAGTTTTTAGTCTTTAACTGTTTACTTTTTCATTAAAGAAACACAATAAAATAATTAAAATTGTAATATTATAAAAAATTAAATATTTTATTATACACGTAATACTGATATGTGACATTACTCACACGCAATAATATCATAATGCACCTAAATCTTAAAATAAATTAATATCAAAATTATTCTATCATATATATATAACTTACATGCATTTATAATTTAATTAAATTTTTTTTAAGTATATAATAATTTATATGTTATATTTAAATATTATTTTTTGATAATAAATTAATTAAATGATATTTAAAAGATAAACAATCAATTAATTATTTATTTAAAAATATTTTTTAAATATCATAGTTATATTATTGTATATTTGAAAATCTCTAAATATACCACTAAAATATCACTTCTAAATTATGAATAAAAAAAGATATCAAAAGTAAAATAGTATTATTATTAAAATAACAAGTCCGACTATTTATTTTATATATATATATAAATCAAATTTAAAAATCAAAATATTTCATCAAAATTTACTTAAATCTATCAAGATTTCTTAAAATTTCACAGAAATTATGGCAAAAATCGACTTCTTCCTGTTTTTTTGTTTAATACAAATTCCAAATTTTGAGAAAATATCGATCAAAATTTCCAAAATTTCAATCATGTCTGAGTTCAACTAAATATTGACACGTTGGTTGGTATATTTATACCAATTGTAATATATTCCAATTTAATGTATACATAATTTAATATCTTTTTAGTAATTAGTAATTATAAGATTTCATTAATATCTGAACTTTATCTCAATTTAATATTAACACATAATAGTTATATATATTAATAAAAAAATTAATATTAATACGTAACTTAAACTTATTCGAAAGTATAATCTTTTTTTTTTCTCTAAAGCATTTTAGAAATCTTCGACCGCTTTTCTTCAGTATGTTTATTTTTCCTTCCTTTTCTAGTAGTAATAGAAATACATATTTATATTTTTTATTTAAATATTACTCTAACATAATTTTATTTTATTTAAATATTTATATGAGATAATTTATATCTTATTAATACTTATTAAATTTATATTTTGTTATGTAAGATAACAAAATATAATATTAATGTCGTGTTAAAAATCATAAATATTATAATATGATATTAATGTTTTATATTTGAAAAAATGATAATATATTAGTTGAAGTCAAGATTTGAAATGTGATGCCAATCAATTTATCAAAATATAATTTTTACAAAAATATCGAAGATATTATCATTGTTGAATGAAACTTTAAAAAAATCATGTAAATTATGAAAAATTTATCAAAAATATGAAAAAAAATTATAAAATTTTATAAAATATTAAAACAATCAATTTATAATATTTTAAACTAATTTTTTTAATTAATAAATGTATTTTTTAAATACTTATAATATTTATACTAATCAATAATTTCATTAATTAATTAAAATATTATAGAATAAGTAGTCAAAAGTTTTGAAATAATTAGACCATATAATTGTACTAATTTTTATAAATAAATAAATATTTATATTATTAAAATAAATTTTATTAATTATTCATTTTTAAAAATAGACATTGTTAGAGTACATAATGAGCATTATTACCCTTCAATGTAATATAGATATTATAACATTAATATAAAATAAAACATGCTATTACAATAATTGATAATATTATTTATATAGATAAAATAATCATGTCATGTCATTAAATAAAGATAATATTGTTAAAAATTAATATTTATCGATATTTTTATAACATTTTAACAAAATTTTAAAAATTGATATTTTCATTCTTAGATGAAGACCAAACAATACTCGAAGAGAACAAAAATTGTAAATTTGATTTTTTTTTTCATTTTATAAAAAAAGTTTCTAGTTTTGTATTAATATTTTTAATTATTAATGTATTTAGAATTATATATTTTGATATTCAATTAATAAAAAAATATTTTCTAAAAAAAATAAAAACTTATGTTGATTCATGTAATATTAGAAAAAATAAAATAGACAAAGGGGCAGGTGTTCATTTATGCTTCTAGGAGCGGGGACATCGTTTTAGCTAATTGCTAATTACCTCGACTGGGCACGTAGACAATGCCACAATGGAACACTTTGTTAATTTAGGTAGCCATAAGCAGATAACTTTATTTTTAATTTTGATTTCAATTTTCATAATTTCAAAGTATGCAATAATTTTTTTTCTTTTTACAAAATAAGTGTCATGTAGATAATTATCAGTAATATCTTAAATTATTAATATTTTAATATAATTTTCATATATTTATTAGAACTTTTTCGTATTAAAATATGATAAAAATATTATCATTTAATAATTACGAGATTAAATTTTAAGTTTATACTCTGATACCTACCAAATTAACTATAAAATTAACTGAATTGACGTACGTGGATGAATATGAAAATAATTGGGCGACAAAGAAAATGTAAGAAGTACTAAAATACTGATGTGGTTAGCACTTAGGTGTTGTGAAGAATTTTTTTTTTTTATAAAAGGATAGGTGGTGAGAGGGAAGTGGTAATAAAATTTTCGGAAATTAAATAAAAAAGAAATAATTTTAAAATTTAATAAAATAATATTTTAATAATATAAAATGTATTAGTTTTATAAATATAATTTTAAAAGATTGTATTTTTGTTATTTTATTAAAAACTTTAAATGAATGGAGAAGGAGCATCCACGTATCTCTACGACCCCACCAAACCTCCGACGCTCTCTGCCGACAAATATGTTACCTTATAAAAATTTTCAATGATAAGGTGAAATCTCTAAATTTTACTTTTACCGTATTATTTAAATAATATTATATCTTATTATTTAAATAAAATTATACAAATTATCGGTATCTCATAAAAAAATTTGAAAAATTATAAATAATAAAAATAATAATATATTTAAAATTTATAATAATTATTTAATATTAAAAAAATTAAATAATTATTATTTAATTTAAAAGAAATTAAAAATAAAATAATATATTAAACTTTTTATAATAATAAAATTATATGAGTTTATATAAATAATTATATTTTTATAATTATAAATTTAAAAATATTATTTTATTATTATTAAAAATAAACTTTAATGTACTGGACTAGATGATAAATTGGTGTAATAGAAGACTTTTCAAAGGGTGGTCCATCCATTCTATACTACTCTCACCCAAGTTTGCACAACTTCCACAATAATAAAGGTAAACAATTTGCAAATTTATTTAATTACATTTGCGATGGGACTCAATTTTCTTAAAAAAATATTTTTCTTTTTTAAAATGTTATTTTATTATCAATGTAAGCCTGATTTTTTCCCAAATTTATCCATCCTTAATACTACCCACTTTTATTTCACTCTTTTAATCAAAATAAAATAAATTTTTTTATTAATAACTTCATCTTATTCAAAATTATTTTACTATATGATTTATCATAAATAATATGAATATAAATTTATATATATGTAACATTATATATGTTCGAGATTGTTATAAAACTACTTAATTTAAAGAGTAAAACATGGAGCAAAACAAAGAGTTTAATTCAAAAAGTAATTCAAAGAACCATTAATTTAATGAGTAATTCAAGGAGTTAATTTTTCTATAAATAGATGTGTAATTGTATTGAATTAGCCAACCAAGTGTTCATTCCAATTGAGAAAAAAACTTAGAGAGAAAAACTTTTGTGAGAAAAAATTGAGAGTAATTTTCTTGGGTGTAATTGGGTTGTGGGTTGTGAGTGTTGTAAACACCTTGTGTAATTTCTCCCCTATCAGTAAAAAGATCTGCAGTAGGTCCAGTAGGTCTGGAGAGGTAAGCAAAATTAGCCGAACTCTTATCAAATTTGTGTGTTATTTTGTCTATTTTGCTTTGTCATAAATCTAGTTTATCGAAAATTTGCGTAATTTCCCAACAACTGGTATCAAAGCTTTTGGTGATGATTTCTGTCATTTTCTTGCAAATATACTATTAATATGAATAGTGAATTACATTAATAGTAAAATTTTGTCGACAATATTGATTTGTCGACGGAGGTGTTCTAATACACGGTAGTTTGTAGAAATAGTCAGAAACGATATGAAGGAAGTTAGATTTGAGTGGAAGGAATAGTCGTAGATGAAGGAAAGGTGAAACTCGAGAAATTCGATAGCATAGATTTTGGATTTTGGAAAATGTAGATAGAAGATTATTTGTATCAAAGAAATCTGTATCAACCTCTCTTAGGGAAAAAGCCAGAGGCTATAAAGGAAGATGATTAGAATCTTCTAGATAGACAAGCCCTCAGAGTTATTCGATTAACGTTATCCCGTAATGTTGCTTTCAACATAGCAAAAGAAAAGACCACGGTGGGTCTTATGGCAGCTCTCTCCAATATGTATGAGAACCTATCAACCTCAAACAAAGTGCACTTGATGAGACGTTTGTTCAATTTACGGATGACGGAAGGCACATCGGTAGCTCAACATCTCAATGAACTCAACACAGTCAAAACCTAGTTGAGTTCAGTAAAAATTAAATTCGATGAAGAAGTACGAGCATTGATACTTTTGTCTTCTTTACCAGAAAGCTGGAATACTACTGTCACGACTGTGAGTAGATCGTGAGGAAGCAATAAGTTGAATTTTGACGATGGTCGTGATATGGTTCTTATTGAAGATATCCGACGTAGAGAGTCAGATGAATCATCAACTTCTTCAGTTTTGCATACAAAGTCAAGAGGAAGAAATTCAACCAGAGGGAATGGACGTGGCAGAACAGACTACCGAGGTAGATCAAAGGAAAAAGGTCCAAATCTAGGAATCCTAATAATTCTCATAGCTCGAAGACTATCGAGTGTTGGAATTGTGGGAGAACCCGGCACTACAAAAATCAGTGCAAGAGTGCACGGAAGGAAAAACAAGTGAAGGCAGAGGCAAATGTTACTTCCACCTCAGGAGGAGATGATGCATTGATATTCTTTTTGGAGAGCAAGGAAGAATTTTGTTGTGTTAGACTCTAGAGCATCGTTCCATTCTACTTCATAGAAAGAATTCTTCAAGAAATATGTCCCCAGAAACCTTGAAAAGGTATATCTTGGTGATCATCAACCGTGTGTTATTATTGGCAAAGGTGTAATGAAGATTAAGTTGAATGGGTCTATTTGGGAGCTGAAGGATGTCATGCATATTCTCGACCTAAGAAAGAACTTAATCTCAGTAGGGCAGTTGACCAGTGAAGGCTACACTATGATCTTCCATGGTGATGATTGGAAGATTTCAAAGGGTGCAATGACAGTTGCTCGAGGCAAGAAGAGTGTCACTCTTTACATGATAGCAAAGACACGTTGTTCAATTGCAGTTGCAGCAGGTAATGAAACACCAAATCTGTGGCACCAGAGACTAGGCCACATGAGTGAGAAGGGGATGAAGATTATGCACTCAAACGGAAAACTTCTAGGTCTACAGTCTACAGCGATAGACATATGTGAAGATTGCATACTTGGAAAGCAAAAGAGAGTCAACTTTCAGACAAGTTGCAAAACCCCAAAGAAGGAAAGGCTAGAGCTTATTCACTCTGATGTTTGGGGACCAATGATGGTCTCATCCATTGGTAGGAAACACTACTTCATGACTTTCATCGATGATCACTCTCGAAAGGTATGGGTTTACTTTTTAAAGCATATGTCTGAAGTATTTGTGGCTTTCAGAAGATGGAAAGCTGTGGTGGAAAATGAGACGGTTTTAAAGATCAAAACGCTCAGAATCGATAATGGTGGTGAATATGAAGACACCATATTCAAAAAAATTTACTATGAGCACGGGATCAGAATGGAAAGAATTGTGCTAGGCACGCCTTAACACAATGGTGTAGCTGAGCGTATGAACCAAACGTTGACAGAAAGAGCCAAAAGCATTCGTATACAATCAGGTATATCGAAACAGTTCTGGGCAGAAGCAGTCAACACAACAACTTACTTGATCAACTGAGGCCCATCTGTTTCATTGAAGCACAAAATATCAGAGGAGGTATGGAGCGGAAAAAAAGGTGAAACTATCACATCTAAAATTTTTCGGCCGTGTAGCATTTGTACATATCAGTAATCAAGGCAGAAATAAGCTTGATCCCAAATCCAAGAAATTCACCTTCATCGGTTATAACGAGGATGAGTTTGGCTACGGCATTTGGGATGATGAAAACAAGAAAGTTATCCGTAGCAGAGATGTGATTTTCAACGAAAGGGTGATGTATAAGGACATGCATAAAATAGACGCCAATGACTTAGAGCAAAATGAGTCAATATTTGTAGATGCAGATGATGTCCCAGATAGTTCCGCAACAGAACCAATTGTAACAAGTCCTCAACCAAAGGAACTTGTTGGACAGAGTAGTACATAACATTCCAACACACCATAACTTCCTACTCTAGCTCCTGTATTGAGAAGGTCTTCTCGACCTCATGTGCCTAACAAGATATACATGAACTATATGTTGCTGACTGATTGAGGGGAGCCTGAATGCTATGTTGAAGCTTGTCCAACAAGTGAGAGCTTGCCATGAAAGAAGAAATGAAATCTCTCATCTCCAACCAGACATGGGAACTAGCTGAGTTACCTATGGGAAAGAAGAAACTTCACAACAAATGGGTGTATCAGGTGAAAGAGGAGCATAATGGTTCCAAGAAATACAAAACCCGCCTAGTTATCAAAGGGTTTCAATAGAAGGAAGGAGTTGACTATAGTGACATTTTCACTCTTGTTGTGAAGCTCAATACTATCAGATCAGTGTTGAGTATTTTAGCCATTGAAGATCTTCATCTTGAACAGTTGGATGTGAAAACTGCATTCCTTCACAGAGATTTAGATGAAGAGATATACATGTACCAGCCAAAAGGCTTCTCATAAAGAGGGAAGAAGAACAAAGTGTGCAGACTAAATAAGAGTTTGTATGGCCTGAAACAAGCCCCAAGACAATGGTACAAAACATTTGATAGCTATATGCATAAGGGAGGCTTCCAGAAGTGCAATGCTGACCATTGTTACTACTTTTAGAGATATAGGTCTAGTTATATCATTTTACTACTTTATGTTGATGATATGTTAGTAGCAGGTTCAGATATGGATAATATTAGAAGGCTGAAGCAACAATTGTAAAAGGAGTTTAACATGAAAGACTTGGGTCTAGCAAAAAAGATTCTTGGAATGCAAATCACAAGAAATAAGAAGAAAGGATCCTTGCAGTTATCTAAGATAGAGTACATCAATCATGTTTTGTAGAGATTCAACATGGGCAACGCCAAGCTAGTTAGCACACCCTTGGCCAATCACTTTCGCCTATCCAAGGATCAATCTCCTCAGACAGAGGAAGAAAGAGAATTCATGGCTAAGGTTCTTTATGCCTCAGCCATTGGAAGTTTGATGTACACAATGGTCTGTACGAGACCAGACATTGGTCATGCAGTGGGAGTTGTTAACATATTTATGTCAAACCCAGGGAAAACTCATTGGGAAGCAGTCAAGTGGATTTTAAGGTATCTGTAAGGCACCATTGAAAAATGCTTGTACTTTAGTAAAAGAGAGTTAAAAGTAGAAGGCTACGTAGACGCAGAATTTGGAGGTGAAGTTGATCACCAAAGAAGCACCACCAGTTATATATTTACTGTTAGAACTACAGATGTTAGTTGGATGTCACAAATACAGAAAATTATCACTCTATCCACTACAGAGGCTGAGTATGTAGCAGTAACTGAAGCTATTAAAGAGATGATATGGCTTCAAGGTTTGTTAACTAAGTTGAGATTCAAACATGAGAAGAATATTCTACATAGTGATAGTCAAAGTGCAATACACTTGGCGAAGAATTTAGCATTTCATTCTAGAACCAAGCATATTGGACTTCGTTATCACTTCATCATATCTCTATTGGAAGATGATGTGCTAATACTGGAGAAGATTCAAGGAAGCAAAAATCCAGCAGATATGTTAACAAAAGTGGTGATTATTGACAAATTGAAGTTGTGCTCAACTTCAGTTGGTGTGCTAGAGTAACAAAGACTAGAAAAGCTGCTGCATTAATCGAGGTGTGAAGAAAGATTGAAATCAGTCTTCAAGTGGGAGATTGTTGGAGATTATTATAAAGCTCCTTAATTTAAGAAGCAAAACATGGAGCAAAACAATGAGCTTAATTCAAATAGAAGTCAATGAACCATTAATTTAAGGAGTAATTTAAGGAATGAATTTTCCTATAAATAGATGTGTAATTGTATTGAATTAACCAACCAAGTGTTCATTTCAATTGAGAGAAAAATTTAGAGAGAAAATCTTTTGTGAGAGAAAATTAAAAGTAATTTTCTTGGGTTATGGGTTGTGAGTTGTGAGTGTTGTAAACACCTTGTGTGATTTTTCCCCTATCAGTAAAAAGATCTGCAGCAGGTTCGAAGACATAAGCAAGATTGGCCGAACTCCGTTATCAAATTTGTGTGTTATTTTGTCTATTTTGTTTTCTCATAAATCTAGTTTATCGAAAATTTGCATAATTTCCCAACAATATATATATACGACGAACGTTTATAATACAAATAATTTAGATAATATTTTTATTAAATAATCTCAATTTTTCAATAAACACAATATAACCGTATTTGTATTTCTAATTATAATCGTCAATGATCGAAAAATAAGTCGAAAAAAATATTTTCACTCCAAACAAGTAGATAAGAAGAGAAATTGAAAGACTCCAATGAATGCATTTCTTCTATTCATTCCTTTATGAAAATCTTGTTAAGTTTTTACTCTTATGCATTGCTTATTTATACACAAATAGAAATTGACTTCACATGTACTGATAACCAACTTAAAGCTCATCTAATAGCTTTTAACAACTTTTCTAATACAAATGATCACCTACCTAGGATCATTATAGTACCTGCAATTCCATTACAACATTTGCATTAGTTACCTTTCTAATATTAGCTCAAACTATTTCCTTACATACACTACTATCACTAATACTTTCACTTGTCATTGAATCACCAACAACCCCTCGAACTCAATGGTAAATTTGATTGGTAGAATGTGTGGATCTCATAGGAGGATCATGTATTTATAGAACATTATTCATACAAATATCAGTTATATAATAAGTACACGTATTTACAAATAAGAATGATAAAATTGGTATAAAGTACAATATATCAGGGATCAATTTGAGCTGATCATTAAACTCGAGTTAATCGTTGAACTCGGGTTTTCATTAAGTTTGGATTGTTATTGAGCTTGGACTTATCATTAAGCTTGGGTTGTAATTTGAGCTCGGACTTTCCTACAGATAGAACGTTTGGAATGTTTCACCTTCCATCTTGGATTGATTACTTGGCTTGAACGATTTATATGGATCAAACATCGAGCCGATCTGGATGTCCAAAAAACATGCACCGATAACTAACTTATAACTCATCTAAAAGCTTCTAACAACTTTCCTAATGCAAATGATCAGCTACACACTTGGACCATCATAATATCTTCACTCCCATTGTAGCATTTTCATGAAATGCATTTGCTAATATTACTTCAATCTCTTTTCTTACATACACTACTACTATTATTACTTTCATTTGTAATCCACTACTCAATAATAATTAAAAATTTTATTTTAAGTATAATTTTTTAATTTATATTTTTAAATAATTTTATTTAAATGTTATTATAATTTATTAATATTATTTATCTAAATCATGTTTTTTTATCGAAATAGGTATATATATATATATATATATAAAGTTTTAGTGAAATGTAAAATATGTATTTACTTTGTATCAAATTGTAAAACAATATACAAGTACTGTAATTCGTTGATGTATGAATATCAATTCTTACTCAGAACGTTATTACAGGAAAAATCTTCTAGATCACAATTTAAAAAGAAATATTAAGTTAAATAACATATTTTGATTACATAAAATTTTTGACTTATTTTTATCATGCATCCATTATAATTTTGCCTCTTGTTAATTTATTTTTTTAGGTACAAATATAGAAGTTCATTAAAAGAAAAACAATATCTCATCTTAAGAAGAATAAAAATACTGTTTTTTGATAAACTGAGCAGCAAGAGAACTTTAAGAACAAGAAGAACATGGAAAAGGAGATAAGAGAATCTTGAGAACTAGCATGAAAGCTTGCTTACTAATATTGTTATTGATGTGTTCTATGTAGACATGTATTGTCATATTGCTAGTGCAACAACGTAACTGAAAGTTTGTTGAGTGTATGTGAAGTGGAAACGCAAGGAAGTTGCTAGGCAATTTCGGTTTTTGTGTCAAGTGCAATACAAGTTCTTGTAGTGTGAATAATGTGTAAACACTCTAAACCAGTTTACATGAAAAACAGTTTTAACTAATTATTCTTAGTTTTAACATTTTCCGAGGGCAGATGTGTATGTAATTGGGGAGTAACACTTGTAATTTTGATAAAATTATAGATGAATTTTATGTATAAATAAAACTGTATCATATTTAAATTTTAAATTTTTGACACTTAATATCATAAAAAAAAACTCAATAATTTGAATATATTTTATTAAAATACGATACATAAAACATTTTTTTCAATTAAAAAATATAAAAACAGAAAAATAACAAATATTATTTTTTCTGAATATTTATTGTGCTGAACGTAAATCTTAAATTCATTATTCTTATTAGTTCTTGTAATTTAACGCTTTTTAATTCAAAAAAATACATCATTATTATTTTTCTTAAAATTTCCTATTAACTTAAAGGACATAATTGATGCTATTGAATTAATTAACAAAATTATTAGGAAAAACTAACAAATGGGTAAGTAAGAGATGTAATGTAATTACTAATTTGTAAACCGTACAAGTTAAAGGGGGAAGAAAAGCACGTGTTTTTCATGAATCATCTTGCCTGAGAGGATTTGGATGGCAGAGCAGATGATATTTCGTAATTTTGCATATCTTTGACCTTTCGAAATCCTTTAATATTTCTGATTTGAGCACTATTTTTAAAAAATATATTATTAAATTAGCCTACATTTTTATATAGGTTTTTAATAAGGCAGTTTCACTGATTTTTAGAATATATAATTTAATTTGAGTAGTTTTTTAATAACAATTTAATTCATTAGATTTAAAAAATGATAATATAATTCAAATAATTTATTTTATATTAATTTTGTATATCATATTATAATATAAAACTTATAACTTTAATTCTATATTAACATTTTATGAAAATTATCTAAGTAAATGGAAAGTAAAACACAATAAAATTTAAATATAAACATATTAAATTAATTAATTAATATTAAATTTTAAAATATAAGATATAATTTAAGTATTCAAATTAAAAAATCATGATTAATAATATCAAATTGACAAGTAATAAAAACTAAAAAAAACTAATAAGAAAGTATTAAAAAATTTAAAATACTTTAAATAAATTAAAAAGATTATTAAAATAAGATGTCAAATAATATCATATGATATAATGTTGAAATTAAAAGAGAAAAATATCATAAAAAAATTTGATATGAGAAAAGAAAAATAAGTAAAGTTTTATTGTATAGATTGATTAAAGTTATATGGTTGAACTAATTTTTTTGTTTCACTATATATCAAGGTTTAAGAAATACTATGACATTATATATATTTATGAACATATATTTATATTTAAAACTAAAATATGATAAAATATTTTATATTATAGGTTCTATGCACTTATAAGTAGCATATATGATTTAGTTTTCAATTATTACATTTTTTTATTATAAAAATGAATAGTTATGATAAATAGTCCTATTAAATAACAATATCATGTTTCAATGTATGATTTTTCTTTTAAAAGAGATGTATGCAAATTATTTTGAACCAAATTTTTTATTTTATTTTGATTTTTATTATATGTGTAATTAATAATCAACATAAATATCAGAATATATATCTAAAAAATGAATAAAATTTATTATATGTTAAAATTTTGTTAATAATACATACAATGATACACATATAATAAAAAAAATGAAGTATTAATCAAATACATTGTTTTTAGATCTCTATCTGTAACATTAAAAGTATGTTATTTTTATAAAAAAAGTCAAATAATTCTATTACTTCTATAAAATGAACTTTACAAAATAAACTTATATATCCATTTTTATAAAGATAATTAATTTAAAATATCTAATCAAATAAATAGAAAAACTAAAGTATATTTTAATTAAAAACGATAAATTTAAAGTACCATTTTTTTAAATAAAAATAGGTTGAATAGTATAAGTCCATTACTCTTATAAAATAAACTCATGAATTTATTTTTACATGAATAACAAACTTATACTGTTATAATTATAATTAGTAAATAGGAGATTAAAATATATTTTTATTAAAAATAAACTACTTAAATTTTTTAAATAAAAATATATACCAATTTAATTAAGTGAGAAAATTTAGTGTCGTAATTAAATGAAATTATATGAATGAGTTTAAACATAATTTATATTATTTAATTATAAAATAATATGACAAAATTGTCATAGCACAAAAGAAACTTTCAAAATAATACGGCAAAATTGTCAAAATTGTCATAGCCCAAAAGAAATTTGTCATGTCATAATTAGCCCCAACCGTCAGATCCTTGGATCATTCACAAACAGCAGGCTATATAATAATGTTCATATCGAACAAAAACAACAAAAGCAAATCCAAATTTTTTGATGAAGCAATGAATCTGAGCCAACTGTCATACTTTTGGCACATAGCGATATTGGATTCTTCTCCCTTTTTTTTTTTTTTTGCTTTCAAGATTGTGGTCCAATAATGTAATTTTTATATATCTATTAATATTTTTTATATAATTATACCCAAAATCATTATAAAAATGTTATTATTTAATATTTATAATTATATTTGAAATAATATTAATAATTAAAAAATATTATATAATTTTTAATATTTACTCCTATAATGGTTTTAAAAAGTAATTTTTTATTCTATATTTTTTTAGATATCAACAATTAAGATAAAAAAAATATAAAAATTGAGAAATTGATTGTGTTCCAATATATTCAAATCTAAGTTAAAAAATTGTATACTAATTAAATAAATTAATATAATTAGAAAATGAGAGGTTATTATAAGAGTTTTATACCTATTTTAAAAATAATATTTAAATTATATATTTTTATGATATTTTAAATCTATTATTATTAAAAATGAAAGATAAATATTATTTTTATATTTTATTTAAAAAAATTAATTTTTTCAATTAAATTTAATTTAAATTAAAATATTTTTTTATCTTTTTGACTTTGTTTGAATACTTTTTAATAATAATATGATTAAATTTTCATAAAAAAAATAAATATTATTTTTATAATAATATAAAAAATTATTTATCTCTAAAAAAATTTGTATAATTTGAAAATTTTAAGAAAAAGTAATTTCTTCGTCACGCATAGCGAGCCTCTAATTGTTTTTAAAGAAAAATTGTCAGCGTACTATATTCATTATAAAAATATACTTAAATTTTTATATTTATTTTATTATAATTTAATTTTATTATTATTATAAAGCAACAGACAAAATTAATTTTTATTTTTTTTATTTTTTGAGTATTAGATAAAAATTATTTTAATTTAAATAAGTTATGATTAAAAAAATTAAAAATAATTTGTTCTCTATATAATCACTTTTTTAATAATTATTAAACCTAAATATAAAAAATAAATATCACCTCCTCTTATTTTATTTTATTTTATTGTATCTCTTCCTATTTGTTAAACTAAAATAATAATATTGATTGTAATTAACTCTCATCACATTTTATATTACTTACTTTTATAATCAGTTACGTATAAAATTTACTATTATGTTCAACTATTTGTCTTCTACTTATACCAATCATAAGTGTGCAATGTGTAATGTGATCTAGAATCTTGATTATATTCTATTTTCTCGAAAAAAAAAATAAGTAATTGAGCAAATAAAAAATACAAAAAAATAAAAATTAATTTAAGAACACTAATATTAGTTTTTTTAAGTTTGATTGTAATCTTATCAAGTTAAATTTTAAATTTATTCTGACATTATTATTTTTTAATCTGATAATAACAATCTCCTGTTTTTCACGAGAAAAGATGGAGTTTTTGGTTCAAAACAAAAGAAGAAATTATTAACTTCATCACCTCAACTTTTTTAAATAGTAATTTATAAGCAATAACGATAGAATTATTTATTAATAAAATATTTATATATTAAGACATGTATATTAATACATATATCAAATTGTATGATTTGTAAAAATTTAAAAACTTAAGTGTAGAATCTATAAATATTAAGAAACTAAATCCTAAATGCTAAGAATTAAAGAGTAAAATCTATAAAAATTAAAGAATTAAAATGTTAACTAAAACAAATTATATGATTAAATTGGCTCATAATAAGCCATTACATATAAAAATTTGTTTTATGTGTAGTATAAGAAATTAGATATAATTATATTGAATTAATGTATTTAATGAATAGGATTAAATAAAATTATTTAAAAATAAATGAAATAAATGACACCTAAAATTTGATCAAAATGATTATTTTAATATTTTTTCCACTTATGTAATATATATATATATATAATTATAATAATTAATATTCCTATTTTCTGTATTGTTTTTTATATTGCTTGACAAGTTTGTTTGCTTCTTATCAGCTAACAAAGCAACAAATTCATTTATTTTATTCTGTGTCTCTTGTTATAAGATAAACAATTTTATAATTTTATTTTTTTTCGCTTTGGCTTCTTTTTTTTTCCTTCTATAATTCGTACATTTATTATCTTAAAAATTGCATACGTGGCATACTTAGTTAAAAAGAAAAATATATTTAAAATTGCTAAAATAATTAATGATTTTATTAATAAAAATATATATTTATTTTTTTAAATATATTTATCAATTATTGATAATATACTAATAAAATCAAAATAGTACAAGGGAATGCATTTTTTCTTTTTTTAATAAAATATATAATTATGTTTTATTTTTAGAAAAATTTTAATTTTAAATTTTTTTTACTTAATTTATCATATTTTTAAATTATAAAAACTTATATAAAAAATTACAAGATTAAAATATATGAATCACAAAATTGTTGGAATAGAATGATCATGCATTCTCTTTGTACTATTTTTCTCTCTTCATCTCTATTTTGCCTTTATTACTCTTCTTTTGTTATTATTTTATTAATAAAAATAAATAGAAAAATAAAGAAAGGAAGAGAAAATGAGAGAGAAAATATAAAGAGAAAAGGAGAACTAAGAAAGAGAATAACTCATATTTTTTTAAATATTTTTTTATTAATAAAATATATAATTTTTATTTTATTTTTGAATTTTTTTTATTTTTAAAAAATTTAACTAAATTGATTATATTTTGAAATTATAAAATTAAATACACTTGTTTAAATATTTAAAGAACTAAAATGTATAAACAAGTTCAGATGCATGTAATACTTAGAAGGGACATATGTATTAACTAATTCAATATATTAATAAAATTTAATAATTTAGATATATTTTTATTAAAATAATATACATACTGTATGTTTCTTTTTTATGTAAATTCTAGATTATCATTGTGTATAAAGATTATAGTTACAAAACTTGAAAAACTCAATACTCAGTTTCCTTTTTTTTCTTCTTCTTTAAATTCCATACATTCCATCAAATATAACAATTCTTAACCTATGGGAACTAAAGATATCGTATGGTCATACACAACCAATTACAATAGAAAACAAGTTTATTTTCTTTTTATTTTCTCCTTTTGGTTTGAAAAGCCACTTGCAGTTTTTGCAGTGAAACAGTGTGCGCATATCAATGTAGTAAAAATCTTTTTGTCAAATATCAACCTATTCGTCCCACAAGGAAAACGTGGTAAACAAAAATAAATACATTTACAATAAATTTGTTACGTGATATTAAATATTCAACAGTAAATTAATATCGTATTATATATAATTAAAATTATTAAATTATGTAAAAATTTAAATTATTTACTCTTAGAATGTAAGGAAAAATATAAAAATAATATTTATTAATTTAAATATTTTTTTATGATTAAATTATTTTACAAGGTAAAAAAAACCTAAAATGATTTAAAAAATTATTTTATTAAAATATTTATCATTAATTTTATCTAATTATATTAAATATGTTATTATCAAATATTATAAAAAATAATTATAATATCATTAAATATCGTTAATTCAATATAATTATTATGTAGTGGCTTATTATGAGCCAATTTAATCATATAACTTGTTTTAATTAACATTTTAGTCCTAAAATTTTAAAATTTTTGGGAACAAAATTATATGATTTAAAAGTTTAAAGACTTATGAAGTTTCAAAAGTAAAAGTTTAGACACTAAATCTTATGTTTTAAAAATTTGAGGATCTATGTATAAATTTAGTTAAAATTTGGAAACCAATGATACACTTAAACCTTGATATAGTTTTTTTTAAATATCATTTGTTTATTTTTTATTTTGAAAAAAAATACCATTTATTAATACTTGAATTTTAATCGCACTTAATTGAACTTAGACTTTAAAACTTCTATATATTAAAATGGTAGAAGGATATCATAAGAACACTAACTATGATAAAAACATACAAAAGTCAATTAACCTATAGATGGGGTACTACAAGTCCATTAATTATGAAAAAATATATTAGAAGTCTAAATGTTAGAAACAAAACACACACATGTATATATTTTTTGAGTTGCTATATGTTCCATAAATTAAATGTAATTTAAAAAATGTGAACTTGGATAGATTTAAACAAATAAAAATTGATTTAAAAAAACTCAATAACTTGAAAAAATACGCACATTTGTGTTCACGTGTTCTATATTTGACATTTTTTTTTTCATTTTTTGACTTTAATATACTTTTTCAGAGTTAGTAAACTTCTAATAACTTACACAAAAGTCAATAAACTTTTGTTATAATTAATGTCTTTCTACTACTATTTATTTTATTAAAAATGTGAAATCTATTTATTGAATTCTACGTAAGCATCTATATTGATTCATTTTTGCATTTACCAAATAGCCAAAGACTTGAAGACAAATTATTCATTATTCTAAAAATATGTATTGACATGAATAATAAATAAATTTGAGATGAGATGCAAAGAGAGATGGTAAGAATAGAGCGTTTTGGGTTTGAGTAGAGGTATGGACTTGTGGAGCTCTATTGAAACTCTAATGAAGTTTTGGCAACAAAATGGTAATCACATTATCCATTGGAAAGATGTTGGAGGATTTCATTTTTTCCTCCTTTTATTTTTTGGCTACATAAAACGACTTAAGTCTTTATCTTTTTTGGTAGTCCTTCTACATAGTGATTGGTAACCCTTTCAATTCAATAATTTCTTACATTTTATGCCAATGAATTAAATTATGAGTTACGTCATTATTGTTATGTGACATCCACCTGACAAAGATTATGGAGAAGTGGTGGAGTAGAGTTTTAACTAAATGAATAATATTCATAACTTTTGAACAAATATTGTTTTGTGATTGATTGTTGAAAGCATCAATAATATTTGTTGTCCCTTTCAATAAATATCGCTTGATGTTTGAATTTAAAAGCATATTAGATAGTATATTGAAATGTTAATACCTCTATTATCTCGATCAAAAAGGAAATAAGATATTTGGTTCAAGCAAAACACATGTGTCCATAATGATTTAACATACTAAAACCAATAGTGGAAATTTTATTATAATAGGTAGTATCAAAGATAAATTTGACAGCATTTGATGGAGTATTCTGAGTGACAAGTATGGTAACTGTGGGTATACGATCCAATAAAATTTACTTGAATTTAGTAATACATTGAGAAAGATCATGAATGATTAAGTGATTAGATAAATTATAATCTAAAAAAAGTATCTAATTTTTAGTCCTTTATAAAATTTCCATCACGATGAGAGATGTAAGAGTACAAAGTTGGCGTGCATGATGAACTAGATGGAAGAAAGTGCTATGGTGGATTGAGAAGAAAGCAGATGTAGGTAAAAATAGTCAATTTTTCTATGAAGCTCAAATTTAGATACCAATACCGATATTTCTACCAAGATTTAAGAATATCATATCTAATAAACATATACTCTTTAGATTCAATCTCTTTATTGTAAAGAAGTCAACTTAAATCTATGGCATTTATGAAACGACTTAGTCTTTTCTTCATACACAAAGCACCAAAAAGGATCTTTAAAATAAATAATCTATGACATTTATGAATCTTTGCCTTTCATATGGATGTCCAAAAAAACTTTGAATAGGTATATAGGCCTTGGAGATTAAAGTAAGATAAACATATTTGACCCAAAAAAATTCCAGAACCAACTTTAAACCATTCAACTAAATCCTATCTATTCTCATAAGGTGGTGTAAGTTTACAAATGAGATATGTAATATTGGGTCCAAATAAATGGAAAGTAAACGCTTATTCCAAACTAAAAAAATAAGAATTGGTCTTGACATAGATCACATAATGAGTATAATAAAAGATAAGAACTTTGAATGAACTGAACAAGTAAAGTTTGATTCGATAAACCGGGAATTCAAGGATCTTCCTCAGATATTAATATTAGAACCATTCCCTATTTTCAAACAAACATCATCTTTCAAAGCGTCTCAAACTCATATAAGTTCTTTCCAAATGTAAGAATCCATCATTTGGCTATTATATTAAGGAAAGTGTTAATGTCGAAGATATCTTTCTATAAAAACTTGGACCCAAAGTTTTTATGGATATTTTAAAATATCTCAAGCAACTTCTGCAAGTATTGCTTTGTTGAAATCTTCAAATTTATTTATACCTAAATCACTATAAATTTTGGATAAGTAAATCTTAAGAAATGAGTAAAAAAAGACAAATTCCACCAAAAAAAACTTTGGGTCCAAGTTAAGAAATGAGTCCAAGTTAAGAAATGGGTCCAAATTACTATAAACTTTGTTAGGAAACAATAGTTAAGAAATGAGTCTTATTTACATTTTTAGTCCACCAAAATTTTCTTATAATGCAATCAGTTGAAAGACAAATTCCATTTGGAAGACGAAAAGTATTCATATAATGGATAGGGATATTCCGTAGAACAAATTTCATGAGATTGGTTATGTCTGCTTGAGATAAAAAAAATTGACTTTCAATTATCCATACAATTCTTTAGTTTGTACAAAACTCCTTAAAACTCTTGTTTCTTTTTCCGAAAAATAGGTAAATAATGACATAAGTAAGTTATTAGATGAGAATTTTAAGATATATAGGGTATAACAAATGTCAAGTTTTAGTAAGGTAGAAATATTTTTTAAAAAACCAAAGTAGGTTTTTGTAAGTTTATATTTTTTGCATACAATAAACAATAATGATCCAATTTTTTTGAAGATTTTAGACTTCTAAAATATTTGTTATTGAAAAAAAATTCACAATATCACTTGTATAGATCAAGTGAGAGATTAGGGGAGCATTTCTTGCAATTTTAACAATATGAATTAAATTCAAGTTTTCAACTCTTGAAATAATTAAGGATAAACATTATGCAACAATTGCTTAAAAACCATGTTGCGGTATAACATTGCTTAAAGGTGATCCATTGAGAAGAATAGAGAAACTTACCATAGATATGTATTGTCAAATAAGTGAAATAAAATTTCAGAGAATTCCATAGATTTCAAAATGTGTATTAAGAATGTCCATTCCACTTTATAATAAGCTTTTTGCAAATCCATTTTAATTCACATCAATCCTTTTTTACCTGAACTTTTTTTAGAGATTATAAAAGCAACTTATTGAACAATTAAGGTATTTTTAACAATCCAACGTCTCAAGATAAAAACTACTTGCAAAAGAGAAATGATTGTTTAGGATCACTCATAAGCATTTCACCAAAATCTAGGAATCTTATATAAAACATTGTAGAGGTTGGTCAAAAATGGTTGACTCCAATAGGATTTGAGATCTTTGGAATTAAATAAATGAAAGTGGAATTCTATCTAGGTTTAAGTACCAATAATGAAAAAACTTTGATTTAATGATTTCATTTCTTACTATATGCAACACTATTTGTAAAAAGTATTTGAAAGTCATTCGGACCAGGTGCTTTAAGAGAATGCATATCCAGAATGTGGCCTTTATTTTTGTAAGAAAATATATATTTACCAAATATGAATTCTAACTATGTGAGATTACAAAAGGAAATAAAGTTGGCAAATCTTCACATAGAGGAGGATTGGAAGTTGTAAAACAATTTGTAAAGTTTTATACAAATACATTACCAATTGTATTATGATCCCAAGACATAATCTCATAAGTTAATTATAGTGTATGATGTGATTTTCCCTTCATTTGACAAGAGTAGAAGTATGGAAGAATTTTGTATTTCAATCTCGACCCATAATCCATAATTCTTGTGATTTTTGATACCAAAGTGACTCTCATCTTGATAGTTGTTCATCTAATTTCATATTAATAGCCTTTTCAAGATCAAAATTAAAGTTATTCAAACCTTGAGAAGTGATGTCCTTCAACTTAGCTTCGAGGATTTTCAACTTACTCTATATGAAAACAAAATAAAAAGAATTTTGAAAACTCCTTTTCTCTTTGTCAACACTTGTTTACCTTTACTGGTATGACCTATGAAAAGGTAAATAACTCGAAAAAGACATGTTCTGTAAGGGATGAAACATTGAAAAATGTTTTGTTATACACAACACTGACAATGTGGAGGAGCTATGAACACCTCGGCTTTCTACTTTCAATGTTCATATTGATATCAACCTCAAAACCAATGAGTTTAGACAATATCTTATATCGTAAATTATCTTCATTGGAGTTACCACCAAAATGTGTCAACCATTCATGGATGAAAGTGACGAAGTCCTTGATGTTAGCAGAGTGTGACATGTTAACCATTGATTGTGCTTCTTGATAGATTCTATGTATTTTTTTGTGAAAATATTTCTATCTGGGTGTAAGGGTGGATTATCTTCAATAGTTTGTATATAAGTGGCAAATGGTGCATGTCTTATTTGAACAGAAGGAGAAGTAATAGGTAAAATTTCATGTAATATTTGTGTAATCCAATGATTAGTAATAGGTTAAATGATATCAAACCAATCTCTAATCCATTCATTATAAAATGGAACATAAATTGTATGTGATAATTCAAATTTTTTTCATTCAGCTAGAGTGCAATCCTTGACACCGTGATCCATAATACCACAAAGAGTGCAAAAATTTGACATTCTTTCATATTTGAAATCATTCCAAATTCTAAAGTTACAAGTAGAAGAACCTGCTAGACCTTTGCGAGAGACTAAGTAGCCCGTGGTTAAAGGTTTTTGAACCTAAACCTCAACCTAAAATTTGAGGTAATTTCTTGATACCATAAGTTTATCATCAATATCTTCTACTAGAAGAAGTTGGTCAGTAACACTAGCTAAGGTAACAACATTGGATTTTTTTCATTCTAGCAAAATGTATTCCACGTGCTTTGATCCAAAAAACAGTAAAATTGAAGCTAATTTTATGAATGGTAAAGGAGTGACATGATTAAACCAGATTTTATCTCTATCAATTGGTATGGTGAAAGAAAATGAGATGATATTTATATAATGATCCATGTGTAAAATAACTGCATTACCTTGCAAATTTTAAGCCTTGTTAATAGCATTAACAACCTAAAATTTATGTACCCGATGCTTGGAAAACTTCTTACCAATGAGCTTGGTAGACCCAATTATAAATGCATCTTGTAATTTTTTCTCTAATTTCAAAGAAATATCGTGAATTTTTCTACTTTTAATGAAAAAAAAACCTTAAGAAAAATACACAACAAAGGTATTCATTTAATTAAAAAAAATTAAATTGAAATTCTTTCAATGACAGAAATTTAAATTGATATATCTTAGTAATTATAAGAATAAAATATCAATTAGATAAAATTAAAATTAATCTATTTATTTAGAAAGTATCATTACATGTTTATTAATCATATTTTTAAAAGAATAATTAATATTATGACAATAAATTATTATATCTTAATAACGATGAATTTAAATTTATTAGTCATATTTTTAAAGAAATAATTACTATTTTAGAATAAATTTAATATTTATTGCTTTGATTAGTAACTTTTAAAATTTTAATAATATTATAATGTTTATAAATAGTAAAAAAATTATTAAAATTAGTTCAATTAGTATTCATTCATAATTATTCAACTCACAACTTTCACAAATAATTTAAGTTTATATATATATATATAATTAATTTAAAATATATATATATAATTTATAATACGAGGAAAATGAAGGTAAATGCTCAATTTGTAGAAACGAGAGCAACCGTTCAATAGTGTATTCCCTACTATTATTTGCTATATTTAAAGAGTAATTTAGATGACGAAGAAGTTAAAATAATTCTAACAATTTAATTATTTGTATTATTATATATAAATTGATGTATTAAGTGAGAAAAAACATATTTATTTAGAAAGTACAATTACATGTTTTTGATGCGCTAATTTTTTTATGAGATATAATTTATTTATAAATAAAGTTGTGATAGAATGAATAATATTATATATATTAAATTATTATATTTATTTTTAATATGTTAATTTTAATTGGATGTGAAGCTGGGAGTTAGATGACAAAATAATAACTATTAAAATAAGTGCATTATTTTTAGCAGTGATATTGATATAATTTAAATAATTATGTAAAAATCATAATTTAAGATAATATTATTTTTATAATTATTTGATAAAAATATAGATTTTTAATATAAAATTAAAAAATATTTATTTATTTACATAGTAGAAAGATGAATATATTTTTACAAAAATAAAATTTTAATTGTATATTTTATTATTATAATAATTATTAAAATAATTATAATAATAAAAATGTTATTAATTATGTTGCAGGATATCACACTAGCTTAAATATTTTATGTTCAACGTAAAAGCATATGCCTATTTAAATGGGTCTGAAATTTTCCTTCGCAAGTGTCTCTTCTTCTTCTTCTCTCTCGTCTAATCACCGAGAAATTGTTTATACGATCAATCAATGTAATTTTCATTTCTTAAACGAAGCCTTTTCACTGCCGTCGTTGTTTGTGTTCGCCGTAGATCGGAAAACTTTACCGGTGACGATATTGAAGAAAAGAGAGAGATATAGAAGCAAAGGAAGAGCTTGAGTTTCAGTATATTCTTCACTGTCTCTGTCACCATCACTTCATGTTAACAACTATTCTCTCGTTGTTTGTTGCTTCGAGCTTTGATTCTTTAAATCTTGACATTGAGTTCGGTTATTTGTTTCTCTGGTTTTCAGATTGTGTTAATATCTGATCTGATATATTCTCATGGTTTTGGTAACTGTTACAGAAGCCATTGATGGATAGCTTAATGCTTATATGCTCTAGCCTCTCTAACTGAGCTAGCGTCTAGCTAAGTGTTGAGAAGTTTTTGGTTCGATAGCTCAGTTTGGAGCTGAATTGGAAACTATAAGAATCATGGAAAACGTATTGGATCTTAATCTGAATGTGGCTTTGGATGAATCGATGACTTTCTTCGAGAAGTATCCGCAAGATTCATGCGGGCCTCAAATGGACGAGTCAGGAACATCCAACTCGTCGATCGTTAATGCGGATGCCTCCAGTGTCGGAGGAGATGACGAGTCGAGTTCTACTCGGAACGGCGCGAAGGAGGTTTACACCTTCAATTTTGACATATTGAAAGTTGGGGGTGTTGGAAACGAGTCAAACGACGTCGTCGAGATGGAGTTATTTCCAGCTGTTAATCGGGATTTTAAGGATTTGCAAGGGCAGTCTTCGACGTCGTCTTCGTTATCAAGGAAGAACTGGATTGAGCTTGGGTTTGGTCAGAGTGGGTCTGAGGAGATGAGGATGGTTCAGCAACCTCAGAAACAGCAGCCGAAGAAGAGCAGGAGAGGACCCAAGTCTAGGAGCTCCCAGTACAGAGGGGTCACCTTCTATAGGAGAACTGGAAGATGGGAGTCACATATTTGGTGAGTTAATTTCATTCTGATTTTGATTGTATGCCACCATCGCATTTGATTTCTTTGATGTAGAGTGTTGGGGTTTATTAATTTTGTTCAGCCAATTCAATTAGTAAATATTTTTTTACAATTGTGAGTTTGATGGGCTTGATGTTGGGTTGGTATTCTTTAATAGTATTCCATAGTTTGAGCGTATCTCTTCAATAGATTAGTTTTTTATATTACAATCTGATTTGCCTCATCTTCTTGTTGTAGGGACTGCGGAAAGCAAGTTTATTTGGGTATGGATTTGGTATCTTTAGTTGATCGATTTTAAATATGATTTAGTGATGTAATTGCTGTTGCTATTACTATATTCTATTGTTTGAACTTCTTTTGACTTTGATGAATTTCTATTTTGGGTAATATAGGTGGGTTTGACACTGCTCATGCTGCGGCCAGGTAATTTTCTTGCAAATTGCAGTAAATATGTTATATAGTTGTAGACTTGTGGGTTTTTTCAAGAGCTTATGGAGTTTGAAGTAGCTTATGTATTTTCTTTTTGACTTGCATTTCCTTAATTTAGAGCCTATGATAGAGCTGCAATCAAGTTTAGGGGAGTTGATGCTGATATCAATTTCGATCTTAGTGATTATGAAGACATGAAGCAGGTAAATTCTAATGCTAGTGTACTGAATTTTGCTGGTTGATAATATGAAATCTACTCCTTTTTTTCCTCTAATTCTTGGTACTGATTGGACTAAACAAATTCAAAAACATGTACAGATGAAGAATTTTTCTAAAGAAGAATTTGTGCATATACTACGTCGACAGAGCACTGGTTTCTCGAGGGGAAGCTCAAAATATAGGGGAGTGACGTTGCACAAATGTGGCCGATGGGAAGCTAGAATGGGGCAGTTCCTTGGAAAAAAGTGAGGATTTATTCTTTACAAATCGAACTTGATATATTTTCTTACTTTTTAATTAGTTATCAGAAGTTGAAGTGCCTTTTAGTGTGATTCAAGGTAATGCATAAATGGTTGTTTTCTAGATTATTTTGGAAAAAGAATCTAAGATGCCTATTTTCTTGGGCATTCTGTTTTCATCATGGAGGTTACGATGCTTGCATGCAGGTATATCTATCTTGGCCTCTTCGACAACGAAGTAGAAGCTGCAAGGTCTTAATGATAACAAAATACACTACATGACATTCAATTTTTTAAGTTCTCTCAACCTCTCATTAAGCTTCCAACCAATACATCTCCCTTTTGATTTTTCTGGAAATCAGGGCATATGACAAGGCAGCTATCAAATGTAACGGTAGGGAGGCGGTCACCAACTTTGAGCCGAGTACATATAATGGGGAGATGATTTCTGAGGGTAAGAATGAATATAATGTCTTTCAGCAGCATCTGTTGTTTTGGACTTGGAAAGATACTTGTTTCTCTAAATCAGTTTTGGATTTTATCTTCCTGATACAGGTGGTAACCACAACCTTGATCTCAACTTGGCGATATTTCCCTCTTCATATAGTGATTGTCAAAAGGAAAGTAAAGGCCCTCTTCAGTTCCATCCTGGCCCTAACTATGGGCATGGTGGAAATATTTCACAGGTAATCTTTCAAGTCTCCTACTACTAGTCTATGTTAAGGACTCTTTAGGACACAAATAATTGTAAATTTTTTAATACGTATCTAGGCATTAGACATGCTTGTTTTTCTATTTTTTTTATACCGAATTGGAGTGTTCGAATACCCATAACATGTCACGGGTACTTCATGAAAATGAAAATTCCAAGTAAAATAGCTATTAGTTACCTTGGTTTTTGGTTACAAATTGACTTAAAATTCAATGTCTACAATCCACTGTGGAAAACATGGAAACTAGACTTGAATTTGATCTCTCTCTTGAGATTGGGAATGAGAATGAATTCTTATGCATGATTTGTTGATTATACTTGTGTATTTTGCATCCTGCTCTTGCAGATGGAGAACCATTCAAATGCAGTATTGGGTAATCCAACATTCAATGGGCTAGCAATAACATCAGAGCAGCCTCGTTCATTAACCGGTGTAAATTCTCGTTTCTTTCCTAGTGAAGTAAGTTTTATTGCTTGCATTGTATTCTCACCATGTAACTTCTATTTGGTTATCTTTGATTCAGAACTATTCCTATATCCCTTATTGGCCTCATTAATGTTACTTTTACTAGAAACTTCTCACTCCGTTAGCTAATTTAATTAATGTAGAAACTTGAATCTAATTTTCTAAATTTAATATCTTTATAGTTCATTAGCAGTTTGGAGAAGTCTACTATTCTCGATCAAAGTTAGAAAGTTTCTTCTAAAAGGGTTATATTTTCATGGTTAATTGAGAGCTTATACCAACATGTATGGTTTAAGAAAAAAATAAAATTTAGAGAAAAATAGCAACGAAAAAGAAAAGAAAAGAAAGATTTCATTAAAAAATATAAAAAGGAAAAAAATTAATTTTTTTAAAAAAAATGCTTAATACAAAAAAAAAATTAGTATCTAAACAAAGGAAAAAAAATTAACTTATCCGTGTATGCTTATTTTTCTATGTTTTCATTTATATGAATTATTATTTTTTACTTTTTTGTGTTTTTCTAAAATCAATTTTTTTTTTGTTATCTCGGTACTTTTCTCAAAATTTTGTTCCTTTTTTACCCTTTGTGCATTTTCTTCAAAATTTTGAGTTCACTCTTGAAAAAAAAATCATTTGAAATTGATTAGAACTTTACAGGTGTATACCTTTAAAGTATATATTATGAAAATGTACCTTTCGATCAATTATAGGATCTGTAAAGATCCTAACCCTTCTTTTATCCCCAAAACACACATTTTCGTAATTTTATTTGAAAATTGGCAACTAGGACTAAAGATGCATCATGTATTGCTGAGAGACACAACTTTTCTTATTTGAATCTTTACTTATTTTTTACCTGTTATTCTACTAATTTTACCCAAATCTTGAATCATTTGGACAGGAAAAAGCAACAAATGAGAGAATTGCATTACTGTCTTCCCAAGAACTCCCCAACTTGGCATGGAAAATGCAAGGCCAGGTCACTACTGCAACCTCAATGCCACTGTTACGTGCAGCATCATCAGGATTCTCATTTTCAGCTCCCTCTCTCCCGGCTGCGGTCCACGTACCGAGACCTTCAAATCCCACATTCCATGATCTATGTTTTACTTCAGCTGCATCATCAAACTCTACTCATTACTATTGCTAGGTGAAACAGCCACAGACTCCACCATAGAGTCTGTCTTCACTTATATATTATTCATAAGACCAGCCAAAGCTTTGTGGATGTTTAGACCAGTCTGTTAAACTATTGCTATCACGTTCTCACTAAAGAGAAGATATGACATTGACTTTGGTTTTTCTTTTCTTTTAAGCAGACTAAAGTTGGGTATGGGGTCTTAGTAATATGCATTAGCTACAATTTATACGTTTACATAAAGTGTTGGTAAAACTGTGTTAATCAACTAAATTCGAACGAAATTGAATTGTTTTAAGCAAGTATCTTTTGGCAATTTGAGCTTTTCTTCTGGTTTTTCCTTTGTCGGACAATTCATATTTATTTATTTTGTATTTTTTGTTTTAAAGGCATGTAATAATTCAGTCGTGAAATTTTATTTTTAATCTTATTACATATGGTGTAAATATGATTTTTTTCTTAACCTAAAAAACATGTTTTTTTAGTTTAAAAAAGCGCATAAAAATCCTATGTTTTTTTACGAAGATTTAAAATTAAAATACATGAATAACTAAATCATAATTTTTTTTTAATATCAAATTTACGCCCACAATAGTGGGCACATCTTAATCACTAGGGATGGAAGGCAATTGGTATCATTCATTCTGATATCATAAAGAATCTCTCTTCTTTCCTCCATTCTTTTCTTTATTTCTTAGAAAAAAAAAAGACTAAATATAATTGAATTGTATATATTTTTAATATAATTTGAATTAGTTTCATTTCATGTAATGCATGATTTTATTTTCTTTGGATATTCGTTATTAGATAATTGACACATTCGTATGAAAACTTTGTATATTTATAATTGTTATAAGTCTATTTGAAATTTTGTCATGTAAAAAATTTATATGTAATTTGTATTGTTTTTTCTTTGGGTATGTAAAGTTGCATTTTTCCTTCTCACACGGGTATGTAAAGTCGCATATACAACTCTATCCAACTCTATATTATGAAATTCACTTAAATGTATTTTGTGAAATTCACCCAAACGTTTTTTATTTTTATTTTTATAAACCCTATGCTTGCTGCAGAAGAGTGTCTTAGGTACACGAGTTCCTACGGTACAACATAATATAGAGTTGAAAATTTGAATAAATAAAACAATTTATATTATTATTCTTTCTTATGTTCATTTTTAATTTTTTTTTACCATAGCTAATAAAAAGTCTAAATTACATATTGTTTTCAATAATGTAATCATTTTTAAAAGTTATCTACTTAAAAATTAATACACAATTATAATTTAAATATTAATTTATAATTTTTTTATTAATTTTTTGATTAAATTATAAATATTATTTATTAATTTAATATTAACAAAAATTAAAATTATTTAAATTTATTTAAAAAATAAATAAATCTAAATTACAAATCGAACTTATCAAACCGATGTAAATAAATTGTTAAAATATTCTCTTATCAACATTTTATAGATTTATATTTGTTTTTATTTTTGATTTAATATTCGATTAACATTTTTTCTTGAACCGGATCCATCCCTAAATAATATGTCCACTGACAATTTTTTTTGAATCATAAAAGCTGCATTTAGTTTCTGCACTGAATATATATGAAACTAGATATATGCAAATCTTATCTACTTATTCATCCCTTTTCACTTATTTTCAATGGATACCTTTTTTTTGCTATTAACAATTAGCCAATAATAGAATATATTTTAATTTTCTCAATTATTTAATTTAAGAAACCTATCTATGGTTGATGATGATGGGAAGTGAAGAGAGAGAAACTTTGGATTGTATAAGTCCTACTTCCCAACTCTCTCAAAGTCTCACGAGTCATGAGTCATGAATGAAAACGGCTTAAGATGGTGGCATAAAATCAGTCTAGTGTCGTTTTGTTTTTTTAGCTCAAATCTATAAGCACCCTCATTTGTGTGATTTGATCATGTTCTATTTAATTTCAAACAACTATCAGATGATTGTCAACCTCATAGTCATACAACACCAGCTGAAAACGGCTTGACGATGAAAGAGATAAGTTTATAAAACACGTAGTGGTCCAATCCTAATTGATTTTTTTTATTATGAGTGATTATTAGATATTTTTTTGAGAAAAAAAATATATTTATTAGATATTATATTATTATTGATATGATAATTAATTATAAATTAAAAAATAAATATTACTATTTATTTAATAATTATTTATCATATTAATTATAATTATATTATAAACTATGTCTTGTTTTATTTTTTATGTTAGCTTAGTTGCTATATTATGCAGAAAATAAGTAGAAATAGACTCCTGTATTATTTGTAATTATTGAACATTAAACATGCCAATTAAGTATAGTACTTAACTTTGTAAATGAAATATAAGAATATTTTTATAAAAAAATAAATTAAAAGGGATTAAATCTAATTTTTAATTGATAGGTAATTTAAGTTATGTTGGTCAAAAACACAATAATAGTATTTAAAAAAATTATTTTTTATACAGATGTAGGAGCAATGATGATGAGACTTTTTATTAGACAGATAAATAAATAAACATTGCATCAAATAAAATTTTACCGATATTTGTAATAAATTTGTTTTAAAAATACCACATGATATGGAGCACTTACATTGGAAGATTTATTGTTTTTTCTATATAAAGTACTGTTTCATGAATTATTTAATAACCATCTGTTGTATGGTTCTGATTGAAACAACAAAATTCATAACCAATAATTGTTGCGTGGGTACAAGGGTTGACGCTTTCCTGCAATTTTGTCGGCTTTCTTAATCATTTTTATTAAAAAAATAACATTTTAATATATTATAATTATTTATTATATATCATCCAACATCATATCAATTGTTTCTTAAAATAAAATAGACTTCAAATCAAACGTGAGATTTGTATAACTTTATTAATTTTTTATTTTTTTTTGGGTAAGAACGTATGTGCTACTTTATGCATTATCGATTGATAATTTTGATATAAAAAAAAATATGCTCGCAAAAAAGCGTGCACTCATCCCTGAGTCCAATCTTCTATACCACTTTTATTACGTTACTGCATGTGCCACTTTTAATATGTTACTGTATCTGCCGGAAATAAGTGAGAAACACACACGTATAACTCTTAAAAGTGGCTTGTTGCATAAGAAGTGGTCCGTTCAATCAATGTGCCACACTGCCAGTCAATTAATAATGCACATAAATGACAACTTGGGAGGTCTCATTGTGATGAATAAAGCCATGACATCCACTTTTTAGGACCATTTTCACCTCATTGCAAAAAACGTGTTACAATGAAATATTTTAAGGAGACCAGAAACTCCAAAACAGGACAAGTAATTACAGAAATCTAAGAATATGTACTTGCCTTATACAAAAGATAGATTACGTATCCTTTCTTATAGGGATGCTAAAGGGATAGAGCTTGGCTTTTATGAACCCCGACATTGCCCATTCACATTCTGCTCCACACTTTTTCTTTGCTTTTCCATTTTCTGTTACTTCAAAATACAGTATCAGTAGGGGCCCTGGGTCTACATCCACCGTGAGATCTTACCCAAGGCATATTTTGTTTCTTCCCACTCGGAGTCATAAGGACGTTTGAGCAATGACTTTGGAAAACTATACTACCGATTCTAGTAGGCTAAATTTTGAGGGTAATTCTATTCATACCCATCGCGACTTCATCCCCACCACCATGTTCATTTCTTAGTGGCTGTCATACACGAATTATGCTAACAAATCATGAGTCCCACATCAATCAATGAATTGTTTAGTTTACTTCTGAGTAGGAATATAAAGATTTTTCCACGTTTTGAATTGACATTAATCAAAGAAACTAGTGAACCCGAAATCAGTGATGGATAGTGGAAATAGACAATAGCAGCTAAGAATTGCGTTTCTGTATAGCAAATTGGTCAATGATTTTTAGTACCTCCTTAACATTTCATGAAATTAGGAAAAATAGTTAGTACAAAGGAATAGTTTCCATGATACAAACAGCAGTAATTCTCTCCGGATCAAGGGATGCTATAAAGATCATCAGAACACCCAAACGTCACCATTATGGGCAAAAGCAAGCCCGTTTATTGAAACAAATGGCAGGTTGTTCACCACCTAACTTCATCCAGTGTAACAAACGAAACACAAAATCCAATCATTTTAATCTTAAATCTTAACCCACAATCACAAATATAACGCTAAACCTTAAACCTCGTGACCCTGAACCTTACTTAAAAATAATAATTTTAATAATATATTTTATTTTTAAATAATAATTATTTAAAAAAAATAATTTCAATAATATATTTTATCTGACAAAAAAAATAATTAAATATTATTATTTAAACTTTATTGAATATAAAAGTATTAAGATAATATACAATATTTTTCATTACATTCTTTATAATCCTATTTCTTTTTTTATTTCAATAGTAAAATCAAACAAAATTATTTTCTTTATTTCCAATTCTCATTCAGTAAACAAAACGCCACCTAAAAATATAATCTATGTATACTAGTAGAAAATTTATTTAGATAAAAGTATCAAGGACAAATTTAGTATACTTAGTGCCACCCCACCATAAATGAATGATCAATCCAATTTCTAACCCAAATAAACATAATTCAAACTGTGTTATATGGCTTGGCCAAAAAAAAAACTCATGGACAACAAATACCCATTCACACATGGCATGTGAAAAAAACATCAAACTTGATCATAATGCATCCATATATTGAATTGAAGTATGTATAGAGAGAAAAAAAGAATATATCAAAAATAATGATCTGTAATATGCTAATACGGACTTCCCAAAAAATGTAGAACGCCAAATTTACAACTGAGTTATGACAATTAATCAATCCCACCAGCATTGACGGATATAGGATTTAAAACTCTAAGAAAGGCACCATATAAATAGTAAAAAATAATAATACTTGTTTTTCAGTTACTTATTTCTAATTGAAAATTGAAAAAAATTAAAAAAAATGGAACATTATCAATGACCATAATTCAATACACAACTTTATGCATGTAATTTATAGATAATTTTATAAATATTATCCCTAAATTTTCTTCATACAAATATGAGAGATGGCATGCTCCTCCTGACCCTACATACATCTGCCACAGCCCACCAGACCTTATGGCATGTTACATTGACATATTGAATCAGGAAAATAGCACTACAAAGGAAGAAAATAATTATTACCCCCGTCTCCCTCGCTGAATAACACGTCCAGCATTTGGAAAATAACAATGTTCATTGAGGAAGTAGTAGACTTGATCAAACCACCAGCTATACCAACTTTTTTCTTTTCTAAAAAAAACTCCTTTCGTTGAGAGGGTCCAACCAATTGTAATATCAATTCTATTGATCCCCATATCAAATTCCACATTCTCCCGTCCTTAAAAAGATGTATAAAAATTCTTAGTATCAAAACATTTTTAATATAAACACTCAGAAACTTAATCGATAGCCTATCCTGTAATTTTGTGACCTGTAATTTTGTGACCGTAATACAAGAAATGGGCATATTTCATGTTTCTTGTCGTAAGAGCATTGATAGGGTTTTACTCACTCATGTAATACGGAGCAGGTACTTGACATTCAGACATTTGACTGTCAGAACACATACAGAATGCCACTAAATTCTCTTCGTAGTATTCATACTTTTGATCAAAGCTTTACCTGCAAATAGAGGAAGAAAGAAAAATTATCGACCTAACAAAGGAACCCAGATTAGATGTAACCAAAGAAATTCTATATCAAACTAATAATGACAACTTGAGAACCACCAGTCTAATGGAAAGACATAGATGTTTTGACTCCTGTTTAAATCTGAACGAACTCCTTTGAATCCTGTGGCAAAACTATTTAGTAAGACTATAGAGGTTTTAAAGATCTATTTCTAGAACAATATGACTTGCGGACATTCTTTGGGTGAGTCTACAGTTCCACATCCAATGAAATGCAGAAACATAATTCTCTAAGGGATCAGATTGTCATGTCTCAAATGCAAAAAAAAAAATTCTAAGGGACGTGAGTTGGGACCAGAAATTTGGAAGTTAAAATCTGTCAGAAACAAAATTTAGAATTGATTGGCAGCCTTAACTTAGTTCTTCAGAAAATCAGGGTGCTAGGAACATTTGCTTTTGGTGGTTTAAAAAAAACACATACACAAAGGTAGCAACAAAAGTAATGTCAAAAGAAAATTAAAGAAATGAAATAAAATCATACAAGGTTTAAACACTCAAATTATGCAAGCCAACTACATTCTTTAACCTCTATTTAATTTAAATATAATAAATGCTTGGAGAGGAATGAATATGAATTTACGATATCCCATCCAAAACAAAAAGCGGAATGTCATTCTTACCTGAAAGAA
This sequence comes from Hippophae tibetana, assembly GCA_037013495.1. Taxonomy (NCBI): domain Eukaryota; kingdom Viridiplantae; phylum Streptophyta; class Magnoliopsida; order Rosales; family Elaeagnaceae; genus Hippophae; species Hippophae tibetana. The sequence goes on from CM072803.1 coordinate 21,702,350, forward strand.
AACAGAATCCACATTTTTGGTGTTCGATCCTACATCAGGCTGCCGAGCAATACAAAATATGAGTCAGTCCCATGATCAAGTATGATGTTCTTAAAACCAAACATGATTCCTATGATTACTCCCTCTGAAGACTTCCAACCAATTCTGCAAGACTACATCCCGTATGTTCTGTTGTATATATTGCCTGAACTAGGCATTCGAAATCTAGAATCTCCATAACTATCATAAAACTTATTATATCCCAATCTATCATTTCTAAGGAGCTCTGCCATGCCTAACGTGTTTCCACCCTGAGCCTCATTCCACGAATCCCAGTGTCCATTGGACATAAGACTATTTCTGTTCTGTTGGAAGGACATCTGTGCAAAGGGGGAGAGATTGTTTGCTTGTGATTGATTGACAAGCCTTGAAGAAATTCCATAGGAATCACTGAGATGAGAAAAGTTATCCCCAACATCAGGAAATCTAAGGCTCTGTTGTGAGGAAAGCGATCTTTGCATCAGAAGTTGAAGCCTTGCATCGTTTTCAAAGGAAGATAACTGTGAAGGGAAGTTTGATCTCATTTCTAGGTCTGGATTATTGATCCCACCTTGAAGTCTTCCTTTAACAACTGCTAGTATTGCAGGATCCATGAATTCAATATCAGAAGTTCCCATCATATTTCCATTAGCCTGAGGTTGGTATGCATTTCTCGGTAAAAATGAGGAAGTGTCAGTCATACGCATCCCTGAAGAGTGAAAATTTTATAATCAGAATAACAAACTTGAAATAAAATAAAAAGATGTTAATAAATTGCAAAGTAAATTATAACCAACCAGATAGGGGGTCAAAAGACTGGTCCACTCTCTCATGAGATGAAAATCCCGGAGGTGGTGCCCTGCTTGGCACAGAGAAGCCAGGCGGCACTGATATTTGAGCCCTCGAAACTGCATAAACACATTGGTTGAGAAATTTCAGAAGTTACTACTGCTCAAGGAATTAAAACAAATGAAAGTGGCTATGCATAAGGGCCAATATAAAATCCAAAATCTGAAGCAAGTTGCAATAATAGAATTAAAGTTGCCCACTAAAGTGAAATTACAAGTGAGAACTAATAACTCTAGGAGTTAGGCAAAAGAGCCATAAAGAAAACATTACTTTTCTTCTGGCTTCAACCACATCATGTCATCCAAGATGCTCCTACTTATTCAATAACTACAGTTTTCAATCAAAAGTAACAGCACATAGCAAACTGCATGCAACTTGTCAGAAATAACAAGCGCAAGTGGAGTTATTTTCTTAAAAATCCTATGACACATGTACTACTGGGAAGACAATTAGAAACTAGAAAATGAAATGCAATGCAATACACAACCAAGCACCATATTAGAAAGCAATAATACATACCAGAAAGCTTCTTAGAAGAGAAAGGTAAATGATTGCTGGCAAGATTAAGAGGTTCTTCATAGCTACTAGATGAGAAACCATTAGAAATCCCCACTTTATCAAAGTATGAATCTCTATTTGCTGCTACATCATGGCTAGAGGAGTGGTTCTTCGACAATGGGCCAATAACATTAAGAGATTGTGGTACATTAAATATTTGGTTTATGCTTTCCTCCTGTCTTGCAAAAGAGAACTTGGACTGATTGTTAGTTTGTGCTTTCCAAGAACTCGATACTTTATGAGGTCCAGAAAGTTTTTCACCATCACCCAATAACTTGGCCAATTTCTGAGATGAAGTCAATGGTTCATCCAAAGAATCAAAGTCACGTGATAAAATATCTGAGATTATACTGCTCTCCCCTTTATCTACAAAACCAACGTCAGCATTACCTTCATCAACCCAAAGTCTTCCCATGTGCTTCCCTGTACCATCACTTGGATGCAACATGGAATGCTCTAAGGTTCTAGCAGAACCAACAGAACTTCTCACCAAGTTCTCAGTGTATCCATTAGATGTCGCCGAAAAATTAGACAAATTAGATCCACTTAAAAGGGAATTATCCCCAACTTTATTGTCCACAAATAGATTATCAGCATTCATATCAACTGCATCATAAGCTTCACGTTGCTGCAAAGGAATCCTAAACTGACTTAAAGAATGGAATCTGTTAAATGAATTGGGCAAATAAGAGGAATGTGTGACAACTTCTGGATCTTTTAGTCTTTGGTTGTCAAAAGAAATTTCATCCTCATCCAACTCTGTGGATTTATCAAACAATACTTTGATTGGAGCATCTGATATCCGGTCACATTGATCTCTGGAAGCAGTAACCCCATTAACTGATATATTATTAGGTATTGTTGAAGGTTCTTGAGATTGCTCACCATAAAATTGTTTCAAACCATGGCCCTGAGGAGATTTAACAAAGGAGTAATCAGAAAAACCTTCAAGTCTGGTTGTTCGAGAATTATTATCCATGGCATCAGTAGCAATGCTTAATGAAATCATTTCTGAGCACAAATTCTGGACCTGCCCTTCAGTAACAGTTTTCTGATCTTTTTCACAAACAGAAATATTAGTTTGCCCATGTTGGCCAGCAAATTTAAACATGTTTGGTTGTAAATAATACACTGCATCATTTTCATTTGGTTTTGGTGGACCAGAGAAGTGATTGTTTAAATTCAAAGCAGCAGCTTCATCGACTGAAGTAGGTTTCTCGGACAGATCAGTTTGGTGGCCAGAATTAATATGTTGTTTAACATGCTTCAATGATTCTGGTTTCAATTTAGCATGCATAGAATGATTGTCATCAATAGCTGGTTGTGTCTTTCCTCCATCGCCATGCAACGTGGATGCCTGAGTTGTACCTGCAACAGCTAGTGAAAATGCCAATGTTCCACTAGGTGTGTCAGGTTTTTGTTTAGAAGGTCCATTTGAACACGTTGAGTTTACACCTGAAAGTTGCCCATTTGCACCATGCATACCCCTACAACATGTGATCAATTAGGAAACAGACACCAATACACCAAACTGAAAGCCAACAATAAAATAACCATAATACCATGCGCCTGCTGCTGGAAGAGAGATAGAGCTACAAGCACTTCCAACGGGAGGAGAACCACTAGCAACATTTCCAGTATTCTGTTAGAAATTTTACAGAATCAGACAGAGCACAACACCAAGTTTCATCAAAATAATGTTCCCCAACCATACACAACATACATCCACCGAATTATATCCTAAGCATTGGTAATAATCTATTAGAATGTATTGAAAAGCAACATTAAATTAAAGCCTCGTCAAAGGTATATAGATTTTAACCATCTTCAATCATACAAACACAACAAGCAAACACCTAACAGTAAGTATAAAATGGAAAGAAATGGTTCAGACATGCCTGAATGTCCATTAAACTAAATAGTGTAATAACGCATACATGATAGAAAAATAAATGATATCATTAAACCCTCAATAATGCAAGTCAACAAGATCACTCTTTCATGAAAGAGGCAATTAATATTGAAACTTACACTCGGGCATATTTTGCTAACAGGTTTTCCCGATGATGCAGCACCATTGGCACAATAATCATCTATTGGTGGTGGCAGTACACTCCCTGAATGTCGTTGCACGTTAATTGCAGCACCAGTAATTTGTTGAACTCTACTCCTTTAAAACAGCCGTTCAAGTTAATTGACCATCAAAATGAAAACATTCAGGCAAAATAAAGTTATAAATAAATTGGTATGGATCAATAACAATACCATTTCAATCATTCACAACATATATTATCTGGTAACTCAAAAACCAACCGTATGCTTATAATAAAATAAAAATTAAAAAATAAGAAATATTATTTCAGCAATACCAACTGCTTTCTCAACAGCCGACTTCGATGTTTACCACATTTATGAACATGTTGCCAAGTATTAAACAAATTAGGTCTTTAATGTACATTGCAAGTATGAATATGATCCAGTAAAATACACATCCACGTCATAAATCCCCAACTGTATGAAATTAAGAAAGTACATCCATACTCAAAGGCAAGAGTTCACCTTAGACACCCATCAACCAAGAGAAATAAAGGCTAAAAGCTACATCATACTACGTTCTGGGATAAAACAAGAGACATTATTCCAACATATACCTTGTATATGCTGAAATTATTTCATCTTTAGTGAAACTATCTTCCTGGGAACCAACCTCGTGCAAATACAGACAATCAGGATTGGTGCAAGGCTGGAGAATAGATAAAAATTGGCAATAAATCATATCAGATTATCAGTTTCAACTCAATTTGAAAAAAATCAAAATATGGCAATTTGTCAAATAACACACAGAACACTGATCCGTACCACATTTCTAAGCCATGCATGACAGTATTTTGTTGTTCCAAAGCAAGCCCTGTACAAAAAAAGTTACAAATGAATTAGGAAAAGAAGCTCAATCTCTCCTATTTTTCAATTTCAATAATGGGGACCACATTGTACTCAATAACATACCTTAAAGGTCTGTCATCCAAAATAAACCCATGTACATTTTGAATACAACGAATGGCGTCCTCTTCTTTCGAGTAAGTAATATATCTGACAAAAATAAAGGGTAACAGTAGTTGGTTGAGATACAAACAAATAGAACTAACAAAAATTGAACAAATAGACTGAGGATTTTACTTAGGGGAAAGAAAGAGAGGAAAAAAACACCCTTAAGATTAGTTCAAGACCCTAAAACCAATAGAAAGAAATTCTGCTCGCAACCAGATTTCAAACATGTGCAACTAAACCATTGTTTATGAGGTATTCTATAGCTGTTCATCTCTTGGTACACAAAAAAAAGATGTTTTTCCCCATGATGTTACAACAGAAGAACTGAACTGAAATCAAAATAAATGGATGTTTTTGCAGTCAGTGGTATTAAAGACATGCAAATTTATACTTACACACTACATGTATTGTTTGGGAATTGTTGGATGACCCCAGCTGCTGTTCTGGACATAGACACTTTAAGAACCTTCCCATACTGACCAAAATATTCTCTGTGCTGAAGAAGCTGAAAACAGAGCATATAATACATGCTTAGGCATTCAGCCTACAAATGCAATACTAGTATGTAAGTTACAAAGAGAGATATTATACTTCTTCATCTGCCAGATTCAAAGGTAACCCAACTATGTATACAAGGTTCCTTTGAATCACTCGCACACTGCTGAGCTGCTTCCTCCCATCAGATGATTTGGCCTTTGCCTTTAGCGATTTCATTTTTCTGTCTGTGCTCATATCAGCCACAATCCTGAGGGGAAAATATAGATTGTACATACATATAATATATAAATTAGAAAAAAGGGTTTAACTAAGAAACATAGATAGGATTTTTATAAAACAAGATTAAAAAGAGCCTTCATATGATAGTGACCTTTCACATTTTGCAGCCATCCCCACTATCTTTTCCTTATCATAAGGAGCACGGCACGCAGGACAACGCCCCTCTGTATCATCCTTTTCAGCCATGTCCATTATGTGGTGCCAACACCAAATACATATCTGTGATAAAGACGTTGAGAATTAGATCGAAGTATCAGAACCCCCATTAGATCTGGGCATATAGGTAAAAACAAATAATATACATCAAAAGCTTATCTATTTGTAAACAACTGAACAGACATACATAAACAGTTTAAAATTTACAGAAATAAAGTAAAGATTAAATGGGTGAAATGCAAATGCCTAGAATTTTAAACAATTAGACTTCTCAAGAGTTCAAAAACTGTACAATAAGGAAAACATTCAAGAAAATCACTTGCTGAGTAGGAAACTATATTGCTGCTTTATCAGGTTAATATTGTGTTATTTAAAGAACAACACTCAAATAATTAAAAGCTTTCAAGTTAAAAAAGCTCAAAATGTCATACATAAACATACAGAGTTATTATGGAGTATTGATCCACCCTTCACGGGAAGAAGATAGATGACTTAGAATGATAATTTGTTAGTTATTTCACAAAAAAGAAAATAAGAATGTTTGAAAACCTAATGTATTGATAAAATTAAAAAGCAACATTGAATGTCAAGAATTTCCAACTCTCTGGCATCAAGTAGACATGAGAGAAGTGGATAATTAAGAATAGCAAAAATGAAAATCAGAACTTAGTAAAAGAAGATAGTTCATATTAGAGATGGAGTTAGTACCACATCGACCCCACCTTCCCTGAAGGGGAAAAAAGAAAGAAAGAAAAGAAACTGTGCCAAACCTCATAACCACATTTGCAAGGTTTCAATTGTTGATCAGTTAAATCCATCTCTTCAGCGCAAAGAGGACATGCCCTTTCTCCCTCGGCACTCATGATTGCCTAAAATAATATTCCATAGTAAATTTAAACAAACATTGAAAAACAAAACGACAGAACTCCTATTAGTTATCTATAATGCTAGCCATGTACATTCAAGAGTTAAATAAACAAGTTCAGCTTAGTCCCCAGAATGCAAAAGTAGGCCATTGAAAATTAAAAGCACATCTTGACATCATGCTTAGGAACAATGCTAATGCTAGTGATATAAATACAAAAGAAAAACAACAATGACAGCATCATCGCTCAAACGACTGACCAAATTCTAGCCGAGCATAAAACATTGGGTGTTCCTTCTCCAGATTCATAACAACCAATGAAGAATGCCAGCAAAAGTAAACAAATTGTGACAGACATTAATATTCAATATATCTCATTTAACAAAAACTCAAACAGTCGGAAAAAGATAAATGAGCTAGAAATTTTACTGGCATATCAGACATAAATAAGTAAAATAAGCAGAGCACAAAAGATAAACCTCGAACAGTCAAGAAAAAAACTCCAAAAGAAACCCTGTACAAATCCAATTCCTTCAATACACCATATTTTAAGTTTAATACACCCCCTAAAATAAAAAATCAGATCACAATTCAAGTACTCAGATCGAATTAACCCGTGAGTCGGTGACCAGCAACAGTTAAATAAAAAAATAAAAAAATACAAAATTATTAAATATCAACTTAAAGAAAAGCAATCGGATTAAACAACGTGCAAAAGTCAAAATCAAAATATATCGAGAACTAAAGACATCGAGTGAATCTAAAATCGAAGCAAATTAACATCAAACAATTAAAATCATACATTCAATTTCAAAATAAAAAATTAGGGATCTGGAAGAATATATAAAAATAAAATGGTCGAAAATAGATAGAAAATTAGGTTTTGAGATTAGAGCTGAGAAGACTCACAGTTGGGTGTGGGAGGTCGAGAATAAGAAGAAATCGAATCTGTGAGAGGATGAGATTGTGAGAGAAAATCACGAAAAACAAGAGAGAGAAATAGAAAAAGTAAACTTGTAAAAAACACAACAAGAGGTGTAGGGTGTTTTAAAGAAAAAAGACTGTTTGTTTGGATGGTTTTGTGCTTGCTGTTCGCTGCTCGTTTCTTCTTCTTTCTTTGCATCGTTGTCAATTAAATATTAACAAGTTCCATTTATTACCCTTCGATTTTCTTTTAATAACGAAAAAGTACCCTTTCTTTTTGTGGCTTTTTTATTGTAATGATTTATTATTTTAAGTTAATAAAATTTAAAATTGATATAATTTTATTAGTAAAAAACAAATACTTATAAAGAAAATAATGTAATTGATAATAGGTATATTATGTGAGTAATAAATAATACATAATTACTTTAAATAATTTTTCTATATTTTATAAAAATGTGTTATTTATTATTTTTTAAATATATTTTTATTAAATATTTATTTAATTTCAAAATAATTTTTTAAGAGTGAATAAATAGTATAAAGTTTAAGTTTATATGAGTACTCATTGTCCATATTGCACAAATGTATATAGAATTTCCTTACTTGGCCTCTCTCTCCTCTTTTTCCGGATTTGTCGAAATTTGGGTACTTTGGTTTTAGCTTATTAGACCACTTTTGCACACGTACGCTTCTTCTATATTTTGTTTATTTTACTTTCTTATTTAAAGTGGTCAGTTGTTTTGTTTTTCTGGTAGATTTATGACGTGTTTTCTGGCTTAACATTTTGATTCGACAAAAAACAAATATTAAATAATATTCTTAAATTTTATAATAATAAAATATATTTTAATAATATTAAATTTAATAATCAACTTTATTCTCTCTTTTTTATTTGATCTACTAACTTTATAATTTTAATAAATTTAATCTAAAAGTAAAAATTTCATAATAACATTTAACTTATTAAAATTATGTATTTTTTCTTATAATTTAATCCTTTAACTTTCAAAATTTAATATATTTAATTCATTCTAGATCTAATTTAAGAAAATTAAAAACTTAATTGAATACATCAAACAGAAAATTAATTTAAAAAATCAAACTATAAAATTAGTATTTTTAGCCATAAAAATATATAAGCTAAAAATGATAATGTTATTTTGTGTTTATAAGTTTCAATAAATGATATAAAAAGTTTGTTATTTTAGTAGTGTACAATTCAATTTTTGATATGTTTTTTACTCTTCTTATTGGAGTGGTATCCTATCAGTACCCTTATTTAAAAATAAATATTAATTTAATGTGAAAATTGTATACTAATTTAGTATTTAAAATATGATAAAATTTTAATTTAATGTAAATTTAAAATAAATTAATATATATTTTTAGACAAGAGTATCATTCAGATATTATCTAAATAATAAAGATAAAAAAAATTATTGGAGATGTATTGACGTTATTTTCATAAAAAATAAATGTATATGTGTTCCAAAGATAATTAACTTGCCAGAATTTTATTGAATATGCTTTCTAAGCTATATTGTAATACTTTATTTTATAAAAAGTTAGAATATTTAATAACTTTTTGACTCATTATTTAAAATACATCATAAATATGTAATTATTATAATTTATGTGGCAAAAATATTTTTATTTTGGATTTTAGTTTCATATTATTTATATTTTGATTTACATAATTATAGTTATATTGATTAGGAAAAATAATTATTTAAAATATAAAACTATACATTAAATTTTAATTCTTAGTTAGCAAGTGATAATGAATTTATAAGTTATAGTAGTTATGTATATTATAAATCTTTGTTTGCAAGTTATAACGAATTTATACTTTGTTAGTTTTTTTTTTTGGGTTAAAAATATACCTTATGTTAATCATGTATATGTGTTGTGTACCTACACACTACATTTGAGTAATATATTATATTTTAAAGTGTTAAATTTACTTAATTATACTAATTTATTAATTTCAAAAACAGATTATTTTTCTTACGTATCAAAAAGAGTTTATAAATGTAAAATAATTTATTTTATATTTGTGCTACTTTAAAAATATTACCTAGTGCATGTTTCTATTCCTTGTACTATATTTAACTGATATATAAAATAGTTTTTAAATATCAAACGAACAATATGATTCTTAATAAATGACTTAAAAATAAATATCTTTTATTATAAGTTAAATATTATTATTTTATTTTTTATTTTTTTAACTTTAGTGTTCAAACCTGAAAAGTTCAAATTAACACCATCTTTACAAGCAAATAATAACATCAAAAATACACCTTAAAATTTAAAGTACCTATAAAAATATTTTTAAAGTTTTAAAAAATTTAAAAATTTAAAAATATCCCTCTAAAGAACTCTTTAAGTCTAAAATCTAAATAATATAATTTTTTTAAAGAAATAATTTAAAATAAAAAAAAATAACTTAACAATTCAAAAAAAAGTAACATATTTGAAATAAAAAAGCTTAATCATTCTAATGAAGTAAAAAAAAAGATTAACAGAAAAAAAACTTATCTGATCTATAATAACCTAAAATCAAGAATCTATAACTAGGTAAAAGCTAATAAATGTATTCTATGGATTAGTGGAGTAACTAATAGAGTCTTCGTCAACATGATAGAGATTAAAGGCAATCATGTCAATTGTATTGTACCAAAACTAATAACTTCAACTTCAGAGAAGATGATAAGGAATTACTCTGCAGTACTACAACGACAACCAACAACATTAAGCAAGTTGACAAACCTAGGAAAAATAATAAGGCCTTCAATACTACTTATAGAAGCATCTATCCTAAATACATTAAAAATAGTAAAGCAATCAATGTAATTCAAGGAAACATCTCCCAGAAATTCATTAATTATTGAAGATGAAAATAACCAATATAGAAATCTTAGTAAACCACAATGGTTGAGCCTCTAAAATTTGGTCAGAAAATATACCCAAGAACACATAGAATGAAAAGTTTTGTAAGCAAATATTAGATCAGCTCCTTCCAAAATATTAAATTTTTTTCCCATAGGGAATTCTTTTTCTATAGTGTAGAACTTCATATCTTCTATGTGTTCTTGGGTATAATTAAATTATTTCCCAAAAATTTCAAAAAAGCAATCAATAACTTTAGGAATAAGATAAAAGTAGGTAAAAAGCTTGTTTATCTCAGATTTTTCAGTTCACCAATAGATTGGATTGAGGAAGGATATATTAATCCCTACCACTTCATCAAGCTAAGAATTTTCAACACAAACAAATAAGTTACCAAACCAATAGTACTTTCAAAAAAGAAATTCAATACAGAAAACTTTGTGTATTAAAAGGACAAATATTAAGCTAGATTTACTATGAACATGAAAATTGATAATTCTATTGATATCAAAGTAAATTATTTAACTTGTAAAGTCATCATCGCTTCTCATAATAGCATGGCTCTTTCAAAAGAGGATGATGAAAAAATAACCAAATATGAGACAAATTTTAATAGCAGTAAACTAAAAATTGATTGAGAAACAAGGAATGTATTATGCTTTTATGCCAAAAAAGCCACCAAAGATCACATATACATTTACTGCATCGAAGACTAAGAAGATGAAAATGTGTCATTATCAATGTTATCTAAAGGACTGTTGGAAAAAAATTATAATGAAGAATATAGAGAAGGAACTGTTGGTAGAAAATGACAAAGAAAAATAAAGATGTAGACCCACATCTTAAGTTGATAGCATATGTCAAGGAAAAAATAGTGGCTCGTATTTAAAGCAATAAAGCATATTAAAAATTAAATGAAGGATAAAATAGTAATTCTCATCTTGTAAGCATGGATTCCTTATGCTATAAAATGAAATGTTATTTTCATTTGAAAAACATAGGAAAATGATAGCATATAACTTAAAAAATATTCTATTCATAAATCCTAACTAGTAATTATGAGTAGCTAAGAATCACTCCAATGTTCTTAGTTAGCCTTAAGATTGTAATAATTATTATATTATGAATAAAATGGAGTTCGATTACTCTTTTATAATAAATCAATTTTTTTGGATGATATTAAGGTTTGAGTAAAGCTAAGGCATAACCTATGTAATAAGAGAAAACAAATAGAAAGAAAGATCACGGTGAACTCATTAAATTCACGTATAATAATTATAATATTTAAGTTAATTAAGGATTTTAAATGTTTAAATATTTGATTGTATCAATTTATTATAACAAACAAAAAGATGGAGATAGAAATAATATAATAAGAAAAATTATCTCTAATTAATAATATATATGAACTATAGAAAATTAACAATTAGCATTAAACAACTAGTTTCTAATTTGGTATTAGATTTGAAAACATCAATGGTATTAACCGTAAGTCTAAAGGCATTATAACACTTTATGTAAACCTTAAAGATATAAGTGAATATATAAAAAACCTAAGAGGTATTTTAGATAAATATCATACAAGCACATTACCACTATCCCTTTCAAGCTCTACATATTTAAAATTTTACAATTTTAACTTTTTTTATTTCACAATAAAGTTTAATTATTTTTAGTTGGTAGCACTAAGTACTTAGACAAAAAGAATAAAAATCACATATACGTTGTATTATTAAATTTTTTAACTTTTGTTAATTATTTCTATACTCTATCCTAAAAAATGAAGTTGTTACTTCTTATTTATCTACTTCTATATTCAATATAATTATATTATTTAATCTTATTTTTATGCTATTAACTTTTTGACCAACAATTTATCTATAGAGTCAATTAAATAGATTTGAGAAAATTATTTAATTATTTGTCTTGATTAAATAACACGCATAGTTTCTAGGTAGAGATGTATGATTTTTATGTATGTGGTTCATAATTGATGAACTTAATGAGTAATATGCAATTTAATTGACATAAGAATATCATTAAATTAATTACTACATGGTGTGTAGTTTACCTGAGAGAGGAATACATACTAAGTTAGATTCAATTGATCATGTAAATTATTGATAATTATATGGAGAATTTTAGTGATTCACATGTTTAAAAAATTAGAGAATTAAGTTTTCCTAGATATTTTCTCATATATCTTTTTAATTACCAAATATAATTGAATTAATTATTGTTATTTTAATTTTGCTTTTTTAAAATATAAAAATACCAAAAAAATTAATTTTTATTTTTTTAGTTTTAAAAATTAGTTTCTAATAAAATAATCTCTCGATGAATGATATTTTCTTATCATTATATTACTTGTTGTGATACGTATACTTACGTATTAATTGCATATAATTCATGTGACGATTAAGTTTTTTGGTCCCATTGCCAGGAATTATAAATTTATTTTTTATTTTTTTATTTTTCTTTACTTTAATTTTAATTCACTTATTTCTTTTACTAACTTATTTATTTATTTATTTTAGTTAATTTATTTTATTTATTTATTTAACTTTAATGTATTTTTTTAATTGTTTATTTTTTTTTAATTTAGACATATAATTTAGTATTATTAGAAGCATAGTTAAGAAAATGACTACCAATAATTATCAATGGCCCATGGACGTAATGAAAACGCCAAGGAGAGTAGTTGGAATGTATGAGGTAAATGATATCACATCACTTACAACTCAAATGTTATCTTTGATAAAAAATTTGAAGGTTCAAAACTCGCCCGCGAGTATAAACTAGGTCCAAGATTTAAGGATGTTTTGTGGTGAAACCCATTTGTTTGATAATTGTACATATAATCTTGAATTAATATTTTATGCGGGTAATATGAACCAAAACAATAATCTATATTCAAACACATATAACCCAAGATGGAGATAACATCCAAATTTCTCTTAGAATAACAACAATAAAATGTGGTCATCAATTCAACCGTTAATCATTTCCACTACCTAATTTCCAACAATCACAAGCCTAATAAAAGAAGCCAACTACGAAATACAATACAAATTTTTTAATAGGGATGATGAAAGACTTCATCCAATCAATAAATACAAAAGTGTCTACCCAAGAGGCTTCAATTAGGAATTTAGATAATCAAATGGGATAACTTGCTTAAGCTATAAGCCAAAGGCCTCAAGATAATATTCAAAGTGACATAATTGTAAACCCAAGAAGATGAGGTATGGATCATTATAAATCATTAGCCTTGAAGAGTGGTAAAACTCTAGAGTAGGAAAATAAGACTCAAAAGGATGAGAAAAAACAAGAATGATGAGGAACTAATGGATAAAGAGAGCACTGAAAAGGAAATAATTCAACCTAAGAAAAAAAACCTTTACAAACCCACTATAACCTTGACTACAGGTTGTAATGCCATCCTTACTAGACAATTATCCCAAAAATTGAAAGGTCTAGATAGTTTCGACATTCCTTACACTATTGGAAACATCCATTTTGACAAGGCACTATGTGATTTGGGTTCTAGCATTAACCTTATGTCATTATCGGTCTTCCAGAGATTGGGAGATGGTAAAGTCAAACTCACTTCAATAACATTACAAATGGAAAATAGACTGGTTAAAAGATCTCAGAGTATGGTAGAAGATGTGTTAATAAAAATAGATAAATTTATCTTTTAGGCAGACTTCATTATGCTATACATGGAAGAGGACCATGACATTCTATCATATTTGATCATCCATTCTTAACAACCAAAAGAGCACTAATTAATGTACAAAAAAGTGAACTTACAATAAGAGTATAGGATGAACAAATAATGTTTAAAGTTTTTAAAGCATTTGAACCTTGTGATATTAATAGTGCTAATGAATACTTAAGGATAAATGTTACTGATTGTGAGGACAAGTTAAAAGAATATGTTGAGTTACCCACACTTATAACTTTAACACATGATGTTGTAAATGAGGACATAAACTCACTAGAAAATAACTCAACTTATTTTAACTTTGAAAATATGGAATCAAAGTTTGATATTGTAGATTGTGTGAACTTTTTGGAAGACGCATCTCTCATGTGTGTATCAAATGTATCTGTCGAGAGTTTTGAGATAAGATCTAAGCTCAAACCATCAATTGAAGGGTTACCAAGTTTAGATCTCACACTTTTATCTTTTCATCCCCAATTAAGTAGGCAAGTGAAAGAGTTCAATAAAGAGGTGAAAAATATGTTGTATATACATAAATTTGATGATTACGGTGGAATGCTTATAAGAATGTCAAAAAGTTCAAAAAGAAAACAAAAATATGGCATGAAAAGAGAATTGAGCACCGTGTTTAGGAACTAGAACACAATGTGTTATTTAACAAATCAAGACTCAAATTTTTCCAAGCACACTCAAAAGTAAATGGACACAAAGATATGTGCCTTAGGATTGATACGATCGTCTAATCAAGGACGTTAAACGTGATGCTGGTTGGGAGGCAACCCAACGTTATTTTACTTATATTTTCATTGCTTTTTGTTTTATAGGTGAATAAATATGGAGAGCAATGACACAACAAGATTGAGCATTTCAACAACAGATGTCATGTGTCATGATTAAAGGAGTTTTCTTTTATTTTACTTTTTCATATTTATATGTGCACATTGGACACAATGTGTATTTAAGTTTGGGTTAGAAAACTTCATTATCAACTTTAGTATTTACTATGAATTTTAAAATTTTAAGAATTTTTTTGGGTATTTTTAATCATGATTTGGATAGAAATTAATAAATATACAGAAACTAAATATACGCATGCTTGATGTGAAACGTATGAACTCAATGATAAAAATTGGTTATAATGACTAGGATAAGGAATGCAACATATTTGTTAAGATACTTACATTAATCATGTGATCTGCTCCCTAGTTTTGATTAGATTGATTCAAGTTTTTATGCACATATTCATGATTGATTTTGGTGTGCTTATAAAGAGAAAATTTGTAGTGAGTTATGCAACTTGATGAGATTTACCAGGTTTTAGAATCTAGTTGATCATCCCTTAAGACTAAATCCTAAAATAGTATTTAGCAAAAGAGACGATTTAGGTCTTATTTGGATTGAATGAGTCTTTCAAGCTAACCATCGTTAATATCTTTAGTCACCCATTTGAGCCTAACAAATAACCATTCATATATTTAAGCCACATTTTATGTCTAACCAATAAGTATTACATTTATTCTTGCACCCTTAACTTGTATGAAAAGAAAAAAAATGCAATCTTGTATTATGTTATAGAGTGAGGTGGAATGTAATGCACCCTAAAAATGAAGAAGCAAAACTCCTAACACAATTATCCCTCTAAAGAAAAATAAAATAAAATTAAAAATAAGTTTAGAAGTGTTATGAAGTTACCAAAAAAAGAGACGTGGAATAAAAGAATGTGGAAAGAATGATAAGAGATGGTGTACTAAAATATCAAGTAAAAACTCAATTGTAGTTAAAAAGGGCATGATGAATAAAAAAAAGCTAAGGTGTGGAAAAAGCTTAAATGTCTTCATTTATTGATCCTCATTTAAGTATTACATTACAACCATGTAAAGTCCTTATTGATTTTTAGCTAAGTTCATATTTATATTAGTGGAGAGGGATGTCAAAAATAGACTTATTAGAATATGCTCATATAAGTTGACTTCATGAGTGCATTGGATGATATCATGTGCACCATATATAAATGAATCAATTTGTCAAAAACCTTGTATATCCTTATATTTATGATACATTGATTGATGAATATATAAACCTCATTGTCATAAAATTATACGACTTTTGATAGGGATAGTTTTTGCTAAATATGCATGTATTACTAGATATATATTTATGAATATACTACCATGTCATTTTATTTAGTTAGAATTGACTTTACTTGAGGACAAGCAAAGAGTTAAATTTGGAAATGTGGTGAATTTATGAAAGTAGAGTCATTAATACAATTTTTTTACTTAATATTAATTTTTTTATTCAATAAATAGTATTTTTTTGGGTTAAAAATATTAAAATATATTTTTTTAATAAAAAAATGTGAAAATATAATTTTTGGAATTTTTTAGGATTTTTAACGCATGACTAATCAAGAGCTACCATGTGGCACCATGTAAATAGAAACGCTGACTGGGCAAGCCACACGGACGCCAAGCTAGCGGAGATGACCAATCGTAGATCACCTTGTGTGAGGAGTGATGCATCGCTATGTCAAGTGTTGCAACGATGTTCATCTTGACTTCATTCCTCTTGATCAACGCATTCACCACACATCTTGACCTAATTCATCTAACTGTGCACCATACCATCTATTTTCACAAATAACGTTACGCTACGTGGCGATGACTCAACAAGCGTGGACCTAGACTGGTCTCCCCTACCACACATTGCACTCTTATTCACCCAATGGGTTTCTATGTGCCACATGTCACGATGTCATTGGTTGACACTTTAGTTTTACTTATTTTGATCTCAACCTTTTATTTGAATCTCATGTGACGATTTAAATTCCTCTTGAGCTATATTTAACCCCTTAATCACCCCATAAACCCTAACGTGTCACCATTAGCATAATTTTAATCAGTTTTTGGAGCTAAGAAGAGATAAAAACACAAAAAACAATAAAAAAGATATGCGATTTTGGTGGAGATTCAAAAGGAGACTAGTGCTAAAATTCAAGAGATTGATTGTATTTCTTCTTCTTCCCTTTTTTAATGAAAAATATGAGTTTTATGACCAAGATTGTGTATAATTAATTTATCAATCTAGGGATCTTTTGAACCCAATTTTTACCATGTGATGATCTAATATTTTACCTCAATTATGAATTCAATTTAATTATATTATTTAATCTTATTTTTATGCTATTAATTATTTGACCAATAATTTATCTATAGAGTCGATTAAATAGATTTGAGAGAATTATTTAATTGTCTATCTTGATTAAATAACATGCATGGTTTCTAGGTAAAGATGTATGATTCTTATGTATGTGGTTCATAATTGATGAACTTAATGAGTAGTATGCAATTTAATTGATATGAGAGTGTTATTAAATTAATTATTATATGATGTGTAGTTTACTTGAGAGAGAAATACATGTTAAGTTAGATTTAATTGATCATGTAAATTATTGATAATTATAGGGAGATTTTTAATGATTTATATATTTAGAAAATTATAGAATTAAGTATTCTTAGATACTTTCTCATATATCTTTTTAGTTACCAAATCTGATTGAATTAATTATTGTTATTTACTTTTTATTATTTTAATTTTTCTTTTTTAAAATATAAAAACACCAAAAAATTGATTTTTTTTTATTTTTAAAAATTAGTTTTTAATAAAATAATATATTTGAGAATTATATTTTCTTATCATTATATTACTTGTTGTAATACATATTCATTGCACACAATCCGCGTATCGATCATTTAATATTTTAATTATTTTTTAAAACTCATTTATTAATTTTTTTTCTATATTAGAAGATTGAGTTGCTACTTCCTATTAATTTGACAAAAAAATTTGTTTGACATTTTTCATTGTTTTTTAAAACTTTTTGCTAGTTGTTGATTTATATTTGATATTGTAATTCACTTATACTTCATTTGTATCACACTTGTATTATTTCACTTGTAATATACTTCCATTATTTCACTTGTACTACACTTCTAATATTTCACTTGTACTACACCTGTATTACATTTGTTACAACCCTATAAATAGGGTTCTCTATGTACATTTTAAAATACACCAATACAACATTAAATTATTCTTTATTCTTATCTCTCTATACTCTTCACATGGTATCAAAGTCTCTCATATACCTCTAAAATTTCTATCAAAATTTCACCTTTCTTCATGACAGTCAACCCGGCTTATCCCAACTCGGTTCACCCTCAACTCGGTTCACCCCAACCCAGTTCACTCCAACCCGGCTTACCTCAACCCAGCTCACCGCAGACCTGGTTACAGGCTTGTTTTCAACTCATCTTTTCATTTTTAAGGATATTTATGACCTATATACACTCTTTTATACTGTTTTTATATATTTGTTTTATATTTCCTCCATTATTTTGTTAAAATGGACTGAAATGATGTCCCAAAACCAATCTCTACCACCCTTGATGATACTAACTACCTAGCCTGGGCACAAGCAATGAAAAGTTTCTTGAAAGGACGCAAGCTATGGCGTTTCATAACTGGTGATATCTATATACCCATCCAAGAAACCACTGAAAACAACTCCTTATTTGATGACCGCCTTGAAGACTGGAAGAGTAAACATCATCAAATTATTACCTGGTTCCGTAACACCACCTCACCCTACATTCATGGTGAATTTGGGCGTTTTGACACTGCCAAAGAAGTTTGGGAATTTCTTGAGGCTTTTTCTTCACTACAACAGATTTGGCCAACCAATATCAACTTCTAACAACTCTTCATACCAAACGCCAAAGGGCTAATCAAACCATTAACCAATTTCTCTTTGAAATGCATACTATTTGAGATCAACTCGCTCTCTCTAAACCAACTTGGATGAACAAGATTGTCATTGAGATGTTTGCAACTTACCATAATCACCAACGTCTTGTTATTTTTCTCATGGCTCTCCATGATCGATTTAAACTTGTTTGGGCTTTCTTACTCCATTAGAGTCCTTTTCCATCCTTAGATACTATTGTGACCGAGCTTCGTTCTGAAGAAACTCGGATGGGGATTTTCAAAGTTCATTATACAGATTTTGTTCTTACCACCCCCTCTTATCGCCCTAAAGAATGTTCTAAAGAAAGCTTCAAACATCAAGGTTGCACCTACTGTCACAACCCCAATCATGAGCTTCTTACATGTCCCATTCGGGTATGTATATACTGTCACAAGAAGGGTCCAGGACACTTTCATAGAGATTGCTTTTGGAATCCCTCTCAGCATTCCTCATGAAATCCCTCTCAACATTCCTCATGGAATCCCTCTCAACATACTTCAGGTAAAAATAGTAACTCATCTATCACTGCTGTTGTTTCTGAGGATAATTATGACATATTTACCTTCTCCACTCAAGAACTTTAAGGTCTTCTTAAACATGTTCTCTCAAAATCTAGTAATCCTCCTCCTCCTACCTTGTCTCTCACATTAGATAAATCTTTATGGTATTTTGATTATGCTTGTTGTAACTATATGACTCATGATACTCATATCTTCTCTCCCACACAATTTTCCATTTCCAAACCTTTAATTCAAACTACCAATGGTTCACATATGCATGTTAATGCTTTAGGACAAGTTTCCACATCTTTTATATCACTTTCTGACACCTTTCATACTCCCAACCTTACTCTAAATCTTATTTCCATTGGTCAATTATGTGAACTTAGTCTTACTATTACTTTTTCCTCTTCTGGTTGTCATGTGCAGGATCCACAGATACGACAGATCCTTGGGATAGGCCATAAGGTTGGATGAATATTTGAACTTATCAACCTTCATCTACCCAATTCTCCTCATACTTTCGTTGCTGCTTCTACTACTCTTATCAACCTATGACATACTCGTTTATGCCATACATCTATAGGACATCTTCGTCCCTTAACATCTTCTGGTAAATTAAGATATGTTTCTATTTTTGATAATGTAAATTGTTTGCCTTATCAATTGGGAAAACAATCTGCTTTATGTTTTAATAAAAGTGATTCTACTTCTATCTCCCCTTTTGAATTAATTCATTTTATGTTTAGGGTCCATCCCCACATCCTACTATGGGGGGATGTGTTTACTTTGTTATTTTTATTGATGATTATTCAAGATTCACATGAATTTTTCTCATGAAACATAGATCTGAATTATCCAAAATTTATTATGATTTTGCCCAAATGGTTAAAACCTAATTTTCTCAAAATATCAAAATACTTAGAGCTGATAATGCTATGGAATATAAAGAAACAAAATTTTTAAATTTTCTTCGACAAAATGGGATTCTTTCTCAATATTCTTGTCCTGACACATCTCAACAAAATGGAAGAGCTGAGCTAAAACACAGACATATTCTTAATACTATTTGTACTCTTCTCATTTCTAGTTCTTGTCCTGAACGCTTTTAGGTTGAAGAAGCTCTTATGGTTTTTTATATCATCAATCGTGTTCTCATGCCTATTATTCACAATCAATCCTCTTATGAGTGTCTTTATAGTACTTCTACATCTTATAAAATGCTCAAAGTGTTTGGTTGTGTCTTTTTTATTCTTCTTCACCCTCACGAACACAATAAATTGGAACCTCGTGCTCATCTTTGTTGTTTCTTAGGGTATGAAATAGAACACAAAGGCTATCGTTGTTGGGACCCTATCTCTAAACGATTATGCATCTCTCGTCATGTCATCTTTTGGGAACATAAAATGTTTTCCTCTATTTCCTCATTTCATGTCTCATATCCTACCTTATTCTCATTTTTTAATGACCCAACTATTGATTTATTTCCTCTTGACATTGCTCTATTACCCTCACCATCGTTTACTACAAATTCTCCTAATGTTTCTGCTCCTTCTACTGATCCTACCATAACAACATCCCTGAAGACCAACTACCTGATTGTCCAAAGTCATCACTTCGTCGTTCTACTCGTGTAAGTAGTCTTCCCTTTCATCTTCGTGATTACCAATGTTTCTCTACTATTTTGTCTCATAATGAACCCCAAAACTATAGAGAAGGTAGTTCTAACCCTCATTGGTAGCAAGCTATGACAGATGAATTATAGGCATTAACAAAAGCACATACATGAGATCTTGTTGATCTTCCATCTAATAAATCTCTGATCGGTTGTAAATAGATTTTCAAAATCAAAACTCATTCAGATGGGTCTGTGGAACGATATAAAGCTCGGTTGGTTGCAAAGGGTTTTACACATGAATATGGAATCGGCTATGAAGAAACTTTTGCACATGTAGCTCGCCTCACCTCTATTCTAAGTGTCATTGTTGTTATTGCTGCCCGAAATTGGAACATGTTTCAAATGGATGTCAAAAATGCTTTTCTCAATGAAGACATAACCTAGGAATTTTATATGAAACTTCCTCCTAGATACACTCATTCACCTCATCAAGTATACAGGCTTTGTCGTGCTCTCTATGGCCTCAAACAAGCTCATCGGGCTTGGTTTGCCAAATTCAGCTCTATATTTACTGACTTTGGCTTCACTTCCAGTTCTTATGACTCCTGCCTCTTTATTCAGAAGACTCTCACTGGTGTAACACTTCTACTCCATTATGTAGATGATATGATAATAACAAGGAATGACTCTAATGACATTATTGATCTCAAGTAGTTTCTGAGGCATCAATTTGAAATGAAAGACCTTGGTCGTCTCCACTACTTCTTGGGCCTAGAAATCTCATATGATTCTTAAGGATATTATCTCTCTCAAGCAAAGTACTCTTCCGATATTCTTAATCGGGTTGGCCTTACTGATTGCAAAATTGCATCAACACCTCTAGAAACTAATGTCAACTTACTCCATTAGATGGTACTGTTCTCTCAAATGCCACATTATACAGACAACTAGTAGGTAGTATTGTTGATCTCACAATTACTCGTCCTGACATTGCCTATGTTGTTCATCTCGTTAGTCAATTTATGTTTGCTCCATGGTCTACCCATTATACTACTGTTCTTCGCATTCTCCGCTACATCAAAGACACCATGTTTCACGGTCTCCACTTCTCCAACAAGTCTAATCTTCTTATTTCAGCCTACTCTGATACTGATTGGGCAGGTGACCCAACTGATCGTTGCTCTACCAATAGATATTGTTTCTTTCTTGCAAACTCTCTCATATCTTAACGAAGCAAGAAACAATCCCTTACTTCTCAATTTAGCACTGAAACTGAATATCGTGTTTTTGTTGACACCATTCTCTATACTCTTCACACTAGTTATTACCCTTATATATGTACCATTGCGTAAAAAAATCATCTTCAAGCTTTTATTAAAAAAAAGTTAGAATTATAATTAAGATAATAAAAAAGTGTATTACTTATATATATAAACTTGAACATGACTTTTTTTAACACCCATTTTCATTTCATTTGACTTTATTTTTAATTTTTACTAAAATTTCAAACCCATTTGTTTATTTTATTTTATTTTTAGGCCTTAAATAATTATAATTTATTGAGCTTAGATTTTTTATTGAATGTAGTAAACATTTTAATCTTCACTAGGTAAAATAATTAGTATACCTAATAAGCATAAAAATGTTTTCCTTCACACAATTTGTATAATATTATCAAATAATAATAAAAAATATTTTTCATTTGCATTGACAACAGATAAAGACATCGTAATTTTAACTATATTTACCTATATATATTCCTAAATATAACAATAAAAAATTAAAAGTTTATTTCAATGTTTAATTCTTTAGTTTTACTATTTCTTATTTTTATTATTTATTTCATATCTAATTATGATTTAATAAACACAATCTTAATATTTAACTGTAATATTATATACATTTATTTAGTCTTTGATAATAAAAATGTTTTCAGGTATATTTAATCACTTGCATTGTGAGTCAACAAATCTAGTATAATAATACGTGCATGACAATATAATCAAAATTGAAATATCTTAGATAGAATTTGATTTGTTTAATATAAATATAATGAGAATAATAATTAAATTTAATAAAAATAATAATATTATTATCATGTATATTTAAACAGTATAATCAAAATAATAATAAAATTAAAGTAAATCTATAAAATTAAAAATATTTTTAAATAAGATAAAATGATAAAATAAATAATAAATAATTGTACAAATATGTGAAAAAAATATAATATTTTAATGTATTATTGAAAAATGTGGGAGAAATGAAGATTATTGCTATGATTAAAATGTTTCATATTTTATTTTAGATTAATAATTAAATTAAATATAAAAATACTTTAAATTATTATTTTTATTAATTCTATTAATGTAAACTAATATTTGCCACCAGCACAGCCTATTTGTCTAGCCCAATATACTGAAAGTTTCATTCCTCTTTATCTACAATTATGGCCATAAGAGAAGGGAATATTAAACACGGGTCGTTTTTTTTCCTTTTTTTTTTTTTTAAGATTCTAAAACTCTTATAACTTTTAAAAAAAGTAAACAAATTTTTTATAGTTATTAAATATTACACAAATATTTTATTATTTTTTAAAAATATATACATTTATTTTAAATTGACCATTAACCTTTTTTTTACTAAAACTAACCATTTTAATAGGCATTTTTGAAATTAAAAATATCTAAAAAATAATAGAACCAAAACTATAGCAAATGCTATCTTTACATAAAAAAAAATTGTACCCGATTTGATCAAATAGAAAAAAAAACCGAAAATAAATAAAATGAAACCAAAATATAAATGGAAAAAAATAAGTACCTAAAACAAAAGAAAAATAAATTTGAAACGAAGTACTAAGCTTTAGTACACAACACAGACAAATTAAAAAAAAGTAGGTGAAATTATGGCTGAGTTGGAAGAAATAGTTGTTTTTTTTTCTAATTCCAAAAATACTTATCAAAATGACTAGTTTTATCAACAACCAAAAAGGCAAATAGTCAACTTAAGATTAAGTTATACATTTTTTGAAAAATAATAAGATTTTTATGTAATATTTAATAATTATAAAACTTTTTTATACTTTTAATTAAACGCTATAAGAGGTCTAGAATCCTTAATTTTTTTGTAATTTTCAAACCAAAACTAATATATTTGGAAAAAAATTAATTTCTTATGACTTAATATTAATTGGATGGATTGAATTATCAATTATTGTGTTAACTACTTTAGGGATTTGATATTTTAGATGTATCCTTATTAAACAAAAATTATACATTTTGATCTATATTATTAAACTAATATATTTATTGTCCCCATATAACAAAAGGAACATCAATGGTCCAATTGTGAAAAAAATAACCTAATATATATAGGAATAATTTTATTTTTATAAAAATATTTATTATTTTATTTATTCTTTCATTTTTTTGGTATATTTCAATACGAAAACATCTTATAGCATTTTAACAATAACTGTTAACTTCCATCACCATTTCCTTCATATACCTAATATTACTTTATTCCAACTTTCAATGTATGCTACAAAACAATCAAAATCTATATTTTTTTATTAAATTTATAGTTAGATTATCACTAACTTATTTGTAGTACTCATGCCTACCCTTGACTTCTATTATTGCCAACTTATTCCCTTTAATTTCATTGATCCCTTCATCTTTTTCAATCATCTTTTATTCGGTCAAACCTAAGATAAAAATAGTTTTGATTTCACACAATGTGGTTGAAAAAGGATAAGGGGTCAAAAAGATTAAATGAAATGAGCTGACGATAATCGTGATCATTGACAGAAATGATGCTTCGAATGAATTGATGGTTTCCTAACTTTAGTTTCGATAAAAATTCTATTTTTAGATTGTTTTATAACAAACAATGAAAGATGATTGGTGGACGAAAGTATGTGATGGTGCTAGTAGTAAGACAAATAGGATAATGGAGGTGTACATAATTGCTAGAGTACATATCTTTGTTTTCATAATAATTTATACAAAAAATAAAAGAATTCATAAAATAATAAATATTTTTAATAAAGACAAAATTATCTTTTTATAAATTATATATTTTTTAAAATGGACTATCGATGTACCATTTGTTAAATGAGACTACTAATATACTAGTTTGATAATATGAGGTTAAATATGTAACTTTTGTATCACTAAAGTATCAAACCCCTACTTTAAATTAATCTATAAAAAATAATAGTTATCTAGTTGAATATATATGAATTTAAAGATGTAAACAATAAACAAATATTACTTTTCAATGGTTATAGATGTCAAATGAGTTGTTTAGTCTAACTAAACTCATTTAAAGTTTACCGATTAATCTTATAAGCTAAAAAAATTCAGTTCATTTAACTTATAAATTTAAATGAATAGTTCACTAACTCATTTAATAATTTTTTAGTTGAAATTGTTTTAACACTTTCTTGGCTGTTTTTTTAACTATTCTAATTATCTAAAAAAGATTAAGTTAAATTACAAAAATAAATAGAGAAAAGTTATTAAATAGCAATTATACGGAAAGTATTGTCACAAAAATAAAAAATATAAAAGATTTATATATTAGAAGAGTAAAGTTTAGGACATTAAAGTGTTAAGAGTTAATACTCGAATATAGCAAAACTTACATGCAGATGAACCATTACGAAACAACAGGGGAAGAAAACTTATAGGCAATGAGGTCATCGGAGATGGCAGAAAGGACGTTGTCATCGACGTCATGAGCGATGAATCTAAAGTAATTGCAATGGATTTGTGTTTTGCTATTTTAGGGATCAAGGATGAATTTGAATGAAATTTTTGATTTTAAATGTTTAATAATTGTTTAAAAATAGTTTAATAAAAATAATTAAATGTAATCGTAAAAAAAAATTAAATGAGTTTTCATGAGTAGCCCAGCTCAGCTCAAATAAAAATGAGCTAAGTTGAGCTACAACTCGTTTAAGATGAGTTGAGCTCAAGTAAACTAAGCCAACTCAATAAGTCCAACTCATTTGACATCTCTAACCATGGTTAAGTAAATTTTAACTGTCTTTTAAGCATTTTGGTAGAAAATTTTCTCCAACTTATAAAGGTGGAGACGTCAACCCATAGAATCTTTTTATGAACTTAATATCAATTCGACCAAGCCGGCCTCACAAACATGAATTAAGCAATTTACATAGTGGAAGTATAAAACAATATGTTCAATTCAACACTCAACAAATATGAAAACAACAATATGTAGGAAATATATCAGTGATGGTTTACTTCACACTCAACACATTAGTGATGATGTTCCTTACAAGCTTTTGTCCAGACTAGCAATAAACATATACATGGAAAATAATTAATAACATGTGAGACAAGAATGCATACTAAACAATATAGGATTTCCAATCACTTCAAGATTTCTATATGAAAACATATTCGATAAATGATAATTGTACTTTCATAGCATGCGATCAATCTATACATAGCAAACCAAATAAAGAGTCCAATACCTGAGACATAACCAGAGAAATGAGATGCAGACTCCTTAGAGACTCACGTCAAACTCATTTGCACATAATATAAATCTATAGGCATGCTACATAGAAAAGAAAGAAAGCATGTAATAACATACAACAAATAAGCTTTCTAATCAGAGTATACTTCTTGTATGTTAAAACATATATGATAGAAACTCATATTATACTAACATACATATTGATGGAGCATAATAACATTGAAAGAGTTCAAAACCCGATACGTAATAAAATTAAGAAGATATTGAATTTTTAAAGACTCAACTCAAACATGCAAATTAGAGGGAGGAAAACACATGATAGATAAACACAACTGTAGAACATATAATAAAAAATAGGTAGTATAAGGCAACATATATAGAATTAAGTAAATAAAAGATAGGTGATAAAAATTAAAAGCTTTCTAATTAGAGTTTAAACTCCAATAAATATGAACATACACCATGTAAACTCTAATTGTACTAAGCACACATTCAGACATGCATAACAACAGATATAACGAGGTAGACCAACATAGAAATCCTATCTATGTAGTAACATCGTCAGGTTGCTTATGAAAACCATTCAGTAGCAAACAAATCTACTACGCAATGTAACTTGATAGAAATAAAACTTTTATTACCTCTATCAGTTGGAACCTCTGTTCGAACTGCCTATTATTTCTCTCACTTGTTGCCTCCACAATAACCTAGTTCGACATATGAACTCAGCTTTCTTTTAAAGCCCACACCATCCAAAGTGGTATGATTAGTTACCAAATACCAATAATGTATAAAGTTAATAACAAAACATTGCACGAATGCAACCACCAATCGATACACTACTCACAGTCATACATACTCCTCACATAAGAAAAAGTTACACGAGGATAACTACCAGTGACACACAACTCACTCACAAACACTGTATTAAGTACTCATTACTCACATGCATGGTTTTGCTCATATAGTCCCAAATCACTAATATCGAGCAATACAAAAGGTATTAGTGATTCAAAAATAGAAAGACGAGATATCAATTTGATAGAGATCTACTACTTATTTTTTTGATACCAAATAAGAGGAAATAAGGATATTTATAGAGTCTCGGATGGCCATCTCACTAGCCACCTTGCCAACCACCTCCTCAAGTGGTGACAAGCTTCATGGCGAGGTGCTAAAAAAATATTTTTTTGTTTCCAAAAATGTTGAGTAAATTTCATAAATACCTACACCCAAAACAAACAAAATACAAGCAAAAGTGTTAGTTC
Organism: Hippophae tibetana; assembly: GCA_037013495.1. NCBI lineage: Eukaryota > Viridiplantae > Streptophyta > Magnoliopsida > Rosales > Elaeagnaceae > Hippophae > Hippophae tibetana. The sequence continues at coordinate 21,729,874 of CM072803.1, forward strand.
CTTACCTAGCATGCACATTATGAAAACCAACCCCATTTGTGTGTGTAAACATGCTTGTATACATAGTGTTTTTAACTATATGTGTGTATTACTGATCCATAGTAACTAATCTTACATAGAGAAGGACAAATACACTAAGAATAAAATAGACACCATGCTTTACCCATGAAAATTCTACACACAGACACAAGTATAAGAAGATATACATATACTCATCAAACATAACTTGATCATAAAGATGTCCTAAAGTTGTTTATTCTAATGAACAACACAATAACACGTACCAAAACCCAAAAGACACACCTACTCCAAATGCATTCTTCTTGAGTGCTCCATCCGACTTCATGAATCAATTCATCCAATCCTCTATTACAAGGAACTCAACACCATTACATACAGCACACTTGAAGTATAAAGACTTCACTTTATACCTATAACATGTACACACAAAACAAACACATTTATAATGTAGAAACAACGTATAGTCTATCCAAATACAATTGTGCTACCTTTACACAGGTGCATACTGATAGTCTAAGGATAGTTAACACGTAGCATAAACAAACACTTTCTATATAAAACACAAATATGCAAACTACACAATCTATATGCAAGCTTCACAATCTTTATGCAACACAAATATGCAAAATCTTCCTATGTGTATTCTTATTAGAAAAACATAACACAATGCATACATACTCACTACTCCAAGAAACAAGAAAACATAATGCACAAACAAACACAAGTTCTACAATAATCCTAACACTCATGCAATACATTAGAGGAGATTAAGGAAAACAAAAAAAGAAGCAACATATGCAGTCAAACAAGAAACACAAAGAGTAACACTTAGTAAGGTAAAAACATGTAACAAACAACAACCTGAATGCATATACAAGTAGTAGTGTAGATAAAAGAATCTCTCTAATGCAATACATACCATGGATCCCATATCCATAGAAATAAACTACCATTTTAGGACTTTTGAAGGTTAATTGAGACAATAATACTTTATTAACATATAAATAGACATAATTTACCAAACATGACTTATTACCACAACGCATGTCCTAATTCTTGTGGACATGGACTTAAGTAACAATGTCCAAGATAGAACTAGATTAATCCCTTCATAAATAACAATAATTACCTTTTCCTTATATGATGATTCTTAAGAGATATTGGCCTAGTTTCCGAAGTCATGTATGCCAAATTTAAGTGCGTAAACTTGAACTTCAATGCTCTAATCCTCCTATAATAGAGCTTTTCATCCACAGTTTGCTTCATGTGACCTTATGTATCATTAGCTTGACTATGCTTCTATAAATATCAAAAATTGAACCACTCTTATTATACTTATGTTTAGATAGCTCAGTGGGCTGAAAAGATTAGGCAAGCAACAAAAATATGGCTTTAATAATGAAGAAACCTACAACCATTTTCCCAAATTATTGGATTACTGATAAAGGCATGAATCACGAACAAGTCATCCTAACTAATAACAAGGTGTTTTATTTTTCTCTCTTGTCTTAACATAGTTGGCCGATCTCCTTTACCTCACATATGTTAACTTTTAAAAGCAATAAACATATATTCGGCAGTTACATTAATACATATCACCATAACAAACCAAGTCCAAATTAGGACATTTTTATAATATAGCTACTATAACTTAACCACCAAAAGAGAAAATTTGGATATTCTAATCCTAATTTCTTTTTTCCTTGATCAACTCGGACATAGACAAGGTTAGCACAAGTATCCTAATATTTACAAACTCTCAACTTTGAAATTTTATTACTAGACTAATTCTCATTTCTAAACAATTTGATTCCTCATATGTGACCAAAAGCTAAAGTAATATAGCAACAAAAACTCAAAACGAGCATTCTTAGTATCATTACCACCATTGTGACTAGAAGATAGTAAAGAAATAACGATGTCCACAAACATAATGATGAAGCTAAAAAATATATATAAAGATTAAAAAGAAGGAACCATCATAAATATATAATTCATCTACAAAAACCTTAAGAGTTGTTCGGTCTGTGTCATGTGATTAGTGCTCAAAAAGTACTAAAATTATCATGATTTTATACACGTTAATTGATTAAAAATATATATTTATATGATTTTATCATATATTTATATAAATCTATTTTTTTTGGAATCACATGTATTTTTATTATTTTCAGGTATTTTTGCTTGAAAAAGTAACTTAAAGACTCAAAGAAAAATATCGGGGGCAATATATCACAAATATATTCATAAATTAAATGAGAAAAAGTAAAAAAAAAAATGAAAAAATTGGACAAAATGGGTCAAAAAGGATGAAATCGTGCACGCACTCGCCCAATAGCGCCGACCAACGTGCGTGCATCACCCGCACAACGCCTAGTCTACGCGTGCCCGGCCCATCCACGCCCGTGCCACGCGCACCTCTACTCCATTCCACGCATGCCATATGCCTATCTGCACCCAACTGCCTCATTCCGTGTGCACCGTCGCGTCTCACCTACCATGATAACATCGATGACATCATCATCACCTACTTCGTGTTTTCTCCATTTTTAATCATTTTTCATCCACTTTTTCTTCCTCTCCTCACCTATAAATACCCTCATTCTCTCCATATCAAAAACATCTTTTTCTCTCTTTATTTCTCTCAATTTCTTAGTTTTTAGTTTTTCTTAGTTTTAGAGTTTTTCTTAGTTTTAGAGTTCTTCTCTTTTTGAGAAACATTTATGCAAATAAACATAGATACAAATTCAATAAACATTTATGCAAATTTTATCTTTTATAATAGTGAAGTATTTATGGATATAATAACTAAGTTAATTATGCTTGCTCATATTATTTAGGTTATTAAAGATATAAATTGATATTTATTGCTTCTATCTTTTTTATATGAATACCACCTTTGGTGGGGTTAGATATTATTTGTTAACTAAACAAATCAATTAACACCTATGGGTGGGGTTGATAACTAATTTGGTTAATTAAATTAATTCCTTTTTTCTAAGAGATTGAAAATGAACCATTTAAATGTCACCTTTGGTGGGGTTAAACAGTTTAAACTTTATTCAAGGTATCCAAATTAAACCTAAGAATTTAATTATCCGAGTACTAACTTTCAAGTTTTAAAACTACTACTAAAAGCATGTTGTCAATACATTTTCAAATAATAATTCTTACAAAATTTTTTGAAATAGAGCTTCACTCTAACTACCGGGGAATTGTACCAACAAATAAAAGAGCACTACTCTAAATCAGGCCGGATAACTAAACCTTAAAATTTAATTTTCAGATTTAAATTTGTAATGAAAAATAAAATATTTTTCTCTAATATTCTTAATATAAAATCTTGAATAAAAATAAAATCAATTGTTTTAGAGTTTTTACCTATTTAATATTTCGCAAGCATAACACATTATTATTATATCATGCTTACAAACAGCTAACAAAGTTAAATTTAATCACAGACAAATTAAATATAACATATAAGAATAAAACATAAAAAATAACTGTAAAGAAAATAAAATCCTTACAATACTTTGATGTTATTATTGTTGTTGGAAAATCACCAAACGGAATTTGCATTTCTATTTATTGAATAAAAAAGCAAATAAATTACAAAAACATAATTAGTTCTTCTCAAAAAGAGAAGAACTCTAAAACTAAGAAAAACTAAGAAATAGAGAGAAAGAAAGAGAGAAGAAGATGTTTTTGAGATGTGTTTTGATATGGAAAGAATTAGGATATTTATAGGTGAGGAGAGGAAGAAAAAATGGGTGAAAAAATTATTAAGATGAAGGAAACACGTAGTAGGTGATGATGATGTCATGGTAGGTGGGGCACAGCGACGCACGCGGATTGAGCGTAGATGGGCGTGCGGCACGCGCGACACAGTCGTAGATGGGTGTGGGCATGTGTGGATTGGGTGTTATGCAGGCAATGTGCACGCTGCATGCATTGGTTGGCCCTATTGGGCGGTTACGTGCACGATTTCATTCTTTTTGACATTTTTGACAATTTTGACCCATTTTGTCCAATTTTTTCATCTTTTTTGATTTTTTCTCATTTAATTTATGAATATATTTGTGATGTATTACCTCTAGTATTTTTCTTTGAATCTTTAAGTTACTTTTTTAAGCGAAAATATCTAAAAAATAATAAAAATACCCGTGATTCCGAAAAGATATTTATATAAATATATGATAAAATCATATAAATATATATATTTTTAATCAATTAACGTGCATAAAATTATGGTAATTTTAATACTTTTTGAGTACTCATCATCATGGTAAGGTCAAAGACCCCATCACTTGTTTCTAATTTAACAAAATTATATTCAAGAAAATAATGGTTGATGAAAAAAGGCTCAGAAAAAAATGGGTAGAAGAAGATTATTAGCACAAAATTATCAAAGTGGTGTATGATATTTTTAATTATTCATCACAACCCTGAGTTAATCGGTTCAAATCATTGAATAAAACATAAATCTTATTAGTAACCCAAAACATAACTTACCCTAGCTTGGGATGAGAATCAATGAAGCTAGTTGATAAAGAAATGCTACAAATGCTATATAAAGTTAGGGCTAGGAAGAAACAAAGAGGGGTACACTGGAATTGGGTACCGTTGGAGGTGGGTTGCGATGAAAGAAGATAAGCTACCATCGAAAAGGAAAAGAAAGAGACTCACGTATGGAAAAAGAAGAAAAAAAAGGCTTGCATAAGGAAAAAGAAGGAAAATAAATAGGTTGTGCAGGGGAAAAAGAAAAAAAATAAAGGAAAAGGGCGAGTGGGAAAAAAAGAAAAAAAAGAAAAATTTGGGAGAGAAAAAGAAAAAGAATTGTAGCAAAAAAGAACAAAATTAATAGAGAAATTTGGTGTGATGTAAAAAAGAGAAAATATATGAAATTAAATTAAAAGAGAAATGGAAAAATAGCAAAGTAATTTTTATATTTTTTAAATGAATAACACATACAATATCTTATTTTGTTTTGATTTTGAAAAGATTGAGATTCTATTATTTTAATTAGATCACAATATTTTAATAATCATGACTATATAATTAAGTTTATTTATATATATTTAAGTAATCTTTACAGTTTAACTTATGGTTACAATTACTTATAAAAATCAAGGTTATATGTACATACTATGATTACAGATTTTATTAGACCATGACCAAAACTCTAAGACCTCTATTTTTAAAAAGATTATGGCTAAATTTCTAAGACCAAAGATCACTATTATAATAGTGTGTGAAGACGAATTTGGTTTTAAACTGAGAGAAGTGTCATTTCATGGTACATAAAAGTATAACCTTGGGCCACACAATCTTAGAAAATGGTATCGAGGTGGATAGAGTTAAGATAGAAGTGATTGAAGAACTACCTCTACTTATTAATGTACAAGGAGTAAAGAGTTTTCTTGGACATGTAGGCTTTTACCATATATTCATAAAAGATTTTTCCCAAATCTCCAAACCCTTGTGCAATCTTTTGAAAAAAGATGTGCCTTTCAAATTTAATGATAAATGTTTAAAGGCATCTTAAGTGCTTAAAGAGAAACTAATGTTAGTATTAGTTATAGTCACATCATATTGGATTAAGCCCTTTGAGTTGATATGTGACGTAAGTGATTTTGCTATTGGAGTTGTTCTTGGACAACGAAGAGACAAAATGATATGTGCCATATACTATGCAAGCAAGACACTAAATAAGACTCAAGTTAATTATGTTACTATAGAGAAAGAGTTAATTCCCACTATATATACCTTTGAGAAATTCATATCTTATTTGGTTTGAACCAAAATAATTGTCTACACAAATCATTCTACAATAAAGTACCTCATGACCAAAAAGGATGCCAAATCAAGATTGATAAGATGAGTTCTCCTTTTATAAGAATTTGACTTAAAAAAATTAGTGATAAAAAGGAACAAAAAATCATGTTGCAGACTATCTATGTAGACGAAAAAGGAAGAAAAAATGAATGACAATATGGTGATTAGGGAATCTTTTCTTGATGAACAACTCTTTTTAGTATCTCAAATAAAAATTCTATAGTATGTGGACATTACAAATTTCATAGTTGTCAAGATTCTTCTCTCGGACCTTACATGGCAACAAAAGAAGAAATTCTTCTATAAGATAAAACAATGTTTTTCTGATGACTCTTACCTTTATAAAGAATGCGGTAATGGTATTTTAAGAAAGTGTACCCCTTTTGATAAAGTTGGAAGTATTATTTACTCTTGCCACAACTCAGACTATAAAGGTCACTTTGGGAGCACACAAATATCAGCTAAGGTACTTCAATTTGATTATTGTTGACACAAACTATTTAAAGATACTTACATTTATGTAAAGATGTGTGACATATGTCAAATGATAGGTAATATTTTAAAAAGAGATTAGATTCTCCTAAATAGTATACTTCAAGTAGAATTGTTTGATGTTTGGGGCATTGACTTTATGAGTCCATTCCTTTCATCCTTTAATAATCAATATATACTCGAAGGAGTAGATTATGTGTCAAAATGGGTTGAAGCCATAACTAGTATTAAATGTGATACCAATGTTGTCTTGAAATTTTTGAAGAAAAACATTTTTACTAGGTTTGAAACTCCTAGGATCATTATTAGTGATAGAGGTAGGCCTTTAAGTCTTTATTGTATAAGTATGAGATTAAGCATAATGTGTCTACCCCTACATCCCTAAATAAGTAGGCAATCAGAGGTGTCTACTAGAGAGGTGAAAATAATTTTGGAGAAAAATGTGTACATCTTAAGACATGATTGGTTATCTAAGTCGGATAATGCTTTATAGGCGTACACAATTGCATTTGAAACACCAATTGGTATAACCCTCATATAATATAGTTTATGGAAAGACATGTCACTTACCATTAGAATTGAAACACAAAGCATATTAGGTACTGAAATAGTTGAATATGTCCATAAATACAACTGGTGAGAAAAGAATACTGTAAATAAATGAATTAGATGAATTATGGTAGAATTCTTATGAGAATGCCAAGTTTTACAAAGAAAAGAAAAAAAAGATTACATGACAAAAAAATTATGCACCGTATCTTTGAATTGAGATAAAAAAATTACTGTAAAACTTAAGACTCAAATTATTTATGGGAAAATTAAAGAGTATGTGGTCAAGTCCATTCACCATCACGAAGACAACCAACTATGAAGCCATTGACATAGAAAACAAAAATAAAGAGTGGTTCATGGTTAATGGATATAGAGTGAAACATTATCATGAAGATCAATTACCAAATGAAACATTTGTGATAACCTTTGTGGACGCGACTTAGAAGTTGATATGTCCGTCTAGTCAAGGAAATTAAACGTGACATTGGTTGGGAGATAACCCAAAGTTATTTTACTTATTTTTATTATTTTTGTTTGGTAGGTGAATAAATATGAAAAGAAATGGCGTAACAAGATTGAGTATTTCAATGACAGATATGGTGTGTCAAGATTAAGGGATTTTTTTTTCCTTTTTACTTTTTCATGTTCATATGTGCACATTGGGAATAATGTGCAATTTAAGTTTGAGGTAGGAAACTCCATTCTCTACTTTAGTATTGAATATGCATTTTTAATTTTTACGAATTATTTTATTATTTTTAGGATGTTTTTAATCATAATTTTTGCAAAAATTGATAAATATATGGATACTAAATGCATACATGCTTGATATGAAACATATAAACTCAACGATAATAATTAATTATCGTGAATAGGATAAGGAATGTAATATGTTCATTAAGATACTTAAATTAATTATATGATATGCTTGCTAGTTTTATTTGATTAATTCAAATTTTTATACACATGTTCATAATTGATTTTGATGTTCTGATTGAGAGATAATTTACAGTAAGTTATGTGAGTTGATAAGATCTATCATGCTTTAGAACCTATTAGATCATCATTTGAAGCAAAATCCTAAATATTTATTTAGCAAGATAGATGATTTATACCTTGTTTGGATTGATTGAGACTTTTAAGCTAACCATTGTTAATATCTTTAGTCACCCATTTGAGGCTAACAAATAATCTTTTATATCTTTAAGCCACATTTTGTTCCTATTCAATAAGCATTATCTTTTACCCTTGCACCTTTAGCTTATATCAAAAGATAAAAAAATGTAATCATGTGTTAAGCTATAAAGTAAGATAAAATGTAATGCATCCTATGAAAACAAAACAAAACAAAAAAACTCACAGCATAATTATCCCTATATAGAAAAGGAAAATAAAAATAAAAATAAAAAATAGGTTTAGGGATTATGTGAATTTACAAAAACAAAAAGATAGGAATAAAAGAATGATAGGTATGATGCATTAAAATTTCAAGTAAAAGTTCAATTGTAATTAAAAATTGCATGATGAATAAATAGGAATGTAAGGTGTGGAAAGAGCCTAAATGTCTTTATTTTTCAACATCACCTAAGCCTTACATTACAAGCATGTAAAGACCTTATTGATATTTATCTAAGTACATATTTATATTAGTGGAAAATGATGTGAAAAATAGACTTATTAGACATGTTCTAAGATTGAATTGATTAACATATTCACAAAAGTTGATTTCATAAGTGCATTGGATGATATCATAAGCAACACACACAAATTAATTCACCAAAAACCTTGCATATTCTTTTATTAATGGAATGATGATTGATGAATATGTGAACCTCCTTGTCATAGAAATTATGACTTATCATAGGGATAGTTTTCACTAAATATACATGTATTAGTAGATATATATTTATAAATATATTGTCCATGTTAGTTTATTTAGTTAGACTTGGCTTTACTTGGTAACAAGTAAATAGTTAAATTTGGAGTGCGATGACTCTTTGAAAGCAGAGTTATCAGTACACTTTTCTATTTAATATTTGTTTATTTTATTTAATAAGTAATACTTTTGGAATTTTGGATTCGAGGTATTTCGCCTCGTGTCTCTCGAATTTTAAAGGTTGTTTGGCTATCACCCCTCAAGATTGGCTGAAGGTTAACATTGATGGTGCAACCTTTGGAGCCCCAAGTTTAGCAAGATATGTAGGGATTTCACGATCTTTTGTACGAGGTTTTTTTTTCATTTTGCTTGACATCCACATGCTTTCGAGGTAGAGCTTGCATCAACTATTCATATGACCAGGTATGTCAACTCATTTGGTCGGAGGAAGCTCTAGCTAGAATCAAAATCGATAAATGTGGTTACACTTTTTCGAACGAACTGTCTTTCAATGCTTTGGCGTTAGTACCTAACTTGGATGGAATTTCGTTGCTCACACATTTTTAAGTAAGGTAACTCTATAAGTGATATTATAGCTTTTAAGGTTCCTAGCATTTGTATCGCAATTTGGTAGTGGGATGTTTCATGAGTTGCACATTTTTTTTCTTCAGATTTTAACAATTTTCTTAGATATAGATTTTGTTGAATTTATTGTATTCTATATTTATTTATGTATTTTTCTCTTATTTTTAATAAAATTCGTAGAGAATAGACTTAACGTTGAGATGTTATGATTGTATCAATATATCTATTTATATATGTTTCATACCACCTTCATTAAACCAAAGAAGAAATAAATGTCTTAAAAATACAAATAATACTTCTCAAAATTTTAAAATTACTCTTAATGGAAATTGTAAAATATTTTTCAAAGTATTTTAAGGCATTTGAAATTATTTTTAATTAAAAAAATATCAAATGTATACTTAATCTATTATTTGTTATCTGAACTCAATAAATTACTTTGAATTGAAAACGAAAAAAATTAAGTGTATTAGTTGAATGTAAATGAAAATAATAATAATAATAATTGGTTGAGCAATTAACTTTAACACTACTGCTTTTTTCTTTTTCTTTTTTTATTTAAAATAAAATCATTTTCATTATTGTTAAATAACAATTATAGGATATTAGATCATAACAACTAAATATAAAAGAGTAAACAAGTTTATATTCAAATACATAATTCAATCCAAGATTATTTCTATTAGAAGAAAAATATAATTTTAAATTTGAATTTTATTTATGTTAATTTCAAGTTTTTCATTAATATTATGTCTAAGAATAATATTTAAATTTAAAAAAAATTAAATAATTTTTTTTATTTACAAAATTATTTGAGCATATCTCACATTATATTAACATAAATTTAAATTTAGTTGATTTGAATAGGAGGATGGAGTTATTGTCACCTTTTATTTTATTATTTTTATAATATATTTATTATTATTTTTTAAAAATTATAACAAATACTTCTTATAAATTTTAATTGTTGTATAATTAATATATTAAAGATAAAAAAACATTTTAAATAATTTTTAAATTTATCAATAAATATACTATGGATGACGTATTTTAATTGGTAGAAACGGAGCAAATAAAACAAAACTTCCAGTGGTTTGATTTGGACCAATCAAAACTGATGTGTGACGGACTTATTTTGTTTTCCTGGGTGACTAAAGGATTTCTACGAAGGAATCTTCAGAAGCTGGGCATGTTCACACCTGTGTATGATAGCTTTTTTCTCACCGGGTAAAGGTTCTTATATCCCATTTAATGGCCAAATGCCGAAAGTAGCCTCTCTCGTGCGCTTCACCACGTACAAGCACTTATTTTTCCGAGTTCCTAGACCCGGTTCAGTTTTATTCATATGGGCATTTTCGTCAATTCTTATCTAATCGGGTGTATAATTCCTTAATCAAACTTTTCCCACGTGGTCCCGCATAACATAATTTATTTATCTATTATGCTCTGAACCTTCCCTTTTAATTATTTTTATTATTTGCATTTTTCCAAAATTTTAATATGTTACACCTACCTCCTCCCACAACCGTAAATCAACTTCGTCAAATTAATCCTAAACCGTTCAAAGTGACATCCATATTTGGCCACATGATCTCGACATATCTAACGGCTTGAAATAAAATGCTAGAACCTTCCCTACGTTCAAAGCTTTATATATCCATCCCATTCCAATATCTTTTCGAAAAGCTTGCGCTTGTGGTATTCTCGTGTCGATCGTGTGCTAGGGTTTTGGTCTCTCATTTTCTATCGTCTTGGTTTCTACTTCTTAGGTCAGTGGTAGTTCTCCAGTTATCCGATCTTGATTGCTCTGAATTTTAGGCTCATTTTGATATGAATATGATATCCAATCAGTGATTTAATTTTGGTTTGATTTTGTTTTAATATAGAAATTTCAAAATGGTGAAGAACTACCCAAAAGTGAGCGATGAGTACCAGAAGACTGTTGAGAAAGCCAAGAGAAAGCTCAGGGGTCTCATCGCTGAGAAGAACTGTGCTCCACTCATTCTTCGAATTGCGTACGGATTTAAGCACACTTATACAGTATTCGATCTTTATTTATTTTTGCATTTAATCAAATGTATGATTGATTTTGATGTACGTGTTGGTTTATTGTAGATGGCACTCGGCTGGGACCTTTGATGTGAAGAGCAAGACTGGTGGACCTTTTGGGACCATGAAACACTCGGCTGAGCTCGGTCACGCCGCTAACAATGGTCTTGATATTGCTGTCAGACTCTTGGAGCCGATCAAGGAGCAGTTCCCTACTCTCTCCTATGCTGACTTCTATCAGGTACGTGATTGTTGATTCTGATTTTTATTATATGAATTTTGCTTTGTGGATCTAGTCTTTCTTTGTTTTGAATCCTCTTTGAATGTGTAGTTGGCTGGCGTTGTCGCTGTTGAAGTTACTGGTGGACCCGAGGTTCCCTTCCATCCTGGAAGAGAGGTCAGTGAGATTTCGATGTTCTCTATTTGTGCTTTTATTTACAATATTTTTTTTAATTATTTGGCGTTCAGCAATGAATTCTACTATTGTTTTGATTTGTTTAAAATTTCCCTTGGCTTTGGTTTATTTGATGTTTTTTGTCGTTGTTCTGTTCTCTATTTATGGCTTAGCCATATCCGTTCTTACTTTATATATTTGGTCCCTTAGTTTCATTTTAGATGATTAGATCGTTGTTTTTTTTATCGTCATTGTTTGTATGTAATCGATAATCGTATTCTATCTCAACAGGACAAGCCCGAGCCACCTCCAGAAGGGCGTCTTCCTGATGCTACTAAAGGTTTAGCTTTCTTTTTAATTTTTAATTATAATTCTATGATGAAATTTATGATATTTTGGTGCTGAATGACATACTTAACCTCTTTTTTGGGTGTTTCAGGTTCTGATCATTTGAGGGATGTATTCGTGAAACAAATGGGTCTTAGTGACAAGGACATCGTTGCTCTTTCTGGTGCTCACACACTGGTATGTTCCTAATCTGATGCCCCTTGTATCTCTTATATGAGCACACGACTTGTTATTGCGTTGAAGATGCTTTGGTGTATTGATTGTAATGTAAATTTTCAGGGTAGGTGCCACAAGGAACGCTCTGGATTTGAAGGTCCATGGACCACTAACCCTCTCATCTTTGATAATTCCTATTTCAAGTGAGTGCTTATTTCCCTATAATTTTTACATGGCCGTATGTGAATGACCTGTACGGCCATGGTTTGTTCCTCATCTATGGAGTCTATATGATATTGGTCTTGGAATTTACTAGGGAGCTTCTGAGTGGAGAGAAGGAAGGTCTTCTACAGCTGCCTACTGACAAGGCTCTTTTGAGTGACCCTGTGTTCCGCCCTCTTGTTGAGAAATATGCAGCGGTGTGTAGTCCTATTAATTTTCTTGTTTCATTTCTTGTGTTTTAAGGTATACGATTTTGTACTTTATATATACTCACGACTCTAATTGATGATGAATGGGCTTTTATCCAGGATGAGGATGCTTTCTTTGCTGATTATGCCGAAGCACATTTGAAGCTTTCTGAGCTAGGGTAATTTCAATGTCATTTTATCTTGATTTCTTAACGATGGCATGTGTGCATCATAGTGTTTTGTAATTGAGCTTATGACACTGGCCTGTCTTGCAGGTTTGCTGATGCTTAAGAACGGACGAAACACTGTTGCCTATATCTCTGGATTGTAGGTATATGGTTAGATGTTGAAGGGGGGGTTTATTTCAATTTCTAGTATGAAACGAAGTTTATTTTTGTGCTGTGCTCTTATCAAACTGGTGGAATTTTAAGTAGGATGTAATAATTCATAATTATATTTGGTCATTTTAGTTTTTGCTTCCTGCTGTTTCTTTCAATTTTAGTATTTTATTGCATGCAAATTTCGTTTCCCTTTTTAGTTTTATGGAGAATGATTCGTTAGGGTAGTTTTATGGTCAATGGATACTTCATACCATATGAGCCCAGTGTCAGTATCAATCGTTGTGTATCTATGTATGGTCATTTCTCCCACATCGTCGTTGAGTGAGTACTCCAGTGAGACGCGATTCACAACTATTTTTAGCATGTTTTTTTGTACTCAATTGAATCAAAATTAAAAGTTCTAAAAATTGAAAAAAATTGGCCTGTGAAATAACTCACTTGGAGGTAAACGATCACTTTGTTTATTAAAAAAAATGTGACTTCTAACTTTTAAAATGTATTATTTTGAGAGAAAAAATAATTTTTGTAATTTTTTATACTGAAACTATTTCTTATTAATTTTGAATTCTGTGTACTCTGATTTGTGGTAAGCCAAGAATGACCGGCAATAACGATTTCGATCACTGATCTCAGCAATTGTCTAAATCATAAATAAAAGTAGAAGAAGAAGAAATTGTCTAAGTTATTGGCTACATTAAGCTGTCCACGTTCATGAACTTCTCATCATACAAGTAGCTCGCTTTGTGAGACATTCTTTATTTGGATCTTCTAGTTATTTATTTTATATTATTTTTTAAAATAATATTTAATATCTAATATCTTTTTGTAAAAAAATTATAACAAATAAAATTAAAAAATAAACATTTGTATAAAAAAAAGATTATTAGAGGATTTACTGATTTATTGATAAAATCTTAATGAAAAGGAAATACCATTTTTTTATTATAATAGTGTTATTTATCATAAATTTATGATAAAATATTTTATCGATCTCAATAGTTTAAATTTTTTTGAATGGTTAAATTTTTCAATAATTTTTAATATAATATTTATTGAATAATGGAAAAATAATAATTTAAGTCTATTACTTTTAATGAAAATATATTTTAGTATTGTACTTATTAGATAAGTAACATAAGTCTAAATAGAAATTTATTATCTTTACAAAAAGTAAGATACTACAATTTATTATTTTTATAAAATAAATTTTTTCATTCTTAATAATCATGTGTTATTGTTTTATGATAGATACAAGTTTAAAATATATTTTTGTTAAAATTAACAAATTTAATATCCTTCTGTCTTTTAATAAATGTCACTTTTTATTAATATAATTTGTGAATATAACTAATAATAAGGATTATTAAGTAAAATCATAAAATACCATAGGCTTTTCGTATGTAAAATAACAAAAGAAAAAGAAACAAGTATCTATCATAAAACATTACCAAAAAATTAAAAGTAAAAAACCATCACAAAAGTGTTCGGTAAGATAGTAAATGTTAATTTATATTTTACTTTATTAAAGTGTTTTATTTTAATATCCTTAATTTATTTATTGTTATGTTTTTTAGTTATTATTTTTTTTTTCTTAATTTTCAGGAACACTTTTATTGGATTTAATAAAAATAAATATCAATATTTGAATTGAATTAGATATTAAAATGATTTTTTTTAAATGAATCGTGAAAGAAACAAATACATTAATTAGATTTAGTGTGATAGATAGAGTTTACTATATTAAGGGTGGACATAGGTTGATTGGTTGAATTTTTAGTCATGTTATAAACTAATTTTATATAGACGATTTTGAAAAATCTAAAATCTTAACCAACCCATTATACTAATTTATTATAACACTAAAAATTAAATCAAAACTCTCAATTTAGTTTTGCTAACTTTTGTTAGCTCAAAATTTCCAACTTCTAAATGGTACAAAGAAGTATAAAATAAATACCTAGACTGTTTATGAAGAAGTGTCATCCTCTATAGAAAGAATCTTCAAAGGAACATGGTCGGTGCACTTGGTAAAAATCAACAACATGATACTTGGATTGCTTATGAAGAAGTAGGAGAAAATAAAGATACACAAGAGAGTAAGATAAGCATCTATAGTCTGAGTAAGAGACCAAAAAACCTGCAAATATAAAAGCTAAAGGATCTAAAGGAATGAAAAATGTACTGCAAAGAGTTGGCTATCCAAGAAACCTTATCTAATCTTAATGTCTTAACGTGCTTATCTAATATGGAGTAGAACATTGAATAGTTTTTCTGGCCAAACACCTTGTATATACTATAATAAAAGATAAATCAAGGCTTATCAAACTCATGCAATATTTAAACTTTAATGTCTCAAGAGAAACAAATAACAATAAAAAGAATATTTACTTGTCTTGTGCTGAATATGTCAAAACCTTCCTATTTACATCATCAAACTCTACAAAACTAAGCCATTTAAGTGACTCAAATTCAAAAAGAGCAAAACCTGTATCTGGCTTAACCCTTCCTATGTATCTAAATAATATAATCAAAAGTGACATAGTAGGAAAAAAATAGTTAAAGTGTTAAATGATAAAAAATTGTAACTAGGTTGTTATTTTTAAATGATAAAAATTTGTAACTAGACTGTTAGTTTCTAATTTTTTTTCCTTAATGGGGTAACATACTCAGTCCTTGCTTATGCATTTAAAAGAAATGAAATTGTCTAATTCATAAATTGAAATAGTGATATGGAAGTCATTGTATTTTATTGTAAAACAACCTTCTTATGACTTCATATGGACTTGCATTCAGAAAGTATATCCTCTGGTTAGTCTCTGCATATAGTAAAATAGATGTTTTAGAATCCCCACCTTACACAAGCAAATAAAATATAACAGCATATGTAATACAAAATAGTAAACCTAATGATTCCTACTTACTAGAGTTAAGTGTTGCACAAACACCGGACTATGTAAGAGTAAGCACAATATCACTTGTCTTAATTAAAAAATCTCAATATTATACTTTTTCTCAAAAAGTAAGACTCATAAAATATATTGAATAAACATATCAGCATTCGTTATTGTGTTTTTCTTCAAAGTCTCAATTCTCCACTCTACGTGAGAACTAACAAAATTAACTCAAATTAATGATTTTATTATATATAAAAAAATTACACTGGGTAAAATAATATCAAAAGGAATGAAAGAGTCATACCTAATCAATAAATACCCATATCAAATGCTTTGCATTGATGTTATTGGTGAGAATGGTATATGTGTCTCCAAAAATAACTCTGAAAGAAGCAACAATTGATACAACATCATGTGCAATTTTGGAAAGAACCTAATACTTTTCAATATTAAATTTCCAACATTTCAAAACATCCCAATTAGTTCTTTCTTATGATAGTTCACAAAGCTCATTCAAATATTTTTCAGCCCTAGATAGTGATGTGTTACCCTTTTGAGCAACAATTATTGTCTCTATTCTTTAACAGTTACTTTTTAATTTGTATTAGCAATATTGATTGCTTTTTCAGTGTTTTTCTTGATATTAGTTGAGAATTCTGTAGTGACAACTTTTCATTTATCAGTATCCTTATAAACAATGTAAAGTTTTTTTAAAGCGTCATTCACTCCAGTAAGTAATATATTAGCAATTGATTCTTCATATATTTTTTTAAACACAAAAAATAAAAACATTGAGTTTGAATTGCGGATCAAGAATAAGTGTAATGAATAAGATTTTATTCATCTTATTTACATCACTCTAATATTTTTCAAACTTTGATTTCATACTTTTGACCATAACATTCATTATAGGATTATCAAAAAAAGTTATCACCAATTGTGTTTGTATGTCATGCAATTTTTGAACATAATCGTTGGAAATAACACTTAAGGAAGTACTGAATTTCAAAGTTGCATCTTAAAAACTTTTTAAAAACTTCACAAAAGGTTGCAGCTTGTGTCCAATTAGATTCGAATGGTAGACCACGACTATTTTCTTCATATTACATTTGATCAAATATTTTTTATATTTTAATGCAGCTTCAAACATTAAATAGGCGGAGTTCCTTCTTGTATTAACATCCAAACAAACGATCACTTTATTTTTAAGCCCTTAATCTTTGCACAATATTTAAATTTGTGAAGACATGAGAGAGATAATCTAATGTAACGAACAACATTATGAATAACTTTAATTGATCAATCCTCACTTCTTTCATATTATCAATGACAACCAAATTCAAAATGAGGGCGTCACACCTCACATATACATATTTACCATCCAATGGAACTAGTATTCTCCATTGTTATTGTAAAAATACTATCAATCCTTCACTCTTTCATATATGAATTTATTATTTTTCCAATTTTCTCCCTTTGTGATTCGGAACTTAAGCGAAAGAAATAAGTCTTAGTGATTGGATAATAAGATTGAATTCTCTTGTTATATATCAAATATTTTGAACCATAACTAATAGCGTTTGATTTAAAAAGAAAATGATATTTTCTTCTTTTTTTTATACTCTCATATATAATTATTTAGAGTGCACTTTTTTTCTTTTTTCCCATTGTTTAATTAAAGGACTATACGAGTTATGTATTTTACACAAATAAATTACATAAATTTTATAATTTTTTAGTATATCACGTTATTTTTATAAAATTAATATTAAAGTTTTATTTTGACTGTTAAGTGAAAAATTGAGCCAGATTTTATTATTTATTAATCATGTTATCAATTTATAAGAATATTTTTAGAATAACAATTTTATTTATGTTATTAGAACGATGATAAATGATTATAAATTAAATTATATGATTTAATAGATAGAATGTAATTCAATTTTTAGTCAATGATTGAAATAAAACTTTAATGTTAATTATATATTTAATTTTATAAAAATAATATAATTTAATCTATATGATTTTCTAAAAAAACTACAAATGTTATATTTAAATAAGTTATAGTATCTGATCCCTTTATCCTAGGTTTAATTTGCTCGTAGGCATTATCCAGCTAGCTAGACATCTATAAAACTGTTATATAAATGATTTTAAAAAAGGTATAATCTTTCAAGAATTCAACATATGATATGAGTATTGACATTTTCAAATCTGAAGGAAAATCAATAAAACTAATATTTTTTTTTGGTGGGGAGCATAGATTTAATTCAATGAATAAAGTGCTTAGACTAATTCTTCTCATGAGTTGACTTCATTTCTAATATTCTTTTAATTTTTAATATGTTTATATATTTCTTAATGGGATAATTTAATGCATGTTCTTATATATTAATTTGTTGATATGAATTCTGTTTATTTTAATTCTTAATGTTATGCTGAGCATATGCTTATATATATATATATATATATTCAATATTTGAGAAATTTAAAAATATAATGCAATTTATGCACTATGAATTTAAATATATTCAAAGATGTTTTATGTGGTTTAACCTTATACAAATTGATAAAATTCTTGAATTTGTCAATGCAACTTAGTTTGCTAAAGAAAAGCGACAACCGACGAGTAACATTGTCTCTCCTTTTTAATTACAATATAATATCAAAAAAATTCATTCGTAACCATTCTAGAATGACATTTTTATTTTTGACTAATTTTGAAAAATAAATGATAAGTATTTTGATAATCAACTTAAATATTTACACGGTTAAGTTTCTTTTTTAATCTCATTAATATTTTTTCTTATAATATAAAATAATATATATTAAAAAAAACGTATATTCTCGTAAAAAAACATAAGTTTCATAAAAAGTGTATATAATAAAAATTATTAATAAAAATATTTAAATTTTAAAAATGCATGATTTCTCAAAATAAAAATGACAAGATATGTTTTTATTTAAAATTTAAAAATATAATAACAAATTTATCAAATTTTAGATTAATTGAAAACATGTGTCATTCTTTACTAGATGTAGTCCTAATTCGTCATTAGAGGCTATATTGAATGCGATATTAGAGTCCTAAAAGGACATTCAATATTGATAGCTTAAAATATATGGGTAGTATATAAAGGTAATTTTGCTCAAATCACTACTACAAAAAGGAGCATTAAAGTCGGGTTTTAACCGACTTTAAATTAAATGACTTAAAGTGTAAAGTCGGTTCAAGGTGTGAACCGACTTTACGTTTAAAGTCGGTTCACGCGATGAACCGACTTTACGTTTAAAGTCGGTTTACGCGGTGAACCGACTTTAACTTTTTTTTTTTTTAAATTTATTCATATTCAACCTGTATTCGAGCAGAAAAAAAACCAATATCAGTTTAGCAAATAGTTCAAATAATACAAATATTTGAAAAATAAAATATTAATTAATAACAGAAAAATTACCATGGTTTTGTTCTATTTTATTCAAGATCGTCATATTCTTCTCCTTATGTTATAATAGAAACCTACATATATAATACAACAATCTATACATATAAATAATAACACATAATAACAGAAAAAAATATGAATAATAGGGGATCTAAAAGATTAGTTAGAGAGGAAGAAAACTCACTAACCGATATTGAAAATGGTAGTCGTAGGTGGCCGAAAAATGAGAAAGAGTGGAGGAGAAATGGAGGAGGTTTTCGATTTTTTAGAGTTCTGGAACGCTGAAAATAGTTTCTGTCTGGGAAGAAAGAAGAGAAAATATTTATCCACGTGTGTAGCGTCGGTTGACGTGTCGAACCGACGCTACACCTGGACGTAGCGTCGGTTGACGTGGTGAACCGACGCTATCCACGTAGGATAGCGTCGGTAAACACTTAGAACCGACGCTACGTCCCCGCATAGCGTCGGTTTGACACATCAACCGACGCTACGTCCTACGTGGATAGCGTCGGTTCGACATCGAACCGACTTTAAACTAATTTAAAGTCGGTTTTTTCCAAAAACCGACTTTACGTATCGACTTATATACCCAGTTTTGTAGTAGTGAATTTAAACTATTTTAAAGCTATGTGTCATTTATGAATAAATGTATTTTGTATGCATTGTTTATTAGATCATTTAAAGTTATAGGATGTGATAATATTAGTATGATTAAATTTTTTATTGAAAGTAATCTTTATTACGTTATTCAATTATTAGAGTTGGTATGATAATAGTCTAAAAAGATAACTTATGTAAATAGTTTAAAATATAATGATAGTTTAATTTGTGAAAAAAGATATTAATCATGATTTACATTTTTCTAAACAATATATACCAATAACTAGAAATATAAGAAAATATGTGTGTTTGTGAAAAACAATGTATATAGAAATCAAAATCTTAATATAAACCAGTTAAATTATTTCCTAAAATAGACTACTTGGTTAATTTTTTTTAATATATTGCCATAATTAGAGTTCTACTCCCTTTTAGGATAATTCTTGTAAATGGGAAAGGAATTGTTAAAATGCATAAAATATTTATTTTATCCATTCTATTAATTACATTTTAGTATCATGGAGTTGTGTATCTATTGGTACCTCAATTTTAAGAAAGGAACATAAAGTGTTATATTTTCTAAGGATAGACATTATTTTCTTTTGAAAAGTTATACAATTTAGTTTAAAATGATCATAAAAATACAAATTTGATAAATTTTGATAAGGTAAACCATTAATAAATTTTTTTTTTAAAAGATAAATTTATTATTTTATTATTGTCAATTATTATGTGTATTCTATTTCATATTTAAAAAAAATCATAAAAAAAACCACCGGATATATCCCTCATTAAAGTAAGGTACTAATTGTATATGTCTAAATATTTTTTTTGAATTAATATGTACATTTTTAAAAGATTAAAATATCATATTAACTTTTACCCTTATTGTTACTATGAGTAAAGTTATTATTAATAAATTATTTTTATAATAACAATAAAATAAATTATGATAATATTATTATTAAAAAAATTATTATAATTTATAAATTTTATTGTTATTGTCCTATAGAAATAGAAAATTCTATTCATTACTACAAAAAGAGTCATTAAAATCGGTTCACGCGATGAACCGACTTTATTTTTTTTTAATTTACTCATTTTCTATTATACTCAAATAAAAATCTGTATTTGAGTTAAAAAAAACCAAAATCAGTTTGCAAATAGTTTAAGTAATACAAATAATTGAAAAATCAAATATTAATTAATAGCAGAAAAAATACCACAGTGTATTCTTCTCTTGATGTTTATAATACAAACCTATATTATATAATATAAAAATTTATACACATAATAACAGAAAAAATATTAATAATAAAAATACTTAGAAGAGTAAAATGAAGTGACAAAATGAAGAAAAAATAGTGTTTTGTAAGTGAGAAATGGGTGTAAATTTTTTGAGTATTTCACTTTAAAAAATAAATACTCAAAAAATAGGGGATCTAAAAGATTAGTTAGAGAGGAAGAAAACCCACTAACCGGTGCTGAAAATGGTGGTCGTAGGTGGCCAGAAAATGAGAAAGAGTGGAGGATAAGTGGAGGAGGTTTTGGGGTTTTGAGAGTTATGCAACGTTTGGAATAATTTCTGTTTGGAGAAGAAAGAAAAGAAAAGAATTTATCCACGTATGTAGCATCGGTTCCAGGTGTCAATCGACGCTACGCTACGTGGATAGCGTCGGTTCACCACGTCAACCGACGTTACGTCCACGCGTAGTGTCGGTTCGACACGTCAACTGACGTACGTAGCGTAGTTGACACTTGGAACCGACGCTACGTCCACGCATAGCATCGGTTTAACACGTCAACCGACGCTACATCCTACGTGGATAGCATCGGTTCTATACCGAATCGACTTTAAATTCATTATAAGTCAATTTTTGAAAAAAAACCAACTTTACATATCGACTTATATACCTTTTTTGTAGTAGTGGTTATAGAATGCGTATCTTACATCCATTAAAGATAAGGTAGCTCTTTATTATTTTTTAATATATATATATATATATATATATATATATGAATATGAGTAATAATTTTAATCTATTATATTATATTTTATCAATTTTTTTTATTTTTTATTTTTATAAAAATAAAATTTGATAATTAATCATGAAAGATTTTCTCAAGATTTATCATTCTCTCTGTCTTCAATTTTTGATTATTAATATAGGTTTTGGATCCGCCATATGACTTGATCCTGTATTTCACATTAATAATCAATGTCATGCCACATGGAAAACCTTAACAGGGCTTATTAAATAAAAAACCTTAACATGGATTCCAGCGTTGTTTAGTGATCTATAACATGACACTTTTTTTTAACTTTAAATTATATATTTAAATCACATCTTCAACAAAATTGTGCAAACCAATAATAAACCCAAATTGATTTTAGAATTGTTAGTATTAGGGGTGTTGTCCGGACCGGACTAAACCGTAAAACCAGACCGAACCAAACCGTTAGGTCCGGTTTTACTAATCAAACGGTTAGGTCCGGTTTGTACTAATTTCAAACCGTTCGAACCGGATCGGACCGGTTTAATAATATATTAAAAATTTCACATTATTTTTCATTAAATTATAAAAAAATCGGACCAAATCGAAAACCAAACCGGATCGAACCGTTTTATAAATCAAACGGTCCGGTCTGATTTTTATTTCTTAAAACCGTTTCAAACGATCCGATCCGGTCCGAATAATATGAACGGTCCGATTTGGTTAAATTTTTTTAGAAAAAACCGGACCGAACTGGACCATGGACACCCTAGTTACTACGTGATAAAATTTTGGACAAATTAGATTAATTTTTTTTTGTTATAATTTAATCTAACAACTTTAAAAAGTTAAAGATAAATGTTTTTTTTAATAATTTTCTTCATTTTTTATTTTAATATATATATATATATATTTTAAAAATTGCTCAAGTAGTCATTCATTTTTAAATGCAATTAAAAATAAAAAAAACAATTTTTAAAAATCGTAAAAAGTGAGGTAGTGAAAGTAATACTCTGTCACAAAAAAATATAATAAACTTAATACTCTAACTATAATAACTAATGAAATATTTCACTATTTATTTTTAAAATTTAATAGCTGTTTGAATAACCAATAATAAAGAGATTAGACTTTTAAGTACGCAAAGCAAACTTCTTTAAGCCCTCAAATCGATGGTGGGAAGAGAAAGAGATGACAAATTAAAGTGAATCAATGTGTGCCAACTTCAGATGGAAAAATCATAGGTCTATTCCTTTGACAAATTATCTAGCAAGGTCTATTCCTTTAACAAATTATCTAGCAAAACAAGAGGAGGAGAAGAAAGAGAAGAAAAATATTAAAAAAATATGGTATATTTTCTATCTTTTAAATAGTTATTATTTATAAATATTATGATTTAAATAAATAGAACTCAAATTATTCTAAGAACAAAATAATACTATTAGAAATATAATATTAAAAAAATAAAACAAATATGAAATATAATATTAAAACAGAAAAATAAGAACTCTAAAAATTTAACGAGATTCAGTATAAATATTACCTACGTCCTCGAGCGTCGTTAACTATTTTCATTATTTAAATTAGATGAACTCCAAAAATTACAATTGATTAAGCAAGATTGATCTAATTAATTACCCAAACAAAAGAGAGGAAGAAATACAACTTTTGAGATGATTTCAAAGTGGAAGAGAGAGTTTTATTTATAGCCCAAAATACAATACACACCATGGTTGCTAATCCACGTGAGATTTTTTTTTTCAAATTGTGTACTAAGGATCAACACAACAAATCTCCACCTTGACGAATTAGTGATTCTCAAACGATTTCTTCAATTTTTAGATCAACGACGCTAATGCCAACTCAAATTTGTAGGATGTTAATCAAGTTCAAACAATGTTTGAACTTGATTGATGTCACCACCTTGGTCATTATATCTGTGGAATTCTCTGTAGTATTAATCTTCTGAACTAGTATTCCACCTTCTTCAATAATCTCTTGCACGAAATGGTAACGAACGTCAATGTGTTTTGTACGTGCATAGTAGACTTGGTTCTTTGTTAAATGAATAGAACTCTAACTATTATAAAACACCTTAATATGCTTTTGACCAACTCTTAAGTCTTTAAGCAAACCTCGTAATCAAATAGCTTTCTTCACAACCTTTATAACTGTCATATACTCTATCTCTGTAGTAGATAAAGAAACTGTGGACTGCAAGGCAAACTTCCAACTAACTGATGCTCTAGTAAGAGTAAACACATAACTAGTAGTTAATCGACACTTATCTATCTCCTGCATAGTCAGAATCACAATATCCAACTGTATATTGATAAACAATATTATCTTGCTCAAATACTAAACCAACATCTACAATATTTAGAATATACTATAGAATCCATTTCACAATCAACCAATTTCCTTTACCAGGATCGTGCATGTACCTGGTTACAACTCCAATTGCATGTGAAATGTCAGGTCTTGTACACATCATTACATACATCAAGCTACCAACGACATTAGCATACAAAACCTTTTCCATGTATTCTCGTTCTACATCATTCTTAGGAGATAATTGAGCACTAAAACTTTGTAGCACCTTTTTCAAATATTGAATCTAGGTCAAATAAACCTTCCCCTTCTTCCTGTTTTTGTTTATCTCCATATTGAGAATCTTCTTAGCTTCTCTCAGATCTTTCATATCGAATTCCTAACTTAGTTAAAACTTCAACCTCTCAATTTTTGCGTGGCTCTTTGATGCAATTAATATATCATCAATGTACAATAAGAGATAGATGAAAGACTCATCTATAACTTGTGAAAATACACACAATGATCATGTGTGCTTCTAGTGTACTTTTGCTACAGCATAAACTGATCAAATCGCTTGTGACATTACTCGGAGATTGTTTTAATCCAGACAATGATTTTTTCATCTTGCAAACCCAATTCTCTTTACCAGTAACATTAAATCCTTATGGCTGAGACATAAAGATTTTGATCTTCTAAGTCACCGTGTAGAAACGATGTCTTCACATCAAGTTGAACTAGTTCCAAATCCAAAAGTGCTACCAAGGCCAACAAAATTCTAATTGAGGAATGCTTTATAATTGGAGAAAATACCTCATTATAATTGATTCCATCCTTCTAAGCGTAGCCCTTAGCCACCAATCTTACCTTGTAGCGAACACCATCTTTGTTAGGAAATCCTTCTTTCTTTGCATACACACATTTGCAACCAATTGCCTTATTTCCCTTAGGTAGTTGTGTCAATTTTCATGTCTTATTCTTCTAAAAGGACATTAGTTCTCCATCCATGGCTTTCTTCCATCTTTCAACTTTCAGACTTCTGATTTCTTATTTATATATGGAAGGAATATCATCATGTATAACTAAAAGTACACAACCCACCATATTCTTAAGCTGAGCAGGTAGATCTTCCATATCCTTATATCGTGCAGGCACCTTGACATTTTGTCGTCGTGGCTTATCAATTACAATTTTCCTTATTGTTATGCAAGTTCTTAACTTAAAACATCTTCTTCATTTGATTCATCTTCTACCAATGGAGGATCAACTTCTGTCTTATCTCTACCAATTGGGTCAATGATTCTGCTTTCAAACTCCACCTGCTTTAGAGTTTGCTTCTTTTGTTGCAAAATATCGATCTTCTTAGTTACCTTTCTCAACAAGGTAGATTCATCAAAGGTAACATCTGTACTGAAGACTATCATTTTCATTTCAAGACACCATAAACAATATCCTTTAGAACTATAGACAATTCTTAGAAAATAGCTTTCTTGGCTCTTGGATCCAACCTCGATTACGTGACATGGTAGTATGCAGTAGAACCAAACACATGTCAAAAATCGTAATCTTTAGTAGATTTTCCAAACCATACCTCCATAGGCATTTTACCTTCAAAAGTAGACAATGGTAAACAGTTGAAAAGATGACACGTATACGTCATAACCTTAGCCTAATACTGCTTGTCCAACCTAGCATTTGACAACACACACTGAATCTTCTCCAGTAAAGTTTGATTCATACGTTCTGCAACTCCATTCTATTGTGGTGTATTTTGAATAGTGAGGTGTCGCACGATGTTTTCTTTTTCACAAAATTTCATAAATGATTTGTGTACTTTGCCATTATCAGACCTCAGACACTTGATCTTTCTACCAATCTGAGTCTCGATCATCTGTTTACACTTGAGAAAAATTCTCAACACTTCATCCTTTTTCTTCAAGAAATACACCCAAACTCTTCTAGAGTTTTTATTGGCATCTAGATAAGTCGTCGAAGAAAGTGACAAAATAATGTCTGCCATTTATTGATATAGTTTTTATTGGCCCCTCACATATCAGTAGGAATGTAATCTAAGATGCCTTTTATATTATAGAGTGTAGTGTAAAAGCTTACTTTTTTCTACTTCCACAATACACAATGCTCACAGAAATCTAATTTGTATGTTCTCGTGCCTTTCAATAGATATTGCTTTACTAGAATCTATAAAGTTTTTTCACCAGCATGTCCTAAACGCATATGCCATAACTTGGTATTTTCTGAATATTTTTCTTCCTCCAAGACTATTGCTAATGGTATTCCAATAACCATACTACCAAGGTAATAGTACAAGTTATTCTTCCGAACATATTTCATTGCCAAAAGTGATCCAAAAGTAACCTTTAATCTCCCATTTTGCATGGTCATAATGAATCCTTTTGATTCTAAGACTCCCACAGAAATGAGATTCTTCTTCATATCTGGGATATAATGAACATTTGTCAAGACTCTGGTTGAACCATCTTGATTCTTCAAAAAAATTGTACTGATCCCCAAAATTTTGCATAGATAATCATTGCCCATGAAAACAACTCTATCATCTAGTTTTTCAAAGTTAAAGAATCACTCCTTATTAGGAGGCATATGGAAAGTACACACTGAATCAAAAATCCAATCACTAGGATGGGATACTGTTGACGAACCAACCAATGCAAAATATGAATATGAATTTATTTTAGCTACACATGCATCGGGGGACACATATTTTCCTCTCTTTTGTAGCTTCAGATAGTTTTCTTCCAATGACCTTTTTTCGTGAAAAAAAGACACATTCATCTTTACTAAGCCTTCCTTTTGAACGAGATATGCCTCTCCTTCCTTTATGTTGTATTTGTGGACGCCCTCTTACAAACAAAGTCTCTATTGCTTCATTCTTGCTTTAGTTTTTATATTTCTTTCTAATTTCATAACTATACAAAGTAGTGTAAACTTCCTTAAAAAACATTTTATCCTTTCCAATGAGTAAGCTCGTAATAAGGTGATCATCAGGAATAGAGGCTAACAACATCAAGGCTAAGTCTTCATCTTTAAAAGTTTCATCCATATTTAACAAATTTGCTAGTAATCGATCAATAACATTAATGTGGTCATTTTATTGTGGTACCTAGAAAGTAATCAGAACAGAACAACTTCTTCTTCAAATAGAATCAATTATATCCGTTATTCTTCATGAACATGTTCTCCAATGCCTTCCATAATTTACTTACTGATGTCTCCTTCATGAATGCATACTTTTGTTCTCTTGAGAGACACAAACAAATTGTACCACATACTAATCGGTTTATATTTTGCTTCATCTGGTTTTTTTTCTTCAATGACGATGTCTAGACCTTGTTAAAACAAAACATCTAAAACTTTGCCTTGCCACATGATGAAATGATCGATTCCATCAAACTTCTTCACCTCAAACCTTGCATTCATCACAGATGTTCTACCTAGTATAGATGACGTAAATGACTGGACTTTGTTTGAGGGAGATTTTTCTTCCATCATTTCTTCAAATTACAATAACTAGCAACTATATTCCAATAGCAAACAAATAGAATGCCTAGGTAGAAACCTTCGGTTCTGATACCAATTTTTGAAAAAATCGGGTATATTTTTCCTATTTTAAGTAGTTACTATTCACAAATACTATGATTTAAATTAATAAAACTCAAACTAGTCTGAACAAATAATGTTATTGGAAATATAATGCTAAAAAAATAAAAAAAATATTAAATAAAATATTAAACCAGAAAATAAAAACATAAAAAATTTAACAAGGTTTAGTATAAATGTTATTTACATCTTCGCACGTGGTTGGCCACTTTCATTATCTCTAAATTAAATTAATTCTAAAAATTAAGTAATTAAGAAGACTTAAGTTAATTAATTACCCAGAGATGAAAATATACAAATTTTAAGATAATTTTAAAATGGATGAGTAGACTTTATTTATAGTCTAAAATGTAACCCCTGTTATGATTTTAATCAATGTGATTTTTTTTTTCGAATTAGTCGCTAAGGAGTCGTAAAACAAAAAAATACTAATAAATAAAAATATTAATATAACTAAAAAAATGTGTGACCAATCTCTTTAAAAATTAAGAACGGAATGACTGAGGTGATTTTAAAAAAATCTAATGACTTAAAATAATAGAATTATGTAAGTTAGAAGTACCCTAGAACAATACATACAAAAATACTCAATAATTTATAACTTTGTCAAGGCGCCAAAAAGTCAAAATGGAATGAGATGATAGATTCTTACTTTTATCCGTCATATTACATATATTATTACCTTAAAAAAATCATAAAAAAGCATAAATAATTTTATATTAATAATCTTAAATTTATTATATACATTGAATATAAAATAAACTTAAATATATTTTACACCAATACCCTCAATATTTATTTTATTGTAAAAATATCCCTAACATTTATTTATATACACCTATATTATTTTGGTTATTTATATTTAGAAAATTAATTATTAAAAGTGATATTAAAAAACTAATTTTATTAACAAAAATCGTCAAAAGAACATAAATATTAAAGCAATTAAATGTTTAATGTATTCTTGTAACAAATTAAATTTTGAGAGTATTTATATAATAAATTAAACATTGAGGATATTTTACAATAATTGAACGCATTTGAGTTAGAAATTATTCCATAAAATTTAACTGTGATATTTATATTTGCTCATTATATAAAAAGTTCACTTATAATTTTAAATAAATAGATAATCCTAAATAAATGGAAAGTAGATAAATTTTAAAGAAGCAAAAAAAAAAAATCCAGTCGTAAATTCCCGGTACGTTCATATATGGCCTCAGCACATGCTTTACGCAACTCATTTACAACTTTTAGATAATTTATGTAGGTCCAGGACATTAAATGAGTAATACATGCTATTTTGGTGTTTTTAATACTAAAAACTGGCGTAAATCTTTCTTATTCAATGTGGAAAAAGAAAGGATGATTATAGATTCTGAAGAAAAAAAAATATTTATGCATTTGAAACAGATAATAGGTCTACGAGATGTTATTCCTCCGCCTTCACGAAGTGAATTTACTGATGTTTGCATTGCCACCGAGCTCATGGACACTGATCTTCACCAAATTATTCTCTCAAATCAAGGTTTATCAGAGGAACACTCTCAGGTATAGCTATTTTCTTGATTACATCCTTCAATCAATTGTGTTTACGTTGAATGCTAAGAGTACGTATATTTGTACTCATATTAATATTGTGTGTTACGTGGTAAAATAATTTTAAAAATTATTAATTTAATCAATTTTTTATTTTTAAAGAATGCTTTAATTCACATAATTAGTGTGAATACAAATGTGTGTATTTAGTATTTCTCATGTGCTAATTTGCCACCTTAGTTTTTATTCTCTTTATGTCAGAGATTGATACAATTCTATAATTGGCAATGTTCTACAGTACTTCTTGTATCAGCTTCTTCAAGGTCTGAAGTACATCCATTCTGTCAATGTTATTCATAGAGATTTAAAGCCGAGCAATTTGTTACTGAACGCAAATTGTGACCTTAAGATGTGTGATTTTGGGCTAGCTCGCCCCACTGCGGAGAATGATTATATGACGAAGTATGTAGTTACTAGATGGTATAGAGCACCTGAGTTACTGTTGAACTCTTCAGATTACACAGCTGCTATAGATGTTTGGTCTGTGGGCTGCATCTTTATGGAGCTTATGAATAGAAAACCTCTGTTTCCTGGCAAAGACCATGTACATCAAATTAGCTTGTTGACAAAGGTAATAAACTTGAAATATTCTAATTTTATATAATTAATGTTAAAAACTATCTAAGTTTATATTTTTGGGTTACAATTGTTTTAAAAAAAATAGAAAAATTCAAAAAATATGTACATATGTATTTACTTGCTATATTTTTTAAAATTTTAAAATTCTTGTCCATTTTTTCAATAGTTAGTACTACACATAAAAATTAAAGGATTTTTATACATTTTGATAATACTTAGTTAAACATTGTTATCCATTTTTTATAGTTTTTTTTTTTTTGCCGAACTTATCATATACTAATCATATTAAAGAATAGAAGGATTTAAATTAACCTTTATGATGTTTATAGTTTGTCTTTGTTTAGTTAATTATCTTGGGAACTGGGATGTGCATTAGGCTAAAGATAATGGTGTTCAACTGAGCCAGCTTTGTCTCTTTTTGTTCATAAATAGTTTTGGAGTCCACTACATAAGTTACAATGGGGATTTATTAGTAAAGAATTGCCTATATGCTGTTGTGATTTTTTTAGGATGATTATTTTCTAATAAGTATACTATTCATGCAATCATAAATGTCATTCAGCTGTAAAGCTCGTTGACTAGAGTGATAGACAGGCTATTTTGTTACAAACAAGTTACATTGTAGTAATGTATTTATAAAATGATACCATAAGTATATATTAACTTTTTTTCTCAAATTGTCTTGTTTCTCTCAATTTACTTATATATTTTTAATGTTATTCATTTTGAAACTTTTGTGAATAAATTAATTATTATTTTTCTAAAATGATGCAGGATTTGTTCTATTATTATAGTTTGTATGCATATTTATTATAATTTACTTCGATACGGTTGGATCATGTACAATTACAGTTATTGGATTGGAAATGACGCATCAAACCTATCATAAAGCATCCTTCTTACCTAGGAGACTCGTTTTATTAATTTTAAATTTTATTTCCAAAAGAAAACCTCTACTATTGTTTACATGCTTATGCATCCTTGTGTATTTTGTAGCTCCAAGAACGTCAATTAAGTCGAATTTATGATTACTTTTAAATGAAGATGCAAAAAGATATATTCGACAACTTGATCAATATCCTCGTCAACCGTTAGAGATGGTTTTCCCTAATGTTCATCCATTGGGTATAGATCTCATTGACAAAATGTTGACATTTGATCCTACTAAAAGAATAACCGGTGAGTAGTAATTATTTATTAGTTTTAGACTAACCTAACATGTTGATCATGCCAATAACATAGGAGGAGTCGAGGAGATGAGATAGGAGAGAAAAAAAAATACTTATAATGAATATTTTTTTCCTTTATCTCACATAATATGTAGGAGTACTCACCTATAATATATGAGATGATCAAAATATATTATCTGAGAGAAAAGTCCATACACTTTTAAATATCACATAAATTTTTTCCTAAAAATGAGAAATTTATAAAAAAAAATATTAATTATTAATTATTCTGTTTTTGTTCTTATTTATCAAGATTGCATGATGTTGCTGATGAACCAGTCTACTCAGAGTCATTTTCCTTTGAATTTGAAAAACAATCCCTGGGAGAAGAACAAATGAAGGATATGATTTACCAGGAGGCCATAACACTCAATCCAAAGTATTCCTCTACTCAATCTGCAATGTATTCCTTCATCTTGTCGAGTTCACCTAGACTCTAATGAATATTTTACAATACCTCATAGACTCAATTTCAAAAAAATTGGGTTTGATGATGGAACCTTATAATGGAAGTAAACAGCTAGTTAATGAGAAAACTAGTTCTACTCCTTAACACTATAAGAAACAAGACTACAAGTTTGATATTGATCTTTCTACTTTCACCGGTCATTCTCATATAGAGGAATTCTTGGATTAGATAGTTGTTATTAAAAGTTTCTTTGATCACACAAAAATACCATAAGAGAAGAAGGTTAAGCTGGTGGTTTACAAACTCAAGGGGGCATCTGCGTGGTGGAAACATGTGAAGAATAAAAAGAGATTAAGGGGAAAATCACCAATAAACTCTTGGGAAAAGATGAAGAAATTGATGCTCCAATAATTCCTACCTGTTGACTATGAGCAACTTCTATACCAAAAATATCACCAATGTTATCAAGGATAGAAAGGTATGAATGAGTACATTGAAGAATTCATAAGGCTTGGCCTTCGAGATAACATGTGGGAATGTGAACCCCAAAAAGTCTCTAGTTATGTGCAAAGTTTGAATTCCCCAATTAATGAAAGGTTAGAATTGAGTCGAACCCTTTAGATTGCAAACCAATCCAATCGCATGGCTTTGAAAGTGGAAAACCAGTTGGCTAAACCCAAGAAACCAACACTATTTGGACTTCATTTCAGTGACTCCATACCCATTAAACAATTTGGTAGTTTCACATCAAAATCTACTTCACCATCTACAACCGAAACAACATCAATCCTTAAAACTATCATTCCTAAACAATCAATCAACAATCCAAATAATCCATAAAATAAGTCTAATCCCTATGTTAAGCCGCCACCTTTTAAATGTTTTAGATGTTACCAACAGAGTCATAGGTCCAATGAATGCCCTTAGAGACTAGCATCAAATTTGGTGGATGAGTTTGAGTACTCTGATGATGAGTTTGACCTACTATTAATAGAAGACTTGGATGGAGCACACCCAACTAAGGGAGATGAAGGTGATATGGTTATTAACTGCATGGTACAAAAAGTAATGTTATCCCAAAACAACCAGTGCTATCTTAGAGACACTCCATCTTTAAAATCAAGTGCATAATCAAGTCCTTAGGATTAATAACTAGCCCCCACTTACATCCCTACAAAATAGGGTGGATTAAAAAAGGAAATGAGGTTAAAGTTCCAAAGGTGTGTAGGGTCCCATTTTCAATTGGAAAATTCAACAAGGATGAGGTGCATTGTGATGTGGTAGAAATGGATGTCTACCAAATCCTTTTTGAGAAAACCATGATAATACGATGCGGATGCTATCATGATCTCTTGAAATAAATATTGGAAGGTCTCCTATAAAATGCATGATCCAAGAAAGCAAGAGCCATTGTGCTATGCCTACCCTTTTTGTGCCCAAAAAGGATGGAATAATGAGGATATGTGCTGGTATCATAGCTATTAACAAAATAACTATGAAGCACAACAAGGATCGAAGGTGTTTTCCAAGCTTGACCTTTATAATGGTTACCATCATATTTGAATTAGAAAAGAGGATGAATGGAAGACAGCCTTCAAGACTAGGGAAGGATCGTACGTGTGGCTTGTCATGCCATTTGATTTGTGTAATACTCCTAGTACCTTCATGAGATTAATGCATCAAGTCTTGAAACCTTTCAATTTCACTCGTATGGTTATCTATTTTAATGACATACTAGTCTATAATAAGAACCATGAATGACACTTATAGCACATTTAAGCTATCTAAGAGACACTAAGGGAGCACAAACTTTTCCTAAACCTTAAGAAATGTGATTTATAGTTACCAAACTTCTTTTCTTGGGATATGTTATCAATTCTAAAGGCATCTCAACATATAACAAGAAGATTGATCCCATTCAATCTTGGCCTACTCCTAAGTAAATTCAAGAAATTATGAGTTTCCTTGGTTTTACAACATTCTATGAGGGATTTGTGAAGGATTTTAGCTCTATTATAACACTTATAACCAGTTGTCTGAAGAAGGGGCAATTCAATTTTGGAAAGGTACAGAAAAACAGCTTTGCATTAATTAAACAAAAATTGTGCACATTCCCAGTTCTATCTTTACTTGATTTTGACAAGGTGTTGGAAGTTGAGATAGATGCATCAATGGTAGGCATTGGAGCTGTGTTATCTTAGGCTAGTAAACCCATCGAGTTCTTTAGTGAAAAGCTAAGTGAAGTAAGGAAGAAATGGTCCACTTATGATCAAGAGTGGGATATATTTTATTTCAAAGGAGTTCATCCTTCATAGTGATCATTTAGCACTCAAGTGGGTTAACTTTCAAAAGGACACATCTAGGGCATATACCTAATGAATTATCTATTTACAAAGGTTTACCTATATGTTTAAACATAGAGAAGCGCAAATGAACAAAGTAGCTAATGCACTTAGCAAGAGACATGCATTGTTCACTACCCTTTAGACTGAAATAACCAATTTTAACACTCTTCCTGAACTATATACCACAAATGAAGATTTTGCAATTGTGTGGACTCAATGCATTAAACATGAACCTGAAAATGAATTTCACTCACAAGAGGGTTATCTATTCAAATATAACAAATTATGCATCCCTAAAATAAGCTTGAAAGATTACCTGATTCATGAATTTCATGCTGGTAGACTTAGTGACCATGTTAAAAGAGATGAGACCATATATTTGGGTGAAGAAAGACACTATTGGCCTTACTTACAAAGAGATATGACCATATTTGTGCAAAAGTGCTCCATCTATCAAAGAGTCAAAGGAGGTAACCAAACCATTGGCCTTTATTCACCCTTACCAATTCCTACTACAATCTAGGAGGACCTTAGCAAGATAAGGGTAGACTTCATTCTTATGATGGTGGATAGATCATCTAAAATGTCTCATTTGATACCCTACAAAAAATCCATAATGTCAGCAATATAGCCATCATCTTTTTTCGTGACATTATCAAGCTACATGGTATTCTCAAAACCATCACTTCTAATCAAGACGTGAAATTTATGAGCCATTTCTAGAAAGAACTATGAAAATGCTTTATACTTCTCTAAATTTCAACAATGCATATCACCCACAAACAGATAGACAAAATGAGGTTCTTAATCTATCCATAGGAAATATATTGAGGTGTCTAACTCATGAAAAGCCTTAAAAAATAGGATACATATCTCCCACGAGTTAAATTTGCTTTGAATAGCATCACAAACAGAACCACCAACCATTCTCCATTCTTTGTTGTGTACACTAAAGTACCTTATTTTAGTGTTGACTTACAAGCAATACCTAGTCCAAAAAGTAAAGCGGTCAATGTTTGAGTTACTGATTATACACAATTCCATTGCGAAATTAGAGAGCACACCAAAAAAATGAATGCTATTGCAAGCTAATCAACATCACATGCTCATAAATTTTTAGGTTAAAGAAATGGTCATGATACACCTT
The DNA here is from genome assembly GCA_037013495.1 of Hippophae tibetana. Taxonomy (NCBI): domain Eukaryota; kingdom Viridiplantae; phylum Streptophyta; class Magnoliopsida; order Rosales; family Elaeagnaceae; genus Hippophae; species Hippophae tibetana. The sequence continues at coordinate 21,765,119 of CM072803.1, forward strand.
AACAAGCGCTGACTATCACCAAACACTTGTTTCAAACTACAATTGAAGAACTATGGTCCTTTTCGAATTGCTAATAAAATCAATGATAATGCTTATGTTATTGATCTTTCTAAAAAATGATTTACCTTAAACACATTTAACGTGTTAGATCTTCACAAATATTATCCCAATGCAACTGAAGTTACTAAGCTAAATTCGAGATCGAATTCTATTATAGGAACACTGATAAAATAATTGAATGATTCTCAGCTAATATTGCTGTTTCCTTTTGATTAATTCTTTTTGCATGTTACTGACGTTTGGCTTATTAAGTGTCATTTTTTTTGTTTTATTATAATAAAACGTGTAGTGCTACACACGTATGAGTGGCGATTAGGCCTATAAGTGTTGCTTGCGTTGCTTATCAGGCTCACGCAAGATCTCAAATGTTGGCACTTGTCACTTGTTCTTTGCAGCTATTTGTTCCTTCACTTTAAAAGTTTCATCTACAAGTTTATTAAAGTGTAATCATTGAATTGTACTCCTTCAGTACTACAAATTAATTTCATTTTCTGAGTTGATTGTTTTGCATCACAAACAAGTGCATTAATCTTTTTATGCCAAATGCATAATTACTTTTATACGAAACAACTTCTAATAAAAACTCTTCTTCAAAAACAATTCCTCCAATGTCCAATTCATTAACATAATTTTACTTTTAACCCTCTAAAAAATATTTTTTTACATTATAATAAAATATATGTACATTAAATTTTTAAACGTGCAAAAAAACATATAAATCGTGTAGTGATAGGTTAAAAATTAAAATTGATTTTTGAATGGAGTTATACTCTAATTAAACCAAAACCTATTTCATTTAGAGCCGCTTCTCTTGAGTAATGTATCTAAACACGTTTTTTAACTTAGGGGAATAAAGTTTTCTAAACATGATAAAAACTAAAAACATTCCACACAACTAAACAATTGTCTATTAAAAAAATATAATAACAAATAAAAAAAATAAAAATGACCATGTTGCAAAGCTTCATGTTCATGCCTTCACATTACACGGAACTTCTCAAAAGCATCTCGTTAACAAAATTGAATAAAAACATATAATTTGACCATATAAACTTTGGAAATTATCAAATAGAAAAAGGTGTAGCTAAAGCTCTATACCATTAATCCTTTAGAATATAAAATATGTTTTTTATCCTATTATTACTCCAAAAAGAGCCACGGAAAAACAAAAAGTAAAATTTTGATAAAACTTTATAATAAAATATTATTATTCAATTAGAATTTCGGAGTAATTAACTGACAGAAAAAATTATTAAAATATAACTTAACCCCTTATTAATGAAATCATTTGTAAAACATGTGATAAATTAAATTAAAAAATATTCAAAATTTAATTTTATCCTCCCTCAACTATTTTCTTCAAAGCAAAACGATGAAAAGTTATTCCTAAACTACAATATTGAATGACATAAATGACTTAAATAGTCTATCCTTACCAAAAAAAAAACTATAAAATCGTCATAAACTATAACACTGAAAGGGCTATAACTTTTTTTAAGGTCAATCCCTACAAAACCCACAGTGCCATATGTAAATGTTTATAACTAAATGGGCTGCCTAAATGAATTTGAAATCCAGAAGAAGAAACTATGGCTATGAAGATTTCCCAGCTCTGTCCTCTTTACAAGTGAATGTATAATCCTCCCCGTCTCTACTAAAACCCCCCTTCTTCCTACTCCTTCACAGGGAAGACTACAAGAACTATAATTCATACCCTACCCTTCTATCTATACCAATACATAAAAATTGAAAATATTGAAAAATTGAAAATATTAAAAAAAATTGAAAAAAATAAGAGCCAGGATCTCATATTTGAAAGTCAAAATTGTACCGTGTTACGCTAACGCAAAGATTTTCTGCTTGCTTCGGCCAAAATATGGGTCTATTATTCCAACTTATGCTCGAAATAATATGACCTTTCGTATGTCATTCTCGCTTCAATCATGGACACTGGTATATCAGTAAGCTACCCATCATCCTCATTCAAGGAGGTAAAGGCAAAAGGTCTAAATTTGTAGCCGTCACCATTGTAGAATTTGTTTTGAAATTCCACCCAATGAAGACGTAGGGCATGAAGAAAAGCACTCAATGTCTCCATCATGAGTAATATGAATGCAGTTGCAAAGGCGAAAACAGCTAAACCAATTAACCGGATGGCAAGATTGTCGTACCTGTTGTAATAATCACAAAAACAGCAAATCATTTACATTAGTATCGTTTACCTTGGTTCTTGTGTCTAATGAGCTCGGAAGTAATTATCAGAAGGTGAGAATTGGAGGAACCGTTGATCCAACAGACTAGTTAGTTTATTATTATCATTAAGCTGGACAACTACAAAAGCAATAATAATGAAATTTGAATAATATTGTCCGAGTTCCCAAAAGGAGATGAGAAAATCATCTCGATTCTAGGGTAACAAGTTTGAAACACTTTCAAATTGAGGCAAATAAATCATGCAACAAAGGAAATGCTTACCAGCAGGCCGGTGTACAATCATGTATAGAAAGAACGGAAATAGTGGAAATGCGTAAACTGTCTTAGTAAATGTCACTATATTTATCTTTAGATATATTACAATACCCTTCCTAATCCAAATCCATGAAGTAAAACATTAGATCGTGTAGTCTGTATGATGTCTTTTATAGGTCCAATCTTGATAAATAAGGGGTGACATTTATGACATGACCCAATAAAATGACATGAGAACGACCCATATTGTCGGTTAATTTTAGGTTCAGGTGTTCTTGGGATGGGTCAGCTTGTTCCTGACTAAAAAAAGTCAACAAAAAATATGTTACTTTAAAATTATTATTTTCAAAAGTATTTATTAAATTCACGGGTCGGGTTTAATGGGTAATAATATAAAAATAATAATTTAATAGGCTAATTCGGGTTATCATATTGTGTCATGTTTGACCCATTTAGCAAAAGATAAAATGGGCCGGGTCATGTCATGACAGGCCACTTTTTATGGTTAACCCAACATAATCCGTTTATCAAAAGGGTTGGCACAGAAAAAACAGCAGCAACCAGAGGAGGAAAATATGTGAAGGATCAAATTCAAAATAACAGCAATCATCATATAGTTCAGGAAAACCAAACTTACCCCCAGGCAAGGAGGAGCACTTTCTCATAGAAAACAGTTGAAAGTTCCGAGTGGGCCAAGCTGTCATGCAAACATATAGCTCAGTAGAATTACTAAGATGCACACAAAACAATCCCAAAAAGCATAAGGGGCATGTGTTACCTTAAAGCCCAAAGACGAAGATATGATGCAGTATTTGAGACTGCACCCAAAACGAACTCTATTGAGTGTATCATTTGGTGCACAAACACCTCACTGAAATTGAACTCCTCGTGATGTAGCCTTGCAGAATCAGGTTCAACATCTAAATCCATATCAGAGGTACCAAGCATCGCATAGGTGCGGCCTTGAAATCTCTGAAGAATGACAACGAGAAAACATGGGTATTATATCATGTACAAGCTCAATCTCTTTTTCCTCAAATTAAAGCAGTTGCAACACAGACAAATATAACTCCGCACCAGCATGAAAATTACACCCACATGAAGAATTGGGGGATTTTTTTTTAACAAATGAATCCCTAGCTTCAATTGGATTCTTAAGGACACTCTTATCTTCCAAAATGAATAACAGACATTTGTAAAATCCAATACCTCGGTATGAAGCTTCTTCAATATAAAAGGTTTTGGAAAAAGCATCCATGGAACTGCAATTAGAGCCAGAAGCAACAATATAATCTGCAAGAATAGAGGCTAGCAAGTCAAAACATAAAAGTAGAAAAATATATGTGGATGGCAGTAATAGAGTAAATAAAAGAGTCCTGCCTGAAGTGTCCTTTGGCCCCAAAATAGCTGATTTTCACCAAGATCATCAGTGGGACTAAGAAACATGTAAATCATTACATGATAAAGATCTGCTTGAGAACCAGTGCACCACTTGATAACAATAAGTAGCGAAAGATACCCAAAGAGACTGTTAAGAAAGATCACCTGAGGCACAACCTGGTACCTGACACAAGATGAAGGCAAGTCATATGTTTTGTGTTTTGTCCGTTTCCCTAAGAAATTAAGTCAGAAAATGAACATAATTGCTGAATGAGGAAGGGAGGAAGATGTAAGTAATGAAGGGAAGACACGCACCTAATATTAATTGAGCTGCTAAAGAAACGTGCATTGAAGAAACTTAAAATGATTCCCAAGTTCATTTGGGTCACACCTAACAGAATAGACATCTTCATTTTGAGTGAGTTTAAAAAAGGAAGTTCTGATCGACTTCCACGCCAACTGGGATCCACACCAAATGGGTACGGATCACGGAATTTTACTAAGCCGGTGCTGTGTGCATCACTGCTCAAAAATGATGTCAAAAGATTATAGACACTACTTACATGAAATTTTCTCTTAGACGGCAAATTTGCAAGTGAAAGAGTTGGACAGCATGAAAAGGATACTTAAAATTTCCTTTTGGCATCCACAAGAATCCAACTAATATAAACTTAAACAATAAAGTTAAAGAATGATATAAAGATCACAACAATCTAATAGAGGCAAATGTTAACAAGATTGTCACCACATACTGAAATATAAGAGATGATGGATGAAAATATTTTGTTTACTGGTTAAAACATAAAGTAAATAAAATGCACACTTTGGAACAAAGAGATAAACTAAGAATAGTAATGGGAAACATTTGAATCCTTGCATCAACATTAAAAGCCTGAATAAAGAATAAACGCTTTTTTGGGAAACATCTGACTGCATATTCTCACATACCTTGGTGAAAGGGCAAGGCAACATAGCCAAAATATCAACAAATAAATGTCAATCTAAACCTTAACTTAATGCAGACAAATATTTATTAGTGTATTTGTTTGCTTTTACTTTGTAGATATTAAAAAAAAGGAGATAAGTCATGCCTGCATGTAGCATCTCTGCATTTGTATGCAGACCCCCCAAATATGTGGAAAGGAACAGAGAAGAACTCGTTGTAAATCAGTCCACAGTAAATTGAAAACAGCGACATTAAAAGAAGTACATAGCGCCCACCAAATAACATCTCCATAAAGCTCCCAAGTTTCTGCTCAGATGAAAACAAAAAAAATTATTTGGAACACCACGGTCGCTACAGCTCCAAATTTAAGCAAAAACAATACAGGGAATAAATAAAAATGAAGATCGAATCGCTATTCTATCAATAAGTATCATAAAACTGTTGCTTGTATTGTTAACTATTGGATAAAAAAATGTATTTTCAGATGATGCAGGAGAGGACACTGTATCAGTACCAGCCACAGAAGACAGATAGGTGATCAACGAGACAATTACAAATGATATCAACAGTGATGACTGATGACATGTAGGCCCCATAAAATCATGAACCACAGGACCCCTCCTGGGACATAGGGTACCAGAAAAAAGAAAGATAATATCATTTGCAGAGAGGGAGGGTAGTATTTTCAACAAATAATGCATATGAATAAGGGGGAAGATAACAAAATCTGAATCACTTTAAAATGTTTTTATTTCAGCAATGTATAGCTGGTCATGACGGTTCTTTCCAACGGAACACTATGCAAGAAGATGGTAAAAGAACCACACCTTATTACTTAGCATACTTTCACGAGCTATAAGAAATAGTGCTCCCAGCAACAAGCATAATCCATGACCCCAGTCCCCAAACATCACCGCAAAAAGAAATGGAAATGTTATAACAGTGTAAACTGCAGGATTTACTTCTTGATATCTTGCAACACTGTGAAGCAAAATGTTTCATTAGATGGATATAATCCACACAGTATAACAAAGCTGTTAGTTCAAATTGCACCGCTAGATATCTCTTAAAAAAGTGTCCCCCTCTAAAAACCTGCATTATTTAATTATAAAACTAAGATTCCACCAAACTTAAAGTTTGCCCCTATTCACTCCAGTTGTAAACAACACAGATCATGTGCATTTTAATAAACCATCCCTGGTTAATTTGAAAACATAGTATTTACCTTCCTTTACAATGAGAAGTTGAGAGCCAACAATAAATATCAATAGGTATGTATTCTGAGATATTAATGCATCCTAATTCCTAATCTGACTTCAAACAAGATAACACAGTATTGACACATAACAAGTTAGAAGTTTCCAATGAGAGATGTTGAGCTCTGCTCCTTCGGGCTATATAACTCACCCATATGCATCAACGATGTCCTGATAAGCACTTGTAAAACCATTAGTTCTAAAATACGTGGGAGGCGATTCTATAGCATCCATCACATGAAATATTATTCCCACTTGGGAATTGCTATCAAATGTTGCTCGTTGCAGTCCTTCCTGAATCTGCATCGAGTAGTCACTTCATTAAAGAATTAGCGAAAAAAATATTTCTAGAGATTGCAAAGCGAAAAAAACACAATGATAAGGAATATAGTCACCTGAGTTTTTGCAAAAGTCGGGTACCATCCTTCTCCAACAAGGCATTTTTTTGTAACGTCAAAATTTAGCATATTCAACGTATCATATATAGCCTTCTCCCTTCTTACCTGTGCAAGAATGAGTAGCATGATATGAAAATCAACTTCGCAGCGAATCCAAACAACTTTCAAAATGTCAAGTTTTCATGTTGCTTAATTAAATGAAAAAATATCTCAAATAGCAAGGCACACAGCAGCTTTATCTTACCATCTGCATCCATTTAGCTAGGTGGAAATCTATAGAAGCAAGGGCCTCATTCCGATGTCTGATCCCTGCATCTAAAGTTGCTTCAAGTTCAGCAAGACGTGATGATACCTGCCAGCCATAAAAAAATATAAAATAAAGCCCAGAAGATAATAAACAGTGCACTCTGCACTGATAATCTGCTCAACAATAGCAAGTCAAGTATTATTTGGAAGTTCAAAAATAAAAAAACAAAGAAAAGAAAGTGGAGAATTGAAAAAGAATATATTTAACTTGTATTTTGAATTTAATCGAATGATTGTATCAATACATTGTATGAGAAGGGAAAATAACATTTCAAACCATATTTAAATAATATGAATCATGGTTTATATAAAACAAGTCCCTAAACCATTTCCTTAGATTAAGCATTACAAATCCAAAACATGTCATTATTTTTTAAATAAAAAAGAACACCACTTAAAGCAGTAACACCAAGTATCAGGAAAATATAAATAAGCAATCCCATAAAATGCATACTTCTCTAATAAGTTGCCTCTGCTTGGTTAAATCTTCAGGAACAGGATAGCAATTTGCACCAAATGCTTCACAAATTTTTAGAATCTTCGTTCTTGCCTGTTCTCCAGAGAAGAACACCACAAATGCAGTTTTTTCTTCCTACAAACAAAAAAATAAACAAATATTTGAAACAATATTTTTTTATTACAGGAATAAGTTAAATCATGCTCGGCACAAATTATTATTTTTTTCAAAAAAAGATGAAGATTAGGAAGATCAACAGGAATTTGCATTTATAAGAGCAGAAGATACAAAACCAACATAATAAATTAAGTAACCAAGGAGAATAACCATTTCAGTACATAAAGGATCCATGATTTGTTCATCAACTGGTGCCTGGTTAAAAAGCATATTCCCCCTGGTAGCACGAAACAACATCCTTTCAAACCTGAGAGCTTTGGATTTACAAATAATTCCACTTATAAATCTTAATCCAGATTGGTTTGGCCGTCCAGGTCCCATATCCTGAATAGTAATTAATATGGGTGAAAAACAAAACAAAACAATAAATTCAAGCCAAAAAAACCTGAGGCACAACACTAAAGCACCTGTTCAAGCAATGATGCTGTCTCAACATAGTCATCATTTGAGTAAACGTTCTCATTTAATTCTATATCCTCCATTACTGCATGGTTATTACTAGATGCTAGAAATGCACCTGCCTGAGGTGGTCCAAAAAAGATACCAGTGAGAAACAGAGAAAATCATTAGAATAAGAGCCATCTTCAGCTTCCATCACAAAAACAGAGAATATAGTATAAAGAAAAATGTACATGTAAATTGCAAATAGTAGGGATTAGAAATCATTAAAAGGTCAATTACCTTTTGCAATACCATTTTGAACTCAAAGAGTTCATTATACGATAGCCGAAGTTTATCACTGTTAGAGTTAGTTTCAATTAGCTCATGCTCATGCTCATGCTCAGCAAATTGTATCTGGTAATAAGTGAAAAATAAACAGAAAGGTTATTGATATTCAGAAGACAGTACACCATTCTTTACATGACATTTAAAAAAAAAAAAGCAACTGTTTGTCGTGTTCCACTGATGTCATTTATTATACAATAGTACTAGATATGAAAAAATTTGAAGAAAAACCCTGAGAGAAAGGTAGGAAGAGCAGTAGTACAGAAATTGACCTCCAAGTCCTCTAAATCAATGTCTGGTTGCAGAACAGGATGAGCAGAAGAAATTATACCAGCTTTACTGATTTGGTCTTTAAAAAAACGTAACTTCCTTGACATCTCTGCGCAGCGCTTAACCTGTGAAAAACATTGGAGATTAAACAACCCTCTAAAGAATGATTGGTCAGAGAATCATCACGACTCTTAAGCACATAGTAGCAATGATGAAATTTGAACGGCATATCGACATCCCAGCATCCAGCACCTAACCAATGATGGAGAAGTATTTAATAAAATACTCTGGGGTTCATTGATAATCAAGTTTGATGTAGAAGATTTATTAAAAGATCATAACTGTATATTGTTCCTATTGGCGACCTTATGACAGAGATATGATGCATGTAGAAACTGGTAAATATGCTTAGATAAGTTCAAATAGAACATGAAAGATTGAGACAGCAACCTGCAGATACAAGGACATGTCTAAACTACATTATAGAAGCACCAGAATTGTTTACAGGACTGGTCATACAAATAAGAGATCAGAACTTTAAATTGCATTTCAAAGAAGACCTGAAGCACAAGAAATGAAAGGTGCAAAGATAGACATAATTCAGTCCAACTACATACCTGATTAACAAATGTTCGTTGGAAAGGACTTTTGTCAGCATTTAACTGCCAAAAGAAATGGATATAACCATGACTCTAAAATAAATGCTTGAAAGTAGAAAAGACAAAATCCTAAATTCATTTTCAGAGTCAAGTAATCCTAAATCACTCAAATAATTCCAATAATTTTTATCTAACAAGAAAACCAATAGATAATAATATTATGTGATAATTCAACCCAAAAAGAATGGAAGAAATCATCCTTTACATTATGGAGCTCTAGTCTATATACGCTTTTAAATTTTGATGCCCGTTCAAATAGAATGAACCACCTCACTCCTCAAGAACAATAAAAGTCGCTACTATATTTGTATATAGCATCATGGTTCAGCATAATAATTTTTTCTCATTTAGTAATCTATAAAGAAATTGCTTTCAAAGAACCATCTACAAGAAAAGAAAGATAAATATGTACGTTGATTTTTTCTGAATTTATAAGAGAGTCATAAAATTGATTTTCAGCTTAATGTTCAATGTTATATTTATACGGTAAAAAAAAGAAACTAGTCGTTACTAAATTAGCCGTTAGAATTCTAATTATTCTCAACACTCCCCCTCAAGTTAGGCATGTAGATATGAGTCAACCCTAACTTCCTTAAATTTTCTTCAAATGATTTCGAATCTAAACCTTTGGTGAAGATATACACCAATTGTTTTTCATTTCTCACAAATAGACTTTCAATTTCTTTTGCTTGATTTTTTTCTCGAATGAAGTGACAATCCACTTCGATGTGTTTTGTTCTCTTGTGAAATACCAGATTAGATGCTATATGTCGCACCGCTTGGTTATTGCAAAACATCTTCACTGGTTCTTGAATTTTAATTCTGATATCAAAAGAAATTGTTTGATAAAAGTTAGCTCACTTGAGGTTGATGTCATGGCTCGATATTCTACCTCGATGCTTGATCATGCCACAAAATTTTGTTTCTTGCTTTTCCATGTCATTAAATTTCTGCCTACAAACGTGCAAAAACCAGTGGTTGATTTTCTATCAAAACTACAGGCTCAATCTGCATTGGAGTAGCCACACACTTCGTTAGAATTATTACGTTTCATACGAATTATTTTACTGGATATCCCTTTTAAATATTTTAAAATTCTACGTATAGCATCTAAATGTGGTGTTCTTGGTGCATGTATAAATTTATTAATTTGACTTACCGAAAAAGAAATTTCTAGTTAGGTTACTATTAAACAAATTAATTTTCCTACAAGTATTTGAAATTGGCTTATGTCTTCTAAAAGTTCGTCATCCTTAATATTTAATTTGCATTTACAATCAATTGGTATAGATGTCGGTTTACTCCCTAATTTACCAGTTTCTTTCAATAGGTCAAGTGTATATTTTCTTTCTGAAATAAAGTGTCCCTTGGGTGAATGTGTTATTTCTATTCCTAAAAAATATTTTAGTAAACCTAAGTCTTTGATATCAAAATTCTCCTTTAATTGCATTTTCACTTTTTTAATTCCTTCCAAATTATTTCTGATAATTATTACATCATCTACATATACTAGAATTATGGTTGTGAAGGTACCATAATTTTTGGAAAATAATAAGTGATTGGCATTATTAATTTTAAAATCACAAGAAATTAAATAAGAGTTTAGTTTTCCATACCATGCCCGTGGATATTGCTTTAGCCTATAAATAAATATTTTTAACCTAAACACAAGGTTAGAATTGTTTTCTTTTTTATGACCGGGTGGAAGCGTCATATATACCTCTTCTTCAAGCGCTCCTTGGAGAAAGGCATTCTTGACATCCATTTGATGTAAGATCCAATTTTGATTTCCAGCTATAAAAAATAAAATCTTAACGGTATTCATTTTGATCACGGGTGCAAATGTCTCTTAATAATCTATACCGTAGGTTTGAGTGTAACCTTTTGTCATTAATCGTGCTTTGTACTTTTAAATAGTACCATCACTATTAAACTTAATCTTAAAGACCCATTTACATCTTACGGGTTTCTTTCCTTCGGGTAGTTGTACGACTACCCAGGTTTCATTTTTTTCGAGTGTTCGAAGTTTCTCTTCCATTGCTTTGCACCATACTAGTTAGCCTATTATTTTCTCATAGTTATTTGGCTCATTTTCTTTGGAAACTAAGGTTAAATAAGTCTTATATTGGAGTGTAACATTTTCATAAGATAAATAATTTTGGATAGAATATTTTACCTCATGTGTTACAAAATCCCGTAATCTAGTTGTAAGTTGTGGAGTTCGATTAGACCTTCTCAATGTATTTCGATAGTACCATCTTCCCCCTCACTTTGAAAAGTTTCTTCCTCTTCATTCTCATTGATAATTTCATTTTTATTTTCTACTACCGTATTACCTTTTTCGGAGTAAAAAAAATGGAAATGTAAATTCATTTGGTTTCTCTTGTTTATTCTTTTATAGTGTTTTGTAATATGACTCATTTTCTTAGAATGTTACATCTCTTGAAATGTAATGTTTTTTGTTAACCGGATCATAACATTTATAACCTTTTTTTTAGATGAATCTCGTGAGAAAATAGCTTTGATTGATGTATAATCTAACTTTTGTTGTTTATTTTTGTGATCCAAATACCCTTAAATGACAGATGTTGAGTTTTTCTTGATAGAGAATTTATTGTAAGCTTTTGAAATTCAAATTAATACTTCGCAATCTATTAATTAAATATCAACAGTGAGAACGACATCCGACCAAAAAATTATTAGAACATTCTTTTGAAACAAAAGTACTCTGTTACTTCAAGTAAATGTCGATTTTTTCCTTTCGACGCACCATTTTGTTGGGGTGTGTAAATACAAGTTGTTTGATGTAAAATTTCTTTTTGCTCGAAAAAAATTGTAAAATTTTGATTTACAAATTCTGTTCCATTATCACTTTTAAAATTTTTAATCTTTGGGTCATATTGATTTTCTACAAAATTATAAAATTCTTGAAATTGAGAAAATACTTCACCTTTATTTTTTAACAAGTGTAACATATAATTCTTGAAAAATCATCTATAAATATAACAAAGTATTTATAACCATTAAATAACTAAATTAGAGCGAGGCCTCAAACATCAGAATTTATTAACTCAAAAGGTTTTTTGCTTTTACAATTGGATAAACGAAATGTTAATCTTGTGTGTTTTTCTAATTTGCAAATTCACAACTACTACAATCTAATTATTTGAAATAAAAAATACATTTCAAAATCTTATCGGAAGAATGTCCAATTCTTTTATGCCAAATAGTGCCTAATTCTTCTTCTTTTTTAATATTGAAGTTGCATTCTTCTTCACTCAGAATATAAAGCCTATTTTCTAAAAGACATTCACCAATGATATTCTTCGTTATAAATTCCTAAAAAATCACATTTTTGGATGTAAATGTAATTTCACAATTTAAGTCTCGTGTGATTTTACTAATGGATAACAAGTTAGATATACGATTCTCCACATGCAAAACATTTGAAATTTTTCTTGAAAGGAAACTAATTGAACAATTTCCTAAAATTCTCATTTTTCCATCATTTTTAACAATTACAAATTATTTAGTCTCAATTCTTTTGTAATTATTGAGTAAGATTTTATTTTCAATTATGTGATCAGTTGAACCTTAATCAAGAATTCATTTGGAATTTAAAGAGTTTTGAGTAAAATTTGTAATCATGCTAGTGGTTTTTTGAGTTTTTTCTTAAAACATCACAGATAATTGCGTATATAGCTGCCTCATTTGATCCATATCCATCTCACCCTTTATTTCTTTCTTAGGCTCGTTTATACTCATATCTTTTTTTTCTTTTGTCGCAGAGTAACCCGTTTTCTCTCTACACTTTACATGATTTTGTCACCGATCTACCCCTCTGATGAAGCTGCCTTCTCGCCTTCCCTTTGGCCAGAGATGAGGTTTTAGATACCAACACTCCTCGCGCTCGTGTCCTTCCTTCTTACAGTAATCGTAGCGAGTGATTGCTTGGTCTCCTCGACTTTCTGGCCTAGGGTTAGGTGTGAGGACGAATGCCTTGGCTTTGGGATTGTCAGGTAGCTGGGTACTCATCACGATTCTTCTTGTCTCTTCTCCTTCAACCATCCCTACAACCTCATCAATTGATGACAGCTCACCCATGAGGAGAATTTGTGACCATACCCCGTTCATAGCATGAATCGAGCTTGGCGAGGAGGGTGAAAATTTCATCCCGCTCCTCCCTTCTTTTGATTTCATCAAGATCGGCTGTGAGAGGTCGGTACACTCTAATCTCATTCTTCTTTTTTTGGATTTGGTTGGTAACAGATTGGTTTTGTTGAAGTTGATGAATAAGGGGGTAATTTTTCTTTTTTCCAAACATCGTCTCGATTTTAACCCACATATCTCGACATGTATGTAGATATGTCATGAGATAAGAGAGATGAAGTTTCATGGTTGCTAGTAACCAACTTATGACTAGATTGTCACTCTTTTTCCATTTTGAAATTTTCCTTTTTTCTTCAATTGTTGGTTGTGTTGGATCTTTGCCTTTTGTTTTGATTTCTCACCAATGATAAGCTAGTTTCTAATGGTTAGTTTCTTCTTTTTACAGTACAAATATAACATTGAACATTAAGCCTAAAATCAATCTTATGATTATCTCTTAAAAATTCAGAGAAAATCAACATAGTATCAAAGCAAACTTGATCTTGTTTCAAATCAATCCTACAAACAAGAACTTTACCAATTCAAGAAATCTAACAAAAAATCGAAAAATCTAGAAAATGTCACAACATATTGAGAGACTTATAAGTGTACTGCTAAACGGTAAAAATTACCATCTTTGGGCAAGCCAAGTGACTTTTGGTCTAATCGGTAGAGACAAATTTGAGCATGTCACTGGTGTAAAATCGAAACAAAAGGCAAAGATCCAACACAGTCAACAATTGAAGAAAAAAGGGAAATTTCAAAATTGAAAAAGAGTGACAATCTAGTCATAAGTTGGTTACTAGCAACCATGGAACCCCACATCTTTTACCTTATGACATATCTAGATACATATCGAGATATGTGTGTTAAAACCGAGACGATTTCGGAAAAAAGAAAAAATTATTCCTTCATTTATCAACTTCAACAAAACCAATCTTTCACCAACCAAATCCAAAAAAAGAAGGATGAGATTAGAGTGTATCGATCTCTCACAATCGATCTTGATGAAATCAAAAGAAGGGAGGAACAGGATGAAATTTTTACCTTACTTGCCAAGCTCGATCCGAGCTATGAGGGGATATGATAACAAATTCTCCTCATGGGTGAGCTGTCATCTGTTGATGAGGTTGTAGGGATGGTTGAAAGAGAAGAGACAAGAAGAATCGTGATGAGTACCCAGCTGCCTGACAATCCCAAAGCCAAGGCATTCGTCCTCAGACCTAACCCTAGGCCAGAAAGTCGAGGAGACCAAGCAATCACTCGTTACGATTACTGTAAGAAGAAAGGACACAAGCGCGAGGAGTGCTAGTATCTAAAACCTCATCTCTGGCCAAAGGGAAGGTGAGACGGTGGCTTTGTCAGAGGGGGAGATCGGCGACAAAATCATGTAAAGAGTACAGAGAATACGGGTTACTTTGCGAGAAAGGAAAAAGGAGATATGAGTATAAACGAGGCTGAGAAAGAAATAAAGGATGAGATAGATATGGATCAGATGAGGCAACTATATACGTAATTACGTGATGTTTCAAGGAAAAACTCAAAAAACTTCTAGCATGATTACAAACTTTACTCAAAATTCTTTAAATTCCAAATGAATTCTTGATTAAGGTTCAACTGATCACATAATTAAAAATAAAATCTTACTCAATAATTACAAAAGAATTGAGACTAAACAATTTGTAATCGTTACAAATGATGGGAAAATGAGAATTTTAGGAAATTGTGCAATTAGTCTCCTTTTAAGGAAAATTTCAAATGTTTTGAATGTGGAGAATCGTATATCTAACTTGTTATTTATTAGTAAAATCACACGAGACTTAAATTGTAAAATTACATTTACATCCAAAAATGTGAATTTTTAAGAATTGATAACGAAGAATATCATTGGTGAAGGTTTTTTAGAAAATAGGTTTTATATTCTGAGCGAAGAAGAATGCAACTTCAATATTAAAAAAGAAGAATTAGTCACTATTTGGCATAAAAGAATTGGACATCATTCCGATAAGATTTTGAAATGTATTTTTTATTTCAAACAATTAGATTATAGTAGTTGTGAATTTGCAAATTAGGAAAACTAACAAGGTTACCATTTAGTTTATCCAATTATAAAAGCAAAAAACCTTTTGAGTTAATAAATTTTGATGTTTGGGGCCCCACTCCAATTAAGTCATTTAATGGTTATAAATACTTTGTTATATTTATATATGATTTTTCAAGAACTATATGGTTACACTTGTTAAAAAATAAAGGTTAAGTATTTTCTTAATTTCAAGAATTTTATAATTTTGTAGAAAATTAATATGATGCAAAGATTAAAAAATTTAGAAGTGATAATGGAACAAAATTTGTAAATCAAATTTCACAATTTTTTCCAAGCAAAAAGGAATTTTACATCAAACAACTTGTATTTACACACCCCAACAAAATGGTGCGTCGAAAGGAAAAAATCGATATTTACTTGAAGTAAAAGAGTACTTTTGTTTCAAAACAATGTTCCAATAATTTTTTGGTCAGATGTCGTTTTCACTGTTGATATTTAATTAATAGATTGCGATAATTATTAAATCATCTACATATACTAGAATTATGGTTGTGAAGGTACAATAATTTTTGGAAAATAATGAGTGATTGACATTATTAATTTTAAAATCACAAGAAATTAAATAAGAGTTTAGTTTTCCATACCATGCCCGTGGATATTGCTTTAACATATAAATAAATATTTTTAACTTAAACACAAGGTTAGAATTGTTTTCTTTTTTATGAACGGGTGGAAGCGTCATATATACCTCTTCTTCAAGCGTTCCTTGGAGAAAGACATTCTTGACATCCATTTGATGTGAGATCCAATTTTGGTTTGCAACTATAAAAAATAAAATCTTAAGGATATTCATTTTGACCACGGGTGCAAATGTTTCTTAATAATCTATACCGTAGGTTTGAGTGTAACCTTTTGTCATTAATCGTGCTTTGCAAGTTAGATATACGATTCTCCATATGCAAAACATTTGAATTTTTTCTTGAAAGGAGACTAATTGAACAATTTCCTAAAATTATCATTTTTCCATCATTTGTAACGATTACAAATTGTTTAATCACAATTCTTTTATAATTATTGAGTAAGATTTTATTTTCAATTATGTGATCAGTTGAACCTTAATCAAGAATTCATTTGAAATTTAAAGAATTTTAAGTAAAATTTGTAATCATGCTAGAGGTTTTTTGAGTTTTTCCTTGAAACATCACATATAATTGCGTATATAGCTGCCTAATATGATCCATATCCATCTCATCCTTTATTCCTTTTTCTACCTTTATTTCTTTCTTAGACTCGTTAATACTCATATCTCCTTTTTCTTTTGTCGCAGAGTAACACGTTTTCTCTCTACTATTTACATGATTTTGTCGCCGATCTACCCCTCTGATGAAACTGCCTTCTCGCCTTCCCTTTGGCCAGAGATGAGGTTTTAGATACCAACACTCCTCGCGCTTGTGTCCTTCCTTCTTACAATAATCGTAGCGAATGATTGCTTGGTCTTCTCGACTTTCTGGCCTAGGGTTAGGTCTAAGGACGAATGCCTTGGCTTATTGTCAAACAGCTGGGTACTCATCACGATTCTTCTTGTCTCTTCTCTTTCAACCATCCCTACAACCTCATCAACAGATGACAGCTCACCCATGAGGAGAATTTGTGACCATACCCCCGCATAGCTTGATTCGAGGTTGGTGAGGAAGGTGAAAATTCCATCCTGCTCCTTCCTTCTTTTGATTTCATCAAGATCGACTGTGAGAGGTGAGTACACTCTAATCTCATCCTTCTTTTTTTGGATTTGGTTGGTAACAAATTGATTTTGTTGAAGTTGATGAATAAGGGAATAAGTTTTCTTTTTTTCGAACATCGTCTCGGTTTTAACCCACATATCTCGACATGTATCTAGATATGTCATGAGATAAGAGATGTGAAGTTCCATGGTTGCTAGTAACCAACTTATGACTAGATTGTCACTCTTTTTCCATTTTGAAATTTCCTTTTTTTCTTCAATTGTTGGTTGTATTGAATCTTTGCCTTTTGTTTTGATTTCTCACTCATGATATGCTCAAATTTGTGTTTACCGATAAGACCAAAAGTCACTTGACGTGCCCAAAGATGGTAATTTTTACCGTTTAGCACACCTATAAGTCTCTCAATATGTTGTGATATTTTCTGGATTTTTCGATTTTTTGTTGGATTTCTTGAACTGGTACAGTTCTTGTTTGTAGGATTGATTTGGAACAAGGTCAAGTCTGCTTTGATACCATGTTGATTTTCTCTGAATTTTTAAGAGATAATCATAAGATTGATTTTAGGCTTAATGTTCAATGTTATATTTGTACCGTAAAAAGAAGAAACTAACCATTAGAAACTAGCATATCATGGGTGAGAAATCAAAACAAAAGGCAAAGATCCAAAACAAACAACAATTAAAGAAAAAAAGGGAAATTTCAAAATAGAAAAAGAGTGACAATCTAATCATAAGTTGGTTACTAGCAACCATGGAACTTCACATCTCTTATCTCATGACATATCTACATACATGTCGAGATATGTGGGTTAAAATCGAGACGATGTTTGGAAAAAAGAAAAATTACCCCCTTATTCATCAACTTCAACAAAACCAATCTGTTACCAACCAAATCCAAAAAAAGAAGAATGAGATTAGAGTGTACCGACCTCTCACAGCCGATCTTGATGAAATCAAAAGAAGGGAGGAGCGGGATGAAATTTTCACCCTCCTCGCCAAGCTCGATTCATGCTATGAACGGGGTATGGTCACAAATTCTCCTCATGGGTGAGCTGTCATCAATTGATGAGGTTGTAGGGATGGTTGAAGGAGAAGAGACAAGAAGAATCGTGATGAGTACCCAGCTACCTGACAATCCCAAAGCCAAGGCATTCGTCCTCAAACCTAACCCTAGGCCAGAAAGTCGAGGAGACCAAGCAATCACTCGCTACGATTACTGTAAGAAGGAAGGACACGAGCGCGAGGAGTGTTGGTATCTAAAACCTCATCTCTGGCCAAAGGGAAGGCGAGAAGGCAGCTTCATCAGAGGGGTAGATCGGTGACAAAATCATGTAAAGTGTAGAGAGAAAACGGGTTACTCTGCGACAAAAGAAAAAAAAGATATGAGTATAAACGAGCCTAAGAAAGAAATAAAGGGTGAGATGGATATGGATCAAATGAGGCAGCTATATACGCAATTATCTGTGATGTTTTAAGAAAAAACTCAAAAAACCACTAGCATGATTACAAATTTTACTCAAAACTCTTTAAATTCCAAATGAATTCTTGATTAAGGTTCAACTGATCACATAATTGAAAATAAAATCTTACTCAATAATTACAAAAGAATTGAGACTAAATAATTTGTAATTGTTAAAAATGATGGAAAAATGAGAATTTTAGGAAATTGTTCAATTAGTTTCCTTTCAAGAAAAATTTCAAATGTTTTGCATGTGGAGAATCGTATATCTAACTTGTTATCCATTAGTAAAATCACACGAGACTTAAATTGTGAAATTACATTTACATCCAAAAATGTGATTTTTTAGGAATTTATAACGAAGAATATCATTGGTGAATGTCTTTTAGAAAATAGGCTTTATATTCTGAGTGAAGAAGAATGCAACTTCAATATTAAAAAAGAAGAAGAATTAGGCACTAGCATAAAAGAATTGGACATTCTTCCGATAAGATTTTGAAATGTATTTTTTATTTCAAATAATTAGATTGTAGTAGTTGTGAATTTGCAAATTAGAAAAACACACAAGATTAACATTTCGTTTATCCAATTGTAAAAGCAAAAAACCTTTTGAGTTAATAAATTCTGATGTTTGAGGCCCCGCTCTAATTTAGTCATTTAATGGTTATAAATACTTTGTTATATTTATAGATGATTTTTCAAGAATTATATGTTACACTTGTTAAAAAATAAAGGTGAAGTATTTTCTTAATTTCAAGAATTTTATAATTTTGTAGAAAATCAATATGACGCAAAGATTAAAAAATTTAAAAGTGATAATGGAACAGAATTTGTAAATCAAAATTTTACAATTTTTTTCGAGCAAAAAGGAATTTTACATCAAACAACTTGTATTTACACACCCCAACAAAATGGTGCGTCGAAAGGAAAAAATCGACATTTACTTGAAATAATAGAGTACTTTTGTTTCAAAAGAATGTTCTAATAATTTTTTGGTCGGATGTCCTTCTCACTGTTGATATTTAATTAATAGATTACGAAGTATCAATTTGAATTTCAAAAGCTTACAATAAATTCTCTATCAAGAAAAACTCAACATCTGTCATTTAAGGGTATTTGGATCACAAAAATAAACAACACAAGTTAGATTATACATCAATCAAAGCTATTTTCTTGGGAGATTCATCTAAAAAAAGGGGTTATAAATGCTATGATCCGGTTAACAAAAAACATTACATTTCAAGAGATGTAACATTCTAAGAAAATGAGTCATATTACAAAACACTATAAAAGAATAACCAAGAGAAACCAAATGAATTTACATTTCCATTTTTTTTACTCCGAAAAAGGTAATACGGTAGTAGAAAATGAAAATGAAATTATCAATAACAATGAATAGGAAGAAACTTTTCAAAGTGAGGGGGAAGATGGTACTACCGAAATACATTGAGAAGGTCTAATCGAACTCCACAACTTACAACTAGATTACGGGATTTTGTAACAAATGAGGTAAAATATTCTATCCAAAATTATTTATCTTATGAAAATGTTACACTCCAATATAAGACTTATTTAACCTTAGTTTCCAAAGAAAAGGAGCCAAATAACTATGAGAAAATAATAGGCTAACTAGTATGGTGCAAAGCAATGGAAGAGGAACTTCGAACACTCGAAAAAAATGAAACTTGGGCAGTCGTACAACTACCCGAAGGAAAGAAACCCGTAAGATGTAAATGGGTCTTTAAGATTAAGTTTAATAGTGATGGTACTATTTAAAAGTACAAAGCACAATTAATGACAAAAGGTTACACTCAAACCTACGGTATAGATTATTAAGAGACATTTGCACCCGTGGTCAAAATGAATACCGTTAATATTTTATTTTTTATAGCTGCAAACCAAAATTGGATCTTACATCAAATGGATGTCAAGAATGTCTTTCTCCAAAGAACGTTTGAAGAAGAGGTATATATGACGCTTCCACCCGGTCATAAAAAAGAAAACAATTTTAACCTTGTGTTTAGGTTAAAAATATTTATTTATAGGCTAAAGCAATATCAACGGGCATGGTATGGAAAACTAAACTCTTATTTAATTTCTTGTGATTTTAAAATTAGTAATACTAATCACTCATTATTTTCCAAAAATTATGGTACCTTTCACAAAAAAAAATACACTTGACCTATTGAAAGAAACTAGTAAATTAAGGAGTAAACAGATATCTACACCAATAGATAGTAAATGCAAATTAAATATTTAGGATGACGAACTTTTAGAAGACATAAGCCAATTTCAAAGACTTGTATGAAAATTAATTTATTTAAAGGTAACTCGACTAGACATTTTTTTTTCGGTAAGTCAAATTAGTAAATTTATGCATGCACCTAGAACACCACATTGAGAGGCTATACATAGAATTTTAATATATTTAATAGGGACACCCAATAAAAGAATTCTCATGAAACGTAATAATTTTAACGAAGTGTGTGGCTACTATAATACAGATTAGGCCAATAGCTTTGATGGTTTTTACAAATTTGTAGGAGTAAATTTAGTCACATGAAAAAGCAAGAAACAAAATGTTGTGATACGATCAAGCGTCGAGGCAGAATATCGAGTCATGGCATCAACCTCAAGCGAACTAACTTGGATCAAACTTCTTTTGGATATCGAAATTAAAATTCAAGAACCAATGAAGATGTTTTGCGATAACTAAGAGACGCGACATATAGCATCCAATCCGGTGTTTCACGAGAGAACAAAACACATCGAAGTGGATTGCCACTTCATTCGAGAAAAAATTCAAGCAAAGGAAATTGAAACTTCATTTGTGAGAAGTGAAAAACAATTGGCGGACATCTTCACCAAAGGTTTAGATCCGAATCATTTGAAGAAAATTTAAGCAAGTTAGAATTGATCGATATCTACACGCTTAACTTAAAGGAGAGTGTTAGAGAATAATTAGAATTCTAACGGCTAGTTTCTTTTTTTTACTGTATAAATATAATATTGAACATTAAACCTAAAATCAATCTTATTACTATCTCTTAAAAATTCAAAAAAAATCAAAAATTAAACTACAGACACCTTTATGATACCACTTAATAATGTTCCTGGCTAGAATCTTAGCCAGCAATATTATGTGAAATAGTAATGCATATTAACACAGCTATACATATATACATTGCTATTAAGATATAGACAGGCGCGTAGCCTCTAGTTTACCTACCATCAATCTAAATTCAAACACGAAAAACTCTACTAATTTTGGAAATTCATACACTAATTTCAATCGTTTATCGACTTCCACACTAATTTTGTAGGAGTAACTCTAAGATAATTCAAATTTGCATAAGCTAACACCAAACTTCAATTATTCTAAAAAAAAATCAATCCTCGTATACTCTCCAAACATCTCAATCAAGTAAAGATACAAAAACAGTGCGAAAACTAACGAAATTAACAGAGAACGAGTCGGATCTGAGTGAGAACTTACATCTCGGAATTGAAGGAGACCGAGTTCGCCGAGATATGAGATGGCACGATGAGCAGATTCGACCGGAATAATAAGCTGGACGAACGTCATCTTCTCGGACCTCATCAGATCCATTGATGATAAGTTGTCTAAAAATTATTCTGCTCTATTCTTTTTTTTCTTGGCAACCAAACAGAAAATGCTAAACTCGATTAGGATCTGAGAGTGTTTAATATCTGGATTTGTCGCTATGTCTCTCTCTACCTTCGTTACAAGCAGTAGTGTGAGAGAGAGTGTGTTTTACTGTTCTTTACGTTATTTGGAAACTTTGAGTTTCAGTTTTTCATCCATGTCTTTTCTTTAGCAACTGCCACTTCAATAGGGGGACTAGGCATCATTCTCAATGCTATACTGAATTTCTTCTGAACAAATTTAATAAAAATAATAATTATTATTATAAATAATTTATTTATGAAATAGCATTTAAATTTGGAAATAACATTTACAGGTTGGTCGAAGTGTAATGTTATTTAAAAAAAGAATTTACAAAATATTTTAATATTTATACCTAACTTATATATTTTTGTAAAATATATAATTTCTAAAATTTTATATCAAACATAATATAAATAAATTATATTTATTTAATATTAAATTTAATCGAATTTAACAATTTTTAATATTATTATGACGTTATTTTTAAAATAAATCTACAAATATACAACCAAATTATTATATTTATATAGTTTATATTTTTAAACTAATTTTTTTCTCATTTCTAATATGGAATTAGAAAAAATTATGTCATTAAGTAAGTTTTATATTCATTTGTCTTTAAAAAAATCTTTAAAATTTATTATTCATCATCTTATTCGCTAAGTTTTAAGCTAATAATCTTTGAATGAAATTTTTTATAATGAACAATCCACAGCCAGATTAAAACTCCTGTAAACACTTCTTTATGTTCCTCAATTCTATCATTTAAAAACATCTATACAAACACTTTTTAGATCAAATTAGGTTTTGAAGTTTAACTGACATACAGATCATTAAAAATCAAAATCTAAACTCTTGGAGTGAAATAAATATATAGATAATTTCAAATTGAGACTCAAAATGATTATGAAATGTTAACTAGTATAGATTTTCACCAAAATATAACAACTTTTTGGAAAAAGTTTGATTCTTTTTGAAAAATTAAATAATATAACAATAGAGTAAAAAATTAAGAGAAAAAATAAAGGATTTGATCAGATAAAATAATACAATGAGAATAAAGACTTGAGCATGAGTAAAACCATATTTCAAATTATGAAAATTGAAGAGACGTGAAACCACAACCTTAAAAGCGGTGCATAGTGATAATTTGTAATGATTTGGATATATTTTTAAATGATAAGAGTTCAGGAAGAGGAAGATGTATTTGGAATTGTTTTTATCTTGTGATGATTTATTCATTATCAAAATTTGTCATTAGATAGATACTTGCTAAAAAAAATTGGTGAAAAGACAACAATGTAAAGTAAATATTTTTTAACATCATAAATGATGAAAAAATGATATAATTGTATTAGTAAAACATTTTTTAGTTCGATGTATAAGTAAAATAAAATTTAGTTGATAATTTATTGATATATTTATAGTTTTATTCTTTATTTTTGTCGTTATAAGTTGTATGGATGTTGTATTGTGTAATTTTTTTTTAAAAAATGTTAATGATATTTTCACATTTATTTTGTTATTGTCATAATAAAAACATTTGAATTATACTCTTATTCCTATAATTAATTACATTTTATCATTATTATTTTTTGAAAAAATTATTATCCATAAAGACTAATTGTAATAATATCTTTACTTTTTTATTTAAGTTAGTATCACTTGTTTATCACAGATGATATAATTGAAATTAATATGATAGATAATTATTGATTAAAATAGTAAAAATTATTTTTTTAATTTATAATTAACTATCACATCAATTATATTTTCAAAAAGAATAATTGTAATAATATGATTATTATTTTTATTTAAGTTAGAGCACCTACTTATTATAAATTATGATATAATTATAATTGATATTATAGATAATTATTAATTAAAATAATAAACATTATTTTTTTAATTTATAATTAATTACTATATTAAGATTATAATTTATAACAAATAGTATTTTTATTTAAGTTAACCAGTATCCAACAAACCTAAATATAAATTATGAACGCATAGACTACGTTGTATTAATGATATGACATATAAACTAATATACATTCTCACTTTTCTTCTTTTTTTAAGGAAAAAGTACTCTCTCTTTTTTAATAAAAAAAGATAAATATTATATAAAAAATATTTAAATTTGATCTATTGTAATAAGAATTAAGAGTTATATTTACTAAATTATAAATTAATTTTAATTTTAATTTTAATTTTAATAAAAGAAAATTTTAATTAAATTTTAATAAGTAACATCCTATATTAAATGATTAACATTTCTTTAGTCATACACTAATATTTAAGTAAGAATTTGATTTTTTTAATATTTATTTATTATTAAAAGTTATAGTTATTGATCATATTTTAAAAGAATTTACTTTTAATATATATGATATAAAAAAGTCTAATATTTAATGCTATGCTTTTAAAAAAAAGCACTTTAATCATTTTAAAAGTAAATATATATATATATATATAGTGGAGCTTAGGCAGGTATAAAATAGGTATTTTAGGTAATTCCCATCCTTCTTCTTCTTTTCTTTATTATTTATATATATATATATATATAGTGGAGCTTAGGCAGGTATAAAATAGGTATTTTAGGTAATTCCTATCCTTCCTCTTCTTTTCTTTATTATTTCAACACCATTTTCACCTTTTCAACGTCATTACAACCCCTGAATTCTCTCTGATTTATTACCTGTCTTTCTCAAACTCACCAACTTGTTTTCTATCCTTTCGTCACCTCAAGTTGGCGAGGTGAGGAAGATCGGTAATATCTTCGGATATAATATAAGGATTATAATGGTGTTAAAATAGTGTAATGATTTTAAAATGATATAAAAAGGATAGGATATATCTATTTTATCCTATCCGAAAAGTTATAATGCTTATTTTGTCCGTTAGTAAAGTAATTTTTTTTTTTTTTGTAAAAATATAAGTATTAAATAATTTATATATATATATATTATAGACATTAAAAAACTCACTTCAAAATGTTAGAAAAAATTAATGAATCGAAGTAAACATACATCTGAAGTGAAATTAAAAATAATAAAAATAAAATGATACAATTTTTTACGTGAAAAAACTCCCGAATAAATCGGGATAAAAAAAATTACGGATAAATATAAGTGGATTTTACTATTGTAAAATAAGGATTACAATATCTTCTCTCTAGCTATAATGAGATAACAATTATAATCTATATTGTAATAAAAGAAATAATTCTATCACAAAATAGGAAAAATATTACTTATAAAGAAAAATAATTTTTTCTCTCTAAATAGTAACTGAGAAAATAATTCTCACAAAAACTTTCTCTGTCTTTCTTATGAATACTCTCTAATTCAGTTACTTTTATATCTTGTAAAAATGAAACAAGATATTTATAGGCAACATCCTTGAAGAACTTGTGTAGCAAAGATTCCATGTTCATCTTCATATTTAATGAACAAGAAATTTGTGCTTTAATAATAACCTTTATTAAATTCATTTTTTCCTACTTCGTACATTAGCAAAATATAATATTAAACCAAGAAAGTGATTTTACCACTAAACAAGGCTATTAATTATCATATTTTCTCACTTAAAGTCACTTACGTAATCCTTCCATCCTTCCTCACTTATCAAATCCATACTTGCTTACATTTTCGCTAGGCCACATGAGAATCTACACCATTTAAACTTGTCAGCATTGATTGACTTGGTCATAACATCTGCTAGGTTCTTGTCGGTATAAATCTTCTGCATATCCACACTATTTTCTTCCACTACTTCTCGAACAAAGTGATATTGAACCCTTATATGATTTGTCCATGAATGAAAAGTTGGATTCCTTGCAATGTGTAAAGCACTCTAACTATCACAAGTGCTTCTTTACAAGTTTTGTGTAAATGCGATGTATTCTGCTTCCGTTGTAGATAGAGCTACAACTGATTGCAGTTTAGATACCTATCTTACAGCTCATTTTGCAAGTGTAAACATATAACCTGTAATAAACTTGCTTTTATTGAGATCCCCTACAAAATCTGAATCAACATAGTCTCTGACAGTAAAATATGATCCCCTGTAACATAATGCATTTTTGAGGTTCCTCTTTTGTATCTCATAACCCTCTTCACAACATTCTAATGCTTTCCTCCAAGATTCGCCATAAACCGACTAACTACTCCCACTGCTTGTGTAATGTCTAGTCTCGTACATATCATGGAAAACATTAAACTTCCCACTACTAATGCATACGATACTCGAGACATCTCTCTCCTCTCTACTTTATTGCTAAGACATATACTTGAGGATAACTTAAAATTAATAGGAAGTAGGGTAGAAATTGGCTTACTATCTTACATGTTAAAGCGTCACAAGATCTTGTTGAAGTAATTCTTCTAAGAAAGCCAATCCTCATGTTATTTATGTCTTGGTGAATCTGCATCCCTAGAATCTTATTTGTTGGTCCCAAGTTTTTCATATCAAACTCCCTAGTCAACTGTGCCTTAAATTCTTGGATTTGATCTTTGTTGGGGCCTACTACCAACATGTCATCCACATATAACAACAAGATAATAAAATTATTATCACCATCAAACCTTTTGAAGTATGTACAATGGTCTAAACTGAGTCTATTGTATCCAAGGCTAATAATGAAGGAATCAAATCTCTTGTACAAACACATCGGCACTTGTTTAAGGTCGTATAGAGATTTGTTCAACCTACAAACCAAGTTCTCCTTTCCGGTTTTAGAAAAATCTTCTGGTTGGAGCATATAGATTTCTTCTTTAAAATCTTCATGAAGAAATGCAGTTTTCACATCTAACTGCTCCAAATGTAAGTCAAACATAGCACACATAACACACATATCCAGGACTATTATGATTGTTGTAAGCTGAACTATTGGGGAAAATATCTCGTTGAAATCGATAACTTCTTTTTGAGCGAATCATTTTACCACCAATCTTGCATGAAACTGTTTCACTTGATCATTGTTATCCTGCTTGATCTTGTAGACCCATTTGTTACCTATGGCTTTTCCCCCATATGGAAATGGTACCAATTCCTAAGTCTTATTCTTGTGTAGAGTTTTCAATCTTTTTATGTATTGCTGCCATCCATAAAGACACACTTGAGCTACTTGTGGTTTCTTGGAAAGTTGAAGGGATCTCTGTCCTCCGTTAAAAGATAGTATGCAACATTGCTCTCCGTAACATACTTCGAATGCCAAGCTAGCGACCTTCTCTCACAAGTTAATCGATGAGCTTCTGAAGCCTTAGACTCGATTGGTTCTTGTACCTCATGCTCTAGTATTGCTTCAGTAGAAATTGAGTTTCTTATACCAGATTATTTTCCACCTATATTATTGTAGTCTCTGAAACCTTTTTTGACGTGTTATTGTCTCCATCTATTTGTAGTAGTTGATCTTCTGGAAAGATCACATCCCTACTAACAATAACCTTACGGGTAATGGGATCCCACAAGCAATACCTATTCATTCCGTCAACATACCCAAAAGAATATACACTTCATAGATTTTAGATTCAACTTCGTTCTTACTTGGATATTGTACATCACATACGTAGGACGTCCAAAAGAATGTAAAGTAGAATAGTCTGTTGGCTCACCAGTCCATATCTTCATCAGTGTCTTTAAATCAATTGTTGTTGATGACAATCGATTTATCACATAACAAGCGGTTTTGGATACTTCTGCCCAAAAAGAGTTGGATTGACCTACAGTCTTCAACATAGCTCTCATCCTTTTTGTAAGAGTTCTATTCATCCGCTCTGCTACTCCATTTTGTCGAGGCGTGTATGTGATTATGAATTGTCGTTTAATACCTTCCCGCTTGCAAAGAGCAAGAAACGTGTCGACTGTTTACGCTCTTCCATTATTTGTCATTAAGCACTTAATCTTTTTCCCATATTGAAATTCCACCCACACTTTGAAATCTTTGAATACCAAAAATACATTTGACTTCTTCTTGATTGGATACACCCAACATCTCCTGGAATAATCATCAATAAAAGACACAAAATACTTTTCTCTTCCTAGGGACATTTCTAGTGACTCCCACATATTATAATGAATCAAGTCTAGAATACATTTACTCTTAGCATCAGATCTATTAAAATTTAATCTATGTTATTTACTTATAACACAATGCTCACAAAAAGGTAAATTTATCGATTTGAGCCCTGAAAGTAGCTTTTTGTTGGAGAGAATCTTCAAACCTCATTTTGACATGTGACATAGTTTAAGATACCACATCTTCGTAGACTCTTTTCCCTTGTTGATTGACGTGACATACACATCAACTTCCTGCAGTGTTTCTCCTTTTAGCATGAATAGATTGTATCGATCTTTTCTGCCTTCATAACCACAAGTGTGCCTTAACAATTTTCATGATCCCATTTTTATATAGGTCTTGCATCCAAGACTATCCATTTTACCTAAAGAAAATAGATTCTTCCTCAGGCCTTTCACATGTCGTACCTCCTTAATAGTGTGAACTGTATCATCAAACATCTTTATCTTGATAGTACCAATACCAGCGATCTTCAAATCATGATCATCGCCTATGTGTACAAAACCTCCCGAGATTGGTTCATATTTATGAAACCATTCTCTCTGAGATGTCATGTGACATGTTGCTCCTGAGTCTAATAACCAGATATCAACGAACTACTTTCTCCCTTCAACTGTGGTTATTGCAATTGTAGATAACTTCACCATCATCTGAGGCACTTGCCACATTCCCTTGAGCATTTGATGACTCAGGGACTCCACTATTCTTCTTGACATGCCATTTCTTGCTATAGTTTTAGCACTTGAAATTCTCCTTACTTCTTGATTTCGATCTACCATGATTCTAACTCCCACTAGGGCCACGTTTCATTGATCTTCCTCTCGTCATCGTCAAAGCTTCTGCTTGTTTGTCTTCTTTATTTTTGTGCTTGGTTTCTTCTTCTAAAATAGTGGCTACAATTTCATCGAAGACTAGATAGTCTGTGAGGATGTTGTTAGTCAGGTTGATGATGAGTTGATTGTACGAGTCACGTAGACTTTGTAGTAGAAGTTCTGCACGTTCAAATGTCTCTATTGTGTAACCCATTGATATAAGTTATGAAAATAGAGTATTCAAAATATTGATGTGGTCGGTCACCGATGTGGATTTCATCATTCAAATAGTGTACAATCTCCTATTTAAAAAGATCTTATTATGCAATGACTTAGCCTTGTATAGTCTTATTAGAGTGTCCCAAATCTCCTTCGTAGTCTTCTTTTCTACCACACTAGATAACACTCCATTGGCTAGTGCTAAGTGCAGATCGACAATTGTATTATCGTCCATCTTGTTCCACTTGCTGTCATTAGTGATTTTTGTGGGCTTTTCTCCAATTGTTGTCACACAATTATATTTCCTCAAAATTTCATTAATCTTCATTTTTCACAACAAGAAATTACTCTCGTTGAACTTCTCAACATCGAACTTAGTCATAGTCGACATCTCGTTCACAACGATATACTTCACACCTCTCAACCAATTTGCTCTAATACCACTGTTAGAAAAAAAAAATGGGTCGAAGCTAACACACAATTGAAGTGAAATTAAGAATGATAAAAATAAAATAGACACAGATATTTTACGTGAAAAAACCTTCTAACAAAGTGGGGTAAAAAAACTACAGACAAATATAAGAGAATTTCACTATTATAAAATAAGAATTACAATAACTTATCTTTAGTTACAATGAGATAATAATTTTAATCTCTATTATAATAGGAGAAATAACTCTTTCATAAAATAGAAAAAAAATATTACTTACAAAGAAGGAACAAATTTTTCCTCTATAAGTAATAATTGAGAAGATAACTCTCACAAAGATTTTGTCCATACTAAGAACTTAGGATAATAAATACTTCATGTTTATCTCTACAAGAAATTAATTGTATAATAACAATCTTAATTAAATGTCTTTCATTTTTACTATTTTTACTATTTCTTATGTTAACAAAATATAATATTAAATCAAAAAATTAACTTTATAATTAAAAAATATTATCAATTATCATACAAAATATAATTAATAAATAATTTTTTTAATAAAATATAGATATTAAAAAAATACCAAACCCATGGATAAACCGAACAAGATAACGTTACGCCTGCCTAAAAGATGCGAACTTAGATTTAATTATTTATTTTTTCTTTCTTATGAAGTAAGAAACTTGGAGGTTGGAAGTGGTGTTCAGAATCCACCACAAAATTCTACTAATTCTAATTTTCTTGCTCCGGATACGCAACAAATATATAAAAAAGATGTAGAAAAAAATTAATTTTGTTGCATAAAGTATCTTAGATAAAAGGAAAAGAAATACACTAGCTAAGGTAAAATATACAAGGGTGAGTTATCCACATAATATTTTTATTGTGTTCATATCACATTTAATTTAAATTTTTAAAATTGATAATCATCCATATAAAAGAAATATATTAAAAATAAAAAAAATATTTTTATTAATTTTTAAATTATATATTAAATGTGACTTACACTTAACAAAAATAATATGAAAATAACCCTATTTAATATACAAAAATTTACTAATCTTTTATTAAGGTATTATAAATCACCTAATTATAAAAATATATATCAAAAATTTAAAAATAAAATACGTGAATATATATGTATGTATTTTTTTAAGTTATTATATATTTACTAGATCAATTATAATCCATAAAATATAAACTTTGATAAGTTTAATATATAAAAATTGATTTAAAAACACATAATAACTCAATATATATGTATATTTATATGTTTTATTTATAATGTATTTTTTTCATTTTTTACTTTTTCTCTCTCCCTTTTTACTGTATATTATTTATTAAAACAAATTATTACGTATATTAATTTAAGTATTATGATTTAATTTATTATACTAATAAGTTATTTTATAGTTATACATATTTAATTTTATTATTTAATTAATATGTGTATATAACACCACTGAAACCAAATATAGCCTGTAACATTTAAGCATGGGATCCATAATTTTTAAGATTCCATTACAATTTTTAAATTTAATAATATTTAGCTTGGTTTTACATGTGATTTAAAGTAAACAATTTTTCCATTACAATTTATTGTTTAAAGATTTACTTTTTAGTGATTAAACTGTCTTATGCACGTTAAGTTGGGGTCTTATTTAATATATATATATTATACGATCGTTTAATTAAAAATAAATAAATGAATATTATTAAAGAAAAGGACAATGCAGCTACAAGTGACAGATTAGCAGGAGGGGTTTTGTCTGCTAAAGGACAGACTAATGAGGACTTCATTAGCAAAAGGAGAGAATATGGAGGGACTGGACCGGAGGGCTTCATTAGCAAAAAGACAGAATATGGAGGGCTTCATTAGCAAAAAGACAGAATAGGGACGAGAATATTTATAGAGATTTTTTAATTTTTTTTTACTAATTTTCCTAAACCATCGAAAATTTATCAAAAATTCATAACTTTACAATATTCTTATAACATAATTTATTAAAATTAAAATTTTATAATATTTTCAATAATCATTATTAGCAAAGTTTTGATTATCATTACTTACAGTACACCTGAGTTCTAATTACCCATTTTAATAACAACAATTGTCGTTCATGATTTATGAAATATAGTAGGTTAATTCTATATGTATTTTTATATATATTATAATCCAAAAATCATCACATATATCTTTATATCTAATTATATTTTATACGTAATATATTAAATATGTATCCATAATTATATATAATATGTTATGCATAATCAAATAAAATTGCACAAATATTAGCGTGATTACTAGTAGTGATTGTTATAGATATGATAAGGTATGAAATTGATTTTATTTTACTTAAGTTATAAAAATATTTTTTTAATTTTTTTTTATTAAATAAGTTGGTATAAAATTATAAATTTGGGATGAATTATTGTTAATTAATTATTTTTTCAAAAATTAAGTTATTTTGGTAAAAAATTGTAATAAAAAATGCAAAATAAAGTATGTGTTTGCTAATATATAATAAGAATTAATAGGAATAAAAATAACATGAATTAGTACGGAGAGAAAATAAATTACAAAACTCATTCTCTTTATTTATATTTATTAAAGAATGATAAATTATAATCTATTATGTAATTCATTAATTTAAAAAGGCTAAAAAATATAATAATAAAAAATTATAATTATATATTGTGAATTTGAAAAAGATGAGTAATATAAGCTAGAGTAGAAAAATAATCAATATAAGTGACTCTAAAATTTAAGAGTTTCTTATTTCACTTCCACCTTATTTTTAAAAATAAATAAAAGAAAGAAATTAAGAGATTCTCTTTCACCTCATCTGATTTCTTTGTAAGTAAATACATCTTATTTGTGCAACTCTAGCTGTAGTTCGTAACAAAAATAATTAATTTTTTATAATATTAAAATATATCTTATATACGTAACAATATAAATGCTAAAACATTATAAATTTATCAAAATTAAAACAAAAATGTAAATATAATAAAATTTATTTATTATTTATGTGTCACGTTTACATGTTAATAAAATTCAAATAAAATATATTAATAGAAGATATAAACATACTTAGAAAATTTGAATTTTTTTTCTCTCTTATTATTCTCCATCACCATATTAATTAGTAAGAAAATTATTATATCATTATGAATAATTAAACGACAAATCACAAAGAAACTATTTTAAACCACAAGAGACTTATGCAAGGAAATCTTTTCTTCTCTAATCTATTTTTCATTTGTGGTTATTCAAGTACAAGAGAGTAAATTTGTTCATGTGATCTAGACAGATAAATAGAATAGGATCCTTTATCTTATGTATTGTTTTTGCAAATGGTTCTTTAATATTTTGTAAAGCATTAATTAAGGAGATTTTTTTTTATTAAAATGATTCTAGCTACTTACATGGTTTCATCAGAATTTATTATTATTATTTTCATCACCGATGCATAAATTTTATGAGACAAATAGTGCAAAATATATTGAAAATCTAACAAATTGGAAGAATGAATAAGTCCTTGGGTATGCTTTCATTGGTAAGTCAAACTAAGACATAAATTTTCAAGTTTATTCGTGATAAAGTACAAAACAAATTTCAAGTATAAACAATTTCTATCATCAGGTGGGAGAGAAATTTTATTAAAATCAATTTCTTTGACTATATTTAGCTATGTTGTGTTTTTTCACCTAATTTAAGTCACTTTGCAATGATATCGACTATTTAATAACTAGGTTTTGGTGAAATGGTTCAGATCACAAGAACACAATGCATTGAAAGAGTTGAAAATAATTACAAAAGCCAAAAGATGAGGGAAGAATATGATTTAAAGACTTGAGATTATTTAACCTTACATTGTTAGCCAAATAAGGGTGACGTCTTCTTACTAATGATATATCTTTGTTGACAAAATTAATGAGACATGAGCATTATAGAAAATAATTCTTAATGAAAGCTAATGATATAATGCCTTTTGGGCTTGGATAGGCATTGTGGAAGTAAGAAAGGTGTTGATAGATGGTTTGAGATGACAATCAAGAAAAAATAGCTTTATTCTAATTTGGGAACAATCTTTGATACTTATACTAAGATTGTTTAAATCTTTTTCTCCTAAAGTACCACAATTAAACTTTATTGGTGATGTTTTAGATAATAGGTTAAAACCAAAGTTTAATTAAAAAAATATTTTATTAATGATACTAAAGTTATTTTGGAAGATCTAGTACTTGACACACTTTTTTTCCCTTTAGTAAAAATGATTTTTAGAATGTGAGTTCTAGATATAAAATTATTTTACTAGAGGTGGAAGGCGTATGAAATTTCATTAAAAGGAAAGTTAAATTTTTAAAATAAGAACTATAGTTTTTGAAAAAATGATTTGATTATTTAAACTTCCTAACAAGGTTAAGACTTTCACTTGGTAACGTGCCCATAACCTTTTGACCACCAATTTAAACCTAATATGTAAGGGTATGCAAATAAATTCTTTATATTAATTGTGTAACTAGGAGAAAGAGAATATCGAGTGTATTTTTTTAAAATGTAAATTATTTACCGAGATCTTTTCTAAATTGATTATTAGTGAAGATTTAGCTCACACGTATTCTTTATATGTAAAATTAAAGAAAAACCTTATGGAAGCAATAAGATAACAAGCTAAAGAGAATGTTTCTTGGAATAAGTGAGTAACCTTTTGATAAAAAATTAGAAAAATATGAAATATAAAAATATTTTTAAATAAACCAAATCAATTAAAAAAATTATATTATTAATCAATATGTATACAAATAACTCAATTATAATTTAATATAATATGTGTTACATATTTATTATTGAATGTTTACATACATGAGATCATGTTTTTGGTTTATCAAGATTATTTCATCTTTAGTCTTTAAAAACCTTTGATTATAACTCAGAATTCTATTTGTAAATTTTTTTATGTTTAAATGAATATCTTATAGTAAAAAAAAAATGATGAATAATATAAGATTATTTAATTGACGGTAATATTATTGTTTTAACTTTATTTATTTTTCAAGTTTCATTAACTGTGCTGATGATTCGTATAATAACATGTCCACAACCAGATGATAATTTATCAGAAAATAATAATATTAAAAAAAAGGGGTAGAGAGAGACAGAGAGTAGACCCCCAAGTGATTTGAGGAAAAAACGGTTCCAGAAAAAAACAAAACTAAAAAATACTTTTTATAAGGCGTTCACCAAATTTTACTAGCGCCGTTTTCTTCCTCTTCTTCGTACTCTGTGACCTGTCATATCCTGAACCGCTTCCCATTTCTCTCACGGGCCTCTCCAATTTCAACACACGTGTCATGACGACGGTGTACTCAGCTCGATCTCCGACGATGAGTCCTCTAAACCGCCATGCAATCTACAAACCCTCATCGTCCGATCGATCACTCAAAGCCATTCTTACGATTTCCAGGCCACAATTGATACGATGCCGTAGCCTCGGGGTTTTGTCTTTGCGCGCAGAAAATACTAGCAACGGTCATAACCAGCTCGCTAAAGGTGCTCTGGAATTGCAGGGTGTCTTTGACGATTTATCTGACGACGTTGTTTTGAAAGACTTGAGTACACTTCCAAGTAGAGCTCTTCAATTGTTTTTTATCAATTTGGTTTTCCATTTCGGTTTCTCATTTTGCAGTTTGGTTGATCCATAATTTTATAGATTTGCATTTTTTTTTGGTTATTTCAGAGCCTTTGTCTTCCGTTGAACTCTCCAATCCAGATACTGCCGGGTCTCGTCTTCGAGTTGCATATCAGGTAGCCTTAAGAATGATTATGTCGTAAGTATGTATCTATGGGGTACTGATAGTTTGGATAATTCATATTTCTGGGTCTGCTCCTGTAACATTTTTGTGTTTCTGGTACGAATGGGATTGATTATAACTGATGTGGATAAATGTTCAAATAAACAGGGGGTTCGTGGGGCATACAGTGAGTCGGCTGCGAAAAAAGCTTACCCAAATTGTGAAGCAGTGCCTTGTGAACAATTCGATACAACTTTTGAAGTGATTATTTGAACCCTATATAGTTTTTATGGTATTTTTTCCATTTTTTTACTGATAGCCTACATTTGATATTTCTCTTGTATTTGAGTCGAACGGTAGATTTTCAAGATTTTTAGTTTGTTGCTATAATAGAATAAAAATTATGGATAAATTGCCCTAAGATTAGGGAGAATCAGAAAGGGTATTTTATGAATAGTCTTTTTCATGTTCCTGATTAAGGTATTGATCATACTCAGCATTGTATTGTCAAGTCTAGAGATTTTAACCATGGATAAAATTGCATCTTTTTCTTCGTCTCTGCTCTGTATATTTTATGGAGTAATTTTTGTTGTATCTTTACGAAAATAGTGCCAATGTATTGTGGCCAAGAAAGTAATATCTATTCTTTGTTAAGCAGTGACATAATAAGTTTTCGTTCTCTTTTATTTTTATCTTTTTGCAGGCTGTTGAACGGTGGCTTGTGCACAGAGCAGTTTTACCAATTGAGAATTCACTGGGTGGAAGCATCCACAGAAACTATGACCTTTTACTCCGACATAGGCTGCATATAGTAGGAGAAGTAAAATTTGCAGTGAGGCATTGCTTGCTAGCCAATCATGATGTTAAACTCGAAGACCTGAAAAGAGTTATTAGCCATCCTCAGGTATATTTTTGTTGTTCACCCCCCGCAAAATGAAAGATGGACAAAGAATTAATGATGAGCTCATATTAATGTTTTTCAAGCCTAGGTCATATTTTGACTGCCGATTGTCGTGATCTTTTCACGACAATTTTCCAATCCTGGATTATATTTCAGGCTCTTGATCAGTGTGAGAACACTTTAACGAGGTGGGGTTTGGTTAGAGAAGCCATGGATGATACTGCTGGGGCAGCAAAGGTATGCCGCCCTTTATATGGTTTCTTAAGATCCGTTCTCTTATCGAAATGTATTATGCTAATTAAATCTCAAGTTTTGCCTGTGATGCCTATGCTGCTGCTATTTTGTCTCTGCCTATTTAAGTAGACTGTCTTGGTTTATCTGACCTTTAAGGGGGCTCCTTGTCCAGCATTTACTCAGACTAGTTTACACACGCACACAATAATATTTGTATGAGGTAGTTACAATCAATCGATGCATACTGTATCAGTTGATTGCTATTTATTGTTGTAGCTGACTTGTGAATGTTATAAATTGTAGCACGTTGCTTTACACAAACTCAAAGATACGGGAGCAGTTGCTAGCTCTGCTGCTGCACGGATCTATGGTTTGAATATACTGGCTCAAGACATTCAGGTTTATTTCAACTGTTTGATTTCTTTACCAACTTTGGTTGAAAATATCATCTGTTACTCTATTTGTTACTCAAAAAATTTCCTTTTACAGGATGACTGCGATAATGTTACACGATTTTTAATGTTAGCAAGAGAGCCTATTATTCCAGGCACAAATAAGCCATTCAAGGTTTGTTCTTTCAAGATACGCAACACAATGATTGAGCGTTGAAAGCCTTGTTAGCATTTCTCTGTCCATCATTCCTCCCTTGTTGAAATAATTGTCTTGCACAATATTTTATTACAATGCTATTTAGCATGAAGTAGCTTATAGTTTGTTGTGCTAATTACTATTTCAGACAAGCATAGTTTTCTCACTAGAGGAAGGCCCTGGAGTTCTTTTCAAGGCACTTGCTGTTTTTGCTTTGCGTCAGATCAACCTTACAAAGGTAACCTTTTTCAGAGAACCTGTACTTTTGTTCCAGTTGCATTTCACTAGTGGTTTCTGCTGTTGAGCCAATCACTGTTTCTTTGGGCAGATAGAAAGTCGTCCTTTGCGGGACCAGCCCTTACGAGCATCTGATGACAGCATTAATGGGTCACCAAAGTAAATTCAAGATTCATTTGCTTTCTATTTCCTCATATGGGCCTCTATTTCTCTACGACCACACCAATTTTATGATTGAGTCTCCTGAGTACTTGGAACATTTATTTGTTGTCCTTGTGTATTCTCTTTTAGATACTTTGACTACCTGTTCTATGTTGACTTTGAAGCATCAATGGCTGATCAGAAAGCGCAAAATGCTCTTAGGCATCTAAATGTGTGTGTTTTTAATAGCTGTCAAATCTCCATGCTGTTATAAAGGATATAAATATGATCCGAATCTGATTTTAGTGCATACATTTTCTTTGCAGGAGTTTGCTACATTCTTGCGTGTACTTGGAAGTTATCCTGTGGACACAAGTATGATTTGAGTTGCTTTTCATTGTGGTAAGCATCAAATTTCTGAACAGATGCAACAAGAAAATATTTGGCTTATTCCAATAGCTTTAAAACTTTTTTACGTCAAAACTCTCAGGGATGGTAATTTTTCTTTATATCATAGAAGTTATATATATTACAGGTCTTCCAATCAAGCAGGAGCTGTTTGATTGCCACAATTTCATGAATGGAAATAAATTTTTAGTAGAATTTTCTTTTTCATCAGTTGCACTATTAAGAAAGTGTTTATATCTTTTGACACTAGAGATTGAAAGCTCAGGGATGTGCTGCTTGTTTTATTCTTCCTTTACTGATATTATTTCTACCGACCAGAGGTCGCTCTAATTCTGAGTTATGGACAAACGCACAACAATGGGTATTTTCTCCCTCTCTTTTCATCACTCTAGAGTTCAGGAGGTATGGTCATATTACAGAGATAAGTCATGGCTTTCGGTTCCCAATAAGCACTCTAGCTGGTTATTATCCAAGCAGGTTGCAATTTTGTTGGATCTTCTTACTATATTTCCATTGTAATTAATAGATTTAGTTTGATAATTAAGACAATGTTTTTTTAGTAAAGTGCATGAGGAATGTATTTATTTTAAGATGAATTATTGGTTGGTCTTGAACTAATCTGACATGGTGGTCCAGGCCATCCACAATACGGGTAGAGTAGTGTGGGGGTATAAAGAACACTCATTTTCTCTCTTTTATACCTTTTATTGTTTTCTCTCCGATGTTTGGATTGGTTTGGACCAACACGGTCATGACCAACCAATAATTTTTCTTATTCTAAAGTCATCAAACGGTATGGTTCAGTCCCATGAGTTCTAGTTATTTAAGCAACTACCTAGCTTTGATTAACCAACTTTTGCCAACTGGGACCAGTCCCCCTCTAGTTATTAGAGGTGGTTAAGACCAGATGACCCTTTGAGTTCAAAACCCCACTAACGTGTATCGAATTCGAATGACAAAAAAAAAAGAGAAAAAAACTTTACTATATCCGTCACCATCCATCAACAAGTATTTTAAGCTAGACCATTGCTGCATCATCATCAATAACCTTGTTTTATAGCTATTTTCATGGTAGAAGACTTCTTTTGAATTTCTATAAAAGCAATGGGAATACCTGGCATGTGTTGTGCTGTTATAGAGATGAGATGGGGGATCTTTTAGGAGCTGTGCTACAACCTTTGAATTGGTGTTAGTGTTACTCAGTTTTAACTAGAGCATTTTTTGTAATGTTGACTTGCTGATGTTTGGGCTTGAGATGTTTAATAATATGAAGCAGGGTAATGATAAGAGTCTGATTCAACTCTTTTGTTACAAATGATGCAAAAGGAAGGTGTTTCTTTTGCTATGAAAGACACTACTTTTGAGTAAATTGACAATTTGACCTAGAAAACGAAAACGACAAGACACAAATTAATTTTAGTTAAATTATTATTTCTTTTGTGCTTCGAAAGATATTAGGTTTCTGACCATTGTATATAGAGTGGCTAAAAATGTTTTTTTTTTATTTAAAAAAATAACTGTGAATTTACTTTTGAGAGCATTTAGCAAACATAGATTTTTTCAATGCAATAAACCACGAATCTTTTGTCATTTTTCTTCTGAGGCCCAACAATATTGTGTGTATTTTTATTTTATTATTATTATTACGTCTTTTGTTGTATGTTTTTTTTGAAGAGAGAAGACAGAAAAAAGGGGGAAGGTGAATGAGATGAGTGAGATTTATCATGTTTCCTCTCCAAGACTCGCTCAATAGGAGGAGGTTCCTTTCTATTATTATTTCATTACAATATATTCCCGTAAATATCATATTTTTTTGAATTCATTGCAAATACATCCCAAAAGTGAAATAATAATGATGAGAAGGGATTGTTATTTTTGAAACTTGTAGGGTCTTTTTGCTATTTTAAAAGACTTGGAGGGAGGTATTTGTAATTGATCCAAAATTTAAAGACCAATTAGGATTTAAGCCCCTTGTGGTGTTGTGAAGAAGCTTGGAATGTGCCACTCTACCAATGTGGAGGGGTGAGGTAAGTTTTAGATTGGGTGAATTATGGTTGGACATAGATCCAATAAAGACATCATATAGTATGGCATGGGATATAGGAGCCACTTTACATGAACTAGTGTCCTTCAAAATAAAATTACATTATTTGAAAATTTTCAATGAAAGATCCCAAAGATGGTGAAAGGTTTTCCATTTTTGAGATGTGTAAAATTTTACAACCTAATCATCCAAAATTCATTTACACATCCGTATAACTAATAATACACCAATGCTATCGATGTTGAGAGTAACCAAATACAAATAATTATGTTGTGAAATGTGCAAATCTCAAATTAGATAGTAAATTTCTTACTATATTTTGAGTTTGCTAAAGATTTCACTTGTGAGAGAAAATTAGTTTTCAATTGACAGTCGATAGTATTCTCTGAAAAGATTGTTCCCAATGACTGGATCAGGGACAGATTTAATCTCTTAAATTAGGAGAGATATAAAAAAGTAAATAGTATTGATTTTTATCCCTAAAATCTTCAATTTAATAATTATAGCTAGTAACAACTAATAATAAATATTTAATATAAGTATAAATAAGTGCTTTATTTTATTTGAATAATAAAAGCCTAAAGATTAAATTAGGAGGTCCAACTCCATTTTATGCATAAAAATTAATTATGGGAGAAGGGCACCACTTGTTCTGTAGTTTTGGACAAAGAAATAGTTTTAATTTCGTGGAGTATTTTAGTTTCATAATTTTAAAAAAATTCTAAAAATTTAATCCTAAAAGGGTGAACATAAATATTATAATCTCTTACTACTAAAATATAAATGTTTTAAAATTATGAAATGAAAGTGTTCTAGATGAAAGCAACAGTACTAAAAAATGCCCACAGATCTCATGCCTCCTTTGCCCATAAATTATACACCTAATTTCTTTTTCTTTTTCTTTTTTTGTTCAAGAGCTGAGGGTCAGGTGGGCAAACAGATCAACCTCTGGGCTGGATCGTTTGTTACAATCTTAAACGCTCTATGT
The DNA here is from genome assembly GCA_037013495.1 of Hippophae tibetana. Lineage (NCBI taxonomy): Eukaryota > Viridiplantae > Streptophyta > Magnoliopsida > Rosales > Elaeagnaceae > Hippophae > Hippophae tibetana. The sequence continues at coordinate 21,806,187 of CM072803.1, forward strand.
GTGTGTATGTTTCTTCCATTAACAATTCTCTATGCATGTAAATATGCTATCGTTACCATTAACCAACACATTTTCTATCTGAAAAAGTACAATAACTGAACTAGAAAAACATAAAAGGATATGGTTTATTCCTTCAAACATTCTCCTTCATTAACTAGTATATTATCCACCAAATCCTTGGGGAAAAAAACGCAGGATTGTGAAATATTACCAACATTACATTTATACATATTCTGAACCTTCAAAATCTCATTTCTTTAACAATCTCACAGGAAAATGATTAACACAATGAATTCTATATAACATCTTTTAGGAGTGGATGCATTCATCGGCTAAAAAGAACACGTATTCTACCTTAACTTTTTATAAAAAAAAAATTAAATACAATATTTATAAAATTATAGATAAATTAATACATAAAATAGAACTATATCATATTAGAATTTTAAATTTTAATATTTTAATACTCAACGTATCAACAAAATTTACAATAAAACTTAATGATTTGAACATTTTTTTTAATTAAAAATAAGTAATTAGAAAGTAACAAATATTATTTTTTTTACTGTATATATGGTACCCATCTTGAATGTAAATTCTAAACTCGTCCTTCACGTCACTGGGATATCATTAAAATCATTTGAAATGTTAGATATTAATATATTAACATACATTATTATTTATATAATAAGTTGTAATAGATCAAAATATACATCAAATGATAAATATGATACATACAAACTATAATGAACACATTTAATCGTGACAAAGTCATTAATCTATTTAATATTGATAAATTCATTTTTACAAATCATGTAGGTAAATGTAATCTTAATAGTCAATTAAATTTTATTAAAATACAAATAATCTTTAGATTTATGATACATGCCTTCAAGTGTTTTACTACTAACGCACACTTTTGCATACAAACTCATTATATTGTATTATATGTTAACATTATTTTAAAATGTTGAGAATTTATCAAAAAAATTATATAATTATGATATATGTTACAACATAATAAGTGTGTGTATAAAAATAAGTATGAATTTATATAAATTATATTTAATTTAATAACGATATATTAATTTATATTATACAAAAATATATATTATTCAATGACATAATAATATAGATATTTGAAATTAATGAATCTATTTGAAGTATCCAATAATCATGTATAATTGTGAATTGTCCTAAAATGGAATGTAATTTTACTGCTATGAGTCTAATGATTAACACTTATGCCACATGGTAACTCTCTCTGTTACTAATGTATCCACGTGGAGTAAAAAAATAGAAAAATTATCTAAAATAATATGTTGAAAATTATTAATAATAAAAATTAATTTTTTATATTAAATTGAGAGTGATATTAGAGAATATTATTTTTATTGTTATAATTAATAGGTATATATATATATATATATTTACTTTTTCTTCACCCTTTTTTTTATTACTATGACACAAACTCACAAAGTTGTGATTCACCTCAAACTCACGTATGATCACCCACAGCTAGTTGGCAACAAAACCCCATTAATTATATTATCAGATTAGTTCTACATAATTTTGTTTGTCAAATACGTGGGTATGTTCATAGACATTTTTCTTAAGAAAATCAAGTATCACAAAATTTGTGAATTATCTTACCATATGCAAAAACAAGATTTAAATTTTAGTAATAATTATTATTTTTATCATTTATCTTTCAAAATTTTAACACATTTATTCATATAGTTATCACATATTAATAATATATATAACAATAAATTGAGAAAATTAAAGGTTAAAAATAGAGTGAAAATAAGAATGTTTTAATGGATATATATATATATATATATATATTTTTAACAAATGTATATAGACATTGAGATTGTTTGGATAACTTAAAATTATGTAACCATATTTATCACTAAATTAGTTAAATTCGTAGATGATTTGATACCAGATAAGTGCTGTTTGAAAAGGAGGGAGAAGTTGGTGCCCACAAGAAAAGACCGTTCGACCCAAGAGCAGTGGGACAGTGTATGGTGTCATATCTGAGTTGAATGTATTTGCTGTAGTCTGTAGTAGTTGCTGAGTGTGGTACTTTCCTCGTAAACTGAAATATTCGTTTAGTTGGCTTGTGTTGTTGGTAACACGTGTTCGGTTGGATATGTTGTAGGTCCCACATTACACCGACAAAGATATCGTCCATACAAATCAGCCTCAGCATTCCTAATCTCATGTTACGTACTCTGTCTTCGATTATTCATCGTCATCTAGTCGCCAACTTCGCTCCTCGTCCCGCGCAGGACTTTCAAATATATATATATAATTAAATAACGAACAGGTCCTAGAGTATTAAAGGGTGATTTAGTTCTTAAAAAAAAATTATTTATCATTAATTTTTATAAAAACATTTAAAAAGAATTATTTTTATTAATATTTTAAATAAAATAATATTATTTTTTTGACAAATAAATTTTGTTATATTATTTTATCATAAAAATTATTAAAATATAGTAAAATTTATTATTTGATACATTTTATAAAATATAAGTGAATTAATTAACATCTTTTGTAACGGAATAATTGATACAAAATTTCTTAAAGTAAAGAATCTGTATGATAATTCACCTTAAAAAATAATATTATTTATAATAATTATAATTAATTTTTAATTTTTAATATATATAGTTACATGCATCTGAATGTACTTACGTATAAACCTATGTCATGTTATTGAGATTTACATCAAACTTGAGATAGATTGAATTTTTCTATAAAAAAAGAATTTTATTTTTATTTTTTATATCTTATAGGTACCTTGTTAATACATTGATATAATATTTATATCACTTGTTATTAAAATGTTATATTTTAGTATTCATTTAAGTATTAATGTCATTTTTAATTATTTTAAATAATATTTATTTCCCTTTACTCGAAATTAATCACCATATTTATCATATATATTAAATTAAACAAAAACAAAAATAGGTATTGAAAATTAAATTGGAGAATAAAATGAAATATTTTAATAATATGAGACATGAATATCATTATAACTAATTAATTATTCGAGGTTAAAAATATAATAAAAAGATAAAAAAAATTAGAATAAAAATTTAAAATTACCTTTTAATAATAATTTTATGTTGGTCATATTATCATAATTTAAAATATTTTTATCACAATTTTTTGATTTATTATAATTTTATTTAATAATAGTGATATCAAATTATTAATTATAAAGTAAAAAAATTTCCTTTATATACTTTGTTGACTGATTATAAATAGATATTATTTCATTTATTAAAACTCATACATATCATACAATAAGTAATCGTAACATTAATTTTTTTTATCCAACGAGAAATATAACAATTTTTATTTTGTTATTGTCTTTCTGTTTTCTTAAATTTTTACACAAGTCTTTCTTCAAACTGTCATGGCACATGCAGCCATCTTTGATCAAAGAGGAGCAAAGTATTAATAATGTCTAAATTGTATACCAATATTTGAATTTAGTATTAAAATAAAATATTTCAATAATATGTGATATAAATAATATCAATATATTATTTAAGTATTCTTAAGATATCATTTTTTTAATCTAAATAATTGTTTATATTATATATTTTAATTAAGTATAATCTTGTAGTTAGATTGACATATTATCAAGTTAAAAAATCATATATGAATATTGGAGAACTAAAATAACTAAAGAAGAATGTTAAAAAAAAGTTTACTCAATATAATACTTATCATTTTTAAGATAATTTAATATATTTTTAATTTATTAATTTAAATATTATTGTAATTATTTTGATTTAAACGAATATAAATCTTTTTTCCAATATAAAAAAAATCATTAAAATTAGTTATTAAAAATAAAGAAATGATCGTATTCATTTACCAAATTAATGCAAAATGAAGCTTTTGGATTAAGTTGAATTAAGATTTTGTATTTTAATTTTTGTTGACGTTGTTGCCGTGTTTATTTAAAGAATAAAATATATAGTTTAATTTCGTGCAAAATTTTAAGGATTATATTATATATTTTAAAAATTTGTATAAATTATATTAAAATTTAGGAAAGAATAATATAATTTATACTTTCACTAAATCAAACATACTAATCAATAACATACCATCTTGGACACAGTTTCCTATTCCGACTCTACTTTTTTTCTTCACCCTCTCCAGTGTTCACTTTGACTGATAAAGTTTAACCAGTCCACAATCTTGACTACAAAAACCAAATTACCCCACGTTTTATTTTTGTCGCTATTTTAATAAAATTATAGATATAATATATTGTATATTTTATTGATATAAATAGTTGATTTTATTTTAATTTTTTTTATATTTTTTTATTTCTATAAAAAAATCAAGTTGATTCAATCATACCATATTACCATCTATATGTAAGATTCTTTTCTAGGTGCACTATTAATTAATTAAAAAATCAAATTAATTATTGTTATTTTTCTAAATTTTTATATTGTTTTAAATGCTTATTTCTAGAACTTATCTTTACTGAAACAAGGTCGAGTCTAGGAAGAAAAATAAAAATTGGATAATGTTATAGCTACGTAAATTTATATTTAAATTTAAACTTGTATTAGTTATTATTTAATATAAGTTTAAATAAATTTTGTAAATGAAGAAATTATTTATTTAGAAAAAAAAATCATACATCACATTGTAAATATAAATATGAGTGTAAATTTATACAATTCTAATATTATTCATAAAAAATACTAAAAAATGAAATAAAAATAAAAATAATGGGATCCAAAGACCATCATGAAATTCGTGGTTTTATGAATCATTGTTTGTTTATTAGTTTTGATTTCGGAAAGTTGGAAAGATTTTGAATTTTAGCTGGTAATGGCCAATGGGATACCAAGAATATTTTTTATTTTATTTTTTTGTAATCACCAAGAGAAATATTGTTAAAAAAATAATTTGTTACAAGAGTTTAATGTATACGTTAATACATATTGTATAATTTAATTGATATATTTTAATAAGTAATTTCATAATTTTATATCTTAATTTATAAAAAATATATTAATATAATGTTTAAAAATAGCATAATACTTACATTCATTTGATATTAAACTTTTTAGATCAAAATATTCATTATTCTTATGAACTTTGACATTATCATTTTACATTTTATCAATAATTAACACATTATTTGATATATAGTACACTACTCAATGTTAAATATACCTAAAAATGTACACATATTTATATACAATAATTACCTTAGTGATACATGTTATGTGAGGATTAGCAAGGTTATCTAAATTTACACATATTTTTATATCTTAATCATTTATATCGTGATATGTAACAAAATTATCTTAAAAATGAATTATTTTTCTATTTTTCAATTGTACTACATGTTAAATATAAATGGTTTGAATACAAAATATGTGAAAATTTATATATTATTAGGATTTATTTGTATTATAATTATCAAAAAATAATATTTTTTTTTAAAATTAGGTATTTTAACTACAAATAATCAAAAATTGTGATTATTTGTAAAAAATTGATAATTTTTTCTCGAAAATAATCATAATCCGTTAGGCATGAAACACGATAATTATTATAATATCAAAAATATAATTAATTGAATCTAAACATATATTAATTTTATATTTTCATGTACATATAATTACATAAAAAAAGTTCAATTGCATCGTTAGTCCTTAAATTTTATCAAATTTAACATTTTAATCTCTTAACTTTTTTTTTAATATTATGTCACCTGTATTTTTAAACTTAACACATTTGGTTCAAAGTTAAAAATTATACTAAATTATATTGTAATAATCTGAATTAAATTGCTTTAAAAACTTATTTTTTGAATTATTTAGTTTTTTAACTTTTAAATTTTAACATATTTATACCATTATCTTTAAAATTATATTAAAATTTTTAAATTTAAAAAAATAGTTGATGTAATGTTAAGAAAAAAATTTAAGAGACAAAAATATTAACTCTAATAAAATTAAGGAATTAACTATGTATTTTATCCTAAAAGAGATACTTTTAATGTTAAAATAGATAACGATTTGATTAATTATATTAAATTTTATTTATATATATATATGTATATATATACTTAAAATTATTATTAAATAATTAAAGAATTAAAATTAATGTAAATATTTTAAATAATATATTAAAATTAATATTTTAATTATTTTAATTTAAATATATTCTAAATAAATATTAAAAAAATGTGATTAACTATAAAAAAAAACTACTATATAGTAATAAGTGATAACTATTGCTTAAATTTACTTAAATTAACGTGCGACAATTATAATTATTAACATATTTCCTTTACTTGTCCCTTCACCCATCTGATATATGAGTAAAAAATGTATGCATATCTCTGCCGTAAAAAAACATAAAGAAAATTTATATTCACTTAGATAAAAATGTTACTAAAGTTATACTTACCTTGCACTTATCTGGAAGTGTTATCTATTACATCTCCTACATGTGTTTCTCTTCTTGTGATATTTTGTATGTCTCACTCGTAATAATTTTGACTAAATATAACTTATTAGGAATTTTTGTGAACATATCATTTAATTATCTTATAAAATTAATATTTAATTATAATTAATGGTACATATATATATATATAGTAATATATTATTTTTTTAGTAGTATGTATCTTTGGTGATACATTTTTACAATTAATAAAGACTTTAATGATTAATTTGTATCATTAATAAAAATTTAGTAGTATATTTATATTAAAAAATCTGATAATAAATTTATATAATTAATAATATTTAAATATTATTTTTAATATTTAATAAAATTAAAAAATATATTTATGATTTTTACGATAATAAAAATGAGTGCTCTGCATGTGGGTTGAAATTGTAGGTAGAAAAACTTGTTGATTGCTAAGTGAGAGGACTATGAATTGATGATTCTATTGGACCTTGAACCGGAGAAAAGACGAAAAAAACAAAAATATTTTTAATTTCTACGTGATACCCAACCCAACTATATTCTAATTATGTTCTTTTCTAATCAATCCCTAATAACGCCGATTTTGACATAGAAATGAACAACCTATATATCATCATGATGTTTAGCAAATTACGGGGTGCATGCACTTTAATTTCTTTGATTTAATAGGATAGTCAATTTTATTAAAAAATAATAAATATATAAAAATATTATTAATATATCACTTATTTTTAATATATCATACACTTGTGCTAATATATACGACGATATAAGGGGAAAATACCATCGTAAATTAAATAAATTGAATATTTAAATTTAATAATTTTTGATAATACATTAAAAAAATATTAAATTTAAAAAATATGATTCCTTGATATTCTATTTTTTTTAAAGGAAGAGTTAAATAATGAATAATCTTATTATTTTTTATAATAATTAATTTAATTTCACAATTATTAAAAATATACTTCAAAGTGTTATTAGAGGATTAATTTTTATAATGAAAGACTTAATTTTTATAAATAATTAGATTAAAAATACATAATTTATAAATTATAAAATTAAAATATATATAATGATAAAAATGCTATGATATTTTTTTATCATTTTTTAAAATTAATAAACTCTTATTATTATTATTATTTAAATAATTTATTACCTGTAGGACGATAAATATCTATTAAATTCAAAAATAAAATACCATCAAGATTTCGAAGTATTACTTAAAAAACCAATGTAGAACTCATCAAAATTAATAAACCAATTTTAACAGCACACTCCGACAAAAATAATGGAGTCTGATTTTGATGGTTACAGTTTGATTTTGATTTAGACGTACAAGTCAAAAAATATTTCTTCAATAGTTTCGTAGGATTTTTTATAACAGCAATTGATATTTTTAAAGTAATAAAAATTGATATTAAAATAATTTAATTTTTTTATAATTTAATATTTAAATATTTTTAAAATAAAAACTTTTTATAAATTTAATTAAAAATTTATGAAAGTAGAACTATTCTATTTTAATAATTATTGTATTGTACCAACTTAATTTTAATTTTTTTTTCTATTAAAATAACACCCTAATTTCAACTAATATGAGACAAGTTTTCCACTAAAATAAACAAAATTATAAAATCAGCATCCTCTCTCTTTGTCATGTTTGTGGTATACTAATCTTTTTTGAGAAAAATGTCCCATAGCATTTAAATTACTGTAGCAAACACTTACAAATTAATTTATAATAATTTTTTTAAAATTTCAATCTTAATTATAAATATAAAAATAATATAATTATTAAAAAAAATTACTATAGCAAAAACTAACTTCGTATATATCATATTAATAAAATTTTATAATCATTTTATTATCACATTTTTTTAAGTATACATTCAATCCATATGTGAAGCTTGAATTAATGATAACTAAAAATGTGTGAGAAAATAGTTATATTAATAATTATAATTATTTTATATTATTTTTATATACATTGAGGAATAATAATAAATTATAAATAGATTGTAATTCTTTTACTATTTAATCATATTTTTTATTTTTTAATATTTAATTTATGATAATTAAATATTAGCATAATTTTTACATTATTATATTATTTAAAATATTTATAATAATTTTTATATTTTATATTTTTAAATAAAAAAAATTAATTTAATTATTTCAAATATTATATATTTTACTATTAAATATAATTTTTATACAAAAAATAATATTATTATATTCAATTTTAATTAACTATAAATATTTTCACCCTATATTTTATTAATTATGATTATTTTTTAAAAAAATTAAAACTTTTTTTTATAAATAATCAACTTTAATTACTTAATATTAAAATTAAAATCACCCTTACAATTGAATCCATAAAATATTTTTGGCTGTCCTCATGTGGGAGCCACTGAAAACAACAGTCCAAAAACTAACCTGCTCTCTTCCAAATTCACCACCTTCTTCCTCTTTCCGTCTTCATCCCCTTCTAATTCTTTTGATGTGAAAAATATAAATAAAAAAATCTCCTTCTAATTCTGAGACCAAATCTGTGTTTTCATTGATTTCAATGTTTTTTGTTTTTTTCCCGAAACACGAGGTTTAATAAATCAATAATATTATTATACAAAGATGGGATAGAGTAATTTTTTGCGACGAAATCGAAAATCGAGCTGAGTGGTGGGACCCTATTTTGAAGGAATGGTCGAAGTACTCAGAAATAGTTTCATCCACGCGAATGTGGGTCCTTCAAATATACTGGCTGACAGCAGATGATCGAGCCTTGGCTTGGCTTGGCTTGGCTGTATCGGCTAGCTGATTTCTTGGCTGCTTCAACTTGTGATGATATTAATAATAGACGAATATGAAAGATACGTAAATTTTTACATGTATTTACATTGGTATTAATTATAAAAAATCAGTTTTTTTCTTTTCTTTTTAACACCCCTCTCTCTCTCTATATATATTTTAATTCGTAATTAATTTATATATAAAATTGAACGTATGTTAAAAATATAACTCATTTAAATACATATTTAAAAATAATATTATTTTTTAAATTATTTTAAAAAATATAATATCATTTGTGAGTGTTAGCTTCTTTTTGTTTTTGTCACCAACGGTCTTTTTTTCCTACCTATATATATCTAACCTTTCTTAATAATAGTTATGATGTTACAACTGTTAATTAATTAAATAAAACCTATCTTATTTAAAAAAAAATAGAAACTAAAAAGTATAAAATCAATCTAACTTGAATTAAGAAATATGAGTTCAGTTATATTTGATGCATTCTTTTCTTATAAAAAAAATTTGAATTTAGTTGGATTTGATGCATCAACTTTTAAAGTTATAATTTTCCTAAATTTTTTCAATTAATGAATTTAATTATATAGTTTTTAAGTTAATTATACGATATTATAATTTATGATTATTTAACCATTGGATTTCTAAGCATTTAAACTAGCTAGTTTAAATCATGAAACATATATATTAAATTAAATGTGAATAGTCCTAAACCAATAAAATATTAGTTATAAGATCTTGACAACTTTTTTTCTACATGGTATCAGAGTGTGTAACTCTGATTATTCAATCTCACAATCAATCGGTCTTTACAATATCCACATCCGATGTTAGAGGGGGTGTTAAAGAGTCTCACATCGATCAAATAAATTAAAAAAATACTGATTATAAGATCTACAGAACACTTTCTCTTTAAGAACTCTTTTACAGGTAATTAGGTCATAACTTTATATGTCTATTTATTCAATAATTACACATAATATATATAAACTCACTATTACTAATTGGATAAATTACAAAGAAAAACTAAATGAATATGGAATCTACAATTTTAAAGTTATATAAGTTTTGACATTTATGAAAACAATTTTCTAAAGCAAAAAGCACTAATACTTGAATAACTAATAATTTTATATAATAATCTACCACTTCATTATATTACATTTTTTTTTCTATCTAACTCAAATGATAAAACATATATTTTAAGTATAAGAGTTGAGTTAGGAATTTAACTTTACATGACTATTAATATACTTCATTATCTTTTTAAAAAAATATCACTGTAACATTAATAAATTATTTTAACAACATCCTATCTAAAACAAACCAACTCTTGGTTAGTGAATTATTATTACTACAAGGGGATATAACTAGTCTTTGATTAATTTGCATTTTAAATAAGATATAATTAATATTATTTAAACATATAAATCGACTTAGTAATTGATCTATTTAACTACTCAAGCCTAGTAAACAACAAGAGTTGTAAGATAAGATATCTCAAATAATTACGGTTTGTAACACACTAATAAGAAAGAGAATGGTGAGAGAGAATTATGCTACTTATAGGATTGACCATCAACTCAAAGTAAGGTTGATCTCAAACCATAAAATATGTTATTTTTCATCGTTTGTATTTTTCTGGTATTCATATATGTATAATGTTCTATAAATAGATAGAATTCTTAAGAAATTTACTATTTAACCAATTGTTTTGACTTTTTTTAAAGTTTTTTCTCTAAAAATTGAATCATGCCAAACAAATGATATCAGTAGACTTAGAGAATTCTGAATCCAATTTTGCAAGTTAAAAATATTTGGATGTTCAATAAGTGGGGAATATTCTCTTACAAATATCTTGTAATCAAGGAAAAATTGTGATAAAGGTATAGAGTTTTTTTGGAACACTATTTGGAAAATAAAGACACATGAAAGGCTTTTCCACAAGTGAAAAATAAATGTGTTTTATGCAATCAGAATTCAAAAATTGTACAACACCTTATGCAGCAATGCTCTTTCATTCATCTGATAAGGAGGACTTGGAACAATATGGTTGATTTATCAATATTTGCCCATGATGATTTTCTTTCTAATGTCAACTTTATAATGGATCATCCTAATTCATTAATTACTGAGTCATTACAAAAAGCAATTTACCTTATAGGTATAACTCATAACGGTAGGAATTTGAAAAATGAGAAATGAATTGTTATTCTAACAAATACATCCAAACTTCTACAGATCTTCTAAATGATTGCATATGTTTTGCACGAATACATTAATCACAAGGATGAAGAAGAATTTCAAGAGGATAAAGTTCTTATACCAACTCCTAAAGCCTACAACATTGGCAAAAACCACCTGCAAATTTCATAAGGTTCAACGCAAATGCAGGTTTTAGAGATGGACTAGCTGCTTTGGGAATCATTGTCAGAAACCAGCATGCTGGTGAGCTTATTGGTGCATGGGATAAATTGTTGAATGCTAATTCTGTAGAAGAAGCAGAAGCTCGAATTTTATCATTAGCAATTGGATTACCTGCAACAATGAGATTGAAAGAAGTAATGATAGAAGGAGACTGCTTGAATGTTGTCAACTATGTCTTAAACATAGATTCAAAGATATCTTGACAAGTAAAACAATACTTAGATGAAGTACTTCCTGTACTAAATAAATTTGTTTTATAAGTATAGATGGATTCTTAGATATTGCAATAATATAGTAGATGAGCTTGCTAAACGGGTTCTTCGTGATCAAATTAAGGGATCTTTCAGTTTTTATAACCTCTCTCCACCTAGATATGAACAAGGGATTAAAACTATTTGTTTTTGTCTAATTCGAATTCGATCAAATTTGAATGAATTTCAAGATTTTTAATTTGAATCTGATCCGATAATACAATCAATTCGAATCAATTTAAATCCAAACGAACCTGATTTTTTTGAATCGAACAAGGGTATATTGATGTTGAAATTTATTTATGAATTATTGTCATATATAAAAAACGACATATATAAATTTAAATTTTTATAACAAATATTATTTTTTATAATCACAACTAAAAAAAAATCAAAAGAATGAAAAATATGTTTTACAATTATTAAATTATTATAAATATTTTTATTTTATTTTTATGATAAAATAATAATATAATTATGATATACATAATATTTAAATATAACATAATATAAAATAAAATTTGTATTTATTTATAATTTAATAATAATTGAATCCATATTTGATATAACGAATTATAAAATCTTTTAATCTAAATCCGAACGAATTATATAATTTTCAATTTAAATTCAATTTAATTATAAAATCTATTAATCTAATCCAATCTTCGATCTGAATACAACGACCAAATAAATATAATGATTTTATTAAAAAAACCAATTCTACTTCATATTTCATTTTTAAGAATAATCAAAACTATTTTTAGAGTAAATTCTCTACTTATAAAAATATTTACTTTTAATTAAAAGTATAATTTTTATCATGGCATTGATGATTATTACTCAATAAATATAATATAAGGAGATAAATTAATTTAGATTGATTGGTCATACATATAAATTTCATAATAATAGGGATGAAAAAAAATTATTTATCTTAAATTTAAAAGAAATATTAAATTTCATAAATAAATATAATTAAATTTAATAAAAAATTAACCACATATATAATACTGCGGTTAAAAGTATTTGCCACTTGCTACCAAGTAAAGCTACTAGCTAGTAGATGTTAGCTAAATACCTCATGAATCACAGGGTACGATAAATCTCATCATTAATTTCTCTCTCTACTTCTAAAACTTTCTCACTCTAGAAAACATCATCCTCTTGACTCCCCTCTCCCTATCAGGTTGGCTTTATATATTTAGAGCACAGGCTCTGTTTCCTTACTATGCAAGGCTGCCAAATCCAAAGTCCCTCCTCTCAAATCATTATCTCTTAGTACTCTCTTCCTTTACCATTATTTTCTTTTGCTTGAAATTTGAGGGTGTTTTAGTTGTTTTATGTATGGATCCTTCAAGTGGACAACGCCAGGTATAGGGTTATGAAAAGCTTACGATATCCTTAATTTCTCTCTTTACTCTATACTTTAATTGCCTCTACTTCTTTTTCAATTCTTCTTTTGGTTTATAAGTGGGTTATTGATTTTGGTTTTTGGGTTCAATTTCGTAAGTGTTGTGAAGCAAATTTTTTTTTTTTTTATGTTTTGTGTCACTAAAAGGGTATTAAGGGAATACAAATGTTTGTTCTTTGAGCTTTTGCTTTTTGCAGTTTGAAGTCATACATGTTTCAAGCTTCTAAGTTATTTAGTTACTTCCATTTTGTTACTTTTACTAGTTTTTTCTTTAAAAAAAAATGATCATTTTGCTTTTGAAATTACATTCGTAGTTTTTAACTTTTGATCAGGTAATTAGTTTCTAAATAAATTATAATAACACATAAATCTGCCGACACTAATAATATTTGACGTGTGAGAATAATTTTGAAAAATAGAAAACTAATTTCACCACTTAATAGATTACCACTTGGGAAAAGCATTATTAAAGAGTTTGATTTTTTTTAATAATTACACTTTATATATTTTAATTTAGACTGGAATCTTAAATTTTTTACTTATTCAAATAAAATACGTGTTATTGAGTTATAAGCTACTACTTACTTGATAAGGGATTGATGTTTTTAGTGAGTGGGACACTCCTCTTCGTTTCTCTAGATTGCTGATCCAATTTGTCTTAACATTTTATCTACCAAGTCTTTTGGGCAAGAAAAGGACTCAATTTTGTGTCTGGTCCTCTGGATATGATAATCTAATTGAAACTTAATAGTGCGAATCATATATAACCCATCTCAATAAAGCAATTTTGTTCCCATGTAAACCATCTCTATATGATTCTAAAACTTTTTATAAACTTAGATCATAAGAATAGTACAAGTCCTTAAATATTCCATTTTTATTTAGTTAAAATATTTTATTATCTTCAATGTAATCTTTCCTTGATTGGTTTTTTTTTTCATTCAGGAAATGTCACAAAACTCCCTACAAAACATGTTGGTATGCTCAAAAACAAATGAGCAAGAGCAACAAAGTGATCAAAAAAAGCCAAGACCTAATCCAGAACAAGTTCAAAAGTGTCCAAGATGTGATTCAACAAACACCAAGTTTTGTTACTACAACAATTACAGTCTCACACAACCAAGGTACTTTTGTAAATCATGTAGAAGATATTGGACAAAAGGAGGAACATTAAGAAATGTTCCAGTAGGTGGAGGTTGTAGAAAGAACAAAAGATGTTCATCATCAAAAAGATCACAAGATCAACCACTCACACCCAATCATAACAACCCATTTGTTAATCTCACATCATCACATTATGGTTCAAATGATCTCACTCTTGCATTTGCTAGACTTCAGCAGAAGCAATCATGTGGGCATTTGGGTTTTAATGATTATCATGATTTTTCTCTTTTGGGCAATTCAACGAACACCTCTTGTGCAATTCCTGAAAACCCACAAACTTATCCTTGTTTTTTTGATTCTTTAAGAAGTGGGTTTGTTGAATCACGTAGCAAGTTTCAGAATTTTGATTATGGGTTTGGAAATGGGAATAATGTGGGAGAAGTTGAAAACAGAGTTATTGGGGTTAGTGGAGAGATGGGTTTGTTATATGACGATGAAGAAATCAGCAATTCAGTAATGGGAAGGAAGCAAGAATTTTGTAATGGAAGAGAAGTTGAAAATAGGTTTTTGTTGGGTTTTCAAAATTGGGAGGTAAATGGAGAAACAACAAACATGAGTAATTTTGAAAATGGAAGAGAGGGTTGGAATGGTATTGCTTCTTCTTGGCATGGACTTCTCAATAGTACTCCCCTAATGTAAAAGACTTTGGTGCTTTTTTTTTTTGGTAAATGGAAATTATTTTCTCTCTTTTTCTCCTTTATCATACACATTATTTTTAATCATCTCGAAAATGACGTGACAAAATATGATTAAAAAGATAAGAATGATAAATTTTAATAGTTTTTTACTAATTCTATCTATTTACCATCTAAAGGAGTTGAAAAGATTTAAGTTAACCATAGTTCTTAATTAAGGTTGAGATTGATTCCTTTGAATAATCTCTTTTTAAGGTTTGTTTTGAAATTTATTTTAGGGAAGCTTAGTATATGTATTTGTATCTTGCTCAAACTTAAAAATATGTCTATACATCTTATTTAATCTTACATATACATTTGTTTTTAATCAATTTTATTAATAAACTTGACAATATATAAATGATTTAATTAAATTTTAAGTTAAAAAAATGAAACACAAAAAGATAAATTGGTGGCATATTTTTAACAATATGTTAAGAATATACTTGCAACCATTCTAATTATATCTTAAAAAGAAAAAAAGAAAAAAAAAATGTAATGTACTTTTCTTTGTATGCTATCCAAGTTAAACAATAGCATTTCCATTTAAGAGAAAAGAATGAGAGACTGAGAGTGATGTTTCATAGTTGGTTTTCAGTCTGAACTTTCTAAAAAGATCACAAGTCAGTTATTTTAAGTGCTTTGGATATTAATTGAATGAGCTATCCTCCCTCTCTCTAGTGTTGTTTTCAATATATTCTGTCATGATGTCTCTTATTTTCACGAAGATTCTTCAATTCAGTTAACGAAATATAAAAAATATATTTTAGAGAAATAATTCGATAATTTTACTAAATAATAATAATTAATATAAGGATATAATAGATAGTTGAAAAAATAACAAGAATAATATTATTGGAACTTATAGCTATAAAAATTGTAAATTTATGTTTATCTTATATAATTTTATTATTAAAAAAAATATTGAATATATTATTTTATTTTAAATATTGTCTAATTAAATTATAAATATTTAAAATTATTTAACATTAAATCTAATTATTTTTATTATTATTTATATAAATCTTAATATTATGAATCTCAAAATTTCATAATACTAAAAATGAAATAGGTTTATACCAAGATATATGAAAAAAAAATCCCAAAAAACAATTGAGCAAATGTAGAACATATCTTATCTTAAAGTTTTTTTTATAGGTCTTGAAAAGCCTCCTTAAAAGTAACGAAAACTAATTGTTATTCTAAATCATATTGAAGTATCAAACTAAAATAAGACAAAACAAATAAACTTGGTTAGTTAACTTTACAAAATTTTATCTAAAAGATATATATTGATAAATTTATCACTTTTAATAAAATTTATTTTTCTTTTAAATTAGCGAAATATCCAAGTAAAATACTAGATGTCATTCAAAATTTCTTAATAAATTTTCATTCTCTTACAATAAAGAAGAGAATGAATGTAACTTGATTCAGCATTTGCAAAGGTTAAGATCTAGGCTTTTCCTTTTTCTCCTTAAAAATGTTGGATAAGTTTTCCTAATCTCTCTTTTATTTATCTCAATTTTGAAGATTGAATTTACACAAATTTTAGAGGTTAAGAATATTTTTTATAATACTATTTTTTGTTTTTTATTACATTAATTTATATAAATAAATTGTTGGAAATTTAAGTAGTTTTACAGAATTTCAGTGAGTAGAAAACACAACTCTTGAAAATTAGGGACACATATTCACACCACTTCTGAAAACATGGACTATTGAAACAATTCCTAATCTTAACGGAGTAGCAACATTTACTTGTAACATCCTTCTTTAAACCGATTTTCTGCTGAACTAACAATTTAGTGTTTTTTGGATTGGTCTTCAACTTCGAGAAATCCTCCCTTGTTCGAGGCCGAGAAATGAGCACATTCCAAGCAACTTAATGAGTTTCTCAAAACTTGGTTGCTTGAGGGATTTGGTTAGAATATCTTCTACTTGTTCTAAACTCTTGCAACACTTAAACTCAATAACATCATCTTGACATAAGTCACAAAAAAATGAAATCTGACATCTGTATTTGCTCATTCCGTGCATTACTAGATTTTTGAATAGTTTGATAGTAGACATATTATCACAGTAGATTATCATATGGTTGTCTTGCTTCATTAATCCTAGGACTTCAAACATTTTCTTCATCCAGATCCCTTGGCAGTAGCTTGATGTTGTTGCCACATACTAAGCCTCAGTAGTTGACAAAGTAACTATAGGTTGCTTCTTTAAGGACCATGAGATAACTCTCGAGCTTAACATATAAGCATGACCTGATGTGCTCTTTTTGTCATTTATATATCTCGCATAATCACTATCAGTGTAACCATAGAAATCTGAATTGTCACCTTTCTTATAAAACACTTCATAGTCTAGTGTCTCATTCACGTATCAAGCTTACACCATACATAATGTCTGGTCTAGTTGAAGTAAGATACATGAGACTTCCAACGATTTGTTTGAAGTGTTATCAACCTCTCTTCCTCCTTCATTCTTACTAATTTTCAATCCAGGTTCAACTAGAGTCTCAATGGTTCGACATTCTACCATCTGAAATCTTTCAAGCACCTCATGTGCATATTTCTTTTCGTAATTGAAGTTACCAAAAGAGTTTGAATTATTTCTATCACAAGGAAGTAGTGCAGCAGGCCTAGACCTATCATCTCGAATTCTCTCATCATTGAGTTTTTGAACTCATCCAGCATTTCCTGTATAGATTAGGTCATCAATATAGAGAGACACAATTAGAAGTTTACCTAGCCTTAATATATAATGTATGTTTTGAGAGACATTTCCCAAAACCTAACTTGACAAAATAGGTGTTGATTCTGATGTACCATACCCATGAAGCCTACTTCAGGCCATAAAGTGCTTTCTTCAGCTTTAGCACTTTTTATTCTTTTCCTTTTTGAAAAAATCCAAGAGTTTGTTCAACATAAACCTCTTCTTGCAATTCTTCATGGAGAAAAACAGACTTTACATCCATCTGTAGAATCTTCCAAAATTTCTTGACAGCTAAGGATATGAGCATCCTTATGGTTTCATGCCTTGCTACATGTGCAAAGACTTCATTATAGTCTATGAATGTATCCTTTAGCCACTACACGGGTTTTATACTTATCAATCTCTCCTCTTTTATTCACTTTTGTTTTGAACACCCATTTTATCCCAATATGTTTTTGCCCTTTAGGTAAATCAGTGTGCTTCCAAGTGTTATTTTTATCGATTGACAATATCTCACTGTCTATTGCCTCATTCCATTTATCTTTCTTCATAGCTTTATCAAAGATGATGAGATCATTGCCAAGAAACAAGACAAAGTTGGTAGTGTCTTCATCTGAATCATTGAAAGTTGTCTCATAGTCCATCATCCAATGAGACCTTGTCAATGTTTAAGGGTTTCTCAGATTGTAAACCTTTCATTTTTAGATTCTTCATCACTTTGAGTTGATGTGTGACCTTGAGGCTCTTGTAGTGATGTTAGTGGTTGAGAGATTTGAGTCTTAATCACCTAAATTGATATATTAAACGGTTTTGTTGTCATAGATTATGTTTATAATAGTAAAAAAATGGTTGTTGCAGTGGTTGTAACTCATTAGTATGAAAGCTTTATAAGGAGGTATGTAAATGTTAGCTTATGAGTTCGATCTAAAGTGTAAGTTGTATAATATTATTTTAAAAAAAAGTCATGTTTATATATCACAACTAAAATGCATCTCAATCTACTTATTAATTTTTAATTAATATGAGATAAAAAAAAATTGAACCTATTCAAAATAAATGGCCAATGACATTATTACAATTTGATTGTGTTTGAATCACAATTGTGACAAAATATATTTTCCTTAAAAAACAGGAATGAGGGATTAGAGAAATCTAACTTTTATAAAAAAAAAAATTTTTTAGCTATTTTGTTTTTAAACGGAGTGATTTAGTTTTATAATTTTTTAAAAAATATACTCTTTAATCTCAAAATTCCAATATTATTATACTAACGTGCACACTTTTTGATATTAAAATGCACATATTTTTAAAATTATAAAACTAACACACTCTAACTAATAACAATAGATCTAAAACGCCCATTATCCAAAGCTACATGATCACCGACAGCCTTCCCAAAAAAATATGGTTATATGTTTAGACTTAAACAGACAAATCTTAATCAAAAACCAGTTTTTTACCCTTTTCACAAGAGTCTCTGTACAATACATATATTTAAGACTATTTAAATTTAATGTTAAGAGCAACAAGGAAAAAAAAATGTTCTCCATTTAAAAGCTAAAAATTAGTTCTTTTTTTTTTTTTGAAAATTAATTTAGTTCACTTTTAGTATTTAATTTACTTAATTTAAGGTTTTATCTTATCATTATTAATATAAAATTCGATGATTTTTATTTTTATATATTTTATAACATGACGATTAGACGATATACCATATTGTAGTATGTATGTATATGATAATATGAAAAATGATACTGTGAGCTACAGGGTGACAAACACAGTAATTAAAATTCTAACACATTAAATTGTTTTGGCTTTTACCATGCCTGAAATAACAAATGACATGTCTACTGTAAATAGTGCAAAATAAAACGATCAAAAACTCCTACTTGAGTTTTTTCTCAACTTTTCTTTGACAATCAGGTTCCTTTCCAGCTACTGTATGATCTTCGCGGCATTTTTCTGGGATCCATCTGGTTATCGTGCGCTCGCTGACAACGTATTCTTCTGCACAAGATGGAGAATTGAAACCAACACCGTTTTGATTGATGTTAAGGACTAACAATGTCTTTACAACACCTCCACAAAGCCGAGTGGTGCAATGAATATCAGACCACATTCTCAATCTTGAATTCACGTCACAATCTCCCTCTGATAAAACAAGCACAGCAAATTCAGAATGTACCAAAGCTGGATGATGGCGATAGGCAACAAAATCCACACCGTATCTACCTCCAGACATTACAACCCAATTCTTTCTACGAAGGTGAGAATAAGCTTTGTAAAATACCGGGAACTTGGGCTTCTTAGATCTCAAGTTTTGCCATAGCTCTTGATCAGACATCATATGTTTATCTTCACCAACAATTTTGATACATTTTAAAGTAAAGGATAAATAAAAGGCTTCTTCCATACCCAGTTGAAACCATTGCTTGTCCTTCTCAGCTGTAGCAAAAGGTTCACCAAAGCATGCACGACACAGGAGATCGGCTAGCTCTGCTTCTGCTGCCAAGAGCACACTGCAACCACACAGTAATGCTTGAGAGTCTGATTGGATCAACGAAGACTGAAGTTGCAATACTATTTTCGACATGGGATCACTAAGAGCTTTTGCTTCTGACCCCTTTCCTTTCCATCTAGGCCCCATTCAATCCTAAAATGTTATCAAACGATTGGAATTATTTCTCATGTTTTCTTAAGCATAGCCACTTTAACGAACTTTGCCCCAACAAGCAAAAAATAAAATTAAACTAATAAGAATTACTTAGAATGAAAGTTTGAAAAAGCTTACACAACATGCTTTCTTAATCTCTTAGAAGCATTTTATCAAACACCTAGAAGGCAATTACCATAGCAGAAACTAAATTACATTTACTACAGTCCCATGTTATCAACAAAGTGATTTCTTAAATATCTCACACAACACATCTCAAACTTACACATGAAACCTCTCTTATGATCGTTTTAGTTCTAGCATCCCAAACTTTTTTTTTTTGTCAAAATAGAATTTTTTTTCGTTTTTCTTAAAGAAAGTCGAAATAATAATTCATACAACAAACAAAACTGGAAAAGAAGCAGGGTAGAGAAACTATTGCAGTAGTTTCCAAAACTAACCCAATGTAAATAGAAAGATGGAGAAAACTAGACAAAATGAAATTGGAGGGAGAAGGGAAAAAACCTGATTAGAAACCAACCTCAAATCCTTATTTGCAGCAAAGAAAACAAAGAAAAGAAACATAAATTGCAAAAAAAATGAGAGGAAACGGCCTAGGAAGGATGGGAAGAGGAGATCGAAGATTTAAAACCCTAGAGAAGCTCTAAAAACGACTCAAAACAGTGGCTCCCATAATTTCTTCTTAAGGTTACTGGGTTATTCTTACATATTTGACAATTCATTTAAATCATTAATTGTGTCAAACATATACGTTATCAATACATTTAATTTAGGCTCAACAATTTTATTAGTCTTAAAAGATAATTTGTTTAACAGTGCCATACAATATTAGAATGGGAAAAAATGTCCAATTAATCCTGAAAATTATATTTAAAAATACACTTAGCCTAGAGATAAAAGAATTTCTATTGCTTGATGAGATAATTGCTTTATTACTTTCTAGTAAAAAATAAGGCATTATTTTGAATTCTTCAAATCAATCTTAAAATATTCTAAGCATGAATGACAAGTTTTAAAAGTAGAAAAACAAAATTCCAGTTATGTGGAAGCCGGTCGACTGTTGGTGCCTGGTGATGTAGTCGCCGTTCCAGCTTGAATAAGAGAGAAACACTGTGAGTAGGGGTGTTCAGAATGCACTAAGATCCAATCCGGCAAACCAATCCAACCCAACGTATTCAGCTCTAGATTTATATTGATTTTTCTTTTTTACTTAACACATTTATAATAGATTGGTTTAATTCTCACTTAAATAAAATAAAATAAAAAATAAATCAACTTAATTTATTTATTTTATTATTATTACTATTATTTAAAATTTATAAACTTTTTACAGTTATTTTTTTTATTTTTACCTTCATAAATTTTAATTTAATTTCTTACCCTCAACTATTTAAGTTTTTAGTTTTCCCACCAACGAGTTGTTTCATTTCAACAACAATAATCTCCTCAGTTCTCACCAGTGACCACGGGATCTAATGACAATCTTCTCCTTAGTTTATAGAAAGTACACTTCTTAATAATGTCAAAATAATGTACACGAAATGATGCTATGTAAAGTTTGTTGAGTAATTATATATTATAATCTTTTTCATGGTAAAAGAAAATATATTTGGAATGTTCAATCTAAATCTTTAAATTTAAATATTATAATAAAATTAACATTAAAAATATTAAAAATCATAATACAATAATTAAAAATATATTAATAAACAAAATTTCTTAGCAAAAAACTAACAATTTACTAACAATTTCCTTAATGAGATACAAACTTAATTAATAAAATTAGTTTAATTTTGATTAGTTTTTCAAATTTATTAGTTTATATTGGTTATTATTTTTTTAAGAACCAATCATATTAAGTTGGTTCCAGTTTTAGACTACTATCCCATACCAATCTATATAAACACGCGCTTATGTGTGAGAGTGATAATATCAATAATATTATTAAATTTTGAAATAATATCATAAATACTTCTAAAATTTTAAAAATGTTACAAATACTTTCAAACTTAACGAAATTTAAAGTTAACAAAAGTAAACAGTAATATTTTATATGTAAAAATGACAAAATTATTAGAAAATAAATAAATAATATATATAGAAGTACCAAATATCTCACAATATTTCTTACAAGAAATGATAGTTAATAAAAAAAAGGTTGGAAAAAAACAAAAAAAATAAATCTTAATAAAGGAAATGAATTTAAAGATTCATCATTTTCAACAATAAAAAAAATATTTTTAAGAAAATATATAGTTTATTATGAAATAAACAATAAAATAATATAATTATAATAAATTACAATAAGATATACATAAAGAATTTACGTAAATAAAAAAGATGTAAATAAAATACCTAGAAACAATGAACTTATAGGTTATAAGTTTGATCAATTTCTAGGATTAAAAGAATAACCACCTAAAAAATTAGATGCATTGATATCTACGAATGAGAAAAGAAAAGAAAAACTCAAAGATAAACTATAAAGCTATAATAGAAATTTAACGAAAATATAGGAAAAAAAATTAGAAAAACAATTTATGAATTCTAAGAATAAATATAGAAAAATTAGTTAGTTTGTTAACTTTAACAGAACCTACAAATGTTTTTTGTACAAATAAAGAGAGGAAGATGAAATGACAATAGTTATTAAAACTAATTCTGAATTAGAAAATATGATAAAAAAAAAAGCATATGAAACCTATTTCATTACCATTTCCTCACTAAGAAGGAACATCTAACCCACATAAAAAAGAAAGAAATAGGAAAAGGTTAGATGAACTTGACATTCCTTATAAGAGAAAATAACAACCTAAAATGAAAAAAAAGGATTACATTTGAGGACTAAAGATAGTATCCTACTAGAATTCAAACTTCATGAAAATTATAAATATGATATTTTAGATTTAGAATGTATAAGAGACAAAAAAAATAGTTTTAGATAAATGGTTTTGTGATATGAGTGTAATCACACAAACATCTTCAATCATACAATCAAACCCTTCAATTTATAGGGTCTTAGTAGCCTACAAAATGATAAAAAATCTAAAAATTTAGTTTATAAATTTAACATAACATTTACAAATGCAATGAAATGCTCTCACACGAAGGTATTACTTAAATACTATAGTAAATGAAATATCTAAAGAATTAATTGGAGAAAAAAATATAGAATCTAATAAATATGAAATTGAAGAAGTCAAATAACATTTAATAAATATTAAAATATGTAATATGTGTTATATAGATTCATTTACTTGTAAATATTAAATATATTATCACAAGTTAACACCCTTTATGTAAGAAACTTATAAGTAAATATTTTTTAAGAAATTAACTAAAATATTACATAAACATTATAGTAGAAAGATGTAATAAAAAAAAGGGAAATCATACCACATCGTAGGAAGAAGAATAAAACTTATTAAAAATTGGATAATCATTAAATGTCAAGAAAAACGAAAACATAAATAAATGAGAGAAAATGATAAAATTTGTTACAATGTAAGATTTTTAGATGCCAAAAATATATGAATGTAACATAAAAAATACACAACATTCAAAATATATAAATTTTAAAAAACAATACTTTTTAAAAATATAAGAGAAAGTATAATAAAGAACCTTATAAAAATATATTTTAGCAGAAAAATGTGTAAGCCACAAGAAAACAAAAAATATTAACTATAAGAAAAAAGAAATGTAGATTTGGATCTGCGATGAGGAAGGATATTATGCTAATAGGCTTCAACATAAAAACAAATTTAATAGGAATTTTCACAGAGAGCAAAAATATTAGAAGAAGTTTTTAAGATGAAATTAGAACCAATATAGGAATGAGACATCGATAATACTTGTATTATTTATCTATTAGGAGAAACTGAAAAAAAATAACTAACTCGAAATATGAATACTCTTCATCAGAAGATAAATAATTTGTATAGTATTAAAAATATAAACAATACTAACATTAAGGTAGGATTGAAATTTAAAGGTTACACAAGTTACCATTACATGTAGATACATGAGCTAGTATTGTGTAGCTAGTAAACATGTATTCTCAGAGGAACTCTGAAAACAAGCAGCAAAAGATTTAATTGTAAAAATTGTTAACAATATTACAATAAATCTTAATAAACGCTTAAAAGATACAAATATAATGATAGGAGTAAAACATATTATTAATTTTTACAAGAATGTAGGAAACAAAACATCGTACTCTCAAAAATGAAAGCAATACTTGCTCAATAGAAAAAGAGGAACAAAAAAAGACTTATGTGATCTATAATGGCCCAAAATCAAAAAATTATAACAATTGGGTAGAAGTTAGTAAATTTATTCTACGGATTAGTGAAGTAGCTCATAAAGCTTTCACCAATAGAATAGAGGTTAAAGACAATTATTTTAATTATAAGGTACCAAAACTAATAACTCTAGAGAAGATAATAAGGGATTACTCTGCATCACTATAACAACAATCAACAACACCAAACAAGTTGACAACCCTAGGAATAATAGTAAAGCCTCCAATACTATTTAAAGAAACTTTTCTCCTAGAGATAAATAAGGCATTTAGTGCTATTCAGGGAAACATCCTCCAGAAATTCATTAATCATTGAAGATCAAAATGACTAATATAGAAATCTAAAAAAACCACAATGGTTGAGCCTCTACACCTTAGTCAAAAAATCTATCCAAGAACATATAAAAGATATGAAATTCTACACTATAGAAAGCAATCAAGAGTAGGTACAAACTTGTTTATATCATATTTTTCAGTTCATTAATTGACTAAAATAAGAAAGGATATATCAGTCTCTACTAGTTCATGAAGGTAGGGATTTCCAATATAAATAGAGAAGTTACCAAACCAAAGGCACTTTTAGAAAAGTTTTTCAACACAGAAGAACTTTGTATTAAAAGGAAAAATATTAAGCTATATTTACTATGAAAAGAAAAATCAATAACTCTATTAAGATCAAAGTAAATTATTCAATTAGTAAAGTCATGATCACTTCTCATAATAACATTTCTCTTTTAGAAGATGATGGTAAAATAATAATCAAATATGAGACAAATTTTAATAACAAAAACCTAAAAATTGGTCAAGAAATAAGAAAGTTATCTATTTCTATGCTAGAAAAGCCACCAAATATCACAGATACATTTAACGTCATCCAAATGTCGGTAGAAAATGACAAGGAAGAATAAAGAAAAAACTGTCAGTATAAGATGATAGAGAAAAATAAATGTGTTGACCCACATCTTTAGTCGGTAGCATGTGTCAAGGCAAAAACAATGATCGATATTTAAAGAAATAAAGCAAATTAAAAATTAAAGAAGGATAAAATAGTAATTTCCATATTGTAAATGAGGATTTTTTATGCTATAAAAAAACCTTTATTTTCATTTGAAAAACATAGAAAAAACAAGAGCACATAACTTAGAAAACACTATATTCAAAAATCCTAACCAGTAATTATATATCAAGTAATTATAAGTGGCTAATAATCTCTCCAAAATTCTTAGTTTGCTTTAAGATTGTAATAATTATTATATTATAAATAAAACAAAGTTCAGTTACTCTTTTTTAGTAAGTCAAAATTAGACATAATCTATGTACAGATGAAGAAGATTCGCCGTTATTATGAGAGTATTAAGGTTTGAGCAAAGTTAAGGCATAATCAGTGTAATAGTAGCAGATAAACAGAAAGGAATATCGTGGTGTATCCATTAAATTGAAGTATAATAATTATAACTTTTAAGTTAATTAAGAATCTTGAATGTTTAAATATTTACTTGTATCAATTTATTATAATAAATAAGACGATGAAGATAGAAATAATATAATAAGAAAAATTATCTCTAATTAATAATATACATAAATTATAAAAAATTAACAACTAGCATTAAACAGGTAGCCTCCAATTTAGTATTAATGTCATAGAAATATTAACACAATATGAATGAAAAAATTAACACCACTAAATTTAAGGATATCAATAGTATTAATCATAAAATCTATAGATAATATAGCATTTTCTATAAATCTTAAAAGTATAAACGAAGATATGATAAATTTTATGGACATTTTAAATAAATATCCAATAAGTACTTACCACCACATATTCAAAATTCTACAATTTTAAATTCGTTTGATTTTACAATAAAATTTTAATTATTTTCAGTTGGTAGGATGATGTACTTTGACAAAAAAAAAAAGCTTATATACATATGTGTGTTATATTATTGAATTTTTTAATTTTTGTTAATTATTTCTATACTCTATAGTAAAAAAGGAAGTTGTTACTGCCCATTTATCTACTTCTATACTATACACTAAAAGAGAGATATTTTACTTCCTATTTATTTGACAAAATATTTTGTTTGATATTTTAATTATTTTTTAAAACTCACTTATTTTTTTCTATACTACTTCCTATTAATTTAAAAAAACATTTTGTTTGACATTTTTCATTATTTTTTAAAACTTCTTATTAGTTATTCCCCTTATATATGTACGAGTATCAGTGGTGCGTAAGAAAACATAATATATATATATATATATATAAACTTGAGCAAGACTTTTTTTTATGCACCTTTTCATTTCATTTCATTTCACTTTATTTTTAATTATTTATTTTTATTTACTAAAATTTACAAACCAATTTGTTTATTATATTTTTAGGTCTTAAATACATATAATTTATTGAGCTTAGATTTTGCATTGAATGTAGTAAACATTTTAATCTTCACTGCGTAAAATAATTAGTATACCTAATAAGCATTACATAATCAATCTTTTATGTCTTATGTTTTTCTTCACTAACGCAATAATACTTTAATTTAATTATGATAGGTTGGAAGTTGATTACATCTTACTATTATCAAAAAAATTATTTTTCATTTGCATTCACTTATAAGAAACAGATAAGGACATTGTAATTTTAACTATTTTTAAGTATATGTTCCTAAACATAACAATAAAAAATTAAAAGCTTATTTCAATGTTTAATTCTTTAATTTTACTATTTATTAATTTTATTATTTATTTCATATCTAATTATATTTAATCAAAATCTAGTATAATACAGACGTAACTATAAAATCAAAAATGAAATCTCTTGGATTGTGTTTGATTTATTTAATATCATTATAATGAGAATAATAATTGAATTAATAAAAATAATATCATTATTATTGTGTATAGTTGATCAGTATAATCAAAATAATAATAAAATCAAAGTAAAATTTATAAAATTATAAATAAAGCAAAATTAATTTTTTTTATATTTTTGAAAAAGATAAAATAATAATAAATAATTGAACAAATGTATTAGAAAAATAGAACATTTTAGTGTATTCTCGAGGGATATAGAAGGAATAAAGATTCTTGTTGTGATTGAAATGGTTTATATTTTATTTTAGATTAATAATTAAATTAAATATAAAAATACTTTAAATTATTATTTTTATTAGTTCTATTAATATAAACTACATTTTCAATAACTAATATTTGCCAAAGACTATAATATAGCCTCTTTGGACAATACCCTTAAATGGGCTCCTCCAGCACAGCCTATTTGTCTAGCCCAATATGCTGATACTAAAGTTTCATTCCTCTTTATCTACAATTTTGGCCATAAGAGCAAGGAAATATTATTAAACAAAGGTCGTTTTTTTTTTCCTTTCCTTTTTTAAGATTCTAAAACTCCTATAACTTTTAAAAACAGTACACAATATTTTTATAGGTATTAAATAGTACAAAAATATTTTATTATTTCTAAAAAACATACGCATTTGTTTTAAATTGACCATTAAACTTTTTTTTTACTAAAACTAACCATTTTAATGGGCATTTTTAAAATTATAAATATCCAAAAAATAATAGAACAAAATTGTAGCAAATGATATCTTTAGATAAAAAACTTGTACCCGATTTGATGAATTGTAAAAAAAAAAAACAGAAACCAGAAATAAACAAAATGGAACCAAAACATAAATGGGGAAAAAATAAGTACCCAAAACAGAAGAAAAATAATTTTGAAATGAAGTACCAAGCTTTAGGACACACAACACAAAGAAATAAAAAAAAAGTTTTTAGGTGGAATTATGGTTGAGTTTGGAGAAATAGTTGTTATTTAATTCCAAAAATACTCATCAAAATAACTAGTTTTAGCAACAACCAAAAAGTTCAATAATGAACTTAATATTAATGTATACCTTTTTCTGAAAAATAATAGGATTTTTATATACCACTTAATAATTATAGAATTTTTTTTGTACTTTTATTAAAATCTATAGGATCTCTAGAATCTTTCACATCAATTATTGCATTCATTATTTTAAAGATTTGGTATTTTAGTAGTATTCTTATTAAACAAAAAAATATACCCTTATTATCAAACTAATATATTTATTGTCCCCATTTAACAAAAGGTACACTAATGGTCCAATTTTGAAAAAATAACCTAATAAATAGAAAGATAATTATATTTTTATTAAAATATTTATTATTTTATGTATTCTCTCATTTTTTACCTATTTCAATACGAAAACATTTTGTACCACCCTAGCAATAATTGTCAACCTCCATCATCATTTCCTTCATATGTCAAATATTACTTTATTCCTTCGTCAACCAATCAACTTTTATAGTGTGCTTCAAAAGAATCAAACTTTGTATTTTTAATTGAATCTATAGTTAAGCTATAACCAACTTATTTATAGTACCCAAGCATATCTATGACTACTATTGTTGTCAACTCATTCATTTTAATTTCACTGATTTCTTCATCATTTTCGACTATCTTATATTCGATCAAGCCTAAAATAAAAGTAGTTTTGATTGAACACAATGTGATTAAAAAAAGATAAAGGGTCAAGAAGAATAAAAGAAATGAGCTAACGGTACTCGTGATCATTGATAAAGATTATGCTTCGAATGAGTTGGTGGTTTCCTAACTTTAGTTTCAATAAAAAATATCTTTTTGGATTGTTTTGTAGCAAACAGTGAATGATAATTGATGGATGGGAGAATGTGGTGGTGTTAGGAGTAAGACAAAGAGGATGGTAGAGGTGTACATAGTTGCTAGGGTAGATATCAATGTTTTCATAATAAAATGTACAAAAAATGAGAGAATTAATAAAATAATAAATATTTTAATAAAGACGAAATTATCTTTTTATAAATTAGTTTTTTTTTAAAAAAAAAATTGGACTATTAATGTACAATTTGTTAAATGAGATTACTAGTATACTAGTTCGATAACATAGATTTAAATATGTACTTTTTGTACCACTAAAGTATCAAACCTCTACTTTAAATTAATATATAAAAAATAACAATTATCTAATTGAACATAAATGAAGTTAAAGATGTAAACAACAAACATATATTACTCTTACATGGTTAGAGATGTCAAATGAGTTGTTTAGTACCTCAATTCATTTAAAGTTTATCCATTAAGCTCATGAGTTGAAATAGCCCAGCTCACTTAACTCATGAATTTAAAGGAATAATTCACTAATTTATTTAATAATTTTTTAAAAACTAAACATATTTTTCTAACACTTTCTTAACTATTTTTTTTGAACTAGTCTAATTGTTTGAAGAAAATTAAGCTAAAATCACAAAAATAAAGAGAGAAAAGTACTATTAAATAGCAATTATTGGAAAAGTATTGTCACAAAAATAAAGAAGATGAAGGATTTATAAATTAGAGTAGTAAAACTTAGGTCGGTGAAGTGTCAAGAGTTGATACTCGAATATACTGAAACTTACAGGCAAATGAACTATTGTGAAACAAGGGAAGAAAATTTATAGGCACATCAATGGTAATATAAGAAAGAAGGTAATCAGAGATGGCAGGAAAGACATTATAAGTAACGGATTTTAAATGTTTAATAATTTTTTAAAAAAAGTTTAACAAAAATAATTAAATATAATTACAAAAAAAATTAAATGAGTTTTTCAAGAGTAGCCCAACTAGCTTAAATAAAAATGAGGTAAGCTGAGCTACAAATCATTTAAGATGAGTTAAGTTCAAGTAAATTGAACAATTCTAGTGAATCCAGCTCATTTAATACCTCTAACCGTGGTAAAGTAAATTTTAACTGCCTTTTAAGCAATTTGGTTGCAAATTTTCTCCAACTTATAAGAAAATTGCTTGCCAAATTGTCAATTCTATCATATACTCAACAATTTTATTTATTACTCAATAATTTATACCATGAAATTTGATTATCTTCGACCTCTATATAAAATAAATCTAACTCGAAACTAACTAGACTTCTTCAAAAATTTATCTTAGCTCTGGCCCAATCCTTAACACTATTCCCACGTATATCAATATATATCGAATAAAATAAGCTCATTTATTATTAATTTGTGTATAATTTAAGAATAATTATCTTAACTTGTCCGTAATGTGTATAAATATCTAATTGAGTTAATGAATAAAATAAGTTTTTTATTATTAAGTAGGACAATATTCTAATAATAAGAAATTTATGTATTAATTCAAGAGTGAAAGGTATAGTATTTGTTATTAATATTATTTATTGTTATTTTTAAAAAATAATAAATAGTGTTTTTTAAAATTATTACATTCATCTTTTAGTCAAAAAATAAGGTATAATTTGCTCGTATTACTAAGTGTTTCTACCTTTAACAAGGCATGCATTGTTCAATAATCTCAAGCCTCGACCACGTGTCATGGTAGAATCAAAATGTTATTTATTATTTTTGTATTATATTTTTCTCCTTTCTAATCTTAAATTTCGTTTCTTAATATTATCAAATGTTTTAAAAATAATAAATAATTTTTAGTTAGACAATTTTTAGTGTAACTTACAAATCTAATACAAATTTTATGTTTTTAAATAAGTTTAATTTCATTACAATTTGGTACGAACACACAAACCTAATAGTTTTAGGATGAAGTCTCGTCATTCTCTTAAGTTAGATTATTTAAATTGTTTGATCTTTTAGTTTCAAAATAATATTTTTTTATCTTGTTATTTTTAAGATAATTGTAAAAGAAGAAAAAAAAATCAATATTTGAGATTTTTTAAATAAACTAATCATATGATTTCATTAATAGAGATTATAACGGTCATTTTAATCATTATTTCTATATTTAACAACTCTAATATTTTAACGTGTCTGTCTTGTTTATTTTTTTAATTTAAATCTCTAGTTTATACTTATTTATATAATAATATTTTAATCATATATATATAATAATAATAATATTTTACTAAAATTTAATTTTTGATATATTATTTTATGAATGTTTTGTAATAAAAAAAACATTCTAATTAATTGTCAATTGTGACCTAATTATAAAAATTTAGCAATAATTTTCCCTAATTTCAAATGAGAATATGAAAGTAGGGGTGATCAAAATATTCGATCAATCTAAAAAATCTGATAAAAATGAGTGGTTTCAATCTAAAGTGAGATCTGATTCGGATTGGATTTTATTAATCCGCTCGAATTTAAATTTGAATTCAGATTAGAAATATTTAAATCCATGTAATCTAATTCGATTTGATATATTTAATATATTATTTAAAAATATATATAATAATTAATCAACCTAATTATCTAACCTAACCTAACCAAACTTATTAGCCTTAGTCGTATCTCTTATTCTTAACACAAAACCTAATATATTTTCCCAACTGCCTCTATCTCTCTCTCTCCCTCCCTTCCTCCATTGATGGTTTTAGACTTGAAGGCTTCTCTGCTTCTTTGTTGTTGCTACTCTCTAATTTTCTGTTACTGCTGCTTGTGATTCTTTACTCGTTGTCGTTGCTGCTGCTGCTCGTCGTTACTGCTCTTGATGCTCGTCATTGCTGCTTGCTGTTCGTTGTTCTCCATTACATAATAAACAAAAGGTTATATTTGTTTGAACTTTTTTCTTTTTTTGAATTTTGATTTCAAGTATTATATTCAAATGCTCTATTTTGGCTGCTATTGATAGTTATTACTTTTGTTTCAAATGGATGTGTGAAGCAATATTGTGTGATTTACTATTTTTTTATAGTAATTTTCAAGAGCTATAAGATGAAATTATGAGTCTGAGTGAAAATGTGATTGTATTGTAGAACAAAAATTGGATGATATTATAAGAAAACTTGGAACGATGATAACTTTGTGTTTGGAGGTCTGTTTTGGACGAATGTTTTTATGATTCCATGTAACTTTTTGATATCTAGGCATGCCAAATTGCCAAAGGCGATTTGTCTAGAGTTTTTCCCAAAAAACATTGTTTTTCATGCTTTAATTGAATTACAAAAAACATTAAGCTACTTTTAAAATATTGAGGTCTATCATGGCTTGGTGGAACAAATGTGAGCATTGTAGTACATCATAGTTATTTACATAATTATAAAAAACCAATATCATACAACATTGTTTTATAAATGATGCATGTTAATTGAACATTTCATTCGTATTATTAAATTTTTAGTTATATTATATATAAATACTCAATACACATTTTAAATAACATGAAATCAAACATGTCCAATATCACCCCACGTCTATGTGCACATTTTTACAATTATTTATTGCAAATGTCTAATATTTTTTTTCTACAACTATACAGATTATTTTAGATAAAGATAATGATACACTTTATGTGATTGAAGAAGTAAATAAAGATGAAAGTGCAACACAACCAACTCAAGAAGAAGATTTTATAAGTACTCCAATTCCTGACTTATGCATTGCTTCTAAAGAAGAAGGTAAAAAGTTTATTCTAGATCTAGTAGTGAAGCATAGACTCATTTTACTATAGAAGGGATAGAGCAACATCGCAAAGTTATATGCAAATATTGTAAGAAACAATATAAGTATGTGTAAAGAAAATCTGGCACGTCAAATTTGCTTGCACACATTGTCATTGGATATGATAAGTTTCCTGGTAGAGTTCTTAAGAAACAAAAAACTTTAGCTTTCTATAAGGAAGGAAGTCTTGTACCTCACAGTTTTAATGCTGAAAGATGTAGAGAAAAATTGGTAAGAATGATAATAAAAGATGAATTGCCATTTATTATCGTAGAATGTGAATGATTTAAGGAGTTTATTAAAGAGCTACAACCTTTGTTTAAAATTCCTTCTCGGTGGACTATTGTAAGAAAATGCTTGGATTTGTACGTTACTGAAAGAGTAAAATTGAAAAAGTTGTTGAATAGAACTGGTTAAAGAATATGTCTTACCAATTATACATAGAAATCTTGTCAGAATTTATGTTATATGTGTTTAACTGCTCATTTTTTTTATAATGGTTGGAATTTACAAAAGAGAATCTTGAACTTTTGTCAAGTTCTAAATCATAAAGGTGATACACTTGGTAGAGCGATTGAATCATGTTTGTTAGATTGGGGCATTGATAGGATATTATGTATTATAGTTGATAATGCAAGTTCTAATGATATTGTACTTATTTAAAAAAAATGTGTTAATGGCTAAGGAAATTTAATTTTAGAATCAAAACACTTGCACATGCAATGTGGTACACATATTCTAAATTTAATTGTTGAGTATAGTTTGAAAGAGTATAAAATATCAATAAATAGGATTCGTGCTGTTGTAAGATACGTGAGAGGATCACCAATTAGACTATAAAAATTGAAGAGTGATGTTGAATGGAATAACTCTCTACTCAAAAACTCGTTTGTTTAGATGTTACGACAAGATGAAATTTAACTTATTTGATGTTGGATTCTGCAACTTATTTTCAAAAAGCATTTGAAAGGTTAAAGATCACTAATTTGGGGTATTATCAAGAGTTTTGTCGAGGTGAAATTAAACAAGCTCTGACTATAATGGATTGGGATAATGCTAGACAATTTGTCCAATTTTTGAAAGTTTTTTTTGAAGCTAAATTAATGTTTTCTGGATCTTTATATGTGATTTCTAATTTCTTCTTGGATTATATTTGTTTTATTTATGATCAACTTGATATGTAGAGTAAATGTGAGGATTACATTATGATGAAGATGGCTAGTGATATGAAGGTAAATTTTGACAAATATTGGGGAGAAATATCTGAAATAAATACGATGTTATTTGTGTATATTTTACTTGATCCTAGGCATAAAAAGTGTTATTTACATCTACGTTTGCTAGAATTATGTAATGAGGATGAGATTGAGGCATCAATGAGTTCAAAAAGGGTAAAACTTTGGAAGATATATACAAGGAGTATCATAAAGCTTATTTTCTCTCAAACACAGAAGGTTTATGCTTCTCATAAGAGAAAAAATTTAAAAGAAGTTCATACTATGGAAAACAAATCTGAGGTGGAAAAATACTTACAAGAAGTATTAGTTGATATGGATGATGATAAATTTGTTCTTTTAAGTTGGTGGGATGTTTATTCCTCAAGATTTAAGATTTTATCTTTGATAGCTCGAGATGTATTGTTTATACCGGTATCTACTGTAGCATCTGAATCTGCATTCTCTACTAGTGGTCGTACAATTAGTCCATACAAGAGTTCCTTATCTTCTAAAACTGTACAATATTTTAATCATTTCTTATCTTTTTGATTTTTTTTTGTTTAAAAAAATTAAATTAGATTGAAATAATCAAAATTAATCTAAATGATTAAATTTTTTATAAATATAAGAGTAAAATAATTAAATTATATAAATTTAAAATAAAATTATCAATAAATTTAATTTATGAAAGTAAAATAATTATAATTATATATTTTTTATTTTAAAGAAAATTTAATATATGAAAGTAAAATAATTATAATTATATATTTTTTATATTTTTAAGAAAATTAAAAATAAAACTGTTAAATAATTCATATAAAAGTTAAAAATATTTATTAAAATGGTCCTCTTTATTTAAAACTTTGCACCTTAGTGGTTTTGAGTACCATTGGCTGCATATAGCTTCTAGAAATAAAAATATGATCTTCATTTTCAACCTTGTGCATATCTTTTACACAGTTTTATTTATTTATTATGAAAATGAGCTGACACATGTGGGTTTGATGTTCCACCTAGGGAATGAACGTCTCGTCTGAAATGGAGGACTTATGTTATTGACAATGAAAAAATAATTAATATAATAAATAATTATTAATTAAAATATTAATTTTATTTTTAATATATAATTAATTAACATATTATTTATAATAATATCATAATCTATAATAAATATTTTTTTCACACAAGCTCATAATTATAGTTAAACAAGATGAATATTTTAATTTCATAATTTTTAATTATAATGTTTTAATTATATAGTTAAAAATATATATTTTAATTTTAAATACTCAAAATATGATATTAATGTGTATTAGAAAGGTGACTATAAATATTATATATTTATTTTAAAAATAACACTTAATTAATATGTTTATTTTTATAACAATTTAGGTTTATTATTATAAAAAATGATTATATAATAATAAATTATTTATTTTTATGTTTTATTTATTTATTTTTTTAATTTTTCACGTCATAATTTATTTAAATTATAACATTCTATATTTAATATAATTAAAAAATAAAAATAACATTTTGAGGTTATTTTTTCATATAATAGTACAAAATTGTTAAAAATAAGTAAATAATATAAATATCATTTTTACAATAAATAAAAGAATTGTGATTATTTTTCTCTTATATCAAAAATATAAAATTAAAATATATATTTTTAAAAAATTAAAAAATTAGATTAAATTATTTTTTTATTCAAAATTATGAGATTATTAAGGATCTAGTTAGTTAGTGGTAAAAATTGTAAGAATCTAGTGGAAGGGAAGAGAAGGTGTAGGGGAGGAGTCCTCTTAGCTGTTCTAAGTGGGAATCTGCTTGGAGCAAAGCAAAGACCTGAGTGTCCGTAAACCGCGTGTACGATGTATCTTTCTTAAACAAAGCACTGATATGTCATTTGTTTTTAATACTGTCGAAGCACTAGAGGGTAAAGAAGATATTGATACTTTTTGGGAAAAGAGCCAACCTTTTTCTTTTCTATCATAATTTGTAGCCCACTCATTTATTATCGATTATGATATATTTTTATTTTTAAAAATTTTAAGTTATTAAATTGTAAAATAAAATATTACATTATTTTTATTTTAAAAATATCAATTTTAATTATTTATTAATATAATATGTTATTATACGTGAATAAATTGTAAAATTAATATAATTATTTTTAAAAAACATAAATATTTAGTGTTTAAAAAAAAAAACAATCAATTAATATACTGTAAGAAAAAGTATATGAAAACATAGATATCCTCTCCATAATCCTGTTAATGATGGGAACCACTTTTATAATGTTAAAAGATTTTAACATTTATTTTATTTTCTAAATACACAACTAATATTAAAAGTCAAAATAAACATAATATACAACACATAAATTATTATAATAATTGTTAAATTAATAATATAAATAATTTAATTATACTTATAATTTATACTTTAAATTTAAAGTTATTAGATTTAATTACATAATAAATAAATACACTTAAGATTTTTATAGGTACTTAGTATTAAAGATTAAATTTATCACAATTTATTTATTACATGAAAATTAAGAACCTACCATGGAGAATCCCATTTGATCACCCATAATATTTAAATGGGGATGATGATAAACTATCTACTCATCCTGTTCCGTTGATATCCTTAATTATGTAAGGATATTCATTTGACAAAAAATGAAATCAACTTAATATACAAAACATAAATTATTATAATAATTGTTAAATTAATAATATAAATTATTTAATTATATCTATAATTTATAATTTATAATTTATACTTTAAATTTAAATTTATTATATTTAATTACATAATAAATAAATATATTTCAGATTTTACGTATATTTATATTAAAGATTAGATTTATAGATCTCTGATCTCCTAAAAATTATGAAAGAATCCCATCTAATCATTCATAATATTTAAATGGGGGATGATGATAACCTCAATACCCTCCTCCTCCTATTGATATCCTTAATTATGTACTATTCTATTATCATCTTAATATCAAAATAAAAATGGGATAAAATAGTATAGTATCACAAAATTTATAGCTTCTACTATAAGTTATTAACACATTTCATCGTAATTAACACAATTATATCTTAATGTTATTATTATTAAATAAAATTGTTATTAATAAAATATTTATTAAGCAAGTATTGCTATCCTATATTAATAGCTAATATTCCGTCCAATAGCTCGTTACTCTACTGTATATTAATTTCGGATAATTTTTTTATTGGTTTTAGAGTAATCGATAGGTACGTGATTTTAGTACAATAAAAATATAAAATTAATATAATTATTTTAAAAAATACATAATATTTAATAAATACATCAAATAATATAATTAATTAAAAATATATTTTAAAAATAATAAATAGTAATTTATTAATGTGTTGTGCAATTTAGTTTTATATCATTAATCAATAAATAATAAATTAAATCTACAAAAATATTATCTAATTATTACATATGTTTCATTCAAACAATTAAACTATTTTATCTCATTTATACAACCTAATTATTACATTTATTCTATTTATATCATTTTGTTAGTCTTTATTTAACAACATCACATGTCAAATAGTTAACCATATATTTGTAATAAT
This sequence comes from Hippophae tibetana, assembly GCA_037013495.1. NCBI lineage: Eukaryota > Viridiplantae > Streptophyta > Magnoliopsida > Rosales > Elaeagnaceae > Hippophae > Hippophae tibetana. The sequence continues at coordinate 21,844,460 of CM072803.1, forward strand.
TCAAATAATTAAATGATATTTTCAAATTCTATTCTAAATATACTACTTAAATATTTGAATTTTTCTAAATCTATTACATGATTATTTGAATTGTTACGAACTTACAACTATGACGTTGTTTTACAAAAATTAACAAAATTATCTAAATTGAATAAATATAATAATTAGATAGTATAAATAAGAAATAATTTAATAATTTAATAATATTTTTATAAATTTTCCCTGATCACTATTTAGTATTTATGCAAGTTTTGGTCTTTATTACACTAAGTATCACAATATTAAGTTATTTATTATGTTTGAATAAGTAAATATTATTTTTTTTGGGATAATATTAGCTACTTTATAATTTTTTAAGAAAAACAATTATTTGCATCTCGACAAAACCTACAATTATATGAGGAATAATTTTTTTTAATATTTTTTAGGCAACAATGTCTCCGTGGTCGAGGAAAAAAAACGACTCAATAAACTAATCCTCTCTTCAGAGCAGGAGGGGAAAAAAAATTCCTCCCTTCCTGTTAAAGGACACGATATATTTTCCATCACGAATGATAAATGCTCCGTATAATACGGAGTTAAGAGAGAGTAATTAAGTTTTAACATTTTTTTTTCTTTCCCGTGACTACGCCAACAACGAAGGAACAGTGTAATTACGGATTCGATTCTTAATTAGTAGTTATTGTATCATTAATTTAATTTTTATCTAATTAATTTTAAAAATAAAAATTATTTAAAATACTACTTGAATACAAAAAACAGTTATAATACATATTATATTTATTAAATTAACAAAAAATTTAACTTTTACATATTCAAATCTTAAATCTCTTATTCATTATTACTAGATCTTAATAATCCTACTTCACCTTTTGTTTATTAATTTCATATTAAATATTTTAATTGTTTAAAATTATAAAAACAAAATATTACAATATAATATTATTACTTAATTGTCTTCGGTCGAACTGAAACAAATTGTTTAAGTCTAGTTATCCGTCACCACTTGAGTCCAGTTATCGTTCAGGTTTATCAATTATCGTCGAGTCTACCAAATCGTAGCTTACTTTGTCATTGTTGCCACTCAATCGCCACTTAAATCCAACTATCATTCGAGTTTATCAGTTATCGTCAAGAGACTAACTGACATTGAGTCTATCACTCTCTTGTCTAATTCAACTCTCGTGAAGGTAAGACTTTGAAGCTATTGGTTCAAAGAATCATTTTCACACATCAAATGTGTATCATCTTCTTAAATAGATTAATGTTTCAAACTGTTCATCTTTGTTCTTAATGTATTGTTTTTAGAGAATTAATGAACAACCATTGCTTTTTCTCGTGGATACAATCTCGTGTATTAAATCTAACATCATAATTTTCTTTCAATCCACACTCGAATTATATTGTTGGTGGATTATGAATTCTTATATTCGATCAAATTTTATTTTCTAATATTCTATTTTTATTGATGAATTTTTATAGAAATTTTTTAACGAGTTTGAAAAATATAGTTTTGATACAGATATTATTTATTACCCACCCCACCTTGATACTTATGGATAAAAACAGTTCATAGACTATAACAGTTTTTGGACAATTTTAAATATGTATTTACCTTTTCAGTTTTAAGAATAGTTATATAAAAATTGTCTCTACTCGTCCCTGTGCTCGTTCTATACCAAGATAAAAGGTAAAATTATGATTTATGTAATTCTAAACTTTAAATTCGTATATAAAAACCATAATATTTTTTAAAAAGTGTATATGATATCATTTTATTTTAACAAATTATATATATTAATTAATTTACATTATTTTAATCATATTATTATTATATTTATAAATACTTTAGTTATTTTTATTAAATTTAATGATTTTAATAACCTTTTTATTAGCAATTTTTTAACACATTTTATTACTCAAATATACACTAACCTCTACTAGTAATGTCAATTGATAACAATAATTTGATTTTCAATGAAGAGTGAACTTTGAGTGAAACAACTTATTTCTTGATTACTTCAGTAGTATATTAAGACACTTTATATATAACATGATAACTGTGAGTCCAACTGGTATAACAACCATGTTAACGTGGATAACAAACTCCTTAATAATTCATACTAAGGCTTGTGTTTAACATCGTCCCATAAGTTCATCCTCTTAGAATGACAGTGAGCAGAGTTCTTAATTCAACAAACCTAGAATTGGACAAAAATTTAGACATTATATTAGCAATTTGTTCTTGTGAAGGAGTTTACTCAATATGAATTAAACTAGCAAAAAAAAAATTCTCTAATGAAATGAAAGACTATTTCAATATACTTAGTGTGTGTTTAACATTAAACACAAGGTGTTTAACAATATATCTTGCACTTATATTGTCACATTATACAATAAGTGCTTGCAAAGTAACTTTTAATCTTGTCAACACCTTTTAAATCTATATCAACTCACATACCACATAAGCCAATGTTGAAAACTGAACTTCAGTAGAAGAATTGCTTCCCTAAATGCTAAGACACCAAGGAGTGACCAAGATAGATACAATACCCACCAGTGGATCTCCTATCATCACTATTGGAGGTCCAGTTAACATTAGTGCATGTTGTGAGACTTAAGCTTTATGATTGATGTACCATAAGATCATGACTTGAGGACCATTTAAGATAACTCAACAAGCATTTTGTAGCAATTCAATGAGACATAGTTGGTTCATGTAAAAATGGATAGAGTTTGTTAACATATCTTGCCAAATTGCAGTATTGTAAAGCACTAACAATTGTTCTATAAAGTGAAGCATTTGACACCAACTTACTAGAATCTTTGGATAAATGTTGATTAACTACCACAAGAGTAGAAATTGTTAAAACACATTGGGATTAGAAGTGAGATGATGGACTGCACTTGTATCCATAAATTAGCTTTGAGTACTTGAGGTTTGGGCAATTGTAAAAGCCAATATAGCTTTTGGTTATTAGACATTATGTTAAGGAAACACAAAAATATCTTCATTTTGAGAATCTTGTGTTTGTGATAAATAAGCATGTGGGGTCAAATACATTTTGAGAAGCATTGGGATCATTGTTCTTGGATTGAGAATATCTAAAGTAATATCAAGCAACTATATGACCGTTCTTTTTCCAAATATGGCACTAGATATTCACAAACTTTGGATTCTTGCATTTTTCTTAATTTCTATAGTAACATTAGAATTAGATTTGTATGAAGGCTTCGATCCTATACTAACAACATTAGCATAGATTTTGTGTATTATGAGTAATTTTCTTGTAGAAGCAAAGTGTCTGGAAGACTCATCCTCTCACATTGTCTTTCATGCATCCTCATTCTAGTAAACATTTCATCTTAGGAAAGAATCTATTTCTTGCATATGATTTGTATGACCAATGTAGTATAGTTTATATATAGTCTTCCAAGCACACAAATAAGTTGTTTTTGGTCACCAAGTGAATCACTAGTAACAAGAATGTATTCAATTAAATCTTATACCAAAGTGATGCATTGTTCCATATATGAAGTACCTTTTCTTAGAGAAATAAGTCTCCAACTTAGTTCTATTAATCTTGCTTGGAAGTCATCATTGAATGCCTTGGCAAGAACATTCCAAAATTCAAGTGTTATTTGTTTATCTATCCAATATTTCAAGAAATTGTAGAAACTGATGAATAAATTTAATTTTTTTATTGCATTATCTTGTCTATACCATAAGGTATATGCTATACTTTCTTCAAACACTTCTCTAGAAAATAGAACTCTATTAGATCCAACAATTGTACGGTGTTCTTGACAAACATCTTAGAGATATTGTGTTTGATCCATCAATCAAAGATTGAAAACCACAAACTTCAATAACTTGTGTGACATGTTCTTTTCAAACTAAGTTGTTAGTTTCATTCAATTTTACTGTCAAACTTGGTTTAATAGATATATAGATAGAGTTGAAATTGTTGTTTATGTATTCTTAGTATTATGTTATACAATTGATCAAGGTGTTTGTTATCAAATGGCACATAAGAAAGTATAAAAGATATCAAAAGCTTTGATAACATGAAATCATAAGAAAGTCAATAAGCAAAAAGAAAAATAAGATAGCATAATATAGTATAGAGAATTTTGAGTGAGACGACATTTATATTTCTTGATTTTTTGAGTAATACATCAACCCATTTTTTATACGATAGGATAACTACGAGTTCTAACTGGTTTATATAACAACCATGATGATGTGGTTAATTAGTTCTAGTTGGTATAACAACCATGATGGTGTGACTAACTAACTCTTGAACAATTAATATTAAGATATATTTGGTTCATGTAATTAAAATGTAATAAGAATAGTAATTATAATATAATTGAATAGAAATGAAACAATATTCTTATTATTTTGTTCGGTTTGATATCGATAATAAAAATAAAAATTATTATTTTAATGTTTGTTTAAGGATAGAATAAAATAAAATAAAATATATTTTATGATAATATTAGATTATGAAATAAAAATAATATATTTTTGATTAAGAATTATTTTAAAAAAAGTAACTAGAAAATAGGCTGTAAAGGGAGGGAAGGTGTTATGATATTTACACTTTCTTAGTAAATACATTACAATTTTCAAGTAATTTTTTTTATGAAGGTCCACACGCAAAAGACTCTTCATATGATTATTTAGTGACTAGCTAGTGTATAGTGGTAGAAGTGGATAGATAGAGCAGGAGAATACGACCCACGTACAACTGCTTCCACCTCATAGTTGAAACCTATGTCTCTTTTAAGATAGTGATACTCAAAATTTAAACAATAATATATATTTGAAGGCATTTTTTTCCCTGTATGGAGAAATAGTTAAATTAATAAGTGTACTACTTTAGATTATACATTAGCATTTTTCTACATAAGAACAATAAGGTTGCAATCATAAAAGTCAGCTTTGAAATTAAACTAAGCAAAGTTTTCTTATTTAGTGTGCAAAACGAGCTAACCAGCTCTTCACCAGCCTTTACTATGATGTGTGACATATTAAGTATCTTAGGAAATGCATCAGGGACAAAAGAAAAAAAAAAGAGAGAGAGAGAATCTTATGAAATAAGCTTATATACACATACCACGTAGCGAGTCATACAAATAATTTCTAAAACACGCGTGTTTGTGTCTTATTTGTAGGGTGTAAATGTTAGGGAGGAGTAGTGTCATACAAATAATTTCTAAAACACGCGTGTTTGTGTCTTATTTATAGGGTGTAAATGTTAGGGACGAGTGTATTTTAATAATTAAGTAAAAGTATTTTTTTAATAATAAAATATAAATATTTTACATTAAATTTTATTTTTATATTTTACTTGAAAATAATTATTAAATAGTTTAAAGATAAAAATTAACGGTAAGATTTTAAATAAGTAAAGTAAAAATTATATTAATATTTATTTTTTAAATTTAAATATATTTTTAAATAAATATTAAAAAATAAAAAATACGATTAAATTATAAAATAATTACTGGTTCTTCATAACAGATTGTTATTATTCAAATATATTCAAAATTAAAATATGATAATTATGATTAATAGGATAATAGTTTCTTTCAATTCTACGTACATTCTTAATAATTGTGCTTCTATAATGTTTGTTTGATTTTATATTTTTTATTTAAATTTAAATATTTTTTAATATTATAATTTTTTTATCATTACACAAATTGTTGTTACTGCAACTGTTTTCATTTAAAAGCAACTTTTTATAATAATAATAATATTAGTATGATTAAATAAATATTTCATATAATATTTTTATAAAAATAGTAAAAATAGTTCTGATGATATTATTATCATTTTTTATTTATAATAATAAGAAAATTTAATATTTTTATTAATATAAAATAATTAATAATTAATTATAACTAAAAATAATAATTTATGTCTAATTAAGTATTATTATGAGTTATACCTTAAATTACAGCTATATATAAAATAAATAACATCTTCGAGATTTTTTCTTTCTAGTATTCGAGATTTACTTATTAATTTGAACAATACTATCTTTTTGTTGGTAGTCACTATGTTTATAGAAATTTATTTTTAACACCTTTTACCTAATATACGAAAAATAGATGTTTTTTTAAGGATTAAGAACAAAACATGTTATTTTTAACGCCTTTTACCTAATATGCGAAAAATAGATTTTTTTTAAGGATTAAGAATGAAAAATGTGGAGCAACTGAATTATATAAAAATAATACATATATATTATACATAATTGAATTAATCTAAAAATAATATGTTAGATTATATATATAGTTTACTTATACTATATATAAATGAATATATATTATCTATAATACATATACTATGTAATACTAATCAATTCAATTATACATAATTTGTACATGTTATTTAAGGCCAAAATTAATTTTTATTTTATATATAGGTAGCGAAATATATTGTAAAACATGGAGATATATGTTACGAGTAATGTTCTATATTAATTAAGTATAATATTACGATATAATTTATTAGGATGGTGAATGTTTTCAACTATTGAGTTTAAATTTTAGAATTAAAAGATCCATAATTCTTATATATTTTTACATAGTATTAAAGTTTCAGTTAATTAGGACAAAAACTTTCGACATTACCTTACAAAAAAAAATGAAATTTGTCTTACAAAAACAAAAAAGATATAAGTGATATAAATATAATATAATAGGTTAAAATAAAAAATGATGGACTTTATAAGAGATAAAAACCCATATTTTAAGAGATAATATTAAAAATAATATCCCACTTTGATTAAGTATATAAGGATGATAGTTATCTTTATCTATTGAATTTTCATAATGTAATATTGTATCAAATAACATGTGAAATTCACATATCAAGTGCATGACCCACAAAATGTTATGAGACAAAAAAAAATATAATTATTATTCTAGATGTATTTTCATAAATAACATAATTTAATTATCTTATAGTATAATAATATAAGTTTTAAAATGGTAGGTAGAGGATAATAATTTGAATCCATCCTATATAAATTTATGTATAAGTTTATAATATATAATTTCAAAACTATCATATGATGATGCACATATACGTAGTGAAAGTTAGATGGTCTTCCAAGAAAAAAGGCAAGTCCATTGGTGGTAGGTAGGAAAGTAGAAAGCTAGCACTGTCTTGGTAAAGAAGACAAGAGGGTCAATTTCCTTACCATGGAAACACAATTCTTCACATTTAGTAAATAAATAATAAAATCCAAAACAAAGTCATTAAAAACAAAAAGAAGAAGAAGAAACAAATTTCAAACAAAGGCTACATGGCTTGATTGGCAAAGGTTACTTTTATTGTTAGTTTCAAGTGTGAACCATTTGAGTTTAGGATTTGGTTAATTAACTTCATTATAAATTAAAATACACTTTTTCTTTTGTATGATTTTTTAGGCTGTGATGAAACTAAGCAAAGCATAATAATATTCTTTTAATATATGAGTAACGTTAGGGACATTTAATTTAAATTTATATTCCTAATTTTTTTACACGCATGCATCACTTCAATTATCACTATAAAGAAAAACGATTTAAACATTTTAAGCATAATATTAACCATACTTAAAAACGTTTTAAGCCGAATAAGTTGTTATTGTACCAATAAAAAGTCTCAGTTTTAAGTAAAATCATTGGATGTACCTAAATAGTTTATGATATAATTAACGATTATATTTAAAAAATATTTAAGTTACAGTTAAAGATTAACAGTAAATAAAAGTCATATATTAAAATTACTTTAAAAATAAGTCACTTGTATCATTTTGAAATTTTTCTATCACTTGAAACGTGACTACCATAATTAATGTATATAAATTTGTGTTTACTTTAGGTGAAGTTGGAAGCTAGTATGAACAATAAGTGTTATTATTTCCACACCTCTTATAGTAGTTGATGAAAAAAATTAAAAAAAGAAAAAAAAAAGTACTAAGCATAGATAATTTATTAGTTCTAAATTTTTAATTTTTTACCTTGAATCATAAATTTTTTAAATATATACTTTATTATTTAAATTTTTAATTTTTTATTTGATATGTTCTAGTTTGATAATTAACATATTATGATCAATTTTTTTTTATATGAATTTTTAAAAAAATTAAGAATTAAATCATATGATTTAAAAATTTAAAAATATATATACAGAGTTTTCGTTTAAAAATTAAATATATTTTTGAAGGTAATTTTTGACCTAATGTAAATTAATTGATGGTTTTTAAATGAGTTTTTTCTCAAATGTTACGAACTTTTTCAACAAATATAGTGAATTGTTATAGGATTCCCCTTTCTTAATTTTATTTATTATATTTTTGAAATTATAGTCCATGAAATTTGGATAAAGGAAGACCAATGTCCTACCTTTAGAAAAATAAAATTGGAAAGTTAGGCAATCACCATTGAAAATTTGGTAATAAAACAAAGTCTTATTGATATCGTTCTTATCTATTGTCAAGCCCAAAACAAATGGTAGGATAAAAAAATGTAAGAAATTAAAGACCACGTGGAAATTTGTATTTGGATGGAAATTTAAGAGGCATTATGGATCGATAATACCGAATAAAACTGGTATTTTAGGTTAGTTAATATGAGAAATAAGAAATGGTTAAAGTATAAAAGAGAGTAAAATGTTTAAATTTATATGTCTTGCAATAATTTGAATTAATTGTAACAATAATATTAGTGAATTAAGATAAAATTGATTAAAATAAATATCATTAAATTAATAAAAATACTTCAAAAATATTAATTAAAACTAAGAGTAAAAATTATATCAAAACAATAATAAAAATACATCAAAATTACCAACCCACTAAATTAATTAGAGGCTTTTCATCTAACTTTAGATGATATCTCAACTAATTTATTGAAATTTAATTAAGTTATAAAAATAAATTTAATTATTTTAATTAATTAAAATCTACCAACTTTATTTTCATATCAAATTGATATAAAAAGATTTTTCTCAATGAAAAAGGTGTCACCTAGTTAGATAAATCAAATATTGGAGTTGCCAAACCGAAATTTTTGTAATTAATTTTATATTTTTAAAATATTATTAATATTATTTTTATAAACAATATTATAGAACCATGTCATATTATCATATAGTGTAATATTATTATTAATATTATTTTGAATTTAGATTGAACTCATGTCATATTATCATATATTGTAAAACATACAATATTTTAAAAATATATTTGCATTAAAAAAATATGTAATTTAAATAAAATACTACATCATTCGTACTTTAATTATAAAGGATAATTTCTCTTAAATAGTAGCATTTTAAATAGCAATATTCATGTTGCAATGTCTAAAGAAAGAAGACAATAGGACAAGGACGCAGCTATTTAAACCCATTTCTACATTTGACCTCTGCTCGTCACTTCCATATATATTAGAATTTTTTTTCATTATTAAGGGAGTACGAATTTTATTAGAGATAAGAGTAAAGAAAAAATAAAAATAAGTGTGTAAAGAACTAAAATGGTAGGGTTGATATATAATAAGAAAAAATAGTTTATAAGTAAATTTTTTAGGTTTCCGTGACTTTTTATTCTATTTATTTATAAGAAATGTGTAAGAAAATAATAAAGTTATTTTTTTATCTTTTTTTTAATATTTAAAATAGTATATAATATATATATATATTTAATAAAATAATTATTAATTAAAAATTACTCAAATTTTTTAACTAATTATTTCTACTAAATTTAAATTAAATTTTGCATCAATGTGTTACTTTTTATATCAGATAATAAAAAATTTGTTAAAATTTGAAAAAAAAAATTCTTAAAAAATATAAACAATATTTTTAATTAAATATTAACTTTTTTACATATATATATATATATATATATATATATTAAAAAATATAAATATAAATATATATAACACATCTTATATTTAATTATATTTAACAAAAAATTAAATAAAGTAGTAATTTTTTTGTAACCTATTACATTTTTCACAATAAAAGATTTAAATGTAACTCTTTTGTAGAAAAAAAAAACTTAAAAATATATTATAGCTACCTAATAATACATTTTATCTAAACAAATAAATCACTTCATCTTATATAATAAGTGTTGTTTCAAAATTATGAATTATCTATTTCCCTATATATATAAGACATCTCTTCCTTTGCTCTTCAAGTAAACCCCACATCTCAACTCTCTCGCTTTATTTATTAACACTAATTAATAAAGCTTCAAGCTTTAAAGCCTTAAAGCTATGAAGTGTAGTGACACAAACACTAATACAACAACTACTGCTACGTCACCAACCCAAATCATCTCTCACTCTCCTCAAACTCCAACCCAGAATTCAACTACACCAATTGTGATTAGTCCTTGTGCTGCTTGTAAGATTTTGAGGAGAAAATGCGCAGATAAATGTGTATTGGCACCTTATTTCCCTCCAACTGAGCTTGCAAAGTTTACCATTGCTCATAGGATCTTTGGTGCTAGTAATATCATCAAGTTTTTGCAGGTACCCTCTTGGATTTTATTTGTTCTTTGAGTTTAATTACTCTAAATTATGTGCACTCCATGTGTTTGTTTTAATTCCCCACAGTATAAAACCATAGCCACAGTAACTTTTCTCCCAATTTTAGTTGATAACTAATATATGTCAATTGGTTAGTTGGGTTTTTTTAGCTCTGTAATTGGTCAATTGGGTTAGTTAAAATAATTTTGTGCTTTTGAATTTGATGAAAGAAACAGGCATCATGAATTTGAAGTGGGTAGTAGTCTATTCTTTTAGTTGGTGTATTAAGTCAATGAATCATAGCTCTATGTGTAGTTGTGGACAAGTGCATAGCCATATAGTCTAGAGGTAGCCAGCAATTGACTTGATATGTAAGGGCTGGTGTTCAAATGATACCTACATTTAGAAAAGGGTGCACATCTTGATTTTAATTTCTTAAATTATCAATTTGTTTTTTAAATTAGTGTATTTTAGTTACCTTATTATTAAATTTTTGGATACTTAATTCATTTTGAACACAATTTTCGTATAGTCACTTTATTTTCCACTTTTTTCAATTTTTAGAAACATCTTTATTTTTTAACATCCATTAATATCTTGTTATTAAGGTTCATTTTAATCATACAAGTTTTTTTTACCCAAAAAATGATGTAGACAAATTAAAATTGGTAAAAAATGACTAAAATATATAAAAATATAATACTAAGGTGATTATAATGTATAATTTTTTTTAAAATGTGATTAATTTATCTAATTTATGAAAGTAAAATAAATAGAATATAATGTTATCTTTTTGTAAAAGTATTTTATATAATATTATTGATTTCATGTAATTTAGTATTTCAATTTAATAATCGGTTACAATTCCATCTAAATTGATAATTTAATTTAATTTTTTTGACATATTACATATTACATATACAATATGGATTTGGAACCCAGTGGAAAAGATGCCTCACCTGAAAGCTTTTAACTCTTTAATTTCTTTTTTTTTATAAATAATTTTGTGGGATTTTTTTTTAATAAATACAATAAAGTGCCCCTCTTTATTGAAAATCTTAAATCCGTCACCGATAGTACATGTAATGAAAATTGAAGGATAATTTTATCAAATTTATTTATTTATTTATTTTCCTTTTTCTCTAGCTTTCAATCTCTCTCTCACCTGTTTTTTTTTTCTTTCTTTTCCTCCCTTAAAAAAAATGTTTAAGAAAAGAGAAGGAGAGAGAAAGAAAAACCAAGAGAAGTTTTTGTTTTTTTAAAAGACAAAATTATCCTTCAATTTTGATTAAATTGGAACTATTCTTGAATACTAAGTTGAAACAAAACAAATCAATAATATGAAAGTTGGTAGAAAAATAGGGTAACCAATAAAGTCCCCGTCTCTGGTTTGTGGGTCAGGGATTTATAACTAGGGGGCAAGTGGAAAGTCCCAATCTCTGGTTTGTGGGTCAGGGATTTATAGCTAGGGGGCAAGTGGAAATTATCAAGTTTTCAGGTTGCTTATATTTATATATATTTTTGTTGGTAAACCCTACAATTTTGCGACAATTTCACTTAAAATCCCAAAAATTGATTTGGGTATCTGCAGGAACTTCCAGAGTTTCAAAGGGAAGATGCAGTTAGCAGTATGGTTTATGAGGCAAGTGCAAGAATTAGAGACCCTGTTTATGGGTGTGCAGGTGCAATTTGCCAACTTCAAAAACAAGTGAATGATTTACAAACCCAATTAGCCAAAGCACAAGCAGAGGTTGTTAACATGCAACGCCAACAAACCAACCTTGTGGCCCTAATTTGCACGGAAATGTCCCAATTTCAACAAGCTGAATCTCTTGACAATTTCATAAACAGCCCTCAAAGTCAAAGCAATCAAACCAATATGGGTTTCCTTGAAGATGATAACAATTTAGGTTCCTTTTGGGAACCACTTTGGACATGATCAACATATATATTAACCTAAATTGCATGAAGATCCAATCAAGTTCTCCTAAGGAGAAATTGAAGGATATGTATTAAGCTGTTATTTAAGTAGCTACCAATTAAATCTGATATTGTATCAGTAAAAGGGGAGGAAGAATTTTACTTATGATCTCATCAATTTGTTAAAGCTTTTTTTTTTCTTTTTATGAAATCACCTTGTTAAAAGCTAGACAAAGTAGATGGGATTTTTTTTTCTTTCCTCCATGTAACCTTTCAATATATACTATATATTAAAATAAGTATAATAATTTATGTGCAAGACATGTATTTAACTAGTATTAAAAAAGTAAAATTTATAAGTATTTTTTTGTGGGTTATTTGAATGCTGAGCCGACTTTTTGCATTACCCTCTTATATGAAAACTAAAAAAATAAAAAATAAAAAATAAAACTTAACTATTTTATAATTCCTCAAACTATTTATAAAAGTTAACGTATATTAGAGAATTTTTTGCATAAAACATTAACACATGCCAAAACAGTTTATCTTAATAGTTCAATATTTTTTTATAAAAATATAAAAATTGTAAAAAGTGGCGATGGAATTAACTATTATTATCATAAATACATACATAGAGGGTATAAGATTTTCTTGTATTTATGGGTCTGATTTTTTATTCATGATTTTATTTACATTATTAAATTAAGGATAATAATATTATCATATGTTTTTTGTTATTATAACAATAAAATGTATAAAATATTAATTTTTTCATATTATTAATTATACCTTAATTTATTGTTATTGAATAAAAATTTATATTGTGATAAAATTATCATCTAAATTAAATTAATAAGAGAGGATAAAACAAAATATTTACCTTATATATTAAAGTTAAATAATCATTATAATATCTTAGATTAGATTATTTAAATAATTTAATCCTATAATTTAAAAATAATATTTTTTTATCGTATAAAAAAAATGATCGATGATAAAATTAATTATTAAATATTTTTTAACTAAAGTTATCGGAGGAGTAATATATGGCTTCATTAATCATTATTTCTATTATTCAATAATCTAACACTTTTTTTAGTTTTAATTCTACTTTTATCCTTATAGTTTTATTTAAATAGTAATATTTTATTATATATTTTATTAAAATTTAATTTTTTTATTCTTTAATTATCATTTTTGTAATAATAATTAATGATATGAAGAAAAAAAACTTATTTTTATATTAAAAAGGTTAATGATCAGTTCAATTTTAACCTCTAGTTAAACCCATTTTACTATTTTAAAATTTAAATTTATACAATTGGGATACAAAAAGTTTGTCACATCACCATATGTTATATGGACACCCACACATTTTGTACTTTTGATAAGATTATCAATTTAGTAGTACAAACTACGAAAGGCAGAGAATAATAAAATTTCATTAGTTAGCATTGATTTAAATGTCAAATATGTAAATTGAAATAATGTAAAACACATTATTAATACGAGTCTAAATATGCAAAAGTATACTGAATCGTATAAACCAAAATGTGACTATTTCCTTTTAAGCATCACTTCCATTTTGCTCGAGATTCTCACATGCTTTTTTCATTTATTTAAAAGGATCCAAACAATCTAGTTTGGGTTTAAAATAGTGTAGAAAACAAGTGAAGAAGTAAAGTTAAATACAAAAATTATATATAAAAAAAACATACTTTAAATTTTAAAATCACAAATATTTTAATATTATAAAAATACGAGATTAAAATTAAAGTAGTTATTTAATCTTACATATGACACAATAATAAAGTTATTACTTTAAAAATAATATTAATGATTATGTACTAATATTTTAGAATAAATATAAATATATTAATATAATAAATTGGTTGATCATTCTAATTTATACATTCATAATTTTAATATTCAAATAAAGAATTAAACACATAAATGATTAAGAATTGAAATTAAATTATTATTACATTAAATTAAATTAACTATAGTTTAGGTTTTAATATTGTCCACAATTACATTATTAGTTTAAATAGACATAAATTTTATAAGAATAATCATTATAATCATAAAATAACGTATAAGAATCGTAGTCATAATGATGGAAAACTATATAGAGAAAGATTAAGAAAATCTTACAAAAATCTTTGATCTTCTCCTCGAGATCCCCCTGTAGTAAATGTACTTTTTGATCTATTTTATTTTGTGTTACAATTATTATATTTTGATGACCTCTTAAGTTTTTTACATGGTATATTTTTTAGGTTAATTTGAGTTGGATTAAAATTTGCTTGATCCAATGGTTATGAATAAAAGTTCATCTTGAAAAATGTGAGATTTATGTGCCGATTAGGTGTATTGATCGATCTAACATGTGTGATTTCAGACTTGAGAATGTTCGATCAAAGCTCTATCAATCCACCTATGATTCGATCGAGTGGGTTTTTTTTGGATAGATTTAAGCTTGCTTATTGTTCTTATCATGACCCCTCAATCGATCACGATCCAGTGTTCTGTTTTTGTTCTAAATACATGTTTTTTTTCCTTTAACTCATTTCATCCCTAAATATTCGTATATCGCAATACAAATACATTAAACACATAGAGAATAATAATTCATTGAAAATATGTTGGAATTGATGTCAAATATATGTACAAAATGACACCAATCACTTATTTCTTTCAAAGTTTTTTCTTCTTTTCTTTTTATACAAGTTGTTTTTATTTTTTATTTTTTAAACACATAATTATCATTAAATAAATTTAGAAAGAAAAAACCTCTAGATTTCATCTTTCGTAAACAAAAAATAGTATTAACTTATGATAATTTATGGATAATTTACATTACTTTAAATATTACGATAAATAATTATTTTTTTAATAAATAAAATTAATCTTTTTATTTATCTCCAAATATTTTCAATACTTATACAAATCTCATTATCTTTTACAAGTTTTTTCTATTTTTATACATTGTATTTTTTGTTTTACTATTCTAATTTTTATTTTGTTACTCTTTAGATGCATTTTGCTTGAAGAATACTTTTAGAAATAATATAATTATTATTATTGTTTTAGAATTTTATGAAATTGTGAAATTATAAAAAAAAAATTTAGTACTTTTTAATAATTTAGTCACTATTTTTCTAACCTATTAACCATGTAAGTATCCTAATTTGTGATTTTAATTTACATAAGTAAAATAATGTAAAAATTCATCAATAACCTCATTTTTCCTAAAAATATTATTTTTCCTTCATATTGCACACATACTGCCTTTACACTTTATTATTATATAAAATAAATATTTGAAAAAATAATAGATTTTGTTAGATAGTGGTATACAAGTCAATTGCACAAAAATCATAATTTGTTTAAACTCTTCATTTAAAAGATATGTGTGATATTTAAAAATGAGTTTAAGTATTACTAAATTAACATAACCATATAAGTCAAACGATGAATAAGTAATAAAAATAAATGATAATATGTGAAACAAAAAATATAATCTTTTATATAATTTATATCATTGTTATCCCTCGAATCTAACAAAATAGAGAAATACATACATATATATATATATATTCTTATGAATTTTTTAAAATTATTTTTATAATAATAAAATTAACAAAATATTTACGAAATTGATATGCTTAAGGGTAATTCGTCTAGTGCTATGAAGTTAAGACTCATCCATCTTCTGTTTCAAGTCACATGTTCAAATTATACTAAAATATCATTTAATAAAAGAACAAGAAGAAAATATGTTTAAGGTATAATAACTTTGTTTGCAAAATAATTTCACATAATATTAATTTATCATTATGTTTTCAAATGTATTTTTATGTGTTTAAATAGAGGTAAATTTTTATTATGATCTTTTTACTTCTCATAATATGCTTTGAATATTTATTAATATTATATATAAAACATCATGCACATAATTTATTTTTAATAATTTCAATGAACATGAAATTTATTTTTATTACGTCATGAGTAACAAGAAACTTTAAGTACGCTTCAATTATGAAAATGTTTTCATATATATAGAACTCTATGTTATCTTATTTATGATTTGTTTTACTTCTTTCAAAAAATTGATTCAAGGAATAATATTTTCAATAATGTTGATGTTTACCATCCTTTGTATGTGATCTTGGTTATGTTTTTTGTTTATTATTTTTTAATTGATCAATTATTTTATAGGAATTAATGTGATTACTTTAAAATTAAATAAATTTAACATAAATATAAATTTATATTTTAATTTTATATAATTGAAATAAAAAAATATATAAAAATATTGTTGAAACTTTAATACAATAAATAGGCGTGCATATTTATAAGCATTTAACTAATATATATATATATTTGGTTGTGTCATTTTTTACTTTATAAAATTTTATGCAAACTTTTTACTTTAATTACAAAATTATCCTTATTATGATTATTGTGCACTATGTAACCTTTTATGCTTATTTTTTGATAAGTGACATCATACAAACTCTTATCTTAGATTTTGGCACGCGTAATGATATTTAATTTTGGGTCATACCATAACAATCTATGGAAAAAAGGGATTATCTCGGTCATCAAGGTGGCTTGGAAAGCTAAAAGTGTATAGCAAACATTAATAACATCACAAAAACGAGTATAAAATTGATTAAACGTTTTATTCTTACTCATTTTAAGAGAGTCAAACTGAGATATCAACAATCTTATTTTAATTTGTTTCACTTAGGAAGTTCCATCATGAGTAAGAACAAGTGCATTCTATGCATCTTTTGCAGTTTCACAGTCAGAGATGCAACAAAATTCATCACTGCATCAAAAATATAACTTAACTTTTTTATTTGATCCACTATGAATTTTTTTGTTCAATGATCCATTTTTTCCTAGTCTTTATGGTTGTTACATCATCTTTGGTTACAGAAGGTGGTTTCTAACCTTCAAGAACGGAATTTTAGATTTTTTCATCTTGTTTGGGATAAGCTTGCATGCGATCCTTCCAATAAGGGTAATTTAACCTATTAAAAGGTGGAGGGTCTAACATATGATCCACCTTATTTCATTAGATCCATTAGTAAAAGTGTATGTCTCTAAGTGTATGTCTAGTGTAGGCTATGATGCCTAATAAAACGTTTTATATACAAACCTAATTAACCTAGAGTGAATATGTTATTTTTAGATTTTATCAATTTTTAATTTAATAACTTAAAAAAAGGCAAGACATGGAATCCCATGTAAATAGTAAAGTGTAGAAATTAAAAATAACACACGACATTTTTAGGTGAAAATAATATAGGCCGCAACCATAACTTAAAAGGAAAATCATTGGTTCATCATATCACCTAATTTTTCATTGTGAAAACCAATTGTTAAAGTACAAACTTCGTTTTATGTTTTACTCTTTAGGATACTATCCCAATATACTTTATTTATTAGTCATTATTCTGTTTTTATAGTTTCTAAGATTAACGTGAGCATTAGTTAGACCAAAGTTCTGATAAGCTCCTCACCAATCAGACACCTTCATAGAACAACTATAATCAGGGTTAGCATAAAAAGACACAAGTGCTCATTTGTGTTTTAGAATGAATTTAATAATAAATAATCCAAAATAAATGATTTAAAACATATATCAATTAAACCAAATCAACTAACAAATCTTAGAGCAAAAACATTTAGCACAAATTCAGCAAAAATAGTTTCTTTGAAATTTAATAATTAAATTCAAATAATCATGATCACTCATACAATTATTTGATTTAAATATGCAAAATTCTAATCATAGAAGAAGCTATATTGATATAAAAAAATATGAAACAAATTGACTAATAAGTATAAGAGTTTAGAAAAACAAATATGATCATAAAATAATCTCCAAATCGATACCTTTATTGAATGTCACTGATTACTAAAATTAATAATTGTGTGCAACCCCTTGTTCTATGTATTATCCTTATATATATATATATATATGTATATATGTGTGTATGTGTGTGTGTACGCATGCACGTGCACACACATATCTTACGAGTAAAAAATTATTTTTAGAACACATCTTATCAAAAATATTTAAGCCCATTTTAAAAAAGTTAATTGATAATTTTATAAATTGATTCAAGCTAAAATAAATATTTTAACAATAAAAATAATTTAAGTACTGTGAACACATGTTAATGAATAAATGAGTGCAATATTATATGTGATAATTATAAAATATATACCTAAAGTATATAAATAATTATGAGCTTAAAAACATTTACGTGAAAATGTTTGTCCATTAAAATAACTAATACTCATAATTCTTACATCAATTATAATATATTATTTCATATACAATCAATAATATTTAAACATGTAAATAATTACAAATTTGATTTATTCTTATGGTTATTATATTACATCAATAACTTATAATTGATGCTTAAAATATTATACGATATAAAATAATTTATAAATACATAAATCATTATATCTAAAATATGAAAATGTTTGTTAATTGTTACAGATAAAATATCACAAAGTTTTAGAGAAAGATAAAATAAAAAATGGTAAAAGATAAAAAATGAAGAGGAATGGGAGAAGAGGAAGAAGTAGAACAACAACAACAACAACAACAAGATGTAGAAGAAGAACAACAACAAGAAGAAATTGAGATGATGAACAAGGATTTTGGGAAGCATAGAGCAATAGAATGTATAAGAGGTAGAAAACGTAAGGTTTTTTACATTTAGGATGTGAATTAGAGAAGGGTTATTATTATTCTTGTTCGTTTTCTTCATATGTGGGCATTCTCGTATAAGATCTATAGTTTCAAAACTAGTTCACCCAAGTCGAGCTCCACAACTTATAGTTACATGTATGTATCTCATCCTTTTTAGAATTCACATTAGTTTGTTTTCTAATTGAAAATTTTCCAATTTGTTTTCTTTCATTTGAATATAATTTCAATTCACGAGCATGAGAAAATAGAGTGGGAGGCTCACAATAGGAGATATAGCTTATAAGATGTCAAGGCTCAAAGTAGTTGGATAGAATCTAATAGAGGAAGACAGAGCATCACTCATACAAACTTTTCATTCCAATCTCAATGATGATGTCGATTTCAAAATTTTCCTCAAGGTATGTCTAACTTTCTAATGCTCATTTCTTCAATAATAAAAAAATCAATGAAAATGGGATTTTTACAATAAGAAGCCTTCTCTAGTTCACTAATTGTGTGAAGCAAAGTTGTGGTCGCAGCTTGGATCAGATATCAACGTATTTGTTTTGGATTGAGATTTCAAATTATTACTATTAGGATGTTATGATTTTTAGAGAGAAATTAGAGAGAGATTAGAGAATTGATAAATTTTTTGGATCTTTTATGAGATCGATATAAATATATAGGATATTACATGTATAAGTGTTGATCACATAGGGGTACATGTCGTAGCGTGTCAAGAGGTTACATATGTAATAACACAATCTGAGCTTAAGGTCGACCACTTCATGGCTTGGGTTGATGGTCGACCTTCTAATACCCAAAGTTATTATGTATAGGTAGGGGCATCTTATGAGTATTATTGTGGGTGTGGGCATAAATTGGGCTTTCCTAGGTTAACTTGTCTGATGGATCTGATTGTTAATGGCTCGAGCTCTAAGTTAATCCATATGTTCAAATATCAAGTCTCTCTACTCTTTGAGCTCAGTTCTTCAACTGGGGTGGAAAAGTAGCAATCAGGTAGCGAATTTGAAATGTTTAACTCACCCTAATAAATACTTGTTAGTTAATAAAAGAGAGAAGATTTACACCTCTATATAAGGAGAAACCAAGTCTTATTCATTTCATTATTCCTAAGATATCGAACAAAAATTTGAAAAAAAATGTTATGTCTCTTCAGCTCGTGTCATATAATTTCTTTGCTCAAATGGTAAGAAAAGGAGTTCGACACATACTTACTTTTTCTTGGGCTTTTAAGGATCACACCTCGAGTCTAATAATTTTTCTAATTTATTTTCAAGTCGATCTCTAAATTCATTCCCTTTTTACTTTGAAAACTCATCCTTAAGTAACTTTTATCTCTTCATACCTTAGCATTTTGTGTTTTGTAATAATTTGTTTGAGCCCTATCACTCTACGTCTATATCTCACCCATATACAACACCTACAATTAGGTTGAATATGCCTCATATTCAAATATAGTTCTCTAGATTATAGAGGAAAAAATCCAAGAAGAAAGGCACTGGTAAACCCAAAAGTTGAATCAAAGGTTGGGCGACCAAGGTCAAACCCAACGGTTTATCTCTTCAGGATAAGGAGAGGCTAAAGAATATGTATGATATTGTATCATCAGTTCAGATAATGACCCCTAGGTTGGGTGTTCTTGATAAAGATCCACTTCCAACTAGGTAGATAACCTTCCATGAAAAGGCTTTATGGTTAAGGGTCAGATTCTCACTGTGCTCCTTTATAAAGAAGTTCTTAGCCAGAACGCAACTCACACTAGGACAAATGATTCCAAATGGGTAGAGGTACCTGCTCTATCTCACCTTGATATGTAAAGAGCTCATGGTCAAGTTGGAAATGATCGAGCTTAATGAGGCATATGTATAAAAGTAGAATCTCATAGATACGAGAAGTGTTTATAAGTCATTTATGCAGGATCAGAGCATAAATGTGATCCTCCTTGAGAATGAAAATAATTGGAAAGAGTATTTCTTTTATTTATATGGTTAGTGAGAAATTTTAGATATTGACACGAGGCTAGTAAGGAGCACCTAGGTTGACACCTAACTTGTGATAAGGAATATGAGTTCCCTTATCACGACCTTGAGCCTCGAGGCTAAGTAAATATTAGCTAATATCCATAACTATTTGCTTTAGAAAACATAGTAAAGGTAACTATTAAACACCCAACAATTTGTTTCCTATGGGTTGATGAGATGAGGCTCAGTAGAGCCAACTTACAAGATAATCTGTAAACCTCGAGAACCCACAAAATGCAAGACCCTTCTATAGATTTTGGGGATAGGTTTGAAATTGTCCCTAATGATGGTGAAGTAGCCTCGAGCTTACTTGTAATACCCCGTTCTTTGTTTATATTGAGCTTTTAAAATCTAACACCCCTATTTCGTTTTGTTTTTGTAGGCACCATGGAATTTAACATCGATACCCTATTGGCATGGATTTAGAGTAAGGTTGCTAAATAAGAGGAAAGTTCCCAAAAAAACATAACTCCTTCCCAAGGTATGGGCTTCTCTAAGGGAAATAAGTGGAGAAAGTCCTTTGGGCAAGAGACCACTCTCACAGTGTCCAAAAAGAAAAAGTATGAGACTATTGATAAACTCGTGCTCGTGCTCAAAAAGCACTAAAATTATCATGATTTTATGCACGTTAATTGATTAAATATATATATATATATATATATATATATTTATATGATTTTATCATATATTTATATAAATCTGTCTTTTTGGAATCACAAATATTTTTATTGTTTTTCAAGTATTTTCGCTTAAAAAAGAAACTTAAAGACTCAAAGAAAAATACTAGAGGCAATTAGAGGTGTCCACCGGTCTAGTCCGGTTTGGTTTTGGTTAAAAAAAATTTAACCGGATCGGACTGTTTGAAACGGTTTTAATTAATACAAACCGGATCATTTAATTTATAAAACGGTTCTGTCCGATTTGGTTCGATTTTTTGACACATTTAATGAGAAATAATGTAAAAAATTTAATATTTTTTCAAATCGGTCCAATCCGGTTTGACCGGTCTAAAATTAATACAAACCGGACCGGGCCGTTTGATTTGTAAAATCGTTCGGTCTGGTTTTACGGTTTGGTCCGGTTTATGGACACCCCTAGAGGCAATACATCAAAAATATATTCATAAATTAAATGAGAAAAAGTCAAAAAAGATGAAAAAATTGGACAAAATGGGTCAAAAATGTCAAAAAGAAGAAAATCGTGCACACAGCTTCCCATCAGCGTCGACCAACGCGCACAGTGCACACCACAATGTTGAAGTAGCGCGCCAATCTGCACGCATTTATGCCTCATCTGCACACACATGCGCCCATCTACACCCAATCCACGTGCGCCTCTGCTCCATTCCGCATGCGTTGCCGCGCCCCACCTACCATGATGTTAACTAATGTCATCATCACCTACTACACGTTTCCTCCATTTTTTAATCATTTTTCCACCCAATATTTATTCCTTTCCTCACCTATAAATACCCTCATTCTTTACACCTTAAAAAAAAAAATTCTTCACTCTCTTTTTCTCTTCATTTCTTAGTTTTTAGTTTTTCTTAGTTTTAGAGTTCTTCCCTTTTTGAGAAGAACTAATTATGTTTTTGTAATTTATTAGCTTTTTGATTCAATAAATGGAAATGCAAATTCCGTTTGGAGGTTTTTCAATAATAGAAATAACATCAAAGTACTGTAAGAATTTTATTTTCTTTATAGTTATTTTTTATGCTTATTCTTATATGTTATATTTAATTTATGTGTGATTAAATTTAACTTTGTTGGTTGTTTGTAAACATGATATAATGATAACGTTGTTATGCTTGTGAAATATTAAATAGGTAAAAATCTCTAAAATGAATTGATTTTGTTTTTATTCAAGATTTTATATTAAGAGTGTTAAAGAGAAATATATTATTTTTCATTACAAACTTAAATCTAAAAATTAGATTTTAAGGTTTAGTTATCTGGTTTGATTTAGAATAGTGCTCTTTTATTTGTTAGTACAATCGCTCGGTAGTTAGAGTGAAGCTCTAGTTCAAAAGTTTTTATAAGAATTATTATCTGAAAATGTATTGACAACATGTTTTCAATAGTGGTTTTAAAAATTGAAAGTTAGTACTCGGATAACTAATTTTTTAGGTTTAATTTAGACACCTTGAATAAAGTTTAAACTATCTAATCCCACCAAAGGTGACATTTAAATGATTTATTTTTAATCTCTTAGAAAAAAATAATTAATTTAATTAACCAAATTAGTTATCAACCTCTCCCATAGTTGTTAATTGATTTTTTTAGTTAACAAAGAATATCTAATCCCATCAAATGTGGTATTCATATAAAAAAGAGAGAATCAATAAATATCAATTTATATCTTTAATAACCTAAATAATATGAGCACACATAATTAAGTTAGTTATTATATCCATACATACTCTACTATTATAAATGATAAAATTTGCATAAATGTTTATTGAATCTGTATCTATGTTTATTTTTATGTTATTACATTAAAAGCACAAAACCCCAAATAATGTGACAGGATGTTTAGGATTTAATTTCGTTCCTTAAATTGACCTTGAGAGTATACTTATCATTTTATATGAAATGATTCGTGCACTTATGAAAATTTTATAAATATAAAACCAAAGTATTGGTAGGATCGATGATGTCGATTTTGCTCATCACTTAGCCCTTTGAACATCGTTGGGCCCCTACTAGTGTACCGAGGTCAATACATTCCTACACTCATCGCCTTGAGCCAAAAAACAACTATCCTCTATATGTGAAACTTGAGAAGGGGTAGAGGCGTTATTGAAAACCCTACTACAGAAGTTAAAGGAGTGGCCTTATATAGGGGTATGGCTTTAGAAAGGTTGGACCATTATGCTAATAACCTCCCCTGTATGGTACACGGAAAAAAATGATGCCATGTACGAGGATGTTGATTATGGGGTCATTCTCGGTAGATTCTTATACCAAATGAGTACTACCATGAGCTTTTATTTATTTGATATTGAGTTTTTATATTTTTCTCACCTCGTGTTCCATTTCCCTCATTTTCAAGCCCAACTCATTCATAGGCTTAGTAAAGTTTGGTTTGTTGAAAAGTTGAAGCATGACCTCACGGTGGGAAAAGAGAGTCATGCCTCTACTCATACAAAGAATATTGTGTTTTTGGCCAAAGCAAACAAGTAGAGCGAGGCAATTGACGAGGAAAAACTAGCCAATGCCATACTATAGCTGAATGAGAATTCGAGGCGCTTTGAGATGATTAGGGAGGCCTAGAGAAAAATCAAGGCTGAAGTTGAAGCTTATAAGCACAAATTTAACGATGCTAAAAACCTATTTTCTCATAAACAAGAGAAAGCAAGGCACACTTTTCCTCGAGTGTTGAGATTAGGTATAACTTGGCTATGGAATCTCTCAAGAAAGAATCCAAAAAGAAGTGCATTGGGCAATACTACTATTAGATCCTTAACATTATAGCTACACCACCATACTTGACCACTCAAACTCAGAATGAAGGTGACAAACAAGGCGAAAAGTCTGAGGCAAGTGATGGTGAAGTCGAGGTGAGAGATGAATAAGGTGGAGATAGAGTTGGGATCCTTAGTTCTTTATTAGACCTAAGCACCCTTATTTTTCAAAAAGTTTAACATCCCCTTCATTCTATTTGGGATCGAGTCAATCTTGTAGCCCAACACACTTTGTTAATAAGATTTACTTTGAGAAATTCATGTTGTATATATACTAATGAATTCATAGTATTTATTTGTGATGTTGACCCACCTCATTACTTTTCATGACATTTGTCATAATGTTTTTCCCAATGTCATTCCCAATAAAAAGGAATTAGGGATATTGGTAATTCAGATATTCTCTTTTATTTAAAGCAACTAAAAAATTCGCTCCATCTTTCTTGCTTGAACCTTATGGATTCTGATCGGGCAAACAAACATTTAGCTCAAGCTTTAAAATTAGAGAACAATAGGCTTAACATCGAGGTGGAAAATTAAAGATCGAGTTGTCCAGC
Organism: Hippophae tibetana; assembly: GCA_037013495.1. Taxonomy (NCBI): domain Eukaryota; kingdom Viridiplantae; phylum Streptophyta; class Magnoliopsida; order Rosales; family Elaeagnaceae; genus Hippophae; species Hippophae tibetana. Next base: position 21,869,711 of record CM072803.1, read on the forward strand.
TATAATGATAAGCTCTCTCTTTATGAAGAGACCAAGTGTGAGCTCGATTTTTATAAGGAACAACTATCTTAAACTCAAGCTCATAAGAGAAGAACTATGACTAAAAATGGTCGCTCTGGTTAACAAAGAGTGTCATTAGGTGAAATTTTACATGAAGAGATATGAAGGAGTGCTCCTCAAGGTTAGGTGTGTTGTTGAGGAATTAGAACATTCCATTCTTAACTAGACCTTAGCCTCAACCAAAGTAGGGGCCAATATCTATAAAAATTTGTCAAGATTTAGGTTGAGTTATTGCGCTTAGTAAAAGAGGCAAACAACCTGAACACTGGTCATGCATCCAAATGTCTTAGGATTTTTTAATATTTTTGAGAGGTTGAGCTCTTTATTAATGAACTTTAAAATCTTTGTAAGCTCAATCAATAAACTTTATTTTTAATAAGATGAACTTGTGAAGCCAATTTAATGCAATAGACCTGTAGCCTAACCCAGGCAATTGTTGGAGCGATCTACTAGGTCCATGACTGATGTGACCATCTTGTGACTTGAAATTTTAAGAGTGAGTGCTCTACCTGGTCTATGACCAAGATGATCAACTCTTTATGATCATCTTTCAGTGCGTTTTACCTAGTTCCTGATCGAGGTGATAAGCTCGTGACATAGAATCTTAAGGGATAATTGTCTACCTGGTATGTGATTGAAGTGATCAATTCTCTAACATCATCTGTTAGAGTGTTCTACATGATTCCTAACTAAGATGATTAGCTCGTGACTTGGAGTCTTAGGGTAAGTGTTGTACTTGGAATGTGACTAAGATGATCAACTCTCTGATATCATTTATCATAATGCTCTACCTGGTTCTTAACTGAGGTGATCAACTAGTGACATGGAGTCTTAAGGGGGAGTGCTTTACTTGCTATATGATCGAGGTGATCAATTCTCTCACATTATTTTTTAGAGAGCTTTATCTGGTTCTTGACCGAGGTGATCAACTTATGACATAGAGTCTTAAGGGAGAGTGTTCTACTTGGTATATGACTGAAGTGATCAACTCTCTAAAATCATCTGTTATAACGCTCTACTTAGTTTCTGACCAAGATGATCAGCTCATGATATGGAGTCTTAAGGGAGAGTGCTCTACCTAGTCTATGACCGAGGTGATCAACTCCACTCCTTCTTGTTAGGAAAGACCCTTTTAAGGACCTAATTACTTAGGGCAAATGATTTAAACTGTATAGCTTTCTTGTAATAATCTATCACCTTTCTTTTTTATTCGATCATCCTCCTCAAGCCTTCATCTCTTTTTTTCTCTACTAGGATCATCTCAATTTCTCTACTTGTAGTGTTTTGGCCTTAGGTTAGGGTTGATCTCATAGTGAGTATTATGATCTTAGTTGGTATCACAACCTCAGTCTCATATACTAACGAGAAATGTGTCTCATTAGTGCTACCTCTAGGACTAGTCCTATTGAAAGAAAGATCATGGCCGATAGTATGCACAAGCAAATCACATCTTTTAAAGAGAACTTTAAAAAAGAGATTTGCTCAGATATTCCCACTATTTTTTGGGAAATAAAACGACATGCAGTTACACTACCTCATGAGCCAGGCTTTCCAGAGTCAAAAATTGCAACCAAAGCCAAACTTATTCAAATGAACCAACGACACCTAGCCATTTACAAAAAAAAGATTGATGACCTCTTAAAAAGGAAATTAATTTAAAAAAATAATTCACCATGGTTTTGTCTAGTGTTTTATGCTGAAGAAGTAGTTGAACTAGAAATAGGTGTCCCAAGGCTGGTCATTAATTACAAACCCTTAAATCGAGTATTAAGATGGGTTAAGTATCCTATACCTAAAAAAATAACTTATTAAACTGGCTTTATAAAACGATAGTCTTCTTCAAATTCGACCTTAAAAGTGGTTATTGGCAAATTTAAATTGTTTGGGAAGATAGGCATAAAACTACCTTTACAGTTCCATTTGACCACTATAAATGGAACATGATTCCATTTGGGCTTATAAATGCCCCATCAGAATTTCAAAAAATTATAAATGAGATTTTTAATCCTTACATGGATTTTACTATTATCTATAATGATGATGTGTTAGTGTTTTTAAACTCTATTAACCAACACTGGAAACACTTAGAAATTTTATCTAAAATCATCAAAGCATTTGGTCTCGTCCTCTTAGCTAAAAAAATAAAACATTTTCAATTAAATGTTCGATTTTTGGATCATAACATTGGTCAAGGGCTAATTACCCTGATCTATCATTTTTGCAGAGAAATTCCCTTATGAAATTAGGGATAAGCGACAGTTATAAAGGTTTTTAGGCAATCTTAATTATTTATCAGATTTTTATAAAAAAATTGCATAAGATGCCAAACCCCTTTATAAAAGATTAAAGAAAAATCCACCAAAGTGAGGTTTAATCTGCATTAAAGCAGTGCAAACCATTAAACTAAGGGCTAAAGAGCTCCCATGTTTATCCTTACCTTACGTTAGTGCATTCAAAATTGTTGAAATTGACACATAAGAATTAGGGTTTGGAGGAATTCTTAAGCAATGAACAGATATAAAGAAAACTTAGTTCGTTTCGTTTCGTTTCAAGTACTTAAAAACCAACTTAAAATAACTATTTTACCGTTAAAAAAGAATCTTTAGCCATAGTTTTTAACATTTTTAAATTCCAAAAAAACCTTCTAAATTAAAAGTTCTTATTAAGAATTGAACTAAATCAATGGGAGATCTTCTAAGATAATATAGTTTAGATTGATAAATTGATATTAAAATGACCAATTTATTGATTTCTATACTTTTTCTCTGCATTAACATGATTTAATACTTTTAATACTTCTTCCATTTCAACATGAGATATAGTATTAATGTCTTGTTTTTATATTATTTTAATGGATTAGGATTTATCTTTTGATTCTACTTTTGAGAGTTGTTTATATATATATTGGAGATAAAATTAAGAAGTAATTTAAGGAGTAAATTAAGGAGTGTTAACTTCTTAATTTAAGGAGTAAATCAAGAACCTTAATTCAAGGAGTAAATCAAGGAGTAAATCAAGGAGTTATCATCCTTAATTTAAGGATTAATTCAAGGAGAAAAACAAGGAATCCTTAATTCAAGGAGTAAAACAAGGAATCCTTAATTAAATGAGTAAATCAAGGAATGTTTAATTCAAATAGTAATTCAATTAGTAAATCTCCTTATATATAGCTATAGAATTGTAATGAAAATATGAAAGAAATAATACAACTTTGAGAGAGCTTGTTTTATTTGGCAAGACCTTTGGCCTTAGGCTTTGGCGTTTTCAACTCAAATTTTCAACATGGTATCAAAGCAAGTCGATCTTCTAAAAAAAATTTGTTATTCCTTTTCTCAAAGTGCTTTTGACACTCTATCAGAGCGATTTCTTATTCCTTTTTTTTTTCAAACCATGCTCTTGGCGATGATGGATTAAATCTCTCATGCAGCTTCTACCGACTTGATGTGGAGGAGGAGTATTGTGGTAAAAGGAAAGGTCCCACATTGAAACCAAGCTCTTGGCGATGATGGATTAAATCTCTTCTGCAGCTTCTACCGACTTGATGTGGAGGAGGAGTATTGTGGTAAAAGGAAAGGTCCCACATTGAAACCAAGCTCTTGGCGATGATGGATTAAATCTCTCATGTAGCTTCTACCTACCTGATGTGGAGGAGGAGTATTATGGTAAAAGGAAAGGTCCCACATTGAAACTAAGCTCTTGGCGATGATGGATTAAATCTCTCCTGTAGCTTCTACCTGCCCAATGTAGAGGGGAAGTATTGTGGTAAAAGGAAAGGTCACATATCGACAACAATAATATTTTTTTTGCTATTGTAATCAGCATTTTTTTTATTAGTTTTACATTTGCTGCCTTGGCTTCTCATCAGTTTCAACGACTTCTGTGCAAGTTTAGATCCATAAACCTTATGGATCCAGCTTGAGGGGGAGTATTGGAGATAAAATTAAGGAGTAATTTAAGGAGTAAATTAAGGAGTGTTAACTTCTTAATTTAAGGAGTAAATCAAGAACCTTAATTCAAGGAGTAAATCAAGAACCTTAATTCAAGGAGTAAATCAAGAAGTTATCATCCTTAATTTAAGGATTAATTCAAGGAGAAAAACAAGGAATACTTAATTCAAGGAGAAAAACAAGGAATCCTTAATTCAAGGAGTAAAACAAGGAATCCTTAAATCAAGGAGTAAAACAAGGAATCCTTAATTAAATGAGTAAATCAAGGAATGTTTAATTCAAATAGTAATTCAATTAGTAAATCTCCTTATATATAACTATAGAATTGTAATGAAAATATGAAAGAAATAATACAACTTTGATAGAGCTTGTTTTATTTGACAAGGCCTTTGGCCTTAGTTTTTGGCGTTTTCAACTCAAATTTTCAACAATATATATATTTTTTTAAAATTCTTAATTATCAGTCTTTTTAAACCCTATTAAGTCGAAGAGTGTTTTAAAGAATGAAAATTATACTCATTTTAGGCTTGATTTAGATGACGAGGGTAAAGAGCATGTGTTTATTGATCGAGGAGTTAGGATAGCTAATTCAATTTAGATAAGTTGGCTATTTGTATGAAACAGTTAAACAAAAATAAATTATTTTAACTATAATTTCCACGGATAGATTAACATTGTTTCATGAATAAAAAGTGTATTTAATTCTTTGTGAACCTTTGCGGTGTTCTTTTATCTCTATTGCCTTGGCACTCTTATATGATAATTATAAATAATACTTTAAGTGAGACCGATCAACCTCATAACTCGACGAGAATAAGTTACGTGGCACTGCATTTACTTAAACTACTAATTAGCTCTATTAAAAGCATTGATTTCCATGTATACAAGACATATGTTACTGATGTGACGTAAAAGTCAGGACGTGGACTAATACAGTGTAACACAAAATAATGAGTTTCTTCTCTCACCATCACTGTCAAAGAACTTAAATATTTAAATAAATATCATTTAATAAAGCAGTTTCTTATGAAAATGTTTTTAATATATAACATTTTAAATATCATAATGTTAATTAACTTTTATTATTAAACTATCTCAAAATTATTTTATCCTCACACATTTCAAATATTACCTAACAAATAACTAATACATTATACAACAAATGATAATTTAATAAATATAATATTATTTTTATTACTTGTTAAAGTTTATCTTTTATAAATTGAATTATTATACTTGAGAGTTTTATATCTAAAGATTCTGATATGATTGTCTATGAATCATGATCATCAAACACTTATAAGACTTGATTAATGTAGAAATTAATTTTAAGATTTCTCCCAATAATTTTAATCTTTGATTTAATGAATGATTAGATATATGTATAGACTAGCTAACTCAATCTTAACCTTTTATCCCGTTAATGACTCAGAGATTCAAATAGAGAGAAGATCTAATAAAATTAGACCAAGAAAATTTCTAATTTGAGCAGTCAAATTTGCAATCTAGTTTGACCTTTTCCCCCTAAACTTTGAACCATATAACTTCTTAAATGAGACTCCTGAGAAACTTATGACCCCTAGGATTATATCGGTACAAAATCAAAATACCAACTATGTAATACATTTAGGGCATCTCAAGACTAACTACCTCTCCACCATCATACTTGATCTACTACACCAATGACCTTGTCATAATTTCAAAATTACGTGGGTAACATATCAAAAAATTTCAAAGAAAGAAAATAAAAATGGGTAAAAGATTTAAAAAAATAAAAATAGAAAAATAGAAAAAAAAAACAAAAGAAATGTAAAAGTTGTTATGCATTTAAATTTTTTGTACATTTGTGACCTTTCCATTAAAAATGTTAGGATCTATATTTTTAAATTGATATATTAATGATATTTATGACAAAATATGATATACATTTAGTAAAATCACCTCTCTTTCTTATTCTAACTCCATTCATTATATATCACTCTTCATCTTAATTTTGATATTTTTATTTCTTCCTATACCCATAATGCACACATTGGATACCATTTGTGCCTACTACAAGCATGTTGTTGCTCCACTTGTTTCACTTCCTCCATTTCTACCGTACATGTCAACACTTTCTCTTAAGTTGGTGCATATATATCTCTTATGCCCAACTTATCAAGTGAGTTGTAGAAGTTTCTTGCAAACACAAATTTTGTGAATACATGAGCCAATTAATCTTCTAATTTAACAAATGAAAACTGAATAACATTTTCTTCAAGGTTTTATTTGATGAAGTTCTGACCCACTTCAATGTGCTTAGTGCAATCATATTGAACTGGATTGTGGCATATTGTAATGGCTACCTTGTTATCACAAAACAAGTTCATTTCAGAGTTAAAAGCAACACTAGTTTCAGTTAGAAGTTTTTTCAACCAAAGGAGCTCACATATTCTCTTAACCATTCCTCAAAATTCAGCTTCAGCGCTAGACAAGGCAACTATGTTATGTTTCTTACTTCTCTATGTAACAAGATTGGCTCCCACAAACGTAAAGTACCCAGTAGTAGATTTATTGTCCTTGATATTCCCTGCCCAATCCGCATTTATATATCCAACAACTTTCAATTAACCATTCTTTGAAAACATAAGTCCTTTTCTAGGGGAGGACTTTAAATAATGAAGTATTCGCATTACAACATCCATATGGTCTTCACTTGGGTAGTGCATGAACTGACTCACTACACTTATATCATAAGTAATATCTGGCCGAATATGAGATAAATAAATAAGTTTACCCACTAGTCGTTGATATTTATGTTTGTCTACTGGTACATGGTCCACATATTCTCCAAGTTTGTGATTTTGGACCATTAAAATATCAGCAGGTTTACAGTTTAGTAATCCTACCTCTGCTAATATGTCTAGAACATATTTCCTTTGGGAGAGAAATATGTCTTGTCTTGATCTTGTTACCTCGATGCCCAAGAAGTATTTAAGCCCTCCTAAGTTCTTCATTTCAAACTCATTTGACAGTTGTTCTTAAATCTTGGAGATTTCTTCTTCATCATCCCATATAATGATCATGTCATCTATATAGACTATAAGGGTTGTTATTTTTCCCAATCGATGTTTTAGGAAAAAAGTGTGATCATAGTTGCTTTGTTGAAACCCATATTTCCTCATTGTTGAACTCAACTTGCCAAATCATGCTCGAGGTAATTGTTTTAGTCCATACAATGTTCATTGCAACCTACATGTAGTTTATTTTTCTGATGTAACAACATATCCTGATGGGATATCCATGTAAATCTACTCTTCAAGATCACCATGGAGGAAGACATTTTTTACGTCAAGTTGGTGCAATGGCCAATCTAAATTTGCTACAAGAGATAACATAACTCTAATAGTTTTTAGCTTGTCTACATGTGAGAAATTTTCCTTATAATCTATACCATGTTTCTGTGTATACCCCTTTGCTACTAACCCTGCCTTGTATCGATCAATTGCCCCATCTGCTTTGTACTTAATGGAGAAGATTCACTTACACCCCACTGTCTTCCTCCCTTGAGGTAACACCCTTAACACCCATGTGTTATTCTTTTGTAATTCCTTCAATTCTTCTTTTATAGCTCAAGCCTAGTTTGGGTCAGATAGGGCTTCTTAAATACTATATAAAATTTGGCATGAGGAGAGTGTATGTGCAAACACCTTGATAGGTTCTGATAACCCTTGACTAGATCCATAATTGGCTATTGGAGACTTGGATTGACGTTCTTCTGTGTCTGGAGAGTATCGATTTGGAGGTTTACCTCGATTGTGTCTAAAAGGTAGAACATAACACATAGATGTATTTATAGCATTAGTTTGTAAAGGTTTGGTAGGATAGCTTACCTCAAGAATATTCTCAGTAGGAGGATCATTGGGTACTACGGAGTAGGGGTGCATCAACTATTACATATTCTGATGATTCAGGCATTGGTTCAGCTTCACTTCTTAGAAGTTTGGGTTCATATATAGGTCCTAGTTCAACCATATTATTGGCATCATCAAGGTATGTTGGGTTGTTATCAACATCTAACACTTCAATATTAGACCAATTTTGTTCTTCACCATAAATCTCCCCCTAAAGAGGGAAGTTGGATATTGGTGATGGGAAAAATATTTCAGATTCTAGGAAAGTGACATCCATGGTAATGTAGGTTCTTTTCGCAATAGGATCATAGGATCTGTATCCCTTTTTTGTACTTCATACCTCAAGAAGACACACCGAACTGCACATGGATCCAACTTAGTGCGTTGATTTTTAATGGAGTCTGAAAATGTAAGGCTTTGGTGGGCATACAATTTAGTAGATATACATATGTAACAACAACATCACTCCCGTATCGACTGGGCATATGTGCATTGCTCAGTAGGGCATAGGTAGTTTCTAAGATATACATATTCTCTCTTTCTATAGTACCATTATGTTATGGGGCTTGTGAACATGAGGTTTCATGGAAAATACCATGGTTTTCAAAGTATGTTTGGAATTGTTGATTAACATATTCCCCTATATTATCAATACGAAGGATCTAAATTTTTGTAGAAAATTGTGTCTAAACCATGGTGTGAAACAATCGAAACTTAATAAATACTTCATCTTTGTGTTTTAGAAGGTAAAGTCATGTCATTTGTGTGCAATCATCAATAAAAATTACAAATCAACGATAACCCGACGACGTAGTGATTAGGGAAGGTCCCCAAACATCAAAATGTAGCAAAGCAAATGGAATCATACTTTTATTCATGCTCATGGGAAAGGAAGCCCTATGACTCTTGGCTAAGATACAAGTATCACATTTAAAGTCTAAGTGTGTTACATTTGAAAATAAGCCAGGTAGTAAGTGCTTTAAATACCCAAATGATGGATGCCCAAGTCGACGATAACATAACCAAATATGTCTCTCATTGTTACCAGTCGTGTGTTGCACGTGATTGGCTCTTCCTGAACTAAAGTCATCCACGTAATATAGACCCTCCCTTGTAGTACCACGTCTAATGATCTCCTTGGTGAGAATATCCCGAAGAAGGCAAAAAGTATAATACATCAATACAACACAATTAAGATATGAAGTAACTTGACTTACAAACATCAATCTGTTTGAAAGAGAAGGCACAAGTAATGTATTAGATAATGACAAAGAAGGAGATAAAGTCACTATTCCAACCCATGTACCTGGTAAGTGACCCATTGGAATTTGCAACATAACTTCGTCTTGGTTGGGTTGTATTAGAGAAATCCTTTGGGTCAAATGTCATATGGTCTATAGATTCGGAGTCGAGAATTCAATCCTCATTATCATGTTAGGTAGAGATGTGAAATGCTTTACTTAAAGTACCTGGATCTTGGGAAGATTCTACTTGAGGAATGAGGGATAATGACTCATCACTAGTAGCCACAGTAGCTCTCCCAATGGATTCCCATTTTTTTCGTGCTTGAAAATCATTCCGCCAATCTGGATATTCATGTAGTTTGAAGTAGTTTTCATGGGTGTGTTTGGAGTTTCCACAATAGGTACATTTCATGCCATTAGAAGATGACTTAGGTTTGGATGAGAAGTTGGATTTTCCGCTACCCAGGGAAAGAATTCCTGGTTTTAGTGGCATCTAATTATGGTTTCCCTTGATCTCTTTGGAAGCCATAATTGCTCCTGGAGTCATATATGCACTCATGATCTTCACGGTCTACCTAACCTCTTTCCTATGAACGAATTCATAAGCCTGTTTCACTATAGGGAATGGTTTAATTTGAAGCACATCGCTTCAAGTTTTATCTAGTCTGATTTGAGTAGAAATCCACAACAACGTTGAGAAAAACATGTATGGCTCTTTCAGAGGAGCACAAATGTTTATTTCTTGAATGCAGTGTAAAAACCCCAAAGCACCATTTGTCTCACGGGCATAACTTGAGATATAATTATCATCAATATATTTCAGATTAGAGAACAAAAAATGCGATAACAGTACCAACAAAAGCCAAGGTTCAAAATTTTCTCCTTCGATGGTATCCAACGACCCAATCAAGGCAAGCGATGTTTGGACCCAACAACTACAACATCTAGTTGATGTCGCGAAGGCTGATATCTCAAATTGGGACTAAACCTGTGACAAAAAAGGACTCCAACATTAGCGATGTCACGACAGCTGATGTCTTGAAATGAGAAATTTGACATGGTGGTTGATGTCACGAAGACAAATGTCTCAAATTGGGACGAAACCCACAAAAAAAAGAAGGAACGATGATAAGGAACCCACGACGACAACACTAACGCTGAGTGTTGTCTCTTTTGGAGAACATAAAAACGTGCAAGTATAAACGGTCACAAGTAATAAAATTTGATAAGTAAGTTATCGTTCTCACAGAGTTTTGTTACTACAGTTTGTGGAGCACTAAAATTGTTTCACTCTGATTTTATTCAAACAATCGAAAAGTTTGATAATATTTAACTAAAATAATTTTTGTAAACAATAAATAAGAAAATTCTAGGATTGTAGTTTTCACCAAATTAATCCACTCGAATCATATTATTTTCTCTTGATTTATTTTTTTGTAAATTTAATTTGTCAACCAAAAACTTCTAATTTTATCCATACATATCTTCCGAGCTCCATATAGACACATCTCGCTAAATTAATTTATTATATTCCTATGAGAATTAAATTCACCAAGATTCATTACGTTCTAAGTTATCAAATAGTCACACATACGATAAAGGTATATTCATATCCTTCATATATACATGTTATTCTATCCACGAGCAATACATAAAAATGTATCTTCCAAGTTTATTTAAGCGTCACTGATCAATTGATAAATTTTTCAATAATCTAAAGCATTAATCACAAATAGAATAAATAAATTAAAAATATAATAAATCGTTCAAAAATAATTAAATCCAAACTTCATAAATTTAGATAAAATGCAACCCTAGCAAAATTAAATTACTCCATTCGAAAAATTAAAATTACAGAATTTAAGAAATATTTGTTCAAGAATATCACAAAGAAAATTAAAATTTCATCTACGCTCTCTAAATTTTTGGCACACACAAAAACATAACAGAAGCCGACAATGACTTCTGTGTGAACCACAGTCCAATTCTCTAACTCCTCAACCCCATTTTCTTTACCACAAATATCCTCTATTTATAGTTTCACACTCTTAAAAAATACATCATAAAATATATATTTTTTACACACGCAAAGACAAATAATACATCAAAAATATTAATTTATAAACACGCAGGGGACATTCTTGAAACGCGTAGAAGGAATATTGTGCGATCCAAAATCGAGGATAGCGTGCATCGTTTCTGATTTTATTTTTAATTCAAAACGCATGACACATCTCCGCATTTGATTGGTTGAAAGAATAATCGAGACACGTGGCAACGTTTAATTGGTGGGAGGGAAAACTTGCACGTGGTTGCGTTGCATGGGATTATTGCTTTTCGAAGACACGTGGTGACGTAGGAGCTGTTGAAAACGTGCGTTATTTCAGTGTTTTTATTTTAACTTACACATGCCACGTGTCAGTTCCTGATTTACTGAAAGAATATTCAAGACACGTGGCAATGTTTGATTCGTTGGAATGTCACGACGCACGATGTTTATCTAGATTGCGTGGCATGGGACAATTTGCGCAACGACACGTGGGTTCACCCAGCACGTCAATCCTGATTGTTGATTGGATGATCTAACGGTGTGTGGCGCACGTGGACAATGGCGCGCGTGGTCTTCTTCCTGCGAAAAAAACAAATATTCTTTAATTGCATTTTAGTACTCTAATTTAATTTAAATTAACTTTTAAAATTTCATTAATTGTAATTAAGTTTTTTTTCTAATTTAAATTAACTTTTAAACTTTCGTTAATTACAATTAATTTTTATTTTAATTTAAATTATATTTTAAACTTTTATTACTTACAATTAAGCACTCTTTTAATTTAAATTATATTTTCAGACTTTAAAATTTGTAATTAAGTCTTTTTTCGATTCATATTCTTTAATTTTCTTAAAAATATATTACTTAAAAAATAAACAGAAAATAATAATTTAATTAATTAAAAATATCAAGAAAATAATAATTATAATTAATAAAATAATCAAAATAACGGTATATAATACAGATGGTGGGTGACGGTGGTTTTTTTAAAAAAGAAGAAGAAATTACAGGTAGCTATTTATTTCATTATAGAGTGCAGTAATAACCATTGCTTTAATAACATGATAAAATATGATATACATTTCGTAAACGACCTCTCTTCCTTGTTCTCAGCTCTATTCATTATATATATCACTCTTCATCTTAATTTTGATATTTTTATTTCTTCCTATACCCATCATGCACAATGAATACCATTTGCTCCACTTACTGTTGCCCATATCCTATTTTCCTCAATTGTTGTGTCCGTATGCTGCTACTAGTACACTTCTATGACACACGCAACCATTTATATTTAAAAATTAGTATTTTTTTTATCTATATTTAAATAATTGATAACTCTAATTTTAATACATATAATTTTTAAAGAAGAGAAACATAAGTATATCAATTTAAATATATGTGTACTAATAAATACAAGTAATTTTAATAGAGATTTTATAACAGAAATACCACAAGTATAATAAATCCTAAATTGAACATTTCTATCCCTCTTTTAATACATACCGAGTATGATATCACATTCAATGCACATATGCCGCTTGTTAAATGGTTATTTTATTTAATAAGTAATAATAGAGAAAGTTTTTAAATGATGTAAAGAGTTGTTTTATTCAGTATTTTATTTTATTTTATTGATATTATACAATAGACTTATTTTTTTTAAAAAGATCACTAAGTATAAGTGATGTCGTACATATAATAATTTTATAATAATACTTTTTGTAAATATAATGTTATTCTTTTTAGTAATTTGATTATGTACCCTCTGGTAATGATGGGGTTCTAATTCTTTAAATTTAAATAAGTGAAGTTTAATGATGGGTTCTAATTCTTTGAATTTAAATAAGTGAAGTTTAATGACGGGGTCTTAATTCTTTGAAGACTAATTTTAAGTAAAAAAGTGAGGTTGGTTTTATTAGGAGAATCATTGTTGATAACTTGCAAAAGAAGATTAGCGTTACTATAATTTAAGACACTTTTTATTTATCACAGAATACGAAAAGTTTCAAAGAAAGATAAAACTAAAAAAATGGTAAAAGAAGATACAAAAAGAAAATTAAAAAAGAGCAAGACAAAGAAAGGAAGAAATTAAAAAAAATAAAACTCCGATCTTTTTTGGTGATATTAGTAAGAATAATTTAGTATATTTATTATTTTAAATAGATAATATTATATTATTATTATTAAAATAATTTTATATCATAATAATGATATTAAAGTTATATAATAATAAAAATATAATAAATAATTCATATATTTTTATTGTAATAATATTATTATTATTATTTTATTATTAAAAAATAATAATATAATAATAAATGATTAAATAATTAAAAAATTTGTTATTTTATTTTTTAAAATATAAAAAATTAATCATTTAACAAATATATTAAATTCTTAATATAATTAATTAATTTTATATATTATGATTATATCATAATTATATATTAATTTATTATTTAATATAATTATATTTATTAATAATATTATCAAATAATATATTATTTAAGATTTGTGATTTACGAAAAATTTATATTAAATAGATTTTTCTAATCTCTCTCCTTGAAAAAAAAAACCCCTAAAAACTCATGCTTACATAGCAAGCCACTTCCACAGAGCTTCCTTTTAGACATTTTCCCTCCAACGTCCAATCTCCATAATCTCAAGAAAATCAACCAAACATGGCAAAGAACTTAAACCCAGAAGACCTAAACATTCTACTTACCGAACAACGCAGAGAAATCATGGCTGTCAAAACCTTAGACTCGGACCTCGATTATGCCTATCTACTCCAACTCCAAGAAATCCTTAATGTCTCTGGCTCACTTCAACCTTCAACTTCGAATTCTTTTCCTTCATTACCACAATCAATGGAAATCCAATGCCACGAAGATGATAACGTTTTATCTCTGTCTCATACTCTAATGCTTCAAGACATTGAAAGGTACGCTCAAGAGTACGAAGATTTTGAGCGTGTGGAAGATGAGATAAAGAAATCGAAAGAAGATCTCAACCGTCGGATTCATGATCAGAATGTTGCTAGGGAGATTTTGAACTTGCCTGATGATCATTGGAGAGCATATGGGGATTATTTCGAGAAGCCTTATGAAAACGTGGGTTCTTCTTCTTCGTCGTCGTCTTCGGGGAGTGAGTGTTTGAGATTGTATTTCAAAGGGTTGGTGAATGAAGAGAGGATTAGGGATTTGAAGGTTATGATGGCTGGAGCTGGAATTGCTGTATGTGATCCTAAGGATAATTTGATTTTCCAGGCAACTAAGAAATTGGAGGTTTCGGTTGGGGATGAAATGTTGAGTCGTGAAGTTGCTGAGCTTGAGGCTCTTATTGAAGGTCTCAATTTGGCTCTTGATTTGGATCTTAAAAGCATCACCATTTTTTGTGATGATGCCAACATTAATCAATATGTTAGTATTTTTCAACTTTCTCTTTTGCCTCTTTATTTTATTTGTTTTAGTGTAAATTAAACTATTGTATTTGTTTTTTTTAAGATGATCTAATTATTTTTATTGTATTTATTTATTTATATTATTTCTTTAATTTTCGTGTATGGATAGAATAAGTATAATATTTAGGTGTTAAAAAAATTACTAAAAATAATTTGATAATATAAACTAAATAAATATAATAATTAATATTTTTGCTTGCAGGTGAACTCTTCCTTTTGTTGTTGGTGTTTTTATGTATTCATTTTTGATGGCTTAAAAAAAAAACAAAATTCTGAGAACATTATTTTTGGGGATGTATATTTTTTTATAAATATATTAATAAAAAATTATTTTATATATCATGATAAATTTAACATTTAAATCTCGAAATACAATTTCTTATTTAGTCTATGTAAAGAATTCACTCTTCTTATTTTCATTCAAATATACTACATATTTATTTACAAATTTAGTAACACTCTTAGGTGACATACACCTAATACACAACTAATATATTCACCTAGTAATAGATACCTAATACATAACTCACATCTCTAACACTCTCTCTCAAGTTTGAGCATAGATATTAATCATGCCCAACTTGTTACAAAGATAATTAACCCGAATCTCACTTAAATTTTTCGTGAAGATATCTCCTAGTTTTTCTCTAGTCTTCATATATCCTGTAGAAATCAAACCTTGTTGAATTTTCTCGCGAATAAAATGACAATCAATTTCAATGTGTTTAGTTCGCTCATGAAACACAGGATTAGAAACAATACGAAGAGTAGCTTGGTTATCACACCACAATTTCGTTGGTAGAAGTTTTAAGACGCTTCATCCAAGAGCTAATATATCCATATTATATCAGACGCAGATTGTGTCATAGCCCTATATCCTTACTCTACACTCGATTGTGACACAACATTTTGCTTCTTGTTTTTCCATGAGACCAAATTTCCTCCAATGAAAATACAATAGCCTCATGTGGATCTTCTATCCACTTTGGAACCTGCCCAATCTGCATCTGAAAAACATTCAATATGTGTGTGTCCATGATTTGCATACAAGATACCACGTCCAGGTATTCCTTTCAAGTAACACAAAATTTGCTCTAACGCTGCCCAATGATGAACTGTTGGGGATGACATAAATTGGCTAACAACATTGACCGAATATGCAATATCTGGACGAGTCACGGTAAGGTAATTCAGTTTTCCAACCACCATTCGATATCTCTCAGAATTTTTAAAGAGTTCCCCATCTCCTGTAAGGTGGATGTTCGGAGGCATTGGAGCACTTCAAGGTTTTGCTTCTAATTTTCTTGTCTCAGTTAATAAGTCCAGGATATATTTTCTTTGAGATAGAAAGATACATTTTTTTACTCCTTGTAACTTCAACACCCAAGATACTTTAGCATCCCCAAATCCTTCGTATAAAACTGAGTATGTAGGAAAGACTTAAGAGATGAAATTCCAGTAGTATCACTTTCAGTAATAACAATGTCATCTACATACACAACTAAAAGAATGATACCAACTTCTGATTGTTTGTAGAACACAGAATGGTCAGACTTGTTTTTCATCATACCAAATGTTTCTATAGATTGACTAAATTTTCCAAACCAAGCACGAGGATTCTGTTTCAAACCATACAAAGATTTACGGAGACGACAAACTTGCCTAGACTCCCCCTGAGCAACAAAACCAGGAGGTTGCTTTATAAATACCTCTTCTTGAAGATCACCATGAATAAAAACATTCTTGATATCTAGTTTATGTAAAGGCCAATGGTGAGTAGTTGTTATAGAAATAAACAACCGAACAAATGTTAATTTAGCAATAGGAGAGAAAGTGTCAGAATAGTCCACTCCATAAGTTTGAGCATATCCCTTAGCAACAAGACGGACCTTTAATCGAGCAACTGACCCATCCGGATTAACCTTAACTGTGAACACCCATTTGCATCCGATAGCCCGTTTCCCTGAAGGTAAATCAACCAAGTCTCAAGTACCATTGTCATCCAACACATTCATTTCCTCGATCATTGCATGATGCCAACCAGGATGAGATATGACTTCGTGAACAATTTTAGGGATAGAAATAGAATCAAGAGAGCCAATAAAAGAGCAAGAGGAAGACGACAAACAGTTATACGAAACAAAAGAAGAAATAGGATAAGTACATTGACGTTTACCTTTGCGTAATACAATAGGAAGATCATCGTTCAGGACTGGATTTGATGACGAAGAAGCATGTGCATGACATGAATTAGACGGTTTATGTCTGGAGTAGACTTGAGTTATAGGAGGTCTAACAGGAATTGGATCAGAGACGCGTCTAGTGACCGGACTTCGGGGTTTGGCCGGTCGGCGGTTGGTCTTCCTCCCTGTGTCGGCGGTGAGAAAAATATGCACTCCAAAAGAGTGTTCGGAGTTGGAACCCAAAAATGTACTAAATCCTAATTTTTTTTTACCCAAAATCAGCTCTTAATTTGAACGGAAAAAAAAAATTCCTAACAAATACTCTGATACCATGTAAAACTCAGAATTCACTCTTCTTGTTTTCATTCAAAGACGTTATATATTTATATACAAAATTAGTGACATCCTTAGATGACATTCAACTAATACACAAGTAAGATATTTAATACACAATTAATATATTCACCTAGTGATAGACGCCTAATACACACCTAATACACAACTCATATCTCTAATATTCTATGTTAATTAAGACTCAATTTGTGAGTGGTACACCCGAAGTGTATTTGCTGTTAGGATAGCGTGATAAAGACCATTGAGCAAAGTGCTATTTCACATCTCTAACATTCTATGTTAATTAAGACTCAATTTGTGAGTGGTACACTGGAAGTGTATTTGCTGTTAGGATAGCGTTATAAAGACCATTGAGCAAAGTGCTATTTTTAACACTTAGAGAGTGATGGTTTGTTTGTTAAAATTATGAATTGCTGTTGGATTAGTGTTTTCACTACAAATAGAAATTTTCATTTACAATATTCTTTATTCGTCTTTTAGTTTAATTTGTTTATTTGAAATGGGTCATTATTATAATTGGTAATAGATTTGCAGGCTCACATTTCACATTCAAATAATGCATTGAAATTTGAGATAAATTTGCAGGCTCACATTTCACATTCATTTAATGCATTGAAATTTGAGATAAATTTTGATTTATTTAGGAAAAATTTCATAATCTTAAAGGAAAGTTCTAGATTTATTGGTAAGTACAATTCTTTATCTAATGAACGCAATTTGATATGTATAAGTGATTGTTTAATGTGTCTTGGGTTTCAATTGAGTGAGTAGGTCCCAAAATTGTAGGAATAAGTCCAAAATTTTAAACCATAAATCTGTATGTTAATTACTTGTTAAGATATGAATTGTTTGTGAAGTTTTAAAAGTTTTATAACTAAATCGTGAAATTTTATAAACTTCCCTATTAAGTTTTAAAAGTTTTAAACTAAGTTATGTGATTTAAAATTCTAGGCTACGAATCTAATAAAGTTTGGGAACGAATGTCAAATTAATAATCAACTTTTTCCAACTTAAAATTCCGTTTCTGGCACCAATGTCTGGTGATACACTTTTAGTCTATGTTTTGTATTGCTTCGAGGCTCCACCCACCCACCAAACCACACACACAACGGTAAATATGTAATTTTACTGCTTAAAGGGTCCATGTGACACATGGTAATGAAAATATTTGTGCTGATTTTCTTCCATTAGTTTCCTCCTGTTTGTCTTCTGGTTCAATCAGACAAATTTTCATTCTTATTGTTGTTCACAAAAATGAAAGAAAAAGAAAGAAAAAAAGGCATATGCTTCGACATAGATACTTAGTGTTCAACTATTCATGTAATGTAAGATCATGTATACATCTCTTACATGTTGGTCTTGTAGCACAAAGATGTTGTTGAACTTGTCCAGCTAAATGCAGGTTACAGGCGGTCCACCACCTAGAGATGGCAAAATCGCAACACTAGTTAATCAAGTGTCTCTTCTCCAAAGAAATTTTACACATTGCAGCTTTACACTTGTGTCTCAGGGAAATATTAAGTATGCCTTTAAACTTGCAAGAGAGGCTATAGTTTCTCAGATAAATTGGCATGAAGGATCTAGCAAAGGCAAGGAAAAGAGTGTGAAGGAGACTTGCATAATTTGTTTTGAAGATACTGATGTCGGTAACATGTTTTCAATTGATGGTTGTCTACACAGGTATTGCTTTTCCTGCATGAAACAACATGTTGAAGCGAAATTGCTTAATGGGATGATGGCCAAGTGCCCTCATGAGGGCTGCAAATCTGATGTTCATATTAATAGGTGTAGAGAATTCTTACCTCCTAATTTAGTCGACATAATGATTCAACGTATTAAGGAATCTTCTATTCCTGTTACAGAGAAAGTTTATTGTCCAAATCCAAAATGCTCTGCCTTAATGTCAAAACATGAGGTTTTAGATTATACCAATGGTTCAATTCTTGGTGCTGAACAATCTGGAGTGAGGAAATGTTTGAAATGTACTTGCATATTCTGCATCAATTGTAAGATCCCATGGCATTTTAATAAGACGTGCAGTGATTACAAAAGATTAAATCCCAATCCCCGCACTGAAGATGAATTGTTGAAATCTCTTGCAAGACAGAATAGCTGGCGTCAGTGTGTGAAGTGTAGCCATATGGTTGAACTTGTTTATGGATGCTACCACATCACTTGCAGGTAATTTTATTTCTCTATCCTTGATGTTGTCTTTATTTTTCCTGGCATTAAGATTATAGTTGTAATGCCCCATCTAACACGTCCAACATATGGTATGATATGTATACCTTGTGCCCTTAGCCATTGGCCCACATGATTTTATTCTTGGACTTTCACTCAAAGGGCTTCATACCATATAGAATAGAACTCACACTTAAGAATCATTGCAATCTTCCTTTTCTAAGCTATATGGGACTGTACATTTTACCATGTCTGAGATATTTATAGATGTGGATATGAGTTTTGCTACACATGTGGAGCTGAATGGAAGAAGAAGAAGCAGACATGTCGTTGTCCGATTTGGGATGAGCGCAACATCATACAAGAGCAACAGCCTCGCCGCAACATCATACGAGAGCAACAGCCTCGCCGCAACATTCAATAATAACGGCCACAGCAACGATAATGTCGATAATTACAATAAATTACTATATTCTCCTTTTTAATTCCTACTGTTTTATTTTCCATTTTATTTACCTTTTTACTTTTCAGACAATTACCATGTCCATAACCCATTATATAACAGGGCAGGTTGTTTAACTGTATGTTTTAATCTCATATTTTTAAAAAAATATACAATTTTATCTTAATCTTAAAACCACGAGATGGGATGTATGTATATTTTTTTATAGCAAAAGTGTACCTAGATTTCCTAACTTTTAAAATATTATATTTAGTTATTAAATTCTTTTTTAAATCATATAATTAGGTTAAATCTTTTAAAACTTCACAAATACATAATTTTGCTTGATTATTAAAATACATATTTATGGTTTAGCATTTTGTGAGTTATGTATAAAGTTTTAAAATTTATTGGCAATTAAATCATATTATTTTAAAATATAAGATATATGTATGTAGTTTTAAAAAAATTGAATTTAATTAAAGTTTGTAGATTAAGGATATTTTTTGCTATTTTTATCTAAAAGTTTTGTTATTTTTTTTATTATGAGGGATAGAATAATATAGCAAAACAAGTAATCAATGTATTACTTAGAAGTAAGGGTTAAGCATGGGAAGGGATTACATGCGTGATGTTGGAATTTACAGAATCAGAAACTGAGAAAGAAAGAAGCTATTGGTCATTATTGTTATTTGCATTTTATTACTGATGAAGATGTGAAGCCTGTGATACATTTTTGTTGCATTTCGGTTTCTTTGATTCATTTTCTTTAGGTAGTTTATGTAATGCAGTTTGTCTTGCCACTTTAAATACAGTCTTCATGGGCAATGTGAAGAATCACATACCACAATTACCCTTAAATCATCATTTTAAAAAAAAATTGACTCTTTTTTGTTGTTGAATTGCATGCATTTTCACAACCTTTGACAGTAGTTCTTTTGACATAAATGTCAAACAAAGTTTAAATTACACAAAAATTTTGATTATCAGAATCATTTAATATAAGCTTTATACCTTTAACACTTCTAGTTTTAAGCATTCTATAATAAAAATTTACTAATTTATTTAAATACCTAAGCTTATCCGTCACATAATTTAACTCCTAATACTAAAATGTGTTCTTGTTGCACCGATCCAAATAAGATACACTACTCCTAGCATAGTTATAACAGCCCCTATTGTTGTGAAAATTTTCATTATAATAATGCAGCCTAATAATGAATTTAGTAGACGAAGTATTTGTTGCATCACACAAAAAAATCATTCATTACAAACCACCATTTACGACAACCATAACAAAACAAAACAAAACAAAAGGACTAACATTTAACTATGCATGATAACACATGTTTTAAGCTCCTCATTACTGTGACAAAAGTCAAGTATTGTTTTCCTTCACAAAAGCAAATACAGTGTGCATATTATATAAAAATTAACTAAATTATGGTTAAAATGGACATCACCTGATGTCACATGTTTATTATTATAATAGAAATTGGATGGGGTTAACTAATAACGTTAAAATGGAATAACCATGTTAGATTTTAAAGATTAGGAATCAGAATATGTGTTTTTCAAAGTTAAGAATCAAGGTGGTGTTTGGTTCGTGAAATGGAATCGGAATCGGAATCGGAATGGAATGGAATGGAATGTAAAGGAAACAATTTTGTTTAGTTTGACTACTGGAATCAAGCTCAGAATCAGGATTATAGTGTTTGGTTTACCATTGAAATAGAATAAAAAAAGCTGTAAATGACCTTAATATCCCTACATGCTGTAAAGTTCAAATAATGTCATTTAATTATTATTTTTTCGTCAAACAAAATACATTATTGAAATCATTATTTTTCTAAATAAGTATTACTTAATTAAAAAGAAATATATTATTAAAATTATTATTTTTCTAAATAGTGTTTAGGGTTTTGAGGTTTGGGATGTGAGATTTAGGGTTTAGGGGTTTAGGATTTGGGGTTATATTTGTAAGTTAAGGTTTAGAGTTAAAATTATTATTTTTCTAAAAATGGTTTGGGTTTTAGAATTTTGGATTTGGGGTTTAGGGTTTTAGGATTTGGAATTTGGGGTTTAGGGTTTAAGAATTTTAGGTTTAGGGATTTGGGGTTTAGGGTTTTAGGTTTAGGGTTTAGGGTTTAGGGATTTGGGGTTTAGGGTTTTAGGATTTGGAATTTGGGTTTTGGGTTTAGGGTTTTAGGATTTATGTTTTAGGATTTTATGTTTTAAGGTTTTGGGTTTTAGGGTTTAGGGATTTGGGATTTTGTGATTTAGGGTTTTGGGTTTTGAAATTTTGGGTTTGAGAATTTGGGATTTGAATTTAAGGTTATTTTTTAAGTGAGGGTAAAATTGGAAAAAAAAGTTTAGATGAGAATGGAATTATGATTACCAAGGAGAGGAGAAGGAATTGTGATTCCTTCTCTTTTAGTAATCCGATTCTATTCCGTCCTCTATTTCGTCCAACCAAACACACAAAATGGAAAGAATCAATTCTGATTACATTCCATTACCTCCCAACAAACATGGGGCAAATCCTTTCCGAATTAACATATTACATAAGCAAATAAAAAGAAAGAAAGAAAGGTGTATTATCAAACTCGCTGAGGGGTAATTATGACATTACAAAGAACTTGTAAAACTCTGAACCGATTTAAGAAACATAGAATAAAGAAGAGCTCTTTGTTGAAGTTTTTTCCGGAAAAGAAAAACGTTGAGAATCTGACTACAATCAGCAATGAGACTCCAATCTGGTTTTGTTACTCTCCTTACGCTTATTCTTTTTCTGAGCTTCATGTCTCATACAAAAGCCGATGTTATAACCCTAACCTCTGAGACCTTCTTCGACAAGGTAAATACAACATTAAAAACCCTTATTTTAGATCAAGCCCTTTTGAATTCTTTATTTACATTCTAAATCAAACAACATTTTAG
Organism: Hippophae tibetana; assembly: GCA_037013495.1. Classification (NCBI taxonomy): domain Eukaryota; kingdom Viridiplantae; phylum Streptophyta; class Magnoliopsida; order Rosales; family Elaeagnaceae; genus Hippophae; species Hippophae tibetana. Next base: position 21,892,471 of record CM072803.1, read on the forward strand.
TATAGCACTACAGCTTTGCTCCGTGCTTTTTAGCATTAGTGGAGATTTCAGTTCTGCTTTAATTATGGCTTTTATTTGGATTCTACTCAACTTTCTGTTCCGAAATTTCTTTTTTTCGAATTAAATTGGTTCTTATGTATGCACTCGATCATCGTTCAAATCTTTGGAATTCCCTATTCGTGTAATTTTTAGGCTTTTTAATGGTTTTTGGGTTTCGTGGGTTTCTCTTCGTTGTCCCTTTGAGGTGAAGTTCATTTCTTTTTAGTTTAATTGATGCAATTGAACGATATAATGTTATGCTCATAGTGAGAGTGAGAACGAGGATTTGAATAATTAGTAAGCTAATCAAAGACATATGTTTCAATAAGACACTGTTTGGTTCATTCCTTTGATGCTATGTTCGAGTGTTTTTGTCACCAATACTCCCAAAAGATTTAGCTTAAGCTCCTAATGGGAATTTGATACTTTTTTTTGTTTTCAGGTTAAGGAGAAAGACACTGCATGGGTTGTGAAATTTTGTGTTCCGTGGTGTAAACATTGGTAAGTGTTTAGCCTCTGTCTAATCTTTGGACTTTGGTGGATTCAAAATTTGCTCTAGTACTGCTTAGCCTGCGTGTATTAATTCTTTCTGATAATAATAAAAATTGTTAACCAGTAAGAACTTGGGGTCATTGTGGGAGGACCTTGGCAAGGTGATGGAAGGTGAGGATGGAATAGAGGTTGGGGAAGTCGATTGTAGTACGAGTAAACCAGTATGTACAAAAGTTGATATTCATTCATATCCTACATTTAAGGTGTTTTATGAAGGCGAAGAAGTTGCAAAATACCAAGGTGAGTTTTCATTTAACATTTATTAGGGAAAATTGCATGGAACTTTTGATTGCTAATTCAATGTCGTCAAATTATGCCATAGAACTATCTACTTGATTTTAACTTTGAATGTTAGACTTAAGTTTTTATGATTTCTATTTATTTGTTTGTTATATGTCAATTATTTGCCAATGTTTGCCATACCATGTGCTCCAGAATTCTTACTTTAGGAGCTTATCATTGGTAGAGTGAAAGAAATAATGTATTGTTTGCTCCGAAAGAGGTGTAAATTGATCTGGGATGTCAATTAATCCATGGTATAACCCATTAATTTTAAGAACACATTCATCTTATCCCACTTATATTTTGATGGTTTGGGATGATACAAGTTAGGATATCCCATTTGTCCCAAATAAGTCTAAGTAGGACAAGTAAAAATACAAAAGTAATGGGAAAATAAAACATGATTATTTATAATATGAAAATTTAAAAGAAAGAAAAATGATAGGACATTATACTTAAAGTGAGGTACATTAGGACTACAATCTATATAGAATGAGATTTAAATGAAATGGGATAACTTTGAACCATGACCCTATTAGGGACATGGATGGGATGCGATAATCCACTTTACATCTCTATTCTGGAGTGGTATAAAGTTTTCACCTTTTTCTCATTATGTAATCAAACTTTATGAAGCCAAAACTTTTTTTATGCTGTGATTGCTGCCGGCTGTTAAGTGGTAGGTCTTTTACGTTCAAGTTATCAAACATGATACCCAGTTCATTGTAACACAACCTATATGAGATTGCTTATCATGAATTACTAGAACTATCTTCCTTAAATAGCATCTAAGCTTGTAGTTAGTATTACAGCTTCTCAGAAAATTTATACTTCAGCTTCTATGTCTCCCTACATATCAATGACTAAACATGATGGATTGTGTATGTTAAACAATAAAGAAAGAACAATTTCAATTGACCGTCCTTTACACCTAGCATTTTGGATGAATTGGATCAACAGAGATAAGCGCTTCATTCATAGATCCAGTGCTTTTCCTCCTTTTTCCCCTCTATAGAAAACATTGAACCATAAATACTAGCCCCACGAATCATGACTCCAGATTAGACCTTACTTCTTTTGATGGTGCATCAAGTTGGGTATTCGTTTTTCCAGAATGTCTGATTACTAATGGGCAAAAGGAAAGGAAACAAGCCCATAAGCTTGAGATTCAAATTCGCATTATGATCTAGTGTCTTACTTAAACATCAACTGATGCTTCCCTTAGTTTTGCTGATAGAACTAGCTATGGTACTTATTCTTTTCAAATTTCACACAATGCTCTTTAAATCATATATCAAAGCTGAGTATTATATGGATTCTTTGTGAAGTCAGAAACATCATAACGGTTAATATGTCTATAGTTATGATATGGTTAGGGTAATGATATTGCCACAATAATAAAAACTTTTGTTATTGTTACAATAAAAGTGCATTAAATATCCATTTTACCCTTAGTTCTAATTACTCCTTAGTATCATTACTATTGCATAAATTTGTCATTAATAAATTATTCTTGTAGCAGTATGAATGCCAATATGGCTGTCCTATGGTTAAAAGTACTGCTAACTTAATTAAAGCGTCTGTTAAAATAATATTGTTTATGATATGGATGCTCTATTTCAGTTCTTAACAAGACAATAAACTTGAAGCTCCTCCTTATGAAGTACTTTGAACTACTGTTAGCTTAGTTTGCAACATTTACTCTCTTCAGTTGGCATCATTACTAGTGTCATATAAGACCAGAGCACTTCTAGCTATGACAATTGTGAATTGATTACTAGTGTCATATAAGACCAGAGCACTTCTAGCTATGACAATTGTGAATTGTGATCTTCTAGCTAACGTATTAGTTGCTTGAGAAAATAGGACATGATGGTGATTCCTACGTTGTTACTATGCTTTTAATCATAATATCGATGATATGCTCAAATAGTTGTTGTTACTATGCTTTTAATCATAATATCGATGATATGCTCAAATAGTTCTAACGACGTCAGTACTATGGATGTAGACTGTAGTATGTGATATCCTTAAATACTTAACAGATCACCATTATGATGAGATAGTGATGGTATGTATGAGTTTTCAGAATCTTTATAACAGTTAATGATGAAATCACTGTGATTTCAGTATGTTATTTCATCTTTATTTTCAATACCATTGATTTTAGTGAAGCACCTAGGTTCCATGGCCAATGTTGATTTTCAAATATATATCTAAAACACTGGTTGGAGCACAATTGGACTTATCCACTGAGCAAATTGATTAGTAAATGCGCAAAATATTGAATAAGATTTCCACTAGCAATTTCAGTGAATTGTTAAGAATTTACAAAGATTGAAATATCTGATTTTATTTCTGCTTACTGTACGTGCTCAGGCCAACGGAATGTCGAATCACTTAAGAATTTTGTCTTAAATGAGGCGGACAAAGCAGCCACCAAGGCACAGCTTGATGGTCACGATGAGTTGTAATAAGCTTTCAGCCTTAAGGTAGACGGACCTTTATGTGAAGCTTTTTGACTCTTGCATAACAAAACAGCTTCCTACTCAATTTATTTCAATAGTTATTGCTCATCATTTCTCATAAACTAATTTTGTTATGTTTTGACAGAAGCTTTTACCTAAAGCAGTTTTGGAGTTTCTACAACAATCAACATCATTTCACAACGCTATAAACTGGATTTTGATCTCGGGAGCCGAACGATAATCTTTTTCAGGCTTGGAACGAAGTTTTCTTTCAGAACCCATTCACAAGGCCTATAAGAGCTGCAATATACACAATTGCAATCATATATTAGTCAAGTGATTTTGTTTCTAATTTTGATACTTTTGGAATGAACAGATTTTAGTTTTAACATTTGGTTTATAGCTTCAATTACAATTGCTTTTGATTCAAAGAATTTATACTCGATGATTCTGATTTGTAAATTATTCACTTTTCTAACAATCGAAACATAAATGCTATAATTAGAGTTGCCGTTCTGAGAGTCCTTTAGGGAAGGTTTGCTGGGAATTTACTTTTTTTTTGTAAGTAATTTAAGTTTGATATCTTTAATGAATATGTACATTAGTTTCGTATTTATTGGTAGGATAGTACAAGTATGTTTATATGAGTAGTATAAGTTTATTTTATAAAGTTAATGAATTTAAATGGTTCTATTTTGGTAAAAATGTGTAGTAGTTTAATAAAATGTATTAATTTAGTGTAATTTTTTATTTTATTGAATATTTTTCATATATATATATATATATATATATATATTCAGTGAAAGGCTTCTGTAGTAACTTTGTTCTTCCTTTTACAAGAATATTAACAACTTATATCCTGTCATCTTTAAATACATATTAATGCTTCTCTTTTTTTAACTCATATTCTATTCGACCTATTTTCTTTTCGTATCACGTGGGAGATTAATATCGCAACAGTAAAGGAATTAGATTCTGCAATTAAAATATTGATTGAAGGGACTAAGAGAAGAAAAAGAGCTCGTTGTTTAAGTTTTCCCGGAAAAGAAAAAACGTTGAGAACCGGACTACGATTGGCAATGGGACTCCAATCTGGTTTTGTTACTCTCCTTTCGCTAATTCTGTTTCTGAGCTTCGTGTCTCATACAAAAGCAGATGTTATAACCCTAACCTCTGAGACCTTCTTCGACAAGGTAATACAAAAACAATAACCCTTATTTCTGATCAATCCCGTTTCAATTCTTTATTTACATTCTAGACGAAACAATTTTTTAAGTATAGCACTATAGCTTTGCTCTGTGCTTTTTATTTTTAGCATTAGTGGCGATTTCAGTTCTGCGTAGGCCTTTTATCTGGAATTAGATTTTTCCAATTGGTTATTTTAGAGTATGTACTCGATCGTCGTTCAAATATTTGGAAAGCCCTATTCTTGTAATTTTAATCTTGCAATCGTTTTTGGGTTTCTTTTCATTTTTCTTTTGAGGTGAAATTTGTTAGTTTTTAGTTTAATTGGTTGATACAATTGAACGATAATGACAGTGGGAACGAGGATTTGAATAATTAGTAAGCAAATCAAAGACATGTCTCAATAAGACATTGCTTGGTTTATTCCTTTTTGTTTTGTTATTTTTAGAATGTGTTGGTTAACAGTAGCCCATAAGAAGGCCAACGCTATATTTATACATTCTAACACTCCCCTCAAGTTTGTGTTTTATACACCTTATACATCCGATTCTTGAAATTCAACAATTTGGGGATTCAGTGATTCAAACAGGATCCCTGCTTTGATATTATGTTTCCTCCCAAAAGATTGAGCTTAAGCTTCTAACGGGCATTTGATACTTTTTGTGTTTTCAGGTGAAGGAGAAAGACACTGCATGGGTTGTGAAATTTTGTGTTCCTTGGTGTAAACATTGGTAAGTGCTCAGTCTGTGTCTAATCTATAGACTATGGTGGGTCTGAAATTTGCTCTAGTACTGCTTAGTCTGTGCTGATTTTTTTCTGATAATAACAAAAAATGGTAAACAGTAAGAACTTGGGGTCATTATGGGAGGACCTCGGCAAGGTGATGGAAGGCGAGGATGGAATAGAGGTCGGGGAAGTCGATTGTAGTACGAGTAAACCAGTATGTACAAAAGTTGATATTCATTCATATCCTACATTTAAGGTTTTTTATGAAGGCGAAGAAGTTGCAAAATACCAAGGTGAGTTTTCATTAACATTTATTTGGGCAAATTGCATGGAACTGTCTACTTGATTTTAACTTTGAATGCTAGACTTAAGTTTCTATGGTTGCTATTTATTTGTTTGTTAGTATTTGAGTTCCTTGCTATTATTGGCCATACAAAGTCCTCCATAATTCTTACTTTAGGAGAGCATATCATTGGAAGAGTGAAGGAAATAATATGTTGTTTGCCCCAGAGTGGTATAAAATTTTCACCTTTATCTCGTTATGCAATCAAAAGTGATGAAGCTAAAACTCCTTTTAAGCTGTGGTATCTCTTTTATGTTCTAGTAATCAAACAAGATACATACTGTAGCACAACTTATATGAGGTAGCTTATCATGAATTACTAGACCTATCTTCCTTAAATAGCAATTAAGATTGTAGTTAGTAGTTATAGCTTCTGAGGATTGATGAAGCCTTAAGATATGAGGAAAATTTCCACCTCAGCTACTGTCTCCCTACTTATCAACGACTAAACATGTTGGATTGTGTATGTTAAACAGTAAAGAAATAACAATTTCTAGGATTGATCTTTGCACCCAGCATCTTGGATGAGTTGGATCATCAGAGATATGGTCTTCTGTCTTCATTCATACATCCACTACTTTTTCTCCTTTTTTCCCTCTAGCCCATAAATGCTAGCCCCGCTTATCTGGACCCCCATGTTAGACCTGACTTCTTTCATGGTTACCGTGGATGGTGCATCAAATTTTGATTTTCTTTTTCAGAATGTCTGATTAATAATGGGCAAAAGGAAAGAAGCTCGTAAACTTGAGATTCAAATTCGCATTATGATCTTTTGTCTTAAAACTTAACTGATGCTTCCCTTAGTTCTGCTGATAGATATTGTTAATGTTTCTAAAATCCTGAGGTACTAATTTAATTAATGATTCTGAAACTAGAAGTCAGTTCTACTTTGTCCTTTTCAAATTTTACACTATGTTCTTTAAATCGTAAATCAAAGCTAGAATTATATGGGTTCTTTGAGGAGTAAGAAACACCATAACAGTTAAGATGTCTATAGTTATGATATGGTTAATATTATTGCTAAAACCTTAACAGACGACCATTGTCATTAGGTAGTGATGCTATATATGAAGATTTGAAATCTTTACAACAGTTTATGATGAAAAGACCATGATTTCAGAATGTTATTTCATCTTTTTTGTCAATACCATTGATTACAGTATCTAGGTTCCATGGTCAATGTTAATGTTCAAGTATATATCTAAAACACTATGATTGGAGTACAATCGGACACATTAATCCACCTAGCAAATTCCTAATACAAAATATTTAAAATTTCCATTAGCAATTTCAGGGAATTGTTTAGAAAATTTACATAAGTTGAAATATCTTATTTTATTTCTGCTTACTGTACATGTTCAGGCCAACGGGATATCGAATCACTTAAGAATTTTGTCTTAAATGAGGCTGACAAAGCAGCTGCCAAGGCACAGCTTGACAGTCACGACGAGTTGTAATAAACTGTCAGCCTTCAGGTAGACGCACCTTTATGTGAAGCCTTTTGACTGTTGCATAACAAAACAGCTTCCTAGCTGTCGAAATATTTGCTCAATTTATTTCAATAATTATTGCTTATCATTTCTCATAAATCAATTTTGTATTTTGTTGTGTTTTGACAGAAGTTTTTACCTAATGCAGTTTTGGTGTTCCTACAACAATCAACATCAGTTCACAACACTATAGACCGATTATGATCGCCGGAGCCGAATATAATCTTTTTCAGGCTTGAAACAACGTTTTCCTTTTGATCAGAACGCATTCACAAGGCATATAAGAGCTGCAATATACAGAATTGCAATCATATGTTGATGGAACTAACCTTTCAAGTGATTTTGTTTCTAATTTTGATACTTTTGGTATGAACAGCTTTTAGTTTATAGCTTTCAATTACAATTGCTTTTGGGAATCAATATTTCCTTAGCAAAAAACACTAATACCATAGCAATTAAATATTTTACCTTATAATTTAATGCTCTATGATTTCTAAAAATAAAAATATTCTTATGGCATTAGAAAAACTTGCTCTGATAGTAGGACTACCCTGAAAAAATAAGAGAATATATTATCTTGAAAAAAATGATAATTATTTATGTTATTTAATATAATTAGATAAATAATTATGTATAAAAAATATAAATAATTATAATATAGATAATTAGTAATATTTTAATTATTAGTAATTTATTATTTCATGAATAAAAAATAAACACCATAGATAAATTATACAATAATTAAGGGTAATGGTTATCATTATTTTAAAAAATAGAAACAATTTTGTCGTTATATTTAAAAGGTGTGATTTAGAATTTTACATATAGTGTAGAAATAGATACTTATGTTAGATCTTTAAATCTGCTTACTTTTATCTAGGATATTATTATCTTTGACATGAATTAAATATCGTATTTCACGAATTTTTTAAATGAAATGCGTGTTTAAAAAAAAATGCTCACCAAAGGCTCGTCACCTAGTGTCGATAAGGGGGAGGTGAGAAGGCTACGCTGAGCATATTTTTTTTAATAATAGGCATGCGAATATATATTTTTTCACTCAATTTTAAATCTTTTTCCTCTTTTTAAAGTATTATCTCGTAAGTGCGTGTATGTTTTTGTGAAGTTTAGATTTTCTCATTTAGAGTTAACTACTTTATTTGCATTATGTTTTAAATACGAAATCCAAATAAATAAATCTTAATCTTGTTTCATTAAATATAAATTATGAATATGTTATAAGATTATGTAAATTTATGAAATTGTTTTGTGGTATGATTATACAAACATGTTTATTATGAAATATACGTGCTACTCACTAAGCATTGAAACATCATAAAATAAAGGGACATGTAACAAAATAAAGATAAACTATCATGAATGTATGAAATAAAAATATTTAAAAACTTGTAAGCGCTTATGTCTTGAGGGCTGAGTGGGTAAAAAATGTAAAAGTCAACGAATTTATCAATATTAAATGAATGAATAATCGTATGTAGTAAGGTTTTTCATGTAACCATATGAAACGATTAACCTTTTAGGATCATTGATGTGTGTGTGGCGACTTGTTATGTTTATAATCATGTTATGTTCGAAGTACGATACTACCAAAGATCTGATAGTTGAATCTGGTTTATAAAACCATGGGTCACTAGTTAATGATAGTACAAGTATCACACAAGTCTTACCATTGAAAGAAATGAAAATGAGAGCTAACAATGAAAATAATAAATGAATAAATATCATACCAAAATATGATATTTATATGATGATAAAAGATAAACAATTGCACGATTATTATGTACATTTATTATAGTGCATATGTATACACTTGGATTCGCTTACTGAGTATTAGTTCATTACGTGTGTTATAACATTTTTTGGATAATGAATAGAGACTTGAATTACAAAAATGGGACTCCTTGTGGTGTGGTTTTCCAAAAAAATTAACCACTAAAAAACTTAATTATTTTTTAATCGTTTTCCTTATAATTAATTTTAAAAATTTTTTAATTCAGTTTATTTTATGATAAAAAGGATAGATTATTTATTAAATAAAGGAAGTATTTTTTTTATTAGATAATTATTCATTTAAAAAAATAACATTTTTTGTTCCGAGACAAACGTGGGGTTTCAACATAGCTTTATGTTAAATTTATAAAAAACAATGGAACCTACATTACACTGAAAAGTTATGAAACTTATGCATTTTATTTGTTTAAACTATAGGGCTTTAGAAACCTTTGTAAAACTATAATTATGAAAGTCATTTGTTAAAAAATTAAAAAAATATAATTGTTTATAATGTGTTTTTTGTGTGTATATCTGTTTTCATAAAGATATACTTTTGGGTAACATATATTGCAATATCTCAACTTTGTGCTCGATGCTATATTTAACAACTTGAATTCCATTTTGATGCATAGATAAGGGTTCTAATTTTAAAATTTTGTAAAATAGTTTAATACATAGATAAGTGTACTCGTTTTAAGTTTTTGTAAAGGAGTTATTCAAACATTTAGTTATTAATTGTGACACAGTAAGTCTTTTTAAGCTTTTATAAATGGGTCAATTTAAATCCTATTGATGACCATATTACAGATGATAGAATTACTATATAAAAAAAATTCTAAAAATGAAGGCAAAATTCTTAGGACAAATTTTGACAATGGAATAAGCAAAAATATTTGAATTTTTCTACAAATTGATTATTATATTCATTACGTAAATAGCTTTGTCGAATACTTATGTTAGAAATGGTGGCAACATTGTGAGCAAATATGAGAAAACTTTTTGCATGTATCTTCTTAGGACGAATGAATGATGAATACAACAATTTTAGGACTTGAGACCAATTTAAATTTACTATTCAATGATAAAGAAATCTCCATATGTCGACAATGCCAAAAGGCAACGTTGGAAGTGACAACTACACTATAGACATATTTGGTTTCTTTTATTACCTTGTGGTGGTCACAGTGCATGTTATAATGCCCGATGTATTCAAATGTTTTTTTGATAGCATTAGGTAGGCGTTGCTCATTTGAAAATGATGGTGGACTTAATGACTAACGACGATGAAAATTTTAGTGAAAGGTGGTTGCAAATTTTTAGGTTATAGGTTTTTTAATTTTTTTAAATTTCCAATATGGCCCATAAAACATTGATTATATATAACAAATAAATAATATACCTTAAATAATAAATTTGAATATTTCATAAGTTTTATTTTCTAAAAAATATGGCAAATATATGATATAAGATGTTCAATATTCTTTTTAACTTTTACATATTAAGTAATCATTAATTAATATTAACTAAATTATGGTCTATGACAAGTGTTTAGTGATGTTTGATACGATAATTTATTATTGATTAAATATTAATTAAGATTAACCAATCGTAATTACTTATTGATCATTAGAGTCATATTTGGTTTGGAGAATAAAAACATAATAGGAATAAGAATGAAATTTAATGGAAACAATATTAAAATTATTATGTTTGTTTGAGAAGTCAAATCAAAATAATAATAACTATTAAAATAAAATTTAAATATTATAAATGAATCAAAATTAAAAAATAAGAGTTTTTTTATTTTTAAATGAGATAAAATAAAATAAAAATAAACGATTATACTGAGCATTTTAACATATTCTTGAGAGATATAGAAGGAATAAATATTTATACTGTTATTGGAATGCAATGTAACCTAGATAAATAATATATGAAGTAGATTTTATTTACTTGAACATATATAAAGTCACGTTCATTTGAATGAAGAGTAAGCATAGACAGAGATTGTGATACTTTGAAGAAAAAAAAAATAAAGATTTGGTTAATTTTTAGGCTAGATGATTGTATATGTACTTAAACTCTCATTGATTTTACATCCATAATATATGGTATCAAAAAGGTTCTCAAACTTATAAATGTAACAAATAAGTTCAAAATTGATAAATTTAGGTACATATTTGATAACATTAACACATAGGTACCTAAACTTGTCAATTTTAAAATTATGTGCTAATTGTTATAAATTTCTTTACATTTTTATTAAAAATATAAATTTTAAGTACATATGTGTTACATATGTAGTCAAGTATTCCTACTAGTCTTCCATCTCAATAGATTCTGGATTTTAGTACAACGTAACACTTAACACCCTTTTTTCAATCAAATTGTTCATCCTCTACTTATGCATTCCTCTGGTGAAGTTCAAATAGGTAACACTACTAATCTTTATGTCCTTTATAAAGGTCATCCTAATATTTTTTTTTTCAAATTGTGTCTTGCATGTTAAATATCTTTCACATGTTCTTAAAATTTCCTACAATCTATTGTTTGTGCATAAAGCACTAATAATAATGGAATTGCAGAATTTCATCCTTATTTTTTCTTTATAAAGGATCAAATTATTAAGAAAATGTTTCTGTAAGATCACTCTTACAATGATATGTACAAGATCCACAATCAACCAGTCCAATTTTTACTCTTTAAAATTCTTTTTCTCTTTGGCACTCTAGATTAAGGCACCCTGCCTATCCTTTTATAGCTAAAGCTATGACTGTAGCAAACATTAAATCTTTTGATTCTAATAAGGAATTTTGTACACCATGTGTTGTGTCAAAATCACATAAGTTTCCTTTTATTTCAAGGCATGGCAAATCTATTTCTTCCTTTGATTTGCTATATGTTAATTTGAGGGTTTTGCATATTACTACGTGTATTAGTGCTCTTTATTCTTTTCTTATTATTGATGATTACTCATGCTTTATGTGATGTTTTTTCATTAATAATAACAATAAAGTTAAACCTATTTTTCTCAATTTTCTTCAAATGGTTGAGAGCCAATATAATGCTTCTCTTAAAACTATTTAATCATATAATAGATTATAAGTCACTTCTTTTACTAATTTCCTTGAATTCATAGGAATCATTCATCATTTTAACGCTTTTAACTCATGTTTCAATACCTTTGAAATGTTGCCCTAATGCATTTTGAGTTGTAATTTTCCTTCCAAATAGATTACCTATTCATGTTAACTCCTTTCAGTCTCCATATGAGGTTTTTTATTCTACTCTTCCTTATTACACCCTTTGCAAAGTCTTTAATTATAAAGGTTATCCTTGTTTAAGGTCTTTTCACTACTACAAAATGTGACATTTAAGTCGATATATAAAGTCAGTTTTTAGAGAAAATCGACTTATAATCAATTTAAAATTAGTTCGGTTAAAAACCGACGCTACGTCAAATTATTTGTTAATTTTTTTGTTTTAATAGTTTTTAAAATTGAAATTACACAATACAATTTTTTAATTTTTTTGGTCAATTATTATTTTATTTGAATTGTTTAAAATTGAATTTGGATATATAGTATAATTTTTTCTTCTTTTTTTAAGTCAATTGGTTTTTAAAATTATATATTTTATAAAATTTTGTGTACTTTTTTGGATACTTTTATGTACATGTTTTTCATACATAGTTATCGAATTTGGATTGCATGAAAAACACAATACATAAAAGTTTTCAAAAAATATAAAAGGTCTATAGTTAAAATCTGAAAAAATAATTAACCAAAAAAATAAAATAAAAATTGTATTGTTTAATTTCAAATTTAAAAACTATTAAAATAAAAATAATTAACAAGTAATTTTACATCAGAAATATCATTTTTAATTTGCAGCACCAAAAAACTCAAAACCAAGTTTTACTTCCTCCACTCTTTCGTATTTTCTAGCCACCTACGACTATCATTTCTAACACCGTTTAATGGGTTTTATTTCTCTCCAAATTATCTTCTAAATCTCCTATTTTTAAGCAAAATATTCAAAAAAATTATACTAATTTTCTCAATTACATAACATTCTTTTTTTCTTCATTTCCTTTATTTTGTCACTTCATTTACTCTTGTAAGTATTTCTATTAATCCTACATACTTATTATTCACTTTGCGTTATTTTTTGTATAAATTTTTGTATTATGTATGTTTTGTATTATGCATATTATTATTTGTTTGGCTGATTTTCTAGTTAGGTCGGGGGAAATTAAATAATATCTAGATGTTATGGGTTTGGAATACTAGAATATTTACCGTGGATAAATTTATTTACATATAAATAATTATATTTTATTTAGTAAAAGTAATATAATTTTAAAATGATTAAAATGATAATTTTTTGTATTATGTATGTTTTAGTATATATTCTAATAATTAGGGAATTCATATATAATAATACCTTAAATATATTAATTGGATACATATTTAATATGTTTAATGTCATGAATAGAAAATAAACAAATCTTGGATGCCAAGGTGTAGAATTGAACAGGACTACATTTCTTGAGTTGAAAGTTTATTGGAATTTGCTTGTAGAAATAGTAATAATGAAATTAGTATGATTCAATGTCTACGTGTTAAATGTAAAAATAAGTGATTTCATGAAGTTGACGAGGTTAAGTATCATCTTATCCATAGCGGTATTCTTTTGAGTTATAAATGTTGGTATTATCATGGAAAAAATATTGATAATACTCATGGGGAAGAGATAAATAAGAATGTGTGTGGATTATATACAATCTTATCATAATGTATAGACAAAAAATATGTTTCATGGTGTTGAAGATGAACTACATGAAGATAATCCCAAAACCTTTAAAAAACTTCTAGAATATACCGAAAAATCATTGTATCCAAAATGCAAGAAATATACTAAAATGTCAGGATTTGTTCATTTGTACAATGTGAAGGTAAAACATGGTTTTTCTGACAAGGGATTCACAAAATTACTAAATCTACTAATAGATATGTTTCCTAAGGGTATTGAATTTCCATCTTCAATGTATGAAGTGAAGAAATCTCTTAGTCGATTTGGTATGGAATATCATAAGATTCATGTTCGTCCAAATGATTGCATTCTTTATAGAAAAGAATATGAGACATTAGATGATTTTTCGATGTGTACAGAATCAAGATGAAAGCATGCTACAAATGAGACAACACCTAAGAAAGGCATCCCCGCAAAAGTTCTTTGGTACTTTCCTATGATTCCTTGCTTTCAAAGGTTGTTCAAAAGTAAAAAGACATCAAAGATGTTGACTTGGCATTCAGATAATCGATCTGATGATAGGGTATTATGTCATCCTTTTGATTCTCCAAATTGAAAAGTAGTAGATAATTTATACCCTCAATTTGCATCTGATCCACGCAATCTTCGTCTTGCCATTGATGTTGATGGAATTAATCCATATAGTTCGCTTAGAAGTAGATATAGCTGTTGGCCAGAAATTATGGTAACATACAACCTTCCTCCCTAGTTTTGTATGAAAAAGAAATTCATGATGTTAACATTATTGATCTTAAGACCGAAACAACTTAGTATTGATATTGATGTATATTTGTAGCCTCTGATAGATGATTTAAAGATGTTGTGGAATGATGGTGTAAATGTTTACAATGCATATAAAGAAGAACACTTTAATTGAGAGTGGTCCTTTTATGGACAATTAATGATTTTCCTGCCTATGGAAACTTATCAGGATATGCAACAAAAGGTTACAAGGGATGCCCTATATGTAGTGATGACACTTTTGTAACTTATCTTGTTCACGGATGAAAGATGTATTATAGAAGACATAGAAGATTTTTTTTCATCTGGTCACAAGTTTAAATACCAAAAGAAATTGTTTGATGGTGAAGAAGATCATACATGATCATGCACCCTGACCTTTGTGAGGTATTGAGATATTAAGGCAATTGAATGGTATGACATTCAAACGATATGGAAAGATAAAAAAATAATCCCCACTAAGGTAGGGAAACGAAAGAGGTCAACTAATAAAATGGGTGAAAATTAAAATGTTATTGAATTAGTAGACCATGGTTGTCGGAATAAAAAATCAGTATTTTGGGAATTACTTTATTGAAAAGACCTACACATTCGTCACATCTTAGATGTCATGCACATTGAGAAGAATGTATGTGAGAGCTTGATTGGTACATTACTTAATATACTTGAAAAAATGAAGGATTGAATTAAAGCACGACTAGATTTAAAGAAACTAGACATACGACCTGAATTGGCACCAAGGGTGGAAAATGATAAGAATCGAACATACTTACCACCAGCATCATATACAATGTCAAAAAAAGAGAAAGATGTGTTTTGTAAATGTTTGGCGGGTGTGAAAGTTCTTGATGGTTAGTCGTCCAACTTAAGAAATTTTGTGTCTATCACCGATAAGAAACTTTGTTGATTGAAATCACATAACTGTCATATCTTAATGCAACAGTTATTACCAATTGCTATTAGATCAATTCTTCCAAAACATTTTCGATTATCAATAATTCGTCTTTGTTCATTCTTCAATACAATATGCAAGAAATCTATATCAATTGGCGAGTTAAACACTTTACAAAAAGATATTGTAGAGACTTTATGTGTAATTGAAAAATATTTTCCTCCTTCTTTCTTCAATATAATGATTACTTGTGTGTTCATTTAGTTCGAGAGGTTCAATTTTTTGGTCCTACTTACTTAAGATGGATGTATCATTTTGAGAGACATATGCAAGTCCTTAAGGATATGTAAATAATAGAAATCGACCTAAAGGATGCATGGTGGAACGTTATATTGCTAAAGAGGTTATTGAGTTTTTTTTCTGAATACTTTAGTGGTTGTAATGAAATTAGAAATCCTACGCACAAGTTGTTCTTAGAATGTCACATGATCCAAGTAGGTAACCCTATGTTTGGTGGAAGTAAGAAATTATTTATTGATCGTACTCGATGAGAAAAATCACACCGAATCATTTTGGTAAATAATAATGAGGCACAACTGTATATAGAGTAAGTGATGTTTAACCTTTCTATTTATGCAAAAATTATTTTATATTTAACTATTAATGATGATATCTATTGGATATATCTTTAATAACATTACAGAATGCATTTAAACTTACTAAAGATCGATCCTCGTTATAAAAAAATGGTTGTATGATGAACATAAGCGAGAGCTTATTAATTGGTTTCAAAACCATGTAAGCGTCACGTACAAGAATTCATTAGTACTTCTATGCAATGTTTTAAAACTTTGCTTTAAACACATTTCATGTTTTTGTATATATAGATTCGAGTTGAACTCAACAAACTCAATCATAAAATAACATAAAGTTTAGAATGGCTTGTACATGGTCCAAAATTTGATATCAAATCATTTTTTAGTTTCACAATTAATGGATTGAGGTTTACGACTCAAGCAAGGGACAAATTCTGAGTAAATCAGAATAGGGTGTGAAGATGCTTGCACAAACTATGCAATTTTCCAGTTCAAAATATGGTAATCATATACTTTCTGATAGAACATATTATGGTATAATTCAAGAGATTTGGGAACTTGATTATGGGGTTTTCAATAAAACAATATTCTTGTGTGATTGGGTCGAATATGTTATCAATTTTGGATATAAAATAAATGATTTTGGACTTACCCTTGTAAATTTATCCAAGATAAGTCACACTGATGATCCTTTCACATTAGCACTTCATACAAAACAAGTATTTTACGTGAGCGATCAAATTGATACAAGATGGTCTATTGTGTTAATGCTTCCACAAAAATAGTTCTACCATTGTGATGCTTTAGAAGATGATGAGCCTATGCTTGATACATTATCCAATATTAGTCATTTCTCAAAAAAATTGCCTAATGTATGTGATGATTTAGTTGATGACGATGATTCTTTGTCATGGACTCGAAATAATTGTGAAGGAATATGTGTATACGACTCATCAACAACCTAATTAAACATAATGTATGTTCTATATTATTCTAATAACTCTCGGATGTTTATATATATTTATGGACTTAAAATTGTCAATTAATTTATATTTCATCATTGTTTGCAGATATTTCATGAATCTTAGGGTACCAGAGCTTGTAGATCAAAATGATCCATTGGGGCATTTGAAAAGAAGGGGTTGGGAAAATATACCTGATGCTCCACTTAACCCGGATGATAGAGTATCCGTTCTATTTTATGCTACTAGTAATCCAATAGGGGAAAATGACCAACAATTGAAATCCTCTATTAGTAGATTTATGAAGTCAAGTATACCAATCAATATAAATGATTGGACTCAGGTTGACGAAGTTGAAAAATTGAAAATATGAAAAACCATTTATATAAGTCTATTATATTTTACAACTAATTACATATATTATATATTTTTGTATTATATCTAATCTTTTGTAGTGTTTTTTTACATAATCGTTATAAAGTAGATGACACTTGGAAGAATAAGTATTATAAGATTACAAATAAGGCGTGAAAGAAATACAAAACTTCCAGATTAGCCAGAAATTATGTGTTTCCATATTTGGAACCACTTGATGAAGTATAACTCTACAAAATCTCTGAAGGATACCCTTAGATTACACCTCAAGTTTGAAAAGATTTTGTAGATTATAGACGTACTGATGAATTTCAAATTATTAGGGAAGAACATCAGAATATGCAAATGCATAATATTCTTCCTAAACATACTAGGAGGTCTTCAAATCCTGAAGTTAGATATAGAATGGTATTATTAATTTGTGTTAATTTATAAATATTTTTATATTTATTTTCCTTAAATTTAAGTTGATGTCATGGTTAATAAATTTATTTAATTTATGTAGGAAGCTGAATTGGGTAGACTGATTACCCGATCTGAATTGTACATAGAAACAAAGACTCCTAAAATTAAGAAGTCAAGACCAATGACTAAGTGAGGAAAAGAACAACTAAATAAGTTGGTTAGTAATTTAACTTGACACAAAGTCCTTATGATTTTTAATAATTAATGTAATAATGTATGATATATTTGTTTGCTTTATTATTGTAGAGAGCTATTCAAGAACAAATGTCCAGGGGTGAAATAATCAAACAGTCAGGAAGATATGCTATGTATCATTCATTCGGACACGAACATCCTGGTCGTGTTAGGGGAGGTAGCCAATATGATGGTTATATGGAGTATTTTAACATTCCAAAATAAAAGCCTCAGATGGTCGATAAAGAGAAGTACAATGAAATTGAAGAAGAACTTAACTCCTTTAAGGTCTCAATGTTAAGTGATATTGTCACTTTAAAAGAATATCAATCACAACACATGTCAGACATGTCATCATACTACAATCAGGCATGTCATATTGGCCAGGCATGTAACCATCCATGATAGGCATGCCACCATCCATGCCAAGCATGCCACCATCCGTCCCAGGCATGCCACCCATGCAATCTCATGGCGCCCAATCAATATCCAGTATGGGATATAATCATCCTATTGGTCCTTCTTTTTATGCCAGGAATGCAGATGCAATCAAGTAGTGATTTATTTTCTTCTATGCAATATGTGCATTCTTACCATCAATCACATCACGATGAACGTTTTGATGAGAATGTACTTCTAATAGTTACCCCACATGGAAGTCCTCTTCTATTTGATGAATCATTTACGGTAAGATTTTAAGTTTATGTAGATAATCTATTATTTTTATTTTTTATCATATAATTTATTTATTATATATAATGCTTAAATTCTTTACAGAATATGAAATGTTTGTTGAAATATCATTCATCAACAAACTTTGCTGCTATTGAAACGGTACAACAATTGAGCGATGATTGGATTATTCATAATCAATATTTTCCAAATCATTGGCGAATAATAATTGATCAATCATTGCTCCATGATTGTCCACTACTTGTGCCTTCTGATGCTACCATGGTCCAAGAGGTAGTTGGACAATATTTGACTTCACCGTCGATTCAAGTTGTGATAAATTTTGACATGGTACTATTTTTTTACTTAAAATATAACATTTTTTTACTACTATTATTTTTTTTATTTTTTTATTGTTACTAACATACATAATACTTCTTCTTTAGTCTATTATACCAAAACTAGTAAATGTGGCACATTTAAGAGATACAAAGCAATTATCTCATGCTAAATCTATGTCTAGTGATCAATCATCATGCCCTAAGTCAGTCAAGAAGAAGCCTTGGAAAAATATAGTTATGATTATGCTTTAAAGTTCAGTATAAATCTTAGCGTTTTGATGACTATTATTGTGAGGGCATCTATCATAAATGATAGATAGACTATGCCACTTTCTATAGAAATTTGTGGTGTAGACATCGGCCACACATATATATCGATTGAGTGCATATTGCAACTATTTGAATATCAAATAATCGACTTAAGTATAATTCAAGTGTGGACAAAGTGAGTCCTTAATCAATAAATAATTTTCATTTATGTAAAACATATATAATTATATATATATGATCTAATTATTTATATTTTTTATATAGGGCATGTTATTATCGACTTCAACATAATCACTCGTCATATTTAGCAATGTTATATGATTTTTCATTTATCAATATCAAGAGAATGATGTTATCATCAGAGCTAAACAATAATGTGATAGGGCATTAACGCTTAACAGAAATCAGAAGTTAATAATCCCTTGGTCACTAAGGTTTGCATAAGGCCAAGATCATTGGATGTTGGTACTCCTTTTTTTGTTCAATAATCATGTTTGCTACTGTGACTTAGCTTTCAGAGAATTGAGTAAAGATACAAAAGAAGTTCTTGAAATGTAAGAGTTATTATAGCTAGTTGTTTTTATTCTATTGTTCTTTTTAATATTTAATAAAAAACTAACTGTTATAAACTTTGATAGGGCATGGAAGTTGTGGAACAAGTTTAGGGATATTGTCCTTAAAAAATATCATAAGCTTATACGACACAAAGTTATGGTATGTACAAGCAAATATTATTAATTTTACTATTGAATAATAAAGATGTTCGAATATTAAAAATCATGTATACTTATTTTTTATAGGTTCCACAACAAAATGATAGAGTCATGTGTGGATATTTTGTCATAAAATTTATGAGTAAAATAATCACAAATATCAAACTTCTAATTTAAGATGTGGTAATGTATTTTACCAATATACATTTTAACATATATGAGTTATTTTTTGTGAATTCATAAAATTATATTCTTATTTTAAATTTAAATACATGTAGATCTTTGGTTGGAACAAGACCGGTTATGACCCACAATTTTTTGATGATTTACGAGAATAATGGGTAGAACACATAGTTCAAATTATATCATCACAAGAAGATTCAGGAGAAGATTTTGATGATCTTGAATAGCATATGACAATATAATGGTAATTTTTATAATGCTTTAATTTCTCTATTACTGTGTCTGAAGTCTCTTGTTTGATGGATGTTTATGTGCTTATGTATTTAGGAGAATGAATTGTTTTATGGACCTATTTTTTGCCCAAACTTCATCTCATCTCTCTTGCTTAGATCCCTTATGACAACATCATGATAGTCACTAGCCAGCCAAGTATAGGAAAACCACCAAGAATCATCATTCTAGTGTAATAGCATAAATTCACAAAAAATAACTTATATATGTTAAAAGATTAGTAAAAGAGATTACTACATCGACACTCGAGTGATATAATAATAACTTTATCCCTTTGAAATCATATTAGCACTATATTAATCTTTTATCTATAAATATGAAGCTATCTGAAATAAAGCTGATATTTTTAATGTTATAATGAGCTATAAATATGAAGTCAAGTGTAACTCTGATTTGTTATTTGGGTTGGTTGAGTTTTGGTGCCCATAAACTTATAAAATAACTATTTTTTGCCCAATCAAGTAACAAATCAGAGTTACACTTGACTTCATATTTAGAGTTCATTATAGCATTAAAAATATCAGCTTGATTTCAGATAGCTTCATATTTATAGATAAAAGATTAATATAGTGCTAATATAATTTTGAAGGGATAAAGTTATTATTATATCACTCGTGTGTCGATGTGGTAATCTCTTCTACTAATTTTTTAACATATATAAGTTATTTTTTGTGAATTCATGATATTACATTCTTATTTTGAATTTAATTATGTATATTTCTTTGGTTGGAACAAATGGGGTTATGATATGCATATTTTTGATGATTTACAAGAAGAATGGATAGAACACTTTGTTCAAATTATAACATTAGGAAAAGAATGTGATAATTTTGAATAACATAGGACAACACTACGGTAATATTTATAATGCTTTAATTTCTCCATTCATATGTCTCTGAAGTTTAGACTATTTGTTTGATGGATGTTTATGTGCTCATGTATTTAGGAGAATAAATTGTTATATGGACTAACTATTTTTTGCCCAATTTCCTTGTCACTATGTTGGTGATTTTAGGCCAACCAAACTTGCTCTCCTTGAAATAAAGTGGCAATATCAAAAAATCCATGACACTTTGACGACATCATTTTATTTGTAATTTAAGTTAAATATATATGTATTGTATATAAATTATATTTTTGTAATAAATTTAATTATCAAGTAATTAATTATATTTAATTTTTCAATTATTTGTATTATTATTTAAACTTTGTTAAACATATTTTGGTTTTTTTCCTGATATATGTGATCGAATACAAGTTATTAGTATAGTAGAAAATGAGTAAAATATGTAAAAATATATATATAAGTCGGTTCACCCGTTGAACCGACTTTAAATTTTAAGTCTTATAGCTTAATCGACTTTAAATTGATTAAAAATCGATTAAAAATCGACTTTAATGTCTGCTTTTGTAATAGTATTTAACAAGTATAAAATACAATCTAGGTCTACTATCCTATGTGTTTCTTGGCTATGCACAAAAACAAAAAGGATACTTATGTCTCAATGTTCTCAATGGTCGTGTCTAGCAATCATATTGTCTTCTATGAGTCGAAATATCCTTTTGTCCTATTTGTTCCTTTGAAAACTTCAATTTTTGGTCCTTCTAATAATTATTTTGTACCTCATTCTCTAGTTCCTATTAACTATTCAAAGTGCTCTCCTACTTATATTCTTTCTCAAGTCTCACCCTTACCCTTTTTCTCCTTCTCAACTCTTTTATATGCCTCTTACTCTCATTCCTTCCTTACTTTGTCTTGAGTTTCTTTTACCTATTTTGTCTTCACCTATTCCGTTAGCTAAACCTATTGTGTCTTTGCCTCATGCTCTTAAGGTTCTCAATGCTCATCATATGTAAATTAGAGTCAAATGTGGCATTGTTAAACCTAAGATACTTATGGCTTGTTCTTCTTTACTTCCTACACTTTTTTCCTACCAATAGGCTACCTTAGATCCTGATTGGCAAAATTCTATGTAGCTAAAGCATAATGATTTATTGAAGAATGATACATAGATTTTAGTGCATCTTCCATCTAATCAAAATGGTATTGGCTCTACTTGGGTGTATCTAATGAAAGAAAATAGGATGGTACTTTAGACAACATAAAGTCTCGACTAATGATCCAAGGCTTTACTCATACTTATAAGGTGGATTACTTTAACACTTTCAACCCTGTCATAAAAAATGTCACTGTTAAAATTGGTTTGCATTTTGCTCTTAGCAATGGTTGGCCTTCTAGACAATTGGATGTCAATAATACATTCTTGATGAAGATGTGTATATGCAACAACCCGAAGGGTTTATTGATCCTCATAGACATCATTTATATGTGCAAACTTGTCAATGCTCTTTATGGGCTAAAACAAGCACCATGTGCTCAGTTCCATAAGTTGAGTTCATGTTTGCTTTCTTAGGGTTTTGTAGCATCCAAAGTAGATTCTTTTTTATTTGTTTTCAATTAGGGTGGTGTGATTATTTACATCTTGGTTTATGTCGATGACATCATTGTCACTGGCATCAATGCCTCCTAACTGAAAGCTTTTGTTCATCAACTGCACAACTCGTTTACTCTTAAAGACTTTGGTGATTTAAAGTTTTTCCTTAGCATTGAAGTTTGTACAACATCACATATGATTCATTTGTGTCAAACTAAAAAGTATTATTGGTCTTTTAAAAACCTTTAGTTTGCCACACTCGAAGTATGCTTCCATACCAATGGTTTCAGGGGGAATCATTTTCAAAACTGATGGGATGCCATTGGAAAATCCTACAACATAAATAAGTATAATTAGGGCATTACAATATTACACGATTAGAAGGTCTGACATAGCTTTAGCTATTATTAAGTTATGTCAATTTCTACAAAGTCCAACCACACATCATTGAGTAGTTGTCAAAAAAAGCTTTTAAGCTATTTGAAAGGGAACATCAAGTCTTGGTGCTACAATACACAAGAGTACTCATGTGAAACTGACTGTATTTTTTTATACAGACTGGCATTATGCTTAGACAATAGGAGAAACACCAATGTGTTTCATATGTT
The DNA here is from genome assembly GCA_037013495.1 of Hippophae tibetana. Lineage (NCBI taxonomy): Eukaryota > Viridiplantae > Streptophyta > Magnoliopsida > Rosales > Elaeagnaceae > Hippophae > Hippophae tibetana. The sequence goes on from CM072803.1 coordinate 21,915,883, forward strand.
TTTGGAAAATAGTCATATTTCCTATAAGTCTAGTAAGCATAAGGTTGTTTTAAGGAGTAATACAGAGTTTGAATATTGAACAATGGCATAAACAATAGTTGAAATCTTATGACTAAAATCTTTGCTCTTGGAATTGTGTGAAGTTAACAACAAAACTTGTTGTGTCTTGTGATAATGTTTTTGCAAAATATATTTCAAAAAATCCATATAACATCAAAGAACAAACTATATAGATATCAACTAGTATTTTGTTAGAGACAAGTTACAAGTTATATACTTAAGGTAGGATACGTGTAGTCACATAATCAAATGACAAATATAACGATTAAGTCTCTACTTTTAACTCAATTCACAGCAGAGCAAATTGAGTATGTTGTTTAGAGACCCAAAGTTAATGTTAAAATTAGTTACAAAATATACATTCTTATTATACCTTTATGGTTCTTAATGGTCATTGTTATATTTAGTTATTAATTATTTTTATAAGAGTTTTATAAATTATATAACGATAATTCATAACAAATTAATGAAATGAGTTTCTTTTCTTTCAATTCTTTTTTCTCTCCGTAAATAAGAATTTTTGTTTAGTAATTTATAGGTTAAATGTATTTAATTTTATTATTTATAAAAATTATGTATTATAATATAAAAATTAATTTATTTATGAGATTATAAATATTTATTTTTAATAATTTTAGTGGATTAAAAATATATATTTTAATAATTATGGGTTTAAAAATGATTGTATACAAGTTCGACTAGAAGGCGTATACAAGCTGCACATGACGAAACCGAAACACAAATCGGACATGTCTCCGTCTATTAACCGGATTGGATAATCGGCGACGAGTCCGAACTATTTTGTTCTGTGAGTGATTTGTTATTATGTGATTGGTTCTGGTTGGCGCAAAACGGTGTAAAGAATAACACCGGACGAGTTGGTAGTTGGCGTGAGAGAGCACAGAGCCCAACTTAAATTCCAAACCCTAAATTTCTCCACCGTCTTTATTCTCTTCCCCAGCGTAAGCTCACTATCGATTTCTTCTTCTTCTTCTTCTTCGAGTATCAGAGTTTGTGTATTAAATTGTTATTTTGAATTAGGGTTTTTGATTGGATAGTTTGTGTTTGAGTAATTTGTTTTGATTTTATTTATGAATATTGATTCGATCGTTTGATAAGCTAATTCTGTTAGATCGATCATTGATTGCAGAGGCTATGCTTTGGTTTAATTGCTTTGATCGGTGATTAGTTGTTGTGCCAGCAGCAGAGTCTATAATATTTGAGCCTTCATATTTTGGGTGAAGTAATGGATTTGGTAGCTAGTTGCAAGGTATCTTATTGTTCTTTAGCCATTTATTTTTATTTGGACTTGTGTTATTGTCTAGTATTTGTCTGCTAAAAAGATTATTATTGCTGGAAGAAACAAGCTAAACAATTGATGCTATTTATTATTATTAAAAAAATCGTGTGTAGAAGTTTGAGCATTTTATGGTTTTGTGTACTGTGTGAAACTAGTAACTTATATTGTTGCTAAACTAATCGAGCTTCAGTTTCTTGCATTTCCATGAGGAAATTGGTTAGAAGGAGCATAATAGTTTTAGAAGGAGCGTAATAGTTTTAGTTTGTTTGGGACTATATAGAATGTGATAGGAAATCTTATAGACTCTGTGCATCATCATTTTAGAAAATCAAGTTTATGGAATGTGTGTGTGGAGGAGACTGAGGAGTTGTCCCCATTCCAAGTTATCAGCATAACCTTTCTCTGACTGAAGTTTCTAAGGTGTTTGCATAATAATTAATTACGTCATATTGTGACCACAGAAACAGTCTACTGGTACATGACTTCAGAAATTTTGTGAATGCAGTAACTTGTGTTCTTAAAGAAATGATTATTTAAAGCTTTTGTTTTTGCTGATTAATTGCAAGTAATATATATATATATAGATTTAATGTATTCTCATTCCAAGCATAGAAGCATGGTAAGCAACTAGCAATATTTATGGATTTGCATTAGAGTTAGACTTTAGACTAAAACTTCTGTCATTTTTTTACGGTTTCCTTTGCAAAATGAGATTGTTAATCTTTACTAGTCGATTGCTTGTTCCACTGTCCAAGTTTGTGTGAGAACTCCTAACTTTTTAACAGATATCTTTCGTCCAGAGTCTTCGATTGACTTGCTAAGCTTACCTTAGAGTTATCTTGTTATAAACGCCTGCTTGTAGAGAGTTGTTATCATTGTGATTTTCATTCTTTGAATTAATGTGATCCAGTATTCAAGTCCTGGACCAGTTGATTAGTTTTTTGGACAACATTTGTTTGTTTCTCAGGTCAAGTTGCCTTTTTTCCGAATAAAAGAGCTGAAGGATGTGCTTACTCAATTAGGCCTTTCAAAACAAGGGAAGAAGCAGGTCAGATGCGCTAGCAATTGTTTTTATGTCAGTCCGTTGGCAGTTTCTTTATTATTGATATCTCAGTTTCAAATTAGATTACTTGCTGTTATAGACGTTCTTTCCAGGATTTTGGTTTTCTATGTGTGATTCTTCCTGCAGTTCCTTTTCTGCCCTGTTCTTTCAAATAAAGTAAATCTGGATTCTCTGTTGGTAAGCAGTAATGGCATAGGAAAGTGGATCAGAATATAACGACTTAAGACTTTTAAGAGGGACAGCTTATTGCTGAGTTTTCATGATATATTTTTATATTCTTGATGTACTGCTGATAAGAACTTGTTTGAATGGTCAGCTTATTTTAGCCCCGCATAAAGCACCTGCAGTAATATATTCATGTGTTTTCTCGTCTTTGTCTCCTTTTTTTCTATATTGTGTCTCAACAGAGTTCTCCTGTTGTGATTCGTATATTTTGCAGGACCTTGTTGATCGGATTTTGGCCATTGTTTCTGACGATCAAGGTAAATGATTAAGGCTGTTTCTATCTCATTTAGGATAGTTTGTCATTTCCCATTTCTGAACTCGTTGGAAGAGATTGGCCTTCTTCTCGTGAAATTTGGAAGTTTTTATCCTTTTATTCCTGCAAAAAGAAATTTTATTTGCTCAAAGAATTGTAGTTAATAAACTATTTATCTCCCAGATTGATGTAATGTTGAATAGTCAAACCTAATGAAAGTGCTTTTGTACCAAAACTTGTAACTACGACTGAGTTTGATTTAAGTGTGCGCATCCTCTTTGTAATTTTTCTCTCCTTAGAATAGTGATATTTTTGTATTTTTATTAGTGTGATGTGCTGAAAGGAGGTTCCCTTTATACATGAATACAGCATTCTAAATGGGCGGGTTTTAGTTTTATAATTCTTGATTGCAAATTTGGATTATGTATTTTTTTAGGAATTAGTACTGAAGACTTACTTTTCAATTTTTTTGAACAGTTTTAAAACCTTGGCCAAAGAAAAATGCTTTTGGAAAGGAACAGGTAGCAAAACTGGTTGATGACACATTCAGGTTTGTTGTGTATGGATCATTTGTTTTTGCTCCCTGTTTGTATAGACAAGGATGACTTCTTTGATGAACTGGTGATATTGTATTCAATATCTTGTTGACAGACCTTTGTTAGAGCAGTATTTTGTGCCATTCTCTTTATATGGTTTCTGTATTGTTTTATTTCTTCCCCTCTCTCCTCTTTTTGCCTTTCCTTTTTTGGGTAAATTTGTTTTTTAGTGTGACTGGGGGTGCATTGGTTGTCTTTCAGAAAAATGCAGGTTTCTGGGGCTACGGATTTAGCCTCAAAGGGTTCTGGTGTTTCAGATAGCAGTAATGTGAAAACTAAAGGAGAAATTGATGACACCTATCAATCTGACATGAAGGTTCGATGTCTCTGTGGGAATCCGTTGGAAACAGAGTCAATGATCAAGGTATTTTATAGACGTTTTTGTTACCTCTATTCAAAGTATAACTGCTCTTGCTACTCATGCTTTGTGTTTTGTTTCTTGCAATGGCAGTGTGAGGATTCAACATGCCAAGTGTGGCAGCACATTGATTGTGTCATAATTCCAGAGAAGTCTACAGAAGGCAATCTACAAGTTCCTGAGTTATTTTATTGTGAAACATGTCGACTCAGTCGAGCTGACCCGTATGTAACATATATAGAAATTATCTTATCTGTGGTGCTTTATTGCTTTATTTGATGCAGTCTGCAGCTGTCCTTGGCTAGTTGATTTTCAAAGTTGTATATATTAAAATTTCTGGTTTGACTACATTCTGTCAATGTTTGCTGGTATCTACTTATTTTTAACTTGTGTTGCTCATCCTTACCAACATGTGAATGCAAATATCAATTTACTTTGTATGCAATACAATGATTTTTAATATATATATATACACACACACAAGAGAGAGAGAGAGAGATCCACGGGGCAGGAATGTCCTATAAAAATGGACATAGCAATATGAAATTAATCAACATATTCAACATAGTTATATTCTTGAATGGAAAGATAAATCTAACTCATGAAAATTAAATCCTAAACTTCAAAATTAAACCCTAAATTGAACTAAATAATGCTAAAATTTATGTGACATTTTTGCTCCTGAGCTGCTTCATCAGTGCTCATTAATTTTGGAATGGACAAGAATACATTTTATTTAATCAAAATGCTATTCATACAGTTCTTCTTTCCTTTTATTTTAGTGGAATGCATATCCCCCTTCCATTTGTATTTTACTACTAACTCGTTTCATAAAAACTGACCATTTTAACTTCTCTATATACAGTTTTTTGGTAACAGTTGGTCATCCTCTTTATCCGGTGAAGTTGACTGCTACCAACTCTCCAACTGATGGGTAAGCATTCTGTTTACATGTGTTTGTTGAAAAAACTGAGGAGAATATGGTTTTATTTCCCTGTTCAATGGTGATGTATCTGATAGAGATGGATCAGCATATAATACCAATATAAAAAAAAAATCACTTGTAGCTCTTATATCTAAAAGTGGGATTATTATCTTAGTCTTGAATATTTCTCACGTACAACTTTGCAGTACAAATCCAGTGCAGACTCTAGAGAAAACATTTCAGCTCAGTAGGGCAAACAAAGACTTACTATTAAAACAAGAGTATGACGTTCAGGTTGGTTTAAGGGTTATAGTAATTAATTTGACATATGTATTCTGTATTTAGATGTCATGAGTCATGTGGTCATATGCTGTTCAGGCTTGGTGTATGCTTCTCAATGATAAAGTTCTGTTCAGGGTGCACTGGCCACAATATTCAGATTTGCAAGTCAATGGTATGAATGTTCATGTTTGATGGTTCACCAATTTATCTTTTCATTATCAACATTAACAACATTGTTTGAGAATTCCCTCTTTTCCATAACTTAGCTGTGATGATTTTTTTGGTCATGATTGTGTATTTGAAATTTAATATAAATTGTATGCTTAATATACAGGTATGCCTGTTCGAACACTTAATAGACCTGAGTCTCAACTTCTTGGGGCTAATGGCCGTGATGATGGTTCCATTGTGAGTTTTTATTGAAATGCTGAATCTTGAATGGTTTTTCCTCTTTTTTTTTTGGGGGGGGGGGGGTGTGGATGATGTCTTGTGTGCATGGATGACTTCATGGACATGGAAAATGTATTAGCTTTACTTAATTTTTGTCTCTATTTCTTAATTGATTGTGTTTTTTGCCAGATCACACCATACATGAAAGACGGAATTAATAAAATTTCCTTAACAGGACGTGATGCTCGGATTTTTTGTTTAGGGGTTCGTATTTTGAAGCGACGCACCATTCAAAAGGTAGATCCGTTTTCCTTAGCTATTTTCATTTTAGGATTTATTTTTTTACCTTACTCTGTTACAAGAAAATTAATTTCTTATATGTCTTGCTGTTTACAAAGTTTGAGGTAAGTTCAAATGATGGCTAGTGTTTATCGAATAAATATAATACATTGTTATGTAAGTTCTTTGCATTAAACTGATAATGGGAAACCAAATATGAGCATAATAGGAGTAATAAAACTACCTTGAAATGTTAACGATTTCCAAATTTTCACTCATTGAATCTCTTGCATAACGATAGGCAAGCATCAAGTTAAACGTATCTTACATTATATGCCCTTGCCTGTCCATTTTCTGTGCTTGTGTTAATATGTAGATAATTTCCAGACCGTATGGATTTCATCAAATCTCTTCCTTATTCATTCTATTGCACCTTCAAAAAATTTCTGTTTTGTTGACTGTTAATTTTTGATTTTTTTGTGTCATAAAATTCTATGTTCCATATTATGTTCATTTTTTTAAGCAGTTGATGTGGGTTTTCTGCAATCATTCTTTCCATCTTGATATATATACATTATTATGTCAACTCACAGTCATTAATTTTTACTTTTTAGATCCTCAGCTTGATTCCTAAAGAGTCTGATGGTGAGCGATTTGAAGATGCTCTTGCTCGTGTTAGTCGTTGCGTTGGTGGTGGAGCAACTGATAATGCTGATAGTGACTGCGATTTGGAAGTTGTTGCAGATTCATTTACTGTCAAACTATGTTGTCCAGTAAGTTGCAATAATATATGAAGGTGTTAGTGTTTTCTTATCTAATTCTAAATATGGGTTCAATCAAAGACAATGTGTCAATGTTATGCATCTGCTTGCAAAAGATGGTGCATTGTAGAAATTCAGTCTCTTTTAACAGTAAAAGTCTATATAGGGTGAGGATTTCATGTGATGCAAATTGCTTCAGTTTGCTTAACTTTCTGTTCCTAGGAACTGTCATCTCTAGGAACTTTCTATTCATAGCTCTCATGGTTATATATATTTTTGTTGCATAGGGACCTACAAGGGGCTGAAAGCTTTGGCTTGTTTGTATTAATGGAACATATTTGTTTGTATTTTCTGTGTCTGTGCTCTGTAGATGAGTGGTTCGAGGATGAAGGTTGCTGGAAGGTTTAAACCCTGTGTCCACATTGGTTGTTTTGATCTTGAGGTTTTTGTGGAAATGAATCAACGATCAAGAAAGGCAAGCTTGTGAATGTTTTGATTAATTTGTCCTTTTGTAGCATCATTTGTGTGCTTGAACACACTTTCAATTTTTTCTGCAGTGGCAATGCCCTATATGTCTTAAGAATTATGCTTTGGAGAATATCATAATCGACCCATATTTTAACCGAATCACATCATTGGTAATCCCTTTTCCATATATCTTAAGCTAGATTTTTTTTATGTTGCTTGATATCTGATTTTGTCTTTCGATTTTGCTTGTTGGTGCAGATGAGGCATTGTGGGGAAGATGTAAGAGAGATTGAGGTGAAGCTTGATGGTTCTTGGAGAGTAAAGGTTAAAAGTGAAAGTGAACGTAGGGATCTTGGCAATCTTGGGCAGTGGCACAGTCCCGAAGGAAATCTTTGTGTCCTTACCGATGAAGAAAAACCAAAGACAGAAACTTTAAGGCAAATTAAACAGGAAGGTTTTTCTGAGGCTCATACTGGATTGAAACTTGGAATCAGAAAGAATCTCAATGGGTGTTGGGAAGTAAGCAAACCTGAAGGTATGAATAATTCTTCAGGTAGTAGATTACAGGAAAATGTTGGAAGTTACGAACAAAGGGTTATTCGAATGAGCAGCAGTGCAACTGGAAGTGGTAGGGATGGTGATGATCCTAGTGTAAATCAGGATGGTGTTGGGAATTTTGATTTCTACACCAACAATGGTGTTGAGATGGATTCCATTTCTCTTAATGTTGATCCGGTATATGGAATTGCTGGTCAAAATCAATCTGCACCTACTGGAAATGAAGAAGTCATTGTGCTTAGTGATTCAGATGATGACAATGACTTGTTTGTATCCTCTGCAACAGCTTACAAAAACCACCAAAATGATGGTGGTGGGGTAGGTTTTTCAGTGCCCCCATCCATTCCCTTGATCACTGAAAACTACACAGAAGTTCCTGCTCTTGGGACTGGTGGGACTTCATGTTTGGGTCTCTTCAATTCCAATGATGATGAATTTGGAATGCCATCATGGAATATACCTCCTGGAGTTCAACCAGGTCCAGGATTCCAATTATTTGGTTCTGATGCAGATGGGTCAGATGCCCTAGTGGATTTGCCACATGTTTCAATGACTTGTTCTACATCTATTAATGGTTACACATTGGCTCCAGAGACTGTCATGGGATCCGAGTCTCTGATTCCTAATTCTTCTGTTGGTTGTTCTAGTACTGTTATGATTGATGGCTTAGTTGATAACCCTTTAGCATTTGCTGGTCATGATCCATCTCTTCAGATATTTCTTCCTACGAGACCTTCAGATGTATCAGTGCAGTCTAATTTTAGAGATGAAGTTGACACACCCAATGGAGTCCACAATGCGGATTGGATCTCTTTGAGGCTTGGGGGTGGTGCAAGTGGTAGTAATGGTGAGTCTGCAAATCAAAATGGAATGACGCCAAAACGACAAGCACCATCCAAAGAAAGTGCCATGGATACTCTGGCTGACTCGGGTTTGTGTTCATACCTATAGCAGTTTTTTAGAAATTATAGTGCAATCAATTGTTTGGTGTGAGTTTCATACTTTGTAAATGAATTATGGTTTACTACTAGCATATTTGGCTGAATGCCTGAATCCATATTTTTCTTGAAAATTTCTTCTAATATTTAATTCTCTTAATTCAAAACACAGTTCACTGGAACTTAATTTTCTTGACTCACACCAGTTTATAAAAATGAGCTATTGTTAAGTATTTTTTATTTGTTCTAGTGTTGTTTCCATGCTTCATATCCTTACATTCCAGAAAATCTGTCACTATCGGAAAAGGGCAAGGGGTTTATTTTTTCTTTGCTTTCCTAGTTTTGTCTATAGTTTTTTACATTGTCAGACCTTATTGTTAATTCTATGCAGCCTCTTTGCTTCTTGGTATGAGTGATAGATCTGAGAAGGCAAGTAGGAAAGGATCAGATAGTCCTTTCTCTTTTCCTCGCCAGAAACGTTCTGTTAGGCCAAGATTGAATCTTTCGATTGACTCCAACTCTGAATAGAGGAATAAACCATGTTTGTGGCAAGCTGCAGTCTATAGTTGTTTGCTGAAGGCACGGGGTGGAGCTGTGCTATGATCTGCCCATTTGCAAGTCAAAGTTACATACTCGAAATTACAAATAGATTAACATACTTTGTTTTCCAGCAAAAGAAGTTACAGACAAGTAAATACTCCACTGGCACCAAAATTTTCCTTGTATTGGTAAGTTGTAGTTTATACTGTGTATTTTTCCTTACATAAGCTGTGTTTCTTACTTGTTTACTTAAACAGGGTCACATATTGCTGCTGCCATTTTCTGACATCGACCATCTTCAGGTTCGGTGCACTGTACATGGTTTGACTGTTAAAGGTTGGAATGAAGTCCTTAGGTTAAAATTCATAGGTCCTAGAAAGGAGAATCCCACCAAGCAAACAAAACTAAATGCTTTAAATTTTTTGGTCCCTTTTGTACGATGAGAGCAAATATCATGTAAATGATCACTTAGATTCTATTATTCATATAAGTGGTTTTATTTATTCAAATGGTTATATATTTCACATTTATATATTACTCATCTTAAAGCAAATGTTAAAATCGACGTATAGTACAGGAGGCAGGATCTTTCTATTATCTCAGCCTCTCAGGTGCTACTTCAAGAATTCTAGGCTCTGAAATATGATGGTGAGCAGTTGCATTTTAATTGGTGATTGATGGGAAAGAAAATTAAGTTGATAACTCTCTCTCAGTGCCAGTATTGTGGCAACCGGAACTCACGATCATCAGGTTAGGGTTTTCAAATTGTAATTTTTGTATATGGGGGTCAATGGACATGGATTTATCAATCTTTCTGCAACCAAAGAATTAGCATTGGTATTTTGCAATGTTGACCTGAGGTTTGCTGATAAGAGTGGCTATCTGATTTTGGCAGTAATACATGGAATGTTCCTTTGTGGACTCTAGCTTCTTGTTAGTGTATTTTTATTTATTTATTCACAACACCAAAAGGTGCATACCCTACTTTTTGTTTCTTTATTGGGAGTAGTTTACCCTACCTAATAGGGTATCTAGTGCATATTCTTTTTGCATTGTACTAGTTTTTACTAGCACTCAAAACACAAGGTTTGAATTTTAATTTGATTAGTTGTGTTTGTTCAGTTTGCAATTTTACAAGTTCTCAGTATACGAAGGTCTCAACACTTTCTCTCTCAGGGGATGCTTCCCTGATTTTTATTTGCGAAGGATTGGTCTGTTTATTTGTAAGGTAATGATATTGTCTTAATCAATTTTGTTATTGTCACAATAAGAGTGTTAATTGTTTATTATATTCTTATAATTAGTTACCCTTTAATGTCACTATTATTAGTAAATATTGGCAATGATAAAAAGTTATCATGGTAAACTCCACCCTATTTGTGAACATATTTAGGTTTACAAACCGCCCTTCCACTTTTAAAGTGATAAATGCTAGGTATTATCTAATAAGAGATACCCTGGTTTGATTCTCACTGCATTTATCATTTTTTTTTTGTTTTTATCGTGCATATGAGAGCTTCATAATTTTCCATTTCAATGGAAGTCATATGGTTTTGTTCTGTCTGTTATATGTGAACGCGTATGGCCTTTGTTCATGAGCTGATGAAGTGAAAAGAGTGCGAATAAATTACTTATTTATTAGTTGGAGTCAGTTGATCTTATAAGTGACTATAAATATAACTTAGGGCGAGGGCTTTTAGTCCGTCAGATGTTTACTTTTCAGATTTCATTTTTTTCCCTCTTCTTTCTCTCAAAAAGTCATCCAAATTTGTTATATTTAATGAAAAGTGCACTTTAGATCTCACGTATTAGGTGGAACAATAAAACTATTCTTTTTATAAAAAGGGTTGCATAAGTTTATTTTGTAAAAGTAATAGGTTTGTATTTGATTGGGGAGAATTTAGTGTTAGGGATTAGGGGTATTCATAATCTGGTCTGGTCCGGTTTTGTCTAAATTTTTTTTAACCAAATTAGATCATTCATATAGTTGAAATCGGATCGAATCGGACCAGATCATTTGGCTATCTAAAATATTATAATCGAACAGTTTGGTTCGGTTTGGTTAACGGTTTTCAACAATTAATAATACATAAATATGATTTAGTTTAATATGATATAATTTAATAGGATACAATTAAATGTGATGTTTATTTATTATTATACATAGATAGATATTATTGTTAAATACATAAATAAATACATAAGATGTTATCAAAATCTAAAATAAAAAAAAGATTAGATATGAAGAAATGAATTCTAAATATCTCGTTTACATAGAATTCTTAAATATATACACACATCCAAATTTACAATCAATAACAATATATCATTAGATAATAATATTTAAAACTTACCTATTATTAATCATCAATGATCATTGTAGTGTCTTTAATGAACTCTACAATCAAATAAAATCAACATCTTCATAAATCTATAGGTATCATTTTATTCTGATAAGAGGATATAGTCATTATTAATTGGAGAACGGAACCAATTTTGACTACATACTAATGTCTACCATTTTAGAATTCAAAAAACTATTAAATGAATTAAGAATGTGTCATCTTGTGTTAAAAGCTGATTTTGATGTAACAGTTGAAACTTGAATTGTTAACACATTACATGCAATGAGAGAGATGATAGGAAACTTAAAAGAATTTGTCCTCACATGGGGTGTTCAAATATTTTTCAACCTCGGTTTTCAACTCCAAACTATTTTTCTTCTTTAAGCGTTTAAGAAATTTCAACTTTTTTGCTTCCTCAGATGAAGGAATCATTCCTATTACATCTTGTGATCGAGTCACATTAGATTGAAATTTTTTTCCATGCACTAACATATAGTAAGCTTTGAACAGATCCATAAAAATATTTTTGACATTATCTCTCAATTTTTGAACAATTTCTAAATCATAAATCTCTTCAAATAAGAATTCCAAATACTCTAATTTGTACCTTGGATCAAGTACAAATGCAACATACAATATCTTATTAGTCTTATCTACATTTCTCTAATACTTCTCAAATTTTGTTTTCATGCTAGTAGCCATATTTTTCAACAAGTCATCGGAACCATACCATGTAAGTATTTGAGATTGAATGTTATGCAATTCTGTAAAATATAAATTTGATGTGATACATAAAAATGCACTGAATGCTAAAGTAGTCATAAAAAGTCTTTAAAAACTTGACAAAAACATTAGCATTCTTCCAATCATCTATTGTCGGTGGCCCAACATTCGATCGCTCCTCATGAAAATAAGAAATAAAGTTTGTTCCTTTTTCTTCTTCAAGACGATCAAATGCTTTTTGAAAAGCTAAAGAAGATTTTATCATTAGATATGTGGAGTTCCATCTTGTAGGCATGTCTACCATGACACTTCCTTTGGACTCAATATTTTTCTTAATAGAATACATTTTAAACTTTTGTAATCTCAAAGTAAAGGATCTAACATATCTCACAGTGAAACGAATACTCATAATAGTACTATGAAGATCTTTAAGTCCTTTTATAATCAAATTCAAAATGTGAGCACAACATCGCACCTGAAAGAACTCTCTACTTATAACAAGTCCATCATTCCAATTTTTTAGCTTCCCTTTCAAGTATGACACAACAATATCATTTGAGGAAGCATTATCAAGTGTTATGGTGAATACCTTACATATACCCCAATCATGCAAACTTTGTTCTATCACTCTCCCAATTGTATCACCTTTATGATTCTCAACTTGACAAAATTTTATAATTTTTTTTTATAATTTTCAATTTTTGTCAATATAATGAGTGGTTAGACAAATATAATTAATATTTTGAATTGAAGTCCAACAATCACTAGTAAGACAAACTCTTTGCTTTTCACTTATGAAAAAGTTCCTAAAACTTTTTTTCTCATTTAAATAAAGTTGAAACACATCTCTAAAAATTGTTTGACGAGATGGCACATGAAACTTAGGAAAAATTTCAGCTATAAAATCTTTAAATCCATCACCCTCAACAAACCTAAAAGAAAATTCATCAATAATAATCATTTTTGCCAAAATAAGTCTAGCACGTTTTGCATCAAATGATACAACAACTAATTTATGAGTTGTCGTATCATCCATTTTTTTGTGTTTGAAAACTTAACATCTTTTGTCCTTTATCTACTTCTTTAGGAATCTTCTTACATAAATTTTTGAAGTGATATATCATTGAAGTAGTTACATTCCTTGTGGGATGAGCAAGATACATTTTTTTACAATAATGACGTTCTAGGATTTTCCACATCATAGGGTAAAATATATGAAAAATGATTTCATATTTTTGACTTAAATTTTTTTGGTTTCTTCATATCAGATTTGTTATTGGGGTGAACATTACTTACTTCTATTCCCCTTTTTGAAGATGAGTCATTTAAATTCTGTGGTGGATTTTCCATTTCATTCGGATGAATTTTAGGTTCAATGTCTTCACTCATGGACATAGTAAAATCTGTAAATTGACTTGGTCCAATAACCTTATGTAAATCATTACCTATATATAGAATATAGATTAGTACATATTCTTAATATATTAAAATATTACTTTTTGTACTTAATCAAAAATCATTTTAAAACTAAAATAATATCAATCACCAAAGTGTAACAAATAATATTTTAAGATTTGAAGTTTAAGTAATTAATAGATTATAGAAAGTTTAAAGAATTTGTTTTTATTTTCAACTAAGCTTAATTATAAAGGAAACCTAAAGTGAATGACATTTTGTGAATTTTTTTTAAATAACATTTACACGACTCACACACTGAAACAATCCAGGACATTACCTTAAATTTGAGGGCTTCACAAAATGTTTGGTGTCACTATATTACAAAGTTGGTAATTTTGTACAATTGAATGCTAATAAAAAATTTGTTTTTTATTATTTATTAACTTTGTCGAGTTTATTTAAAATATAATTATCTACATAAATATTTAGTTTATGGCTGCATATATGATATCAATTCTCAGACGTTAATGATTTAATAATACAGTTTGGTATTCAGAAACTTTATGTAATCTATAACAATATTAATTTAAATATTGTTTATTGCAAATAATTATTAAACAATATGATGTTTATTGGACTACTATATATAACAAGATGTTTGTTCATATGAAAATATATATAGCAAATTTTGACATATGATTTATATAGACAAATTTCTCAAAATAAATTTATTATTGATCTTAATGAGACAAATGTTTTCTCTCTTTATGCAGATAATACATTATACAGGTTAAAAGAGCATTTAATGAAAGAAATACCAATAGGACATTGAATTAAAGATATATCAAAATTATATACATAGATTTTGTTATGAATTTATAATTATATGCAAGACTTTAATTCTCTATAACAATCTGAAATAATGTTCCTTATTAATGATCTTTATTTGAAGTCGGTACTTGTCTCATATATTTGTTTTACTATCTCATATTATCATATTTACATTAAATTAGTAACCGACGTATAAGTAACTTGATACATACCACTCCTAATCTTAAAAAACTCAACAATATCAATGAGTATGTGTGTTTAATAATATCTAGTTAAGGAATATTGACTTATTTTGTGTTGTTAGGTGTGTTTATATCATAAATTGGTTCGAATTTGAATTAAAATCAAAACCGAACCAATAATATTGGTCCTTAAAAATTAAGAACTAATATGATTTAATAAGAATCTATAAAACAAAAACACCACAATTTATGTACATTTTATGACAAAAATATAGATTAATTCATCTATATAAATCACCACAATTTAGATTTAATTAATTAAAATTTTAATCGATTAGTTACAGTTTGATCAATAAAATGTCAGTTCATATATTAAACCATATAAAACCAACAACTTAAACTCTTAAAAATCATAATGATCAAACATTAATAAAATGAATTATATATATTTAATCTATAAAGAAAACTTAATCAAAATAATTAAGCTTTAAAAGAGGGGCAACGTACGAACAATTTAACTGAAGTTCTAAGTTCTAACAGTATTAATTAGTTTTCACCATTTTAAAAAAACTGAACTCTGTGAGAAAAAATTGTTCAGACTTCAGAGTTCAAACTAACAAAAAAAAAACATATCATTCAAATTTCAGAGTTTAGACTTGTCATTCAGTTTATTCAGGAAAAAATTACTATCAGTAGTAGTAGACCACATACCTATTTCGTGATTTTCATTCATGGTTGTCATGACACGACACGAGGAGAGGTGGTTAGTTGCTGGTAGAAGCGACGTGAGGAGATGCGGCTAGTTGCTGGTGAAAGAAACGTGTTGAACAGTGGCTAGTTGCTGGTGAAAGCAACGTGTAGAACAGTGGCTAGTTACTGGTGAAAGCAACGTGTGGAACATTGGCTAGCTACTGGTGGAAGCAACGCTAGGAACAGTGGCTAGCTATTGGTGGAAGCGACACGAGGATATGTGACTAGCTGCTGGTGAAAGCCACGCAAGGAACGGTGGCTAGATGCTGGTGGAAGCACATACGACCAGACCCAAAGCCTAGATAGTGAACGTAGAGTGCAGAGGAAATGAGGAATTACGATTTCTAGGATTAGGGTTAACGGCTTAATGCCTTAACTCGAAAACAAAAAAAATATATATATATATCTCGGTTTATAATATTTTATAATAAAAAAATTATTTATTTAATAAAATCGGTCCGATCCGACTGGCTTATAATATTTTATAACCAAACTGGACCATTTTAAAATCGGTTTTACTTAATATGGATCGGATCAGACCGTTTCATTTACAAAACTGCTCGATTCGGTCTGAATCAGATCAATTTTTCGATTTAAACCAGTTCGACCCGGTTTTTGGACAGCCCTATTAGCGATTATAGTGATTTATAGAGAAATGTATAAAATGTTAATAATTATTCAAGATTCTTTATTCTTCTCCTAAGGAAGTATATATAGCACATATTTTATAGGTAATGAGGTTACATAGGTCGATATTTTGAGTACGAGTTACTAGAATATAATTAATGTACAAGACAATCTTTTTACATATTATCTAATGAGATAGTCCAATAAGGGAGACCAAAGATCTTATATATATGAGTGTTTTCAGGTCATTATCTTGAGATTATCATAAGTGATTTGCTTTAGTTTTGGTATGTAAAAAGGTGATCTTATCTGTGAGTAGGTCGCTAATATCATACCGTTTTTACTCAAGTATATATAATACATATTGGTTCTTGGATCACATCAATCTGTTATTTTCAAGCGACGATGCATGAGCTATTCTTATCAAGATGAGGCACCATGGATTGTTAGGATTACGTACTTGTTACATGAATACTATCGAACAATATTGTTTCTTTCTGCTATCTTTTTTGTAGGTGTTGATTCGTATATTATGTACAATAACAAAGTGTAATTTTATTAAGATAATGAATTTATTATTTCTTAATTTTAAAATGAGGTTATTGATAATAAATAATAATATTTTAATATATTTTATTAGATGATTATCAAGTGTTAAATTTATAAGAAATTATGTAATAAAAAATCAATAATAATAAAATTAAAACAAAATTATTTAAATATATTTTAATCAATAAATATTAAAATAAATATTTTATGAATAAAATTTATATTAATTGTTACTTTATTTTTATTAAAAGATTAAATATTGACTGTTATTTTACTAGAAATGATAATATTTTAATAAAAAAAGTATTAAAATGGTATTATTTGTGAGCTAATAACATATTTTATAATATGGAGTATTAAATGAACACTTTAAATCTATAGTACAATTCTCAATAAATTGAAGGATTCTGGGCTTTAATTATTTTTATTTTTATTAGTCGGTGCTATAGAAATCCCAACATAATAATGATAAGTTGTCTCATCAAAAGATTAAAAAATTGCATTTGTAGTGAACTTAACATTTCATCTCTCTTGAATCATTCTACAACCATTTGATTTCATGGGAAGATAAGGACATCTGAATTCTAACGAGATTGCAACAGAAGCATTCATTAGTAACTAATAATCCTAAAAATTAGTAACTTCCAACTTATCATCCACAAGCATTGCCAAGACTTGTACCAAAATCTCCGACTACCCTAATTGAAATCATCCCTGAAGCCTATTAGAGGGTAATCAAACTCAAACACCACAATAATTTTATGCAACAAAAACAAAGGTACTAGAATGCAAGGAATCGAATATTCGATCGACCTTTCATGTGAGTGAAAAATAACCCTTCGTTCTAGCCAGTCGCAGGTCTAGGATTAAGGAGGAAGGAAACTAAAAAACAGTAAAATATGTTTCGTATTTATTGTTTGTTTCTCGTTATATAGAGATATTATATGTATTTCATTTAAATGTAAATAAGTTTAAATCATTAAATTTATAATGAGTTTTTAAGTATTAAAAAACTTAATATCTAAAATAAATTTATCTCTGATTCTATAAATATTATATTTATTTATTTTGGTTAAAAAATGAGGGCTGCGTGCCCCTACCCTTTATACAAATCCGCTCCTAGTTCTAGCTAATGTCAGATTTAGGATTAAAACTTAGGAGATGATGCACCTTAAAAATAAGGGGAAAAATAATACTATTTGTTTCTTAGTTAATATTTATTTTTTGTCGAATAAATATGTTACATGTATCTCAATTGAATATAAATATGTACAAATTATTAAATTTAGAATAATTTAAGTGACAAAAATCTAAAATTTAAAATCTAAAACACATTTGTATTTTATGCATGAATTTATCTATAATTCTAATTCTATAAATATTACAAATAAAATTTTATTTGTAAGAAATTAGAAGCCACTTGACTCTCCTAAATCCTTAATAGATCTGCCCTCTGGTAGTAGAGTTTGGCGCTCGTGATCACGGGATTTGATTGCTGATATCCGAAAATGGAGGCATTTCCTCAGTATAACTAGTAGAATGCTATAAGGCTGAAGAACAAAGGTGCAGCCCCAAACTATTCCTCCATAGCCGACCTTGATCCTATGGCATAAAAGCAAGATCGAATCCCACAATCCTTAAGCTAGAAAAATGTGTTGGTTAATTCATTAGTAAGAAAAGTCATCTAGTTTCATCATAATTAAAAATAAAGACTTTTACTCCTCTTAAAATCAAAAACGGACTCAATAGCTTAAGCTATTGAGAGAGTTTCCCAACAAGTTCTAAAAATATGATAAGATAGTTAGCTACTAAAGTCAGGACTTTAAACAACATAAGCAAGTTATAAATTCACTAAATTAGATGCAAAACATTGAAAATAAACCCTAATTAACTGCAATGTTTGAACTCAATTAGACTCTGATTACAGTTGGAGAGGAATCTGGCTGACCCACAGATGAAGACTTGGATATAACTGCCTCTGGGGCTTGCTCCAAACAGCTTTGCGTGTCATCATTAATCATTCCAAGACTCATCTTCTCCACTTCTTCTTTGGTATATATGTGGATCTTTGAAACAACACTACAAAACTCACTGCATACAGAGCAAGAACAATCATCACATTCAGTAACCTCAAGAAAGAATGAGTCAAAATTACTTCACAATGTTACGCAGATTCTTTTAAAACACCATAAGTCATAAATATTTGGATAAGTATCCGGATATTGAACACGTCTATTTTTCTTAATAATAAGTAAATTTATACCAAATTGTAGCATCAATGTATCCAAATCCATGTTCATATCATGTTGCTTAGACACGTGTACTTCACTGAAATTGAAGAATCCAAGTGACACAAATTTACAGTGTACCATTTGATACTTTTACAATTTTCTCATTCTACTTTGTTCAAAGCCCAATCAAACAAGTCACACATTGAAAAAAATATGACAACCTAATTGGTTTTTAAGTGATTGAGCGCCTCCAAAGGTGCATGGTTGACTTGGGATGGGAGTCCAATGCACATGGGACATGTCAAAACTAGATACCAATAATATGTGACTATTCGGTACTCACCAACAAGCCAAAGCTCACAACAGGCAAATAAAATACAAAGTCAGAAAATACCCTTTGCAAGATTTTACCATTTATTTGACTATGATCCCTAACAACTTAAGCTTTTATTAGAATTCATTACTAACAATCTTATAAAAAAAATACGGTATTAAATGGACTAATAGGTACTTACTGCCATGGATCATCACCAACAACCATAACATCGTTCTCGCTGTCAGTATACAAGACCTGCCATCCTCTATCAGGACTTTTAAGGAGGCCTTCCATGTTAAACAGCTTCTCGAGTTCAGTCATCAAGTCATTGTATCCATTCAGTCTTAAAAGATCAACAGCTCTTCCTGCTAAACTGCCTTGCTTGTGAACCTTCAACCCAAGATGTTTAACATCAGTCAGCAAAATAAGTCAAAAATAAAGCAATTTACACTCCAACCAACCAGGCTGCTATTATTGGATCACCTTTGTACAACTCCTCTTACTCGAATTCTGACAATTTGGACTCGAAGTTTCACTGGTCAATGAAAACCCGAAAAGTTTACATCCAGTCACATTCTTACTAAAATTATAATCTTTTGAATCTCTGAGGTTTGTTCCTCCAATGGGAAGAGGGGTAATAGTTTCGAGTGACTTGTGTTTGTGTCGTATATTAGAACTTCCAACTTCATTACTTGCAGTGTTAGAGTGCAATGGTGGATGCTGACTAGTTTTGTGAATGTTGTTCTTAAAAGGAAAATACATGTTTTGAATGGATTGTGATGGTATAGAGAAAACACTTGGCTTGGTTCTTTGATAGGTATTGAAAGTGGTGCAGCCAAGGTTTGGCCTTCCCCAAGCTCCCATGTTGAAACTGGCTTTGCCAGCCAGAACACTCAATGGGCATATTTCTTGACCTTGCAAGACCTTCGGAAACCGCCTGGCTTCCGAAAAGCCTGTGATAGTGGTGGGATGAGCCATCATAAACTCACTAAATGTAGCCTTCTGTGCTGTGTTGGATGCTAGACTTTGATGGACTGGTGATTCAAAATCTAGGCGTTGATTTACAGTATCACGTCCATAAAGGGATGACATGAAACCTATCTTTTCTTGACCTTGCAAGACCTTAGAGGATCTGATAGACTTCTCAAAGTCTAAAAACCTACTCCCTCCTGTAACAAGAAAAATGAAATGTTAATAGTCCCATGTATATATAGAATAAATAAGAGTAAAATACAACAGCATTCAACTAGCTATTGCAGTTGGAGCACTTAGATGTAATAGCTTTTTTTGGTGATCATTTAGTCCAATAGTTTTAAAAAGTGACACCACAAAGACTAATGATCAATTTTATGTTTTAATTTTTTCTTTCAATTGCATTTGAGGAATAACGTTTTATCATGAATAATTGTTGAAACAGTTTTTTAAAATAAAAATTAAAAAAAATGAACATAAAAATTGATCATGTATAATTGTTGTGGTATTTTTTCAAAACTAGTAAACTAAACTGTCACGAAAAAAACTATTAAACCTAAGGGTTCTATCAATAAGCTATTCGATCTCTATGGTCACCCACCCAATAAATAAAACATTACTTGTTTGTTTGGTTGTGCTTCTATTAAAAGTAACTATAGAAGCAGCTTTCACAAACAAGCCCATCATGTGTGCTTATATCAGGAAGTACAAAATGTGGTTTATGAGGCCTTACGCACTTCTGACATTTTTGTTCTGTTTGATTCATAAGTGTTTTTTTTGTTGCTTCTACAAATTTTAAAAGTATAAGCAAACAATCCCTTAATGTATTTCAATGGAAGGAACTATACCAATGAGGGGGTCGCTAGAAGGGGTTGCCTGTAGACTTGTCCGCATTTTTTTCAGTCTCGGGGAAGACTGGATGCTCATGGGTGGTAGAGATACAGAAGACCCAATCTCCCATGGAGAGATCCGTTCTTGATGATCATTCCCAATATCTTCATCCCATTGGACCTGTGAATTATAACATTAAAGGATGTTACAATTTGATGAGAATGTTACTCTTAATTGTCACCATCACCTTTTATAACCGATGGTGATCGCACAATGCAAAGCACATGTATAATGTAAATGATAACATCTTATGCTGCAACAGTTCATCTACTGATCCTCTAGGGCATATTACATAGAAACTATACATATTAACAATATGTATAGTCTGGGTACATCTTAAGCAACAAAATTTCATCCACAATTAATTAACACTAATCAAATTTTATCTAATTAACTAATATGGCAGAATTTATTAACAAAACACGACATAAAAATCAGAGTATTTTTGTGTATGTAAAAAAAGTCTTTGCGTAAAATGGACAAAGTTTGGGTACCTTGAATGTTATTTAGCCTAAATATAAGGTGTCGATCTAGTAAAATAACTAAAAGAGGAAGGTTCATCTATCAGCCGTAAGTTTGTCCTACTTTATCTTCGCCTTGCTTAAGTAGGAGGAAAACACACAGATACAAGTAAACGAAGTAAATAAACCATTAAGAACACAGCACAAGAACTAGACCATAAAGTGTGAAACAAATTAAAATGCACACCATCAAGCATCTCCACTCTGAATTAGGCCATCTATGAGGATCCAAGTCACTCATTCCAGTCACTACACCGCTACATCTGCAAGAAAGAAAAACCTATGCCGTATAATAAAGCATCTTATGACGAAAAAAATGATATTACAACAACCCTAAAAGTTATAACAATAAAAAATATCATCTTAATAATATTAAACGGGGTTGAACTGAACGAATTTTAATATTTAACGAGTCTAAATGGCCGGAGTTTAACTTGAAAGGCATCCAATTGGGAAGCGTTTAATGTGAAATGCTTGAGATTGACTTTTTTTTAGAAGTGAATATGAGCTAGACGTAAGGGTGTTATTTTTTGTTACAAATTTTAAGAGGTTATAAATGTTATTTTCATTAAAAAAAAGATCTCTTATCATTATATACTTCCAAATTTAAAGTACCTTCTTTCAGGCGAATCGTCCATTTCAAATCTCACTTTGAATCTAGTCCCAACGGCCACTGGGTTGGCTATACTTTTGAGATATTTTTGGCAGGGAATGACAAATTCTGCATGAGTAGCCCTATACTTCAACATTTTTGAACAAGTTAGAAGGGTCATGATCAAAAGGCATGAAGTATAGTCTGAAAATTTAGACGAAACTGTGAGATAGAAAACAGGCACTATAGATAAAATGCCAGAAACAGCTATCATTTGTAGGGAAATGCATGGCAGAACTTGATGAAGGTAATTATTTTGATGATTGTAATAATACTTTCCTTAATTTTCTGATTTCAAAAACAGATTACTCAAAAATCCTTTTGTAGTACCATGTTCATATAGAATAAACTAGTTATGAACAATTAATTTTCTGATTTCAAAAACAGATTACTCAAAAATCCTTTTGTAGTACCATGTTCATAAAGAATAAACTAGTTATGAACAAGTGCACACACACTTGTCATATGCAAACCATTGGGAAATAAAAATGACAAATTATATATCTCTCATTCAATTAATATGCTAACATAAAATATATTTGTTATCCACTTAACAATATAAAAAAAATATCATTTTAGTCCCGCTATTATACACAAATATGCACTTTAATCTTGTAATTTTTAGGTTGGGCATCTTTAATCCCGTTATTTAAGAAAGTTAGACACAACAATGTAAAAAATTAGTACTCCTTATGGGACTGTAAGTATTCTGTTTTAATACTTTTGATGAACTAGAAGTACTCATTTTAATAATTAATAAAACTAAAAGTATTTACTTTTCATAATAACTGGACTAATAGTACATAACCCATAAATTATGGAACTAAAGTGCTCATTTTAAAAAGGAAAAAAAAGGGACCTTTGCTACCTTACATCCTCTATCTTATAGGAATTTCACTTGATATATAATACTATTAATAACTTAAATAAGTCATAGTTTAATATCTATAAAATTCTTTTCTTAAATATAAATAAATAAGGCAATTAATGTCATTATCTTAAAAATATATTTTTGTCCAAAAAATTGAAAAAGTTATTTAGACTTTTATATATAGTATATGTATAGATTACAAGATATTAAGATGTATAATTTTAGCATTGAAGTAGTTGTTTCATACATGCTTCAAACATTTTACAATAATCCTATTCTACAAGGCCGAGAGTAGCCAGGAGTAGCTGTGTTCATGAAGCGACCAATTATTTAATTTTCTTTTATTTTAGGTAATTTTATTGTCACTGCCAGAACAAAGTTTCTATTTTAGAAATATTCAAGTAAGAAATTGCAAGGTAAAAATTTCAATTGTTCTAGCATTAGTCTTTTTTTCTCTAACAGTAGTTTTATCTATAAAAGTTATAAAAACATTGCTCCAAATATAAAGAACCACGTGGTCTGTGTTGAGGAGTCGCCTTGAGGAGTCGCCTGTGTTATAGAAGGATTCAACATTTTCTATCCCTAGGGCTATGAGTGTTTCCCACAGAATCACTTACACAACTAGTTTGTATATGGTATTAAATTTGCTCATTAGCATAAACCAAAACAGAATTGACAAGTGCTAAAAATTTGCACATTTCTTCTTACTCTTCAAGTTTAGTATCTATCCCTAGGGCTATGAGTGTTTCCCACAGAATCACTTACACAACTAGTTTGTACATGGTATTAAAGTTGCTCATTAGCATAAACCAAAACAGAATTGACCAGTGCTAAAAGGTTTGCACATTTCCTCTTACTCTTCAAGTTTAGTACCAAGAACACTAAACCAAAAATATACAAGGAAATGTTGACCTAACAAATTTGGAGTGACCACAAAATGTCTGAAAAAGCAGATGATAGTTACTAACCTTGGACTGTAGAAAACATGAAATGTGCTTTTGGTAGATATTGCACTGGCCACATGAGAAAGGACATTGGGATAAGAATTCTGAACTGAATCAGGAATACCATTTCTAGGCCGAGCAGCTCTCCTAATTCCCAATCTTAGCTCTCCATTTTCACCCCTACAAAGACCATCACATATGGGTATAAATCCCTATAAAACATGTGGTGGAACAAAAGAACATTTAAAGGATAGTCTAAATTTTTCTTTTGAAACATAATATACCTCAAAAAGAGTACAGCATCTCCAAAAACAAGACGCTTTTGGCTTACAAAAATACTCCACCCTGTAGTAAGCAGATGTCTCCTTGGCTGACCTGACAGTATTATATTCTGAGTCTTCGATATGTTCACACAAGATCAATCAAACAACACACTGGAATGGTTTGAGGCACCCCTCAAAATCACAGGTTTATTTGAGTTCGATCGAAAATAGTCCCAATATGAGTCATACACAGTCACATAAAGGATGTACATAAACTGTACCCCTGGTTTTGGGACATTTTCGACCCAAAGTCTAAAATGTGCAACATAGGGCATGAATTTCCAAAATTTAATAGAATATACCTCTATATATGTGTCTAAACTTCCACTCCACGCCGTGTAGATCCTTTGCAACAAGCTCTTGTGAGGGCCTTTGCTGCTTATAATCCTGCAACAAAGGATATTCTATTAAAATTTATAGGACCAGACTGATTAAGCTTCAGTGCATTTTATAACAGTAGGGAGAGTTGAGCATCAATTCATACCAGTGGAGGAAAACAATCTTCGGCAGCTCTTCGAGGAACAGAGAATCCTCCATGAGTGCTAGTATCAGAAGCTGTAAGTGTTTTGCAGAACATGTGAGGGACTGATTTTGTTGGAGATCCCCCATTCTCCTCAGCACCCCTTCCCAACTCTTCCAGCTCTTTGCTTTCCAATTTCATTCCTGTGAACTGCATATTTCAAAAAATAGCATTCCCTTCATCATCCCTATATCATGTGTTTCTCGAGCTTCAGTGAAAATACAAACAAAATTGTGGTTTTCGCTATGTACATGTTCAACATGATAGAGAACATAGATAAATTATGTAACGCTATACATTACTCATACAAACTGTTGATGTACGCAAGATTTTCATACATTTTCAGCCAAATATCCAAAAAGGCATGACTTAGGACTAGAATTGCAATAAAAACACAAGGAAGACACATTACAATTACCACCAACTCTTTCAAAAACTTAAACTATTGGAGTTGGACCAACAATACCATTATATCCATTTATTATTCCTCACAGGTATTTGTTCTATGTACCATGCAAACCAAACACCTGCAATTGAACAATTGGTACTTGGATTTAAAAATGACCTCTAGCTCTGATATCATTTTAGGACCAACAATACTTTTATCCATCTATCACTCTATCATCCCAACTATTTTTTTTTTCCTTTTTTTATTACATGATTGAACTTTAGTAGCTGAAAGATGAAAATCAAAATGACCCCAAACAGCTATTTTAAGACCTTCAAATCATACCTCTGGTTGAGGAAGCAAAGAAACATGTGTATAGACCTCATCATCATCCTTGTTTGCCTGTTTCAAGAAATCAAAATGAGAAATGAATTTCACAAGAAAACTAAACAAAGAATGGAACTTCAAAAGATACATAAACTTCAATATAAAGCAACAGATTTGGTACTCACAAGTAGTTGTACATTAACAACCTTGCAAAGTATCTGAGGTGGGAGATCAGAAGTGGGCATCTCCATTGGAGAGAAAGTAGAAGATGAGGCACTCTGTTCTAAGTGACCTTGTGGGAAATACACAACCACATTTCCCTTTTTAGGAAGTGAGATTTGAGGTCCAGCACAAGCATGCCATAACTCCAAGTAAATCGAAGAAGGTATGGAGTTTATAGTTGAATTAGAAGCACATGAAGAATTGGAAGAGGACAAACAACAAACACAACATAGGCAACCAACTTTGCCACAATCCCCATTACAATTTTCATTATTCTTTTCCACCTCAACCACTTCATGGTTCAAATCAATTTCCATCAACACTTTGTAATGTTATCGGTGTAGCTCAAAAACCCAAATAAACAAGCCCACCAAACAAATTGCTTAAACTCTAAAGCAAGCGATTTAAAAAAGGGAAAAAAGCAGAGTAACCACCAGAAAGCAAAAACTAATAGAAAATTAGAAATGAGGTCAAATAATGGTAAAGAGTAGATATTTGAAGAGTGCCCAAAAGCTAAAATAGGAGAAAAGGTGGTACTGTGTAAGTAGATGAATAGGAAAAAAAATGGTTAGAAGGATAAAACTCAACAAGGGTGGCTAAAAGATGACAAAGGGAAAAAATTAAATAAAAAAATTATCAAATAATAAAATAATACTTTTTAACTTATAATTGAATTGAATTGATTATAATTATTTTATTATTTTATTATTTTATTATTTTATTATTTTATATTTTATATTTTATATTTTATTTTACACGAAGAATATAATAACTTATATATATATATATTCTATTTCAAATAATAACAAGAAATTCAAAGTATGATTCCTCTTTCCCATGGCCCATTTGCAGGTCCTGAGTAGAGGGAGCAGAAGCAATTGACATAGACAATTGCAAAGGAAGCACACAAACAAAAGGAGGAAAAAATTAAAAGCCAGTTTGGTTGTGGCTTTTGAATTTTGGACTCTTTCGAAGATGGAGAGAAATAAAGAGAGAGGGACTATGTTTGGTGGAGGGGGCAGGCTTGGACAGTACATAACCAGAACCTCACTCCCCCACCCTTTTCTCCTTTGCTTCCCTTTACTTTATCTTTTATTCTTTTTACTCTTAAATTTCCAATTTTATTATTATTTTTATTAAATATAACCATTTTTTTTATTAATATTTATTGTTGGTAGGATATTCACTTATATATATATTTTAAATAAAAATAAAGGGTTAAAAGTAACCGGTTATACTATATATTTATATTATTGTATGAAAAATTCTGTCATCTTGGAAAAATATATTAATTTAGCTACACCAATTTAATAATGTGATATCAATTTATTGCAAAAAAAAATTACACTTTTTTTTTAATAATTTTGATTTAAAACTCTCCGCTCCCTTAAAATTGTAAATTTGGAATATTCTACCATCATTTATCCTATATCATTTAATAAATTAGTATAATATGACTTTGTTAATTAATTTATGTTAGAACAATATTTATATTTAATCATCATATTTATTAATTGTTAATTTTAAAAACTTGATAAATACCCTAACTTTCATGATAAGACTAACTTTGTGACTAAATTTATTCTAATTTCATCAACATGGTATCCAACTTCTCTTTTTTAACAAATATGGTATCCAATTTTTTAAATTTGATTAATTTAATATCTTAACATATATATTGATAGATTAAAAAGGTGATTATTATAATGACCAATTAGAAAATTTTGATCACTAGATTAAATTAAAAAATTAGATTTAATAATTAAAAAAATTAAAATTTAATCACATAATCAATAAATAAATAAAATATAACATAATTTTTTAATTAAAATTTAAAATAAAATTTTAGTATTAATTATATAAAAATAATATGATGATTTATATGATGTAATTAAAAATTATGTATTTTATTTGTGTAAATTACATATCACATCCATTCTTTTATTTTATTGTATCTTAAAATTATATCTCGGAAACTCTTTAATCTTACTGAATTATTATTATTATTAATATTATTATTATTAAAAAAAAAGTTAATAAATAAATAAAAAAGAAAGAAAAGTAACATTATGATTCAGATACTGAAATGTCACACCAATATTTGTCGCTTAATATAATTAACAATGACTTTAATAAAGCACATAACAACCAAGTGTTTGTGTGAATCTTGGTATAATATTTATTCCCTTACTGTACATGGAAAAAAGATAGCTCCTTTCTCAGTTTTTTTTCTTTTATTATTATTTAATTTTTTTTTCCTTTCTTAAAAACATAATAACAGTGACTGTAAAATCTTGTTTATATTCAAAGTCCTCCTAAAGTCTTTCAAATTCAACTCTCTTATGGAAATTTAATTTCAAAACCCACTTCATTTGTAAGTTTTTAAAGTTCTAACTTCTAAAAAAGATTTACATCACCATATGATTTGTAGAATTTTTTTTCAAACCTAACAAAACTCATATTTACCAAAAAAAAAACAATTATAAGTTTTGATATTATTTTATAAATTTATAAACTTTCATGAGTTGTTACGAGACAATAAATTATTATCAAAAAGGTTAACACATGGATGTAGTTCACTCATACATTTAAATCTTTATATTTTTATCAAAAAATATTTATTATAAATTATAATATTAACATATAATTGATATAACAATTAATTATATACTAAAATATATATAATATAACATTTTAGTTAATAATTATTTGTAATGTATAACCATAATTTGTTGTATAAAGAAGTGTTATATTTTATGAATACTTTATTTGTTTGTTTTTTACTTTTCAATGATATTTATTGTCTTATTGAGTAGTAGCTTTAGGGTTTATAACTAAGAGTATATACTAAGTCAAAACTAATACTAATTATTATTTTTATAATATTTATTTTAAATTTTAAATATATTATATTTATTTATTTTAATAATATTTAAATTATTGAATTTATAGTAAGATATTTAATATTAAGAACCTAAAATTTAATATTTAAGTGAGGTCAATTATAATTGCATTTAAAAGTGAGGATAACCTTGTCTCCTCTCAATAAATACAATTTTATATATAATATTTATAAATTATATATTAATATATATATATACAATAGCCTCAATTAAGTTTTTTTAATATTCAACGAGTCTGTACTGAATTTGAACAAATTTCATTAATATATATATATATAACATTTTCTATTAAAACAAGCAGTATACGTATATGGTATCTACTTATGAAATAAATCTTAAATTATTACTGCATAAGGTATTATTTTATTTATATATATAATTTATCAATAATTTTATAAATATTATATTTAAATTTTTATTTATAAAAAATCAACGCGTACCTTTTAATCCCTATAAATATCCCCTCGTGTCTCACTCTATAGGCCTAATAATTATGTTAATTTGCATATAACTATTAAATATGTTCTATTAAAACAAAATAGTTAATATGTATATATATTTAACGAAGTGGCAGAGTGATATTAGATCGGAGGAGAATAAAAAATTAATAAGAATGATAATAATAATAAAAAAATTAAGCGTAAGCAAAATAATATTATTATTATAATATTTATTTTAATTATTAAAATAAAAAATAAATTAATATTATCGTATTTAGTTTATAATTAGAATAAAATAAAAAATATGATATATTATCTTAATATTATTATGTTAAATCAAGTTTAAATAATGTTATTTAATTATTATTTTCTTTATAGAATATATTATTAAAATTTATTATTTTTTAAATAATTATTACTTAAAAATATTATTTAATCTTTAAAAAAAAATAAAAACAAGAAAAATATTTTTTTCATATTATTTACAAAATAACACCTAAATATTAATATATAATAATAAAGTTATATCATTAATACACCATATCAACACCAAAAATCATATTATCAAAGTTTAAAAAAGGGTTTAATATTAAGGTTTTAAGATTTAGGGTTAATATTTTCAGATTTTAAGTTTAATATTTGAGGATAAAATTAAAATAATACATTTATATAGCATAAGAAGGAAATAGAATAACAATTCCTAAAAGGAATGGGGTAATAACAATTACTAAAGGTTTTAAAAATTGTTTTAATTATATTTCATGTCTATGACATAACTAAACATAATAACGTGTGAAACAATTACATTCTCAATCTCATTTATTTCAACTAAATATAGTCTTACGTCATAAGGGGTTTGTATTGGTGATATTATAAAAATAATACCACTAAAAATTATAGTAACATAAATAACACTCATAAAACTTATAACAATAAAAATAATATTTTAATAACATTAAAAAGAATTTAATTGAATGACTTTTAATATTAAACGGATCTAAATAGTCATAATTCAATTTAAACAACATTTATTATAACAATATTTAAAATAAAATAATGACTAATCATATTTTTAATAGTAAAAATATATAAGTGACATAAATTCTTATAACTATAAATTTAAAAATATTATTTTTATCATTCATACATTTTGGGTTTTTAACCTTTACTTGACAAGTATATTAGTATATTATTTGTCTTTGTATCTTAATCTTTCATGTATTTAAAACATAATTTATTTATATTTATTATAATATATTAATAAAATAAAATAAATTTATTTTTAACTTAAACATATTTATAATAATTTATTTTATATTAATAATGCATATGATATGCTAAAAAAATCTAATTATCTTAATTAATAATTATTATTTTATCATAAATTATTAAAAATAAAAATACTATTTATCTTATCTTTAATTTGTTAAGATAACATAGACAATTATTTTACTCACTGTGTCTAAATTGTAATCAATATATGATATTTATAGTTTGTATCAATTAAATTATATTTAGTATTTAATGTAAGCTCTAATTTAAATCCATAATCAAGTTGTAGATTATTAGTTTATGTTTTTCCCTTAAAGTTATTTTTTAAACAATTATCTATGAAAGCTATTAACAAAATTTACATTTTAAAGTTATTTAATATATAAAAATAAAATATGTATTGTCAACTCTAAATTTCACTTAAATGAAAGTAGTGTTACAATTTTAATGCTTGTCCTGATTTTTTTATGTCAAGTGTGCACTCTAAAATTTGTAATAATTAAGGTTTTAATTTTTTTACTAATAAATGTTAAATAACTCAATTCTAATTCAAAACTAAAAAACTAGCTTGTGAGTTAGAAGGTTGCTCAAGTTTATAAGTATTGACGTTACATTCTTAACGGATGTAATATTTTCTTAACATTTTTTCTCACATTAACAAAGGTTGTGCTTTAAGTACCAACGGGGATAGTAAGCTTCAGATATTGCAATTGGACCAGGAGCATACTCTCATATCATGTTAAAGAACCTAGGCTTAACTCATAACCCAAAATTCAGCTTGTAAATTAGAGAGTTATTCAATCTTATAAGCAGTATTGGTGTTGCACTCATACCTAATGTGGGACTTCCTTAACACTCTTTTTCACATCGGTAAGGGTTGTGCCTTGAGTACCAACGAGGATGGTAAACTTCAGGGATTGTAATCGAACCATAAGTCTACTTTGATACTATGTTAAAAAACCCAAGCCTAACACATAACCCAAAAATCAGCTTATGAGCTAGAGAGTTGCTCATGCTTATAAGCAGTATTGGTGTTGCACTCTTAGCTGATGTGAGACTTTCTTAACAATCACCCTCATATTGAAAAGGGTTGTGTCTTGAGTACCAACAAGAATGACAGGCTTCGAGAAATGCATCAGAAAAATAAGAGCCTAACTCTAATATCATGTTAAAGAACTCAGGCCTAATTTATAACCCAAAACTAACTTATAAGTTAAAAGGTTTTCCAAACTTATAAAGAACATTGGTGTTGCACTCTTGGTCGATGTGAGATTTCCTTAACATTATCTCTCACATCGATAAGAGTTTTGCCTTGAGTACCAATAAGAATGGTAAGCTTCAGGAATTGCAATTGGACTAAAAGTCTGTTATGATATCATGTTAAAAGACTCAAGTCTAACTTATAACTCAAAAAATCAACTTGTGAGTTAGAGGATTATCCAAACTTATAAACAGCATTGGCGCTGCACTCCTAACCGATGTGTGACTTTTTTAACAATAAAGATTAATTTGAATGGTTATTAGAAAAACGAATTTTACTTGTTGTATCTATTTTATTTATTTATTATAAATTTTATGTAAATATTTATCTTTATTATCATTAACTAGTTTTGCTAGTTTTAGCATTGAATCTTCCATTCTATTTAATTATAGTTTCAGATGATATTATTATACATTAATTTATGTTAATACATACATTAATCATAGAATGAAAGATTGTAATAATTCATTAATTATAATTAAAATGTATAAAATGTATAAAATTTATTAAATTTTTTTGTGTGATGTTATAAGTTTATTAATTATTAAAGAGTGAATTAAAAATTAAAAATTTTAAAAAATTATAAAAATAGAACACGTAAATATATATAAATATATATTTTAAATTATTATGTATTTTATAAATCAATAAAATATGAACATATAAGTTTAAAAACATATAAAAATTTAAAAAATATGTATATTTATATGCACATATTTTATTTTTAATATTTATTAAACCTAAACAAAATGTATTGCTACTTTCGTTTTTAAATATATGATGTACATTTTAAAAGTATTTTTTAAAAATCAATTCGATTGTATATAATCTATTCATATTTTTTTAAAACACATGTATATATTTATTTAGATTTCAAATTGTCGTGTTCTTTGTAAAATATATAAAATAAATAAATTTTAAAAGCACTTTTTTATGGCTAGTGTAGCAGTGTCAGTGATAACAGAGTTATCATAAATGAATTGAAATTGAATGATAAAAGAAGTAAATAAAGAAAAAGCAGAGAAAAGTCCCTCGAGACTTATGCTGATTACTTTTCTTATGCTTCCAATCACAGCTTGACAAGCACTTATCATAAAATCTCTTTTTATTTATTTATTTTAATATTCTCTCTTTTTTATCTTTTGCTTTAATCAATATGTTTCTGTCTGCTTAAAAGTGTTTTTTTTTCTATCTTATTTTTTTTGTTGGTTTAATTGGATATTAATGTGGGGTTTGTCATTTTTTGTTTCTACATTTTAATCGCCCGCATTCGTAGTACCCTTTGTTGTGTCAATTTTATGTCGGAAAATGATATAAACAGCTTTTGTTTTTTTATTTATTTTGTAATGAAAAGTGATGTCTCATGCCTTTTACAAAAGAGTATAATTTTAACATTTTAATTTTATAATTTTTTAAAATTATAAGAATTATATGTATTCATTTTTTAAACTAAAAGTACGTTTAAAAAAAATTATGAAATTAAAATTGTTCAGTTAAAAATTGTTCAATTAAATTATTTCATTTAAAAGATATACGATTAAATTATTCATTTATTTAAAATTATTTACTTTTTTTTTATTTAAATTAAATTTAAATATATATATATATATATAGGTATTGTTGAAACATAATGTCATCAAAGCCTATCAAAGCCTATTTTGTGAGATATTTAAATTCAAAATTAATCGTAAAATTTGAATTTGTGTGAGTTTTGTAATATTATTATTTTAAAAATTAAAATATGTATTAAGAAATAAATTATTTTTTAAGATTAAATTATATTTGATGTGATTAAAAAATTTAAAAATATAATTTTAAATAGGTGTAAATTTTATAGTAAAAACTTCTAGGTAATCTAATAAATAAATCACATTTTTAACATAAACATTCACGGGTTATCACTTATTTTTTGAGGTATAATATGATATTTTGTCATTTATTGAGACTATGACAAGATTTATATCTTTAAACATACATATAAAGTAAAAAAAAAAAATTAACTAGTGTTCAAAATCACTGGAGAGTAAAAATAGAAATAAGAACCCAAGAAGGTCATCTAGCTAACATAATATTCTCAAATTAGTAGTGATTTTGTCCTCATTTATCTAACAAATATTAATTAAATATATATTATTGAATTCATAGATTATTTATTGCTTGGTATGTCTTATAAGTAATGATTATGCTGACAAATATTAATTAGATATAAATTTATTTATTCCTATTAGTTTGTATAATTAATTATATAATTTATTCAACATAATTACGTAATTATTTATGTTATTATTGATGTATATTACTATTTGTTTGACTAATAGTAGTTAGTAGGTTTTTTTTTGGGCTAAATATAGTAGTTAGTGGTTAGCATTAGTGTTTTATTGTATCTCTTATTTCTCAAATGTTTTATTAAAAATAATACTTTTATGTGTTATAATTATCTAATAGTTATATTATAATTAAAATTAATAATATAATTTTTTATTACATATAATTATATAAATTTATTTTCATATTTCAATAATATATTGTACAATATTAATTGTGATTTATTATAAATTTATAATAAATAAAAAATTTATACTAAAAATGAAAATGACCCTACTTATCATCCATACGATGCTCTATGTCTTTGCTTTGTTTCGGTTACATATTAATTTTCCTTTTCCTTTCTTCCCCCCCCCCCCCCCCCCCCCCCTTTTCTTAAACTAAATTATGGAACTTCGTTGCTACAAATCAAGCAAATATGAAACCCATGTTAGAGAAAACAAAATGAAGTGAAAATTGTAGAGAAAATTATTTTAAAGGTGACTAATTATTAGTTATTAACACAAACAAAAATCCATCAATAATTCATAACACACGTTGTGACACACACATATATTATAAACAATATATATTTAGTTTAATTCACATACACTTTTATTATATGAGTTTAAATTTTACTAAAATATTAAAGTATTATAAAAAAATACTATCAATATTAATGATTTTTTTAATATTAAGATCATTTGATACGATAATACATAAAGAATTTAAAGATATTTTAATACTTGCAGCCAAGAAATAAACATCATATTTCTAAAAAATAATAATTTTATTGAAATATCCCAAAAATATTATCTATATAGATATAATTTTTTGTAAAAATTATCAAAAAAATATTTATGATTTTTTAAAATATTGAGAACTTTCCATAAGTAAATATGTTACGAATATATTTAAAATTTTATGGATATTTTAATCCTTGTTTGCAACAAAAAGATATATGAGACATGAAGAAACAATCAAAAGAGATAATTGGAGCTTAATGATGGATGTGAAAAATATATTCAATAATAAAATAGTAATTATATAATTTTTCTAATAAGTAATTCTAGATGTTGGATATGGATAATATTAGTAGCACAAACTTAAGAACACAATAATGGAAGAAAGATATTTTGATTTGTGGCTCATATTTGTTTTAGGGTCTTAATTATTACTTGATCATGATAATTGAACCAAGTAAGAGTCTGTATATAATTTAATAATCTGACAAAAGATTCATCACTCTTTCATTTTGATTCATATATCCAAGTCATAACATGTAAATTTGGGTTTTTTTTTTAAGCAAGTGGGAACTGATTGGGACTTAGAGTCCCCATTTCATTATTAGTCCGGCCAATAGTGTTTTCTTGAATCGAGGCCCATTATACTTTGGTTTAGAGTTCATACTATGTATAAATTTTCATGGTAAATTATAAACGATATATCAAAATATTATTAATAAATATAATCAAAAATAAATAACTATATAATAAAAAATTATAATGTAATTATAATTCTATTTAGAGAGTTATAATTCTAATGTAATTATTATATATAAATGTGATATTCTTTTATATAGGATTTTCATATATCAGTCTTGTCAAGAAGTTAGTTGTAGTAATGCAGTGTACAATGTTACACATTCACTTTCACGTTAGCCAAAACTATATATATATATATAATACACACGTATAAAAGTTATAACGAGTATAGTTATTCATCTTATACTTAAAGTGAAAAATTAGTATTATTAATTTATACTTTTTTAATTATAATTATAATTCTCAATCTTACCCGATACGATTATTTAAAAATTTATAAGATATGGATTTAATTAACTTAAAGTGGGATAAATAGGTTATTTATAATTAAATAATCTAAACAAAGCGGTCAGACATACAATCATGTGTAAAAATAAAATAATAATACACAATATTTTTAGGTAATAATAACTTAGGCTACAATCATTATCTAAGAGAAAAACCATCAATCCACCAGATCATCTAATTTTCTACTATGAAAATCAAATGTTCAAGTACAAACTCGATTTTATACTACCCTCTCTATGATATTACCCCAATGTACTTACTTACGAGCATCTGCTCTGTTTTTATAGTTTTAAATATTAGCGTGAGCGGTTTCTAGTCCAATGTTTCAATAAGCTTCCTGCTAATCAGATACGTTTTCGAATTAATTGTAAAATGGTTAGCACAAAAACACAAATGCTCGTGTGTGTTTTAGAATGGATTTAATAATGAATAATCCTAACTAAATGATTCAAAATATATATCACTTAAATCAAATCAATTGGTAAATCCTAGAGCAAAAAGATCAAGCACAAGTTTAATAAAAATAGTTTTTTTAAAGATTAATAATCAAATTAAATAACTATGATATGACAAAAATAATTATTTGATATAACAATTTAAGAACAAAAATAAAGAAGAATTCATAAGAACATATTATCAAAATATCATAAAATAATTAAGCTTATTAATCAATCAAACATAACCACCAATATTTGATAGATTAACTAAATAAAGAAACCTAAAGATATGATATTATATTTGTAAAACAAGATAGAGAAATTAAGAAGATTAGAATAATGCTCTTGTATGGTTGATTGAAACAATGAGCAATGAGTTTTATTTATAGGAAAAATTAAAATCCTTAATCCTATGTAATTGATAAATATATTTTCTATTACAAATAAGATTAGTAATACTCATTAATTAAGAAACTCAAATATGATCGATAAATATCTTTTATATTACAAATATGATTAGTAATACTCATTAATTAAAAAGACTCATATTTAAAGAAGAGTTATTTTAAAATAGATTTTATACTATCTTTTATGTTAAAAAAATTCAGCTATAATTTAGAGTATATCTTATCTAATATTTTAGCATATCTTATTTCATATTTTATCACTAAAAATAATTTCATATTTATAAGCATGTGCTATTAAATGCATAAATGTAATCTTATGTGTTGTAGTTATCAAAGATATACCTGAAGTACAATTATCTTGAACTCTTTTTTTTATAAACTTGATAGCAGACTTAAAAACAAATTTACAGATAAATATTTTATCCACGAAAATAATAACACTCATAGTCCTTACACTATTTAATATAAATTAGTACATATCACATGATGAGAAATGATAGGTCACAATAGGAATAATTCATAGACCATTTTAATAGGCGCTAAGTTATAGGATGAGCATATCCCCTAGATAATCTCTTAAAAAGGTAAATAACCGATAGTTATTTCTAATAAGAGATAATTACAATGCTATAAAAAAACTAATTTAAATGAATAAGAGCTACACATTAGTAAATAATAGTTTCTATATATATTCATCATTACATACTTCACACTAGAATAAAATAAGAACAATCACAACACTCATTTTCTTTTATCATAGAAAGAGATCTTGAGTTCCTTTATTCTTTATGATTATTCATATTAACTTAAACATTAGAGTATCTTTGAAAAGACACCACATTTGTGTCCTATTAACCTCCTTGTACAAGTTTCGGGAGTTTTACTCCATTGGATGTTGATGGAAGTCGATATCAATATATGATACTGTATATGAAAAGGAAATGTGTTATATTAATTTAGAATCAAAATATATTATAAAAGAACATACATTCTTTTCTTTACAATTTTGTATGACTTTAGAAAAAACTATCTATCAAATTGAATTATGTAAGGTTTTTAGAAAAAAACCATTTGTCCATTCACTATACAATCTTTTATATACTTCTAAAAATAAAACAATCAATCAATCCACAAATTATGAGGCTCTAATCTTAATGGGGGACCAAGAAGACCATTATGTGCAAGTGTTGCTTAGTAAACCATCCCATATCCTATATGCACCAAAGTGCATGCACATCACGTCACCACCAATTAGAACATGATCGAATAGGAATCACACAGACCAAGCACCATCAACCAAAAAATGGTTAAACAAAGACTACTAGAATGATGACCTAGGCCAAACAACAACCTTAGGTTAATAACCCTTCACCCATGCATGATGAGCACGAGTTGATACTTATGCATAGTTAGACATTCTTCATTATGCTTGAACATGAAGTTGACCCTCGATCAGGGTATGTCTTTACATTTGAGCTAACTGAACAAACACATCTCTTAATCATGTATGACGTTGAGCCATATAAGACCGTCTATGTGGGCACGTCACTACCTCAAAATATCCAAATAGAATTAGATGTGTTCCCCTAGAAAAACAAAGACCCATTCGCATGATACCATGAGGACATGCCCAGGATCGACCCAAGGATCATAGTACATTGTCTCAACGTGGATCCAAAATTTAAACCTATCAAACAAAAGAGATGGTTGTAAAACCAAGAAAAGTATGCAACCATAAAATAAGAAGTCAACAAGCTTTTCAAAGTGTTTTAGGGTTTGTTTAGATTTGCTACTTATTCAGGACAAAAGTGTTTTCAAAAGGTCTAAAGATCTGACAAACTTAAGTAAAAGTTATTTCAAAATTTTAATAAACATTATTAGTTCTCTTAAGAGAAATATATAATACTTGAGAAGTAGTCTAAGATGTATGTTTTTATCCTAAAATAATTAATAAAATTGCACCTAAGACTACTTTTCATAATTTTATACCAAATACATAAATGATTCTCTATAAACTATTTTTGATTAAATCTTTTCATTTCAAACTACTTCTCCTTAAATTGCTAAATCCAAACGAGCCTTTATCTTTCTCGCTTTGGACATTTCATATTTACAATCACCCTTATTTCAATGTTGTGTTTTATTTTACTATGGTAGAATTCCTTTCATCTTGCTTTATTTGCTTGGACTTGGGTAAGTTTTTGCTACATTCTTGAAGTTTTCTCTTTGGAATGTTTCTATAATGTTAGATTTGATTGATTGATCAAGTTCCTCACTTTTTGTACCTTTGTTCATTTCAGTATGAATTAGGGCTTAAATCTTGTTTTCATGAGCATACTGAAGATGTACTCACGAAGAATTTGAATGCAGTCATTTTTTATATCTTATTTAAAGTTATTGTTTATAAATCATTATCAAGTGAAACATCTTAATTGAAAATATTAATAATTTTTTTAATAATATTATCACCCTTTCATAAGTAAATATATCATGAATGTATATAAAGTTTTATTGATATTTTAATCTTTGTAATAAAAAGATAAATGAGAGAAAAAAAACAATGAAAAGAGTAAAATGGAGCTTAATTTTGTACGAATTTAGATAATATATTTAAAAAAAATTAGTAATTATATAATATTTTTAACAAGTAATTATATATGTTGGTTATGGATAATCATTAGCACAATCTTAAGAACACTAATGGAAGAAAGATATTTTGATTTGTGGTTAAGATTTGTTTTAGGTTCTTAATTATAACTTGATTGTGATAATTGAACCATAAGAAAGTGAGAATTTGTGTTTAATTTAACGGTAGGTAGTAAGAGTTATAACTTTTTTGTTTTAAATCATACGTTAATATCACCTAAAATAATATTTGATTTTTTTTAAATGGAAACTTACTAGGACCTAAAATCCCCGTCTTATTATTTGTCTAGGTTTTCCATTTGGGACTGGATAAGAGCTAGACATACGATTGTGTCTTCTAAATCGAGGCCCATTGTACTTTGTTTTGGAGTAGACTAATTCTTTCTATTTCTATAATTTCCTAAACCTTGATAAAAACATCTATTTTTTTAAGACTACATTTTTTTAATTTTGCCCACATATTAATGTGTTTTCATTATACTTAATATTTCAAAATTTAAATCATTGTTTATATTTATAAAATTATTTTAACGCATCTTTCAAGAAACTATACAAATTGAAAAAATGTATCTTTAAGAAAATATAATATCTTTTAAGAAATAATGTAATTTTATTATATTATTTATAATTTTAATTATATAGTAATATGATTATATATTGCTTATATCAAAACTGTTGAATATAATGTTTTTTTTATATATATCAACTATATTACTCAACCGAACTGAACACTATTCATCAAGTGAAACTTTTTACTATCTTCATACCTAATTGTTTCTTGCTCACCAAAGCATACTTCGTTTCCCAAGACGAGTAGCTCTTTCTTCCTTCCTTCCTTCTAATTGATGATAACAGGTTTTTCCATGACCTCAAAGGGAGAAAAAAATGCATCAATCTTCTTATTGCCTTATTTGAACCGACCCAAGGAGGTTAAGTCAAATATTATATATACATATGCATTCGAAGATAAAACTTATTGCTATCGTGATAGACTCTGACACTATTTTTAAGGATTTATATACTTTTTTATAATTATTTTCTTTAATATTCTTTCTTATTAAATCAACTATTCTCTGTACAAAACTTTAGCAAAATCTAATTACATACACCCTTCAAAAAATTGCCTTAAGCTAAACTACTTTTAAAACTATCAAACAGCCCCTATATCTTTGTTGACGCTCGTCCTAGAGATATACTTCAAAAAAAGTCATATATCTTTACATAATTATATGAATTTTTTATGATGTTTTATATGAGCAGATGGGTTCAATCATGAAACCAACAATATTCAATGAGAAAGAAACCAACAATATTTAATGAAAGAGTAGTAGCGACACTACGCAATTGGCACCATACTGCTAAGAAACACATAAAGCATAATAAAGGGCAAGTGTCACCAACGTCTAGTAGACCAGCAACACCCCCACACCACACATCTCCAGTTCATTTCTTGGGGCCTTTACAGTAGCGAAGTAGACAACTTCCAAAATTCACCGAGGATATTGAACTTCGACACAAACCAATGGGATACAGTCATACAGACTCACCCTCTTCTTCTCACCATCATTTTCATCCTAACGATGGTTCTTCCTCTCATCATTATCAAACTAAGTTAGGCAATGTAAAGCATGCTAGGTATGTGCAAGTGTTTATCTCCGAGCCAAGTTCTTTTCAAGTGACTATGTAGGAGGTTCAAATTCAACATCATGGGACAGACAAAAGACCACAATTATAAAAGAAGCTAGTATGCCAGAGATAGGTTATCTACTTTTGCATCATATATTATATATTTATGTAGCTATTCTTGATCATATGTTTCATTGGTTCTTTTAAAAGTTCTTTTGTTTTAAACATACTTCCCTAATTTTGCTACAAGCGATTAGGCAGAAGATGGAGATGTATACTAGAGGATCCTTCATCTTTTTCCCGTTAACTGCTTTTAGAGATTGGACTCTGTATCATTTATTTCTGTAAATAAATGCCCAAAAATACATTATTCGAAGCAGTATAAATGAATTTGTACCTGGGTATATTATGGCACTTACTAGCTAGTTATAACTATAATAAAATTGAGTTATATGATTATATAATTAGTTATCTGTGTCATATCATACTATATTATGACACTCCACACCATGTTAGTATAATAAAATTAAATTACATTATTATTGTAACAAATTGCTCCGATGTTACATCATAAGTGACCTCGGGTACTTACATCAAACCTGACATTAGGTATTTGATCAGTATCAAACAATATCTAAATTTTAATTTATATTTTATAATAATAAAAATTAATTATCAAATAAATTTTATTCCTTTTCCCAAAAAAATATATTCTTTTATGTTTTAAAAAACACATGTACACCATATTTTTTAACATTAAACAAGTACATTTCTTTACATTCTACAACAAATAATATATGTGAATTGCGTTAATGAAATTAAATATAAAACTCCATTTATAACGAAGATTATCATATACAATTAAATCTTTATATTTTAACATTTATCTACACATTTTCATTTTTTTATTTTCACCCAATTTAAGAAAGAAAGAAAGAAAAGAGGGAGACTACAGAAATCACAAGAAACAAGTTAACAGCAACTTTGAAGATGTCAATTGCACAAGGCAAAGGGATCTTCGAGATCCAAAAGCAAAGAAAAAAAAATACCATATTAATTATTGAGAATAATTTCATACATATTACGTGATAGTGAAAGAGTGATCCTAATCATCAAATAGCCTTATAGGCTTTCTAAATAAGTTTTCTAAATAAGTATCTAATTAACATATAAGTATAAATATGATATAATTATTCTAAGAAAATAGAAGTCCAATAATTCATTTAGTTATCTTAAAGAGATAAACACCTTAAAGTTATCCTTATTATTCTTAAAAGATAATATAACAGATACCTATCTACAATAAATAATTTAGATAAGCTCAGTCTTAATCAAACAACAATTCTAGGTTATTATTTCCCCTATATATAATCATATATGCATAAAATTTAATATCAAATATCATAAATCTTTAACATCTTTAACAGAGAATCATCACCAATCACTTTCATATAATTGCCGGAACAAGATTGAGTTTTCTCCATCCTACATCATACAATTATTTAAATCGTAGGGCTAAAGTCCACCCTAGAAGTCGTCTAAGATCCTACCAATTTGTTCATCTTGCAGATTCTACATATAACAATCTTATCTTGACAAAAATCGGTATCAATACTATTTGAATCAACAACCTAAACAGCCAAAAGTTTCATAAAATTAAAGATCATTTGAATAAAATAATCTTATGATTCTTCTAGCAATACTTCCTATTTTCTATTTGTTTTATACGTTTTACATTGCCGACAGCTGAAACTTACTATGTTTCAATGTTATTTAGATTCTCAAATTTATATCACTAACCAGAGATGTGCAAGATCATATACACGATCAAGCCCTAAAAAGAAGAATTTAAAAAAAAATTGAACTAAGAACACAGCACAAAATCAAGAACGACGAAAACTAACTCGTTTCCTTCAATGCTAGATCAACCAGTTGCCAGTGCATACACAAACTACAAAATCAGCACAAATTTACAGAACAAGTAGAAAACTAACTCGCCGATCGAATTTGGTTACCGTTTTGAGAACAGATCGTTCCATAGTCCAGGCCGATCCGAACTCGCGCGAGTCGTAAATCAACCTTCACCGGCATAACGTTGGCGATAGAACTTACCGAAGACGTGGAGAACAGTGACGAATGCGATGAAGCAGACGCTCATTACAAGTACGATAGAAGGAGAGATCTTCAAGCCAGGAGCATCGTCTGTGTAGAATCTGAGCATGTTGCTACCGGTACCAGAGCCGGAGATCATGCCGGAGCTAGCAGCGGTGCTACCTCCAGTGACTCGGCGGCGGCGTATTCCGGCCGTAGCAGCTGCTGAGCCGCGTGGAGCTGTGATGCCAGGGCGTGAAGTTGAGGAGGAAGCTGATTGTGAAGCAGAACCTTTGGCCATGTCGAAGTAATTGAAAGCACAGCGAAGAAGACGAATATAGAGCGAGATTTGTGTTTGTGACTAGTGAGACGAGTTTTTAAGAGCTTTGAAACCCTGGAGAAATTGCAGAAGAAAAATAGGGGGATAAGCTTAAAACGATAGACATGTATATCTATCCCGATCAATGTATTTATATGTATTTTTTAATATAATAAAGCTCGTACATTTATAATTTAAATTTAAATTTTAAATAATTAACATGTTATTATTAAGTTACAAATTCGATAATAAAATAATTTTGTATATCAAATAAATCAATATAAATATAAATGATCACATGTATCCGTATGTATGTTTATATATAGCTATATACTGAATTATCTTTATCTTGATCTTTTAAAATAAATATAAATTTATTATATATATATATATTTGAAAACTTATTTTTAATTAGTTATTTATATCTTATAATATAATTGATGTTGATTAATGAATGTTTTTATAATTATTTTAATATTTTATTTTTTAATTTAATATTAAAAATTATAGGTAATTCATTTAATGTTATGATAAATTTATATATCTCTTATAAATTTAAACTACATTGAATATTTTTTTGTTAAAAAAATATTATTTATTTAATTGAGATATGTTTGGTGTTATATTTTTGATAAGCCTAATTGTTTATTTAAATGATTGTCGATAGTTTTGCATGGTAAAAATTTAGTGAATTTGTGAGTTTTTTTTATAAAACGTCATTTAAAAAAAGATATATTTATAGTTATTTATTTACTTTTACTTTTAATTTATTAAAAAATATGTATATTTTATTTTTAAATATATAAATAGTATATATTTTTTTATAAAAAAATTAAAAATAAAACTTCATTTATTAAAAAAATATTTTAGGTAAATAAATCAAAACGAATATAAACAAAAAAATAACACTATTAAAACTTATGTGTAATTTAGTGCATTTTATGTGACAAGTATTTAGGAAAAAAATGATGGTTAAATCCAATAAGAGTTGAATCATTAGATAAATATAACTATAAGATAATTTCAATAAAGAGATAAAAGTTTAATAATTATCACTTAATTGTCATAAAAAAATATTTA
The DNA here is from genome assembly GCA_037013495.1 of Hippophae tibetana. Taxonomy (NCBI): domain Eukaryota; kingdom Viridiplantae; phylum Streptophyta; class Magnoliopsida; order Rosales; family Elaeagnaceae; genus Hippophae; species Hippophae tibetana. The sequence continues at coordinate 21,960,080 of CM072803.1, forward strand.
TCGAATTAACTATTTTTTTATATTTATTCACATCTATATACAATTAAAGAGAATATAATATATTTTCTCTCATATATCACAAAATCATAGTCAAATACAATATTTTCTCATAATCACACAATTAGATCGTAGATCACCTTTAGAATTCATTATATTGTTACTCACTTAAGCACCAAAGGATTAAAGACCACCATTACGATGGTTTGAGATTCTGACAACTTGTTTTATCTTGTAAACCTACAAAGGATAGTTTTATCCAATGTTGATAAAAATTGAAATCAACATGACGTCATTTGTAAGAAAGATATGGGTTATACTCAGCTAAAAATATCATAAATTGTAGGACTTTTTAAGTGCTTTCTAATTTCTTCATCTGTCAAAAATTCACATAATCTTTAAAAAGAGATCGAAGAGTAATATGGTTTTCCAAAATAAGGTCTAACATTTATCTAGCCCACCATTATCATCCACTAGACTTTGAACTTTTAATAGATGTCATAAACCAATTAACTAGTTTTTCTACTAAGATACTTATTAAGAGTAAGAAGATTAAGCCTTTCAACCAACATGTCATTCATTAGCCAATCATTTCGACTTTGTTGTAGCTTGCTATAAATGCATATCATACACCTGCACCTACCAACCCACAATGTGTGGTAGATCTAGAGAAGGAAAGCCAAGGCCAGTGTCCATTTGGACATGATGAAAAACACGCTCTAGACCATCCTGAAAAACCTATCAGAGCCACTGATTTCTAGACTAGTCCTTGCCCTAGAAAACGTTCCTACGACATCCTTTAATGCCTAAAGTGTATGAGGTTAGGTGTTGTCTCTTTTGGGTAACATAAAAACGTGCAAGTATACGCGGTTACAAGTAATAAAATTTGATAAGTAAGTTATCGTTCCCACGGAGATTTGTTACTATAGTTTGTTGAGTACTAAAATTATCTCTCTCTGATTTTATCCAAAACGATCGTTGATTGTAACAAATTTAAGAAAATAGTTTAATAACAAAATAAAAGAAATCTATGATTGCAATTTTTCACCAAACTAATAAACTCAAATCATGTTATTTTCTTTTGATTTATATTTTTTAGTACATTTAATTTGTCAACCGAAAACTTCTAATTTTATTCATACATCTTTTTCGAGCTCCGTATAAACACACCTCGTTAAATTAATTCACTATATTCCTATGAGAATTAAATTCACCGAGATTCATTACGTTCTAAGTTCTCAAATGACCACGCATACAATTAAAGTGTATTTCTATCCTTCATCATACATGTCATTCTATCTATGAGCAATATACACAAAAATGTCTCTTCCAAGTTTATTTATGTGCCACAGATCATTTGATAAAATTCGTAAATAATCAAAAGTATTAAGCAAAAAATAGAATAAACAACTCAAACGTCTTATAAATCGTTAAAAAATAATTAAAATAAAAGCATCATAAATTTAGATCAAATGCAACCCTAGAAAAATTAAATTACTTCATAAATTTAAAATAAAAATTACAAAAGTTTCAGAAAAATGAGATGAAGAAAACAGAAAATTAAAACATCCCTTAGCACAAAAATTTGGCACACGCATAACACAATAAAAGCCAAAAAAATGGCTTCTGCGTGTTCTGCAGTCCAAAACCGAACAACACAAAAAAATTTCAAAAACTAAACACTAAAAAAAAAACTTTTTAACTCTATCTTAATATCCCCTATTTATAGCTAAAAAAATACATCTAAAATATTACATTTTATTTTTAATAATTTTTTTATTTTAATCTACGCGTGAGACAAAGGAGAGCCATTTCTGATTTTTAATTCACAGTGTATACCACGTATCAGCGTCTAATTCGCTGAAATAAATAATGGGACACGTGGCATGATTTCATTAGTTGCGAGAAACGGACGCACGATAGATTGTCGCACGGGAGACAACGGCTGCAACACGGACATGATCCTGTGCTTTAGCACTCATCGTAACATGCCACATGTCAGAACATGATTGGCTGTAAAATAAAATGGGACACATGGCAACTTGTGATTCGTAGAATAACCGGGCGTATATGGATCGACCGCACGGGAACAGAGGTGCGCACAACGTGGGGGGACAGCGGCTGGACGCGTCAGACACGTGGGTCCCACCTACACGCCGGCCTGCGCGACATGTGGACCCTACTCGGAAACCGAGCCGCGTGATATAACAAAACCTACACCCACTCGCGTTGGTCGGGTTTGGTAGAGACGCGCGCATCCTCACCGTTACGTATCTGATCGCAGTCCACGTTTAGTGCGTGGTAGATGGCGCGTGGACTTCTTCTCTCCTGCACAGAAAATTACACTTTCTTAATTGCATTTTGACTCACAAATTTAATTCAAATTACATTTTAAACTTTATTTAATTAGAACTAAGTCCTTTCCTAATTTAAATTAAATTTTTAAACTTTTAATAATTAAAATTAAGCCCGATTTTAATTTAAATTATATTTTCGACTTTTATAAATTGTAATTAAACACTCTTTTATTTGAAATTATATTTTTGGACACAAATTTGCAATTAAGTACATTTTCGATACAAATTATTTAATTTCTTAAAATATATAAAAAACAATAAATACTAATTTATTAAACTAAAATTAACTAAAAACATTAAGAACATAGCAATTATAATTAATAAAATAGATGAAAATAACTATATAAAATACAGTTATCATTAGGTCGTAACTAAGAAGGGTTCAATCAACAATGTTGGTGGCCAACATACATTAAAAGACTTCAAATGAACCACCATGTATCGCCAACACGAGTAAGCATGGGCTAAAATAGTGCTACGTATAAAACCAATCCAAATTGATTCGATTTTTCGACCAAACAGATAAATTAGTTCAGATTTGATTCACCCACTTTCTAATAAGTTCTTGAAAAGATAAATCGATTATGGAATCCTCACAATGAAACAATTCCATCAAAAGTATTTTCAACAATTTTTGATGCATACATGGAAATTAGTATATAAAAATGGGTGTATGGAGAGATTGTTTATTTATCCAATTCAGTCAATTTTATGAAGGAAGAATCATCAACTGTTCCAGTTATCCAATGCATCTACAAAATATTTGGGAGAAGATTATATGCTCTCTCGATCATCTTTATTTAATGGATCTTCAAAAGGAGATCAATCATTTTCTTAAAAAATAATTAAATAAATAATGAGTTCCAACATTCAAATGCAAATCACAAGGCCCAATCGACCATAAATCCATTTGGTGCACCTCCAACTTACTCAAGTGGTAGAGCACATACTTGCTCCAAGTTTCCTATAATTGTCTCGACTGGCTCATAATAAAGGAGCCTAAGCGGATATCGACACTTATCTCAACATAATGAAGATATTTTTCTAGGCCATCTTAGAATACCTCTCAAAGTTATATTCTCATATGCTACTTATTTTCGTAAATAAATGTTCAGGTAACATCTTATAATGCTCAAAGTGTATATGATCCAACTTGTACCAAGATGAGGTTTGTCCAACAACAAATGTTTTTCTAGGTTGAGATACATCTTATACTTAGATCACTTGATAAGTTCAAACACTTCAAGCAGGGAGACATACACCAAAGGATTAGTTAAGCAATACATGGACCAACTTTATTTAATGGATCTTCAAAAGGAGATCAATCGTTTTCTTAAAAAATAATTAAATAAATAATGAGTTCCAACATTCAAATGCAAATCACAAGGCCTAATCGAACCATAAATCCATTTGGTGCACCTCTAGCTTACTCAAGTGGTAGAGCACATACTTGCTCCAAGTTTCCTATAATTGTCTCGACTGGCTCATAATAAAGGAGCCTAAGCGGATATCGACACTTATCTCAACATAATGAAGATATTTTTCTAGGCCATCTTAGAATACCTCTCAAAGTTATATTCTCATATGCTACTTATTTTCGTAAATAAATGTTCAAGTAACATCTTATAATGCTCAAAGTGTATATGATCCAACTTGTACCAAGATGAGGTTTGTCCAACAACAAATGTTTTTCTAAGTTGAGATACATCTTATACTTAGATCACTTGATAAGTTCAAGCACTTCAAGCAGGGAGATATACACCAAAGGATTAGCTAAGCAATACATAGACCAACAAATAATCTAACTTAGAAATTTTTAACACAAACATAAAAATGTATGCATAGAAAATAAGGCCATGGGTACACAAGTCAAAGATCACTATACATCTGTAGATCCATTATCCATCACTTTCTACACAAGTTCTTGTATATGTATTGTAGGGTGCAAAGTGTTTGAATGGTAAAAAAATAATTATATTACACTATATGCAACCCAAAGGAAGAAAAATAAATGAAGAAAAATAAATAAGAATGATGGAAAAAAAATTATCTTGAAAAACACTCTCTTTTTTATCTTCACTCTTCTTCATCTTATAAGATGTGAGCTCCAATAAATGATTATGAATTATAAGAAGTCCAAGATAATGAAGAGCTTGTATATATAAAGGTGGAGATAAGTGATCTTATCCATTCCTTCAAGGCACACCCAATGATCATAGTTACTTGTCAAGCCTAATTGCTCTAAGCCAAGGATTTGAATTTTGAATTTCTCTCTATAAATAGAAAAAAAAGTGTTGACTTTTTAAGTTCAAATATTGACCTCATCATAACTCCTTAATTGAGTGTTCGATTAGAAAATTGGAAACACTATTAGCGACAAAAAGTTGCCACACATGTTTTGAGTGGTCAGACATGACATGAGACCTCTCGCTTGGCTAGCTAAAAAATCACATGAAAGTAAGCATAATGTCACTAGTGTGACTGAAAGGGTCACAAACTTAGGTAACGACAAGAATTACAATAAGATTTTCTCATCCAAGGGGCCATAAAGTTTTGAGGTTGATGTTGAGTGTAAATTAGTATATCACACGTTTCAAGCAAATAGTGAACCTAAACAACAAAAATGGTCAAACCCAATAATTATTGAATCATCATATAAGCATGCCAATAAGATGATATTGATAAAGAAATAAATGTCCATTAATTATCCCCTAATTATCCTAAATAGATAATTACTTATAAATATTTACGATGATACAACAAGTCAATCATATTTTAATAAAGAATAGTTATTAAGTTTACTCATTTTGTTTTATATATTCACATATGTACATAATCGAAAAGAATATAATAATTATTCTCTTACATAATAAAGAATTACAATCAAACATAATTTTTCTTTATAACCATGTAACGAAAACGTATAACGCCTATAAACTTCATCATCTTATTATTAAGTAGTAAGTATCAAAAGGTTAAAGATCATTATTTCCACCTTGTTCCGAAGTCCTAATAATTTGTTTCATCTTACAAATCCGTAGATGACAATTTTATTTAATATTAACAAAATTTGATATTAACAACTTGTATCTAAAAAATAATATTCATTTTAACAACTTATATAATTTTATTATTATAAAATTTAATTTATCATTTCACATATGTTATTTAATTACATAAATTTAATTATAAGTATTTTAATTAATTTATTTTTAATATTATTAAATTTTATTGTTGAGGTGTATTATTTGATGTATGTGGAAAAAAAAATTTGGACTTTGACACCTCGACCCCCCGCCAAAACAGAGTTTAGAGAGCGTTTTGTTCTGTCCTAACTCTTCACTACGCAGGACGCATGCTGCGCTCTGTTTTTCATTTACTCTCACTGACGTAGAGAGAGAAACAGACTGACAGACAAAAATGCCGGAAGATAAGAGAGAAAACAAACAAGATAAAAATGAGCGTCATTGGCATTTTATTCGGCGTCGTCGAGATTTATAAGAAATACGAAAGGTACGATATCGACAAGCAGCGAGATCTCAATGCTTATGGCGATGGTAACTTTGCTCAGTTCTATTCCGCTCTTAAAATTGAGATCGAATCCTTCGTCAGGTTCGTTATGTTATATCTCTGATGATTTTTCAATTGCTCGTTCTGTCTGTTGTAACTTGTTAGATTGTTGGAAAAATATAGACGCTCAACCAATTTTCTCCAACTTTGATGAACGAAAGTGAAGCTTCTTATTATTGATATTCCTTGAGGCCTTTGAAATCTTAATTTTAGTACTTTAATACATTTGAATTTTTTTTTCACAAATCAGAGATGGTTTCGAAAGAGAAGAATAGAGCCGTTTCGGTTGCGATGAATGCAGAGATTCGTCGGACAAAGAACAGTATGATGGACGATGTTCCTAAGCTGCAGGAATTAGCTCAGAAGAAGGTGAGTGAGGTTTCTTGCTTTTCTATTTCTAATCGCTTTACATAATTGTGATTAGGAATGTGAAGGGATATTTTATGATGGTTTTATCTGCTTGTTTAGTCATATACAAACGACAAACAATGAAATACAAAGGAATTTGGGAAATCGAGGATACTATTTTCTATTCTTTTATTAAATTTTAAAATTCGATGTTTTAATTAGAGCTGCAACTGTACTGGTACGATTAGCTTCTTAGATCTTCCATTTAGCTGTGAATGTGTATCGTACAAGAAGTTAATTTCTACCGATGATGTATATGGTTGCGGGTTTTGGAATGTACGCAGATTCTAGGAAAGTGAATTCTAAGCTAATATTCAATTCTATTCACTCCAAAAATAGGTCGTATTCTTATCTACTGATTGGATTTTCTCAGTAGAAGTCGAGGTTTCTTGGTCTTGAGCAAACAAGGCTTGTGAGAGTGATTGTCACTGTTTCTATTGATGTGAACCTTTGTAAATAGCAAAGCATGATTGTTCATGCGATTGAACAAAACACGAGTGACAAAGAAGATTGTGTTGTAGATAAATGTAAAAGTTTTACCAAAAACTAGAACAAGGAAGACAAAAACGATACACTAATGTCTATAATAAGGCTAGAAGGAGACATTTTAAATCTTAGGTCCTATAACCAAATTTAAATTTAACTATAAAACTTGTAAAGTTTTGTCTACGAATTCTCATACTCGATTTTCTTCAAACAAATGCTATTTGAAATTTTTTGACACAAATAAGATGGACACTTGAGAAAATTGTTTAATCAGCTTCTCTGGCTCCATATAACTTCTTCTGAGTTCAATAGGAATTTTTCTGATTTTGTTATTGCACTTAACAGAAACAAATCTTATATATGATGAAATTCTTTGTGAAGTACTAGTTCATGTTTGTCATGTGATTTCTGAAACTCACCTACGAACCATTTGTATCTTGCCATCTAATGATGATTCTATCACACTGTATATCTCTTTTTTTGGTGACAGTTCCACTATTGATGGGTTGCACCAATGTATATTTGTAATAAACATCAACTTTTGTTGCTACTGTGCCATAAGTCTGCATTTTGCAGAGCCATAGTAAATCACTCCTAAATCATGCTGCAAAGATTCATGATCAATATTTGCATGATGTTGAATTCCTGCTATAACATTTATATTTACTGAACCTGTATGTTTGAGTTAGTTATACTTATATACAAACAAAATTCAAATACATTTGCCAAAATGTTTGGCGTATTTTTGATTAGTGATACAATGCTCCTAGACTTGAACTTTAAAAGCTATTTAATGCTAGGTTAAAGGGATTTCACGAGAAGACCATCCTCAGAGTAAAATGGTTCTTGCACTACTGGAGAGAATTCAAGCCATACCAGATGGCAACATAAATGAATCCAAACCAACTGGAGGAACAGGATCGTTAACTTCTAATAAAGATATTAAGGTTTGATATATCAGTTAACTTTTCCTGCATCAATTCTTTTTGAGTCTTTTATATTTTTATGCTTGTGGCCTTTTTAATTAATTGATCGTACATCCTAACTGTAAACGGACAGCTTTGCTATCCATATTTATTTAGCTGTCCACTGTTTATATTTATTTCCAAGCTGTTCATATTTATCCATATTTATTTTTTCATGTATAGAATTCTTTTGTACATTTTGTATAATAGAGAGAAATTACAAGACCAACCATTCGACCATTTCATACAACATTTTTACTTATTTTTGACATGGTATCAGAGCAAGGTTGAATTTTTTTTCTTCTCTTGGTTTTGGTGTCATTGGTTTGAATCATTCTCTCCTTTTGGTTTCGTGTGTCGGCGTCTTCTGAGTCTCGACAACACATCTCAGCACTTTCTGGTTTTGGTGTATCAAGAACCGATGTCATTGTTTCACGTTTTTCGATATTCTATTTATGAGGAAATCTTCATTAACATTTTTTTAGGCATTTTTGGGCATTTTTTGCTGGAGTGGTGTTCTTCGAAAATCTCTGTTTAAGGTTCTTCTCTCGGTTACTTTATTTTTTAAATATTTTTTGCTTTGTCTTGAGTTACATTTATTTGTAATGAAAGTTGTACCAGTGTGTGTCAAGTTTACAGGCAAAAATTATTTTATTTAGGTTTTTCAATTTGAATTTTTCCTCAAAGAGAAAGACCTTTGGGGCCATATTGATGCTTGAATCATGTCTTGGCTTCTTGGTTCGGTAGAGTCATATATCATCACCAATTTGTGGGCTCATCGCTTCGCTCAATTCATGTGAAATTATTTGAAGAGGGTTTATCATCAAGATAATGATGCTCGTCGCTTACAGTTGGAACATGCGATTATCATGTTTCAACATGATAGTCTTTCCATCCAAGACTATTATTCAATTTTTTTGACTCTTTGACACAAATATATTGATTTGGTTACAACAGATGTTTTTGTTGTTGCTCTTTTAACTATTCAGAATCTTCACAAGATTAGTCAGCGTGATTAATTTCTTATGAAATTACGCCTGGAATATGAATTAGTTCGCTCTTCTCTACTGAACAGATCTCTTGTTCCCTTTCTTGATATTTGTTTTGGTGACTTACTTCGCGAAGAACAACGTCTTAGTATTCAAGCTATTCTAGAACAATCTCATGGTAGTTTCGCGACAACAACTATGACTTATGCTGACCAAGGACGTGGATTACCTGTGATTTCTAAAAATCAGCAATGTTTATGTTGTAAAGAATATAGACATATTGTTGCTAATTATCGTAAAAAATATTATTCTTATTGCAAGAAAAATGGTTATATTATCAAAGCATGTTGTATTCGCCCATAGAATCAAACTCCTGTTGTTATTCCTCTAGCAGCGACTTTTGTAGCATATGGCTCTTCCTCAAGTGTTTCCTTTGATCTTGCACCTCTTGTAGCAACTTATCGCACTCTTGAAATGGTGCACCAGATGCTAATTTTAGCATTATCTGCGATGGGGTTTCAAAGTAAAAATTCTACTACACTTTTATATGTAGACTTGGGGGCTTCTAATCACATGACGAATACTTTCACAACTTAGTCTCATGTTTGACCCTATGCTGGCCAATCTGCATCGTTGTTGTTGGAAATGCATCTTCTACATTTACCAATGTGTTTCTTGCTCCTCATCTTTCCACGAATCTCATTTATGTTGGTCAATTAGTTGATCACAATTGTGCTGTTAATTTTTATGGTGATGATTGTGTTGTACAGGTTCATGTAATAGGGGAGCCGATTGTGAAGGGACCTAAAGTGGGGCACTTATTTCTACTATTTTTACTTGTTCCAACACTTTCTCTAGTTTCTTCTATTAAGTCTTGTTTTTAATAATGTTCTTGATCTGAGTATGGTGTGACATCGTCGTTTAGGCCATCTCAATACTTAAATCTTATCTCATGTATTGAACTCAGACTTTCTTGGTAATAAAGAACGTTCTTTTATATCTCTTGAATGTGATTCTTGTAAACTTGGTAAAAACAAAACTCTTCAATTTCCTATGTATGTTAATAGAGTTTCTCACTGCTTTGATCATATCTATAGTGATGTTTGGGGACCTTCCCTAGTTAGTTCACATGAAAAATTTAAATACTATGTGACTTTCATTGATGATCATAGCAAATTCACTTGGGTTTATTTTCTTCACTCTAAAGCTGAGGTTTTTTGTACTTGTACTGAGTTTTTAACGTATGTTGAAAATCAATTTTCTACGAATATTAAGACATTATGTATAGATTCTGGTGGTGAATATTTGTTTACTGAGTTTCAGGCATTCTTGGCTTCTAAAAGTATTATCTATCAGCGTTTATGTTCTGCTACTCCCCAATAAAATGGAGTAACCGAACGCAAAAATCATCTTCTTGATATGGTACGTACTCTCTTGTTAGAACCTTCTGTTCCATCCATGTTCTGGGTTGAGGTTCTAAAGACTGCTACTCACTTGATTAATCATTTATCTTTCCAAGTTTTACACATGAAGTCTCTCTATTTTCGTTTGTTTGTTAAGTAACCTAGTTACGATAATCTTCGTATCTTTGGTTGTATATGTTTTGTTCATTTACCTTCTCATGAGCGATATAAAGTATCTGCTCAATCTATTAGATGTGCATTCTTAGGATATAATGTGTCTAAAGGGAATTGTTTGTTGTGATCCTATATTACATCGTACACGTATTTCTAGAAATGTTATTTTCTTTGAAAATCAACATTTATTTCCCGTGTCATCTGTGCTCTTTTCTTCTACTGTGGTCTTCCTCTCCTTTGAGCAGCAGTTCTCAGATCTTCCTCAAGTCAGTTTTCGCTTTAAACCATGTATAGTATATACGAGATAATCTCGTTCACGGTCTCTTTCGGTAGCTCACCCTATATCTGATCCTAACATGCACGAGAATCAGTCAGTTGCAACACCTCTAGACCCTTTGGTATGTCGCTCTTCTCGAGTGTCTATACCCCGAGATAGTTACGGGTTTTTTTTCTTCTGGTAATTCTATTTCAGCTCTTACTACTGCATTGTCCAATTTTGATATTCCCACATGCTATACATATTCTATTAAGCATGACTATTGGTGACAAGCTATGTAGGAAGAAATTGCCGCTTTAGAGGCCAATCACACCTGAGACATTATGCCTTGTCATTCCACTATAGTTCCTCTATGTTGCAAATGGGTTTACTCAATCAAGGTTCACTCTGATGAAAGTTTGGATTGTTATAAAGCTCGACTTGTTGTCCTTGGGAATAATTAGGAATACGATGTCAATTACGAGAAAATCTTTGCTTTTGTGGCTAAGATAATTACTGTTCGAACGATCCTAGCTCTTGTTGCTTCCAATGATTGGCCACTACATCAGAAAGATGTTAGGAATGCTTTCCTTCACGGATATCTTAAAAGAGTGTATTTATATGAAGCCACCCCTAGGACTGTTTCCCTCTCCAACCTTCAATGTGTGTAAACTTCGTCGCTCTTTTTATGGTCTCAAACAAGCTCCATGGGTTTGGTTGATAAATTTTGAACCATTTTATTACAATTTTCCTTCAAGTAGGCTAGTATGACACTTCATTGTTTCTTTAGAAATCAGACATGGGTAGTGTTGTCCTTTTGGTTTATGTTGATGATATTGTCATCATTGGTTCTGATTCTGCTTTATTTGTCCAGCTTAGGACTCATCTCTCAAAATCCTTTCATATGATAGATTTTAGATCTCTACGTATTTTCTTGGTCTTGAGGTGCATCATAGTCCTTCTGGTATTTCACTAAATCAACATATATATGTTAGTGATTTGGTGGCTACAACTAGACTGTAGGAAACTATCTCTGTCGATACTCTCATAGAATTAAATGTAAGTGTCGCAAAGAGGAGGTTCACTTACTTGTTGATCCCAATTTATATCAAAAATTGGTGGATAGCCTTGTCTATCTCACCATCACTAGACTAGATATTTCCTTTGTTGTACTGCAAGACAACCAATTTCTTCAAACTCCTCGTCATATTCATTTGGCTACAGTTCGTAGAATCATACGCTATGTTCAGAGCACTTTTGCCTGTGGCTTATTCTTTCTTGCAGATAATTCTTCTCGTCTTGTTGCTTATAGCGATACTGATTGGACTGGTTGTGCTGATATACGTCATTCCATCACTGATTGGTGCATGTTCTTAGGTGATGCATTGATCTCCTGGAAGAGTAAGAAGCAAGACAAAGTTTTTAAGTCATCTACAGATGTTGAGTATCAAGCGATGTCTTTTGCTTGTTCCGAAATTATTTGGCTTAAGGTTTGCTGCTGAGTTAGACTTCTCTGAGATCGATCCTACACCTTTACATGTCGATAATACAAGTGTTATTCAGATCACGACCAATCTTGTCTATCATGAGTGTACAAAGCATATTAAAGCCGTTTGTCACTCTATCCATGAAGCTTTTGAAGCTCGTGTTGTCACTCTTTCATACGTTTCCAAGGAACTACAAATTGTTGATATTTTGACCAAGGCTCTCACTTGTCATCGACATTGTTTTCTAAGTAGCAAATTGATGTGTCCATATATATTTTCATTTATTTTTCCATGTATATAATTCTTTTTGTATAGTTTATATAATAGAGAGAAATCACAAAGCCAACCATTCGGTCATTTCATACAACATTTTTGACTTATTTTTAACATTAAGGTTCGTCATACCAATCTCAGAAGGACATCTTGTGTTATGTGCCTTGTAATGTCGAGCTCTCACTCGGCCTCTGCCTCGACGTGGAATGATCCCTGACGTGAAGAAGCTCTCAAGGAGATAAAATTCTGTAAATGTAAGATAGTTTAGTTTGATAGAAAAAGTTCATACTGATTCTCATTCACTTTCTCCTTTTTATACATATTTTTGATAACTAAAAAAAATAACTGAACAAACCACTACTTTCTAAAAAAATGCAAACTGAAACTGAAATTAGGGAAATGGTGACTTGTTAACAAGGCCACTACTTTATCATGACCACTACATTAAAGACATGGTCCATAACTAACTGAATGTGAAAGAAAAATAAAATAATTATACTGATGGCACGTAACATTCCATCCTCCTTGAAAGTGGCCTTGTCCACAAGGCTCTTAGGGAGTAGCGTCGGCTTCGTCCAATTCTTCCAGTATAGTCTCCACCACTTTGGAGTTACTTTTGAGTTGTTTCTTGATTAGCAAGATATGCACCACAAATTTTGCTTCCTTCAGGTAAGAACAATTTGTATGCTACAGGTCCAATGCGTTCAATAATTTGGTAAGGTCCATAGTATTTAGCAGATAGCTTGTGCCTTCGATCACTTGTCAACAAGTGTAATCGATAAGGTTGTAATTTAAGGTAGACCCAATCGCCTACTTCACATTGCCGATCCTTCCTTCCTTTGTCATATGTCGCTTTTATTCTTTCTTTGGTTTTGGAGAGTTGTTGTTGTAGTTGACGTAGAACTTGATCTCTTAATTGCAGCTTCTGATCCACTTAATTCTCCTGGGCAGATCCTGACTACTAGTATGTTAGGATCGGTGGTCGGCGCCCATATACCACTTCAAATGGTGTGAATCCAGTGGAAGAGTGCCAGCTAGTATTATAGCAAAACTCTACCCAAGGTAGCCAACGGGTCCATTGTTTTGGGTGCCCTCCTATAAAACAATGTAAATACATTTCTAGAGTGCGGTTAGTTACCTCTGTTTGCGAGTGGTAGGATGACGAAAAACGAAACTCAGTTCCTTGTAGTCGGAATATCTCCTTCCAAAATGAACTGGTGAACAAAGGGTCTCTATCACTCACTATGGATTGTGGTACCCCATATAATTTGAGGACATTTTCATAATAAGCTTAGGCCGCGTTAGGCGCATTGATTGGAGACGCCATTGCAATGAAGTGTGCCATTTTGGAGAACCGGTCGACCACCACCATAATGGTCGTCTTGCCTCTGGAGTTTGGAAGGCTGGTAATGAAATCCATGGAGACCTCAGTTCATACAATAGTAGGCGTAGGTAGGGGTTGGATGAACCCAGATGGTGCACCTTGTTCTCTTTTATTTTTTTGGCAAATGTCACAGGCTTTACTGGTCTCTAATACCTACCGCTTCATTCCCTGCCAGTAGAATTGAGACCGTATTTGTTGGAGAGTTTTATGGAGCTCTTCATGGGTGACAGAATGAAAATCTTGAATGACTTCTGTCGTTAGTGGGGAAGAGGGTAGCAGATAAATTCTGTTTTTGTAGAAGAGTAACTCTTTCTTGCATGTCCATGGCCCTAGTAATTCTCCTTCTCGGTACAATTTATGCAACTTTTGCATCTCCACGTGGTTTTTGTTTTCATCCTAAATTATCTCTATCCATGCTGGAACTAACTCTGATATTGCCATTATTTGCGATGGTTCATCACGTCTGGATAGGTTATCTGTTGCTAAATTATCTTTCCTTTGCTTGTATTCTATGGTGAAGTCATATCCTATTAGTTTGTTAAGCCATCTTTGTTGAGCTATGGTAGTGATTTTCTGATTCCACAAATATTTGAGGCTTTTGTGGTCAGTTTGAACCACAAATGTTCTAAACGGCTAATATCAAAGCCAACATCTCTTTGTCATAGGTGGATAAAACTACATTCCTCCCTTTGAGAGCTTGACTAAAGAAAGCTATGGGTCTTCGTCCTTATGTGAGTACTGCACCAACACCAGAATTCGAGGCATCACATTCAATAATGAATTTTTTTGTGAAATCAGGTAATTCCAACACTGATCCTTGCAACATCACTCGTTTTAGCTCTTGAAATACATCTTCAGCTTTGGGGTTCCACTTGAAGTTATTCTTTTTCAGCATTTCTGTCAAAGGGGCAGCTATTCTTCCATAGTCCTTGATAAATTTTCGATAGTAACCGATCAGTCTCAGAAAAACCGCGTAGAGCAGTTGCCAATTTTGGCTTGGGCCAATCTTGTATGGCCACAATTTTATTGGGTTCCATCCTTACTTCTCCTTTCCAGATAATATGCCCCAAATATTGAATTTTAATGGTTCCAAAACAACATTTCTCCTTCTTGACATATAGTTGATGGTCAGATAATATAGAGAGCACGATTTGCAAGTGTTGCAAATGTAATTCCCAAGTAGATATATCAAGATATCATCAAATAATACCAGGATGGATTTTCGCAAATATGGTCGAAAAATTTGTAGTGTCCATCATGTATGCAGAAAGCCGTTTTTTTCACATCTGTCAGATGCATCGAATTTGATGATATCCAACCCGCAAATCCGATTTTGAAAAATATTTGGCCCCATGCAACTCATCTAGTAGCTCATCTATCACTGGTATAGGATACTTGTCCTTAATAGTGGCCATATTAAGAGCTCTGTACTCCACACAAAATCGCTAGGACCCATCCTTTTTTTTAACAAGTAGCACTGGAGATGAGTATGGGCTGGTACTGGGCCGAATAACTCCATTTTTCAACATTTCTTCTACCAATTTTTCTATTTCATTCTTTGGTAGTATGGATAACGATAGGGTCTTACTGACATAGGATCATTCTCAGGTTTTAAGTTGATTTTGTGGCTATGGGACTGGTCAGGTGGGATACTTGTGGGCTTTTGAAATAAGTGGGCATAATTTTTAAAAATTTGGGTCAGATCTACATGATGGGCCTCTTCTGCGTGTTGGGTCAATTTTGCCTTGGGAGAGTAGTTATTTTTACTAGGGTTAACATCACCATCTTTAGCAATTACACACATCAAGGTGCCTCTTCCTCCATTTGCCCGAAGTTCTCTCTATTCAGCACTAGTCCATGGCTTGGGCTGTTGGCGGTTGCACGTCGACAAGAGCTACCGTCTGTCTTTGCCACTGAAATGTCATCGTTAAGCGCACGAAGTCCCATAGAATCGGCCCAAGTGTTGTCAGCCACTACGCTCTAAGGACGGTGTTGTAGCCTTTCAACCCGATCACAAAAAAATCCACCTGAAATGGGTTTCCTTGGATCTCGATTGGGGTATCTGGGAGGTAACCCATACAAGGTAGCTTCTCGCCGTTGGCCACCATCACGTTCAGTTAAGATCCTTTTTTCTGTTTTTAACTTGATTTGCAAGACCTATGCCCGATTGAGGAAGTTGTGAGAGCTGCCGATATCCAGCAAAGATACTAGTGAACATCCCTTGATTTTGGCTAGAACTCGCATGATTTGAGGTGTTGCGGTTTTTGTAATGGCATGAAGTGAGATTTCAGTCACTTTCGGTTCATGTTCAGCTTCTTCTTTACCCTCTGCTTCTACCTCGTCCATGGGTTTGCAATCAATGAGGAACAATCTCTTGCAGCGATGGCCCGACGTGTAGGTTTCATCGCAGTTGTAGCACAAGTTGTGTCGCCGGTGCTTTTGGATTTCATCAGCGGTGAGGCGTTTAACAGGTGGGTTTGTGGTTGGTTGTGACTAAATGGAATTTTGTTTTGGTTTATGAAAGTTTTGGATGGTTAGGTTAATGTTGGGTGTAGTATATTTGGGTTTTTGAAGTTGGTTTTTTGTTTCGTAGAGTCGTGTAAGGCCAGCAGCATGTGGGAGGGTCTGTGGGTTTGCGACACGAACATCAGCTCGGATGGTTTCCCGAAGTCCGCTGACGAAACAATTGATATGTTGTTGTTCAGTTAATGAATCGGTCCTTGCGAGCAGCCGATCAAATTGTGTGTGATACTCTCGGACAGAACCTGTCTGCGTGAGCTTGGTGAGCTCTCCATAATAATCATCTAGGAGTGTTGGACCATAGCGCTCATTCAATGCTTGTTTGAATTCTTCCCAAGTAACCCAAACTCGAGTTTTCTTGAAAGATTGGAACTAGAGGTGCACTCCTCCTTTTAGGTGGTAGGCTGCTAACGACACATTTTCTGTGGCAGGGATCTGGTGGAATGAAAAGAACTACGCTGCTCGATCAATCTAAGTGATAGGATCATCAGTGCCATCATAGCGTGGAAAATCCAAACGAACCACTCGAGGTACAATTGTTCCATGTGTTTGTTGAGAATTTGGTTGTTGCTGTGATGTTCCGATTCCTATTCTTCTTGCACTTAATTCATCCATTTGAGTTTGTAGTTGAATGAACATCCATTTGAGTTTGTAGTTGGTCCCATTATCGGATCCCTGATCTAATACCATAATGTTATGTGCCCTGTAATGTCGAGTTCTCGCTTGGCCTCTGCCCCGACGTGGAATGATCCCCGACGTGAAGAAGTTCTCAAGGAGATAAAATTCTATAAATGTAAGATAGTTTAGTTTGGTAGAAAAAAATCATACTGATTCTAATTCATTTTCTCCTTTTTTTACATATTTTTGATAACTAAAAAAAATAACTGAACAAACCACTGCTTTCTAAGAAAATGCAAATTGAAATTGAAATTAGGAGAATAGTGACTTGTCAACAAGGCCACTACTCTATCATAGTCACTACATCAAAGACATGGTCCATAACTAACCGGATGTGAAAGAAAAATAAAATAATTATGCTGATGGCACTTAACAACTTGATGGTGAATTTTTTCAGCAAACTGAGGAATCAAGTGCATTCAGCCAGGAGTAAAAAATGTGGAAAATAAAACAGGCATGTAAGATCCCTGAGGCACTCTTATGCTTTTAGATCTTTTGTTGCCAATAAGGTAAAAATTATACTTCTTTTCTTTCTGTTCATAGAAATGGAAAATGCTTCAACTGGCAATAGCTCTTAGCCTTAAACTTTTCTGAAGTATATTTAATGCAATTTTGTGCAGGACGAAGGTCTTGATATTATCTTTTAGAAGGCTTAGATACATTAACAAATTTGGCCCACGATATGAATGAGGTTTGTCAAGGTGTATGCATAACTCTTTCGGCTAGGCTATTGGGTTATATGGGAGATTTACTACTGCTTTGAAATATATCCAGGAATTGGATAAGTGCCATTAATGGATGAAATGGATAAGAAGGTCAGTACTTTTTTGTCTAGCATTGTTGATGATCTCTATTCCCATTATGGATAAAAACAATGCTGTTAGTTTCAATAGTTTCAACTCTTAAGTGTGCCCATTCATAGTTTTATTTTTGATGCTTTTGCAGGTGGACAGAGTCTGATATTAAAAATACTAAAGTTAGGCTCAAGGACACCATTAATGTCTCGTGCCTTTTAGTATAAGAGGTATATTACATTGTTTTTGTATAGTGAGAACACATGGTCCCTAATAAACGGCACCTTTGGTATTATTCCAGGTGAGATCGAGCCAGAACTTCTGCATTGACGTCATTCTACCATGCATACTTCTGGGAATTGCTATGTACATATACAATTAAGTCTGTCTGTCTCTGTCTCTGTCTCTTAGTGTGTGTTTGCCTCTGCATGGGAGTGATTTGAAAAGCATAATTTAGCCACTACTAGTTGTTTTTATTTTTCGTCACCCTTCTTTTTGATGCATCTCTTTCATTCCTCTAAACTAGTCTCCTGTCAGCTTGATGTTTGAAATAATTTGAAGCATGTGTATATTGAGCTTTTGTTGTGAAACTTTTGGATTCCGGTTTGTTTGTTTCTCATAATGATGTACATAGTTATTAAATATATCTCAGGAAATATAATGAAGAGATCATATAGTAGAGGGACTTTAATCATGGTGTTCTTTAAGAATAAGCTGCTTTGGAAAATCTTTTGCAATTAATCATAGGTGCTTTTATAACTGGTAGCACAACTGAATAATATATCAGTCACTTCTTCTGTTTGATAATCTTTTATTCTTTATCTCTGCTTCAAAGTTTACTGATGCAGTGTTTTATATTACAGAGCACTGACCTGACTTTATGTTGAAAGGGTCCTTTCTACTGACTATTGGATCACAACTTCAAAGGTATTTTTCCTTCAACCGTTTGGGGGTTTTCTTTGTACGTTCTTGACATATTTAGCTAAAAAAAAAATCTTCAAGCGTTTGAAGATTTTTAGTGCTTCTTATCCCAGAAAAGGTAATAGTTTATCTGAAGTCTAGATGCTTCTAGCTAATACTTGATATGCTAGAGTTACAAAACCTGTCTTGCTTCCCTACATTTTAATTAGTCTTGTATTTGTGATAAATTAATGAAATAAGCCAATTGCTTTTCAGAAGTGACTGGATTGTTCAGGACATTTATTTAGAGTTCGTTTTGTAACGAGATCTGTTTTCCAGCGTTTGAAACAAGTTTTATATTTTTTAATTCATTTAGAACAAAAAACAAAAACTTGTTGATAAAAAGTTATGTTTTCTTATTACATTACCTCTGAAGTAAATTTAAAGTTAATTGTTCGAAATTATTAGAAAACCAACTCTTTAAAAAGCTTAAACTATTAGGAGAATGACAAATATTATTTTTATATATCTATACTCTTCCACAAATATTATGCAGCATACAGGTTAAACACTTGTAATTCAACAAATATTAATTTGGATATATGGAGCATGAGTTCCTGGGTGTGTAAGTATACTTATAGTTGTATGAGAAATGAAAAGAAGACCCTTTAAATGCAAAATAGTAACTTAATAGTGCAGCTCTATGTAAAATTGTAAATTATAGTTCTATTTTAATTGGTTATCAGATTCTGGGTGCATTAGAATTCTAAAGTCAGAGGAAAAGGCATTCTAAAACTAGAAAAAAATAATTTAAGGGCATGTTTTGTAACCTATTTTATTTTCAAGTTCCAATTTTTCAACCAAAGTTTTCAAAATAAGTGTTGTTTGGTAATTAATTTCATTTTCAAATTCAAAATCAAGTTTGAACTCAGTTACATTATTAGTACACCTTTTATTGCTTTTGAAACTCAAAGAAAAAAAAGTTTTTGAAAAGCATATTCCAAGTTCATTTTTTCTTTCTTGTTAGTTAATGACATGTATAAAAACAATATTAGTTTTCTTCCACCAAGCTTAAGCTTTTGGGAGAGTTGGTTTTTCAAAAACTTCTAACATGGAATCAGACTTGGAGATTTTATGTTCAATCTTATTCAATACAAATCTGCTTTCTGATCCTGTCCAATGTCCCCTAAAGTGATCACTCATAACCCACCCGAATTGCTCCATTTTTCTTCTATCATCTAAGCCCAGTACATTAAGCTCCTGAAATCCATTAGGCCATTGTCTAGTATGTCATTTTGAGACTGGTTTTCAGTAAAGCCACTGCTATTATCACCAATCAGCATCTTTTTATGTAGAAAAAGATCCTGAAGTTTGCTTTCTCCGTTTTGGTTCGCGTTAGATAAAAGCTCCTCTTGATTTTCTATTTCTTTAGAAGTCTTCCATTTCCATAAGTTGAAATTATTGTCTACAGACGAAACTGTTACTGGTAAATTTGACTTATTCAACCCATCTTTATAAGCCAAACTGAAGCTTCTATCCCTTTTACTTCCTTCAACGGCTAAACAAGATATATTCTCAATAGAAGGTAGGGATTGATCTGCGAGTATTGAAGTTAAAAGTCCACAACCTTTTTGTAGACAGTCAGTGATCATCTCGTGATTTGCACTCATAGAGCCTGCCTCTTCAACTTCTGGTTGGCTTCTCAGAAAATCTGATCTGGGGTTGTCTTGAATTTGTGTTCTTTGAAACACTCTTCTTTTTTCGTACCCGACATAGTACCCAATCACCCAGCTGTGACAACCAACAGCAATTTGTTATAGTCAATAGGGAAAGACCGAAATCATGTGACAAGATAATAGACAACTAAGATAACATTCATTCTTATCTTAAAAAAAGAAAGGTAATGGAAAGACTTACATGTAAATTTGTGCTTAAAACAATCTGAGCACTAGTTTCTAAGTGTATGAACACTAAATAGAGGTTGTTTGTAAGAGTAATCTCCTTAAGGGGATAGAGTCTGTTAATGAGGATCTTTTCAAGCTTATATTGAAGGTTACTTAAAGAGGAATTATAAAAATTGTTATAGACAGCTTAGACCGTGTAGTTGGAAGCTATATTACATGTGTTAATGTATTTCTAACAACATGCACTCTTCTAGGACACTTGTGTTAGAAATTTTTGGATCTGTATCACACTACTGTCTCATGTCCATATTTCATGAAGAGTATGTTTCTTAAAATGAAGTTATTTAGCCTACCTGTAATTAAACTCATTCAAACTTAACTTACCCTCATGGATCCTGATCTTGATCTTATTGAAGAATTGGTTGATATATCTAGCAATCTGTACTCATTCATTATCCAATCAGTCTTAGTTCCTTTCAAAGGCCGACCGGTATAAAACACAAGAGCCTTCTTAACTCCTATGCGCTTCAATCCTGAAGAGCTAAGTATTGGTCTGTCAATTCCAGTAGCTTTCCAGTATCCTATCCCAGCTGCTCTATTAGGTCTTTCTCCTTTCGGATATTTCCGATCCCTAGGACTAAAATAATACCATTCATCTTCTCCAAACAAAGCCTTCTCTGCACAAATTTAACCAAGCAAATTCAGTAAAAAAAATTATATTTAGGTTAGTTTACGAGTCAATTATAATAGATAGTTCAGAAGAGACTTGGTAGCTCCCATGGATTATGCTTATAAAGGTTGATTTCAGCGATAATAGATGCTGGTAATGGACGTGAAGTCACTTTGTTTTGTAAGTAATGACTGATTAATTCTTCATCAGATGGATGGAGCTGATGATTGAAAGTTGAATCCATTTTTTATTTTTTTCTTGGGAGAAAAATTAAGAGGATTGAGAAAAAAGCTACGTTAATACCAATTGTACAAGTAAATATGAAACAGCTGTGTCCCACTCATTATATTGTGAATTTTCATGCAGATATAGACATTATTTGATATAAATTATTTAATTAAAATAATTGTTCTCGACTGGAATGCATGCCTTTTGAAACAGGATGAAGTTTTATATCAGATATATTACATGAGTGAGTAATATGCTGACTTTCATTATTCTTTATTATGCATTGTACATGGATGGATGCATTTATTTATAAGAAGTCAAAATTTGCATGTTTGATTACACTTAGTTGACGTTTAGTTCGCAGAACGGAATCGGAATGAGAATGAAATGAAATGTAAAGAAAATAATGTTATTTGGTTTGACTACTGGAATTAAGCTTCTAATCAGGATTACAGTATTTGATTTGCTACTAGAATAAAATGAAAAAAAATGATAAATTATCTTAATATCGTTACATTCATTAAAGTTCAAATAATGTTATTTAATTATTATTTTTTCGTCAGATAAAATACATTATTGAAATCATTATTTTTCTAAATAATTATTACTTAATTAAAAAGAAAATATATTATTAAAATTATAATTTTTCTAAATAGGGTTTAGGATTTAGGGTTTTGAGATTTGAGATTTAGGATTTAGGGATTTAGGATTTGGGGTTTAGGGTTTAGGATTTAGGGCTATATTTGTGGGTTAAATTTTAGGATTAAAATTATTATTTTTCTAAAAAAGGTTTAGGGTTTTAGAATTTGGGTTTTTGGATTTAGGGTTTAGAGTTTTAGGATTTGGAATTTGGGGTTTAGGGTTTAAGGTTTAGGAATTTGAGGTTTTGGGTTTTGGGTTTTGAGATTTAGGGTTTAGGGTTCAATGTTTTGAGATTTGGGGTTTAGGGTTTAGGATTTAAGGTTTTGGGATTTAAGTTTAAGGTTATATTTGAGGTGAGGGTAAAATTGAAAAAAACAAATTGAGATGTGAATGGAATCATGATTCTTAAAAGGAAGAAGGAATTGTGATTTCTTCTTTTTTAGTAATCGATTCTATTCCGTCTCTTTCATTCAACCCAACCAAACACATAAATGAAATGAATCAATTCTGATTTATTTTCATTCCCTCCAACCAAACATCACGTTATAGTCTTATATTAATTACATATTTCTTTACGTGTTAAAACTTTTAAAATGAAAAAGTTATTTAAAAAAAATATATATTATGTCATGTGTATTCAAAATTTGCATGTTTGATTACACTTATAGTCTTATATTAATTATATATTACTTTACATGTTAAAAATTTTTAAATGAAAAGTAATTTTAAAAAATATATATTATATCACGTGATACACGGTAACTTATAGTAATTTAAATGTGTGTATATTTAGCATTATTCTCTTTATTGAATACAAAAAATATATTTGGGAAAATATTTATAACATTTTTTAAAATTTATAATTATAAAAATAATATTTTTATAATTAGTTCATATATTTTTATTACAAAAAAGTTATGTCCAAACATTACACTTTGAATGTTGGTTATTTGGACGAATAGATGTATATAAGAGGTTTATAACTTTTCCATATAAATTCTCTTTAATGAAATGATCAATTTTTACATGTTTGGTTCGATCATGATGAATTGAGTTTCTTGTAATTCTTATTAAAACTTGATTGTCACAATGTATGTTGATAGGTTCAGTAGTCATGAAGTTTAGTTCATTAAGTAGTCTTTTTAACCACATCCTTTCACAAATCTCATGGACCATAACTTTGAATTCAGTTTATGTACTACTTTGAGCGACTATTGACTATTTATTACTTTACTAAGTTACGAGATTCTCTCACGCGAATGTACAATACCCAGTAGTAGATATGTAATCTATTTTAGAGCCTTCTCAGTCAGTATCTATAAAGACTTCAATTTATCTAGTGGGATTCTTACTAAAGTATAATCTTTTTCCTAGTGTCATCTTGAGATACCTGAGTATACGATAGATCTTCTCCATGTGTTCTTCAATAGGACTGTTCATAAATTGATTTACAATACTCAATGAAAAACCAAAATATGGTTTGGTGTGGGATAGGTAAATGAGTTTTTTCCATTAATCTTTGATAAAGGTCTTTGTCCACTAGTGCACTATTTTCTTTGATTCCAAGTTTCACTGTAGAGTCTATCGAAGTTTCTGCTGGTTTACACCCTATCATTTCAGTTTTCTTGAAAAGATCAAATACATATTTTCTTTAAGATATAGAGATGCCTTTCTTTGTTCTGGCTACTTCTATTCTTAGGAAATATTTGAGATTTTCTAGATCTTTGATCTCAAATTCCTTAGCTAGGAACTCTTTGAGTTTAGTCATCTTAACTGTAGAATTACTCGTTAGAACAATATCATCTATATACATAATTAGGATAACTATTCTATCATTGGAAAAATGCTTAACGAAAAGGATGTGATCTGCCTAGCATTGATTGCACTCATATCTATTCAGAACTTTAGAAAACCTATCGAACTAGGCATGTGAAGACTGCTTCAATCTATATAAGGATTTCTTAAGTTTATAAACTTTATTGGTTGTAGCAGGAGATTAAATTCTAGGAGAAATATCCATGTAGACTTTTTCGAGATCACCGTTGAGGAATGCATTCTTGACATCTAATTGATAGATGGGCCAATCCAAGTTAGATGCCAATGAGAAAAGAACACAAACAATGTTGAACTTTGTTACAAGTGAAAATGTTTCCTGATAGTTAATCCCATATGCTTCAGTAAATCCCTTAACCACAAGGTAAGCCTTGAATCTTTCTACACTTCTATCTACTTTGTGTTTGACTGTAAAGATCCACTTACATCCAACAACTTGTTTTTCTGATGGTAGTTATGTGATCTCTCAAGTCTTGTTTTTCTCTAAGACAATGAGTTCTTCAAGAATAGTTGTCTTCCATTCAGGTACCTAAATATGACTCAAGAAGAGTGTTGATAGGTGTTTTGAAAGTTAAGACATGAAAGGGCATCATATTGATAAGATGGGTAGCCGTAAGGACAACTTCCCCCAAAAATGTTTAGGGATATGAGTTGTGAACATGAGAGATCTAGCTACCTCGAGAAGATACCTATTTTTTCTTTCATCAATCATGTTTTGTTAAGGTGTGTCAACATAAGAGGTTAGATGGACAATTTCATGACTTAATAGATAATCATTAAGAATCGAAGCGAAGTATTCCCTAGCATAGTTAGTTTTCAACACTTGGATCTTTGTTTGAAATTGGGTTTGAATCACGATATAGAAATTTTTTAAAAATTGACTTGCTTCAGATTTTTCTTTCATAAGAAATAACCAAGTGATTTGAGTATGATCATCTACAAATGAAATGAACCAACGTGACCCTGTTATGTTTTTTATTCGAGAATGTCCCTAAATATCAGTGTGAATCAGTGGGAAATGATGTGATTTTTTATATGGAAGATTGGGATATGAATTTCTAACATGTTTTAAAAATTGACATACTTCACATTGAAAATCCTTTGAATTTTTATTTCGGAATAATGAAGGCAAAAGTTTTTCCAAATACAAGAAATTAGGATGATGTAGACGATAGTGATTCAACATGATTTTACCATCATTATTGGACTTAAGATTTAATAAAGCTTTATTCTGATATTGAACCTCTAACATATCTTGGATGCCTTATTTTTCTGGAAGGTCTATACCTTTAAGGAGATAGAGTCTCAGCACTCTTTAGCACTATCGATCATCTTTCTTGAATCCAAGTCTTGAAATTCACATAGATTATGAACAAATTTAGCCACATAATTTTTATTATGGGTGAATTTAATAATTGATATGAGATTACAATCAAGGGTTGGAACAAAAAGGATAGAATTGAGAATAAGGGAATTTGAAATTTTTGCTAGACTAGTCCCTGTTACTTTGAATACATATCCATCTGCAATTTTGATAGTGTGTTCCTTTTAGCAAGTTTTAAGATTTATGAGAAGAGAGACATCACCCGTCATGTGGTCTGAAGCACCTGAATCAACAATATATGGTCTCTTAACTTGCTTCACACTAAGAGCATTGATGGTGTTACCTAATTGAGCCAAAGTTACAGATGGTATTGGCAAGGATTGTCCAAATATTTTCTAAGGAAGATCAATATGTTCCTTACTAAACAGGACAGATTGAGGTGAAATAATTCCATGGGTTATGGAGGCAGTATTTCCATGACTTTCTTTATTGGTGTGTCGTGCGGAGGATGGCTTCCAATAAACTGGCTTGCCATAAATTTTCCAACATGTTTCCTTAGTATGACCAGGTCTACGACAATGGTCAAACCAATGTATTCTTCTTTGGGGATGATTGTCTACATTTTGAGATTGCTGGTGTCCTCGAACAGCAATTGCAGACCCTTCTCCAGTCACTAAAATGACAGATTGAGGACCCATCATCACTTTTTCCCGACTCTCCTCTTGGCGAATTTCAGATAAGGCTTCACAAATACTTGGTAAGAGTTTGTTCCTAGAATTCTGTCCCACACATCATCATAATCTTTGTTGAGCCTTATCAAAAATTTGAAAATCCACTTCTTTTCAACAATCTATTTATGCAAGATTTCGTTTGTTGGACACTTCCATTCATAAACCTCAAAGAGGTTTAGCTACTGACAATATCAAGTGAGAGAGTTAAAGTTTTGGATAACTGAAGACTCACCTTGATAAAGATCATGAATGATGCTTTGGATCTTAAACAATTTGGACATATTATCATATCTGGAAGGATAAATTTAACAATGATATTAATAAAAAATATTAAACATGTTGTATATATGATTTTATTTTATATTGATAACAATATTGCATGCATGGATAAAAAATGGATGTGAAAAACATATTGATTTTATTTTAAATTCTATTTATCAAATAGTTCAAAATATCAAATTTTGTATAAAATTGTTAAAATATTGTCATATATAAATGGTTTACTAATAAATATTGTTTTATCAATTTTGTCAATTTTTTATTACATAAATTTTCCATCTATATAAATATTTTGTGGGAAAAATAAATTTCATATATTTTTAGTATTAAAAAAATTATCACATCATTTCATATTGAGTGTCATTTAATTGGATATATTTCAAATTGAATTGTAATTATTTATACTCGTTCAATATTAAATGTTGTTCAATTGAATTCGATTTAATGTTATTTGAGTGTGATTTTTATTTTTATAAATATTATTTTTTTGTAATTTTTCAAATATTTTTTCTTTCCATATTTTCATAAATATTATTTTATATTTATCGAGTACTTCTATATAGCACATTAGTGCATCAAAACCAAGTAGATTTTGTTAAAATATAAATAATTATTTAGTTTGTGGTAACTAAATGATATTAAATGATCTAGCTCCACTTTATATCTATATTTAGTGTTGTAAAATTTAATATATCTTAATCTTGAGATGAATTTTAAATAATGTTTCATAATTTTATTAGTAACTATAATCGAATTTATATAATTGTATCTAATAAAAAATTGATAAATTAATCGTGATTATGATATATAATAATGCTCTTGGATCATGTTTAATTCACAGTAATAGAAATCATAATATAAATGATTCAAGATGCATTGGTGTAACTATTAACATGTAGTGGAATGTTAATAATGTTAATTCTTTTCTTACCCTCTAAGATAAACTTAATGTTATATTTTGTTGTATATTTGCTTATGGTTTTTTTCCTCATTCAAAATAAAATAAATTTATTTTTTAATTTTACTTCTTTTATAATTTTATAAATTTTATTTTAATTTTACTGCTCAAATAGACATTGTAAGAATAATATTGCTTTCATTCAATTCACTTCATATTACCATTCACATTTTTATTATACAAATTAAATATGACTTTAGTATTGGTGTAAAATAATCACATGTTAAAAGATACTTATTTATCATACATGTGAATCCTTAGTCATCAAATAATCATATTTTTTAAATATTTCTTAAAAGATAAATATTTGTGATGATTGTTAATTCAAAGTAAAAAATTAATTAAGAGAATATGTTTATTCAAACCATAAAATAGGTGAGAATGTTCTCAAAATAATATGTTACTCTCTAATCTTTACTTAGTGACATATAAGTTATTAAAATAAATATAATCGTTTTATATTAGTTTTAGATATATTTGAGTATTAATTGTAAGTTATATTATTTAAAATATTAATATTAATATTTATTTTTTTAACTATTTAACATATATTTTTAAGTAAAATAAAAAATATAAACAATTAGAATAATTTTAATATTGTAATAATCATTACTATTCCATGTATTATTATAGTTATTTTCGATATAACCATAATTTTAATGAAGACTCTATTATGCACATATATGGTGACATATAAGCTACAACATAAAACAAATGGCTCCAACCATTTCGTGCTCATTAGATGCTAAATCTCTATTCTTCCTAACACTGAACACCCTATCTTGCACAGTCTCACACACCACCGACGTATATGTCTCCTTTAATTGAAAATTGTATGTGCGAGAGAGATTTTCAAATGAGTTAGGTCAATTATTTATTAGATAACATAAAGGAAAATTTATTATTAGATATCGTAATTTTTTTAATGAAATATAATATTATAACAGAAATATGCTTTATTATGACTTCTCTCTAAAGCAGTCGAATTTTGTGTCCACGTCCAATTATACAGAAAATAATAAGACAATTCTTTTGATCTACAAATGCAACGACAAAACTACCTAGATTCGCTCAGTCGTTATTACCTTAATGATGAAGGTTTAATGGATACACACATTCATATTTATATTAGTTATATTATATTATATGTTAATTTTTTTATATATAAATAAATACTTTTTTTAATTTTTAAAATAATTTTATTATGTGATACGACATAATTATACAAATATGTGTCTTCCACAGTAAACGACAATTTATTCAAGGCGATTTAAACAAGATTCATATTTTAGCTTCTTACACATCGCCACCCAAAACGTAAACATGACCCGACACTATTGGGATTATTTTTCAGTTATAGGTTTTATTTAGGTTTTCCAAATTTATTTTATTGAAATATATATAAAAAATAACAAAAATAATAATCTTAAACTTATAATGATATAGTTTATAAATTTTTATTTATTTAAAAAAACATTCAATCTATATTTATATTAAATGAATTAAATATTATTTAAATTTAACTCCAATTAAAATTTTATAAGCACCTAATTTTTTTCATTGATAATACGTGGCCAATCTTTTTTACTTTCATTAATCAACTAAATAGAAAAATATATGATAAATTATAAAATAAAAATAATACATTGGACGAGATTTGATTATATAACGTTTAATATTGAATAAATTTAAATGAATAATTCTATTTAAATAATAATTAATTGAATATGTTTAAAATAAGATGACATGTTATACTTTTTTTAATGATATAAATATATAAGATGTATATAAAAGATGTTATTTTTATTATTATAAATTTTAAAATTAATTTTTTTATTTTCTCAAAATATTAAATACACAAATATATATATAGAGGCTAACATTCCTAATATAAATAGCTTAAACAAATATTTTATCTTTTAAATAAATACAATATAATAGTATATGTATTTTTAGTTGTAATTAAATATATTTTTTAATTTTAATTTTAAAAATCACTAATTAATCTAAATTTTTATATATATTAACGTATACATCTTTAAATAATTTATTTAAATATTATTATGATTTGTAAATGTTATTTATTTAAATTATTTATTATATTATATTATATATATAATGTGTCCCATCAGATACATAATATTAATTACAGGACAACACACATAACTCAAACCTATCGGAATCTGTTACAGCTCCTCTTCTTGAAAACATCCCCATTACTTATTTACGTATTGGCTTAAGTTTAAAGGATGTTTATTATCTCTAATTATTATCATGTCTATAATTTATGAAAAAAAGTAATTATAGTTATATAAATATACAATCATGATGCTACTTGATAAATGATACATGCAATACAATATACAAAATGTGAAGATGAATTAATTTTCTAAATTTAAATCAAATTATTAGTAAAAAAATATATCATATTGATTATAAAAAATTAATATAGTATTTAAATAATATGTGACTTATTTTTTAAGATTTTATGATTCATATTGTTCATACATTATATAAAATTTACATTACAATAAAATTTTAATTTATTTATATGATAAAAAACTAATATTATATTAAAAAAATATGCTCCTTAAAAAAACACCTAATACAATTATAATACAGTAAAAATAAATTAAAAATAAAAATATCAATTGATTTGTTGATGGGTGTTTTCGTAATTTTACTTCTATCTTCTACCTTGAATTTCTTATTTTTTTTCTTTCTTTTTCGTAGGGCTTTTGATTTCTTTAGCTTTTTTATTCCATTTTTTGCTCTTTTTTTATGGTATTATTTTCTTGATCTTTGAGCTTCTAAAAATGAAGATTTACTAAAAATAATTTTATATTAAATTATATAAGAAAAACATCAAAAGACTCATTTTTAATCCCAATAACATGAAATTGAGGTTATATTAATACATTTTTGGTAACTATCGTCAATAAACTCACTAGAGTTTCGACAATTGATTTCATCAATGATCTAGCAACCATCGTTGATGACTTCATTAGTATTCCGACAATTATTATCGTTAACCTATTAGAGCTCCAATGATCCCTTCAATGAATGTAACGTATTACATAAAAAAATAGATGTAACATATTACATCTGATGATGTTACAAAAAATATAGTTGATATAACATGTTTCATAAAAAGATAAATATTAATGTAATATGTTATATTTGATGGGTTGTTAAACTGCAATAAATTTAACACATTACATACATCATATATATGAATGTAACATATCACATTTGATGGATCGCATTAACTCTACTGGATCACCGGAGATGGTCAGTAGAAGTTGGATAGGTCACCAACAATGGTTGATAAATTTTTGTTAGTTTTTAAAAATCTATCAAAAAGTAAAGAATATTTTATATTATATCAATATTATCAAAAATAAAAAAAATATATCATGGTCTTTGTGACCTAAATCCTAATGGTACATTTAAGAATCTATCTAACTTTAATTGATGGCCCGATATGATAAAAACAATGTGCTAATATTTATAATTACTTATTTTTAAAATCTTTTTTGTGAAATTATTTTTCCTTTTTATTTCATCAAACTTCATACAAATATTTTTTTATTAAATATATAAAAAAAGAGAGTTGAATCTTACTTGTTGACCACTAAGTGAACTACAAACTCCTTTAAAGTTGGTCATTGTTAACGTAGATGATTGATTATTTAACAAATGATTTATTTTTATGCATCATTTATGAAATATTATTGTTTGTGTAAGTAGAAAATAATAAACGGATAAACAATTTAAGAATAAACTTATTTTATTAAAATTAGAAATATATATAAATATATGTATAAATTATAAATAAATAATAACTGAGACATGTATATCACACAATGTCTTTAAGATAATTTTTTGCTCATTATGGGTGTTTGAGAATGATGTAAACTTATCTTTCAAGATACAACGATTAAACAATAATAAACTTATACCATATATTATTATTTCACAAACTTTTAGTTATGTGAGAAGGTACAGAAGAATATAAATATTATCTAATTTTTTAAAAAATCCTAATAACTTACTTTTATTGTTGGAACGAAATCCAACATGCAATTATGATTTTTGTGTTTTATTTTACTATGTTATAACACTATGATATTTTTTGTTGCTAAACGTATCCACTATGTATATATATAGTGGAAGTCAACTCTGTATTCCTAACAATGGCTAGAGGTGTCAAGTTTAAAGATGGTTAGTTATGTGAGAAGGTGTGGGAGAGTATAATAAAAGGGAATAGGCAAAACCAGATGGCAAATGATCAATTGCTTAGTTAGGTAAGTTGTTGCTACTGCCAACAGGGTTGGTCATGATCTCTTTTTGTTAATGAAATTTGGTCACATTTGGGATAATTCCAATTAACAAAGTGGTTGGGTTTAAAATGGAATGAACTAATTTTTGAGTCTTACATTATTTGCCCCCCTTTCTTTCTTCAATTATAGAATAACACGTATACTTATTTTTCTTCTTTAAAAAAAAATTAAACCTTAAATAGAACTTCCATTAATAATTTTAATAACTAGCATTAAAAATATATATGTTAGTCAGTAATCAAGGGATGGAGAAGGAATAAATAATTTGGTACAGAATATCTAAACTCCTAATTTTTCTTATTTGTTTTTTTAAATATATATATAATTTATAGTATTGTGATAATAATTCACTAACAAGCAACTCATTATAACATTTCAATACAAATAATTTAGATAAATATTTTTACCAAATGATCTTGATTTTTGAATAAATTAATCTAACATTATATATATTTCTAGTTATGATTAAATATTTTTATTGATTTTAAGAACGATTAATTAATTTAAATTTTTATATTTATTAACATAAATACATTTAAATCATACAAAATATCATTTTATACAAAAAAAATATAATAACTTCACAATAAATTTGAGAAAACAAAAAAAACATTATCATATTGTCCAATAAACTAGATATATAATAATTATTAATGTTAGGTTGAGAAGTACGAAAGATATATCAAAATAACTATATGTAGTATCTAATTATTTTAATTTTATGGAGACAATTAAGAAAATGTGATTAAATAATAATAATTAGATAATTTCATATTTTTGAAATTCTAATTTTTTTTATTAAGTGATTATGTTTGTTATTTATTATTCTAAAAATAATTAATTTTAATTAAGAGTATTAAAGTTTATAAGATTTTTTTAACAAGATAACTATATACAATATGTAACTATTTTAACTTTGAGAAAGTGTCTATAAGTTTCTCAAATTAAGTCTTACCATGTGTTTAATCCATCATATTCTAAAAAGTTATTTTAAGTCCTCACTTTAAATAATGGATCAATTAAAAAATAATAATATTATTTTAATAAAATTTTATTTTTCATTTTAAGTAATTAAGAATGATTAAAACTATGCACTTAACAATGATAAAGTAAAATGTAGAAGCAAATTTACCTTATATCACTATTTAACTCTCTTATAGGCCTATTTGCAACTCATTTCAAAATTCAAACAAGTATGATATTGTGCCGATATATGGCTTTTTAATACCCTTGCTCCTTTAATCACTAAGACAATATCAGAGTTACACAGAACTATTCCCAATACTAGTGCTAAAACACATTTTATTCCTAACACCTGTTACTACCAACAGTACTAACCCTTCAATACCTACTATAACAAGGAGCTGAATGTGTAGGTACATTTGATTCAAAAGAACCAAATACAATAGAATGAGAATTATACCAGTGTTAAAACATATTTTATTCCTAACACCAGCTCTGTAACACCTGTTACTACCAACAATACTAGCCCTTCAATACCTATTATAACAAGTGATAAATCATCTTTATCTTGCACTAAGCTAGATGACTTGTCTATAAAAACTACATCACACTTTGAACAACAATATTGTCTTAATTCCCATGTGTTGGTTCTTTTGAATTAGATATACCTACACATTTAGCTCTTTATTTAACTTCATCTTCAACCACACTTTCAATACCTTTGCCATCATGTCCTATCTACCTTCTGATCAAACCAACACTTTTTCATATGTTCTTATACATGTCTTTGACCCCTTTGTTATTAAATTATTAGTTGACTTACCATTTCCATCTGAACCTAATTTAGGCATACATTGACCACCCATAATTTCAAATACCCATCAAATGCTTACACGAGTTAAACAAAGAAATTATAAACCCAAAGTTTTGCTAGCTTCTTTTATTCTTCCTGAACTAGCATCTATGAGAAAAGTTTTGAAAATTACTGAGTGTAAAGTAGCAATATAAAGTGAGTATGATTCATTCATCTCTAATGGCACATGAGATTTAATACTCCATCTAAAGGAAGAAAGATTATTGGAAATAAATGGGTTTTCAAAACAAAATTGAAGGTTGATAAGTATCTTTGAATAAGTATAAATCTAAAGTTATGGCTAAAGGTTTTCAACAAACTTAAGAAATAGACTACACAAAGACTTTTAATCGTGTACTTAAACCTACCATCATTCTCATTGTGCTCTCTTTGGCTTTGTTTCATCATTGATCCATAAAATAACTAGATTTGAATACATCATTTCTTAATGATGTCATTGAAGAAGAAGTTTATATGGTACAAGCTGAAGGATTTGAAAATCCTCAATATCCACATCATGTTTTCAAACTCAAAAATGATAATTATGGTTTTAAGCAAGCTCGTGGAGCTTGGTATCTAAAGCTCAACACCTATTTTATTGATTTGGGGTTTTCATTGTTCAAATGTTGATACATCCATGATGATCTATTATATGAATGGTGATTGTTATTGATCTATGTGGATGATATGTTTATCACAGATAACAATATCGAGTTGATTAAATCCTTTGTTGAAAGGTTGAACTCTATATTTTTCTTAAAAGATCTTGGTAAGCTTAATTATTTCATGGGTGGAAATTTCTAAAACCAATGATGGACTTTATCTTAGCCAAAGCAAGTATATTAAAGATCTATTAAACAAAGTTCAACTTCATGAGTCTAAATCAATATCCACTCTTATGATGTCCAGTCATATTTTCAACCAATAAGATGTCATACCTCTTGAGAATGCAACTCTATATCACATTGTTATTGGTGCACTCCAATATTGCATACTTATAAGATCAATTTTCTCTAAATAAGTTGTGTCAATTCTTGCATTCTCCTACTAACATTCATTAGGTAGCTACAAAGAGGATTTTGAGGTATCTTAAAGGAACTATTCACTATGATCTGACGTTGTATCATTCCAAGCATCTTACTCTCACGGGTTACACTAATTCAGACTAGGCCTCATTTCATGATGACATGAGGTCCATGGGAGGGTATTGTATATACCTTGGTCACTCTTTGATTTCATGGAATTTCATTAAACAAAAAGTGGTATCAAGATCTTCCACAGAAGCTAAGTTTAAAGCTTTGACTTTAACTACTTTATGAGGTTGTTTGGATTCAGAAAGTTATCTCAAAAATATGTGTTGATATTTTGAAGCTCCAATGGTCTTTTGTGATAACATAAGCGTTAACTAACTTGCTAAACATCATATTTATCATGCTAAGACAAATCATATAAAGATAGATTTTCATTTCCTAAGAGCAAAAGTATTTGTTTGCTTGATGCACATTGAGTATACCCCAACACGGGAACACATAATAGACATAATGACAACAACCATAGGAGTTTTTAAATTTTATGAGTTGAGGACTAAGCTCTTGGTTATACAAGAACCTTGAGCTTATGGAAAGGTGTTGTGAATGTTATTAATATCGAGTAGTGGTTGTAACTACACGCACATGTTGTGAGTCTTCACTCACCACACACTCGTACTACCTAACCAAACTATAAATACCCCTGTTAAGTATGCTACGTGTAAAGAAGTGGACAACCTTAATGACCTGGATCACCTTGCATATATAGAGTATATCGTATCTAGCAGCTCGTGTGTTTTAACCTGACACTAATAAACACTAGATCGTTTTTGCTCCTTTGAAGTATCATGGACTTAACGACCATGTCATGAGTAGACACTAGGGTCAAATGACTTATTGGTGTCTCACATTTTTACTCCATGTTCATGCAAGAGGTGTACAATCCTAGCGACCTGGTCACTAGGATAACAACCTGGTCTTAGTAACCTTATTCAAATTGTAAAATATCATGTTTAAATTAGCTCTAAAACTTTGAATAAAACACCTCCTTATGTAGCATTAACATCTACGTATTGTGTACTTATATTTATCACACTAATGAGATGAATAAAAGATCTAAATATTAACCTATTATTAACATCTCACTAGAATCACTAACACATTATCACCTTTCAAAACAACTAATATGTATACAAATTGTATTTTATGAATAAAATGATTATATTCACTTCTCTTCTCTCTACTTCTCTTCTATTTCTATTATTTTTAATTTAACTATTAAAAAAATTATAACACATTATTTAATTACTTTATATTAAATATCACTTAGATTGAATTACGAGTGTTTAAATTTATATAATATTAAATTTCGTTCAGTTACATCTTATTAGTATTATTATGTGTTATTTTTATTATTATAAATTTTATATGTATTTTTTTTTAATTTTTCAAATTTTATAAGTGTGTTTATCGTTCAGTTACATCTTATTAGTAAGTTGACGCAGTTGCACCATCCAAACTTAATTTTCCTCTAAAGGTAGACACAAAAATACAAACTTCAACAAGTCAACAGGGATTTTTTTTCCGACCAAAAACAACAAATAAACACACTTAAAGTTTATTCCGAATTGTAAGAAAAAAAAAAACATTGATTCTTAATTGTTCTGCGTTCAGACAATGTATAAAGCTTAAATGCCGGTGATGATAAGGGAATAACCAAATATTATATTTGTATTTTTATAAAATTAATTTTTTAATAAGATTATAAAAATATCAGCTTGTCCAGTCAAAAATTGACAAGTAATTATTGCCCATAATTGAATAGTTTCATGAGATGCCTTAAGTTATCTTTATATGTAAATTTGAATCTTATACTATAAAATAATTAACGAGTATATATTTAAATGTAGATTATATAGAAAAAAAATACACATTTAAGATTAAAACATGTGTACTAAGGTAACCGTAAAAAAATGCTTTGTCGAGGTACACAAAATGTTTCATCTAAGTTTAAAAAGCATTTTTAAAAAAATTGGTAAATTTGTAATAAAAATTTAAAATTAAACAAAAATATTTAAAAGAAGAATAATTTTAAATTTTAAATCTTATATATAGTGAATATATGGATATATTAATCAACGATTCATTACTTTTTTTAGGGTAAACATATTATTTGTATAGTTTAAACACAATTATAACATATTTTTAATAATATCCTCAATTGAAGTATAAATGGTGACTTGAATTATTTATTATAAAGATATGTTTACTAATTTGTAATAAAAATTAATTATAAGAATAAATATGATTTAAAATATATAAAAAAAATAAGTGTAAATTTTTTTATATTTTTATTAATAACTATATAAATAGATAATAAAAATAATATGTATATATAAAACAAAAAAAATTAAATAAGGAATATTTATGGAATTAAAATTTGGAAAAATTAATAAAAATAAATA
Organism: Hippophae tibetana; assembly: GCA_037013495.1. Classification (NCBI taxonomy): domain Eukaryota; kingdom Viridiplantae; phylum Streptophyta; class Magnoliopsida; order Rosales; family Elaeagnaceae; genus Hippophae; species Hippophae tibetana. The sequence goes on from CM072803.1 coordinate 21,996,942, forward strand.
GGAAATGGGAAAACAATCAACACAAGGGTACATATTTTCTTTACACCATGTGTTTAGAAGATAAGCATGTGAATAATAATAATTCACTTTCTAATCATTTCATTTCTTAGTAAATACATCATAGATTATAACTTTTGGTGACGTTTTGCATAACTGATTGTTTACGCCACTTCAATTCAAACGGTACGTTAGAATATTTTTTATTTATAAAAAATTATAGATATATCGTTAAAATTTATATATAAAAAATAATAAAATTATCATTTATTTAAATAAAATTTATTAATATATGTTAAAAAATTATAAGTACTCAATAGTGAATTTATAAAATTTTACAAGACTTAAAGACTTTTATAAAATTCTATAAGAATTAAAATAATTATTTAATATGTGAATGGTTGAAATTATGACACACAATTTATAAAATTATTAGAAAGGTAAAAAGATTTCATAATAAATGCAGATTATAATAAAAGTAACAAAATCAATAAAACGTCAATGTCCGTACTAGATGCTTATGACTTTTGTTGGGAAAATGAGGAGCATATGTTCCATAAATTCAACGATCTTACTAATATATTCTTTTTAATTTTTAATTTTATTTTAGAATATTATAGCTAAATCGTCTTCTTAGGCAAGGATTATATTTGAGTTATATGATCAAATTACTTTCTCTTAATTGAAAATTAGGTTTGTTACCTTTATTTATTATCTTATATATATATATATATTATTTAAGTCTTATAAAATAAATAAATTTATTTTATTTTATTTTATTTATAATTAATGTCATTTAATTTTTTTAATTTTATAAAAATATTACTTAATAAAATAAATTATTATACAAACAAACTTATATCTTAACGACATATAAACTTGTAAAATGTTTAAAATTTGAGTACTAATTATAGATGTATAAATAATATAATTATTAAAAATATAAATTATTATTTAATATATTAAAAAATATATATTATTATCTTATAATAAGAAGATTTGATAGGGTTAAACTTGCAACGAAGATGTTTATAATAAATGGAGTAATTCGTGTTGTTTTTTATTTGATGTCGATAAAATGAAAAATAACAATTTTTTTTATTAAAATTAATTAAAATATTAAATATTAAAAGTGAAGTGTTAGGAGATTAATAATTTTAATCAATAAATTTAAAAAAATTATTTAAATCAATTAATAATTTAAATTAATGATGTATATGATGTTTACAATTTTTTAAATTTAATATTAGTTAGTAACCTTTAAAATCAAGTAATACAAATAAACTTATTTCTATTAAATGTGAGTAATTCAAAGTTATATATAATTGGTTAGATTTATTTACTAAAATCATTAGTCTCTACATTTCAATAGTTAATAATATTATTTATTTTTATTTGATATTTTTTAAAAAATTAAAAAAGTATATGATATAAACAAGGATTAAATGATAGTAATTGTCTAATCTAAAAAATCTACAATTTCACTCTCTTTTATAAAATATGAAAATAATAATCTAATTTTTTTTTAATTCAATTTGATAAATTTGATACTTTCTATTTTAAATTTAATATCATATTTTCTAATTTCATTTAAATATCTTTAAAAGTAAGAATTAAATTGAAAAGTTGATTACTATAAAGTTAATTTTAAGTAACTAAATAAATATTATCATATAATATAAAATATGAAATAATAAATGCTACATTCATATGAATTTGTATAGTAAATATTAATTAAATTTTATTACATATTAATATTATCTAAAAATTTAAATTATTTTTTAATTTTTAAAATAATTACAATACATGATATAAAGATTATGAGTATAATTTTGTACAAAATTATATAATATTAACAATTTTAAATATCAAATTTGTTTAGAAAAAACAATAATATCAAATTCTTTATAGTAAAGAAATTAATTTTTTTCCAAATTCATGTAATAATATTTTTAATTAAAATTAATCAATCTATTAAACTTCTATTATACACAATGTAAGACTTAGTCTATTCTGAAATCAACATATAATAATTGCTTATACTAGCAATGAACATGGATCCAATAAGTTAACAGAGCTCACCTACCCTACTCTCACCTACATTTCACCTTCTCTCATATTGATTCCATCAAAATAATAGCATATTTAGTTTCGCGCCTTAATTATAACAGGAGGGTGACAATTTATAATTGAGATAAAGATCCGAACGGTTTGATTATTATATAAAATTGATTAATTTAATCATATAATTTATGAATTAATTAATTTATTAAAATAAAATATTTTAATGTAAAAATGTATTTTAATTTTAAAATTTAAAGTGAATAATTTTAAATAATTATGTTACTAAATATATTTATTTTTATAATATTTGATCCAAGAATACCCGAATTAAATTGATAAGTTTTATTTGAAAATTAGATTATTGTTAGCATAAATTTTACATTTTTTATATAATATTTTATTTAAATTTATATATTTAAATATTATTTGATAAAAAAATAAATGATAATTTGGAATTTAAAATAAATCACAATACATGAATATGTTTATTGTGTACGTTAAAAAGCGTAAATTTAAACTAATTATTACTCATTCTGTATGTTCACGTGGATATTTAAGTGTGTAATATTTATTTTTAAATTTCATACATAATTAAAATAACACAATTTCTATCGATGCACTCTCAGGAATTAATTAAATACTTACCTCATGTCTTTCTACCAAGCTAGCTGGATTAGGTGAGATATAAAAAGAATTATTTTATTTTATTTAATATACTTATAATATAATATTATCTTATTTTATTTTATTTAAATTATAATTTTAAAAAAATTAAATTTAAATATATACTATTTTTTTAAACTTATATCATAAATAATTGTATATTATATTTTTAATTATTATTTATTTTATTTAAATCATTAAAATATTTAAATACATCAAATATTATAAATTATTAACATCTTATCCTAAAAAAATTAAAATTAAAATTTAATAGATTGGATAGTGCTTCACTCACTACTCTGTATAAAGAACATACGTGTCACGAAAAAGGCCAACCGACCATAGTCACTAAATTCATTGCAGAAAATATCAACAGAAGAGACACCATTGCAATAACACTAAGAATTAATAAATAGAGAGAGAAACAGAGAAGATAGGAGAGGTGGCGTACTTTATCCTGCGTACGTTAGCATAAGCTCATTCCATTACACTTCTTTATGATTCCCAATCCTCCAAGATTTGTTTTAACAAAGCGGTCAAGCAATACTTTCACAATTTCTGTACAAACAAAAACACATAATCAAAGTATCAGACATTATAAAAGCTAAAGTTGAATACTTTTAATCATGTGCTTGAAGAAAACTAACTTTTATGAACAAAAATGCTATCAAAATCATAACTTTGATTAGTTTTCTTAAGAAAGTGGATTCATATATTCCAAAAGGGTACTAAGATTTTCTTGATAATTTTGTTTAAGTTTTGTTTCGAAGAAGATAGACGAAGCTATGAGAGGAAATGGGTATCAGATAGTTGTTATTATGCTGCTCGGAGTATTGACAACGGCGTCGTATTGTGCCAATGTGACGTATGATCACAGAGCATTGGTTATCGATGGCAAGCGAAGGGTGTTGATTTCTGGCTCCATTCACTATCCTCGTAGTACTCCAGAGGTATGTCACTCTGTTTTATTAAGCTCTCTGTTTTTCTCTTGGCAAAAATAAATAAATAAGGTCCTCTTTGTTTAAAGAATGTGTACATAATTTGAGTGTTACTTTGTTGTTTTCAGATGTGGCCGGACCTTATTAAGAAATCTAAGGACGGAGGTTTGGATGTGATTGAGACCTACGTTTTCTGGAACTTGCACGAACCAGAACGAGGCCAGGTTTGTTACCCATTTGGCTCTTTTACTTGTCCTTATTGTAATTTTCTTGCATTTTCTGATTAACATGTTTTCGATGTTCTGTTTGGTTGCCGAGAAAATGTAGGAAAAGGGGAAAATTACTCAAGTAGAGTATAATTTAATTGAATAACTTTTCTACATGATTTACTTTTCCTTTCTAGTTTTTTGCTATCTATTTGGAGTTAATCTTTCGTAATATAACATGAGATTTACACGGAGTGATACGAGTTCATATTTACGGATAATTTTAAATTTATGTTTTTTTATTATTAAAAAACATTAGTATATTAATTTATTTTAAACGTTTTAAAATAGTTTAAATTAAAAGATATCATTTAAATCAATTTAATATTAAGTATTATTTTGATTTTTATGAATTTTGAGATATGCTTTGTAATTTATATTTTTGTTGTAAACAAGTTTAAGTTTTGCTTTTTAGAATTTAGCATTTTTTTTCTCCTAAAAAAATCACTGCTTAAATCTGAGTTAAATTAACACAAGTTTTATAATAATATTAAAAATAGGATACTAAAAGAAAATAAAACAGATATTAAAATAAAAATATTAAAACAAAAAAATAAAAATATCATAAATTTATCAATTCTATTATCTTCACATGCATGAATTCTAAAATTATAATAAATTGAATAAAATTAAGTTAATCAATTAACTTTACAAAATACATGAATATTTATGATTTTTAGGATGTTTTAAAAGTTGAGGAGAAAACTTTATTTATAGCTTAAAATATAACACATAATTTCCTTCCTAATAAATGTGTGATTTTTTGTATTTTATTATTAAGGAGTTACATTACAGCAAACGTTATAATATTATATAAAGTCAGTTGTATGATATTTTAAGTGTAACGATGAAAATAACACAATTATATGAGTAGTAGAATTTTTATGTATTATTGTAAAAACTACACACAAACTTATAATTTATTGTAAAAATTATATTGAAAAAAATATGGAACATTACAAATAGTGATTAAAAAGAGACTATAATCCGTTGTGAATATTAATAAGTAAAGTAGTGTTGTTTATTGAATTTTGAGCTGACCCAATTGATGAATTTACAGTATGAATTTGAAGGAAGAAAGGACTTGGTTAAATTCGTGAAGCTAGTTGCAGAAGCTGGTCTCTATGTGCATCTACGCATCGGTCCTTATGTTTGTGCCGAATGGAATTATGGGTAAAACTCACCACTTTCTTTCCCATTGAGCTCTTCATAACAATAATAGCTTTTAATTCCTTTAAATTATCAGGAAGATTTTTTTTTTCAACTTGCATTTTACTAATATTTATTCCGATTTTTGTGGGCGTTGGACAATTTCGAGCACAGGGGATTTCCTCTTTGGTTGCATTTCATACCTGGGATTGAGTTACGAACTGATAATGAGCCGTACAAGGTTTTCTGAATGTTGTAACTTAGTTTTGCCTTTCCCTTTCCCTTTTTGAGTATAATTTCAATTTCATTCATCTATATGAAATTCATGTTTCAGGTAGAAATGAAACGATTCACTGCTAAGATTATTGATATGATGAAACAAGAGAAGCTTTATGCATCTCAGGGCGGACCCATCATCTTATCTCAGGTTAATTTTATTTGTCTGCTGAATCTTAAGAGTGTTTTCGTTTAAAGTGTATTCAAAACACATTTTGTTAATATCCGAAAAGGAGAAGCAAACAAACCCTTAGGGCATGATCGGTAATAGGCTAATAAATACTCGTGTTCCTTTGTTTGCTTGAACACATTAAATATAATACTGTTACATTAGACCAGTCTAGTGATGTTATTTTATATGATTTCTCGTATTCTTTTTAATATGATTGTAATATACTTTTACCTTTAAAAAAAACTCTTAATTATTAATAATGATATCTCTATGGTTAGATGGGGAGGGTATTTTGAGAAAACTAAATAGAATTTAATTAATTATTATTTTTATTCTATGATAACTAGACTAAGGAATATAAATTGTTATTTCTAAAACTAGTGTTCTATTCTCAAAACTGTTATTTAACAAATTGATTATTTTAATTCTGCTAACCAAACACACACTTAGTATTTGGTTGTAGCATTGATTTTTCAATGTGATTTAAACATTTAAGATAGAGCCAACGTGATTCATTGGTTATTCTTCATTGTAACAGATCGAGAACGAGTATGGAAATATTGAACAACCATATGGTGCTTCTGGAAAATCATATATAAAATGGGCAGCTAGCATGGCTGTATCTATGGATACAGGTGTGCCCTGGGTCATGTGTCAACAAGCAGATGCTCCTGATTCAATGGTGACCTTTTTTCCCCCCCTCCATTTTGAATGGTGCTATTAACTTGTGTTCTTCAATCTTCTTAATTTCATTTGCAACTACCTACAGATCAACACTTGCAATGGATTTTACTGCGATCAATTCACCCCAAATTCAAAAAATAAACCTAAAATGTGGACCGAGAACTGGAGTGGATGGTACGCTGCCTGAACTATTCAATTATCCATCATAGATTGCCCAAAGTTAGGGCTGACTTATGGTCCATTATCATATAAGAGCACTTTTCCATTTTCATTTTATTTTACACATGCTCCTTACATGTGTGATGGTCTGTAATTACAAAAATACGCTTAAAATTTAAATAAGGACAGTGAAATAGAGCAAAACATTAACAAAAATTATTTTTTGAAACAAAATTGAATACTTCGAGTAATAAATGGATACAAAAAATACTAAAGCAATACTTTTAGTATTAAATCGAGCATTATCCCTTGATTATATATTTTGTTGGCTCATCTCTAACAACTTAAGTTTTTAGGACGATTGATGACCAGCGCATTCTAACAAACTTTTTCGAGTGAAAATTTCATAGTGTTGAGTGCATTCATTACTTGATGGCTCTTCATTATATCCTTCTATTTTGATATTGCTTCATGAAATGGCAGGTTCCTTTCCTTTGGTGGGTCTGTTCCTCACAGACCAGTGGAAGACCTTGCATTTTCGGTTGCTCGCTTTTTCCAGAGAGGTGGAACTTTTCAAAACTATTATATGGTACTGAAATTTTTAGCCCATTGGTATCATTTTCAGTACTTTAGTATACTATTAAGTTTGAAAACCAAAAAACCGAGAAATTTGAGCATGATGTAATTTTTTTCATCATTGCGAAACAGTACCATGGTGGAACTAACTTTGGCCGAACTACTGGTGGACCCTTTATTGCTACAAGTTATGACTACGATGCTCCTATAGATGAGTATGGTATGTAGTTTCTTCTACATATAACTACTCTATAACTAGAGGTCTCAAACGAACTTGTCAGTCCAGCTTGGTTAATTTAAAATTGATTAATTAAACTTATGAATTGAAAAAGCCTAACTTACTTCACTTACTTAAATACATGGGCAATTTACCAACTCATTTAATATATTTTTAAATGAATATAATTTTTTTGGCTTAATATGTTTTTTTTGCCAAGTGGTTGAACATCATATCATACTTTTTTTGAACCTTTTTTTACTCAAACAACAAACTTTTTTCCTAAACAAACAAATTTTTTCAATGATTAATAAACTTGTAGTATTAATTTCTTTGTTTAACTAATTAAAATATAATAATCACATTACTATCTTACTTTTAAAAAATTAATATTATAAAACTATCAAAACGAGTTCCTATAAACAATAAGTAAATTTATTTAATATTATAAACTTGCAAAAAATATTAAATAAGTTATTCTATTTTAAAAAAAATTAATAAAAAATTAAATATGATTGTCAAAAAAACAATTAAATGAGTTGTTCATGAGCAGCTCAGCTCATTTATTAAATGTTTAAATAAAAATGAGTTCAACTTATTTAAAAATTAGATGAGTTGAGTTGAGTTATAACTCACTTAACATGAAATGAGTTCAAGCGAAGGTTAACTTGTTTGATACTTCTATCTATAACCACGAGGAAACAGTTCTTTTTTGTTTTGAAACAACTAATATTTTGGTTGAATTGCTGTTTATTTTCTTAGTTATGAACTTATGCGATTTTTTTGTTAATGACACAGGACTTCTTAGACAACCCAAATGGGGTCACCTAAAAGACATGCATAAAGCCATAAAACTAACTGAGAATGCGTTAGTCGCCACTGATCCAACAATTTCATCTCTTGGTTCAAACTTGGAGGTCAAACCCTTGCTCATTGTTTTATTTGTACCTTTCTTATTTAAAAGTTTAAAGATATATGTGTGAAGTTTTAAAATTTTGATGATTAAATCATACTATTTAAAGGTTTAGAGGCATATGTGTGAAGTTTTAAAAATTTAAAACGTCAGTGTGAATTTCTCAAAGTTTTAGACTAATGAAGTAGTAGCCTTATGCAAATGTTTTGAAGCTTCATTTCTATCATATACTTGGACTTTTGGGTTGAAATGGTGTTGTAACTTTAGGTAAGCGATACATTAATGTTCCTTAACTTTTAAGGTAGGTTAATTGAGTCTTATAATTAAAAAAAATAGGCAATCAAGTTCAAATTTTAAAAAATTGAGAGTTTTTTAGGGATAAAATAGGAAATTAAAAAAACTCTCCATCTTCCTTCTCTCTCATTTTTTAATTTTTAATTATCTAATTTTGTTATTTGAATTCAATAAATAAAACCTATTATTTTACTTATTTCATGGAATACAGGATTGTTTTTTTTTTTTAATTATATGTTATTTTTCCTCTTTTATTCGTATAAATCCTTAACCGTAATTTGTTTATTATTTTTCCCCTCTCGCTATTTCTCCCATCTGTTTTAAATCAATTTAGTATCAGAACCAACAAGGTTTTATTTTTTTGAAAGAAAACTTCATATCCAATTTTTTCAAAACAAAAAAAACACCTTTATTTTATGTTGCAGCTTACTATAGGAACTTTAACAATAACATATAGTCATATGCTTTTTTTTCTCTAAAAATCTTCAGGCAGCTATATATAAGGCTGGATCAGTATGTGCTGCTTTTCTTGCTAACATTGGTACTTCTGATGCCACTGTGAGCTTTAACGGAAATTCATACCACGTGCCCGCATGGTCTGTGAGCATCTTACCTGATTGCAAGAATGTAGCTTTTAACACTGCAAAGGTTTGTGATAGAAATTTCGCAATTTTGTGATATTTTTTGTTCTATTGTTAATAGATGATTTTGCAGTAGTCCAAGCCTTAAATAGAATATAGAAATTGTACATAATTAAATTGGTTTAAAATACCCTCAGTTGTACATAGCATGTACATATGTTATGTGTAGACAATATACATAATGTACTATTTATTTATGTACAGAGTGTACCTAAACTAAATAAGTACAAAGTATAGATAAACTAAATATGTATACATATACACACTATATATAAGCTAATATGCTATTTAGGAAAATTCAATTATATACAATATATCATTGCTATTTTGAGGCTTCAAATCATTAGGATCTTAGATGGTGTTGATCCATTTTTCTTTGCTGCTATATCATAGGCCAAATTGGTAACATTCTCATTGCAGATTAACTCCATGGCTGTTCTGCCAAGCTTCACATATCAATCTTTGATTGGTGATGCTGATTCTTCTTCATCCTTGGGCTCATCATGGAGCTGGATAAATGAACCAGTAGGTATCTCAAAAAATGATGCATTTAGCAAACCAGGATTGTTGGAACAAATTCGTACTACCGCAGATAAAAGTGACTATTTATGGTACTCTTTAAGGTATGAAAGTGTTATAATCTAGAACACTTCTCATCTAGTTACACGGATTCTTTTAATATATTGAGAGTTGTAAATTTTTGAGTACATATCCGGGTGTTAGACACGTTCATTTATCTAATTTTTTTGTAAATTTACACCAAATTAGGGTGTCTTAGTACCAATAATTATACTCATGTTTATGTCATGTCATCTAGAGTGACACGGATATTTCATGAAAAATGAAGAAACCAAATAACATAACTTCTCATTGAGAATGTATATATTACCCTCCGGATGGTAATTTCTTTGCTTTCCGAGGAGATAACGTAATTTGCTTGTTTGCCAGCATTGATATCAAAGGTGATGAGCCGTTCCTTGATGGATCTCAAGCTGTTCTTCATGTGGAATCCCTTGGCCATGCCCTCCATGTCTTTGTTAATAAAAAACTTGCAGGTTAGTAAACAAACCATTTTTATTGTCAAGAATCTAGTCTATCTAGATCTCTGTTGTCTTCTAGATCTTACCTTATGTTTTTTGCTCGACATAAATCCTTATTATTCAGACAGAATCAGTTTCAGAAGAAGCACTTTAAAGGAGGAAAAAAAAACATAATGTGCTCACCCAAGAAGCACAAAATATACTTTTTGAACACTAAAATCATCTATAATAATTTTATTTATTTGGTCATGAAGCGCTTTTTTTGCTATTAAAAGCGCTTGCACATAATCACAGAAGCATAAATAAACCTAAGCCACTAAAACATAGTTTTGTTCCAGCCAATTGCGACAAAAGCTGTTAGAAACTCATTACTCACGAGTAAAAGGGCCTTTGCACTTGTAGGAAGTAAAACAGGCAACCCTAAAGTTACGATGGATGTCCCTCTCACACTAGCATCACAGAAGAACACTATTGATCTTCTGAGCTTGACAGTTGGGCTCCAGGTTGGTGTCTTTTGAGATTATACTTGAAAACTGATCCAAATGGCACTTACTAGTAATATAAACTAAGTGTATGTATGCACATCAGAACTATGGATCTTTCTTTGACAAAACTGGTGCGGGGATTACTGGTCCAGTGAAGTTGCGAAATGCAAAAAATGGTGTTAGTCTTGATCTCTCTTCTCAACAATGGACGTATCAGGTGATTGATTATTCTTCCTTGAAATGCTCCAACATGGATTATTGTTAACGACTATGTTATACCGTACACGGATTATTTTAGAACATCGAGAATCATAAATTTTTGGATATGTATTTGGGTGTCTGATATGTCCATTTTTCTCAATTTTCTATAAATTTATAACAAATTGGAGTGTCTAATTACCCAAATCCATGTTTCTATTTGTTGCTTGAACATGGGGTAAATCATGAAAAATGAAGAGTAGAAGTAAGACATAGATTCTCTTTATGCTCTGTCTCATATATTTAAGTTTGATGGCAGATTGGACTTAAAGGTGAAGCATTAGATCTATCTAGTGGAACTTCTTCACAGTGGGTTTCAAAACCTACTTTGCCCAAGAAGCAACCATTAACATGGTACAAGGTATGTTTTGATTTTTTTTTATTTTTTTGCTAATGGAAGTAAGTTGCCCATAAAGTATGAAAACATAGTGACCTCAAATGACATTTAATTCAAAAGAACATAAATATGTTACAGTTATGGTTACGAGTTTTGGTTGACTATACCATGATAACGATTTTGTTTTCTAAGTTATGATTTTGATTTTCATATTTTTAAGAAACCACTTATAAATTTTGAAGTGATTCGTAAATCTTTAAAAGGAAGACTTTTTAATTAAAATTTTTTATTTTTTATTTTTTTATCATTTGTTTTAGAGAGAAAATTAGTTTTATGACTTTATTAATGATAAATATTGGAATTTTTTTTTAAGTCAATCAATAATCAAGAAGCTTTATCGAACAACTTATAGGTGATTCTTTTTCCGTAAATCATTGGTGGTTTTTATGCAAAATAAAGAGAAGTATCAAAATTAATTATTTTTAAATCATAAAACTTTCTCAACTTGGACGGTCATCTATCACAGTTCGTCCACTTTACCCTGAATACACGTAATTGGTGCACGTAGTAATTTTTCCCCCCTTTAAGGTGATTACTATTACTATGTTCGATTGGCAACTGCTGTGGCTTCTAATACATACATAGCCATTATTTTTCCAGTCAAATTGGATCTAAGCATTACTTGTTGATACAGACAACTTTTGCTTCCCCTACTGGAAATAATCCTGCTGCAATAGACTTCACAGGAATGGGGAAGGGTGAAGCATGGGTTAATGGACAAAGCATTGGGCGCTATTGGCCAACTTATGTCTCTTCGAACAACGGTTGCGATGAGAATTGCAATTACATAGGATCATACAATGCAGACAAATGCCACAAGAACTGCGGGAAGCCATCTCAGACACTGTAAGTGCTGAAAGTCTAAAAAACTTGTTTGAATATTTGGATGTAAAAATGAAAAGCTTTGTAGACATTCCATAATTTACTTGGGACATCTTACTAACTTAATAGAAAAATAAAATTGTATTAAAATTGGAAAATTTACTGATTTAACCTTCATAGATCTACCCTCAAACATCCAGCTTATAGAAGGTTCGTTAAGGCTTATTGAATCTTCTATAAAGGGTTTAGTAACTTACTGAGCGGCATATTTGTTCTTAGATGGTTTTTTACCTTTCTAGATTTTTTTTTACTCTTTCTTATATTTGACATATGTATCTTTCATTTTGAGTATTAGAAGTTGTTGAGTTAAAAATATTAAGACATGTCGAGTGGTGGAGGAGAGAGATGTTCTAAGTTGAGATTCGGAAAAATGGAGGAAGAGGGAGATATTATGATTTTGGGAAGAAAAAGTTTTGTAAGAGAAACTTTTTAGGTGATACTTCTCATTTGTGTTGGGATATTTGAAGATAATTCATTAATTTTAATTATATTTAAATTAATTATGAAATGTTTTAGAATTAGTTGGATTTACCTAGTAAATAATGGGATGTCTTCTTTAATTAACATGTTTCTGATATCAATGAAATTTTAGGTACCATGTTCCACGATCATGGTTGAAATCAAGTGGCAACACTCTTGTTCTATTTGAAGAAATTGGGGGTGATCCAACTATGTTATCTTTTGCTACAAAACAGATTGAAAGCTTGTGCTCACATGTTTCAGAATCTCATCCAGTACTTTTAGATATGTGGAGTTCGGATTCAACTGTAACAAGGAAATTAAAACCTGTATTGTCACTCGAGTGCCCTCTTCCAGATCAAGTTATTTCTACGATAAAGTTTGCAAGTTTTGGGACACCACTAGGATCTTGTGGAAGCTTTAGCCATGGCCAGTGCACCAGTGCTGGAGCTCTATCCATTGTGCAGAAGGTTCGATATTGTTTATATGCCTCTGTGTGCTTATTTGTGTTGGTTTGAAATTTTTTTAAGGCTAAACACCTTCTGAGATGCTCAAAAACTTTGACTCGTTTAATACATAAGTATCTTGAAGGTAGTTGGATTTTAAACCTGATAACTCATAAGCCCTAAACAAATATTTCAATGCCAAATGGCTGATATTTTTGGCTCAATAACCCCCCTTTTGGAGCAGTTTTTACTTCATAGATGATAGATCATCCTATGTTGGAGGAAATTAATTAGCAATTTGACCTTTTAAATATTTATTTATGATTTGTGTTATGAGTTTAAAGTCTAAGTGTCTTCGTATTAAAAAGAAAGTTCAAATACCTATGTGTTCAATGGGTTAAAATTTTAAATACTTCAAAATTATTTTTGTTAGAAATTGTTAAGAAATTAATTCTTTTAAAACCTTAATTTATTGGAAAGACTAACAATATTTTTATATATTTATCACTCTCTCACAAGCGTTTGCTTGAACAAAGGACCTCAAGTTTCGATTACATGGTAGAAATTTTTGGGAATCAAATATCTTAAAAGCTTATAGAATGTATAAAATTATTATTGATCCTTCTCCTAATAGTTCAAGTTTTTAGAGATTTGGTAAACTTTTAATATGATATCAGAGTTAAAATCATATGTTCAAACCTTAATTATTTAAATTATTAGTGGTTAGCATGTTGTGTTGCATAGTGTTGACAATTTTCTAAATAATAACTTTTGGAAAATACCGTGACAACAACTTTTAGTAAGTTATTGTTTTAATTCATTACCAACAACTGAGGTGGCAATTGAGTAATTGTCTTGTTCAACTATTCTGTCACATAGGTTGTCTGAAGTAAACAGAATTTCCGATGTTGGTTTCTTTCTAACAAGAAGCAACTTTTTAACAGGCTTGCATTGGATCAAAGAGCTGTAGCATTGGAGTATCGGAGAAGGCATTTGGTGACCCATGCAAAGGGGTAACAAAGAGTTTAGCAGTAGAGGCTTTGTGTACATAAAATGCCCTTTTACAATATTGTGATTGTGATTGGTACAGAAGTAGCTCATTCTCCCATTTCTGAGTGATTGAATAAAATTGTTACCTTAATTCTCAAAGTAAAAATATACTTTGAGAAATCAAAGTTATGTAGAACTGTAATCCTGCAGAAAAAATACAATATATAACATTTATTACAAATGCTAATAATGATCTATCATTCGTCTGTGTTTTTACTTTTGCCCCATAAATGTGCACCGATATGGCTCCTTAATTTTAAGAAGTAGGTCATAGGTTCAAATACCCGCATGACCAAAAAAAAAAAGGGGAATAAACTTTGTCATCTCATTTAGAGATGAAATAAGTTAAAATTTTGATACTTTAACCACTTTTAATGTCTTTAATTAAAATAGGAGATTGGGTTAATCCTATTAAAAATAATAAGATTGAAAATAGTAATTTTTTCTAAATGGGATATTAGAAAATTCTTTTCCAAATGAAAACATTTTACTAAAGTTAAACAAAGACTTGAAAAAAAAAATTCAGTCTTAGCATGCCATTTCATACAAATCAAGAACACTGTAAATAAAACTTTATACAAGGTTTAGTTCATATAAATCTCGAAACTGATCACAAATAGCTTCCAAGATAAGCATACGTCATCCTACCTAAGTACTCTTGCTCGAATAATAGCACCTCAATCTCTAAAGTATGAAATTGATAAAATAAGGAGCAGATCATGTAAAGTTCTTGGGGAGATTTTCATAGACAATTGCCTAGTTTCCTCCCTTGGCTACATGGAATTAGAACATTATACCATAACCACAAAGGAATCCTCTTTTTTTTAATTTTGATTTGGACGTGCTAATCTTACAAGTGATTTGAATACAACTGCTTTAAGAGAAACAGAGGTTTTTTATTACAAACACCTATAGTTCTTAATGGTTATATGTTGATACTCCATTTGATCATATTAATGCACTTTGTGAATGTATCTATAAACTTTATGTAATTAATTTTTTGTTCTTGACCATATCAAAAGGTTAAGAAAAAAAATACTATGAAAAAATTGATGATAGTCTAGAGGTTTTTAAATTATTGTGGGAAAAAAATGCAAAAATATATTTTTTTTAAAAACAAAATGTAGGAAAATCATTATGTTAGTTACTTAGACTATTGAAATACTGGGAGGTCAGGCCTTTGTTGATGGCTTAAATGTGACTCTACTCCAACACCAACTGCAACAATACTTGTTGAGGCTTCTTCTCCAACCTCATTTATCATCTTCAAAAAATAACTATGCCTGCATAATTTTAAGCATACTTAGAATAACATAAGATAAAATATAAAGGGAAAAATTACTACAGAGTCCCTAAAATTTTCAAAAATTACAAAAACAACCCTCTAGTTTGGAAAATAAGCAATTATTGTTAGAGGTAAAAGTCTTACATTGATACAATATAACATTATAATAGAATTTATAAGAAACATGAGCCTTTTTACCCATTAGGTTAACCTTTATTATTGTTTTATTAATATCTTCCCCTAATTTCTTGTTTTTCTTGCAAATATCTCCCTTGAAAAAGCAATTAACAAGGAAGGCATTCAATTGTTATTTTTAAAACTTATTGGTTTTTTTTTTTTTTTGCTATTTCAGAAAATATGGAGGGAGATATTTGTAATTGGCTCAAATATAAATTATGAGAATCGATGGCCGGCAAGAAAAGAGATGTTACCATCGAGCGTCTGCGGTGAGTTCAGGGTGGAAAGCAGTCCCCAGCAAGTTTCCTTGTCTTACTGCCACAATTACTTTATCTTTGGATCCATTGTTTCCCTGATATATCCAATTATCAGTGAGTACATTCAATGAGAAGAAGATCAAAATCAATTATTTCTTACAACCAATTCTAGTGATAACAAACACAATGCAACTTGGTACTTGACAATTAAATGATACTATAGTTTCGACCGCTTCTCCTTTGGCTTGAAAGTGGTTTCAAATGAGTTAAAAGTGTTTTAAAGGTGCTGCTTTGCAATCTCTAAGAGTAATGATTTCAAAATTTTGGGAAACAATATTTGTACTTTTAAGAGAAGTAGTTTTGCATGAATGTTTCCATTCTAAAATAATTATTAAAATACCATTCAAACTCATTTATAATAATTTTATATCAAATGCCTAAATATTTCTCTTGTAACCACTTTTGACCAAAGCGATTAATTTTCAACCACTTCTATTGAAACCATTTCTTTAAAAAAAAAATTCAAACGGGTGGGTTTTTCACACAGTGAAAAGAGCTGCACGTTAAACTCTATAACAAGAGCTCCACAACATATACCAATAGACTAGGAACTTTGAAGCATGAAGTCACCAACAGTGCTTACAAGAAAAAATTCAAAGTAACGTCGAAATGTCACAAGATAATCAAACTATCGTCCGTGTATTTTAGACAGAGAACTCATGAGTACAACCACAAATGCAAATCAATGGTTCCAGTGTACATAGAATTTTCCTATCCTAATCATTCTTAGCTTGTCAACAAAAAATATCTTCTTCTATGCAGAAGAACCACTAATTCTAAATCAAAATAAACCAATCTTGCAGGTACCCTTCAGATACTATAAGGAATCGGCCCAATCCCATTGCGAGGACATTGGTCCTCCCTTAGGTATGATTAAATTACACTGAAGACTTTACGACTTTATGATGCCTGAACCCCTTGACCTTGGTTTATGACACTCCAAACCATGGACCCTGGTGCACAGAAAAGTAAGAAAACATACCTTGTATGAGCCAGACCAGTACTAAAGTACAATCAATGGCCCTAAATGCATCCCCTGAGACATGTGGCATACATCCAAACATGCAGGAAGCATACCTTTGGACTTAGCTATCTCTTATGACTTATCCTGAGAGTTTCGTAAGTTCCAAAGGTCCCTAAACTATTGAGCCAAACAAAGCTTGTGCACGGCTAGAATTATGCACTGCTCAATAGAAATTTGAAGCACAGGATGAACATATTACTGACTTTTGCAATCAAATAATGTATGGATAAATCTAACATGGGAATAACCATTTCAATTTTTAGGAAGCAGCCAGATATGAGGTATTCGAAAACTGATAATGATTATCCTATATATGAAATAAGCAGCCAGACACAAAACATAAATTTCAACTTTCAAGTGTCACAGAATGCATGAGACCGTCTTTTGAAATAAAACAAAAGATTTTCTGTATTAGAAGCACATATGGCAAACCTCTTCGGCTTCAACAGTAGGGTTTGAATGAGACTTGGATAAAACAGGACATTCAGCCAGAACTTCAACTCCTGGTCCTACTTCAATGATAGCAGGAGCTCGGATGAAAACTCCACGGAACATTTCAGGACCACCTTCCTTGGATGCAAGCTCTGGAACTGAAAGATCTGCCTCGAAGCTCTGAATCTAAATTACAAAAATGAAATATTAAAAGGAAAGAAAATTTAAGGTTACATTTTGTGAAGTGTTTTGTTTTCTATTTTTCACATTCAAGCTCAAGTTTTTAAAATTAGTGTTGTTTGAAAACTAGCTTTGCTTTCAGTTTTCATTTTTAATTGGAATTGAGTTGCACATTGTAACCTAATTTTACAACTTGAGGAAAAAAAAAGTTTCAAAACTTGTTTTCTGTTTTTAGATTTCAAAACTTCCACCATTAAATTTCAAATTACACTCTAACAACTCTTTTTCGTGAAGATCATGGCTCTATTAAGAATTTAGTGTGTTAAGATCATAAAATTCATAATGCATATTGAAGAAGAGAATTGGCTATTAAATAGCCTGGTACAATAACTGAAAATCAGAAAAACAAGCAACTCACACAACCACTTCCTAAGTGTGTGCGTGGTAAACTACCAAGAACAATTAAAAAAACAACTAACACTTATGCCTTAACAATAGGGATTTATTAAGCACACCCTAACCACCTAACATAAAGCAGCTAATATAATGCAGTTCGGTTTAACACCCTCCCTTAAACTGATGTTAGTTAATAATCAGTTTACATCCATGAACGAGCATAGTCCCATTAATTTGCGCAGCTTTACGAATGTATCAAGCTTCAAAGGTTTTGTCATCACATCTGCAACTTGTTCCTGAGTATTGCAGTAAACTAACTGAACTGTTTCATCCTTTGTAAGTTCACGAAAGAAATAAAAGCGTACATCAATGTGTTTGCTACATTCATACATTATAGGATTCTTTGTCAGTTTGATAGTTAAGTTGTTGCACATTAGATAGTAGTAGGGTTGCTTTGTGTATAGCCAAGCTTCTCCCACATCCTTCTCAACCAAACTGCTTGGAAAACACATGCAGCTACAGTTATAAACTCTACTTTTGTAATAGATAGAGATACTATAGGTTACTTTTTAGATAACCAAGATACTGCACCTGAACTGAGTAAAAATACGTATCATGAAGTTCTTTTCCTATCATCCAAGTCTCTTACGTAGTCACTATCTGTATATACAACAAGTTCGTTGTTTCCTCCCTTCTTATGGAACACTCCATAATCATTTGCTTCTTTCAAATACCTTAAGATTTTCCTTGCTGCCTGTAGATGTATCTTTGTAGGATGTTCCATATACTTACTAATAAAACTAACATCGAACATAACATTTGGCCGTGTAGCAATCAAATACATAAGGCTTCTTACTATTTGCTTATAATAGGTGTTATCAATTTTCTCACTAACTTCATCCTTCTGAAGCTTTTCTCCTGGATTAATTGGATTATGGATTGGATTGCTTTTGTCTATTCCAAATTTTTTTAACACTTCCATCACATACCTTTCTTGGTTAATGAAAATTCCCTCGGTCTTTTGCATCACTTCAACTCCAAGAAAATACCTCATTTTTTTCTATTTAATCATATCAAATTCAATCATCATGAATTTTTTAAATTGAATAAACATAGACTTATCATTACCAATAAATATGAGATCGTCAACATACAAACTTATCATCAAAATTGTACCTTCAATATTTTGTTTGATGAACAAAGTGGGTTCATGAGGACATTTTTCAAAGCCTCCCTTCATAAAGTATGATTCTATGCAACTGTACAAGGAGCTTGTTTCAATCCATAGAAAGCTCTCTTCAGTTTGTACACTTTCTATTCATTCCCTTTGACTTCATATCCACGTGACTGCTCAACGAACACTTTTTCATTTAATTCATCATACAGAAAGGCAAATTTTACATCTAATTGATAGATGTTCCATCCCTTTTGAGTTGTAAGTGCAAGTATTAGCCGGATAGTTTCTAGTCTTGTTACAGGTGCAAAGACTTCATTGTAATCCATTCCATATTGTTAAGCATACCTTTTTACAACGAGCCATGCTTTGTATTTGTTTACTTCCCTGTTCTCATTAAATTTTGTTTTATACACCCATTTCACACCAATTTTCTTTCCTCTTAATGGTAAGTATGTCAATTCACATGTCTCATTTTTTTTCTATTAACCTTATCTCTAAATCCATGGCATTTCTCCATTTTCACACTTCATAACTTCTTCAAAACATATTGGATCAACAGTTGTAAACATAGCTAAGTTAATCATGTCTTCTTCAGAAAGTCTTTTTCCACTTTCATAGTCCCTCATCTAAGTAGGTTGTTGTTTGTTTCTTTTTCTATCTGATTTTGGTGAGCTTCCACTGGCCAGCTCATTAATGTTTTCAACTTCCTCTTTCGTTTCTTCATTGGTCTTTGATTCATTGTTTTCAACATTGTTGTTTTTAGCATTGTCTTGTTCATTTCCCCACTCCAAATTGACTGCCAGTGTCTCCTCATGCTTTTTATCCCAATCCCAGCTTTGATCCTCTTCGAAAATGACATCTCTGCTCACAATGATCTTTTGAGTAGCTAGATTATACAATTTGTATGCTTTTGATTCTTCACTTACTCCAAGTAGAACATAGCTCACACTCTTGTTATCCAACTTTGTTTGTTTCTCATCAGGTATGTAAACATGAGATACACATCCAAGAATTATAAAATGCTTAACTGATGGCTTCACTCCATTCCATGCTTCTTCTGGAGTCTTATCTTTCACAGCAAGGATTGGATATCGATTCAGCACACAAACTGCCCCAGTGTACTACCTCATGCCAAAAAGTTCTAAGAATCCTCTTTTCATAAAGCATGCTCCGAACCATGGTCATAATGGTTCTGTTTTTCCTCTCTGTTACCCCATTCTGATGTGGAGTGTATGCAGTGGTTAATTGTCTCTTTATGCCATTCTCATTGCAGAAAGACATAAATTCTTGGGATGTGAATTCAACTCCTCTATCAGTACGCAAACTCCTTATGGATTCACTTGTTTCTTTTTCCATGCGGTTCTTAAAATTTTTGAAAGTATCAAAAGTTTGTGATTTTTTTGCTAAAAAATACACTTGTATTGCGACTAAAATAATCAAATAAAGGTGATTAGATACTTTTTGTTGCTATTTGAAGTGGGTGTAATTGGACCACATATATTAGTATGAATTAGCTGCAGAACTTGAGATGCTCTCCACATGCTTTCTTTTGAAAATGGATCCCTTTTTTGTTTTACCACAAAACAATTTTGACAAATCTTGGAGGGAGTTTTAAGTTGAGGTAAGCCCTTCACCATCTCTTTATGCTCAAGGTTTTCAAACCATTGAAACTTAGATGTCCATATCTACAGTGCCATAACTGAGCTAGATCTTTGGTGATAGTGTAGAAACAAGTTGTCATATCTGGTTGTAGAATGAACATTCTATGTGAGGACATTTTAGTCTCCATAATCAGCCCTCTTTTCGAGTGAAAGATTTTGCATCTTCCATTTTGAAATAAGATTGCTAGTCCCTTTTCTTGTAGCTAATCAATGCTCAACAGATTAGTCTTCAATTCAAGTACATAAAATATTTCGATGATAATCTGTGAGATTTTATTTGATTGAAATCTCACATTGCCTTTTCCTTTGACTACCATGCTAGTGTTGTTTCCAAGATTTATAGTTTCTCTGAAATTTTCATCTAAATCAGAGAACAACTCTTTCTTTCCAGACATATGGTTACTACAACCTGAGTCAAGAAACCACATATCTTCTTTTGTTGCTTAGCTATTCTCCATATATGTCATCAAAAGCATTTCTTCTTGGACTTCTGAATAATTTGTTTCCTTCTGCTTGCTTGGACATTCATATTGATAATGTCCAAGCTTATGACAATGATAGCATTCCATAATGGACTTATCAAAACTTGATGAACCTCGTCCTCGACCACGGAAACCTCTACGACCTCTTCCTGCTACCTGATCTATCTTCATAGATTACCTTCAAAGCTTTCTCTTAAGTGATAGGAAAAACCATGTGTTGTTCATGCATCAACAGATTGCTTTACAACTGATCAATAGTTAGAGCATCAATGTCATTTGACTCCTCAATTGAGCAGACAACATAGTTGAAGTTTAGAGTCATGGATCGTAAGATCTTCTCAATGATAGTAACATCTTCATCTACTCACCATGGGTTCTCATCTTGTTAGCTATGGTAAGAGTTCGAGCAAAGTAGTCATTCACCGTTTCTTCTGCTTTCATTTGAAGAATCTCGAACTCACTACTAAGAGCTTGTAACTGTGCTCGCTTAACTCGTGTTGTTCCTTGACATTTCTGCTTCAAAGAATCCCAAATGCTTTTTGTTGTATCTTTGTTCAAGATCGTCTCTAAAATTGATCTGTCAATTGCTTGAAAAAGATAATTTTTTGTCTTCGGATCCTTGAGTTTCTGATCATCAATGGCCTTCCTTTCTCCCTCAGTAAGAACAACAACTTTAAGCTTTGGAATTGTTGGCTGAACAAAGTTGTTATCGGTTGCCATCTATGTATCACTCTCTTGAGAGGACTACTTTCTTTCAAGTCTTGATCAAGCCGTTTTAAGGATGGCTCTGATACCAAATGTTAAGAATTTTATTGTGCTAGGATCATAAAATTCAGAATATATATTGATGAAGAAAATTGGCTATTAAATAACCTTGTACAATAACTGAAAATCAGAAAAACAAACAATCCATGCAGCCACTTCCTACGTGGTAAACTACCAAGAACAATAAAAAAACAACTAACACTTATCCCTTAACAATAAGGATTTATTAAGCACACCTTAACCACCTAACATAAAGTAGCTAATAATGCAGTTCGGTTTAACAGGCTCACCTCTTTTCCATCGTCGTTCTCCTTAAAAAAAATTAAAATTTAGAATGTAAAAAGCAATAGAAAAATGAAAACAGAAAATCAAACACGTTTTTACCAAACAAGTTTTATGTGTTATGTATTCGTATTTTCGAAAACAGAAAACAGGATTTGTTACAAAATGAGTTTATGCTTTCTATAAAAAATTAGTTTTAAACACAAAAAAAAAAATTGAAAACATAAAGAGCCCTAAGATATTCCACTAGCTACAATGATGGGCATTCTGAAAAAATTCCTCACCTTTCTATTTCGTGCCTTTTTTTAATAATTATACCAAAATATGAAGAAGGATATCCAAGCTAAAATACATTTAAATGCAATATAACTAAGTCTAGATATTAAGGTGCAGAGTTTATATTCTTTACCTGACTACCAAAGAAATTTCTGTGAACCGTGCAATCCAGGCCTCCAATCAATTCTTGTCCTCCTTGTTTTTGTCCTGAAATTACATCCCCCCTTCATGTTCATTTTAAAACACTCTACGTGCAATTATTTTGACTTTGATGGGTAAAAATCAAAGTGAAAAAGTAAAGGAAACAGCTAAATAAAGAGTGGTGCATACAAGGAGAAAAAAAAATTACCTGTAGCATTGTTTGCCAAGAAGATAAGACCTGCACAAGTTCCCCATACAGGCCTTCCCATTTTGACAAATTCACGCAGGGAAGGAAACTGTACAAATCATTGTATAATTAAAAAGAAAAAAAGAAATGTGGGACATGTGTATAAAAGTATTGTTGATCCTTCTCCTAATAGCTTAAATTTTTGGAATGATTAGTTTTCCAATAACTTTTAACATTGTATTAAAACTTGAGAACCTGTGTTCAAACCCAATAACTCCAATTGTTAAATTTCAAGTATTGAGTGACTGCTCACACTTTTGCAGCAGTCATAAATGTAAAAAAGTATTATTGACCTTTAAATTTTTGGAAGAATTAATTTCAAATAATTTCTAACACTTGGCAATGAGAAAAATGCCATAACATAAAGTACACCATTTTCATTACTACTAGGAAACAATTGTTTTAGGAATGCCGTAGACAAAACACAAGTGACAAGCTTTATGGTCTCCTTTAGAAGAACTATCCCACTACAAACAGTGACAGAAAACAAAAGACATACTGATCAATTAAGAAAGTTGAACATTCAAACTAAAGCTTTTGCCTTTCTTTTTTTACTCTCTTTATTCTGAGCACAGTGGCCACAAGGCTTGCCAGTACACTGTTTCTGCATTATTTGAACTAAAAGAGGATACCATTTTTAAGACAATAACCCTATTCTAGGTCGCACATAATTAGCAAAGTGTAAATAATACATTTCTTTAGTTACAGAAAGTATGTCAATTGCAACTCATCTAGGCAATTTCGTCACCTGCTTCTTATAAAAATTTAAAAAAACTTGATTTTATTCAAACACAAACTCTCCAAGTAGAAAATTTTGTATAATAACTTCCAGGAACATGAAATGAAATACACTCTAATTTTATATGAGATAGTTATTTACACGGTCTCATTTTTGAACTCCTAAAAAAACATGTTTTACGTTATGGAAAAAAACGTGTACCGTATTTTTTAACATGAAAAAAATACATGTTTTTCACATCGTACAATAAAAACATATCTTTACATGCATGTGTGTTAAAAATGAAATTTTATCTACAAAGTAGATTATGACATGTAATTAAATCAATGAAATAATGTTAAAAAAATCTAAAAACTATTTTCATGAATAAATATAACTATATAATGATAAATATAGAAAATGATAGCTAGATCTTTTCCATCATCATCTATCATGATATCAAAGATGGAGGTTCTATGTTCAAATCTTAGTAACTCTAAATGTTAAATTATAAATATTTAACCACCATGATACATAGAGTAGACACTTGTGAGAATGATAGATGTATAAAATGATTCATTCTTCTAATAACTTAAACTTTTGGGAGGATTTATTTCCAATAACTTCTAACATATAAGTCTTATGTGTTCATAATCTTGATTCTTGAATAGTGGAAACTACCCTTACCACCAAACAATTACATAAAAGGGAAGAAAGAGAGAGATAAACCATATTGTGATACTGAGCAATCTTAGCCATGGTGGTACTTTCTCCACCAGGTATGATAAGAGAAGACACATCCGAAAGCTGCTCTGCCCTCCTTACTTCGATGCCCTTAACTCCCAACCTTCTCAACACTGCCACAAAACACAATACCCATTAAGATTAATTCAACCAAACAAAAATCAATATCAAATACATCAACTACAAGCAACAGAGTACCAAAAAGAAAATCAAATCAAATAAATGGACATGCCTGCAATATGTTCGTTAAAAGAACCCTGTAAGGCCAAAACACCAACGAGCGCCATCTTCGTCAATAACTCACAGGCAAAATAACAGAGAAACAGAGAAGTGAAAGGTTGAGAGACTTGGGACCTCTCGATTCGTATGGCACTTGTGACTCGTGAGTGTCTACTTTAGCAGCTCATTGAACACCAGGCATCGCTTTTTATTACTTTAAATACGTTGCAGAAATTACTAGACCATTTTCAATTTAAAATTTTATTTTGAGTGTAATTTTTACATTATTTTAATGCAAAATTTACATTTTTATTTATTTCTAATTCTAGAATAACATTAAATATTAAATTAAAACGTATTATTTTAAAAAATAAAATATTTTTATTAATTATTTTTTTATAATTATTATATTAAATTAACTCATTAATTATTATTAAATAAATATAAAAATTTATTAATACAAATATTATATTATTATATAAAATAAACCTTACATTATTCAAAACTAGATATTATATTTAATTAAAATACACAATTTTGTTATTAATCTTTTGAATTAATATATTTTGAAATAGAATTTGAGTCTCTTTATCATTGATTTATCTATATTGTGATAATTAGATGTTTTGTTCGGTGTTAAAATCACTTACTTAATTTAATATTATATATTGTTAATGGATGAAGTATAAAACATGGAAGACATTTAATTAAGGATGTTATTGGAGCACTAATTTCTTATGTATTTAATATAAAACACTAATTTTTTATGCATTCAATGTGGAGTACTAATTTCTTGTTCATTCAATGTGAAGTACTAATTTCTTGTTCATTCAATGTGAAGTACTAATTTCTTGTTCATTCAATGTGGATCACTAATTTATTGTCCATTCAATGTAAAGATGAACATGAAGTCTTTGCTACCACAAGTTATTCAAGGATGTTGTCTATAAATAACTTGTTTCATTTGTGCAAAATATAAGAGCAAATAAATTAAAGAACATACATAAGAAAGATAATAAAAGTTTTTTGTGAGAGTTATCTTGTGAGTTACTACTTAGAAAGGAAAATTTTGTTCTTTCTTTGTAAGTAATATTTTTCCTATTTTGTGAGAGAGTTATTTCTCCTATTACAATAGAGATTAGAATTGTTATCTCATTGTAACTAGAGAAAAGTTGTTGAAATCCCTATTTTACAATAGTAAAATCCTCATATATTTGCCCGTGGTTTTTTACCCCAATTTGTTGGGGGGTTTCCACGTAAAATATTTGTGTCCATTTTATATTCATTATTCTCAATTTTTACTTTAGTTATGTTTTAGCTTGAACCCGATAATTTTTCCTAACAGTGGTATCAAAGCAATTGGTTGAGGGGTGTAAAGCAGATTGTTGTGAACGAGATGTCGACTATGACAAAGTTTGATGTTAAGAAGTTCAACGGGAGTAATTTCTCGTTGTGGAAAATGAAAATTAAGGAAAGACAATTTAGCAATCGGAGAAAAGCCCACAAAGATCACTGATGACAGCAAGTGGAACGAGATGGACGACAATGCAATTTATCGATCTGCACTTAGCACTAGCCAATGAAGTAATATCTAGTGTGGCAGAAAAGAAGACTGCAAAGGAGATTTGGGATATTTTAACAAGACTGTACGAGGCCAAGTCACTACACAATAAGATCTTCTTAAAGAGGAGATTGTACACTCTTCGAATGACAGAATCCATATCGGTGACCGACCACTTACATCAATGGGTTACACAATAGAGACATTTGAACGTGCAGAGCTTCTATTACAAATTCTACCTGACTCGTATGATCAACTCATCATCAACCTGACGAACAATATCTTCACGGACTATCTAGTCTTCGATGAAATTATTGTCATTATTTTGGAAGAAGAAACCAGGCGTAAAACACAAGGAAGATAGACAGACAGGTTCACAACAAGCGGAACCTTTGATGATGACGAGAGGAAGATCAACGGAACATGGCCCCATTGGGAGTCAAAATCATGGTAGATCAAAATCAAGAAATAAGAAGAATTTCAAGTGCTACAACTGTGGCAAGAAAGGGCATGTCAAGAAGGATTGTTGGTTCAAAAAGAAGAATGGAGTCCCTAAGTCATCAAATGCTCAAGGGAATGTGGAAAATGCCTCAGATGGTGGTGAAGTTCTATAGAATGAGGCAACAACGACAGTTGGAGGCAGAAAGTAGTTCGTTGATATATGGTTATTAGACTCAAGAGCAACATAGCACATGACATCTCGAAGAGAATGGTTTCACAAATATGAACCAATCTTAGGAGGTTCTATACACATGGGTGATGATTATGCTTTGGAGATCGCTGGTATTGGTACTCTCAAGATAAATATGTTTGATGGTACAATTCGCACTATTCAGAAGGTACGGCACATGAAAGGCATGAGGAAGAATTTACTATCTTTGGGTCAAATGGATAGTCTTGGATGCAAGACCCATATTGAAAATGGGCTCATGAAAATTGTCAAAGGCGCACTTGTGGTTATGAAGGCAGAAAAGATCGAGACGAATCTATTCATGCTAAAAGGAGAAACACTTGAGGAAGTTGATGTATGTGTCACGTCAATCAATAAAGGAGAAGAGTCGACAAAGATGTGGCATCTCAAACTAGGTTATATGTCAGAACGAGGTTTGGAGATTCTCTTGACAGAAAGCTACTTCTAGGGCTCATGCAAATCGTTAAATCTACCTTTCTGTGAGCATTATGTTACAAGTAAGCAACATAGATTGAAGTTTAACAGATCTGATGCCAAGAGTAAATTTATTCTAGACTTGATTCATTCTGATGTTTGGGAGTCACCATAAATGTCCCTAGGAGGAGCAAAGTATTTTGTGTCTTTAATTGATGATTATTCCAGGAGATGTTGGGTGTATCAATCAAGAAGAAGTCATATGTATTTCCGGTATTCAAAGACTTCAAAGCACTCGTGGAACTTGAATCTAGGAAAAAGGTCAAGTGCTTGAGGACAGATAATGGAAGAGAGTACACAGACGGCGAGTTTCTTACTTTTTGCAAGCAGAAAGGTATTAAAAAAAAGTTCACAGTCACATACATGCCTCAACAAAATGGAGTGGCAGAGTGGATGATTAGAACTCTTACAGAAAGGATGAGAGTTATGTTAAGGATTGTAGGTCAATCCATTTCTTTTTGGGCAGAAGCAACCAAAATTGCTTGTTATGTGATAAATCGATCGCTATCAACAACAATTGATTTAAAGACACTGATAGAGATGTGGACTAGTAAGCCAGCATACTACTTTACTTTACATTCTTTTGGATGCCATGCGTATGTGATGTATAATTCCCAAGAAAGAACAAAGTTGAATCTGAAATCTAAAAGGTGTATATTCTTGGAGTATGTTGACGGAGTGAAGGGTATCGCTTGTGGGATCCCACTACTCGTAAGGTTATTGTCAGCAGAGATGTGATCTTTGCAAAAAAATCAACTACTACAAACAGATGGACATGATAACACATCGAAAGAAGTTTCAAAGACTACAATAATACAAGTGGAAAATAATCTGGTATAAGAAACTCTAGTTTCTACTGAAGCAACACCAGAGCACGAGGTACAAGAACCAGTCGAGTCCGAGTCTTCAAAAGTTCGACGGTCAACTTATGAGATATGGTCGCCATCTTGGCATTCATAGTATGTTACGAAGAGTAATGTTGCATACTATCTTTTAATGGAAGACACATACACCTCAACTTTCGAAGAAGCTATAAGTAGCTCAGATGTGTCTTTATGAATGACATCAATGCAGGAAGAAATTGAAGCTCTACACAAGAACAAGACTTAGAAACTGGTACCATTGCCACATAAAAGAAAAGCCATAGGTAAAAAATGGGTCTACAAGATCAAACGGGATAGCAATGATAAAATGGAACGGTTTCATGCAAGATTGGTGGTAAAAAGATTCGCTTAGAAAGAAGGTATTGATTTCAATGAGATATTTTACCCAATAGTTCGACTTACAACAATCAAAATAGTCTTGGCTATGTGTGCTACATTTGACTTACATCTGGAGAAATTGAATGTAAAAACTGCATTTCTTCATGGAGAACTTGAAGAAGAAATATATATGCTCCAACCAGAAAGTTTTGCTGAAACAAGAAAGGAGAACTTGGTTTGCATGTTGAAAAAATCTCTATATGGTCTCAAACAGGCACTGAGGTGTTGGTACAAGAGATCTGATTCCTTCATTATCATCCTTTGATACAATAGACTCAATTTAGACCATTGTATGTACTTCAAAAGGTTTGATGGAGATAATAATTTTATTATCTTGTTGTTATATGTAGATGATATGTTAGTAGCAGGCCCCAACAGAGATCAAATCCAAGAATTGAAGGCACAATTTGCTAGGGAGTTTGATATGAAGGACTTAAGACTAGAAAACAAGATTCTAGTGATGCAGATTTACCGAGACAGAAATAACAGGAAGATTTGGCTTTCTTAGAAGAACTATTTCAACAAGATCTTGCGACGCTTCAACATGCAAGATAGTAAGCCAATTTCTACCCCACTTCCTATTAATTTCAAGTTATCCTCAAGTATGTGTCCTAGCAATGAAGCAGAGATGAGAGAGATGTATCCTAGCAATGAAGCAGAGATGAGAGAGATGTATCCTAGCAATGAAGCAGAGATGAGAGAGATGTATCGAGTACCGTATGCATCAACAGTGAGAAGTTTAATGTTTACTATGATATGTACAAGACTAAACATTGCACAAGTAGTGGGAGTAGTTAGTCGATTTATGGCAAACCCTCGAAGAGAGCATTGGAATACTATGAAGAAGGTTCTAAGATACATCAAAGGAACCTCAAATGTTGCATTATGTTACGGAAGATCAGATCTTATTGTCAGAGGCTATGTTGATTCAGATTTTGCAAGGGATCTCAATAAAAGTAAGTCTACTACAAGTTATGTGTTTACACTTACAAGATGAGCTAAATTGTAATCAGTTGTAGCTTTATCTATAACGGAAGTAGAATACATGGCAGCTACACAAGCTTGCAAGGAAGTAGTTTGGATACAGAGATTATTAGAGGAGCTCGGGCACAAAAATTGTTTTGTTTTGTGATAGTTAGAGTGCTTTGCACATTGCAAGGAATCCAACTTTTCATTCACGAACAAAGCACATAAGGGATCAGTATCACTTTGTTCGAGAAGTAGTGGAAAAAGGTAGTGTGGATATGCAAAAAAAATCACACCGACGAGAACCTAGCAGATATTATGACCAAGCCAATCAACACTAACAAGATTAAATGGTGTAGATCCTTATGTGGTCTAACGAAAACATAATCAAGCATGGATTTGGTAAGTAAGGAAGGATGGAAAGATTACGTAAGTGACTTTAAGTGGGCGAATGTGATAATTGGATACCTTGTTTAGTGGTAAAGTCATTTACTTGGTTTAATGTTATATTTTGCTAATGTATGAATTAGGAAACATGGAAGTCATTTAATTAAGGATGCTATTGGAGCACTAATTTCTTATGCATTCAATGTGGAGCACTAATTTCTTGTCCATTCAATGTGAAGATGAACATGAAGTCTTTGCTACCACAAGTTCTTCAAGGATGTTGCCTATAAATAACTTGTTTCATCTATGCAAAATATAAGAGCAAATGAATTAGATAGCATCCATAAGAAAGATAGTAAAAGTTTTTGTGAGAGTTATCTTGTGAGTTACTACTTAGAAAGGAAAATTTTGTTCCTTCTGTATAAGTAATATTTTTCTTATTTTGTGATAGAGTTATTTCTCCTATTATAATAGAGATTAGATTTGTTATCTCATTGTAACTAGAGAAAATGTGTTGAAATCTCTATTTTACAATAATGAAATCCTCCTATACTTATACGTGGTTTTTTACCCTAATTTGTTCGGAAGATTTTTCATGTAAAATATTTGTAACCATTTTATTTTCATTATTTTTAATTTTACTTTAGTTGTGTTTTAACTTCAATTCGATAATTTTTCCTAACATATATTAAATAAAAAAAACTTAAAATAAAGTATTTTCTTTTACCACTATCTCAATTTCTAAAGTTATCACTTCTATCTCTTATTCAAATGTTGTATAAATGTCAAGTTCATCGACGATTATTATGCATAACATAATAATTGATTGAAAAATGTGAATTAAGTACTTCAAATGCATGTTCTACTTATTTTCTACATCATTCTTATTTCAATAGAGGATTTGAAAATGATCTCTCATATTATTAAATTGTTGTTTTACATTGTATTATTTTTTAACTCTATGCTATATTTTA
The DNA here is from genome assembly GCA_037013495.1 of Hippophae tibetana. Taxonomy (NCBI): domain Eukaryota; kingdom Viridiplantae; phylum Streptophyta; class Magnoliopsida; order Rosales; family Elaeagnaceae; genus Hippophae; species Hippophae tibetana. Next base: position 22,027,806 of record CM072803.1, read on the forward strand.
TATTTTTGAACTTTATATTTATTGATTTTTTGTAACTTTATAATATATTTTTAATTTTATATTAAAAAAATTAATGTTTAAATGTAAATAATCGTATAATAATTTTTTTACTAATTTTGAATCATATATTTACTTTTAATTTATTAATAAAAATTAAACAAAATTATTAATTAATAAAAAGAATATAACTTTTTGATAAAAATATAATTTTAATAAATTTTAATCAAAGATATATAATTAAGGTAAAATAGATATAAAATAATATTTTTAGTTATAGCATTTTAGCGCAAAAATTAAAAAAAAATATTGGATCATTTTTTAGTACAAAACTTACATTAAAGAATCTTAGCCTTTGAATCATTGATCGGCATATTCTTAATAAGAAAAAATGAAGAAGAAGAAATGGTAAATTTTCACCAATTCATATTAAAGAATGTATGAACATAAATGCAATTATATTTTTTACTTTATTCTTTATTTTTTAATAATTATTAAACATTAAAAAAATAGATTTAAACACACTTTTAAATTAAAAAACTCCATTTAACCTAATTTTTGTCAAATCATGACCCTATATAATGTTTAAGGAGCCCTTAATAAATTAGCATTTAAAACAGTGTGTGACAAAATCGAAAACAACCCCATTTAAAGTAAATACCAATGTTCTTTAAAATTAGACCAGCTCTGTTTTTGCTAGTGTAGCACTTTTATTCTGTATATTTTTTATTCGTCTTTCTTTTATGCGTTATCTTCTTAGTATTTTATTTAAAATAATATTAATTTAATATAATTCATTATTTAATTAAAAAATTCATATATATAATGTTATACCTACCAAATTAGATGGATTTTTTTTGTCATTTTAATTAAATAAATAATTTGTTAAAATAAAAATAAAAAAAATGAACAAACTGAAAATACATAACCCATCCCAACCTCAAATATTTTTTTTGTTGATAAAATCATACCACCTAAACACAAAATCAATCTTGATATAAATATCTTAACTGTCTAAAAATATTAACGGATTGTGATAAATATAAAAGAGTATCTAGGCAAATGAGTGTGTAAAAACAATTATGTTTTGATTCTATTTTTATATTTTAATATATAGTTTTTATTTTTTAAATTGTTTTTTAAAGCATTTTTTTAAGCTTAAACAGTTTAATATAAAACATATGTACGTAATAACTTTTATTAATATGCAATTTGTATTTTTAAATAGTTTAAATAAATTTTTTAAGCTTAAACAATTTAAATATAAATTGTATAATATTGACATAAGTTGTTTAGTTTTCATAACTAGTAATAACTTGCACTACATTCAAGATAATAAAAATTGAGTGAATAAGCTCTCTAATGTATATTTAAAGAAACCAAAATCTATATAAAAAAAAATAACTATTAACTATTCATGGCAAGAAAAAACAAATATTTCAAGAATAATATTATTTAAAGCATATGTATTAATCACATATAAAAATTATATCAAGTTCATATATATTTTTTAAATAGATATCACTAATATAACACTTAAAAAATATAAGTAAAAAAGATACTAAAAATAAAATTACAGTGGAACTAAGATATCCAATCTCTTTTAAAAGTATGTCTGTATAAGAGTTTCAATATTATAATATTATAATTTCCATAAAATTAGAAAAATAAGTATATAAATTTTATTAAAAATAATAACTGAACTGTTGCTATTATATATATATATATATATATTCAATTTTATAAATTTACAATTAAATAAGGTAGTAATGTTTTCATGATAACGATAACAAAAATATATAAATACATTATTATTATTGATTATACATGAATATATATAAATATATAAAGGTTTTAAAATGTGATAATGTAAAGCAATTATAAAGAAGACGTATTTGTATTATGTTAAGGACTATTCTTGTTTATTAAAAAAAAATGTTAAGAAGAATAGAAGATTATAAAAATAAAAATAAGAATGTTAAAAACTATTCTTCCTTTGCGCAAACTTTACTTTTCCAATTTAATCCTTCATCAAACATTTTTTTCCAAATTCATCCTCATCATACGTTTCATACCTCAATCAAAAATATTCTTCACAATTTATCTGTCGTTTTGCAATCTAGGGTTTAAATTCTAAGATAGTTAATCTTGTTGAAGTGATTAATGACTCCGATCACTTCTACATGGGTGTTAATGTGCTTTCTTTACTTTCTTATAAATTTTGTTTTCTCACGAGGCACTAGAGTTTCATTTCAGATAAAAAATTTGTATATAATTCTATTTATTTGATTAGTAGGACATATACACTTATTTACTTGGAATCTTCATCTTTCATAAAGTATTTGTATCTAAATTACATGAATATGATTATTTAAGCACTCTAATTTCTAATTTGATGTAAATTTATAAAAAAAAGGATCGTAAAGTCTATTATCTTTAAAGAAATTATAGTTTAGACACATATTATATATGATAGAATAAGTCTATTATCGTTACGAAAATTTGTAAAGGTATTGTACTTATACCGTAACACTTAATAAATAGAAAAATAAAGTATATTTTTTTTTAAAGATAGTGGATTTGTATTATCCTTTTTTTGTTAAAAAAATTGACATATCCAACACTTATATATGTATCCAAAAATTTACAAATCTCAAGATTATAACATAACTGGTAAGACTTGGTGTTGTTGTTTACGAGACATATGGTATTGCCTACTCTCTTTCCATTTTGTTCTTCAGAATATTCATCATGTGTTTTGGGTTAGTAGTTATGTGTGCAAACTATGTTGGTAGTACTAGTTTAGATGTCTGAAAATCTTGCTAAAGAATACTAATTTGTCTTTCATTGATGATTTCTTTTTCTTCGATCAGAATGTAGTGCATCGAGGTATCAAATATGAAAATCTTTTGGTAACTCGAAATGATAATATGAAGATTGCAAATTTTAGTGTTAGTTAGGTTTTTGAGGCAATTATATTTATCAAACTTTTGCCACCATACAATAACATTGTACATGTTGAGCTAGCTCCTTTCGGTGAATGTTTTCTTCTAGAAAAATACATGTGTATTGTTGATTTAAGTGTTTTTAGTTATACCTTGTTTTATTCTTGGTTTTCATTGTATTGTCTAATAATACTTGAAAATCAATTAATACTTTTCATTACGTTGAAAATACTTTTAAAAAAATTACATAAAATAAAAGAGATTAGATTTTTAACATTATATTAAGTAAATATATTTTTTAATTTAAATATAATAATATAAATTAAAGTAAATAATTCAAAACTAGAGATAACTAAAATAATTCATTTGATAAAGAAAGTGACTTGGGTGCACCCATCTCAAAAATTTGGTATTTGATAGCAATAGCATCTAAAGCTATCTTCTTCAATTATATTGCATTAAAGAGAGAAAATCATCTAGTATTCAAAATCAGGTATGTTATAAAACTCGAGCACAAATTATACAGTTCCATAACTAGTCTCTGTACATAGTTATATGTCGGATGTAATAACGTACCTAATTTTGACTTCTGAGTCATAAATATGAATGTTGGCCATGGTGGGCATTAAATCTTCAGCCATAGATGGTTTTGCCTATTTTAGGGGGTTTACTTTGTAGTGCAAAATGTGCACTGTACTACTGGTGTGTCAAATCTAACCCGACCCGGCCCAATAACAGGAGGCTTGTTATAAATTATATGGACCTTTTAGATACCGGTTGTATTTTGTTTACAGACAAAAAGATAACATACATATTTATATTAGATTATTTGTATTTTTTGATAATTTAAATTATAAGTATTATTATTTTTTTCTTTAACTTTGAACAAATAAGTTAATTAAGAAAAAAATTTATCATTTAAATTTTTTTAAATATTAAAATATTATTTTTAAAAAATAATATATTTTATCTTTAATTGATCATTTTTCTTAAAATCAATATAACTAAGTTATATTACTTTTAATTTAAAAAAATAAACAATAATATTAACTTAATATAAGATATTTTTATAACCCTATTCTTTTTTTGATATATATAAGGGATGTTTGACATACTTATTTTTCTCACTTTTTGTAAATTTTTATCAAATTTTAGGGTTAAATATTCATAATCATACCATGTTGCTTCAACATTTTTAGTATGTTTAAATAATATTAATACCTTTAATGTTTTGTGACAATAGTACAAGCACTCCAAACGTTTGGCTTAATCTATTTAAGTCTTTTCATTATCATTTAATTCATCTACTTGTTAATTTTAGCTCCTTTATTTTCCCTTAAAATTTAATCATTTTTTTCTTTCTATTTTTATACTTTTAAAATCTAGTTTAAAATTGGTATCAAATTTTAAATAATATTTATAAAATTTTAAAAAGTAAAAACACTAAATTATAACAAAAAAAGTATAAAAATTACAAAATAAAAAAATAAAATCATAATAAGAGAATTAAATTATAGGCTACAACAACAATAAATCTAAAAATATACCACCAAATTTATTATGTTTGTATTATTTGTATTACCAAGCTAAATTTCATCTCAATTCTACTATCAAATTATGAAAATATTTTATTCACATAGTTCGTAAATTTTTTCATTAAACAACTAAAAATTAAAAAATATCAAAAAATTTATAAAATTTACTCTTTATTATCATCGTCACGAACAAATAACAATTTTCAACTTACCTCTTTTTGTTCAAAAATAAGTGGTGAAAACAATTGACCAATAAATTTTATATTTTATATATTTTTTTTTATTTTTAACTATCAAATGTATAGAAATAATAATAGGGTGATATGAATAAAATATTTTTATATTTAGATAATAGAAACAACATAAAATTTAGTTATATGGTAAAAATAATATAAACACAATAGTTAAATAGTATATTTATAAGATATCGGTAAAAAAATTGACGATATTAACACAGTATAAATTGTTATTATTATAATAATATTTCATAATTATAAATTTATCTAATAATAGTGACACTATAATATAATTAATATTATAGATAAAATATATATTTTATGTATTTTTATTATTAAATTAATAAAATTATTAAGAAAATTATCTAAAATAACATACTTAAATCTGGTAACAATAAAAATAATATATTTAACTTAATTAAAAAGTATATAAATTAGTGTTAGAAAATACTATTATTATTATTAAAATTTTAAAGGGTGTTAATTTTATAATTTTTTGGTATTATATTTTTTTAATAACATGTAATATAGCATTCTTTCTTTATTTTGAAATAAAAGTAATTAAATTAATTGCAAGGGAAACAATTCTATGTCTTTTATTTTTGTTGTTAATTGTCAGTAAATATATAGATAAAAAATATTTATATTTTATGTAATAAAAATTCATTTATATATATATATATATATATATATATATATATATATATATATATATATACATTGATACTTGAAAAAACTCAGAGGAATTGGGCTCAATTCCAAAATGAAGTTCTCTGTTGTTGGGAAGTAATTAGAAAGATAAAAAGAAAACGTATTGAAGTACGTTTTATCTTTTTGGTCGAAAGTAAAGTTACTGCTTAAATTCATTACTTTGTCGTTAATGCAATGATAGATATTTTATTTTTTTATTCTTTGATTCTTTTTTTTTTCTTTTTCCTTTTTGTTTCTTGCTGTTATATTTTGAGTAATATTTATATACGTAAATTTGTTTTATGTATTAATTACTAATATAATTATTTAAATAAATATTAAATTGAGAAAGTAAAATATTCACTCACTCTCATAAAATATATTAAAAAGGGGATTTAAATTTTATTTTTTAAATAAAAAATTATGAGAAAATAGAATTTATTAAAGATAAAAATATACAATTTAGATAAAAAAAATCATTAATTTAAATATATAAACAATCAAAATTATTAAATTAAAACTAAAAATATTATTTAATACATGGAAGAAATTTTAAATTTTTATCTTTTCCTCTATTATTCTTTTATAGATTATTTATCAATTTCAATTGATATATTAATTATTTAAAAAATATATAATTAACTGTACATCTTTATCAAAAACAGAGTACCTAACGTGTAGTTTTTCCTAACATCCTACTTGTTCTATTGAGTAAAGTTTTAGATTAGGTAAGTTATTATATTACACAAAAAAATATGTACGTTTATTATTTTACACAAATATATTTATTTATATATAAAACATTACATTCTAATATAAATATTAATAGTATATTATTAAAATTATCAAAATATATTTAACTAATTTGACTAATACAAAACCTTTTCATTTTACTATTATTATTATTACAAATATATTATAATTATAACAAAAAATAAACATGATATTTATAACTTTTGATCAAATTATTATGAAAATGTTGATAATAGTTAATAAAATTTATTTTTATACTATCAATATTTATATATTTATAATAATTATAATTAAATAATGTATTTAATTATTTCAAGTATTTTAATTAATCGTTTTATAATATTTAGTAAAATATATATATATTTTTTTTAATTAATTGATTAACATATTAAGTAATATAAATATTTTAAATAAAAAATTAGTTTAAAATATAAATAATTGATTGTTTCAATGTTTTATAAAATATTTTCAATAAAATTTTCACAAGTTTTATGATTTTTTTTAAATTTTCGTCAATAAAAACAATATATTCAAATTTTCGTAAAATTTATATCTCAAAATCGAGCTTTCACACATTTCTTATAACTTAACAATTTTCATGGCACGTTCTATTTTACTTACCGATTAATCTTTTGAATTTTATATAAAGAGACATGGACTTTTCCTTTTCATTGAGATGATAGGAACAAACTTTATGAAAGGACAATGAGAACTTGGTAACTACAATGTAACAGCTTAGGTTAGTTTCAAAAGAAAAGAAAACAAATCCCAAATCACTTTCAGAATAATTATTCAAATACACGTTATTTGTACATATTTTGTTTGTATATTATATTTACAAACTATATATATATATATATATATATATATATATATTGAGATAAAATTTGAAAGATACACGGACGGTATTGGTAGTTTTTAATATATATATATAACTTTTCATTTATATCTTAAAACAAAATAACATTTCTCTTGTAAATCACAACATAATAGAGAAAACACGTGTTATCGAAAGTAACGTATAAGTTACTATAATTTTTTCTCACAAACTACCCTTTTTCGGTCATGTCTTACTAACATTTTAACGTTCGTTAAAGTATCTCTCTCTCTCTCTCTCTATATATATATATGGGTACAAATTTACATATTATTTTTATAGCTAATTTAATTACTTATACTTGCTATGCTTAAAATCGACAAAAACCATGAAAAGATGGAATTAATCAAAAAGAATCTAATACTTTTCTTAACTCTCTGTGCACAGGACCACTTTAATGTGTATCTTGGTAGAATACAAAAGCTTATGGCACTCATGATGCTCTTTATATTTTATTTATTTTGTTTTTTTTTACTATTTTAAACATATCAATCTTTCTTTTAATATAGAAAAAAATGCAAACGTTTAGAGGTTAAAATTAATTCTTAGTTAAACAGGAATTAATAAGATTTTATAGAGTTAATTTAAATCTAAATTTTTAAAATAATATCACATATTGTGGTGATTTGGACGCTACTTAAGAGTTATCGTGACTCATAGCTAAGATCACCTATGGTGTAGAGTGGAGCTATTAAGATTCATTAAGTCTTACATCACTTAAATATACTATCATTTATCATCATTTTTTTTTGTTTATAAGTCTATATAATCTTTAATTCAATGAAATTTTATTAAATTAAATTAGACTTGAATTTTTAATAGTATGATTTGGTTAATGATACATTATAAATATCTTATTCCAAATTTGTTAAAAATAAACAAAATTCTAAAGGTTTTGAAAAATAAATCATACAATTTATTGCCATCATTCTATTTTATTCAATAAAATAATTTTTAAAAAATAAAAATAAATTAAAGTATAATATTGTAATAAACATAAATAAGAGGTATGTTTGCATTATTTTCAAAATATTTCTCTAATATTTATGGAATTGGGTAAGAATGTTGCTTTAAATACAAAAAGATTAATATATTTTAAATATTAAAAAATATTATACATTAAATCGGTTAACCAAATGGAGTAATAATACATACTTAACATCGAACGTATCATTATAATCAATCAATAATTATCTTTCAAGTCATCGACACAAGATTGTTAATTTAAACAAGTGATATAATTACTTGAATAATAAGATATTGAAATACTCTCTCCCAAAATCGATGGCATTTATGAATAAAAAGTGAAAATATAGGCTTAATCTAGGCATCATGGTCAAAATATCAGAAATGATAGTGACTCTATGATTGTAGTTATTGAAGTAGAATGTAGATAGGCTAGAGAGGGTAAACTTAGGGACTTGAAAATTAGGAAAAAGAAAAAGAGAAAAAATAACTTATGGATCTAGATCCTTTACTTGGCAAACGTCATAGTCTTTAAGTATCAATGAAGTTGAGAAAAAATAAATATATTTATTTAAATTTTGATAATACATTAAAATATAAATTGTAAGATTATATTTTTAAATAAATAAAAGAATAGGATTTAAAAACAAGTATCATTCTTATTAAGTAGAGCATCCAAATAACTTAGCTACTAGGTTAAGTCAATGTTAGGTTTGCTCTTTGTAAAACCCTAAAAGTCAATTTTGGGTTTCATTACATAGTGAGCAATACTTGTCAACTGATGTTTTGTCATCTTTTAACTGGATGCAAGTTCTTCTTTGTTTTAAAATTGAAACAGTATATTTGTCACTAACTTGACAAAAAAATCCCTGGATCGAAACTTACTAAAAAGCTTTGTGTACCCTTTCTCAAAGAGGGGGAGGAGAACAACTTAAAGAGATGGTTTGTTAAGACTCCTAATCATAACCTGCATCATATTTTACATAACTATTTATTTTTGACAAAGTAAAAATAATAATATTAGAATTTATAATAATAAAAATAATATCTTATATAATTATATTATATATTTTAATTAAAAAATTTATCACATTATTTTATATTTAATTTATTTAATTAAATATTTAAATTAAATTATTGTTATTTAAAAATGTTTAAAGTAATAAGATATTATTTTTATTATTATAAATTTTAAAAGTTTTATTTTTTAATTTGAAAAAAACAGAAAGTATAAAATGCGAAACACTAAGCACTTATTACAAAACCTTTGTTTTTCTTCGGACAAAGCCTTTATTCTCTGATGTTACGTACCAGACTAGTTGAAAAAAATATGAGGTAATTTGTCTTTGGTGGTACTTCGTGGGTAGTTCATTGTCTTTTTTTCTTTTTATTTGGTTGGGCTCTGATTGGATACAGCTGTGTTACTTAACGTCGCTGTTACTCCAGAGTGAGAGAGAGAAAGTAATTAACTTTGACTTTGACTTCAACTTCGACTTCGACTTCCTCTACTTTTTATACAGTAACTAAATTGTACGGCTACTCTTAAAAAAATGTCGGTCTCCTTTATAATTTGTACGTAGATGTGACGTCTTATATCCTTTGTTTTTTAGTCTCTTTCCTTATGGTTTAAAACTTTTTAGTAATTACGTATTTATGATTAGTTTTTAAATTTTAATTAAATATAGATATGTGTATTTAAAATCTTAAAAGATATGATTTAATTTTTAAAATTTTAATTATAGATCTTATATTTTTTATTTATAAATATATATTTTAATAGTAAATATTAAAAAATTTATTTTACTAAATTATAGAATTTAAAACTTAAGAAAATTATGTATGAAATTTTAAAAATTTGAAAACTTATATATGAATATAATTAATGCTTTGGAACCAATAATGTACTATATTCTTTCTAGAAATTTAAGTTGTGGAAATAGTATTTTGTGTAATATTTGTATAATGTTAAAACATTACTCATGTGATTTTTTTAGATAGTTGCTAATTTTATAGTATAAAATAGGAAGATGGGTTAAATAAGTCTTTCAAATGATGTTGTATTTGTACTTTAACTCTTTTTATTCTAAAAATTATTTTTTAGTCTTTCAGTTTTGAAAAAATTAATTAATTAAATACAAACAATATTATTTTAATAATTTTTTTATTAAAATATTTTTTTTATTAAATGATTAAAACATAATAAAATATGATAAAATCAAATTTAGTAATGAATTATTTAATAAAAAATTAATATTAATAATAATAATAATAATATTTAAATATTTATTTATTTTTAAAAAATAAATACATCAACAAAATATTAAAACAAAAATAGTGTTAATAACTAAATAGTATAACAAATATTTTATTAAAAAAATTCATACTAATTGTAATTTTATCAATATTAAATGATAGAATTTTAATCTCGTTTTAATTATATAACAAAAAATAATAATATTTTAATAAAAAAATCACTTAAATAAACTAATTTGTTCTTAATTGATTAATTATTTTCAAAGATTATAAAACACTTCTTGAATCTAAGAGGTCAAATACATAGCTTACTCTTAGTGACTTGGTTAATATATTTTTCTATAAAATTTTCATATTAAAGCAATTTAAAATTTTGGTTAATGATTTAATATTGTAGTGTTTATTTTAGATAACTATAACACCCATACATAAATAACTTAGATTCAAATTTCAAATATTTAGATTGATTAAATGTCATTAAGTCACGAGCTTTAAAAAATAAAATATTGTTATTATATTATAAAAAATTACTTAAAAATTAGACTATTTATATTTTTATTTATTTTTTTAATTTCTATGTATATACTAATATGTAAAAACGATAGTTGGTTTACTTTTTGTTTGATGCATTCGTTTGATATTTTGCATTTTGATGAAAAAAATTATTATTTTTATTTAACAACAAAATTTGTTTGAGATTTTATATTTTATATTTTATATTTTATGTTTTTTTGTTTTATATAATAATTTGGTAGCTTATATTGTGACCTTTCGGATGATGATGATATTACCGTGTTAAATTTCAATATTTTACTTTTTCATATAATACACGTGATAAATATGATGTTAATATAAAATATTTATTTATTATTTAAAATTTTAGATGATTTTGTTTAAATATGACAAACAAAATAAACATAAAACAACATATCTTATTTTATTGGAATAATACTCTTCCTCACATCCAAATACGATGAGAAAATGACAACATTAATACTATTTATAAAACTCATTTTTTTAGTGTCATAGACCAAGATACTAGATACTATACATGAAATGATTCATGATATATATCTGAGAAATTTAAGAGTGTATTCGATGTTTGTAAGGTGCATTGGGAAATTATTAGTGTATCTTGAGAAGAGTGATTCTTTTATCTTGCTACAAGATAAAAGAAGGATGAGAGACTTAAGGCTTAGGTGTTTCGTACTAGGTATCCCATGTCAACAGATTACACTCACATGAGTGTTATGAGTTGCATGTGAACGCGAGCAAATTTATACGAGGTGGTTTGAGTACACAAGATGTATAATGTATATGGGATGTATCACACACAGGGATATTAGTACATAATAAGCTTTAGGTATAAAATCACAAACGGTGAGATATAAGAATTGGTAAGGAGACAAAAAAAAATACATGAGTTGTAGAGATTTATGGACATGACCTCATCATATGGTAGTGATTTAATTGTAAGTTAGATATAGTCATTCAAGTGGGGTGCCAATACCTAAGACTAATGGTATTTATATATATAAACTTATGTAATCCATTATAGGGATTTGACTCTCTCTAATTGTCCACTAGATACACTCACACAAGAAGTTATCACGTTTATATGAATGTAAGCAGATTTACATGGGATGGTTTGATTACACAAGGTGTGTGATATATACGATGTGTGTTACACACGAGGCGGACTAATACTCGATAAGCTTTAGTTGTATGACCCTAATGGGATAACCGAGGTACCTCATGATTATGAATAGGTGTAGAGACGAGTAGGGATAATTATTCTAATAATCATAACCATCTCGTACCAATTTATGGTAAATTTGATTAATAACTATTAGATATGAGCTAATAACAATTTTTTTACGGTTTAATCACGTTTTTTTAACATTTATTAAAATACTCATCCCTACTCATGATCACATGGTACCTACACACGTGATAGTTTAAGATACCTATATGAGGAACTCAAGAGTAGATGCGATGCATGTAAGGTGCATTGGGTACCTATTAATGTAGCTCGAGAAGAGTGATTATTTCTTCTTGCTTCAAAATAAAACAATGAGAGCCTTAATGTTTGAATGATTTGGACCAAAGTATCCCATGTCTATGGGATATACTCACACGGGGTGTTATGAGGTGTATATGAATGCTAACATATTTACACGAGATGATTTAAGTACATGAGATGTATAATATATATGAGGTGTGTCATACACTCGATGGAGTTTTAGGTGTATGATTCCAATGGGGTACCTAAGTTACAAGAACTGGTAAGAGTACAAAAATATATAAATTATAAAAATACATGGACGTGACTTCATCGTAGTGATAGTAATCTAATTGCAAATTAGATATGATCGTTTCAATAGGGTGTCAACACTTAGAGATGATGGTGTCTATATATATGGATTCATGTGACTTATTATATGAATTTGACTCTCTTTCTAATATCTGTCCAAATCATAAAGTATTTTGTGATTCTCTACAAACTCTCATATTATTCTTAATTTTCTAAGATTTAGTTATTTTTATTATTTTTAAATAAAAAAATCATTATTTAAAATATAAAAATGTATATGTCAAATATTATTATTACAAATATATTAATAATTAAAATTGATAGAAAAAACAAATGGAGAAAAATTCTAACTTTCATTTTTTTGTTTTATTATAAGGATTTCTAATTGAATGTTTTGTTACTTCCAATCATAATTAATAGTCAGTCAATAAATTAAAAAAATGGATATGATGTTATAATTTTCATAATATTCTATATAACATATTTAGATTTAGATAAAAAAACATAAACATGACATAAGTCATAAACAACATATCTAGATGAAATAAAAATAATAAGATTTAAGTAAATAACATAAATATTTATTTTATTTAAAATAACTAATAGGATAAAAACAATATAAATAAAACAAACCTGTTTGTGATTGGCTTGTGTAGAAAGAGATTATTTCTCGACATAAATCAAAAAAACTCTTAAAGATTTTACATAAAAAAGTAAAAGTGCATACATTACTACAAAAAAGGACATTAAAGTCGATTAAAAACCAACTTTAAATTAAATGACTTAAAGTTTAAAATCGGTTCACGCGATAAATCGAGACTTTACGTTTAAAATCAGTTCACGCGGTGAACCGACTTTAATTTTTTTTTTTAAATTTATTCATTTTCAACCTGTATTCGAGCAGCAAAAAAACCAAAATCAGTTTAGCAAATAGTTCAAATAATACAAATATTTAAAAAATAAAATATTAATTAATAACAGAAAAATTACCATGGTTTTGTTCTATTTTATTCAAGATCGTCATATTCTTCTCCTTATGTTATAATACAAACCTACATATATAATACAAAAATCTATACACATAAATAATAACACATAATAACAGAAAAAAATATGAATAATAGGAGATCTAAAAGATTAGTTAGAGAGGAAGAAAACTCACTAACCGATGTTGGAAATGGTAGTCGTAGGTGGCCAGAAAATGAGAAAGAGTGGAGGAGGAGGTTTTCGGTTTTTTAGAGTTCTACAACGCTGAAAATAGTTTATGTGTGGGAAGAAAGAAGAGAAAAGATTTATCCACGTGTGTAGCGTCGGTTCGACACGTCAACCGACGCTATGTTTTGTGAATAGCATCGGTTCCAGGTGTCAACCGACACTATGCTACGTGGATAGCATCGGTTCTAGGTGTCAACCCACGCTACGCTACGTGGATAGCGTCGGTTAACACCTAGAACTGACGCTACGTCCACGCATAGCGTCGATTCGACACATCAACCGACACTACATCTTACGTGGATAGTGTCGGTTCTATACCGAACCGACTTTAAACTAATTTAAAGTCGATTTTTGGAAAAAAAAAATTGACTTTACGTATCGACTTAAATACCTATTTTTGTAGTAGTGATATGTTTTTAACCCGTTATTTTTGTTGTTTAAATTTTTGTAAATATATATGACTTATTTTAATACATATAATATAACAAATCATCTTAATATATGTAATCTAAATTAATAAAATATACGCTAATATGTTTTAAATATATATGTAATCTAAATTAATAAAATATACGTTAATATGTTTTAAAATTTGAATTTAATGAATAATTATTAAGTTAAATAAAAATATATATTTAACATTAAATAAACTTAAATTAATGATAATAAATAATCATTTTTTCTTAAATTCAAGTACATTTTTATATAAATAAAACATGTAAATTTCTTCCTTCTAAAAATAGAAAAGAAATTAAGAAAAAGGAAAGTCCACACGTGTCTCGTGTTTTTAACTTTTTATTATTTCGGTTTCGTTTTGATTTATAATCTCACGTTTTTAATATGACCCTCATGCGTTTCATTTTTTTCCTTTGATAATTTTGACTAAGAAATTAATTAAGAGAAGTTCTAACCACAAAATAAACATAGACTCGTTTATCTTTAGCTAAAAAAAATAAAAAATCAAATCATTTATTGAAATAAAATGAATTGGTTATCGTTATAACATTGACTCACATCTTTTCATATAATCAATTTACAAACATTTCTGGTTAAAAAAAATCAAAATAGTGTAATTGACTCTAGGGGATCCTATAGGTCCATGACCCTTTTCCCTTTAATATTCAAAGTCAATGACATATTTTTATTTGAATTGTTTTTATATATTTTCCCCTCTTTATTATTATTATTTTTAGAAAATTTCGCCTCTTTATGAAGTCCATAATTTGCTTAATTATTTATTTTTTTATTTATTATGAAAAAATAGGATTTACTTGATGGATAAGATCACTTTACGTGATTTGTTTGAATTGTAATAAGTATTATTTAATTTAATATACATATATATATATAAATCTAAAATTTTAAAAAAATAAAATTATATCTTTAAAATTATAATAGAAAATAATACTATTTATATTCAACTTATATCTTTTTATTATTAAAAAATTTATCATATTATTTTAATTTAAATACTTTTTAGATTGAATTATAATCATTTAAATTTATTTTAAATTTCATTAAATATTATTAAGGTATTATTTTTTTATTGTTATAAATTTTAAGTTTTATAATTTTTTAAAATTTAAAATAAATTACAATAAAAATATACATTAAAAAAAGTACACATATTTTAACATATGTTAAAAATAATTACGCATCCCCTAATTAAATTATCAATATTCATACATAGTATTACATAATAAATTGTGATAATCTTATGTTTATATTGTGCTTTTTTCCAATTACTTAGCTATTATATATAGGGTATATTTCAAACAAATAAATGCAATAAATAAAATAACCAAACCTATAATAATTTAAATTTGTAGTGTAAATATAATTATAATTTAAAATTAATGCTCTTAAAATTAAAGGAAAATATAGTAACATAAAAATACGTCTTTCTCCTTACACTAATTTATTCAATGTAAATTAATAATTATTTATTTAAACACTTCGCAAGTGTTGTAAATGGTTGTCATGCATTAAATATTATGCAGAGGAGGTAAGAATAAATAATTGTAATTTTTTTTACGTTAAAATCGAAATAAAATAAAAACAATTCAACATTTAATGTAATAAATTTACACCCAAATTGATTTTTTTTTTATGAAAAGACACACAAACTTTTTTTTATCAGCTCTCAAATTAATTTAGTGGCTTTTATTGATAAGGTAATAGAAAAAAATAATCTTATTTATATAAAAAAATATGTAAAATTTATTTATATTATACATATTAATAATATTATATCATATCATTTATTCATATTAAAAAAAATACTATTTTATAAATAACGTAACAAACAAGGGTAATAATACAAATTTAAAGAAAAGAGAGTCATTACTACAAAATAAAAAAAATATTTTCCCTGTTTTATAACCCAATCCAAGTTCAAGTTTAGTTCCTCAATGCTCCAAACTAGTTTCTCGGTTACAGTCATCCCCTCCCTCTTCCGCCGGACGTCGGCGATATGTTCGAGGAAAATATTTCCGATCAAGTTTCGTCGACTTGAAACCTGAGACGTATTCTCCACAGTCCACGGTACTATTTTATATTTTCCTTGCAGTTATAATTTCCCACTCTTAGATCCGCATAATGATCGATTTCGGATCCGAAATAATTTTTTTCTCTTTTTTATTTTTTTAGTTTCATAGAATGCGATTCGAATCAGGTCGTATCTTTGTATTTTGTTTTAAACGATCAGTTTTTCTTTGCTTGTTTGCGTTCTTCTTGTTGTTGAGTGATGAGAACGGCTTTTTTGTTTTGTTTTATTTTGTTTATGAGTTTGTTACTAATTATAAGTTCTTACGATTCTTCAGAAAAAAAAATTCTAAAAAGGAAATCAGCTTAGAAATTATTTTCCTGGGAATATTGGAAATTCAGTGAAGTTTCTTGCTCTGCGCACCAATATCAGTCATTTCTGTTTGATGGTTCTGGGATGAGATCATGCTTGGTTTTCTCACGAGATTTGATCAAATGGAGTAATCTTCATTCCATAATTGTGAAATTTAAGGTGTATGTGATTGGAAATTTCCTTTTACTATGGATTGTGAATTTATGAGAAGAATACAAAAATGTGAGGTTTATGGCATGCAAAGACAGGAATTTAATTTATGGTGTTCGTAGCTTAATTTGATCAAAGAATTGTGCCTCTGTAGGACCTTTTTGTTAAATATTTTATGAAGATTGGTTTTTGTTTGTGAGATTTGATTGATTCTGTAAACGAGTGGTGTGGGTGTACTAAATGTTTGTTGAAATGACAAACAGAGATGAATTTATGGAGGAAGAAGAAAATCAGGGAATGAATGTTGTGTTGAGTGTGAATTCCAACGGAAGGATGAACGATGGTCGAATTAAATTCGGATCATGTGACTCGCTTCTTCCTGGTCTTATTGATGATGTAGCACTGAATTGCCTTTCTTGGGTTTCTAGACCAGATCATGCGTCATTAGCATGTATTAATAGAAAGTACAATAAGTTGATCAAAAGTGGGTATTTATATGAGTTGAGGAAAGAGTTTGGACTTGTGGAGCACTGGGTTTATCTAGTTTGTGATCCAAGGGGATGGGAGGCATATGATACGGTGAGGCAGAAATGGATGACACTGCCTAGGATCCCTTGTGATGAGTGTTTCAATCATGCTGATAAAGAATCTCTTGCTGTGGGTAATCAGTTGCTGGTTTTTGGTCGTGAACTATTGGAATTTGCTATTTGGAAGTATAGTTTGACAAGTCATGGTTGGGTTAAATGTCAGGAAATGAATTTTCCTCGATGTTTATTTGCATCTGGTAGTCTTGGTTCGATTGCTGTTCTTGCCGGAGGGAGTGATAAGACTGGAAATGTCTTGAAATCTGCAGAGCTTTATGACACTGCATCAGGAAAGTGGGAAATGTTGCCCAATATGCACACTCCACGGAGATTATGCTCGGGTTTTTTCATGGATGGAAAATTCTATGTAATAGGTGGGATGTCAAGCACTACCATTTCACTGACTTGTGGGGAGGAATATGATCTTGAGACAAGGAAATGGAAGAAGATAGAAAATATGTATCCATGTGTCAATAAGGCTGCTCAGGCGCCTCCGCTAGTGGCAGTTGTGGATAACCAGTTATATGCAGTTAAGCATTCAACCAACATGGTGAAGAAGTACAACAAGTTGAAGAACACATGGGATGAGTTGGGAAGGCTTCCGGTGAGAGCTGACTTATCAAGTGGCTGGGGCTTGGCTTTCAAGGCTTGTGGAAAGGAACTCCTGGTTGTGGGTGGACAAAGAGGACCTGAAGGTGAAGGTATTGTACTGAACACTTGGTCCCCAAAGTCGGGTGTGAAAAATGGCACCTTGGACTGGAAGGTTCTTGGAGTGAAGGAACATGTTGGTGTCTTTGTGTACAACTGTGCAGTTATGGGTTGTTAAGATTTTTGTTTTTGGATTAACAGAAGAGGAATTAGCTTCTCCAATCTGACCTGGCTCTTTAGGGTTCTTGATGTGCATTCTGATTGACTAAAATTAATTTGTTACCGAGATACGTCTCTCTGTATGAGAATATGATTTCTCTTCATCTTGCAAAACAGGGTCACTATGGTAATCGTCTCTTTCTTTTATACTTTTATGTTTCTTTCCACAGTAATCTATATTTTCCCAAATAAATTAGAAATCTTATTCATGATGACACATTATCTTCACTGCTTGGTGTTCATAAAACTGTGAGGTAGGTGCGAAAAGCGAGACGGTTCATCTCTTTGATCTCTACATATGGCTGATTGTTGTTGTAATGGTGATTGATCTTGTTGAATGGGGTCAGAATTTTATATAACTCTTGTTCCTCTATTGCTTTGGTTTGATATTCATTCTTGTTTAATAATGTTGTTAATGGAAGCCTTTTTTGCTATCACCTTTCTCTTGTGGTGTTGGGTTTTTATGTTATACATTTTCACTTTTCAATACTGAAGCACTTACCTTTTCCACATAGTCTCTTGTGAATCATTAGGCTGTATAATAAATAAGTAATCAGTTACCATTGGACACTATTTGATCCAAAGAGATGTCACTAATCTAATTTAATAATACTCCTGCTTTGGCTTTTGTTAGCAATGTGTAGTTTGATTTGTTTTAAATTAGTGTCCATATAAATTCCAATTATAGCGTATAGCTGCATATCTATTCTTTTTAATCATATAACCACTTGGTGGTTTAACCTTTTTCATTTTTAAGTATAGTCAGATTTCAAACTTCAATCACACCAAATACTGTGAGATGTACTTAAAAAAAACCTATTATTTGTTTTATTTTATCTTACTAAATATAAATGACTTTACTTCATTGATCATGATTCAACAAGAAAAGCATTCTTCAAGCTGCTTTAGCTTCTAGGTTTCTTCCTATTGTTTGCATTTTTTTCTTCCTTTTTTTTAGTGTACCTCATTAATCTCCAAATTTTGAGCAATTTTACACGTATATTTTTAAAACGTATAATTTAGTCCTGAAATTTTTAAAATTGTATATATAGGTTTTTAAAAGTTTAAATCATGCAATTTAATCTTAAACTCTTCGAAACTTCATACATAGCTCCAAGCTATTAAAATACATATTTATAATTCAATTTTTTTGGATCTATACGTGAAGTTTTAAAAGTTTTAACTAAATCGTTTCTTTTAAAAATTAAAATAGCTATATGAGAAGTTTTAATAATTTAGAGACTTTCATGTTTTGTGTAAGGATGATTTAGTTTAAGTTTAGCATATATTTTTCATTAAACATATCAATAAACACTGTTGCTGTTTCCTTAAGTTTGTCCTGAAGTGCTGTTCTGATTCCTTTGATTCTCTTTTTCTCTCCCCTTATTTTTTATTCTTTTCTCCCCCACAAATTCAAAATTCTTTGAATGGCATATTGTGAGAAGCGTTACATATTTTTCAAAGAAGAATATTTTTTTCTCTTAAAGTTGATGTAAATTAACTATGAAGAAGTCTATTTACGTCCAACAACAAACAATTACAATTTTAAAAAAAATGTAGGTTCAAATATCTTCACTGTTAGTTGTTTGCTACATCAGATCATATTCTTAAAATGTTACATGTTTTGAACTTGGGTGTCACTAGTGATTTGGAATCAATTTAAAGGTAATAAGTTGTGGTTTATCAATTTACAATAAAACTTATTCTTTTTCGTATCAAATCGTATAAAATCAAAAGTTCAAATTATATTAAGTATCGTTTGTTTATTTTTTTATTTTTTTTAGAAGGTGATAGGTTGATGATGCTGAAATGTGCTCTGAGAGTATATTTGGATTTAGATGTGAACAATAAGGTTCGTTTTTCTTGTCATCTGAGTACACTTTAGACGTGTAATGCACTTGAGAAGGAGGAGAGGAAAAAAAAGAAAAGAGAAGAAACTTTAATCAATGAGTGAAACTAGACGTCTTAAAATTATTGTTGTCTTTGATGCCAAAGTAGAGTGATAATAGATACTTGGATTGAAATTCTGAAACCGAGTTTCCAATTTTCACAGAATTGGATGCTGAGATAGTGACCCTAGAAATTGACAATGTGATAGAAAAGGAGGAAAGATACCATGCGTCTTTAGACTCATTGAGGCCACAACCTGATAATACCACAGTAATGACTAGTGAGTGGAGCATTTCTTTATACATTAAATTATTATTTTGATTAAAACAGTAAAAAATATTTTTTACTGTTTATAATTATCTATCTCACCTTTGTTGTTGTAATGTATTAAATAACTTCAATTATTGTT
The DNA here is from genome assembly GCA_037013495.1 of Hippophae tibetana. Classification (NCBI taxonomy): domain Eukaryota; kingdom Viridiplantae; phylum Streptophyta; class Magnoliopsida; order Rosales; family Elaeagnaceae; genus Hippophae; species Hippophae tibetana. Next base: position 22,048,344 of record CM072803.1, read on the forward strand.
ACATATTACTATTGTTAAACTTTTGGAAAAATTATGAAAAAAATCACTGAATTATTATCATCCTTAAAAAAAGGAACTTTAATTTTTGATAAATTAATATCCATCATGCTAATATAACAATAATTAAAATTGATGACATTCTCGTAATAATTTAAAATTTAGTAGTATTTTTTTAAGAATATGGTATAAAAAATATATTTATCCTAATTAAAATTATATTAAAATACACTATTTTTAAGAAAATATTATATTTACATAAATATCCACAATTCAATTTTAACCTAGCTAAAAGAATTTATCTGTGTACATGATTAAAGTTATGAATCTTTAATATTATTTAACAAACATATAATAAGTGTGTGTTTTGTTCCATGTCGATTGACATGGGTTCTGAGTTTTAATAATGGATTTGTACAATTGTAAAGTATTAGCTTTAGACATATTGTTCTTCTTTAATTCTCACGCACTCTATTTGAAGTGATTAAGTGTTACTTCTCTTATAAGTGAGCGAGTTTCAAGCTTATTCGTTAGTTTATGTTGCACATTAATGTAGAAAACATGAAAACAAAATTATAATACTAGAAATAATTTTCCAATCTTCCTTCTTTCTTTTCTTTCTCTTTTTTTCTTTTTTACCTTTCTTTTGTTGTCTTCATCTTCATCTACAAAGACGTTTAAAGCAATGTGCAAAGCAAACCCTTTAGGTAGAATAAATATGTATAGGAAAAAAAATGCTAGAGTAGAAGAAACAAAATTATAACAAAAAAGCATGTGTTGTGCTTATAAAAGGCAACAAACACCTATGAAGGTTTGAAGTAAAAGATTTAATATTCATATTTTTAAATACCAATTGATTTTTAGAAATATATGAGTAAATATTTTTTAGTAACTTCATAATTAAATATGCTCGTCTTAGAATAACTCAGCAATGAGAAGTGCCTCGATCCTATAGGATGGCTACTTGAAATAATTTAGACACATTTTATCATAACTTTTCTTTTTGCTGACTACAAATTTTGCAACACAAATTTTAAGGTTGATATAAATAGAAGGAAATAATCATCTTTTCATATAGATAGATATAGAAAAAGATACAAACATAAGAATCCTTAATATCATGTTAATAATATATATACGATGAAAAATACGTTACAATATTATCATACAACTCACTTGTTATGAGTTGAATAGTTATTTAATTTTTAGTATAATTTAATCAATAATTATGAATCTATCTATATAAGTGATTTTAATGTCGAATAATATCAAATAAAATTACTTTTATATGAGTATTAAAAAATACATTTAATTTTAAAATATTCAATACTATAAATGCATCCAAAAGCTTATTAAATGGGTGGGTAAATGAGTATGGATTAAAAAATAATTATTGAATTAAATTTGTAAGGATTATGAGTATTGATTATTTTCGTGGATAAAATATTTACTTGTAAATTTGTTTTTAGTTCTACTATCAAGTTTATTAAGAAAAGTCGAACAAATGTTCAAGTTTTAGATATTCGTATTTCAGGTATGTCTTTTATAACTACGACACATATGATTACATTCATGCATTTAATATCACATTTTCATAAATCTGAAATTATATTTTGTGTTAAAATATTTATTCAAATTTTAATTAATTTATGAAATTATTAATTAAATATTTTTATAATGTGTCTTAAAAAATGATTTTTTTATAATATTAAATTTTTTGTTTTTAACGAACTTTGAAAAATTAAAAACAAAACACATTTAATACTATTAATCTATTATCATGAGGTATTATTATTATCTATATATATATATATATATAACAAAAAATTGAAAACAACTTTAATTGGGGTGGAGAACATGTTGATATAAAGTTTATATATAATAATATATATAATTGACGTTAATCACAAGCAACAAGTTAATATATATATATTAAGAATTAAGCGGCATAAGTCAGCAAAATAAAGTCACATAGTATAAATATAATTAATATATATTGATTTGTATTAATTAATTTAATTTTTCTTAATTATTTTTATTGAATTTGTGTTTAATTTTTTTATTCTAAAATTTGTAATTTATTTGATTTAAGTGACATGTTTTGAATCATCTAGTTAGTATTATTCATTATTAAATCTTTTCTAGAACACACACGGTCACTTGTGTTTCTTTTTGTGCTAACCTTTTTGCAGTTCATTTGTGAACGATCTGATTGGCGGGGAGCCTATTGGAACGTTGGTCTGAAAATCGCTCACGCTAACATTAGAAACTGTGAAAACAAAGCAGAAGCTCGTAAGTAAAGTATATTGAGACAGTATCTTAGGGAGGGTAGCATAAAACCGAGTTTGTACTTGAACATTTGATTTTCATAGTGGAAAGATAGGTGATTCGTTGGATTGGTGGTTTTCCTCTTAGGTCATAGTTGTGACCTAGGTTGTTTCCACCTAAAAATATTGTGTGTTATTATTTTATTTACACACTTATTTTTACAAACAATTGCATATCTGACTGTTTAGGTTAATTAGGTCTATAATTTATAAATTTCAAAATTGATGGGTGATCTCATTATATGAGTAGTATAAGATGGTTAATGAAAGACTCAAAATACAATATTCATGTTTACCATAAGTATTATTAATAAAAAAAACTAAAAGATGAACGTAGGAAATAACATAAAAAATACCCTTAAAGTTTTAAAAAAATTCAAAAATATCCCTCGAATATAACGAAAGTTAAATACAATAAAAATGAATTGTAACATTTTATAAATAAAAATAAAAGAAGAAATAATAGAGAACTAAGAAGTAATAAAAAATCAAGGAATAATATAATTATAAATAGAACGCATCTTAATATATTTTTCACATAAAATGGTAATTAGTAAATTTTTTTTTGAAGAAATTCAAAAGATAACATTAAATCTTAAATAAAGATATGGATTTAAAGATATATAATTTTCATCATCAAGGAAATTATTCTCAAGAAAAAGACATAGTCTATTATGGAATAAGTAATAAGTAAATGAGAATTAATATTACAAATGTAAAAAGAATGTATAATATACCATTAATTGGTAAAGAAACTATAATGAATAAACTATCAAAAATCCTCTAAAATGATAAAGAAAAAAATAGATACATTTATTTAGGAGGAATCTAAATATTAATATAAGCTCATTTCAAATAAGAAATATATACGTCAATAAAATTAACATTGCTAGATAATAAAATAATAAACATGGAAGATGCTTTATTAGGAACGATCCATGATAATTTAGAATATAAAAAACTAAAATTCACAGTATATCTTAGGTTTGTTATTAATATTCATAATAAAAACTTAAATCAAATATTAAGTTTAGCTTATAAATTTAAAATAAGAGATTTAATAAAAGAAAAAAATGAATAATTTTCAATATACTATATAATAGGGTATTCATTAACAACCAAATTTATTATCGGTTTCTTACCAAGAAGAAACATCTGACCCACATAGGGAGGAAATAAATAGACAAAGGTAAAGAGAACTTGATACTTTCAATAGAAGAAGACAACCACTCAAAATGAAAGAAGGGTTACATTAAAAAACTAGAGGTAATATTGAGCCAGAATCTAAGCTCCATAAAAATTATAGATATGATCTCTTAAATCTAGACTGTATAATAGATATAAAAAAAACCTTAGATGAATATACTAATAGTATGAATGTACTCACATAAACCTCTCAAAATACACAAACAAATCCTTTAATATGTAGGATATTAGTAACTCATAAAATAACATAAAATATTAATGTTTGGTTTTTAAATTTACCAAACCAACAACATTTATTGTTGCAAGGAAATGCCCACACATGAAGAGAATATTTAGATATAATAATAAATGAAATATACAAGAAATTTATTAAAAAATATAAAAGAATAATTATCATTGAATTCAGTGAAAATGAAATCAATAAAACTAAATGTTATTTAATAAATATGAAAATTTGTAACGTTAGTGTTTCCATTGGTATGTCAGTTGTGAAACTTAAGTGAGAGTCGATGAGTCTTAAAAATAAGATTGAGACTTTGGTTTAGTAATAAGTTTATATTTTATATCTAAAAATAATTAAAATATATATTTTAAAAAATAATATGTATTAAAAATAAAATTTTGATTCGATTTAATTTTATAAAGATTTTTTATTTTTGAACCTCCAATTGAATCAATAAAGTTGATTTTAATATTCTTTAGACCTTTTGAACTAACAAACTTAAGGGAGTGTTAAATATTACAAATAAAATATTAAGTTAATAGAACTTAAGTTTTTAGAAGAATAAATCTTATGAATTTCTTTCTTTTCCTTATTAAAAAAAGTAACAGCTTGAAGGAGTGTTAGAAACAAATAACAATGAATCTTGATAACATTGTGATTTTAAATAATAAAAAAATTTATATAAATTTATAAACATCGTATAAGTTTTTTTAAGTAGTTAACTACACATTTATACACATTTTAATATCTATTTAAAACATATATTAGTGTACTATAAAATTAATTATATTTTATGTCTCAATGTATTGGAGTTGTTAGAAATATATATACACACATAACATTTATAAATTTGTATTTATATTCGTAATGTATGTGAAACATTAATTTTATTTTTAGGTACATGTATTAAACAAAACCATTGTATTTGCTATTAATCTCATTTCTGGGAGGGTATTATGAACAAGTCACATATTTCAGCGGGAAGCCATTGTTTTGGCATCATAGACGGTAAAATGCTTAATATATATAATAAATAAATAAAGGGATAGAGGAATACAAAGAACTTAATGAAACCAAGATAGGGAGCAGTCATTTCAATGGAAAATGGAAAATTATTGACTGCCATTGTGGGAGACAAACTCCATTATATTAAAGATCTACAAAGATTATAGAGACGAATACTATTATATCCCTCCATTAATTAGACTAACAACATATAAAATGGTTCCGTTTAATAAGTAAATAAAAATCTGAATATGTCTATAATTTGATAATTTTAATAAATTATGTGTATAAATACAACTTTATAAATATTATGGGTATGCTTATAACAATATGAATATGTTAGAGGCATAAAATGTAATTAACTATTGTTGGATAAGTCAATTTGAAATACAATATATAATTTTTTGATTGTTGGATAAATTTATCATCAATAAAAATAATTATATTTGTCCAAAAAATAAAGAAATTATTATACAATAATAACTTTTTGTATCAATTGTTATATATATATATATAAATAAATTTTTGTATAAAGTAATCAAACCCTTATTAAAAAGAAAAATAAAAAAAATAAAGGTATCCTAATTTTACAACTAATTATATTCATTTTTAATGAACTCACGTTTTTATTTATTAAAAAAAAGTGACATTTTATGTCTACTTTGTACCGAGTTGTTTATTCGTACAATTAGGTATTATAAGTAGATAAAGGTAAAAATATTGAATATCTACTTTTTTAAAAAATAATCATAAATAATGACACCATTTATATAAAACATTAAATATTTACCATAATTTTAATGAGTTCTATGACTTTAGATAAACGAAGATTTTGATAATTTTTAATTATAACGCCTTAATTTTATAAATTTTAAAAAATATATATTTTAGTTTGCATATAATTCTTATAATCTTATATTCTTATATATTCTTAAGATTAAAATGTATTTTTTTAATTATAAAATTAAAATCTTTAATTAAAAGTAATTGAATTAAAATAATTATTTTTTAAAATTTATAGGATTTTTTTTTGTTACTCATCCGAAAATTTAAGGCAATATTTGAAGGTGTATAGCTTTAGGGGGTGAGACACTGATCACTAAGACGGAGACCACTTGAAAGGAGACAAATGAATTGCAACATAAAGGCTATCATGTTATTTTGGAATTTCAACAGTTTAATGATTTGATATGTGGTATTTAAAAGATAATGATCTTTTAAGACATAAATTGAGATTTTATAATGAATAAATCGGTTGTAATAACAAAATTTTAGAAAGAAAATATTTATTTTTATTTATAATATAATTTTTTATGTATTTAAAAATATAATATATATATATATTATATAATGTAAAACTATATATAATTTTTTAAAAAATTATATAAACAAATTTACTATCTTTTAGGAATGTTTATGGTCCGATTCGGTCTGATTTTAAATAAATTTTTTAACCAAATTAGACTGTTCATATTATTTAAATTAAACCGTTTGACTATCTAAATTATTGTAACCGAACGATTTAGTCCCGTTTGATCTGATTTGGTTAACCGTTTTGAACAATTAATATTACATAATTATAAACTGCCTTTTGTATAACAATAAATTGAATGTTTCATATTTTCACCTTTTTATTTTCAAAATTAAGTCTAATAATAACATGAATATAAAATACAAATGATATATCTAATGGTCTTCTTCATTTCCAAAAATAATCTACCTTGTAAGTATGGACAAATGTCTAATACCAATGAGAAAAATGGAACTCCAAAACTATCTCCAATAACGACAAATGATGAGAGTCTAGAATAAGATGATTTCATCTCACATTCAGTATGATAGAAATAGGCTTAGAAACAATAATCCATGTACTATTATTGTCTATATCTTTTGGCATCTAATCTAACGCTTTACTTGTTTAATTGATTATTGCTTATATGATCTCATTAAGTTCTACTTTGTGAATGGAAAATATAAAACCTAACATATAAAAAAAATATGAATACATAACATCCAAACAAAAACCCATACAAAATATTAGTGATTTGACACTCTATGAAAGCTTACGGTAAGCTTGTTCAAATTGAATATGTCCTAATAAGAGTTCAATCTCGTTAATGGAAGAAACAATTGTTGAATATTGGTTTTAAAAGTAACAAATTAGTGACATAATTTAGGGAAATTAGTGGCCTAATTTGTGGCATGATTTAAAGAAATTAGTGGCATAATTTAAGAAAATTAGTGGCCTAATTTAAGGCTTAAATTATGGCACAATTTAGGGAAAGAGAGCCTTGCTTCATCTATAAATAGGGAAGAGTTCATGCATTGAATAACAAGGCAAAAATCAGAAAAATCAGAGAGAGCATAAGCAAACTCAAAGAGAGAAAATACTTGTGAGTTTGAGAGTTTTCTATGAGTTTGGGGAAACACTTGAAAGATATTATTAGTGAGGAAATTTGTATCTGTATTCTGTATATTTCCTACTCAGTTCAAATAATATCTGTTGTCTCCGGTGGACCTAGGCGAATTTCCGAACCACATAAATTATGTGTGTTCATATTATCGCTTTAATATATTCATATACTGCTATCTATTACTTCCGCCCACAAAAAAATGGTATCAGAGCCAAATATAGACGTATTATATATCAAATCGAAGCTCTCAACTAGACGAATGCAACAGTGAAAGAATCGGTCAAATCGGAAGTTAGAATCACCGACAGAAGCTGCCGGAGTGCTGCCGCCAACAATTGAGTCAACTCAGTCACTAGTGATATTTGGACAGAGTTGGTCCGTTTTTCAGCTGAGTTGGATCTATTCCTAGCTAATTGGACTATTACGGATTCAACTGCGAACTCCATTTTTTCAAATAAGGTATAAAATTTGGAAAAACACTGTTTTAAGTTGTAAGTACAAAATTTTTGTTATCTGCTTTTACTTATGGCTGATAGAAGAGAGATCGAAGAAGGTGAACAAGTTAACCATAGAATTTATGGCAAACCAAGTTGTTCTACTCGAAGAACTATGTTGTCCAACGCAAAGTTTGAGGTGGAGAAATTCGACGGCACCAATAACTTTGGCATGTGGCAATGTGAGGTATTAGATCTATTGTTTCGAGAAGTATCTAATATAGCCTTGGAGATTGATAACTGTATTTTATATAGTTATTTTCACCTATTTTATTAATTATAATTGCTATGTTCTTAATGTTTTTAGTTAATTTTCGATGAATAAATTAGTATTTACTGTTTTTTATATTTGTTAATAAAAATTAAATAATTTGTATCGAAAACATACTTAATTGCAAATTTGTGTCCAAAAATATAATTTCAAATAAAAGAGTGTTTAATTGCAATTTATAAAAATCGAAAATATAATTTAAATTTAAATCGGGCTTAATTTTAATAATAAAAGTTTAAAAATTTAATTTAAATTAAAAAGGGCTAAAATGTATTTAAAGAAAGTTGAAAATTTAATTTGAAATAAATTTGTGGGTCAAAATGCAATTAAGAAAGTTTAATTTTCTGCGCAGGTGAGAAGAACCACGCGCGAAACGTGCACCGTCCGATCAAAGAAGAAACAACTGAGATTGTATGTGTGGCCATTTGAGAACTTAGAACGTAATGAATCTTGGTGAATTTAATTCTCATAGGAATATAGTGAATTAATTTAACGAGTTGTGTTTGTAAGGAGCTCGGAAGAGATGTATGAATAAAATTAGAAGTTTTCGGTTGACAAATTGAATGTACTAAAAAAATATAAATCAAAAGAAAATAATATGATTTGAGTTGATTAATTTAGTGAAAAATTGCAATCCTAGATTTCTTTTAATTTGTTTTAACTATTTTCTTAAATTTGTTCCAATCAACGATCGTTTTGAATAAAATCAGAGAGAGATAATTTTAGTATTCAACAAACTATAGTAACAAATCTCCGTGGTAACGATAACTTACTTATCAATTTTTATTACTTGTGACCGTGTACGCTTGCACGTTTTTATGTGTTAAAAAACACACAACAAGTTTTTGGCGCCGTTGCCGGGGAGATTATTCAAATGGAGATTGGAATTATGTAAACCGACAAGCTTGTGGCACAATTCGACCGTACTTAGGAAAATATCAGAAGTACTTTGTCATGAAAGAGAATGTAGCTGCAGTTCTCTGGAAGAAACTAGAGGAAAAGTACATGACGAAAAGTATTGAGAACATACTCTACTTGAAGAAGAAACTTTTCTGTTTCTAATACAAGAAAGGTACCCCTATGATTGAGCACTTAGATAATTTCAATAAAATTTTGTCCGATCTGTAAAATTTAGATGTTGAAATTATCGATGAAGATAAAGCTTTGATGTTGCTGAATTCATTACCTGAGAGCTATGAACATTTAACCACAACATTGTTATATGGAAAGGATGAAGTTAAGTTCATAGATGTTTCAAATGCTTTGGTAAATAACGAGTACCGGAAAAAGGATCAACATGATCACATAGACTCAATATCAGAAGCATTGATGGCATCCAGAGGTAGGACTAACAACAAAAAATCTAGCAGATCAAATAATAGGGGTAATCTAGATCAAAGTCTAGAGAAGAGTCATCTAGAAGACCTCCTGCGAAGGACGAGTGTGCCTATTGTCACCAGAAAGGGCATTGGAAGAAAGATTGTCCAAACAAGGACAAGTCAAATGCAAATGTTGCACAGAAGGCCGATGAAGATGAAGAATCAGCCTTTTCAGTTTCATCATAAAAAACCTACTCAGATAAGTGGATCCTTGATTTTGGATGTTGTTATCATATGTATACAAACAGACATTGGTTTTCGAGTTTTGAAGAGCTTAATGGACGAGTTATGCTTATGGGCAATGACAATGCTTGTCAGACAAAAAGGATCGGAGCAGTACGACTAAAGATGCACGATGGTACAATCAGACGACTTACAAATGTAAGGTATATTCCTGACCTAAAGAAAAACATTATTTCTTTAGGTGTTCTAGATTCTGATGGTTACAAGGTAACATTGGAAAATGGAGTCTTGAAAGTTGTACCAGGTGCATTTGTAGCGATGAAGGGTACTCAGAAGGCAAACTTGTATTTCCTAGATGGGAGTACAGTTACATGAAGAACAACTATCTCAAGTAGTTCTGAAGAAAAGACAAATGATTCTTCCCGCCTGTGGCACATGCGCTTAGGGCATGTCGGTGAAAAGGCTTTGCAAGGCTTAATGAAACAAGGTCTTTTGAAAGGTGCCAAGATTGGAAAGTTTGATTTCTGTGAGCATTGTGTAATGGAAAAACAAACAAGAGTCAAGTTCGGCACTGCCATTCATCGTACTAAGAGATCTCTTGATTATATTCACACGGATGTCTGGGGACCTTCAAAGAATGCTTCACTTGGAGGTAAACACTGGTTTGTGACTTTTATTGATGATTTCTCTACATATGTCTGGATATACACCATGAGTCACAAAGATGAAGTTCTGGATATCTTTCTTAAATGGAAGAAAATGATCGAGACTTAGACATGCAGGAAAATTAAAAGGCTCAGATTTGATAATGGTGGCGAGTACAAATTAGATCCCTTATTTAAAGTTTGTCAAGATGAAGGGATAATCAGATATTTTTCAGTTCCTCGTACACCACAATAGAATGGAGTTGCAGAACGAATAAATCAAACTTTGGTTGAGAAAGTTTGATGTATGCTATCTCAATCCAAATTGAGTAAGACATTTTGGGCTGAGGCTTTGTCATATGCAACTCATATAGTCAACAAACTTCCTACGACTGCATTAGATGGGAAAACTCCTAAATAGGTATGGTCTGGACAACCTGCTACTGATTATGATTCATTGCGAATATTTGGATGTCTAACATATTTTCATGTTAATGAATCCAAACTGGATCCTAGAGTAAAGAAAACTATTTTCTTGGGCTTTAAGGAAAGAGTTAAAGGATTTTGACTTTGGTGTGGTGAATCCAAGAAGATCGTCTTAAGCCGAGATGTCACATTCGATGAGTTTGTTATGCTGAGACAGACAAATTCAGAGAAAGAGAATGAAAGTCCAAATATTCTTTCTAAGGTGATGCTTGAGACTCCGGAAGATCCAGAAAAGATTGCATCGATCAATCAACAGCGAGAATCCATTGCCATTACTCGGCCGAGAAAGGATATTAGAAACCCTTCCTGATACACAAACATGGTAGCATTCACACTTCCAGTAATTGATGATGATGTCCCATGCACTTACAGAGAAGTCGTGCAGAGAGTTGATAGTATGAAATGAAAGATGACAATGGATGAAGAGATGAAGTCTCTACACCAGAATCAAACTTGTGAGTTGGTTCAACTTCTTAAAGGAAAGAAAACTATTGGCTATAAATGGGTCTATGCCAAGAAGGAAGGTGTTCCTGGTAAAGACAACATCAGATACAAAGCCAGACTGATAGCAAAAGGCTATGCTCAGAAAGAAGGAATAGACTACAATGAGGTATTCTCACTTGTTGTTAAGCATTCATCTATTCAGATACTATTGGATTTGGTAGCACAGTTTGATCTCGAGTTAGCTCAACTCAATGTCAAAACAACTTTTCTCCATGGTACTTTGAACAAAGAAATCTACATGTCTCAATCGGATGACTTCAAAATTCCAAGACGAGAGAATTGGGCTTGCAAGTTGAGCAAGTCAATTTATGGTTTGAAGCAATCACCGCGACAATGGTACACGCGCTTTGATAGCTTCATTAGAGAGCAGAAGTACACACGTAGTCAGTTTGATCATTGTGTATACTTTCAGAAACTCCAAGATGGTACCTTAATTTATTTGCTCATATATGTTGATGATATGTTGATTGCATCTAAGAGCAAGGTGAAGATTGACAAATTGAAGGCTCTGTTGAGTTCAGAATTTGAAATGAAAGATCTTGGAGAAGCTAAGAAAATTCTTGGGATGGAAATCACAAGAGATAGAGTTGCAAGCACAGTCTGTCTGACACATACTCAGTATTTGAAGAAAGTACTACAAAGGTTTGACATTGATAAAAAAACTAAACTAGTAAGTACACTACTTGCTCCTCACTTTCAGTTGAGTGCATTGATGTCACCTAGCACCACCGATGAGAAGAAGCAAATGGAATGTGTTCCATATGAAAATGTTATTGGTGCCTTGATATATGCAATGATTTGCACCAGACCTGATATTTCCCACGTTGTTAGTATGGTGAGTCGGTACATGCATAATCCTGGTAAAGGACACTGGCAAGCAGTGAAGTGGATTCTACGATACATCTATGGTACTGTGGATATTGGTTTGAAGTTTGAAAGAGAAAAGACTGAAGGCAAACACCTAGTTGGATATATGGATTCTGACTATGCTGGAGATCTGGATAAGCGTCGATCTATAACTGGTTATGTGTTTACAATGGCAGGAGGACCAGTGTGTTGGAGATCAACATTGCAGTCAACTGTAGCTTTGTCTACTATAGAGACATAGTATATGGCTGTAACAAAAGCATTCAAAGAAGCTATATGGCTTCTCGTGTTGACTAAGGATTTGGGTATTGTTCAGAAGAACGTGGAGGTTTTTTGCGATAGCCAGAGTGCCATTTTTTGGCAAAGAACCAAGTTCATCATGGTCGCACCAAGCACATCGATGTTCGATTTCATTTTGTTTGAAAAATCGTCGATGAAGGGAATGTTATACTCCAGAAAGTCAGAACTGTAGTTAACCCTACAGATATGCTTACAAATGTGGTTACAGGGATCAAGTTTCAACACTACTTGAACTTGATCAACATCTCTCGAGCTTAGAGCGCCTAGGGCGCATTTGAAGGCAGTGTTATGAACTTTTTCGCCAAGGTGGAGATTATTGAATATTGGCTCTAAAAGTAACAAATTAGTGGCATAATTTAGGGAAATTACTGGCATAATTTGTGACATGATTTAAAGAAATTAGTGGCATAATTTGTGACATGATTTAAAGAAATTAGTAGCATAATTTAAGGAAATTATTGGCCTAATTTAAGGCTTAAATTATGGCAAAATTTAAGGAAAATGAGCCTTGTTTCATCTATAAATAGGGAAGAGTTCATGCATTGAAGAACAAGATAAAAATCAGAAAAATCAAAGAGAGCATAAGTAAACTCAAAGAGAGAAAATACTTGTGAGTTTGAGAGTTTTCTATGAGTTTGGTGAAACACTTGAGAGATATTATTAGTGAGGAAATCTGTATCTGTATTCTGTATATTTCTTATTCAGTTCAAATAATATTTGTTGTCTCCCGTGGACCTAGGCGAATTATCGAACCACGTAAATTCTGTGTGTTCATTTTATCGCTTTGGTATATTCATATACTGCTATTTATTGCTTCCACCCACAACAACAATTAATCACAATACACAAAAAATGGTTGATAACATTGGAGATAGACGTATGAGAACCAAAGGAAACAATAAACCTTCTAAACAATCTCCTTGTTTAGTAAGATTTATTTAAGCCATATAATGCTTTATATTTATCTTCGAAAACAAACAACCATATAATGCTTTATATATGTCTCATATCTATTTTGTCCCTGGATTATTGGACACAAGGAGACGCGAGGTGAGGCGAAGTTAGTTGGCGCCTGGCTGGAGGCAACGACGAGTTTTACGTTAGGATTTTAGAAAAGATAGTGCAAGCTGCGAGGATATTTAGAAAGAGGGGAAACTGTATCTTTGCTTTTATGTACGTTTAATTAATTTTTTTTAATTATTTATTAAAATCAGTCTGATGCATATAATCTAATCCGATTTTTTTATTTAACATTCAACCAGTTTTTGGACAAACATATTCTCTTTTATCGATCAAAATGGTGTTTGTTGATATATTTGGCGGCCGTTAAGACTTTGATTCTCTGGTCTATGTACTTGTAAGACTGTTACTATATATCATTTCCAATTATGACATTAGTTGTGTTAACATAAATTATTCAGTAATTAATTAGACTGAAATATTATGTTAATTTCCTTTAGTATAAACTAATAATTTATTTGACATTTTTATTCGTATATTTGACTAATATTATAACACATGTAATAATACATCAAAACTAGTAATAGCTAATGGGATTGACACGTTAGATTCTTGTTTAGGGGTATTGCTCATCTCTTCGAATTAATGACATTATGCTTTTTATTTTTTTATAAACAATTACTGACATTATTTGGTAATACATACAATAAGAAACACAAAGTGATAGAAAATAATTCTTTCTAAATAGCCCAAATATCAAAAATTGCTGCATTTGATACAATATTTTATCCATATTCTCAACTTAAATTTATAAAATATTTTTATTTAAATTATTAATACGTATTTTATTTAAATTTAATAATAATCTCAATACTAAACATATTCATTATATTACTGTGGATAATATGAAAAAAAAAATTAATTAAAAACTACTAGCTCCAAATACGTGTATACTAACTTTTTAGGATTAAACTAACTCCTAACCCATTATCCCACTAATTTAGTGGTAACTAGGTTAAGAATTTTTTTTATCATACAACTAAGTAAAAAGTGTTCACATGTACGTGAAAAATTCATAATTTTACTAATAAAAAGTAAATATTTGATGTAATTTTATGCTGAAAAAGAGATCAGAATATTAAACGTGTTTATTTTGATATGTAACATTTTACTAGTGAGTTTAATAAAACTTAATCAATAATAAATACAATTTTATTTACATAATTTTATTCTATATAAATTATAATCGTATTATATAAAGTAATGTTTTATTTGCAAGTTTATTCAAAGTAAAACAGGTAATACAATTTCCTATAAAACTATTTCAAATAATTGGGGGGAAAGTATTAGGAGAATCACGATAACAATTCGAACTTAATCAAGCTCTAAACAACAAAATTAAACATATTCTCATTCTTTATGTGAATCTTTTAGAAAATCAATAAATAGAACTTAAAATGAAACATACATAAAATCAATACAAACAATTTACGTGAAAAAATCTTCCCAATGTATGAAGGAAACAACCACACCACTTCTTTCCAAAACTTCCACTATCAAGAAACAATTGTACAACAGTTCTCTCTAGATAAAACTAGAGACAAACAATCAACAACATCATCAAGAATACACTTCTTGAAAACTAACAATTATTTCAAGAAAAATGGAGAGATCTAACCCAATTCGTAGTCACTGTTCACTGCTCATAATTTCTAAAACAGGTGAACCAAATACAAATCTCACTGTACATATTAAATAATATTGAGCCATGAACCTGCCTACAAAATTTCAGCTTAATCGAATCACAAACGACCTTCCATCGGAATACTTGATGAAAGCTTGCTGGAGAAGGAGAAGCTAAAAAACTACTCAGTTTTTCTGCTAGCTGATGCCTTTTGCTGCTGCTCTTAATTTTTTTCTGCCAAAATATAAAATCAACAAACCCTAAATGGGTTTATTAATGAAGCAATGAAATGACACAATTGCCCCTTACTCCATGGGCTTTTAAGCCACATGAGCTTCACTTATGTTCCTTAAAATAAGAGGAAAACCCAACAAATCTCCCCTTTTTCCGATTAAATGGAGGGATCCGCCATCCTGGAAATTGAACAACAAAATTCAAGTTTTTCTCTTGACACTACTTTTGTCAGCATGTTAGATCCATTCTCATCATTATGGATTTTCTCAAGTTCAAGCAGCTTATTGTTAAGAGTATCCCTTATCCAATGATACCTCACATTAATATGATTTGATCTTGAGCGAAACGTCGAGTTCTTTACTAGGTGAATAGAACTTTGATTATCACAGAATAACATATATTTATGCTGCTTGAAACCAAGTTCTCTCAAGAACTGTTTCATCCACATCAATTCCTTACAGGCTTCCGTTGCTGCAATAAACTCTGTCTCTGCTGTAGAAAGTGCAACACACTTTTGCAATCTTGATTGCCAAGAAACTGGTCCACCAGAGAAAGTAATTAGATAACATGAAGTAGACTTACGAGAATCTTCATCTCTTGCCAAATCTGAATCAGTGTATCCAACTAACACTGGTTTTTCACTTCCAAAGCTAAGTGTTAACATGGAAGTATCTCGAAGATATCTCATAATCCATTTTACTGCATCCCAATGCTCTCTTCTTGGATTCGAAAGAAAATGACTAATAACTCCAACTGCATGAGCTATGTTTGGCCTCATACACACCATTACATACATTAAGCTTTCTATTGCTGAGGCATATGGAACCTTTTCCATATCTTCCTTCTATTTATCTGTTGAAGGGCCTTGACTCGATCTCAACTTAAAATGATTAGATAAAAAAGAAGAAACCACTTTAGTTTTATCCATATAAAACCTTTCAAGTACCTTATTGATGTACCACTCTTGTGACATGTACAACTTCTTTCTTTTCTTGTCTCGACAAATTCAAATACCAAGAATTTGTTTTGCTGGCCTCAAGTCCTTCATGGCAAAGGACTTACTCAATTGCTTCTTCAAATTATCAATTCTTAAAGAATTTTTTGCTAACAATCAACATGTCATCAACATAGAGCAATAAATGATAAAATCATCATCAGAGAATTTCTGCACAAAAACACAATGATCAGAAGTAATCTTCTTGTAACCATGCTCCCCCATAACTGACTCAAACTTCTCATATCATTGTCTAGGTGCTTGCTTCAACCCGTAGAGGTTTTTCTTTAACTGACATACATAATCCTTTTTTCCTTTAACCTTAAAACCCTCTGGTTGTTCCATATAAATATCTTCCTCCAACTCACCATGAAGAAAGACAGTTTTCACATCTATTTGCTCAATTTCTAAATCCAAGCTTGCTGCTAGACCTAGAACAACACGTATGGAAGACATTTTCACAATAGGAGAGAAAATATCATCAAAATCAATACCTTTTCTCTGACTGAATCCCTTGACAACCAGTCTAGCTTTGTATCGTGGTTGTGAATTGTGTTCTTCTTGCTTCACTCTGTAGACCCACTTGTTCATCAAAGCTCTCTTACCCTTAGGCAACTTTACCAGCACAAACGTGTGATTATCATACAGTGACTGCATCTCATCTTCTATAGCACCAAACTAGCGTGCTCTGTTTCCATCTTCCATCGCTTCTGCATAACATTGAGGCTCTCCCTCATCTGTCAATAACATATACTCATATGTATCATACTGTGTGGAAGGACGTCGGTCTCTGGTAGACCTCTTGGGTGGAATTTCTGGTTCTCGCAACTGATCAATAGTCTGGTGATCTATTTCAGCTTGCATATCTGCATCATCTGAACCTTGTTGGTCATCTTGAACATTTTATTCCATTTGTATTGATAAAGGAACTGGATCTAGGTCAATCAAATCATCGCTATACTGATGGACTCATTTTTCTATCTTCTCAACATCTTGTATATTTTGATCTTCTATAAACACACTATCATGACTCCTTACTAGTTTCTTCTCAATTGGATCATAAAATCTGTAGCCAAATTCATCCAACCCATAACCAAAAAAGATACACTGTCATGTCTTCACATTGAGCTTAGATCTCTCATCTTTTGGTATATGCACAAATTCCTTGCAACCAAAAATGCAGAGATGGTCATAAGAAACATCTTTGCCCGTCCAAACTCTATTTGGTACATCAAACTGAAGAGGAACACATGGTGTGAGATTAAGAACATGTACAACTGTATTCAAAGCCTCACCCCAGAAATATCTTGGAAACTGAGCCAAAGAAAGAAGACATCTTACTCTTTCAACCAATGTCTTGTTCATTCTCTCAGCCAACCCATTTAACTGAGGAGTCTTGGGAGGTGTCTTTTGATGTCGAATGCCCTGATGCCTATAATACTCATCAAAAGGACCTAAATACTCTCCCTCATTATCTATTCTGATGCACCACAATTTCTTCCCAGTCTATCTCTCCACTAAGGCTTGAAACTATTTAAACACATCTAATACTTGATCTTTGCTCTACAAAGTGTACACCCATAACTTTCTTGAACAATCATCTATGAAGGTCACAAAATAACTGGCACCATCCAAAAAATTTCTCTTCATAGGACCACATACATCTGAATGTACCAAATCAAGTATGTATTGTTTTCTTGAAGGAAGGGAACTCTTGAAAGAAACTCTATTTTGCTTCCCTGCCAAACAATGAGTACATCTTCTTAAATAAACATCATTCATTCCAGAAAGAGAATTCTTTTTAGTCAATACTACCAAGCCTTTCTCACTCATGTGAGCAAGTCTTTTATGCCACAATTTTGATGTGAGCTAATTTGTCACAGTATTAATAACGTCTTTAAAGAGTCTCGCCTATAGTATATACAATCTGGAATTCTTGTTCCCACGAGCAACAACCATAACACCTTTAGTGAGTTTCCATTGACTATTACTAAAGGTATTGCAATATTCTTCATCATCAAGTTTACCTGCAGAGATCAAGTTCAAACAAATTTCAGGAATATGTTTTACCCCTCTAAGAAGTAGCCTCATGCCATTATTCATCTCCAAACACACATCTCCAATACCAATGACTTTAACCAAGCCATCATTACCCAACTTTACTGTCCCAAAGTCACCTGCTATATAGGATGTAAAGAAGTCCTCTCGAGACGTAGCATGAATGGAGGCTCCACTATCAATAACCCAACTGACCTCGTGACATGCAACATTGACAACATCTTCATTATAAAACAATGAGAAAGTCTTCTGAACTAGCAGTGACAACTCGATCATTTTCCTTGCCAATATCACCCTCTTATTCTGTCTTTCTTCTTGTTATCCCGCTTCAACTATCTACAATATTTCTTTATGTGCCCTTTCATGCCACAGTGATGACATCCAACATTAGAAAACCTATTGGACTTGCTTCTTCCTTTTTCTTTGCTCTTGAAACCTCTACTTTTACTCCTCCCTCTTCTTTCTATAACTAAAATCTCTGACTACTGAGGAGACCCATGTGATTTTCTTCTCATTTCTTCATTCAAAACACTTCTCTTAGCCAGATTCATATTGATTAGACCATTTGGAGCTGAGTTACTTAATGACATTCTAAATGTTTCCCAAGAAGCCAGTAATGTACCCAATAAACACAACCCTTGAATCTCATCATCAAAATTGATACCCATTCCAACTAACTGATTGATTATTCCTTGTAACGTATTCAAGTGATCTGTCAACGGAGTTCCATCTTGGTACCTTAAAGCCATCAACTGCTTTATAAGAAACATTTTATTATTTCCTGTTTTTCGAGCATACAACTCTTCAAGTTTATTCCATAGTGACCATGCATGTATTTCTCCACTAATATGATTCAAAACATTATCATCTACCCACAGACTTGTCGATGTAACAAAGTCCATTCTTCTTCAAATAACTTTTTTGGCTTCTCAGAGGCAAATACCGGTAAATGAAATTGTTTGACATAAATGAGATCTTCCATTTTTCCCTTTCCAAGTGTGATAATTAGAACCATTCAAAGTAATAATTCTACTCAAATTTGCTTCCATTATTCAACACAAGAAATTCAACAATTATAACCACAACTTTGATACCACTTTGTTAGGAGAATCACAATAATAATTCGAACTTAATCAAGCTCTAAACAGCAGAATTAAACTTATTCTCCTTCTTTGTGTGAATCTTTTAGGAAACAAATAAATAGAGCTTAAAATTAAACAAGCACAAAATCAACACAACAAATTTACGTAGAAAAACCTTCCCGGTGTAGGAAGGAAACAACCACGGCACTCCTCACCAAAAATTCCACTATCAAGAAACAATTGTATAACAATTCTCTCTAGGTAAAACTAGAGACAAACAATCAAAAATATCATCAAGATAACACTTCTTGGAAACTAACAATTATTTGAAGAAAAATGGAGAGATCTAACCCAATTTGTAGTCATTGTTCACTGCTCAAAATTTTCCCAAACCGGTGAACCAAATCCCAATCCCACCGTACAGATTAAATAGTCTTGAGTCATGAACCTGTCTGCAAAATATTAGCTTAATCGGATCATAAACGACCTTCTATCGGAGCAATTGATTAAATCTTATTGGAGAAGTAGAAGTTGAAAAACTGTTCTCAATTTTTTCTTCTAACTGCTTACTTTTGGTGCTACTCTTAATTTTTCTCGACCAAAATATACACTTAACAAACCCTAAATGAGTTTATTAATGAAACAATGAAATGACACAGTTATCATTCTTATTCTATAAGCTTTTAAGTCACATAGGCTTAACTTGTACTCCTCATCATTCTTATTCTATAAGCTTTTAAGTCACATAGGCTTAACTTGGACTCCTCAAAATAAGAGGAAAATACAACGTATAGAGTTTCATTTTCATTGTTTTTTGTGAGAATTAAAAATCACGTGGATAATTTCAGAATCTTAAAATATTATTATTAAATCATATTATAATATTATAAAAATAATTGTACTTTGTTTTTAGTTTTTTAGTGGTTTTAGGATGATTCTTTCGGTTTTAATAAATACACATTAAAAAAGTAATCTTGAGAATTATAAATATTTACCTTAGTTGTTTAAATAACATCCTAAATTACCACCTGTTTTTATTATAAAAATAATGAATCAACATTTAATTTTTAAAATACATTAAGGAAGGTCAATTGGTAAATGCCCTCCTTCTTTATTACATATTATTATCATATTATATTTTATGATTTTTACATTATATTTATTAAAAAAATTAAAAATCATTCTTATAACTTTAATACATTTATTTTATGTTAATTAAATTTATCAAGATCATTTTCGAATTTTTTTAAATTTAACTATAAATATACCCTAAAAATAAAAGAATACGGTGATAATAATCCTTCCCTATTTTGTATGAAAAAAGATATATTTTAAAAAATGAATTGTTTATTTGCTGGCAAGATTCTTAATTTCACACTCTTGATAATCAGTACGTCTCTTTGTGGTGGTGATGGTTATAGGTTTCAGTTTTCGCATGTAATGAATGAAAGCAAAAATCATTCCTAACACTGTAATATCTAAACTATTAAAATAAAAAATGAATTAAATAAAGAATTAAAAATCATAATAGAATAATAGGATAAAGTAATATTCTAAAAATTATGTTACATGTCATTTTTTAAGTTAGTTTTGCCAGAAAGTTATAAGTTATGATTACAATTCGTTATAATGTGGTGGTTATTTATGAGACATGCAAATTAAAAATTAAGTGTAAATTGTTTAATGTATGATTTTTAAAAAAGTCCTTATAAGTTATGAAGACAGAAATACCCCCCAAGTCACAAAACTTCCTATTAAATTAAAACGAGCATTAACTTTTTTTTTGTTAAAAAAATGAAACTTTTTAAACTTAAAATATGAGATATTTAACTTAACAAAATTAAAACTATTTAAACACATAACTGATTCATAATATAAAAGTTAAAATATAAGATAAATAGTTTCTATGGTATTAAAATTTTATTTATTTCATAAATATGTTTGAATTTTTTTCTCTATATAATAATACTTAAATTTTTATCTTATTTACATATAATTTTTTTATAATTATGTTTTATCAATTAACACATCAATTAATTAATATTAATTAAATATTATTATATCAATTAATTAATATTTATTAGATTATACGGAAAAACATAATCACAAAAGAAGATTTATACACGAAATAAAAATTAAAAAAACTCTACATATTATAATTCTGTGATATATGTTAAATGATGTGGTATAATTTGATTGGATATTATAATTAAACCCATAAAAAATTATACCAAATTAATTATATTATGATACATAATGATACTTTAATAATTTAGGTAATATAAAATTAATTAAAGTTTTGGTAACACAATAAGTGTTTAGCATAAAATATAAGTACCATAAAGACCAATCTTATACTGGCTCGTGGCAGTCTGGTTTATTGACGATTTTTTGAATAGAAGATTGATAATTTAAGCCTTGAAAACTCCTATTTCCTTTGAATAAGAGTGGAAATTAAAGATGTATTTTTACTATTATCTTAATAATAATAATAATAATAATAATAAAGCCCAATTCCATTATCTTGACAGATGTTGAGAGATAAAGATGAAAATGAAATATGAGATGGGCATGACTCAGCACAATAAAGCCCAATTGAAACCACGCGCTATGAACAGTGAGACACTGTTGAGAGAAAAATCTTATACTTTGCTACTATAATAATTGTTGATTTATAGGTATTAATAATAATTTAAAAATTATAATAAAATATTTTTTTTAAAATAATATATAAAATAATAATAATTATGCTAAAAATATAATTAAATTATTATGAATTTTCTCGTTTTCTTTACCTTTAAGTATCTAAATTATTAATTATGATTGTTTGAAAAATATATCAAGTAAATAACATAAATATTTATAGATTTAAAAATTATAAAAATACACTAATTTTATCTATTAGGAAGCACTGTACTTAAATATCTAAGATTTAAATATAATAAATTTGAAAAAACACGTTAAATTTAACTTTATAGAATCCTATATAACAAAATATATCACTATCATTGGTGTAATAATTATTTATGGACAAAAATCTTCTCAAAAGATGTAAATAGAGGGGTAAATAACAAATAAAATAAAATATTATGACTATGTAGATTTTTTAACATTCAAATTAAATTTTGATTTGTTATTTTTTTATAAAATTTATTTTCATATTATTAAACTTTATAAATGTTATAAAAAACTAAAGAATTTTTTTGTTATTTTTATATCATTAAATTTTAAAAATATAATAAAAGTATCATTAATATATGTATAATTTTTTGTTAATTGATCAACATCGATAATATTTTTATAACATTTTATAAAATTTTATGGTATAAAAGTAATAAATAAAAAATTTAATAATATTTTTATAATAATTATAAAACTTAATGATGCAAAAGTAATAAATTAAAGTTCAATGATATTATATAACAACCTTAAAATTTAATAATAGAAAAATATATTTACACAAATACTATTGTATTTTACTTAATGAACAAAGCTTTTTGTTGGGATTTGTCTGATTTATAAAAAAGAAACTAGAAAAAAGTCAGAGTAATTTGTGGAATGTGTGGATTTCTTAGGGAGTTCATGTATATATAGAGTATTACATATACATGTGTAGATTATATAAGGTGGACACATCTAAGCATGTCAGGGTGACATACAAATAAAAGCAAACATATTTATAGTCTGAGGACGACCACCATATAGCTCAGGTTGGTGGTCGACCCTCCAGATGCCAAGGCTTCACAGGATAGGTCTCTCCCACGAATGTATTCATAGGTGCAAACACAAGCAGGTATTTAGGGGTAACTCGTCTTATGGCTCAGGCTATTTGTTAGAATCAAGCTATTAGATGAGTCGTGCTTCAAGTTGATCTAAATGTCCAAACATCAAGTCCCCCTACTATTTTCAGCATGAGTTTTAAACTTTGATGGAAGAGTAATACCCATGCATTAGATTTGAACCGTTCAACTCCCTATAATAAATGTTTGTCAATAGATTTTAGAGAGAAATGTGGGTCTCTATATAAGAAAGTGCTTAGGTTGAGCCTTATTTTATCATTTCCTACATATCAGACAAAAATCAAGAGAAAAAAACACGTTGTCACCTCAACTCGAGCCATAATTTTTTTTCAATTTTGTGGTAAGAAACCAACTCGACACATAGATTACTTGCTCGGGTTTTTAAATAAAAAATTCATTGAGTCAAACACCTTTATACTTTCTTTTTAGGCCAGTTTAAAAAGTCATTCTCATTTTTATTTCAAACTCTTCCCTAGGTAATCTCTCCTTCTCACGCTTCACCCTTTTTATGTTTTGTGATATTTTGTAGAAGTCGTGCACAAAGAAGAAACCTCAGGCTCAGACTCTTTGCAAATCCCATAGTATCCCACATACTTGTGCCAACCGAAGAGTGATTACACAGGGTCTTCCAACGAAATAAGCTTTTTGAGCAAAGATGATCTACCCCAGCCTCAGCCTTCTCTCATGCACAAGTTGTATCAACTATTAGGTTGAACGTGCCTCAGAATTAGTTATCAAACACTAGATCATAAAGGAAGAAAACTATGAACCTAAGGACTGGGGAACCTATAGGCCGTACCAAAGGTTGGGTGGCCAAGGTCAAGGCTAGTGGTCTGTCACCTTAGGATGAGGAGAAGTTGAGGAAAACATACAACATACCATCCTCAATTCAAATAATGATTCCAATGTTAAGAGCTCATGATAACAACCCACCTCCAGTTGGGTGGACAATATTTCATGAGAAAGCTTTGTGGTTGGGGGTCACGTTTCCCCTGTAGCCTTTCATGAGAAGATTTTTATCCAAGACTCATCTCGTTCGTGTGTCAGTTGATACCAAATGCCTAGAGATACTTTCTCTATCTTACACTAATATGTAAAGAGCTTGGAGTGGATCTCGAGATGTTTGAGTTTAATAAAGCTTTTGTGTTAAAGTAGAACCTCATAAACCCGAGAAGGGTATATATGTTAGTAAAGTAGGACCAGAGTATAAACGTGGTCCTTCCTGAGAACGAGAAGAATTGGAAGGAATATTTCTTCTATGTCTTAGGTCGATAAGAGACTCATATTAGTGACACGAGGTTAACAAGGAGTACTTTGACTGATAAAAAGGTCGTGGTAAGGAGCATGGGCTCCTTCATGACGACCTTAAGTGAGGACCCAAAGTAATACTTGGTTGATATCTAGAATTCTCTGCTTGAGAAAACCCCGTGGAGGTAATTATTAAACACCCAAACTTTATCCAATATGGGTTGATAAGGCAAAGCTCATTGGAGCCCCTCCACAGGATCATTCGTAAACTTCGAGCCTCCTTCAAATTCCAGACCTATCTCACAAACTATGAGAGAAGATTTGAGGTGGTCCTTGACGATGGTGAACTAGCCTTGAGACTTGAACCTTTTCCTCCCCTCTTGTTTTTACTCGGCCCTATAATACTAAAGCCTCTTCAACCTTGTCTTTGTGGATACTATGAAGTTCAATGTTGATGCTCTCCTGGTGAGGCTTAAAAGAAAAGTTGTTCCCCAAGTGGCAAGCTTACAAAATAATACACCTCTTGTACAAGGGAGTGACTCTTCTAAAGGGAAGAAGATGAGCAAGTCTTATGAGTAGGAGAGTCTCATCACCTTATCTAAAAGGAAGAGGAAAGTGACCATTGATGAGCCCATTCTTAGACCGAAGCATTTGAATATCTTTAAGTTCTTACTAATATCCTAAGATCAATACACTTCACTACCTCCCAACTTGGCTCCACAAGTATCTAACCACCATGTAATAGGTTCGAGGAAGGGGAATGGTGTTATCAATGATCTCACTACCAAAGTGGATGGAATG
The DNA here is from genome assembly GCA_037013495.1 of Hippophae tibetana. NCBI lineage: Eukaryota > Viridiplantae > Streptophyta > Magnoliopsida > Rosales > Elaeagnaceae > Hippophae > Hippophae tibetana. The sequence goes on from CM072803.1 coordinate 22,073,505, forward strand.
ACTCATATACATGCCTACTCAGTCCCAATACGGGGGCAAAGAAGAGAACTCAGCCTTTAGTGAGAGTGGTGACTAGCCCGAGGTGGAAAGTGTGGAAGGTCGGAATAAGGATCATTGATATTAGTAATGAATCAAGCCTTTTACTTGTGTATTCGTAGTCGTGGGCTTAGCCTTTGTAGCTTTACACTTATTAATGAAAATCAATTTGGTTTTGAGAACCAATTGTGTTGCTTACATAGTTATGCATTTATATGATTTGCAATGTTTATTTATAATATTAACCTATCTCTTTATTTTTGAGACATGTGTCACTAGACTTTTTCTTAACGTCATCCCCTATAAAAAAAACCAACTGACCAACTTCTTCTCCATATTTCTTGTTTGAACCTTATGGATTCTAACCAGGCTAACAAACATTCAATTCACGCTTTAAAACTAGAAAATAGTATACTTAAGACCAAGGAAAGAGAGTTGAAATTTGAGTTGTCCGAGCTCGAGGATAAGCTAAAGCTTTATGAAGAATCCAAGTGTGAGCTCGCCTGTTCTAAGAAGTAGGTATCCCAAACTCAAGCTCGAGAGAGAGGGACCACGATTAAAATGGCCGCCTTTATGGACAAGGAGTCCCATTGGGCAAACTTCTACATAAAACGATCAGAAGGGGTTTTCCTCAAGATGATGGGTGTTGCTAAAGAGTTGGAATGTTCAATGCTTGTGTTAAGTTTAATCCCTCCTGAAGTAGTGGCCAATGTATAAAATAAAATTATCAAGATTCAAGCCTAGCTCTTACCCTTGGTGGAGGAGATAGACAACCCAAACACCGATCATGTGTATAAGCGTCTGAGAAAATTTTAACTTTGGTAGCGAGGATAAACTTTAAGAGCATTATAAGTTAGAAAAATAAAAATATTTTTAATAGAATGCACTTGCGATGTTAAACTAGTGTATTTTTTCATGTGTATTCCTTCCCTTTTTTTTAAGGAACGAGCTCATATTATCTGATTGATGCAACTCTTTAGAGTGCTCTTCTTGATTTGTTACCGATGTAATCAACTCATTACATGTAGTAATCGAGGAGAGAATTCTTCCTGGTCTAAAGATTGAGGGTGTTCTGCCTGGTTCATGACCAAGGTGGTCAACTCGTGACTTTTACAAGTGTTAGAGCGCTCTACTAGGTTCCTAACTTAGGTGGTCAACCCATGAATTTTACCAGTGTCAAGGTGCTCTACCTGTTTCTTGACCAAGGTAATAAACTCGTGACTTTTACAAGTGTTAGGGCACTCTACTTGGTTATTGACGGAGGTAATCAACTTATGACATATAGTAATGTGAGAGAGCATTCTGCCTGGTTCTTGATCAAGGTGATCAATTAGTGACTTTTACAAGTGTCAGAGCACTTTACTTGGTTCTTGATCGAGGTGATTAGCCTGTGACATATAGTAGTGAGAGAAGACCATTTCTTGAAAGAACTCACTTTATATGTATACATACAAGGATGATACATGAAAGTAGTGAATTAAGATATATTAAAAGTGGAATTTTTTTAAGTGTTGGGCATTCCAACTTATCATATCTTAGCTCTCTCAATGTTTTTCAATAAGTAGGCCCCTTAGCGTTGTCTCAACTATTTGATACGGTCCTTCCCAATTTGCACCCATTTTGTCGACCATCCATTCCTTATTGCTAGGGAAGACCCTTCTGAGAACCCAATCACTCATGGAAAAAGCTTTGAAATTCATGGCCTTGTTGTAATAATATGATACTTTCCTTTTTTGCTCGATTATCCTTCTGAAAGCTTCATCCCTTTTCTCTTCGGCAAAGGTCAGTTTGCTTGCTCTACTTGCAATGTTCTTCTCCTTTGATAGGGCAAACCTCACAGTGGATACTGTAACCTCCGTTGGTATCACAACTTCAGTTCTATATACTGGGGAGAAAGGTGTCTTATTAGCGCTCTCTCGGGGACTAGTCTTAACAACCCATAATGCCCCAGGTAGCTCTTCAACCCATCTTTCCTTTGCACTTTCCAACCTTTTCTTTAGTAGGTTGATTAATAATTTGTTAGAAGATTATGCCTGACCATGGACTTGGGGATAATATGGCATTAAGTGACACATCTTGATGTTTTATTTGATGGTGAACTCCTTGATGTTACGACCTGTAAATTGTCTCCTGTTATCAATAATAAGCTTATTGGTCAAACTAAACTAACAAATTATAGACTTCCAAACAAATCAAATCACCTTTTTCTCTCGTATTCGTCCTAGAGGCTCCGTCTCAATCCATTTGGAAAAATAATCAATGACTACTAGTAAAAACATTGGTCACCTGGTGGAAGGTGGATAAGACCTTCTTTGTTTTTTGTATCCATGACCTACCCAAAATGGCGTTGTAATGAGCTGGAACATCAATTATCATGAATTTAGTCATTATTGTTGATCCTTTGGCCATAACAAGTAGTACCACGGTCCCGACTGCATAAGTGATGCTATTGTTGAATCCCACCAGGGGTAGCTATCTTCTTACAATATCCATCTCTTTTACGCCAAGGCTCTTACTATGAACATAAAAATAAGATCTACGGAGCTTCTAGTGTCAATCATGATCCAATAGACATTGCATGACCCTATTCTTAGAGTGACTACTATGAGGTCTTTATGATGAGATGAGATCTCGTCTTTCTCAGTGAAGACGATCTCCACAGGGGACCTTGCCTTTTCCAAGGTATATATGTGAGGGGCACTGCACATATATCTAGCATACCTCTTGCGCAAGTTACTAGAGGCCTTATTGACCCTGAGTCTTTTGTGTATGGTATGGATAGTCATGATGTTGGGCTTATTTTGGGGGTCTCCAATGCTACTTGAGGAAGTTCATGACCTTGGTGCCTCACATCCATTTTGATGTCGTCTTTCTTCTTTGTTGCTTTCTACGAGGTCCTTTATATCCTCTGGCCAACAAATCCTTCATTTCCTTTTTAAGGTGTTTGTAGTATCTCATCTCATGGTCCATATCTTTGTGGAAAACATACCATTTAGATGTGTCTTTAAAGGGAGACTTCATTTTTGGAGGCCACTTGACATTCAGCTCCTCCTCCATCCTTAATACTACATGCACTAGATTCATTCTTAAGGATGGTTCTCTAAAGGTAGACAATGACCTCCCCTAGAGTCATCTATTCCCTAACCATTGGTTGTTCGCCCTATTATTTAGTATGAAATGGTTGTTTTCTTTTGATTTTGTTACCTTAATTTACCACGTCAGGACTTATCCTTCTTTTTTCCTTTTCCGTTCCAACTTCCACACCCCTTAACTAGACTTAGCTCTCTTTTGAGATCAAGGAATTTCTTTGCCTCCCATATGCCTCTTCCAAAGTTTGAGGCACCGTCTTGGTTAACTTGACAAATAAATCGTTGTTTTTTAGGAGACCTCGCCTAAAGGCTTTTATAGTGATAAAGTTACGGTAGTCAAAGATTTCTAACTTTTCTTCCCTAAATCGTTTCATATATTCTTTGGTAGACTCACCTCTTTTCTAAATGATTGAGAAAAAATGGTGCAACTTCTTCCTCAGTGGCTTGTTATAGGTGTAATTGGTAATAAACAACCTAGCAAACTATAATAAAGAGGTTACGGTGGAAGGTGTCAAGCTATTGAACCACTTTTGAGCATCATCACAAAGGGTTATAACCAACAATTTACACATGATGACGTCTCTTTTGTCCTGTGTTAGGCTTGTAAGGGTTATGACCATCTTAAAGTGTTGCACTTGAGTTACATAGTAAAGATGCTTAAAAGCATTGAACTTGATTGATGATTCATCATTCTCTCTTTCATTAGAAGATGAGAAGACATATAATTACTAATAATCCTTATCCACGTCATAGAGAACCTTACCTTATTCTTGTCTTTCATTGGTCATTTTCAAAGGCTTAGTCTTGCTTTTGATTAACTTTTTTAGGTTCTTAGATTGTACGGACTCAAGTAAATGTATATGTCCAGCAAAATAGGATGAAGCTTATGAGTAAATACAAAGAGAATAAATGAGTAAAGAGAAGGTTTTTCTTGTGGTTAATAGAAATTAAGAGAAAATGGTTGAAATTTAAATTTTTTAATAATTTAAAAACATAAATTTAAATATTGAAAAGAAATAAAAAAATGAGATAATTTTAATTCTTAATATTCTATCTGTTATTGTTATGACATGTTAATAAGTAATTTATGATCATATTATTTATATTATATTATTTAAAAAATAAATTAATGTTATTTTTTAATGAGTAATGTTAGAGAATATTATTTTTTACCGTTTGCGTTACTATTTTATTAAAGTATTAAAATTATAAAAAATAAAAATAAATTAAATAATAAGATAAACAATTATGACAGAACAGTAACATGAGATATTATGATACATAGTTTTTTTAATATAATTGAGACACAATTTTATAAATAATTTAAATATAAAAATCTAGTCATATTTGGGTGTTATTAGTGTCTCACCCATTAGATACGGCAAATAGTGGGGTAGTCAATGTAGGCCAATATTCTAAAGTCCAAACCCACCACCTTTTTTGGTTTGCCATAAACGAGTTTCACTTTCACATCACCTTCATTCGCTCACCCTTCTCTTTCTTTCTTTTCTTCAATTTCACACTTAAAATTTCTCTCTTTATCTTTTATACCCATCTTTTCTTTTCTTTTTGAATGGTTTGAGCTATTTGGGGTATTGGGTTTTGATTGATTTTGATGTTATGAAAAATGGTAGCTGAGGAAAATAAACATGTAGCTGAAAAAAGGCACGAGCAGAGTTCTTCTGAAGAAACGGTAATTGTTCATGTTAATGAGGTAACTCTTGTACTAATCAGTAATATTCCATGTTTGTTATGTTATTCTTTCTTCAAAGTTCAAATCTTTGTCTCTTTCATTCGTTTTTTTTTAAGTTTTATTGTCGTGGGTCTTTAGCCTAAACCCTGTTCTATGCAGAATCTTTCTTAGTGTTCAAAATTCAAGCTTAAGGGTTTGTTATTTTGGTTATTATTTTTAATATGTGCTTATGATTTCACTGGTGTAAAGTTAGGATTTTTAATTTGCTAATTGCTGTCTACTGACAGTTGAACGACATATATTCTACGTAAACATGTATAAGTTTTGAGATTCGTGTTTCGGTGTGTAAGTAATATATGTTTTCAGTGGATAAATATAAATCCAAAGGGTAACAAAGTATAGGACTGTTACAAACTGTTGATGATAAAGCCATGAAATCAGTGAGATATGAGAGACCAATGAGACTTAAGAGTCGAGACATAATTTTGACAGAACCGACATACCTTTTTGGGCTTGTAACTTCCCTTTACGTACATGAAGACAAGATATCAGTTTTCTATTAAAATCTAACCTATGAATGATCTCATGGAGTTTGTTTTTTAAGTTTTATTGTTCATTGGGGGTGGCAATTGTGTTCGTTTGTTGGGTTTGTATTGTGTTTGTTTGTTGGGATTGTGTGTGTTCGTATATTGGATTTGTGTCATGTTAACATGTTGGGTACATGTCATATTTGTGTTCACGTGTTTGTAAGTAATTTATAATAATAAGTAATGATGTGAATTTAAATTTATAAAATAATAGTGATGAATTATAATACAATCATGTTTTTGTCCGTGATTTGTTCATGCCTATTATGTATTTATATTCGTGTCAGAGTTGGAAATTGACCCCTAATTGTTTATAAATTTGATAATTTTTAACATTCAACTAAAGATAAAAAATATCTATATATTTACCATTCAGACTTATGTTTTTGTCATGTATTTTTGTTAGTTTTATTTGAATAATTTCTACAACTTCAAATAATCAAATATTCAAATCATTGTTGATGATATACACAGTGACCAACATATTAAGACCTTATTTTGTAAATTTGGTAACTTGGGTTTCAGTTTCCTTCACTCTTAAGATGGGTGATTCCAGGATATGTTATATGAACTCTTATAGGACATTGAGTGTAGTGTCTTAAATTTTTAGATAAATATTCAAGTGTTAAACATATATTTTTTTATTTAATTTTCACCAAGTTTGCATATCGAGTACCTACATTCATGTGCATGTCGTCTTTTGGATACAAATACTTCATGAAAAATGAAGAGCTCGTGTACTACAAAAGGGGAAGGTTGGGAAAAAAAATCTTTTGAAAACTTCATTTAGGTTGTTTTTCTTGTGATTTTGTGAAAAGTGGTTTCTATTAAAAGTGATTTTAGAGTACAGTGCTTTTAAGCACGTAATATGTCATTCTATTAGGAAGCACAAAATATGCTTTCTAGGCCATTAAAGCACTCATGGAAAGGTTTTTTTTTGCCGTTTGGTTCAGAAGCACTTCTTCACTTTCAGAGGTGCTTTTACTGTCTAAAAAACAGAACCGAATGCATATTGGGTAAATCTTTTGAGTTTAGGAATAAAATGATGAATTGAGAAACAAAAAAATTTATTGAATTTTCTAGGGACTAAAGGTTTGTAGTAACTATCTACCTATATGTCTTTTGAACCTCATTTTGGTATTAGCATACAACACTTTTGGCTTTTCTTACATTCTCAAGTTCATTGTCGATGTTCTTCTTCCCTTCAGGTTGAAGACTCACCAAGTATATCCGAAGAAACCTCACACACTCATAACTGGAAGCGGCAAAACCTGTTTCTGCAGATACCCTCTAGAACTTCAGAAGGGTCCTCAAAGGATTTTGTAGGGATAAAAATGCCACCAACTCCAAGTCCAACTCCTAGGAAAGTAAATTTTCTCATAAACCCTAGCTCTATAGATGCAAGGCCTAGTGGATCTCCAGTCCCATCCCCATCATCTAGAGGCAAATCATCTCTAAAAAGGCTATTCCCAATACTCAGCAGCTTCATCTACAGAAGTTCTTCTGATGTTGAGAAGGCTGACAATTTAGCTTCTGAAGAGTTAGATGGAGGACTACGGGAGAAGAATACAATCCCTAGGTCAATGTCCCTTACGACACTCTTCACGCCGGTAAAGAGAACATCGTCGCTACCTGTGACTCCAATTGCTCGTTCGAACCCTGAGTCAAGACATGGTGGAAGTATCACTCCGAATCGAATTGTAAGTTATTATTTACCTTCCGTTTTATGTATAATTTACTTATTTAAATGATTTCATTTATAACATCTTAAAAAAATATATGTTCATCACGTTATAGAAAATAACTTATACTTACCCCACTTATGAAGATGTATTAAACGTATGTTCATCACCATATATAAAAAAATATTGTTAGCATTGGAGAGGGGGATTAAAAATAAAACTTTATCTATGAAGGAGTTATGCTATGCACTTAAATATATTATGAATTTTGTTACCAAAGATGTTGGTTAATGCTGAGGTTGTAGGTTTGGTGTGTGGGCAGTAGAGTTAATTTATAGTTGCACATTTGTGTTAGATGGCTTATGTGTTGTCTCAGCTGTGAAACAGAATGTTGTTTATTTTGATGTGATCCGATATACTATTTCATATTCTCATGTAACTTAATGCTGTATATCTCATTTTGTGTTGTTTCTTTCAGAAAATAGAAGCCCAAAAGCGACCAATTGTGCGCTCACTTTCAGTCCCCATTATTGACACTGATGAAAAACAACTTAGAAGGATGGACTCGTTTTTCCGTGTGCTTCCCTGTACTCCTCAAGTTAAAGGAGATGTGATATCAGATACATCTCCAACATCTAATGCTGGTACCTTTAATTACTCTTTTTTGACTAACAATGTTGTCATTACTGCATTCTTTAGGTTGTATGCATGCGATTATAGGTTGACAAAAACAGTGCTCCTTTTCTGCATTAGCTTCTATTAGTTGCAGGATAATTTTCAAATATGGTTGATAATGAAGTCAGATAAATATCAAGTTGAAGGAAAAAACCAAGCATTTAAATGGCAGCAAAGACGTTGAAAGAAAAAAATTAATTTGAGTTGTAGTTGGGTATGTGGTGTTAACCTGTCCCCTACTAAGAACCAGCCATTTAGTTGTTAGAAGTTTTTGGGATACTAACTCTTTCAAAAGCTTAAGTTAGTAGAAGGGTCAGCATTGTTTTTATACATTCAATCACTCCCCTACAAGTGTTGGCTCTATGCACTATATAGGCTAAACACTTGTAATTCAATTGGTATTATTAGGGTTTGAACATAAGATCTTCAGTTCTGATACCTTGTTAGAAGCTATTGGGAAACTAATTCTCCCAAAAGTTTAAGCTAGTGAGAGAATGGCTAACATTGTTTCATACGATCGATAGTTGTGTCATTCTTAATCGAGTTCATATGAGTTTGAAACACCATTGCAAGATTCCAATCGCGATCCACTATAGGGCTTACTATTCATTCGGATTTAGGCACATGCATCATCTACATGGATTCGCTTTCACTTTTAGAATCCACCTTGTGTGCGTACACGTAATGCAAATTAGACCCTGACTTTGATACCACTCATTCGACCTGAAGTTCTAACCCATTAAGAGGAGTTGCCCATTCCAACTATATACCCAATTTGTTCTTCATAATTTTTTAATGTGAGATTTATTTGCACATTCAATAATTTATTTTGTCATATTATTTTTCATTTATTTTGAAGAATTAAATTTTTTATGTGTATCCTAAGGTCCACTAGTTGCCAATCTATTCTTACCAGTTTTGTTTCTTTTCATAATCAAATGAATGATTCAGAGGATAATGAGGCTGATGGTGAAGACATACCTGAAGAAGAGGCTGTTTGTAGGATTTGTCTGGTTGAACTGTGTGAAGGGGGGGAGACTCTCAAGATGGAATGTAGCTGCAAAGGTGAACTTGCTCTTGCCCATGAAGAATGTGCATTAAAATGGTTTAGCATCAAAGGTAACAAGACATGTGATGTGTGCAAGCAAGAAGTTCAGAACTTATCAGTCACTCTTTTACGATTACAAAGCGTCCGAACTCGAAGTGGACGAGCTGGTATATCAGAGCTTGCAGACCCTAATTCGTACAGGCAAATCAGTTTTTCCCTTCTTTTGCACATGAGCTATATATCATGCCACTAGAAAGTTAATGCTGCATTATTTTCACTAGCTGCAAGCTTTCTTCTGTCAGAATGACAATATTAAATTTTTTAATAAATCAGAATGACAATATTAATTTACTTGAATATTATTTTTACAAGTAACAATAACAAATAGAAAATAAAATAAAATCCTAAAAGTAGAGATAATTTTAGAATTGCAAATTTTAAATTTGGGAAAAGGGTATTCATATCAAAGGAGAGGTGTAGGGAATCAATCAAGAGTGATTCCAAAATGTGTGAGGCTATTTCCTTTGCACCTTGTTTTTGTAAAGCAGATAAAGGAACGAGAATGATTCATTTTTCACGTATTCCCTTTCTTTGTAGGTAAACAAACTCTTAGGTCATGTTTGGTTTGTAAAATGAGGATGTTAATAGTAATAAGAATTGAATTCAATAGAACATTATTTTACTATTAGTATCTTGGTTTGAGCACTAAATTAAATCATAATAATAATAAAATTAGAAATCAAATTCATAATAAATGAAGAAAAATTAGAAAAGAAAACTTTGTTGGTCTTGAAGGTGTTGGAAGAATGAGTTTTCTTTACTGTTGGTGACATGCTTTCTATTCAATTCCATATTAACACTTAATTCAAATGTAGAAATACCCAAAATTCTTTCATATTACTATTCTTATTCCTGTAAAGACTTCGATTATCGACTTTTTAGACTTCTACTTTAAGTTGGTGAGACATGTGCGATGGAGCCTCTTGTTCGAGTGTTAAGTTTTCTTAAGGGTGATGGAGCAACTACATTTTACTCACTCACTTGAACAATATAGATTCATCATAGTTTTGCATACACATGTATCCTACTTATGTGCGAAAATATGATCTTTATTTATGCATAGAATTGAAGTAATGAATTACAGAAACGTGACTATTGGTTAATTGACTTTATTTTGGGACCTATTAGGGTTTGGCAGGAAGTGCCTGTGCTTGTAATTATCAGCATGCTTGCCTACTTTTGTTTTCTTGAGCAGCTCCTGGTAAGAGTAGTAACCCACTATAATCGTTAATTTCTAATTTCTGAATCCTTATCTGTAATTTTAATTATTTCTTCCCCGATTCTGTCATGCCATCTCATTTCTTCCACGTCCTAGTATATTCGTCATGATCGATTTATTATGTTTCTAGGTTACGAAAATGGGTTCCGGAGCTATTGCTATATCTCTTCCCTTTTCTTGTGTACTAGGTCTCCTTTCATCAATGACCTCTTCAACTATGGGTATGTTTGTCTACGCTTTTATGTGATATGGCGTGAGTTTGTGGTGGATAAATCAAATTCTATTGTGCTAATTAACTTTCCTAAAATTTACATCATTTACATGGATTCTTGTATTTAGTGAAACGAAGATTCATCTGGATTTACGCATCAATTCAATTTGTGCTGGTGGCTATGTTTGCACATATATTCTACTCATTTGTAAGAGAATTTCTTTGTTACTCTTTCAATTCAACTTCTTCTAGTACACTTTGTAAAGACTGACATTTTCTTTCTGGAATTCTCTAGCTAGTTCAAATCCTCCTCCATTAAAAAATCGAAAGAAAAAATATCTTCAACAAATTATCTTTTCATTTTTTCACTTTGATTCAAAATGGCGTTGGCTCTCTTTGGAACAATTGATCCATGAATGGCCTTCGGAGCTGCTGGAGACTAATCTATTTAGTAATATTTTTCTTATTAGTCTAATTATGGTTGATAAATACTAAGAACACAAATATTTGCATACATTTTTGTACTCACACAACTTATATTTTGACAAGTATCAAGATTATATAGAAAAATGAATTGCTTCTCTAATATTCAAAATAATTTTGATACATAGCACAATATAAAGTATTGGTGCAAAAGTGGGTGATGTTAGCATTTCTTAATTTTGGTTTTATTTGTCATTAAGATTTCAACATCGCACTATCTATAAATAGAGCAGAATGATACTTTGATCATTTTACTTTCATAAATTAGACACATTAGTCATCTTTTTTGAAGTTGATGCACTACTTGATTGTTGTATTTTTTGATACTTTAGTTATTTTTTATCAATTTTGATTTTTTAGGTCAATTTTTTTGAGAGAAAAACTTAAATATGATTGAATGGAATCATATTAGTAAGATATTGGTAGATGTTTGAAGAGGAAAATGTCCCAAGAATGAATTTTTTTATTTTTCACGTTCTTATTTCATCCTTCGCAAAATAGCTTTAGAAATTCTCTTCATTCTCCATAATATCAAGTCAATGTTTGATTATTTTGTTTAACTGTATGCATTGAATTTTTACCACAGCTTCGCATTCCATCAGCTTTGTGCATTCTTCTAGCCCATTCAATCATATTAGTAAGATATTGGTAGATGTTTTAAGAGGAAAATGTTCCAAGAATGAATTTTTTTATTTTTCACGTTCTTATTTCATCCTTCGCAAAATAGCTTTAGAAATCCTCTTCATTCTCCATAATATCAAGTCAATGTTTGATTATTTTGTTTAACTGTATGCATTGAATTTTTACCACAGCTTCGCATTCCATCAGCTTTGTGCATTCTTCTAGCCACCTTTGCCGGGATTGGTGTAGCCATGTGTGGCAGTTCCATTATTGTTGAGTTCTTGAGATGGAGAAGAAGATGGCGATCACGAGCTATGGCAGAGTAGCACCAGCACCAGCACCAGCATCACGATTCCCAAGTGGCCGGTGACACAACCACACCAAATCCCAGGGACTTGAATTGAAGTTGAAAACCTATTAGGTCATGCATTCTTCATGGAAACTTCAAGTTGGAGTTCAAATCCTGAAATTTAGTATAAGAGAGCACGGTGAGTTTTGTTAATTTTGTAATAATCAGTGTTATTATATAACATAATATATTACGATCACAATTGGATATGATAGTTTTTCATTGAATATAATTATAAATTTTATTGTATTTACATACATGATTTAAGATTTATTATTTGAGATATATATAATTTTCCTTGTAATATATATATTATATTAATTACGTTAAACAGTTGTTTTGTAGACTTTTTGTTATGGTAGTTTTAATCATTAAAAAGGTACACGCTACCTTGGATTGAATAGGTCGATTATATCAATCATAAAAGAAGGAATATAATGCAACAGCTATGTCACAATTCTTATCAATTTTTTTTAATGTCTAAACAATGAGATTATGGTTGGTTCTTAGAAAGGAAATTTAAATTGAATTTAATGAAAATATTATTATTATTATTATTGTTTAAGCATGCAAGTAAAAATAATAATAAGTATTAAAGTAAAATTTATAAAATTATAAGTGAATTAAAATAAAAAAAATGAAGTTTTTTATTATTTTTTAATTAGAAAAATAATAAATAAATATACAAATTTATGAAAAAAATAGAATGTTTTAGTGTATTTTTGAGAGATACTAGAGGATAAATATTCTTGTTACTTTTTTTAAATTAACAATTATATAAATCATAAAAATATTCATTGTCAACCAAATATGATCAATCGAGGAATCACTATTCTTTTTCTTTTCTTTTTTTTAAGTAAATTTTAACATCCATATATTTTAAGTTTTGAATTCAAAACTTACAGTAGTTTAGTTACAATTCATCAACAAGAAATCACCTTCTTATTAGAAAACAACATTGAAAAAAAAAAACCTTTTTTATAATATGAAAGGATGAAATGGCTATTTTTTGTAAAACAAGAGGACCGTATTACTTTTTTTAAAAAATAAAAGAAATTTTATTGTAATTATTAATAATATTGTAATATTTTATTTAAAAAATTTCATATAACAAAAGGTTAATAAATTTTTTTTCACGTAAACTTCAAAAACTTTTCTTTAAATGGACACTATTAGCTTAAATTGGAGAAATAATGCTATCTAAATTAAACTAGAGGATTGTAGCAACTCATCATCCTATATTTTAATTAGAAAGCTAGGTAAGAAGATAAAATTTGATAGATGTATTGAAAGTAGGATGTGGGGATAGTTTTTGATATAATTATTTCTAAATTGTATTATAAAAATTGTGTTATAAAATATATTAATCTTAGTTTGAGATGGTTATTAAAACATATCTGAAAAAAATGTTTTTAATATATTTTTTAAATTTTTTTAATAAATTTTAATTATTAATTAATATATAAATTAATTAAATAAATATAATTAATTTTAATTACGAACAAATACGATTAATACATAATATTTTATGTTCGATTTTTATTTAAAATAATAAATATTCTTAAAATTTATCAATTTTTGAATTTGACAGGTTGGAGTTAAAACAAAATATAATTTATTTCTTGACGTTAAATCATTCACAATTGTTTGACTCATCATTATGTCGCCAGGAGGCAGGAGGGTTGGATTCGAGTTGAAAGGAAAGGATTTCACCACTGAACCGTAAAAGATGTAAGGCTTCATTTAAACATCAAATGTCTTATATATTAATTAAAAGATTAAAACTGATCAATGATTGTGGAGAATATTTTGAGAATTTTTTTTATTTGTTCTGCATTATCTTTCGTTTCCGTCCTTATTTCAATTATCTGATACAATGATTCTTCCTAAAAACTTATACTAAAAATCTTTATCAACTGATTCATTATTCATGATTAATATCAATTTTTCACTATTTATACATTTATGACATAATCGGCATCAAAAATATCCTCTAGATCTTCCGATTAACCCTTCATAAAAATTGAGACCAAAAGGATGGAATATGGGTAATAGATCAATTTTATACAAAGATTTATGATTTTTTTTTTTTTTACAGAAAACTACACAAATTTTAATTCATTTTACACGAAGTTGTATAATTTTTTTTTAAACTCAAATTTTGATTTATTTTACACATAAATACTCGTACTCTTATTTTATTTATATATAAGTAATTAAACTCTTATTTTATATCACCTATTTAGTACTAATAAATTCTAATATCATTAAAAATATTTTTTGATTTATATAAAAAAGAGAGTCTAATTTATTAAAAAAAATGCATTTAATAAATCAGATTAATTTAAAACATTTTATTTGTCTTTGGATTCAATTTTATCACCTCAAATTAAATTTGATTTGAGCTCTGACTATATTAATTTAAATTGAATTAATTTAAACTAATTAAAACTAGATCGACCCCGTATAAATTATCACCTCTACCTTTAGGTTATAAAGTGTGTTATTTAATATATTTTCTTATGAAAAATTTATAGTTAAAATATTTTGATATTTATGACAAATATTTTATTATTAATTTTAAAATAAAATAATATTTAAAAAATAACAAATATCATTCCTTGACATTTCTTTCATGAGTCAAAATACTTAAAAATATTTTTTATAAACTATAAAATTAAATGATATTTATTATCTAAACAAACTAAATGCTTTGACTATTTACCTTAAAATAAATTGCTAAGGGATTGGTACAGATATTCATGTGATTTTTCGATAAGGATTCTTTAGTCATATTTATTTTAAAGTAGGTAGGTTTCATCGTGTAATTTTTAAATAAAATTAATTTAATTTAATATTTTTAAAAATAAAAATATAATTTTTTCATTTATTTCTAAATATAAATAATTCTTCTCGTATTTAAATATCTTTCATCTCTCAAATTTTCTTAATATTTTTAATATAGTTTATAAATTCACACAATTTTAGAAATAAAAATAAATTTTATAATATTAATATAAATTAATTAAAAATATACAAATAAAATAAGAAAAGAAATGAAAGAGAAAAGAAAATAAGATAAATTGAGATGAGACATAAAACTAATATTTTTAACTAAAGTTGTATAGTTTTTTTAAACTAAAATCTAATTTTATTCTTATAAAAATTACATTTTTAAAAATTTAAATTAAATTATTCTATTTAAAAATTATAAAACCAAATTTTATATTTTAAAATAAAGAGAGTTAAAATATATATATCAAAAAGTTATAAGATATTTTATACCCTAATTCCAATTTTCAAAGTAATCCTTTCAAGACGCTGCTTCGCAATTCATCCAACTCCATTAATCTTAGGTGATGTTTGGTTGGAGAGAATGGAAAAAAATTGATTCCTTTCATTTTGTGTATTTGGTTGGTCGGAATGTGGGGACGAAATAAAATCGATTACTAAAGGAAAAAAAATTACAATTTCTTCTCCTCGTTAGGAATCATGATTTCATTCTCATCTAAACTTTTTTTTTCCAATTTTATCCTCACACCAAATATAACTCTAAAGTTAAATCCCAAAACCCTAAATCTCAAATCCTAAAACCCTAAACCCTAAATCGAAAATCCCAAATCCTAAGCCTTAAATCTCTAAACCCTAAATCCCTAAACCCTAAACCCAAAATCCTTAAACCCTAAACCCCTAAACCTCAAATCCCTAAACCTTAAACCATAAACCCCAAATTCCAAATTCCAAATCCTAAAATCCTAAACCCTAAATCCAAAATCTCAAATTCTAAAACCCTAAACCTTTTTTAGAAAAATAATAATTTTAACCCTAAATCTTAACACACAAATATAAACCCGAACCTTATTTAGAAAATAATAATTTTAATAATATTTTTTTAATTAAGTAATAATTATTTAGAAAAATAATAATTTAAATAATATATTTTATCTGACGAAAAAATAGTAATTAAATAATATTATTTGAACTTTACTGAATGTAGGAGTATTAAGGTAATTTATAACTTTTTTTCATTACATTCCAATGACAAACAAAAAATTATAATCTTGATTCGAGTGGTCAAACCAAACAATATTGTTTCTTTTTCATTCCATTCAATTTCAATTTCGATTCTGATTCTGATTCCGATTTCATTCTACAAACTAAACGTCACCTTACAGAATAAAATCATTCCGTCAACGTCATCCTAAGTCTTTACTATAAATTATTAGCAAAAACATAATACAAAATTTATTATTAGCTGAAAAAATATATATTAATTTTATAATTATAAGAAGAGACATATTAAGTTTAATTTTTTTTTTAAATTTAGTTAATTTAAGCATGTTATTACTCGAAATGAAATTGACACGCGATTGTCTTATAATTTTTATCAAAAAAATTGAGACAAAAGTATTTTTGTACATTTAATGCATAAATTGAATTAAGTGATACATATCTAAATAATTTTTCAAATTTGATAAATTAATAAAAAATAGATTAAATTGATTAATTTTTAAATATTACATAAATTTATTATATGGATTCATATTTTCTTATATTTAATGTGTGGATTAGGTGATACATGTTGATAAATATATTAAATTTTAATAGATTAATATAAATTGTATTAAATTAACCAATTTTTCAAATATTATGTATATTTACTTTATAAATTAAGTGATATATATGTGTATAAATACATTAAATTTTAACATATTAATATAAATTAGATCAAATTGAGTAGCTACTTAAAAACAATTTTCTAATTTATAAAACAAAAATTGTTATTAAAAACAAATGAAAGTGTTTTATCTTAAAATTATTCTTTCTATGTTAATAAAATTTTATAATTTTTTTTAAAATAAATACTCAATATATATATATATATATAATAAAATAAATCATAAATAATAATAATAATGTGATTGATGATTCCCCCCTTAACCGCCATTTACTTCGTGTGCCTTTAGATTCAGATTTTTAGATCCTGTTCTCTCACTTTCCATTTGTTTCTCATCCTCTTTGATTCTTTGTACTGTTTTCATAAACTAACTACAAATCCACATTCAAATTCTCAATTTCAGTTTCTTTTCTGATCCACATTCTCTATAGAAATCGATTTTCGACGCCAAGTCTTCGAGAAGTTTCCGACATGGTGAAGAAATGCGGCGAGTTCTGTTTGGCTCTGCCCTTGCTTTTCATCTTCGTCGACTTCACTGCGTCTATTGATTCTCCGGCTAGTTCACCCAATCCACCTCCGGTTTCCGGTTACCGGTGCCGATTATCCGACATCGTCATCTATATCATCACCGCCAGTTTCCGTTGTCCTTCATCATCACCGCCGGTCCCAAATGGTGACGCTCCGACTCCAGTAGAATCACCGACGGTAAACTCATCTCCACTGTCGCCTCACTCCAGATCTCCTGCCCTTATTAAACAACGAATACAAAATTGATAAAATAAATAAAAAATTTAAAATTCGATGATTTATCATTATTTTTAAAAAATAATATGACTAAATTATTATAAAATATAATAAATTAATTAATTTTTTTAATTAACATAACTTAAAAATATGGGACATATTTATCTCAATAAATAAATATTTAATATTTAATAAAGAAATTAAATAATATGATTAGTATAAAAAATATTCTATGTATTAAATAACAATTCTTGTGTAGAGTCTATGGGCAATTTGGTTGACAACTACATAATATAACTTTAATTGTAAATGCCCACGCTCCTCTGAGTTGATGTTCTTCCTAACATGTGAAGAAAATTATAAAGTTAATTAGATTATATTTAATTAGATATTTATCGATTTTTAAAAAAATATTAATATATTAAATTATTTACTATTATAAAAAAATAATATAATTAAAAGTAATAAAAATGGTATGATATTAAAAACAATTGTCTAAAAAAAACTACTGCTGCCTAGTTTTATATTTGAAGAAACACGAGGGTTCATAAGATTGAATATGAAGTAATTGAATGATTTAAATTTCGATGTTGTTTATTTAAAGGCATATTTTTTAAATAATGATAATGATTTTGTTTATTTATGGCACATAAATAAACTGAGGAGATATATCCTTTTCCATGCCAAATATCTGGTTTTTGGGTTATAATTTAAAAATACGAACTCAATAAAGATACAATATAAATTATTTTTTAATTAAAATTAATATAATTTTTTTATGCTTATAAAAATATTGTATTTTTTATCTTTATAAATATTAATTAATTAAAAATAATTTAATTTGTTCATAATATTTAAAAACATGTGAATTTAGACTTAAAATACAAACAGCAACCCAAACAACATGAACAAATACAAATTACTATCTCTAAATTTATGTTATATTTAGTCACTTTTATTTTTCTATTTTTATAAGAAGTTTTGAAAAAATTAATTTGTTTTTTATGGAATCATTCTTGGTCAGGTTTGTTTTGTTTATATTTATCTTTTTTTATTAATTATTTTGAATAAAAAAACACATATTTGTGTAATTTTTCACCTAAATTAAAGTGATTTTTATTATCTAGATATTCATTTATAATTTATGTAAAGTTTGTATTTTATTATTAATCTAGATCTTTATTTAAATTTATATAGTTTATAATCATGAAGATTATAATATGGTATTAATATTTTTTTAAAATAATGATTAATATATTAATTTAAATAATTAATTTGATATATTAATATATGTATTCTTTACTCTGATCTATGTCATTATGTTATTATTTATACCCATGAAGTTTATATTTTCTTGTTATTCTAAATTTTTATCTATTTTATCTAAACTCATGGAAGCTTTTAAAAATTATAATATGTTATTAAGATTTTATTTCTCTAAAGAATTATTAATATATCAACAACCAAATTGATGATTTAAAAACTTACAATAAAGCAAAAAATATGAAAGTTTTTTTATGTTTTATAAGATTTTTAGTTTTGGTTTTACAATTTTGATTTTTCATGTATTTACATTGATAGTCTCTTATTTAAATTATATTTTTTTAATCATTAATAAAATTCTATTTTAAAAAAAATTATGTTATCTTTTTATTTGTTTTATCATTTATTCACTTATACAGAGAGAAATATATGAGAAAAAACTTTATTCTTTAATAATTATATCATTTACACAACTATTGAAATTTAAAACTCAAACTTCAACTTTCTAAGTATCCGCCGAAAAAGAGGATGATCAATTAGTCATCAGAAAGGTACTGATTAGAAAATGAGCGAACTGAAAATGGTACAATATCTGATTGTCACAAAAATGCAAATTTAATTAATTATTGAGAAAATAAAAGAGATATTTAAAGCCATGATTAATGACATCTTCAAAGAAACTCTATCCCAAAAACATAGAGCAACTTTTGTATTAAAATATTGCTTCAAAGATGCTCTAAAATTTTCCTCTAAAATAAGATTACTAACATTATTTTCGTTGTGTTATATTTGATATCATATCGTTTATTGTGCAAATTTTTTATAATGTTAATAAAATGTATAATATATAAAAATATCGTTTTAATTTCTATTTTTATCTTAATTATATATTTTTGATTAAAATTATATTTTTATTATTTGATTTTTATTACATGTAATAAATTAAAATTAAGTATATAATATCAAATTAGTTAAAAAATATTTATCAAAATAATTAACATTTAAATATTAATAAATGGAAGCGTAAATTTAATATGTTGAGATATTAATTAGTATACTAAAATATTCAATTTGAGAAATTCATTATTCAGCTTATCTATTAATTTAACTTTTATAGAATAAATATGATAATTGAAGAATTAGTGTCTATCAATATAAACTTTTAATTATGTATTTTCTTTAATTAAATGAAATATTTATTTTTAAATAATATAATATTTAATTCACATAATAAATATAATATCTTAGTTAATTTGTAATTTTTTTCAAAAATATAATTTTTAAAATTTTATTTTATTAATTCATTCTTAATAATTATTGTTTTGTAACTAATAATAATATATAATGAATTGATGTAATATAATAATTGTCAATAATTAATTAATAAAATAAAATAAAAAATTATATTTTTATAAAAGAATATTTTTTAAGGTAATATCTAATACAATGGGTTGGAGATTTAAGGAAAACAATATAACTTTTACATTAAAATAGTACAATGATGTGATAATGACTTAAGTATTTAAAAATATTAAATCAAGTTAAATGTATTGCTTTAACGTTATAATTATTTGAAGATAAACTTATTTTAATAAAAGTGTTATTTATTTTATTTTATACTCTATCAAGTATTATATATTTATAAATTTTTTAAAAATAATTATATTAATTTTATAATTTATTAATTTAAAATACTAAATTATTATTTAATATAAAAATAATGAATAATCGAAGAATAATTTCTCTCATAGTAAGAAAGAACTTTTAATTTTTAACTGTATATGTTGAAATTGTATAACTTTATAACCTTAAAAAGTTAATTAATTTATTAATTCATATAACGAGTTTTATGTCAAATATGAATAATTAATTCTGTTGACATATTAATGCCTAAAATATAATAGGGTTGTCAATATGGTACCGTGGGATTGAGAATCTCCTCTCGATCTCTCATTCTCAATTTTAATTTTTTTTTTATTTTCATTTAAAAATATATTAAAGACTCTTAAATAAAGAATGGAGGTACAAATAATAGTTTAAATATTATTTTTAAAACACTTTAAAGTAATTATTTTTATTTTTTATTTCAATTTTTTTAAAAAAACAGTCAATAATAAAAAATTTATAATGGATAGAAAGGAAAATTTTGAAAATAATACTTATGTGAATGAGAAAAAAATAAATATATATATAACAACATACACATTATTTTTTTATATTAAACAATATTAATATAATCTCATTACAAATTAGTTTAAAATAATAAAAATAATTATAAAATTTCTCATTTTTAAAATTTATATAAACAGTTTAAATAATTTTTATAAAAAAATCATTTATCTTTTAAAAAATAAAAAAATAACTCGAAGATGAAATATAGAACATAGGATACATTTTATATTAATTTAAATTTAAACGGAAATAAATTTATGAAAAAATTAAAAAATATAAATAAATTTATATATTATAAAATACGAATAAAACGTTTCTTGTTTCTCATTTTTGTTATTTTATTATCTTTATCATTATAATTTCGGAAAGAATTTGCGTCATGAAAAAATTTGACAACCCTAACCAAGAACTTGGAAATATGTTATAATGAACAGGAATTAAAGCTTTGTTTAAATAACTATAATTAGAGTTTTATTTTTTTAATTTAGGAATGTATATATTTTCTCTCTCTATCTAAATACGTAACAAATAAGTTTACTTTAGAGTTAAGTGATGGCAACTTATTAGATTATTAATTTTAAGCATTAGCTTATATTATACAAGAAATTAACATCAATGAAACATGGATTTATTAGATAGTGATTGAAACTAATAAAGATGCCTCAACTATTAGGAATCATTAAACCATTTTAAAAAAATGCTACGAATGCCTCAATTTTTTTTTACTTATACTTTTCATGCATTTTTCACTTAAGACGATGCTTAAAAATTTTGAGTTTTCTTAATATTACATTCTTGATTAATAAGAACATATTATCGTACTATTCTCATGGTTCCCTCTAAAGTTTGATGCAAAATAAAGATAACATCTATAACAACAAAAAATATGTTCGATACGACTCTTTTAATACTGTTCGATGGATAAATAAACTAATTATTGTTGAGGTACAATTAAAATATAATTTTTAGGAATGAAATTTGTGGTTTCAATCTATAAGATTTATTATTATTTTTAATTTCATTCCTAATATAACGTGAGATTATCTTTTGATTTATCGTAAATAGACGTGATTATATACTCATATTTTTTAATTTAAAATTATAAATTTAAATAATATAAAATATTATTTATTTAAAAATTTAATATATATATATATATATTACTTATATTGTTTTCATATATTTTTCATATATATATCACATGTTTTCGTATATTTTTACTTTATTATTTTCATATATTTTTAAATAAATAAATTACATCAAAATAAAATAGAAATAATAAGTTCAATCTTTTACTAAATTGGTTGATTCATTGTTTTGTCAAATAGCATTTGATGAAATTATAATAGTTGAAATCGATTTTAGCATATATTATATTTCTATATAATAAATAATAAAATTAAATATAATTAACAATTTTAATCTTTTACGAAATTAAACGTTTCAATGTTTTGTTGTATAGGTTAGGTGAGATTATGAGAGATGATAACAATTTTAGCATATACTTTCATTATTTTTTATTTTATTGGTGTATACGGAAGTCGCGTTTCACACTTAAATTGATTGGATTGGATTGGATAGTATTTTCAGCGTCTATTGTGAGGGACTCCAATTAACCTGTTGCAAGGGTCTAGTCAGATTGTTTTGGAAATTTAACATAATTTTTAAGAAAATCAGAACACCTATATGAAAAAGAAAAAGAAAAAGAAAAAGAATAAATTTATATTTAATGAAATTATATTTTATAAAAATAATAATTTTTTACGGAATTTGTAACCTTACTTAAAAAATTACATTTCAATTTATTATTTTAAGTTTATTTTTATCAATAATTCATACATTTAATTTTATATCAATTAAATATTTTAGTTAATATTTATGTTAAATTTAAATAAAATAAATTACAAATTTTAAGAAGATTTTATATATGAAAAAATATATTCAATCATTCCTAAACGAGTGATTAGGAGAATCAAGGATGGTGATTAAACATGTGACTGTTCCAAAAGAGTTCACCTATAACTTTTCCACCCTAACTATTACGTTACACACACCGCAATTTCTATGGCTATTTCACACTCAGAGACGACAAAGAGAAATCCAAGAATCTCACCCAACTTTAAAAAGTAAATATAGAAATGACAATATAAGTAATAAATGAATAGAAAATAGTAAATTAAAAGTAAGATAAAATTAAATAAAACTATCTTAAATATTGATAAAAGAAGAAGATAATTACAAAATACACCCTTAACCCAAAGCATCTTTTCTTTATTATTCACCATTTCCATCCATATTCCTCATCCAACCACTCCTCGTGATCCGTATATGAGAGACAAAGAGACACAGTTGAAGGGACACTCCCTTAAAGTTTATGGTTATTCTTTTAATAAAGACCCATTAATTTGCAACTTTTCTAAAGATCAAATTATTAATAAATTTTAAAAAGCTTATTAAGCATTGCTTCTGAAGGATCCCAAAGCTTTAATAATTGTTGCTCTTAGAATGTACTGGTGGTAAATTGAAGCAATAGCCGCTCCAATGAACGGTCCAACCCAGAAAATCCACTGCAAGTCAATCGGATAATGTTGATTATCAGATAGGAAAGAGTTCAATTCACATGTAACATCAATATTTCCTATCAATACGTAAGAAATACATGAGAAAACAATTTCGTATGCATGTTTGTCACGTAATAGCTACACATTTTTTATATTCTCATATGTATCTTTTCAACTATTTTTACTTTTAATAGATACCATTTTGTAAATTGCTTTGCACGATTATTGCAGATCTAATAGAGTAGTGGTGCATAACACGATAAAACCTTGTTCCACAACAAGGATACAGTTTTAAAAAGTGAAAAAAATGAGAGAATATGTACATGATCATCCCAAGCCTTGTCATTGTTGTAGATAACAGCAGCTCCAAAACTTCTAGCTGGGTTAATACCAGTACCAGTTATTGGAATGGTGGCCAAGTGAACCATGAACACTGCAAATCCAATAGGAAGTGGTGCCAATACCTATATTTGTTCAACAAGGAAAAAAAAAAAGAAATTGCAATTTGGGAACGTTTTTGGCTAAATCTCAGAAAATGCGAAATTTAGAGTGAGTATGAGGAGGAAGAGGTTCTTACAGGAACATGAGAGTCTCTTGCATTCCTCTTAGGATCAGTAGCAGAGAACACAGTGTAAACAAGAACAAAAGTACCAATAATCTCAGCTCCTAATCCAACACCTTTGTTATAACCATCAGCAAGCTCATTAGCTCCACCACCGTACAAGTTGTAGTATGATTTTTGGAAACCCTTTACCAACCCAACACCACAAATGGCACCTAAGCATTGTGCTACAATGTACATCAATGCCCTTATAAGTGACACCTTGCGTGCCAAAAATAGCCCAAATGTCACTGCTGGGTTAATATGCCCTCCTGCAAAGTTTCTTCTCTTTTAAAACACTATGTTTGAGTAAACTAAGCATCTTCACAAACACCTTCTGATCATACTTATTTGTTAGAGTGAATAGTTTTTTCTACTACCAAATTTTATATCTTACTTACATACCATTAAATTTTTTAATTGTAACAAGAAAATCAACAAATTTTTTTTTTGTTATTCCTATATTTTGATCTATGTTAATTGGTATTTTATATCTTACTTACATACCATTAATATTTTGCATGTTTTGATCTGTGTTAATTGGTATATTATATTTTCTTACAATACCCATGCCTAACCATGGGATATGGACATGAGTATTTGTACTCAACACACCAAATTTGGTGAAAATTAAAAAATAGGCCCATAAGAGACTGTATAAGATAATTTTAGATTTGTTTTCTAAGGAAACTAGGGAATTCTCTAAAATGACGTGGTATAAATAACTTCGGTATTTATTTGTGCTCCTAGGCTTTATTCAAATTACGTGATTTAATAATAAAATATTATATATAGGAAGAAAAAAAAACAATTTATTTGTGCTTTAATAAGCATGAATGCGATTTCTTAAAGATAAGTGCTTACTTAGAAGTTAGAAGTATAGATTACAAAAATACATTTTTTTGCATGTTTGGATCGGTTTGTGCTCATGTGAAGAGTAGATTCATTTGTAAGTCATTTTAGAAGGAACATTTTCAGTAAAAACACTACATTTGTGCTTACAGAAGCACAAATGTAATTTATGAACCCAAAAAAATCACTTTCGACCATTTTTTTTTATGTTTATTTCATAAACATTTCTGAAGAGATTAAAAAGCATAATAATAAACCTACCAAAAATATCACCAAATTATTGCATTAATTTCGTTTATATCACCAAATATTTTATATCTAGATTATATCAATAAACTCTTAAAAAGTTTCACTTATATCATTTTATTATATTTTGTCTAACTTATAAATTTAAAATAATTCAGATATATATATTTAAGTCATATATTTGAAATAATAATTTGTACGGTAATTTGTGACATATTTAGATAAAAACTAACAAAATAGTATAAATATTTTTTTTATAATTTGAGTGGTAGAAGAGAGACTCAAAAAAATTTAGTAGTATATATAAACTAAATAAATACAATAATTGAAAGGTAATTTTGAATTGATACTTTAAATTGAACTTACCAGAGATACCAGCAGTGCAATAAACAAGAATGAAGATCATACCACCAAAAGCCCAAGCAATACCAAGAATACCAACACCACCAAAATCATGATCACCACCATTTTTGGGATCAATTTGACTCTTATGCCCAATCACAGTCAAAACTGTAATATAAAGGAAAAGAAGAGTTGCTATGAACTCTGCAATAAGAGCTCTGTAAAAAGACCATTGAGTCAGCTCTTCAGCATCAATCAATGGTACTGGCTGAGGGTCATTATAGTCTTTTGTAGAGACCTCTCCTCCTTGCTCAGTTACTGCCTCCAAGTCCTTTCCCATAGCCTTTTAGTAATAATACCAAAAAAATAAAAAATTAGGAGACTTAATAAAGTTGTGAGAGAGCTAGAGAAGGGAAGAAATTCAAACTTTAGTGTTGTGACCGAAGAATTGTGAGTAAAGGGTATTTATGGGCAAATATAAAGCTACATAATTATTAAAAGTGACCGATCAATATTCTAATAACTATTTTTGTTTTTATTATAATAAAATATTTGAATTATTTATTTTTTTATTTAAAAGTTAATAATATTGAATAAAATGATCAATATAAAAAACTGTTATAGTTGTGCCAATAATAATATCAGTTATAATATTATTAATTTTAATTAATTAAATTATTAATTAACAATTGTTGTGACCCTTTTGTCTTCAAAACGGCTACTTTTTTTATTACCCGGCATATCTGCTTTAACCTCATCAAATTTACTTGATTATGTTTTTCTCTTTCTATAAAAAAATTTACTTTTAAGGGTTTTTTTTACTTATAATTATAAAATAATTTATTTATTATAAATTTTGATATTATTATAACTTGTTTCATTAAATAAATTTTAAAAGAATTTATCATATTTTATTAAATAATTATTATTTATTATATTAATTATAAATATATCGATATAAATAAACGTTCTATAATTATAGATGTGAGTTAGATTGTATAAAAAAAATACTTTTTTCCCTTTTTAAAATATTTAATGCATATGTCAAAATATTTTTAATTATTTTAGAATAAAAATATTATCATAATAAAAATATATTAATGATGTATTGTATTCCAATAACTAACTAAGCTTTAGTATTATTAATATTGGATAAAAATATCGTTAATAATAATTTAAATTATGATAATATTATCAAGAAATAATTTTTTATAATGGATTTAATTAACAATAATATTATATATTAGTGTTAATATTTAATAATATGGAAGAAAAGGATTTAAATATATAACACTAATATTATATATCCGAAAAAGTAATTAAAAAAAAAATATTAATTTATATAGATTACATTAAACATGACATTATTTATAAATGAAAAATTATGGTGATATAAAATTTATAATATACTAACATTATTAATCTAAAGGGATGAACATGTTATTTGTAAATTTTATCAATTTATTTTTTTAATAATAAAAAACAAAATGGTAAAACATGCGATCGTGTGTAAAAATAAAATATAAAAATGAAAAAATAACATAAACCATAACTATAATCTAAG
Organism: Hippophae tibetana; assembly: GCA_037013495.1. Lineage (NCBI taxonomy): Eukaryota > Viridiplantae > Streptophyta > Magnoliopsida > Rosales > Elaeagnaceae > Hippophae > Hippophae tibetana. The sequence continues at coordinate 22,100,281 of CM072803.1, forward strand.
AGTAAAATTATTTATCCATCGGACTATTTAATTTTTTTCTATGAAAATTAAACGTTCAAGTACAAACTCGATTTTATGTTATCTTTCCTATGATACTGTCCTAATATACCTAATTTACGAGTCTATGTTATTTTAACCGTTTCTAAGATTAAAAAAGTTGTATCCAAACTAACATTATAATAAGTTCTTGTCGATCACATACGTTTATTGAATAATCTGTAACTAAGATCATCACAAAAAATACAAGTGTATGTGTTTATTCTATAACAAAATTAATAATGATTAAGCATAATTAGATGATTAATATCAATTAATTTAAATTAATTAGTAAATATTAGAACAAGATATTAAACATATGTTTAATAAAAAAATTCTTTGAAATTTAATAATTAAATTTCAAAATTATGATAATTTATATAATTATTTGACTTAAATATCTAAAATACTAATAAAAATATATATAAATATAAATATATAAAATAAATAAACTAATAAATATGAAAATTTTAAAAATCAAATATTATTAAAACCAACTCCATGATAATATTAGTTGATTACCTTTGCCTTAATTTACGTTCATAAATTTTTTTATGAAATAATATTAATTGATTACCTTCCCTTTAATTCATGTCTCTAAAAAATCAAACAATCATTATAATATTAATTGATAATCTTACCTTATGTTCAATAAGATAAATATTATCATTTTTATCTCATTTTTTGTACAAGAATATTTATTATTTATACTAAGAAAAAACAAAAATAAAACCATAACCCTATGAGCTGCTGTACATCCATATTTTCTGTTCCACTAAACATTGTTGTCTGTCATTTTCCTACTCCACTAACATTATTGTTTTCCCCTGTAATGATCATGTCTTTTACATAGACCATAAGGGCTGTTATTTTTTCCAATCGATGTTTTAGGAAAAGAGTGTAGTCAGAGTTGCTTTGTTGAAACCCATATTTCTTCATTACTGAACTCAACCTGCCAAACCATGCTCAAAGTGATTGTTTTAGTCCATACAATGCTCGTTGTAATGTACATGCAATTTCTTTTCCTGATGTAACAGTATATCCTGGTGTGATATACATGTAAATCTCTTCTTCAAGATCACCATGAAGGAAGACATTTTTCACGTCAAGTTGGTGTAATGGCCAATCTAAATTTGCTGCAAGATATAACAAAACTCTAACAGTTTTTAGTTTAGCCACAAGTGAAAAGGTTTCTTGATAATCTATACCATGTTTCTGTGTATACCCTTTTGCTATTAGCATTGCCTTGTATCGATCGACTGACCCATCTGCTTTATACTTAATGGAGAAAATTCACTTGCATCCTACCATCTTCATCCCTTGAGGCAACTCGCTTAACACACATGTGTTATTCTTCTACAATGCCTCAAATTCTTGTTTTTATAGCTTAATGTCACGACCTTATTTTTCAAGTAGAGATCGTACGGCACTTAGCACCATCCGTTGCACTAAGCCTACCTTTGAATCCGAATGAAACTCCAAAGAGACTAGAAAGAGAGTTTGCAAAGAATGCTTTGTATTGCTCTAGAGAGAGTTTATTTTACAATTTCCCCAGATTTCCCAAGATTTCCCAAGATGAATACAAATGAAGACCAATGAGTCTATTTATAGTGTGGCTCTAAACTTAAGAGTATGCCACCACTTTCTAGAGTCTTCCTAGTCTAGAATGTACAAGAGAGTTCTAGGTTTATGTACAATATGCCACAACGGTCTTGGACCTTCTAGCCAACTCTAGAGTCTTCTAGGTTTGTCTAGTTTCTTCATGCACGTTCCGGGATGTTTCGTAAGCTTCCAGCGGCTTCTATATCTTTCATGAACCATCCGGCATGTTCTAGAATATTGCAGCCCATTCTAGCACTCTCCAGCGTGCTCTAGAACATTCTATGTAGAACAGTCTAGATCCTTTAGACAACCATCATTTGTTTGGATTTTTAGGGACAATTTGAGTGGGACGTGACATTAAGCCCAGTTTGGATCAGATAGAGCTACTTCAACGCTACTTGGAATTTGACACGAGGAGAGTGTTTTTGAAAATGCCCTTATAGGTTTTGATAACCCTTGAGTAGATACATAATTGGCTATTGGATACTTGGATTTTCGTTCTTTTCTATCTGGAGAGTATCGATTCAGAGGATTGCCTCGATTGTGTTTGAAAGGTAGAACATAACCAAGGAAAGATCTTAACTCGGGAACCTTAGCAGGAGGTTCCCATTCTCAGATGGCTTTCACCTTGGTTCCATCCATCATCAGTTTCCCATCCTTTATCCTGTGCCCTAAGAACATCACCTCATCTTGGGCAAAGGAACATTTCTTCTTCTTGACATATAGCTCATTTTCCCTCAGGACCTCGAACACCTTCTTCAAATGCTCTAGATGTTCTTCCAAAGTCCGGCTATATATCACGATGTCATCAAGATATACTACCACGAACCGATCGAGGTAGGGATGGAAAATCTTGTTCATCAGAGTACAGAAGGTGGCTGGTGCATTTGTGAGACCAAATGGCATGACAAGGAACTCATAGGCACCGTACCTGGTTACACATGTGGTCTTGGGCTCATCTCCCTTGGCTATGCGTACATGGTAGTATCCCGATCGCAAGTCCAGTTTTGTGAAGTATCTAGCATTCCCTAATTGATCGAACAAATCAATAATAAGAAGGATAGGATACTTGTTCTTGACTGTGATCTTATTTAGAGTCCGATAGTCGATGCACATTTGTAGCGAGCCATCATTCTTCTTTTGAAAGAGCACTGGGGCACCAAATGGGGCTTTGGAGGGCCTTATGAAGCAAGCATCCAGCAATTCGTCGAGTTTCTTCTACAATTCTGCTAACTCTGAGTTCGCCATTCGATAGAGGCTCATTGTTAGTGGCCTGGTGCCGGGTTCCAACTCTATTTCATGGTCCATCTCCCTCCTTGGAGGTAGCCGTTTGGGTAATGCCTCTGGCATCACATCTTGGAACTTATCTAGGACAACTTGCACTTTCGTCGGCAAGTTTGGCTTTGGTGACACCTCTTCATCATCATATTCCTTTAGGATGGCCAAATAACTCTCTCTATCCCTCTTCAATCCCTTCTTGAATTGAAGCACTGAGAGAGCTTGGGTAGTAGGTCTGGTGGTCCTTTCCGTCGGTACCACACATGCCTTCGCACCATCCATGATGCAGATAGAGTTTGAGCAAGGCACCAAGAAAGCTCTTACCTTGTCCAAAAACTCCATGTCGAATACAACAGAGAAGTCATCCATAGACGCTACTGATAAGTCCATCTGGCCAGTCCAAGCACCAAGACTGACCTTAACTCCACGAGCAACTTCATGTAATGGTAGTGCTGCTGAGTTAACCGCTTTAAGATATCCCCCTCCATTGACAACCTTCAGGCCGAGTATTTTTGCTTCTTCCACTGAAACAAAATTGTGAGATGCACCTGTGTCGACCAAAGCCTTGGCGACCTTCCCATTGATGGCTACATCTACATACATCAAGCCTTTGGGGGTCTTTGGGGCGCTCTGGAATGCACCAAGTACGCGCAAAGAACCCATCTTTGCACCTTCGTCCGACTCACCTCCATCTTGATCATGAGTGGAAGCAACTAAGGCACTCAAGGCCTTCCTTTTCGGACATTCACGTGCCCAATGCGGTCCATCGCATATGAAGCATGTCACACAGGGCTTCAAGGCACCACGATCCTCCTTTTCCTTCCCCTTATCCCGTGGTTTGAATGAGGAGTTATCTTTATGATTCTTAGGTCCCTGACTTTTACCGTGGCTTCCCACACTCTTTCCTCCAACAAACTTCTTATCTGTGGCTTTGGAGCTCTCTTTGTTTGTAGAGTAATCAATAAAGCTTTCCGCAGTCGCAATGACCGAAGATAGGTCTTGGACACCACGTCGCTTGAGCTCAAGGTTAGCCCACGATTGTAGACCGTCCATAAACAAGAATAGGGCATCCTTGTCAGATGTGTCAGGAACTTCTAGCAACAAGGTTGTGAACTCCTTCACATAGTCCCTTATGCTACCCGTTTGCTTCAATCGTCGCAATCGGCCTCTTGCCTCCTCCTCAGTATTAACGGGGAAGAACTGCATTTTGAACTCCCTTTTGAAATCTTCAAAGGTATCAATTGTGCAAACCCCTCGTTGCACATCTCCATGTCTCCGTCTCCACCACAACATCGCAGTGTCGGACAAATACATGGCTGCAGTTCGGATCTTGCTGGCATGGTCCGTTATGCCAGTAGCCTCAAAGTATTGTTCCAGGCCACATAGGAAGTTCTCAACTTCCCTAGCATTCCTAACACCATTGAAGGTCTTAGGCTTGGGAACGTCCACCCTCTTAGCCTCAACGACGGTGGTTGCGCTATTTCCAGCGGCCATCGCCCGCTTACATAGAGCTAGATCACCACTCATGTCCTCCACTCTAAGCAAGACATTAGCAAGTTCTCTTTGGACGAAATCTCTTACCTTGGCAAGTTCAGCCTTTAATCCATCAATCTCTTGCCTTAAGCCACCGTCTAGCTCATTAAGGGACATCTTGACAGCTGCATGGATCTCCATATCCTCGGCCTCCAAGCCATTGCAACGCTCCTCTAAGTTGTCCACCCTGTCGAACAACTCCCCTAAGTTTTCCTGCACACTCCCCACACGTGCTTCTAAGCTAGAGATTCCTTTGATGGTTTCCGGGTTTCCTCACGCCCACGTTCCATAGGTGGAACATCGAAGCTTGGTGTAGATGGAGCAGCGTTCTTCATTATGCCAAAGGTAGAAATGCTTCAACCGAAAGCTTTGATACCAACTGTCACGACCTTATTTTTCAAGTAGAGATTGTGCGGCACTTAGCACCGTCCGTTGCACTAAGCCTGCCTTTGAATCCGAATGAAACTCCAAAGAGACTAGAAAGAGAGTTTGTAAAGAATGCTTTGTATTGCTCTAGAGAGAGTTTATTTTACAATTTCCCAAGATTTCCCAATATGAATACAAATGAAGACCAATAGGTCTATTTATAGTGTGGCTCTAAACTTAAGAGTATGCCACCACTTTCTAGAGTCTTCCTAGTCTAAAATGTACAAGAGAGTTCTAGGTTTATGTACAATATGTCACAAGAGTCTAGGACCTTCTAGCCAACTCTAGAGTCTTCTATGTTTGTCTAGTTCCTTCATGCACGTTTCGGGATGTTCCGTAAGCTTCCAGCGGCTTCTACATCTTTCATGAACCATCCGGCATGTTCTAGAATATTCCAGCCCATTCTAGCACTCTCCAACGTGCTCTAGAACATTCTATGTAGAACAGTCTAGATCCTTTAGGCAACCATCATTTGTTTGGATTTTTAGGGATAATTTGAGCGGGACGTGACATTAAGCCCAGTTTGGATCAGATAGAGCTACTTCAACGCTACTTGGAATTTGACATGAGGAGAGTGTTTTTGAAAATGCCCTTATAGGTTCTGATAACCCTTGAGTAGATACATAATTGGCTATTGGATACTTGGATTTTCGTTCTTTTCTATCTGGAGAGTATCGATTCAGAGGATTGCCTCGATTGTGTTTGAAAGGTAGAACATAACCAACAAATGTATCTATAGCATTAGTTTGTAAATGTGTGATAGGAGAGCTTACCTCAGGAGTATTCTTAGCAGGAGGATCATTGGGTACTAGAGAGTGGAGGGGTGCATCTTCTAGATATTCAATCACTAATTCAGATTCAATTCTTAGAAGTTTAGGTTTAGGTACTTGCTCATCCATATTGATGGCATTATCCGAGTATGTCGGATTGTTACTGATGTCTAACACTTCAACATCAAGCGAATTTCGTTCTTATCATAACTCTCCCCCTGAAGAGGGTAATTGGATACTAGTGATGGAAAAAACCATTCAGATTCTAGGAAAGTGACATCCATAGTAATGTAGGTTCTTTTAGTGATAGGATCGTAGCATCGGTATCCCTTTTTTTGTATGTCATACCCCAAGAATACACATCGGATAACACATGGATCCAACTTAGTTCGTTGATTTTTATGGAGGTGGACAAAAACAACACATCCAAAAATTCGGGGCGGAAGCATCAAAATAGTAGGCAAGGGAACATGATCAAATAGAACCTTTAATTGAGTCTAAAATTATAAGGTTTTATGGGCATACGATTCAATAGATATACAGTTGTAGTAACAACATCACTCTAGTATCTACTAGCATATGTGCACCGATTAGTAAGGCCCGAACAGTTTCTAAAATATGCATATTCTTCCTCTCTGCAGTCTCATTCTGTTGTGGAGTTTGTGAACACGAGGTTTCATGCAGAATACCATGGTTGTATAAGTATGTCTGAAATTGTTGATTAACATACCCCCCCAATTATTAGACCTAAAGATCTTAATTTTTTTAGAAAATTGTGTCTGAATCATGGTGTGAAATGAGTGAAACGTAGAAAATACTTCATCTTTATGTTTAAGAAGGTAAAGCCATGTCATTCCTGTACAATCATCAACAAAAATTACAAATCAACGATGACCCGATGATGTAGTGACCGAGGAAGGTCCACAAACATCAAAATGTACTAAAGCAAATGGACTCATACTTTTAATCATGCTCATAGGATAAGATTCCCTATAACTTTTTGCTAAGATACAAGTATCACATTTGAAATCCGAGTGTGTGAAATTTGAAAATAAACTAGGTTGTAGGTGTTTTAAATACCCAAATTGACGGTGACATAACCAAATTTGTCGTTACTTGTTACTAACCGTGTGTTGCATGTGATTGGATATTCTTGAAATGATGTCATGCATCCACATAATATAAACCTCATCTCTTAGTACCAAGCCCAATGATCTCCTTGATGAGAATATCATATAGAAGACAAAAACTAGAATACATCAATACTACACAGTCAAGATATGAAGTAACTTGACTTACAAACATTAGTCTGTTTGAAAGAAAGGGTACAAGTAGTGTATTAGATAATGATAATGAAGGAGATAAAGTCACTATTCTATCCCCTATAACTGGATAAGTGACCCCATCGGCATTGGCAATACGATTCCATCTCGGCTGGGTTGTATTGGAGAGATCTTTTGGGTCAAATGGCATATGATTTGTAGCTCCAGAGTCAAGAATGAAATCCTTATTATCACTACGAGTAGAGATGTGAAATGCTTTACTTGAAATACCTAGATCATTGGTAGCCACAACGACTTTCCCAATGGTTTCCCGTTTCTTCCTTGCTTGAAGATCATTCCACCACTCTAGATACCTATGTAGTTTGAAGTAGTTTTCACGAGTGTGTTTGGAGTTTCCACAATGGCCACATTTTATGTCAACAAAAGGTGGATTTCCCATGGATTTCTTGCTACCCAAAAAAGAAGTTCTTGGTTTTAGTGGCATCGGATTATGGGGTCTATTGATCCCTTTGAAAGCCATAATTGCTCCAAGATTCATATATGTACCCGTGATCATCACGGTCTGTCTGAACTCTTCCCTATGGATAAATCCATAGGCTTATTCCACCATAGGGAATGGTTTGATTTGAAGCACATCACTTTGAGTTTTATCTAGTTTATCATTAAGTCCATTGAGGAAGGTATACACTCGATCATCTTGTACGATGGAGTTGTATTTTTGTATGTCAGTCGCACACTCCATTGGATTAGGACGACGGAAATCAATTTCTCGCCATAACCCTTGAAGGTCATTGTAGTATTTTTCAATGGATCCACCTGTCTGCTTTATATGAGTAACTCGACAGCAAAGATCATACACTTAAGACGTGTCTGTCCCATCATAGTAGGTTGTAGCAGCATAATCCCAAACATGTTTCACAGTTGGGAATTAGATAAAATTTGCAATAAAGGAGGGGTCCATCGAATTGATCAACCATCCCTTAACAATGGCATTTTCAGTACGCCATCTCCTGAATGAGGGGTCAATTTCTATAAGTTGAGGAAAATCCCCATTAATATATCCCAGTTTGTCTTTTCTAGAGATATACATTTGTACCACCTTGGACCATAAGGCATAGTTGGATCCTCCCAACTTGATACTAATGGGAGTAGTCGACGCTTCAGTTAGCGGAGGTTGTGAGGTGGTCTGAGCTCTAGTTAGAACTTCAGTCATTTTTCGTACACCAGCCAATATATATAGAAATAATTAGAACTGTAACCCTAATTTAATTTATCTATTCGCGCAGCCCTCCTGTGGAGCGATGCCTTTCTTCTGCTGTGCTTTTCTGAACTACTTCCACCATGGGTAAGGGAACTGGAAGTATGGTCGTCGCAGCTTCCATCTTCAGAAGAGCCATTATTTGGCTTGTGCTTGCCCAACTTCGCAATGTTCCTCGCAGATTCAAGAGGGATTTAGAGAGGGAACTCAAGTGCCACCAAAGAACAAGGGAGCAACAACTATTGCTTAAGCGTCACCAGTGGAACAACTTCAGATATCTATGAAGACCATAGAAGATTTAACACATCAGCGCAAATCTAAAGGACAACAACTAAAATATCATATATCTTCAGTAACGGCTAAGAACAAACTGATTAGTGAAACATATCAAAATGCCAAAAATGAACTACAGTTTGTGATTTCTAAACTTGAAGAGCAGTTCACAGAAAGCAAAGCAATCTGAAGATGTTTTTTTTTCCTTTTTTTATTAGTTTACAGGAACTAGGGGTGTCCATGGTTCGGTTCGGTCCGGTTTTTTCTAAAAAGAATTTAACCGGACCGGACCGTTCATATTACTCGGATCGGACCGTACCGAACCGTTTGAAACGGTTTTAAGAAATAAAAACCTGACCGAACCGTTTGACTTATAAAACCGTTCGGTTCGGTTTTATTCCCGGTTTGGTTCGATTTTTTTATAATTTAATGAAGAATAATGTAAAAAATTTAATATATTATTAAACCGGTCCGGTCCGGTTTGAACGGTTTAAAATTAATACAAACCGGACCGTTTGATTAGTAAAACTGTTCGATTTGGTCCGATCCGGTCCGGTTTTACGGTTTAGTCCGGTCCGGTTCGGTTTATGGACACCCCTAACAGGAACTAATGTGTGAAGATAGTAAAGTCTTTCATTAAGTTTTTCCCTTATATTCCTCTCTGCAAAAAGGTTCTTACAGTGAGACCTTTTACCAGTTCTTCGTTGATACTTGAAACCAACCTCATCATTAATCTGATCATTGCAAAAAAAAATTAGTTTACATAATTGTAGGGTTGAAGAATAGTACGATTGCCCCAGATCAGCCACACCAAACCAACCAAACTAGCACACCAGATCAATCGGTGTCGAGAAGAACATAAACAAGCTCAGCATATAGCTATCTAGGTAGCAATAACTTGTTTTGATACCATGACAAATATTTTCATTTTTGTTAATTATCAATTGTTTCATATATTTTTTATCTCATTTTTTGTACAAAAATATTGATTATTTATACTAAGGAAAAATGAAAATAAAACCCTAACCCTAACAGCTGTTGCACACTCATATTTTTTGTTTCACTAAACATTATTGTCTGTCATTTCCCTACTCCACTAACATTGTTGTGTGTCATTGAAAAATCATAAGCCAACACAATACTCTTACATTTAATCACATGTGTTAAATTTTTATAATAATTGTTGTCATTGCTCTCTATCTTATATCCTTTACGTCGATGAAAAAATGTATACATTTTTAATAAAAATAGGACTGTTTTCTACATATCTCTCTATTCAATCCTAATATATATAGATAATAGTATTAATATAGTAATATATATTATGGTTAAATATTTTTGGGATTTAATTATTAAAAACATATTAACAAAATTAATATAAAAAATTATTTTTAAAATATATCTTAAAAATATTAAAACATATTTAAGAAATACCTAATCAATAATTTTATAAATTTATTAAATTTTAAATAAATATTTTAATAATAAAAATTAATTCTAAATTTTATGAACATATATTATTAAATGAATAAGTAAAATTATATGTGTTATATTTATAAAAAAAATATCTAAAACTTGAATGTATATTCAATTTTATTTTATAGATTTTGAAATAGAGTTTAAAAGTAAGTTTATATGTAACTTTTTTTCCATTAAATAATTAACACTCATAATGTTTAAAATATTGTTTGGAATTTTTTTTAAATACAATATAATGTATGATTAATTTATGTTAATTATAATTATTGATTATTACCCATGTTCAATATTTTTTTTATTTTTTTATAAAAATAAAAGATTAAGGTTAATGTGTTATAATAAGTATTCGTATAACTATTATATGTAAAAATTTATATATTGATTTATAATTTAATTAATATAATTTTTTATCTTTATTATATTAAATTTAAATATTGTGTATTATTTTTTTATTTAATTAAAAAATAAAATTTTAATACCTCCTAACAAAAATTTGCCTAACACTTTCATCCACGTACAGAAAAAGGACATGCGGTAAAAAAAAAATATCAATTAGATGTGAATTAATTTACAAGCTAAATATTTAATGTGTTTTTTTCTTCTTCTTTAATTAACCATCAATCACACATTTTTTAGATTGAGAAGTGGATGAACTTAGTGGGATGTATATATGCTCACTTCACATTATCACTTAAATAAATAGAATCAATCAACTAAGTTATCATATTGGAATTTAAATTGCGACTTAAATAGATGGACTCAATCAAATAACTTATCATATGAATATGTAAATTGGATATCCCAATCCCCCGTTTCAGTAATAAATAATTTATCAATAATTATTACATTATTAAAGTTAAGCTTCAATATTTTTTTTTAAAAAGTATCAAAAAAATTAAGATTAAATTAAATCTATATATTTTTATAAATTAGTTTATCTTTAATAGAAGTCATAAAATTTTAAAAAATCAATCTAATTAGATTAATTAGTGATTTTTATTTTATAAAATTAATAAATAAACCAAACTAGGTATATTATAAATAAAATTTATTTTTATTATATTTATAATATTTTATTTATTAATTAATATATTTAATATTTTTCAAATAATTTATTATAAAAAAACTAATCATATATATAAAATAAATATTTTTTCCTTTTAAAAAGGGGTAGATTTTAATATATTTTTATTAATAAGTCTTCCTAGGGTTTATTTCTTATTATTTTCAAATTTTAACTATTTTGATAATATTTATCATTTTTCGTTATTCTTTATTAATTTGGGATATGATACACGTTTTAAAGTTTTTTTAGAGACTTTTAATATTTAACAAAATTAAATATTTCTAAATAATAACATGCACAAAGAAGAAAGTATCAAATTATTGTATTGTAATTATTAAAAAAATGATGGTAAAATGACAAAAATAGTAAATGGAAGGAAATTGTGTGGGTAATTGTTGGTGTTAAGAATTCTAGAGAGATGTTAGAGGAAAGAAAAAATTTATATCCTTTATTTATCTAATTAATAATAATATATATATATATAAAGGGAAAATATCATTGTTAAAATGGTAGGCTTTCTATTTGAGGTTTAGAGTTGATTTAAACATGATAAAACTATAAAGGATAAACAAGTCGTTATTTTAAGTCGTTTCTACTCAGTTGGACAACAATAGACCAAGTCTTGTTCATCAGGTCTTATGACACAACCTATCCGAGATTCTATAATCAGAAATAGATTGATTGCTTCAAAGAATTAGGTTATCATGCAAGGGTTGGTAAATGAAAACGCTACATTCACCACATGAGTGAGGTATCTCAAGTCGTTAAGGTTGTGTACCTGCTACTTGGATAATACCAAATATTCTCATATTCTCTTGATTTTGAGAAATTAATGGAATATTCATGAACCAGGTAAGCCCTTTAACTTTTCCAATCAAAATAACTCAATTACTATATGTATAGATCCCATATGTGATTCAGACAATCCTCTTATAGGGTGGTGGATAATTCATTCTATATTGTTCAAACTTTGACTAATATGTCCAATTTTAAGAATAATAGTCCATATGTTGAACCCATTTGACATTAGTTTGGCCTAAGTCATCCCCAATGAATGACAAATTCTACTATGTCTCTCTATTATCGTAGGGAAACATGGGCTATACCTTACAAATAAGGAGATACATTGTATGTAAAACCTTTAAGAAAAAAGGAAGTCATATATTTCAACTCTTGTTAGACACAGGCTAATACTGAAACTCCTCGATAGTGCCTCTGGGCAAGAAAATAAGTATTTGTACATTATAAGGGTGATGAGGTAGGGTTCCCAATCCGTCATGCTTGGAATCACAACTTAAACAACCAAACTTTGTGCCAGGGAGTTCCTCAATAGTTTAGGACTTGAGTTCGTTTATTTTTACAAGCATGGATTATATAGAGGTAGATTTTGAGAATTCGGTCGATATTTTTAGTGCTCACGACTTATAGCCCATAATGTAAAGGACTGACCAAACCTTCCCTCTACAAAGTGAATATGTAGTTCATTTAAATGATAAGTCTATTGAAATTTCTCCTCCAACCCTAATCTACCTATCGAACATCTCCAACTCTTCTTCTCAGTCACCTCTTACTATGACCTCAAAGAGGAAGAAACTAGTTTAACCTTTAACCTTTCTTATCCAAACCATGGACCTCGATGTCTTTGAATTTGATGAAGTTATCTTGAATAACGCCATAGTGTTCAACATTCCAGTAACATATTTTGATGATGATGTTTTTTAGACGGTCTGATTTAATATGGAATATCTTCAATCACTTTGTAGTAACACCAAGTGGGCAAGGGTTAGATAAGTCTGTAAGGAGGAAGAGGTTTCAAATGAGGAAATGATGGTCGATCATCTTTTGGATGTATTTTTCCACTCTCTTATTTCACTTTCTTTAACATCTCTCTAAAATAAGATGGGGTGAAATTCATTATAAGTGGTCTCTCTCTAAAATAAGATGGGGTGAAATTCATTATAAGTGGTCTCTTTCTAAAATAAGATGGGGTGAAATTCATAATAAGTGGTCCCTCAATTCTTAAATGTTAGGATGATGACATGATCATTATTTGAGTGATTGGGGTGATTCTTCTATAGCATAAGGGTGATTCTCTTTGTTATATGATTACAATGAGATCAAATTCAAGGATGAGGTGAACAAGGCTATCTCTTGATCTATGATGGGTGTTATGATTAGTCATAATGGAAAAAGTGAATTTTCTTACGAGTAGATTTTCCTCATATATAAAATGTAAGGTGTTAAATGGCATCGTTACAATAGTAGGCACTCTATTTGAAGTGTCAAAGTTAACCTATACATGATAAAAATACAAAGGATAAGCATGTCACTACTCCAAGTCATTTCTACTTAGGCCGTTAAAGAATTCGATAACCATAGACTAGGTCTTGTTCATAAGGTCACTGACATCAAGCCTTATGACGCAACCTACCCAAGGTCATCTAATCAGAAATGGATCGATTGCTTCCAAGGATCAACTCGTCATACACGGGTTGCTAAACAATAATGTCACATTCACCGCATAAACGCCTCAAGTCACTAAGATCGCGTACTTATAACTTGGATAATACCAAATAGTAATAATAGGAAAAAAAATACATCACGTTGACGATTTTGTCCCCAATTGTAATAATGAATTATTATGTCATTATTTAAATACTAAATTATCTTTTTTTTAAATAAGTAGGTGACTTATGTATTCTTTGTGAAATTAAACTGACTAAAGTGTCATGTTTATATAAGCAACGTGTCTACTAAGATATTTTATCATTTAATAATATTAAACATTTCAAAATAACAATATACAGAAAACATATAGCATGATAGAAGTTGTTCTTAATTCTAAGTTATGCTTTTGTAAATAAATTTTTGTTTAAAAATTATAAGTCTAAATCCCATCAAATCAATTGATCTCAAATTGGTATTGTAGGTGAGTTTGAAGGTCAATTTTTGGGACTTTATAGATTTGTTAATATTTTAATTTTTTAAAATCGTCAAGATAAAGTTAAATTAAAAAGTAAGTCAATAACAGATAAAATTGACCATGCTCACCTAATCAAAGCTTATAATCCTATTTAAAATCACACTCATCTAAACCTATTTGGAATATATAAATTAGTATTGTTAATAGGCAGGACGTGGTAGGGTTTGACATCTTTATCCCCGTTGTAATTGTTTGCAGGGGCGGGGTGGATATTCTTTATCAAAATTTCAGTGAAATTGTGGAGATCGCACATCCTATCTAATATTTAATTATATATTTAATATTATATTTTAATTAAATTTATGTTTAAAAATAAATAAATTTGAAATTATACTTAATAAATATTAGATGTAATGTATAAATTATAGGTGCAATTAAATTGTTTAAGTTGATGGTTGTTAAAAAATTAAAATAAAATATATTTTTAATTATAATGTTATATTTTTTTAAGTAAACATATAAAAAGTTATATAAAATGGTAAGAAATTTGAGTTAGGATTTAATGAGGTGGAGAATGTGATCCCTTAACTCGCCCTATGTAGTAGGGGTATCCATGGTCCGATCCGGTCCAGTTTTGCCTAAAATAAAATTAACTAAATCGGATCATTCATATAGTTAAAACTAAATCGGATCGTTCATATAGTTGAAACCAAATCGGAATGGACTATTTGGCTATCTAAAATGTTATAACCGAATGGTTTGGTTCGGTTTGGTTAACGGTTTTCAACAATTAATAATACATAAATATGATTCAGTTTAATATGATATAATTTAATAGAATACAATCAAATGTGATGCTCATTTATCATCATATATAGGTAGATATTATTGTCAAATACATAAATACATAAATAAATACATAAGATGTTATCAAAATCAAAAATCAAAAAAAGATTAGACATGAAGAAATGAATTCCAAATATCTCGTTTACAAAGAATTCTTAAATATATACAAACATCCAAACTCACAATCAACAACAATATATCATTAGATAATAATATTTAAAACTTACTCTTTATTAATGATCATTGTAGTGTCTTTAATGAACTCTACAATCAAACAAAATCAACATCTTCATAAATCTCTTTGTCATCATTGTATTCTGGTAAGAGAACATAGTCATTATTAATGGAAGAACGGAACCAATTTTGACTACATACTAATGTCTCTACCATTTTAGGATTCAAAGAACTCCTAAATGGATCAAGAATGCGTCCTCTTGTGCTAAAAGTTGATTTTGATGCAACAGTTGAAACTTGAAATGCTAACACATCACGTGCAATGAGACAGATGATAGGAAACCTAAAAGAATTTTCTCTCTACCATTTTAATATATCAAACTTATCCAACATGACATTTTCACATGGAGTGTTCAAATATTTCTCAACCTCAGTTTTCAACTCCAAACTATTTATCTCCTCTAAGCGTTTAAGAAATTTCAACTTTTTTACTTCCTCAGATGAAGGAATCCTTCCTATTACATCTTGTGATCGAGTCACATTAGATTGAAAATCCTTTCCATGCACTAACATATAGTAAGCTTCGAACAGATTCATAAAAGTATTTTTGACATTATCTCTCAATTTTTGAACAATTTCTAAATCATAAATCTCTTCAAATAAAAATTCCAAATACTCTAATTTGTACCTTGGATCAAGTACAAATGTAACATACAACATCTTATTAGTCTTATCTACATTTCCCTAATACTTATCAAATTTTGTTTTCATGCTAGTAGCCATATTTTTCAAGAACAAGTCATCGGAACCACACCATGTAAGTATTTGAGATTGAATGTTAGGCAGTTCTGTAAAATATAAATTTGATGTGGTACATAAAGATGCACTGAATGCTAAAGTAGAGTCATAAAAAGTCTTCAAAACCTTGACAAAAACACTAACATTCTTCCAATCATCTAATGTTGACGGCCCAATATTCGATCGCTCCTCATGAAAATAAGAAATAAAGTTTGTTTCTTCCTCTTCTTCAAGACGATCAAATGCTTTTTGAAAATCTAAATAAGATTTTAACATTAGATATATGGAGTTCCATCTTGTAGGCACGTCTAGCACGACACTTCCTTTGGACTCAATATTTTCCTTAATAGAGCACATTTTAAACTTTTGAAATCTCAAAGGAGAGAATCTAACATATCTCACCGCGTAACGAATACTCATAATAGTACTATGAAAATCTTTAAGTTCTTCTCTTACAATCAAATTCAAAATGTGAGCACAACATCGCACATAAAAGAACTCTCCACTCATAACAAGTTCATCATTCCAATTTGTTTAGCTTCCTTTTCAAGTATGACACAACAATATCATTTGAGGAAGCATTATCAAGTATTATGGTGAATACCTTACATATACCTCAATCACACAAACTCTGTTCTAGCACTCTCCCAATTGTATCACCTTTATGATTCTCAACTTGACAAAATTTTATAATTCTCTTTTGTAATTTCCAATCTTTGTCAATATAATGAGTGGTTAGACAAATGTAATTAATATTTTGAATTGAAGTCCAACAATCAGTAGTAAGACAAACTCTTTGCTTTTCACTTATGAAAAAGTTCCTCAAACTTTTTTTCTCATCTAAATAAAGTTGAAACACATCTCTAGAAATTGTTTGACGAGATGGCACATGAAACTTAGGACAAATTCCAGCTATAAAATCTTTAAATCCTTCACCCTCAACAAACCTAAAAGACAATTCATCAATAATAATCATTTTTGCCAAAGAAACTCTAGCACATTTTGCATCAAATGATACAACAACTAATTTATGAGTTGTTGTATCATCCTCTCCTTTTTTGTGTTTGAAAACTTAACATCTTTTGTTATTTATCTACTTCTTTAGGAATCTTATTACATAAATTTTTGAAGTGATATATCATTGAAGTAGTTCCATTCCTTATGGGATGAGCAGCATAACTTTTTTTACAATAATGACATGTAGCTCTATGATTTTCCACATCATAGGGTAAAATATATGAAAAATGATTCCATATTTCTGACCTAAAATTTTTTGGTTTCTTCATATCAGATTTGTTATTGGGGTGAACTTTACTTACTTCTATTCCTTTTTTTGAAGATGATTCATTTAAATTCTGTGGTGGATTTTCCATTTCATTCGGAAGAATTTCAGATTCAATGTCTTCACTCATAGACATAGTAAAGTCTGTAAATTGACTTGGTCCAATAAACTCATGTAAATCATTACCTATATATAGAATATAGATTAGTACATATTCTTAATATATTAAAATATTACTTTTTATACTTAATCAAAAATCATTTCAAAACTAAAATAATATCAGTCACCAAAGTGTAACAAATAATATTTTAAGACTAATATTTCACATATATGCGAAAACATTTGAAGTTTAAGTAATTAATAGATTATAGAAAGTTTAAAGAATTTATTTTTATTTTTAACTGAGCTTAATTATAAAGGAAACCTAAAGCGAAAGACATTTTGTGAATTTTTTTTTAAATAGCATTTATACGACTCACACACTGAAACAATCCAATACATTACCTTAAATTTGAGGGCTTCACAAAATGTTGGGTGCCACTACATTACAAAGTTGGTAATTTTGTGCAATCTATAACAATGATTTAATAATACAGTTTGGTATTCATAAACTTTATGCAATCTATAACAATATTAATTTAAACATTGTTTATTGCAAATAATTATTAAACAATATGATGTTTATTGGACTCCTATATATAACAAGATATTTGTTCATCTAAAAATATATATATAGCAAATTTTGACAGGTTAAAAGGGCATACATCTCTATGCAGATCATACATTATACAAGTTAAAAGAGCATTTGATGAAAGAGTTACTGATAAGGCATTGAATTAAAGATATATCAAAATTATATACATAGATTTTGTTATGAATTTATAATTATATGCAGGACTTTAATTCTCTGTAACAGCCTAAAATAATGTTCCTTATTGATGATCTTTATTTGAAGTCAATACTTGTCTCATATATTTGTTTTACTATCTCATATTATCATGTTTACATTAAATTAGTAACCAACATACAAGTCCGTTTAAATTCATAATGATCAAACATTAATAAAATGAAATATATATATTTAATCTATAAAGAGAACTTAATCAAAATAATTAAGCTTTAAAAGAGGGGTAACGTACGAACAATTTAACTAAAATTCTAAGTTCTAACAGTATTAATTAGTTTCCATTATTTAAAAAAAACTAAACTCTTTGAGAAAAAATTGTTCAGACTTCAGAGTTTAGACTAACAAAAAAATGGCATACCATTCAGATTTCAGAGTTTAGACTTGTCATTCAGTTTATTTAGAAAAAAACTACTACTACTAGTAGTAGACCACATACATATTTCATGATTTTTGTCCATGGTTGTTATGACACGTCGCGACGCGAGGAGAGGTGATTAGTTACTGGTGGAAATGACGCGAGAAGACGTGGCTAATTTCTGGTAGAAGCGACGCGTGGAACAGTGGCTAGCTACTGTTGGAAGCAACGTGAGGAACGATAGCTAGCTACTGGTGGAAGCGTAGACGGCCAAACCCAGAGCCTAGACGGTGAACACAGAACGCAGAGGAAATGAAGAAATGTGATTTCTAGGGTTAGGGTTAACGACTTGATGCCTTAACTCGAAAACAAAAAATATATATATATACCCCGGTTTATAATATTTTTAAAAAAATTATTTATTCAATAAAACCAGTCTGGTTCGGTCCGAACGGTTTATAATATTTTATAATTGGACCGGACCGTTTCAAAATCGATTTTACTTAATACGGACCGGATCAGACCGTTTCATTTACAAAACTGCTCGGTTCAAGTAACTATAATTATCCACCATAATTTATGAGAAAAAAATCACATTATCACGTTTTAAGTGCATTCTTAATGTAAATAGTTAACATGATAAATCAAAAAATGGTAGTAACAATTTAGGACTTATGTCAAAAAATTTATTTTGGGTCAAACTATTCAGTTTTAAAATTTAGAACTTTTATGTGTAATGTAACACGGTTGAATTTGAATTTGACTAATTTATTTGGACACCAAGTTAGATCTACATAATAACATGCATTAAGACTAAGTTATATAAATTGTATTTTACATAAATTTCTTGCTAATTAATATAATTAAGTGCTTGTTTATTGAAGCACAAATTCAATTAATATTCCATAATTTTTAAACCAAAACCATATAAACAGCTTATTAATTCTTTTATTAAAATTGGGGTTCCAAAGATGCCATGTATCATTACAATTAACATATATATTTTTGGAAGAGGTCCAAATGTTAATGATATTTATTCATAAATTTAATTAATCATTTTAAGTACAAAATGATTTAAATTAATGATGCAATGTAATTTAAAATTTAAAATTAATTAATAATTTTTAAAAATTAAGAAAAATAAAATAACATATAATTAAATATTCATCATTAAATTTAAATAATTTAACCGTTTAATAGGGAACAAGGGACGGTGGGGGATATCCCACGCTTGAAAGAGAAAAGATATATTCCCTTTTAATAAGTAAAAGCAATACTCTTATATGTCTATTGGTGTGAGGCATGTATGGCGAGGATTTGTGTTGTTGTATGTGATACCAAATGGATAATTGCTCAACTTCTTTTTTGAAATGAAATCCCAGATCTGAAATTCGTTCGGTACTCCATATCTACACATTCTATTTTCTTTAATAAACTTTACCATTTTAACCGATGTCAGTGTTCAATAAGATATCGCTTCTTACCATGAAAATCCTACCTTATCAAACAACTATCATAATCTAAAATTTGAACTTCCCTCGAGACAAAATAACAATAAGTGCAAACACGAATGAAAATAATAATTATTAAAAACGTGTTACTTATTCTTTTCTAAATCACTTGCATAAATGATTATATTTATTAGTTAAAATAATACCTTTTGAGATGATAACCCTATATCATATACGATGAAATCAACAAATAATTTTAATGTAAGATTGATAGTGACTCGTAATGGGTCGGTGACTCTTGAAAATGATATTTTAACTCATTATTGTTATGTATCATATGGATTTATTTTTACACCTTTGTTTATTATTTTATTTACTCATTTTAACTTATTAATTTTATATAATATCCAACTTGTAATCAAAATTAAAAGCGAATGAATATTTGTTTAAAATATGTGTCCAAGGACTAAATGAACATAAGTTCAAAAATAGAGCTACAATAAAATGTGTTCAAAATAGTCTCTTTAAAAATGAAGGTGGCATGAAAGACCATGTTAACATATATTCAAAATAGAGTGTTCAAAAATTTGGAGTACGTGAACAATTTTAAACATGTGTTTAAACCAAAAAGAGCATAAATATGTGTTAAAAATTAAAAGGATTAAAATATAAAAATTAAAAAATAAAATGCCCAAATTATAAGAAGTAAAAAGTATGAGATATATATAAAAAGGAAGAAAAGATTAAGGGGCCATTTTTGAATGTAAGACTATAATTAATATAGAATTCATTTATGTAATTGACTAAGAAACAACACAATAATAATACATATGTACAAATGCTATATAATCAAACCAAGTACAATCAAAGATTGATGTTTAAAAATCATCTTCAATTACTTTAAAATCTCATCTTACACTATTTTTATTTTAAAAAAAATTGAAATGGTTAGTAAATTCTAACTATAGTAAGGTATATGTAACTTAACATTTAGGAACTCCTCCCATGTGTAGGACGCCTAGGAGAAGATATATAAGTTGTTTTCCAAATCCTTCATATATCTAAGTATGTTACATACTGTTGAATCACATGTTCATTGCTATGTTAATTTTGATCAACCATAATTGGGCTAGGCTCTTCAAACTCCTCATCATACCCTTCAGCTCTATCTTCTTTAATTGTTTCCAATTTAGGAAACTCCATTGAAAACTTAGATGGGTATTCAATAAGTGATGGAGCAACCTCAATCCAAGGCTTCATCAAGTGTCTAAGATCTTTTGCCATTTTGATATCTAAACTATCTTTAAAAACACAAACGCAATCGACGTAGAAAGTACAGTTAATTCTTGATCTTGTAAATCTGTATTTCTATATATTCGTCTCTCTTTCTCCTACTTGATATAGATCGAGAAAGAGAGAGAGAGAGAGAGAGAGAGAGAGAGAGAATTTGAACTGAAAATGTTGATAGACAAACTTCTTCAAAGAGAAAATTTGGTTTGATATAAAATGAAGATAGTAGTTAGTTTATATAGGCTTGAAAATTACTCTAAAAAAGAAATGACCATTTTTATTTTTATTTTTCAAGTTTGTTATTTAATGGACGGCAAAAGAAACCCCACGTGGACATTAATTAGTGGAATTAAAATATAAACTTTGGACGGTTAGAAAACTCACCAAATGTTTGGGTGGAAAAGAGGTTGTTTTCTTTGTTATTTTTGTCTCGTGTCTTTAATTGGGTTTGCTTGCTCTAACCGTCCAACAACACGAGCATTATTTGAATGGTCAAATTAGAACGTCGCCACGTATAAGTTATATTGAGTAACGATATTATCAACTTTAATTATTAATAAAAATACATAAAATATTCATTATATTTCTAATATTAATTATATTTTAATATGATAAACTATGATAATATCACAACCCTAATTACAATGACATTTATATTTATGACCAAATGCGTTGTTTATAAGATTTTTTTTCAAATATTTGTACAAAGATATAAATTAAGATAAAATATCACGTTAATAATACATGTTGGATTATCCAATTTATTTGAGTAGATTAACAACTAAATTTTTTTAAATAAGATAAGATAACTTTAAACTATAAATTTATTAAAAATAATAAATAAAATATAAGATGATATAAATCAAACTTTACATCTTTATATTCAAGTTATAAAATATGTTACATTTACATGCCTTCCAACCGATCTAGTACAATAACCCCAAAGCATAAGACATATAAGCGCAAGGAGTTCAATCTCCAACAACTTATATAATATGTTAGGTATTTTTATAACCAATTTTCATACATAAGGAGAGATTCTACGAACCATTACTCAAATCAGTAAAAATATTTATCACCATCTACTCATAAAATTGATGAAAACATACATCAATAAATAAATATAACATGAATTTTAATACCATATATCCAATTATTATTTAAGAAATAAGTTGGAACAAAAAATCATTATTCTATTTAGTATTAATAAATATTATTTTCCATGACGAAGCCTTTACAGTGGGGTTTACAATACTACACGGATACAAGTTTTTTTTCCCGTGCCATGGCTGTTCCTCAATATTACAGTGGGATTTCCTATGGATTTTTTAGCTTTTTTTACAAAACAAATATGGATTATTATTATTTTCAATCTCAATTGATAAGTGCTTTTATTAATAGCAAACCCACAAATTTAAATGCCCTCCAAATTTCCCAAAACCAATTATGGTTTGTGAATGTTAGAAATCTAAGTTGTACTCATCTGCATATAATTAAAACTAAGGTGTTACACACAATTTTGAACTCAATATTACAAATGTTAATATTATTGTGAAAAATTAAGAAATTATAACTTTAAACACTGATACATTTATTGATTTGAGTGAAAATTTATAAGAGGTACATAATTTTTTTTCAAAAATTGAGACATTAGAAATACAACAGTGGTCAAAATTTAAGAAATAATCTCATTTTGACACTTTTTATCATCGGAAAAAATCCTCAAATTTATATCTTTTGGATAATTTAATTCCTAAATTCTCGACTGATATATTTTATTACCAATACTTTTGAAGTTTAGAACATCATGTTCATAAAAAGTCCCTAAATTTATGTCCATAAGACACTTTACTCTCTAGACTTTACTAAGATGGCTTTAATCTCTAAAATCTAGATTATAAGTGTTAAAAATATTATAAAATGGGATCTAAGTAAACTAGTTGAAAATTTATTTAGAGACTAACATATCACAAAGACACAAATTTAATGACTTTGGTATCACCCCACCCTTCAAAAATAACCTTATCTCTTCTAATGCGCCAATTTTTTTGGATTTACAATGGCAAACATGTACCAATCAAGTCCAATTTTCATGTGCCACCGATAAACATAAACAAGTAGAAAAAAGTGGATGAAAATGTTGGTCTTTGTTGGAAGTGTTTTCTCCAGTACATGTGTTTGACAACTATTAGTTGCAAATAAATTGACATACCAAAAAGAGTTTGTTATTTTAGTAGCATCACAATTTAATTTTTGATATCATTTTTTACTCTCATTGTTCAGAGAGTACCTTAGTAGTATTTCCATTTAAAAATAGGTACCAATTTAGTACAACTCTCCCAATTTAATATGAAAAATTTGCACCAATTTGGTACTTAAATTGAGATAAATCCTCAATTTAATGAAGAAATTGCACCAAATTAGTACCTATTTTAAAATGGGAATACCACCTGAACAATATTGTTGTACTACTAAGGTAACAAACCCTACCAAAAGTATACAAAGTGATTTGAAATCGTTCCAAACACTTATCCGTCAATTTTGTAAGATCATTGCACAAATTGAACTTAACTGTCCTAATTTACCTGGCAATATGTCTATTTTCCCTAAAAGGTATGGTAATTTATATCATATAACAGCCTTAGTATAATTGATAAAAATTTAAAATACAAAAAAATAACAAGCATCATTGACCTAACGAGCGCGCATCTTTTAGGATCAGACAGATCAACCAAATCAAGCAATAGCCAATAAGTACAAAACAAGCACAATCAATAAAACGATTACTAATAAGCAAAAATAAAAAATAAAACGTTATACTCAATCTCAATAAAAAAACAGACAACTAAAAGAACAAGGAGCAATATATTGTTAGCGTTTAATTCGTACTTGTAAATTTGAAAATGAAAATGATAATTAGACAATCTTCATAAGTTCCAAAATCCCAATAATTATCCAAAGTATAATAGATCAAACAAAAACAAAATCAATAATCTATAACAAAATCCCAAAACAGTTTGCTACCTCAATCCTGGGGGATTTCAATATCTCCATCAGTAATCTCTTGCTGCAAATCCTTAGGATCCTTTCCATCAACAGTGCACCCAACGGAGACACAAGTACCTAAAATCTCCTTAACGGACCCAGAAAGCTCCTTAGCCATTGATCTAGGCCTCATAACTTTTGCAATCTCGATAACATCATCAAGCGAAATATTACCATTGTGCTTGATGTTTTTGGTCTTTTTACGGTCACGCTCGGGCTCTTTGAGAGCCTTGATAACAAGAGCAGCAGCTGATGGAACGACGGTGACTTTGGCTTGACGATTCTGGACGGTGAGTTTGACTGTGACTCTTAGACCCTTCCAGTCCTTAGCTGTCTCTTTGGCAATGTCTTCCCCGATTTTCTTTGGAGATAGACCGAGTGGACCGATCTTCGGAGCAAGTGAACTGGCCGCTCCGACTTCACCGCCGGTAACTCGGACGTACACGTCCACAACCTGAGAAGGATCGAATTTCGGCGGCATTTTTTGGCTTGAGAGAGAGACAGCTAGGGTTTCTGAGACAATTGAATTTTGAGAAAAAAATGAAGTATAAATTGCAAGGGTTTTGTGTGATGTATGATATAATGACAAATTTAACCCCAAATTGACTGTGCTTTTAACATAATTCTTGTGGTTAATTATGTCTTTTAAATTTAATCTTTAAAGCGTTTAGAGGAAAGCCCAAAAAAGGTTTACTTAAATCGTTTACTATAGTGGATCGGCGAAAGTCATGTTTATAAAGTCTGTAAACATCCCACTTATGACTAAATACATCCACAATCTAACCATATTGCTATTTTTTATAATCATGAATAAAATCTTTATTTTGAGAAACACAGTCTACATTAAAAGGTGGACCTTATAATTGATAATTAACTTTATTTATCGGATCAATTTTTAGTTTTATAAGACTAAGTAATTTGATTTCAGTTTTTAAAATACAAAACTTAACTTAGATAATCGTTCTTAAAAGTGAAAAAAATCAACTTAGAAAAGTTGGTTTTGCTTTTAAGTTTTGCAATCGAAAGTTAACCAAAGTTAAGTATATTGTTTACTAATTGTGTACTGAAAAAATATTCTTTTAAGTAAATTTTAAATATAAAAAATATGATCTGAAAATTATTTTAATATTTGAGTTATATTTTTTAAAAAAATCAATTTGATATAGTGTTTGTTATTAAACTCAAAAACAACTTTTTAGATATTATATAGTTTAATTTGGATGGAACTTTTAAAAAAAATTAAAAAAAACAAAAATTAGTCATTTTATTAAAAACATATGCACTTTTAAAATTTATCTTATTCAAAAATATTTTACCAAACTCATATCCCATATATTTTCTAATATTTTGTTTTTAAAAACAAATTATATATTTTCAAATTGTATACCAAAAAGATCTTAAATGATTATAAGATGTTTATAAAAAGCCTTCCTCATAAGTCAATATAATAATCCCTTGACTGCTACAATTTTGTATTTGGCTCTTAATATTTTATTTATAGTCTTTTATATAAGAATCACGTGGGTTCAATACTAATTATAATATTGTCGTATATTTTAAAAATGTAGATGATATAATCAACTTCGTCTGCAAAACTAATTAAATTAATGGTATTAAATTATTTAATCTAAAAAGACAAAGATGAAGATTATTAAAGACTTGTATTAATTACTTTTAAATGAAAGAGTGAAGCCTGAAGGAAAATACGATGTCGTTTGAATCTTAATGAAGAGAATAATTGACAAATTCAATAACGTTCGATTGGAGCATTTGTAAGACTACTTATTTTTAAATTAATGTTATGAGATTAAAAAAAAATCATTTAAAATTAATAATTCTAATATTAGATATTTAATCTAAAGTTAAATTGGTAATTTATTAGGTTTTAATATAATTAATATTTTTATTTATTAAAAAAAAGGTGGTTAGTTCGGCCACACGTGACCACTCTTTAAATAAAAGCCATTTGAGGCCTTTCGACCATCGGATGACAAAATGAAAGGTCATTCGGCTAGAACGAAGAAAAGGTGAAGAAAATAGTTTAACGCCCCTGTTTTTTTATAGCAATTTTTCTCACAAAATTTCACCATTTGTAAAATTTGAAGCACTAAATTAAAGCTATTTCCCATTCTCTTTCCTTATTTCTAATTTTTTTCTAATACTCGTTATTTTAAGAATAATTTACTTAAATATTCTTTTAAAAATACATGTTATAATATTACTTTTTTAATAAATATGAGAAATAATTAAATAGTTATTTTTTCTTAATCATCTTGGTATAAATTGATTATTTTTAGCATCTATTACTCATTAGTTAATTTGATAATTTTAAATAACTAGTAGTAAATATGATATTAGTTTTACTAAGATTTAAAAGGAGATTATTAAACTTTATTTTTATAACTTAGTTTTTAGTATAACTTGTCTTGCTTGAAATTTTATTATTTATAAATTATAAATTATAAAATTTTATAAACGTAAAATTAATAAAAGATAATACTTTTACACAGCGTATTGATTGTTCTTGAGGTGTGTAATTAGTTTGGTTCAATGATTAGGCACATTTTACTCAAAATTTATAAGTACTTGTATATTATATTCATAATTTTTAAGTTTATTATGTTTTTATAAGTATAATTCTTTATTATTAAAAAATGAGTATTTTATGTTTAAAATATATATAATTGATTTTTACATTAATTCTAAAGTTTTATTCAGATTTACGGTATAAATATAGACATTGATTAGAACATAAAAATTTATATTCAACTTTAAACGTCAATTTTTTAAAATATTATGATTATGTTAGTTTGTAAGTTTTTGTTCATATTTATATCGTGATTTAAACAATATTTTTTCATAATATTATACATATATTACTAAAAAAACGTGACATTTAAGTTGAGATTTAAAAATTAGTCTTAAAATAAAATCGACTTATAATAAATTTAAAATTGGTTTGTTAAAAAATCGATGTTATTCACACATAGTTTTTATCGTGTTGAATCGACGTTACACGTAATGTTTAGTATTTTTTAAATCATCAAACAAACATCATTCTCATTCCCCAAATTCATCAATAATACAGTAAATAAATATATTTTGTAATATAATTAAGTAAAAAGTTAATATTAAAATTTAATTCTCCCATTAATTAATTATAAATTATTAGATAATTAAATGTGATTTTTAATCATGCTTTGGAAGTATAAGAACTTAACTGATTCCCTACAAAGATGTCTAAATATAATTATCGTAGAGAATCAACTTCTAGATACATGATCACTTTTTTAGAGAGAACTAACTTGTGTATAGCTACAAAAATGTGTCAATTTTTTAAATTATAAACGAATACTATAGATGAAAAGATTCTTATGGTAATTGGGAAAGCATCAACAAAAGTGTTTTGCATTGTGATAGTAAAAGCTTTATCCATTTAAACAAACATCCGAATTTTCAATAATATTAATGTTAAATATCACAACTACAACTTGAGAATATCTAAAATGAAGACACCAACTCATACATGATGTTCAAGTCTTTACACAAGGACAAATTTGAACTATGCAGATAGATAGCAGGTATAATAGAGCCATACACGTAACACGAGAATGGGACATATAAAAGTTATCCCTAAGATCATGAGATGATATAATAAGATAAAAAGTCAAAAACAAAAAAAAAAGGAGATAAAATTGAGGAGCCTCAATTCATGTACAATATTTATAATATTAGTAAAATTAATATTATAAAAAGCCTTCTTTAAAAACCAATATGATCATCCTTAAAACAAAACAATATATATTAAAAAGAAAAATAAAAACCAAGTTGTAAAGCTTGTGTATAATTTTAGACATACAAACGATCCTAATTATGTGTTAGGATATATTTAGAGACGTATCAGTTAGTACAAACCTAACACAATAGAATACCAAACTCAAAACTCACAATATATTATAATAATATGTAAGAAAGAAATCTACTTAAGATAAAAAATAATAATATTAAGCCATAACTTTTTAAGATTTTTTTTTATTTATTATCGATATATAATAAAAGATATTATATATTTTATTATCTCGTTTTAGTTAAACAATAGTGTGAAAAGTTAGATCAAAGGACTTACAATTCTCTTTAGCTCTTATTATTTTATTTTCTAATAATTTTAATATAATTATTTTTAAATTATTTGAGAAACTATAATAAAATATAGCAACTAAATAATTTAAGATTGTTTTAAACCTTAATATGTACAAATAGCGAACTAAATTTATGGAACCTACTTTAAAAACTGATAAAATGTTATTTAATTAATATTTCATAAGTTTGCTTCAATTCTTTATTTAACTTACATATGTCTGATGGCTGTTCGTTTACCAACCACAATCAATTCCAACCAACCCACCCATTTTTTATGGTTTTTCATTATTGATAATTTATGTGTTGTGTTATTTAGAATATAAATTTGCATTTTATGATATTAGTTGATTTATATTTTAAAAAATCAAAATTATTACATTTCATAAACTTAATGAATATTTTTTCAAAAATATTCATTAATAATTATTTAATTATTAAATTAAAATTCGACTTCATATAAAAAAACACTTAAATTAATCTACACAATTGATTTTATAACTTTATTGAATCATCTCCGTTATTAATTTTTAAGAATAAAATTTATTATGTATTGTACCTAAGGGTGTGCAAAAAATCTGATTATCCGACCAATCTGATCTGATCCGTTGACTTTTCATCCGATTTGATCCAACCCAATGAAAATTAATTATATATATATAATTAATATATATTTATTAAATTAAATATATATTTATTAAATTAAATATATATTTATTTGATTTTTTAATATTTTTTTAAGTCAAATAATTTTATGTTATAATTTATGTGAAAATTTAAAAATACAAAAAAATAGAGTTAATTAAGTTTATTGGTCGGATTGATCGGATGTCATTCGAATAGTTTAAGGATCGGATTGACCGGATCGGATCGAATGAGTATAAAATCAACGATTTCGATCCAATGAACAACCCTAATTCCACCTATGTAAATATGATTATTTTTTTTACAAAAATAAAGTTTTTATCATTCCCAATATATGTTATAAGGTTGCGTTGTATTTAACGAAAATCCTATGCTTAAATTTTAATACACACGTCTCACTGTGTTTACATTTAAAAAAATTATATAAAGTTGTATTAATTTAAATGAATATGTGAAAATGAATTTTTACAACTTCAATTTAAACTCGACCAAAATATGTACAATAAAAAAGTGGGCTAATGTATTACAATGATACTCGAGTTTAATAAGTAATATCTATTTTCATTCTATGTTATTAATTTTTTTTAATTTAATATACATATTTATTGAATGATTTCAATTTACTATCTCCGTTCATAAATTTAATACCTATTTTTTGTTCATAATTATTAATATTAGAACCATTTAGCTAACATAATACTAAATTTAACTCTTCTCAATTTCTAAATTTGAGTATCTTTAAGTATCTATTCCAAAAAAAAAAATGTAATAAATTGTGGAAAACATTTGGGTCATTGATTATTTTGTGAATGAAAAATGGTTAACTTAAGCAATAACTTTGTGATTAAATAATACTAACGAAATTTATCTTCTCCAAAAAAGTATATAACAAAAAAAATATTAATGAATTAGGTTGGACAAATTTTAAATGATTTTTAGGATTATAAACAAATCCAAACGAGGGTGATTGATTCCTTAAAATTCAAAAGATGTGATTAAATAAGTAGTGATACAATTTTATATGTTTACAAGTTAAATACAAATCTAATTAAACAGACATAAACTAATTTATATAAAATATCAAAGTATTTTTGTTTTTTAAAGGTTTTTAATAAAATAAAAATTAAATTATATTTTTAATGAGTTATAGCCATGCTTAGATTTTAAAAAATAATTCAACCCAATAAAAAAAATACAATATAGTTTGATTTAGTTCGGATTAAATTCATTTTGATAAACTCTTATAAATGATCAATATAAATAATCGTTTCAATTATATCATTTTTTAATCCAATCTAACCTATTAAAAATGAAAAAAAGTAGATAATGTGTATGGAACGTGTAAATGTCCATTGAATTAAATCATTTATTATTTATGTTATTTGATCTTTTAAATTATTTATGATATCATTTAATTTTTTAGTTTTAGAAAGAAAAAAAGATCAATTAAAAAAAACACATTTGTTGATTTTTTTTAATTAGTCTTTTAAAAATAATATTTTAATAAAAAAATCATTAAAATAATAAATTTTATCTATAATTTATTTTTTATCCTAAAAATAAATGATACAATTTATAATCTAAAAAATTAAATAAGATTTATGATATATTTTTAATGTATATTAAATTAGTTTGAATTAGATTCATTTTAGTTGGTTTCAATTAATTCATAGTAATATTTTATTAATGGTTAAATAAAATATATAATATTAATTATGTGACACTAGAGTTGGAAAATTAGAATCTTTAAATACAAATACTATGTTGATTTTGAGGATTTAAAGGTACATATTTCGAAACTTATTAGCGCATACTTTAAAGTTAAACTCGAGGACAAACTATCCCTAATCTATAATTAGTACCTTGATTGAGTTAGATCAATTATTTTCGATGATCTAAGG
This sequence comes from Hippophae tibetana, assembly GCA_037013495.1. Classification (NCBI taxonomy): domain Eukaryota; kingdom Viridiplantae; phylum Streptophyta; class Magnoliopsida; order Rosales; family Elaeagnaceae; genus Hippophae; species Hippophae tibetana. Next base: position 22,131,039 of record CM072803.1, read on the forward strand.
GAAACTTACCATCAATATTTAATGCAATAATAATCCTTAGCATGATTTCATATGCAAAAGCGTGAAGTTTAGTTCAACGTTCAACCAATTCTCATAAACTTCTCGCACTGAGATTTTAACTACCATTATAAATCTACCTTAAATTAAAGAGATATTTGAACGTGTATAAGATAAGAACAAGGGTAGTACCCGCGTTTTATCCGAGTCATGTGTCCTACTTCACGTGACACCATACTCCTCTAGAGTAATAATTACATTTGTAGATAGAGAAACAATAAATTATTATTATTATTATTATTATTATTGAGAAAAACTATAAACTATTAGAGTTACTTGAAAATTTAAGATTAATTTTTTTAAAAAAATAAAAATTAATTAAATTGATCTGTTTATATTCTTTAAATTGAAATAGATTGAATAGTTTATTTATTAAAAATGTTATAACCGAATAATTTTATCTAGTTTAATTAATAGTTTTCAACGATTTGGTTTGTTTTGTTATATATATAATACGATCGAAAAATATGATTATTTTTTACATTTATAATACATAAGTAAATTAAGTTTTTAATATATTATTAAAATCGATCCGATTCGATTTAATCTTTTTAAGACTTAATATAATTAAATCGTTTAAAAAATAATTTTAATTAATATAAATCAAATCATATTATATGATTTAAAAAATTGTTTGAATTAATCTAATTTTTTTATTTAATTCGATTAGAGTGGATTTTTGGAAATAGAGTTGTAATATATATAAATAAGAAAAAAAATATTTACATTTTAATTAATTATTATATGTTTTATTTAATTTTATAGTGAATTTTATTTATAAGAATCAATAAAAAATTAAATATATTAATAATATAAAATTTTATTGGAGACATATAAAACTATATATATATATATATACCTAACAAGTTATTATATTGTAACTGATGTGAAGAATACTCTCTCCGTTATCCTTGAGAAGCCACGTGGTTTGAGGTCATATACTGGTACACGTGTCATCGTCATAGAACTCAAAGCGGGACCACTTTGTGTTTCTTTTCTTGAACTGGGTTTGGTGAATGCACCCCTCCTCCACGTCGCGACAAAAGTCACGAATGTCGTCGCTATAAAAAATACCAAACACTTCTTCCCTCAGATTAACTCAAATTTTCCCAAAAGCCCAAAACTATCCCTTCATCTGGAATATAAAATAACGATGCTTTCGATGATTGTGCCAGGTGGTGCTATTTATTTATTAAAATTTATTAAATAATCATAAAAGCTATTATTAAAAGCTATTATTGTTCGAAATAAATAGTTAAAAATATATGTTTAACAAAATAAATAGTTAAAAATATATGTTTAACAAAATAAATTATTAAAAATATAAAATATTAAATTTTATAATTTAGTTAGAATCGAGAGAAATTCTATACATAACAATTTTATTATCCTATTTTTTATATTTTATATGTATAAATCGGATAAATAATATCTAAATTTAATATATTAATATCTTTTAAAATATTTATGATATAAATTATAATATAAAAATATGTCATTACCGTTTTTCTTAGAGCAACTCCAAAAGAAACACTAAAACTCGATTTGAGTATAAATTTTATTTTTAAATAATCACTTTAAGTTCTCATTAAAAGCAATAAATTTTTAAAATGATTACAATAGCTTTCTTTTGCTTTGCTTTACTGAGTTTTTTTTTCTAAGTTGACTTAACTAAAAAAATAAACTAATTAGTTTTAAAAAGAACGCTTTTTTTTTACAACTGTAATTCTGGCTTTTTATGCCACGTAATGAACACAATCATACAAACCGCCTGCTGTCCAATAATTGCTATCTTTATATCTATTCCGCGATGCACTTAATCCGGATTCTCCAAATATTATAATACAAAAATCCTACGTGTCGTTCCATAAAAAACGCAAGGGTGTTTACGTAAATTTAAAAATTGAAAATCCAAAAAACTAGTCTTATCCATTTCACACCCTCTTTCTTTTATAAAAGCAGATCAAAATCTTCATTTCGATAGAAGAAAACGTACGACTCAAAATCTGAAGACTACACCGTTTAGAAAGCAATTTCATCGAACTTCAAAAATGGCGACGAGTAAGAGCTACTTTTCCCCGCCAAACTACCGATTTCTTCCTCGCAATATAGATCAACATCAAATCATGACTTCCGATCCAGCTTTCGAACTCGATGAGTCGGATATTTACAACTCGGTACGGTCAAACTCGCCGGAGTTTCGGAAAACGGGGGTGATGAGTTCTAGATTATCGAAGAAGCCGTCGGCGAATAGAGCTGTGGAGAGCGGAAGTCGGATCGGTGATCGTACTCCCTCGTCGTTGCCGATGAACATCCCGGACTGGTCAAAGATTTTGAGAAGCGAGTTTAGAGAGAATCGGAGAGATAGTATGGACGACGATGACGTGGACGATATCGACGATGATATGGACGGAATGAGGGTTCCACCACACGAGTTATTGGCGAGGACTAGGATCGCTTCGTTTTCGGTGCACGAAGGTATTGGACGGACTCTGAAAGGTCGAGATCTGAGTCGCGTTCGAAATGCCATTTGGGAGAAAACTGGGTTTGAAGACTAGCACACACCAAAAACAAAAAAAAAATCACTTCACAAAAATTAGAGAGATTTTATGGATTTTTTCAATTTTTTTTTTCATGGTTTACTTGTTTATGTTTAAACTTTATTGTTTTTTATTTGCGTTACGTATTTTAACGAGTGATGCAATGAAGAAGATGAAGAACTTTATCATTGTAATTTATAATTCTGAGAGAGACTTTTGTATTCAACTAAAGAGAAATATTTTATTTTACAGATAATGGAAGTTTTATACTGTATATTAGTATTTTTAGTTGTATTAATATTATACGTACGGTGTTAAATGTGTTTGTATAGTAAGATAATTATATTTTTATACTATAAATTATTTATTTCTAGGGTATAATGTTGAATTGGTGTATCGTGTTTCTGTAATTTTGTTGTTGTATTGGGTAATCAATTTTTTAAAATTGGTTTTTTGGCTTTTAAGTCTTTGTTTGAATTTAATAATTCTTATTTATTTTAATGAAATAAAATTTAGTTCAAAAGAAATTCAACGACTTTAATAAGATATCATAACCCAATCATGACTTTACGGTGTTTTATTATTTAAATTTAATATATATTTATTATTTATAAGTTGTGTATTATTATTTTATTTTTTATCAGAAAATTGTAATATGTTTGAAAGAGAAATCAAAGAGTAGTAGGGTCATTTTTATAAATGATTGGTGGAGTTTAGGTTGGATTTCAATAAAGCCAGTGATCTTAAAATCATAGATAATGACTTGAATAGAAAAATAACCCCCAATTACACTATATCATGTATATTCACACGTCTACCCAATGCCAATTTAATTTTTTATCATAAAATATTAAGTATCATTTGGAACCTCCTTCATTTTCCAAATAAATTAATTTTAAAAAAAACACTACACACATATAAGGGGAAGATAGCGTAAGTAAGAGTGAATTTTCAAAAAAATATTTAATAGTAAGAATTCACTTAAATATAATTAACATGTTTATTAATTAATTGTTCTGAATTAGACGGAGAGAATTTAAATTCATATACAAAAATATATAAAATACTACATTTATCACCACATTATTGGAATGAATGTCATAACAATCAACCAAAACACCAAGATTAAAATAATAATAAAATTTATTAAATAAACTAATTACATTCATACAATTGGATTCAAAACCAACATTAAAATAATCAAAATTAATTACAACCTTAAGACGCAAGCTCAAAAGCTTACACTTGGACACCCAATAGAGCTAATAGTTCACAAAAAAGTTGCATAGTGCTTACACACATAATCTAATTGAAATTTATGTTATTTAAATTTATTCGATATTAAATATTATTTAATTAAATATTATGTATTTAATATTTAGATGATATTTTATAAATTTTATAAGTATTATTTTTTTAATTTAAAAAAAATTATTTAAATATAACTAATTACAATTAGAACGAAGAAATAGCCACAAAATTTAGGCGTGTTTCCATTAAAACCTCATTTATTCTTAATTATTTAAATATTAAAATTCTAAATTCTTACAATGATTTCAAGTTGAATAAATTATCCCAACCAATGCATATTATGACCTGTATGGGTCTATATATGTTTGTTTCCACCTTTAGTCAAAAATAAAATATTATAAATTAACTTTTTATATATTAAAATTTTGAACAACAAAAACTCGTTTAGATCTATTAATTCTAACCAAATTATACGTTACCGTATCTATAAGGTGAGATAATACAAGTTCAATACATTTATTAAATGATATTAAAATTTTATTTTAAAAAGATAATTAATTTATATTATCTTATTTTAAGTTTATATCAATTAAATGAAATAATATAAATTTATTATTTTTAATAAATTTTTATTAACTCAACTAATAAATAACAAATTAAAATATATTTTTAATAAACAATACTAACTTATTACTACCAATTTTCTTTTTAAAACACTATTGGTAGAAATGTTTCAACAAAATAAAAAAGTCATCGGCTGCCTTATAATAATGTTATTTGGTAAAAGAAAAATGAAAAGGACAAAATTCGCTAAAACTTAGAAGATATAATATTGATAAATTATTTGTTTTTGTCGTAACCTAAGAAGAGTCTCATTCCTAACTAGTAGCCACAAAAGCATGGACATTGAGTGATGAAGAGGTCTAAATCTTAAAAATATAAGAAAATTGAAGAAAAGGACAATAATTCAACGAAATATACATCAAAGGCAATTATTTTATACATTTAATACATGAAAAAAGGTATCATATAGGTTTTAATGCCTTGCACGTCCCTTCCTTTTAACAATTTTTTTCCTTTAAAAAATAAATAAAATATTATTTTTAAAATTTGTAATCATAAAATTAACACAAATTATTTATAATTTATATATATGTTTTATTAAAAAAATTTAACACATTAAATAACATTCAATTTAACATTGTTTAAACTAAACTATAAATATTTAAATCTGTTTAATATTTGATTTACTTTTTTTTTAAGAAATTTTTTTCTTTAAAAAATAGTATTAAACTTCTTTTAATTAACTCCATTAAATATTATCTTTATTATTATAAGTTTTAAAAATATTATACTTTTTAATTTATCAAAAAAATTTATATACTAATATGATAATTTTTTTATTATATAAATTTAAATTTCTCACGTATCTATTTCAACCTATAAATAGTCTTTATCAAATTTCACGTAAGTGCTCTACCCTTCATAGTTTACACAACTAACTATTAATATAATACATATAAATTTATTAAATTTAGTCTCTTAAATATATGTATTAAATAAAATAACATAAATTTGATTTATTCGAAGAAAAAGTCATAAAAATTTATTTTATAAAATTAAAAAAATTATATTATCACATCGTATAAATTTAAAATACATTTTTTACTAAATTTAACGAAATTAGATTATCTCTAAATTTATGAACGTGGTAACCAAGAAAAAAAAATGGGTAGGGAACAAAAAACAAAAAGAAAAAAAGCAAGGAAGCTTAAGAATAATAGAGACCAACTAAGTTGGGCCTCTAGTATCCACTGTTTTCATTTTTCAATACCTTGTCAAATCGACCCGATTAACTGAATTCGGATCTATTCATGACCCACCTACTGGTCAGATCATCAGAGGTGAAACTCCAGCAACGAGCCAAGGACTGGTAGACGAAGATCGCTTCTCTTCTATTCTCTTGTCTTCTCTCTCTGTGTCGCTTTCTCAATTGAAATGTTCGTCCACCAAACTAATTCCTAAGAACCCTAATTTTCCTTTCTGAAGATCCCACCAAATTTTACCACATCGTTATTCGATGCCTTCCGATTCAAGCTCTTCAACGTCCAGCGATGATCTCTCCGACCGTAACCCTAATCCAGAACAAGTCAAAGACCAGTTGGCATCGGTCTCATTGACAGAAGTTAATGGCCAAGTGTCGGTGGCGATTCAGGAAAGCCAAAACGGCGTTGAGTATGAATCAGCGAGAGATAGCGATGGCGATGAAGAGATCAAAAACAGAAGCGAGCAAGAACAAGTGCATGTGGCCGAGGAAGAAGTTTCGAACAATTGTGATGCTGTTGGTGTTGGTGTTGTAGCTGAGAGAGAGGTCAGTGAGGGTTTGGGACGAGGTGGAGTGATTTGGCATCGGACTATTTCGGAGATGGAAGTGGACGGAACGGCGAGCCCTAGTAGTAGTGGGTATGCTGGTGAGAGGGGTAGTAGTAGTAGCAGTGGTGGTGGGTCGGTGATTGATGAAATTGTTAAGGATGAGATACAGGAAATGAGAAGTGATGCTGCTGGTGACGGAGTTTTAGATTCAAAAGCTTCTTGGGTTCCGGGTAAACGGCATATTGACGAGGTATTTACTATTGACTCCTTTTGGATTGTTTTCGCCTTTAATTCTTCATGTTAGCTGGGAAATTCGATTGTTTTGGATATGTTGATTAATAGTTTAATTAATAATAATAAATGTGGAATTTTAGGTTGGCTAATTTTGGATATGTAATCTATTTTAACTTTAAATTGGGTAATGTTCCATGGATTGTTTGGTAGTTTAGGAAATTTGGAAAATTAAATGTTTATATAGAGTCTCTCGAAAGACACGATAATGTGGAGATAAGTAGATAACATATGCTTTCTTCATTCTTTTATAAATCATGAATACATACATGTTGGTTCTCAGTAATTGTAGAAGTTGATTAAAAACTACAGTGTTTTGTAAGGATATTTGAACCAATTTCTCCATTCTCATCGTAAGGAGTGAACAATCTTTTCGAAATGCCTATAATGTTATGCGGCCGAAATTTATTTATAATTGAAATGCAGGATGATGCTTCGATGTCATGGAGGAAAAGAAAGAAACATTTTTTCATTCTCAGTCACTCTGGCAAACCAATATATTCTAGGTTTGTCTGGTTCTACCAAAACTTGCTTCAGGAATGTTATCTTTAATGGTATTGTCTTCTGGTTTGACACATTAATTAACTTCCAGGTACGGCGATGAACACAAATTAGCAGGATTTTCGGCAACACTTCAAGCAATTATTTCTTTTGTTGAGAATGGGTACATGCCCGAATCTTGTCAAGTTTTTTGTATTCTTGAATATTCTAAAGTTTGTTAATATCTTCCGTAGTCATAGGAATATGTATCTTTTCTATAAGAATACAGGTCTCACAATCATTTTTTTCATTATACATATACAGTGGAGATCGTGTCAAATTAGTCAGAGCTGGAAAGCACCAGGTCCAAAATTCATTCCTTTTGTGGGTTTAATAATGTTTTCTTCTAAAATAAAAATATATATTGTGTTCCTCGATTATAAGCTATTCAGAGAACTTATGAAATTTTCAAATAAATTTATTCTGAAGTTTAAGAATTTTATCAACTGATAGACTGATAGTATTACTATGTTTAGGACACATTTTTTGTAGCATGAGTAAGCCTGTCTTATTGCATTCAGCTATATAACTTGGTTTTCGACTTCATCCAGGTGGTTTTTCTTGTGAAAGGACCAATTTATTTAGTATGCATCAGCTGCACGGATGAGCCCTATGAATCACTGAGGGGCCAATTGGAATTAATTTACAGTCAGGTAGTATTTTGTTCTCTACCTTCTCTAATTTCTTATTCTAACTAGCCCATTTGTCTGCTTGTATTTGATTTTGGATGTGGTTTATACAATAATAAGTAAATGAATAAAATGTGTTTTTCATGACATAATTTGGTTGAGATCAATCTGTTTATTTGACAAACTATGATAAATTGGTGCAGATGATACTAATTCTAACAAAGTCAATAAATAGATGTTTTGAGAAGAACGCAAAGTTTGATATGACACCGCTACTTGGAGGAACAGATTCTGTCTTCTCTTCCCTCATCCATTCTTTCAGCAGGTTGGTTAATCTGTTGGTCCTTTTGGATGTCTAAGTTTTCCTTTTTGAGCGTGGGAAAGTCACGTTGTCCTTTTCAGTTAGTATTGAATTATTGATATGCTTCTCTTCCTTCTCCCACCTAACTCTACCAATCTGTGATTACATGTTTTTGCTTAGGGTAAAGAAGTTGAATTCTTTAATGATTTTTCAGGAATTTTTCTAAACTCTCATGGCTAAATGTTTTGGGAGAAATATCGACAAAAACATTTACTAGGCAGTACAGAGAGATCGTTATTTCTTTTTTGTCTTCTCTCAAATATAAAGTATTCAAAGAAATTGCCTGGTTGAATTCTGATAAACTTTTCTAATTTATGATTATCAAAACGAATTTTACATAAACAATTTCATGCTTTAAATTTTGGATAATTTCTCTTGTTCTGCATGCAGATATGTGACTTGTTTTTCTCTTATAAATTCACATTTTATTTTGTGCATGAATCAAGCTGTCTAATTTTACTAGTGTATGGACTTAACCCATTTTTTGTTTAATTTAGTATCACAACCAAATTCCATTTTTGGCAATTTTAATGCTTATTATCTGTCTTTAGGAATCCAGCCACATTTCTTCATGCATATACATGTCTTCCCCTTGGTTATGCCACGAGGCAAGCAGCAGGAGCAATATTGCAAGATATTGCTGGTTCAGGGGTACTTTTTGCAATATTAATGTGCAAACACAAGGTCTCATCACTTCTCTCTTTTTTTGACTGAATTCTTGAAAAACAATATACCCGATGTTAGACCTCCATGCATTAAAAGATTTACAGAAGTTGAAGCTTGATTGTAGGTTATCAGTCTTGTTGGTGCTCAAAAAGCTTCTCTGCATCCTGATGACATGCTGTTGCTTTCAAACTTTGTGATGTCTTCAGAATCATTTAGGTAGGTGGATTTCAACTGATTCTCATCATAATGCATTCAAAGTATAAGCATAAGAATTTTGATGATGATCATAACTTGAAACACAAGAACCTTTGTACTAAACACTGGTTTGCAGATAAAGATATACTATTTTTGTTCCTTTTCAATGTGTTCCTACCCATTATTTTAAAAAGGTTGTGCTGCTTCCTTTAGCTTGTCTGGGTGCTTTTGGTTTACATTTGCTGTTTCAATCCTTGGTTGCACCATGTTCATTTTGTCTTCATTTACTTGGTTCCTTAACTTATTGAATCTAGTAGCTCCTTAAAACGTTTAGAAATCTTTGGAGCACAAGATGGTACATTCAACGATTTTCTTTTGTCATTCCAGTATGGTTAAATTTAGTCAATGGTTTGATCAACGATTTTCTGAGTTTTTTTCTTACAAAAGTCTCTTTATGGTCTTATGCAGGACTTCTGAATCATTTTCTCCAATTTGTCTGCCAAGATATAATCCAATGGCATTTTTGCACGCTTATGTTCATTATTTTGATGTGAGTGAGACATACAATAAAGCCTCAACTCCTGTGACTGTGTTCATTAGGAAATAAAGCTGGCTTCAGAGTATTCTTGTAGTAAAACTGCTATGACATGACAGTTGACTTTCTTCATACAGGCTGATACATACTTGGTTTTGCTTACTACTAGTTCAGATGCCTTCTATCACCTCAAGGATTGCAGGTAATCTATAAATTTTTAAAATTGGAAATTTTATTTTGTTTCATAAATGTGGAACTTTTTGATTTGCCTCATCTGAAACATTTAACATCAATCATGTGTAAGGCTATAAGGAAAATGACCTTGTGCACAGACCTACTTTTTCAAAAAGAAATGATACAACTCATAATTTGGAAAATAACTGCTTTTCTTGTTTTTTTGTGCACATATAACTTGCCTACTGCATTTCTCTTTTTATAATACGGTGCAATTTCACAGGATTCGAATTGAAGCTGTCCTTTTGAAGTCACAAGTACTTAGTGAAGTTCAGAAATCAATGCTGGATGGTGGGATGCGTGTTGAAGATTTGCCTGTTGATCCCTTACCTCGTTCTGGATCTATATCTCAACATTTTGCTCAACAGAGACTTCCAACAGAATCTTATGAGAGGCCAAGGGTTTCAAATGTTGCCATAGGTGGTCCTACTGGACTTTGGCATTTTATATATCGCAGTATATTTCTGGATCAATTTGTATCCTCTGAATTCTCAGCACCAATTAGTAGTCCCAAACAACAGAAAAGGTAAGACTGTTGATTCTCAATTAATTTTGTTCGGTACCAGCCTCTGAAACTCTCTTACAATGTTGCAGCTTTAATCCATTGATGCTAGTATGGTAACTGGTATTTTATATGACAGATTGTACGGAGCGTACAAGAAGCTTTATGCATCTATGCATGATAGAGGAATTGGACCCTACAAAACTCAGTTTCGAAGAGATGAAAACTATGGTATGTTTTGGTCTACTTTCAGAATAGAATCTGGATTGGTAGCTTTATTTGAATTTATGCAATCTAGCCAAGGAAATTAGTTTTAAGGTACCAAAATAGATTATTTTATAACCCATCATTCTTTTACCAAAATCGCCCTTTTATAAGGCCTTACCATCATGATTGTTACCAAAATTGCATGTTTTATTTGTCCTTACAACTTCCATTTTAGTCAAAATGCACATTTTGTCATTTTGTCAGCTGTTTAGGTCCACCACTCAAGGAAATTTTTGCATTTATGAAAGATGCATAATTTTAAATTGGGGCTTGAAGTGTATTTGTAAAAGATAAAGGCCTTGTTGATTCCCAATAAAAATCAGTTAGAATTGGGATCAGATATCCTGAAAATATGAAATCTGGTATAATAAGTGATGTTTGTATATTATCTCCACCGGTAGCATGACACTATAATTACTTTACTTTCATAAATTAGGCACATTAGTAGCCATTTCTTAAAATGTGTACTTTAGTCACATTACTGTTGCATTTTTGGACACTTAAGTCATTTTTTGCCAATTTTGATAGTTTTGAATCATTTTTTTTTAGAAAAACCTAATTAGGATGGAACTGAATGTTACTAGGGTTGGTAGATGTTTTACGAGGAAAATCTCTCAAAAAATTTGAAAAATTGGAAAATAAAGTAGTAACTAAATGATTATAATTGGCTTAAAGTGAATAGTATTTACAAATGTAAGAGTAAGTGACTAAAATGTATAAGTTTAAAGCAAGGTAATGTGTCCAATTTTGTGAAAGTAAAGTTACCTACACTTTTTTCTATCTCTAATTGACCATGATTGGTTGATATCTTATTTCTTTGGCATTTTAGTAATCACCAGTGGGGCTTTGTTTCTGTCAATTTAATCTTTATCCTTTTGTGGTTGGCTTTTAATGTTTTCCCACAAAATATCTGATCAAGATTAGCTTCTTGCTGTTATCCATTACCTTTTTTTTCTATTTGCTTTATTATGTAATGAAACATTTGGTATTTTCTTCAGTTGCATTAACAAAAATCTGCATGTTTGAAAATGAATAACTGATCAAGAGTCTTTTTTGGCAGTTATTTTTTGTTGGATCACCCAAGATTTTGAACTTTATGCAACATTTGATCCGCTTGCAGACAAGGTACGTCTTACTTGAAAGTTCTCGTGTATTTGTTTACCTTGTGTAACTATGCAATGAGTATCTTCCTTCTTTCTTTCTTCTTTTATTATTATCTTTTTAATTTATTTTTTTGGGGGCCATGTATGTGTTTACCTGGACGTTTCAAAAATAATTTTTTAGATCTCTTTGTTGCAAAATGAAAATTTATGTAAAGCTATTCAATTTGACACCATAGGGATCTCCATCTTCATTATACCCAGAGTGATAGAGTTTTCCTATCGAATCTCAACTTTACTTTTTGGATACAGTTTTGTGGAACCGATTGTATTTAGTAATAATATTGTGACATGTCATTAGACACCTATCTCAAATTTGAGAGAGTATTTTCCTATCTCAACCATCCATGTCTTTTGGAGGGATCCGTTTGAAGTTGATTCACGGCAAATATGACATCCTCCTATTTTGAATATAAATTTTCTTATGAAGTTCATTTATAAGGATAGTGAAAGTATGCAGGAGCTTATGATTTGGATTACGCTTTTGTTTTTTCCTTTTTCCCAAATTCGTGGGTGCATTCTAAATTTTTATCAATGAACTCTCCAGGCATCTGCAATAAAAACTTGCAACCGGGTTTGTCAATGGATTAAAGACGTTGAGAATGAGATTTTTTTGCTGGGAGCAAGCCCCTTTTCGTGGTGAAATTCTCTAATTCTGTGATCAATGTGTTATATATTTCTTTTGACTATGTCGTTTTTTTCCGCCTTACATGCTTTGCACTCACTGAGATGCTCGTAGGAATCTAGAGAATTTTTGTTAGTTCACCTTCTAAAGATTAATTAACAGTTGTAAAAATAATTAGAAAGCCTTTTTTTCAGAGAAAGAAAAAGAAAAAATAACATTGAAGCGTTGTATTCATATCTGAATAGACAGGTTCATCAATGTCAAGTTGTAAACCTAGTGCCTGCATTTAGACATTCTGATTAGGTTAATTCATTTTGTTATGTAAATCTGCTACATGAAGTGCACATTGATCGTATCGAAGAGCTCCGTTGTACGTTTTTCTTTGTACTTTTCTTGTAGCTGTGTTTTTATTTTCAATTTATGCGTTTTTTAGATTGATCAAGCAATTACATGTCTCTATTTAGAAATATCCAAAACACTATGCTTTGTCGCATGCCATTTATTTGAGTTATTATCTTCCTCGGGCCTCAACCAGACCTATAGTCATGTTTCTTTATTGGCAATAACACTGAAGAATTGCTTCAATTTTGAATTTGATCTTCACATACATATAACACTTGCCTGTGCATTCAGTTCAAAATTTTGTTCTAAAATTGTTGTTTTGTTAATATAAACGTCATATTTGAATGTCTCTATATGTGCTGTATTGTCTCATAGTCCTACACGGATAGGATTGAGCTCAGTGTTTGTTCTTTGTTTGGATTAAAGCTGGCAACTCGTTTATTGACTCTTGAACCAATAGTGGCAGTTGTTTTGGGCTTTGGTAGTGAATGCTCAATGCTGTAATTTTCTTCTATGTAGTCGCAATACACAAGCACTAAATTGGCTTTTTATTTGCTGCTAGTTTCCCTCGTTTTTTATCTTGAGAACAATTTCTGGATAACAGTTGTATGTACTTATAAGTTCTAACTTAAAATCCTGTGAATCTCACATATTATGAGTGCATGAACTCGTATTGTATTTTTTTTCCTTTTTCCTTTGTACATACTCTACTCATTGTTTATCCTGGGACATAACATTTCATAAATCTTCTAAGAATATACTAATAAAGGTATTATCAAATTTAGGCTATTTTGATAAATTTATTACTTTAATTTTAGATAATAACAAATCTATGTCAAACTCATTAGTAGTGTTACAAATATATTATTCTTAAAGTAAATATATTACTGAATTTCTTATTATCGGTATAAATTTATCATTAGAACATATATTAGTAGTAATAGATTTATAGCATTTATAAAAAAATTGGTTTTGTTTTATCTCGAAAGTGATAGATTTATTACACCTTAAAGATAAGTGGTTGATGTGTAGAAACAGATAAAATTTAATAGAGTATTTATTAGTTTACTCCAATAGTATCGTATTACTAGTTAAGAAAATAATATAACTTTGTAACTGTACTTATATTTTATTTTGTTGTAAAAGTGATACTTATATTTTTATCTTAATTTTTTGTTTAATTTTTTTTATAAAATATGATTGTCTATTGACATGTCATTTTTAAAAAAATTGTTAATTGTTAATTTTTTATTTTTAAATTTATTTATCTATCATAATATATATGTAATAATTACATTATCTTAGTGATATTCCAATTTTTTATAAATAAAATGATATTTATTTAAATGGGAGAAGCATCAAGTGAATGAGAATAGAAGAAACATGTTATTATCACTTAATATTTCTCATATTTTTATCTTATTTTTTATCTTGTTATGTGTCATGATTGTTTTGAAAATTAAAAAAGAAAATTTATTTTTTTATGTAATATTGAAACATGATAAAACTTAAGTGACAATAGTGTAATTTTATGTGTTTTTAGTAATAATCAAGAATACAATGTGATAAAACACAATAGGTAGTCTTTTGAATCTTACTTATAGGAAAAATGGAAGTGAGTTATTTTGGTTAGGTTTCAAGTAATCATTATTTTTATTTAGAATAAAAAATAATTTTTTTGTCTTGTTATTATTGCAATGAGGTCGTTGAACGATAAAAAGTTCAATTTTAATAAAATTTATAATAAAATAGTATTATTTGATATATGATTAAAATAGTATTATTTATTTGAAATTACTCTAAATTTAGAACTAAAAAAATTAATAAAATAAAAAGAATGATACTTTAAAGTATTTAGTTTGAAGGTTAAATAGCATAATTAATGATTAAAAAGATAATTTAGTTCTTGTCAACCAAGGCATATAAGTTATATTATAAATTTAATAAAAAAATTGATTTTTTTTACTTATTTTTTAAAGTGTAAGATAAAAAATATTGTTTTTAAATTATAAGATTAATTGATATAATAGTCTTAGAAGGAGGAGTAAGAAATTATTGATTTACTATTTTATTTTTGAAAAAATAACTAAAGTATTGATTACTTTATCACATCGACAATGTCTTTAATTCTCAATGACCCATCCATTGACTTTAAATAAGCTCATTTATGTCTACAGACAACAAATATTTTAAGTTATTAAGACATGAGTAACCACAGCCTATTAATTATTAATTGAACCCTAATTAATGACAGTAAATTCTAAAAATTATTATAACTTTTAAGTTTTAAATTTTTTACCATATTATCACAATATTATTTTTTTACATTTTAATATCGAAACGTGATATTTATATTTTTTAGTTAAAATATTTTAAAAAAATATTAAAAATATTACAATGTTATCAATAAAATATCGTTATCATAAAAATATCAAGAATATTGTAACATTGTCGACAAAATATCATAAATATTATGAATATTTTCACGAAATTGTCAACAAATATTGATAAAATATCATTTCATATTAATTCATTATTTTTATTTTTTAAATTTTTTACATTTAAATTTTTTTATTTAAATTTTTATTTTCAATCAAAATAATATTTTATATTTCTTTTTCATATGTATTTTTTATTTATATCTTATTTTTACATTTAATTTACTAATTTTATCTATATAGTTCTTTTTTAACTTAAATTCTATTATGTATATTTATTTATAATAGTATTAAAAATAATAATCTAAATAATTATTTTAGATTTTGATTAATTATTGTGTAATATTCTAATTAAATGGTTGACTTATTAATCAAATTGAATATCATAACCTTTATAAATATATGTATTAAAAAAGAAACTAAATTAAAAATATAAGTAATTTATTATTTTAATATTTTATACGATTTTATAAATAAATTTCATGATTTTGATATTGTTATAGTTTTCTTAAAAAAAATTCAAAATTTTAATCTATAGCGACAATATCTTTTACATTTTCGTAAAATTTATATCTTAATATTTAGATGGACATCAATATTTGTAACCTTGATTAGGAATAATGAATGAACATTGACATAGTTTGTCATTGATTAAAAATATTTGAATAGATTAAATTATATAAAATTATTTATTATTTTTAGAATATTTAAAAACTTACTAATTTAACTTTATTTTTAGAAAAAATAAATACTTAATAATTATTAAAGATAAAAAATATATATAATTAATGATTAATATATTTTAAAAACAATAAATAACATCTTATTATTTACTTGATAATTCATACTAATTAGTACAAATGATAGATAATAGTTAGTGGAGATATGTATTATTTATTGTTTTTAGATCGAGCTCTAACATGTAAGATAAATAATTTATATTTACTTATGTATCATATTGTAACAATCTAAATATTATCATAATTATCTTTCAATGATGATAAATTTATCAACAAAAGTTATAATCATGTATAATTAAATTATGAGTAAAATAATAAAATTATATATTTTTATTATAATAAAAAAAATCAATTTTTTTAATATCATTATCATTAATGATAGGTAGCCCTATTATCATAATGGTAAAAAAAATTCATTTTTAAAAATCTTAAAATATTAATTATAGAATAAAAAAATTTAATTACTTTAAAATTAATATTTTATGTTATAAAAATTTCAATTACCTTAATTATTCTATATTATTTCAATTCGTTAAAACCATCACATTAATTTAATTTAAATATTTAATAAATTTTGGGTGATAATAATGGCACCATTGTTTTTCATGACATGTTTATTCAACAATAATAAAACTATCAAAATCTAATTAAATTATGGATAAAAAAACCATAATTAAGTTACTACATGAATATTATAATTACCTTCTAGAAGGAATTAAATGGCATCAATTAAATGAGGAAGTTGGAAAGCATAATAAAATTTATGATTCACTTTGCCCACTCGTCTACTTAATTGTACACTTGGTACTATCATTATTGTGATCCATTTGTCAATAAAGCATTTAAATCTCACTAAGTGGCATAATTGTAATTTCATACTAGTCAAACATCATCAATTTCGGAGATTAATGTTAAAAAAGTTGTTCCCCACTTAACTTATTCCATTTTTTTTTTCTTGGATTCTCCACTTACCTTCGATCTATAATTTCCTTGACATATATTGACCAATAAACCCCCATATTTAATTGGATCTTCACGCTGAATTGTATGCATATACAAGGCTAATTTTGTAACCTCAGAACCTTGATATGGGTTGATTTCATCAATTTTGTTATAATTGTTTGTATTATTGTATCATTTAGTGTTGAATGTGGAGAGTGGGGACCACCACTTATCTTTTCTGTCAATAATATCAATGTTGTTACGTAATTTATATTTAAATAAATAATATTAATAAATTATAATAATTTTTTTAAAATTATTTAAAGATATATATATATATTAATCAATATATAAATTAAAATTAATATTGAATTAAAATCAATAAAAATATTTAATTATATATATATTAATCAATATATAAATTAAAATTAATATTGAATTAAAATTAATAAAAATATTTAATTATAATTATTAATAAAATTATATTTATTTAAAAATCGATATGATTTGATAAAAATATAAATATATGAAATATTTATTTCTTTAATATTAATTTGATATCAATGTTAGTATTTTTAATAATATTATAGTTAATAAAATATTTTCATGATAATATCACTATTTTTTATTTATTTTCAATTTTTTATATCATAAAATCACGGTTGAAATTTAAAAGAATAGTTTTTTGTATTATATTTTTTATAAATATAAACTGTCAAAATATATTCTTAAAAAATTAACTAATAAATTAATGCTATGTGTTTTTTATAAAGTGTTATAATTAAATATTCTTTAATGTCATGATATCAATAATTTAAGTTAGGTTAATATTGTATCCTAAAAAAATCTGTAATACAAACAAAATAAATGACCGGATTATATATGTTTTAAATGAGTTCTGAAAGGATACAAGTTTAAACATCATCTAATATCAACGTAACTGTTTATTTAAAAATAAATATAAATATAAATAAAATAATTATATTTCACTTTAGGTGGGGCACGTGACCATGATTACATCTCACATTCAACTTGCTTAAATATAAATAAAAAATTGAATCAAATAGTACTAATAAATAGTAACCACACTTCTTAGATAAATTATATTATATTATATGTAATTTCACTATTTTCTATTTTTATAAGATGTATCTTTTACTTAAAAAACAACTTTATAAAGAAAAAAAAACATACTTATTCAAGTAAAAGAGTGTGCGCACGAATAAAACCCCCCACAAATATGGTTTAATATCTTATTTACAATTAAATTTGTGTTATTTTATATTTTATAATGTGTTTTGATACATAATTTACAATTTTGTTTTAAAAATTTGTCTTATTTTACATAAAATTTATTATTCATATAATGTTATAAAATATTATACAAATTTATGTATATTTTAAACACGTCATCAAATAAAATTAATTATAATTTTGTATATATTTATCTATAATAATATTATTATAATAATTTTTATTATTATAATAATAATAATATATAAAATATATATTTTATTCTTAGTAATAAAAAATGAAAAATTAGTTGGATTTAAAATTAGGTTATTTTAAACAATCTAATTTGATTTGTTTTATAATTAGATTCTATCTAATTTATAAAATTTTAAATTATTCAAACTATACCAAAATGTTACATTATTATATTTACAATTTAAATTTTATACATATAACGTTGTATGTAGCTTAATGGCTTGATTTATTATCCTATAACATGGTATTTTAAAGTTCTGACACCCATGAATAATGATTTTTTTAAAGTTTTGATTAAAAGTAAATAAAAATAAAAATGTTATTATTATTGAAGTATGGGTTGATTTATTACCATATAACATGATATTTTAAAGTTCTAACACTTATGAATAATTTTTTTTTTATAGTTTTGATTAAGAGTAAATAAAAATAAAAATGTTATTATTATTGAAGTAAACATGTTTTAAATCAAGATAAAAAATTATTAATAAGATGCCAAAAATCAAAAAGATTTCTTTGATTAACGATAATATAAAATAATTATAATATATATATATATATATATATATATATCTTAACATTTATATTGTAAATAGCTATAATTGGACATCGGTGTGAACATATAATCTAATTTGATATATATTATTAATTTAATTTAATTTATTTAAATTTTATAAAATTTAAAACAATTTAGTCGGTATACTTTAATTATTTTTATAATTATAATTCAATAAATGTGACAATTGGTACAAAAAGAATTGTTTGTCTTCTTTCCTTGCATTACATAGTAACTCAATAGGACTCTATCTACATTGTAAATCTTTCCCGACATAATAAATAAAAACATATTTTTGAGTTCAAAAAAGATGATTAATAGATAGAGAAAAGAAACTCATTTAAACGTACATGTACAAGTATTGTTGCTAGTTTTGGGTATGCAAATTTTTAAAATATATGTATTCGGAGATTGCTTGTGAGTTTATATTTTATCCAATGAAATACTTTTTTATTTTCCAAAACAAAATAAATTATTTTTGTAATAGCCGGTATCCGTAATTTATCATTTTTTTTAAAAATAAATTACATAATTTATATATTAAAAATTGAATAGTTAACCTTAAATTTGAATATCTTTTATATATATAATTTATTCATGTTTTTTTTAAATCTAACCAAGATTAGATAAATAAACAACATTTGTTTAAATGAACGAGAGGATTAAAACAAAAGAGAAGAAAACGAGACTTGCAAACCCATAGGAAAAATAAATAAAATTATGAACACAAAAATATTCTTAAAAATAAAGGAAAACAGATAGAAACAAAATACATTTATTTAAATTTAGGAAAATATCATGCATAAGCCTAACGCCCAGTTGACCCAGCAATACTGCAATTAATACTTCCCAATTATATTATAATAATTAATAACTAGAGTTAGTGTTTATTTAATAAAATTATATTTTAGATTTATTTAATATAATAATAATATTATTATTATATTTATAAAAAATAAAAAATAAAAAATAAATATTTTTAAAATGTTACCGCGTTTGATATTTTTTAGTTAGAAACATGATCCATGTGTATGATGATTTTTTTTAAAAAAAATTATTTATATCACTTTTTATAAAGATTATAAACTTGGGCAAATTTAAAATTTTCTTATAATTTAATGTTTAAATATTTTTAAAAATATAAAATTTACTTTAACATCTATAAAAAAGCTATAAATATAAATTATTTTTAATAATTTGATAAGTTATTATATATTTTAATAATTAAATATTTATTTTAAAAAATAAATTATAACATTAATATTATATCATTACATATTTTTAAAAAATGAATAATTTATCTAATAATCTTCATTTTTTTTTTATAAATTTGATAGTTTAAGAACCATAAATACTTTTATCAAAATAAGTTATATATTTTTTTAAAAAAAGTGGAGTTATTATCACAATATTTTTTATTGTGTTTACAATATATTTAATATAAATTTTAAATATTAATAAAAATACTCTCAAAATTAATTTAATTTGATAGAAGGAATGCATTAAAAATAAAAGGATATTTTTTGTTAATTTTTAAAATTTCTATTAAATACGATATAAATATAATAAAAATTTCTATTAAATACGATATAAATATAATAAAAATTTATATGATAATATTTTATCTTAAAAATATTTATTTTAAAATAGAAACTTTACAATAATAATAATAATTATTGTTATAAAAAAAACTAACCTTTTTTTATTCTTTGTTTTTATAATTTTCCATACTCTAAATTAATCACCCAAGCTCCTCTATTTCATAATTTTTCTGATACAAAACACCCCAAATGCTCTCTCTCTAAGTGATTTCTCCTTTCCATAATCTCAAACAGCAAACCCTAATAATCATTTTGGTCCTGGCCGGATTAATCATTTACACCGGCCAGACCAACATACCCGAATCAGAGCTCGATACTTTCACGACCCGACCCAAAACCAGATAATCCGATCTGGTATCTGCGCTCCCATTATGCAGAGAAAGCTCAAAACCAGTTTCTGAACTGGGTTACAAAAGAAGAAGATAAAGAACAACGAAAGTGGGAGAGAGTTAGAAAGTGAAGTATCGGAGACGAAATGTACAAGAATCAGCTTCAAGAGCTGGCCCAAAGGAGCTGTTTTAACCTTCCTTCGTATTCGTGTGTTAGGGAAGGTCCAGACCACGCGCCGAGGTTTAAAGCTACCGTTAATTTTAACGGCGAGACTTTTGAGAGTCCTCAATATTGTTCTACTCTTCGTCAAGCTGAACACTCAGCTGCTGAAGTTGCTCTCAACTCTCTCTCTAATCGTGGACCTTCTCATTCTCTCGCTGCTCGAATACTGGTTAGTTATTTACTCTTTTTTTTTTGGTTCTGGATTCTTCTTTTAACTTCCGTTAGGGTTTTGTTATCTGTTTAGTGATTCTTGTTCACACGTTTGTGATTGTCTTTGGATAGATAGTAACAGTGATGGGGAAATTGTGGTTATTTGTAAAAGCTTAACTATTTTTTTTTAAAATTATCGACAAAGTTTGGACGAGTTATTGTTAATCCAAATGAAATATATATTTTTATATATATAATTAAATACAAATATATTTTTAATAATAAAAATATTATATGTAAAATAATAATTAAATTAAATTTTATTTTATTTATAAAGATGTATTAAATTGTTAGAATAAGAAATATTTTAACATTTATTTTTAAATAAATATTAAAAAGTAAAAAGTGTGATTAAATTGTATAGAATTATTACTTATTTAAAATCGACGGTTATTAATGGAATTTATTCGAAATTGACATGAAATTGTAATGATTAATAGCATTTAAGTACGTTTCATACTTATTCCTAATTAGTAGTAACGTTTTCATAATAATTATAATGACACTAATTATGATGATATGTTGCTAAATATTTTTAAAAAATAATTTTATTTATTTATGTGTCACATCATAATGAATGCAATAATTTCAAATTTATAATCTGTCATGTTGGATAAATTGGTATTATGTCACTCTTTATAGTGGTTATCGATCTGTATATTCAGTGATCGATCATTTTTTTCAAGTGAAAAATACAATTAAAAAAATTATACTTTTTTGAGTAAATTTCAAAAATTCATTTTCTGCTTCTTTTGCTAAAATCCCCCTGAAAGTAAAATATTTATTTGATCGTCGGACACAGAATCTCCAGTGAGGTTAATCTGTGAAAGGACAGAAATATCCTTCTTGTTGTTCTGGGTGCATAGAAAAGGAGTGTGGATTTGTAGTGATATGCACCATTACTTGTAAAATTGTGGTTGGTTAAAGCATTAATTGAGTAATAGATATGGCACGAAATCGAATAATATATACAATTACTATATGTCACGACACGTAAGTTGTTCCAGAGTCAGTAATCTAGTTAGTAATGATAAATATCATTTTTTTCTTTTCCTAGTGTGAAATGGAGTCTTTGTTTCTTAAATAAAGTAGTGATAATTGGGATGGGAAGCTTACAGTAAGAAAGCTTCATTTAAGTGAGGCGTAACCAGCTATATGCTTTGTCTTTATTGAGCATTGTAGTTAGTTGGATTAATAAATGCTTAATTATATAGCATAATCTTTTCATAAATATAATTTTATTTTTAATCTTTTTATAAATATAATTTCATTTTTAATCTATCGCGGGCACATGTTTTTTTTTATATAACTTAAAAACTATATGTTTTAACACATATTTAAAAATACGATGCATATATTATAACGTAAAAAGCATATTTTTTTTAAATATTTAAAAATAAAACTAGTTAATAATTAGATCATATAAAAATAAGAATGATTAATTAATTGGGGTGATATACCACAGGGATACCTAACGTTTAACAACTGTTGGTACTTTTTCACCCATGATCTCAAAATGTTCCAATTTAGTACAATTCATTAATTGATTCCAGCATTGCATAATTACAAATAGTGACCCTTTTTAACCCAGGGTAATTTTGTCATTTAATTTTTTTAGTTCTTTTTTTCTTTCTTTCCATTTCCTTTCTTATTATTCTTCTTTTCCATTTTTTTCATCTAAGCTTCTTAGTTTTTTTTTCCCCTTGTCCTTCTTTTTTTCTTATTCTTCCAAAAACCAAACCCTTACATTAATATTTCTATTACTATCCACCACCAAACAAGATAATATTGTTAACTGCCAAACAGTTGGAGATAATAGGCATTTCTACTATTCTATTTTTGTACAATAATTTTTGAGTTTTCATACTCTTAAACCCAAACATAAGATAATTGCTAGAAATAATATTATTTATGCATGTTTTGTATAAAAATTTCTCTAAAAAGATTCGTTTTCAGGAAATTATTAGAAAATGTTTTTCATCAAACATGACAATCAAAAAGATTTTATTTAGTATAAAAATGAGAAACTTTGTTTATAATTATGTAAGTAAAGTGTTTTTCAGTGGAAAATCAATAATAATAAATTACAAAATTACTCTTAATTAAATGGGGTTATTATTCACAATTTTGCAATGTTAGAACCAGTTGATGGATTGGTGGAAAGTACCAATTGCTAAACTTGGATATCTCTGTCGTAGCAATCCCTCCTGATCAAAGAATGAGGGAGTAACTAAATTAGAATCCTTTAAAAACATGAGTGGAAAGTACCAGACGCTAAACTTGGATATCTCTGTCGTAGCAATCCCTCCTGATCAAAGAATGAGGGAGTATTTTTGTCCTAAAAGGTTGTTCCTTTTATATAAATTGGGAAAAGTTCCTAAAATAGTCCTGAAATTTTGCTTAAAAATGTACTTTAGTTTTGATGTTGTTAGGTTGGATATTTTTAAATCCCTTATTATGAAAAAGAAGCAATCTAATCTTAAAATTGGCCCCTTCTAATCCATTTATTTGGACTCTAAGTGCCCTTTTTTTAATAATTGAGTGACTAAAAATGCTTGTGTTTACGTGATGAGAGAGGACTAGAACTGTTCATTTTTTCATAATAATCAGATAAAAAATACCCAACCCAATAATAACAGAACTAAAATGTTGTAAGTTTGCTTGCTTTATGAATCACATTATAGCTCAGTTGTAGAGGCTGCATTATCAAATCCCACCAATCCACTCTAAAAGTCGCTTGCAATTTGGAGAAACACTTGCACATCTCCGTTTCTGATGAGTAATTGAGTAATAGACTCATCTAATACTTACGAATTTTACCATACTCTTATTTGATGCCATATCTCATGAAGGCATGATTTAACCACTTGATCATTTGGCTATTTGCAATGGTTGAATAGTGTGAGTAAGACCAGCCTGTTGATTGAAAGAAAATTAGTGCTCTCAATTTGATTGGAAGCTTGAGTTTGCATTCTTGATAAATAGATGGTTTGTTTTACAATTTATCTTGTGTTTGTTCTTCCTAGGACGAGTTTCCAAAGTTCTGGTAAATATGTATGTTGGAATCTGCACGGCGCTGTGTAAGAAGTTAAATATCTTTTAAATTAAACATGCAATGACATTATGTTTTGTGTTTGGCATACTCATATTTGCTTGTTTGTCTGGATTCATCAGCATACTCATTGCTTCAGCGATACTAATCTTTTACTGATTATGCTTGACTTTGATCAGGATGAAACGGGGGTTTACAAAAACCTTTTACAGGAAATAGCCCAAAGAGTGGGAGCTCCTTTGCCACGTTATAAAACTTACCGGACAGGACTCGGACACCTGCCAGTATTCACGGGGACTGTGGAACTGGCTGAAATTTTATTTACAGGGGAACCTGCAAAGAACAAAAAGCAAGCAGAGAAGAATGCGGCAATGGCAGCTTGGACATCTCTTAAACAATGTAAGTTTGTCATACATTTTGTTCTCTTAAAATTTTTAATTTCAGACCATTCAAAATAGCCTTGCTTGTTTGGTGTGTTTGGAAAGGGGTCGTCTGAATCTCAAGTTTTGTTGGTCCACTCTTGTTGAATCATACTTTCATACATCATTACAAGCACAAGGTGAATTCATGCCATACGTCAAGTTGGTGCATGCACGTGCTTGGTGGTTTGTACACTGAAGAGGCTTTCTTTTGTAATTTTACTTTTGGGTCATTGTAGTGTTTTGGGGTCCATTTGTTTATGTTGCCGACCCTGTAATAATGCTTATCATAGCAAAAATGCCTTTTCAATCCAAACTGGAAAGAAAGAAAGGAAAAAAAAATCCGTTAGTGCTTTCATGACTCAAAACACATTTTGTGCTTCTTCCTAAAAGCACCTTCTTATAAACACTTTTCATTGTAATCACTTTTAACATGAGCTCAAACAAACACACCCTTAGTGTTCCTCTCAATTGTTTTTCGTATTCCTTATTGTATCATACCACCAACCTTCCCATTAATTTTCAGATGTTACTAAGTGTCACCTTTATTTTTATTATTCAACTATTTGGTGCATGTTTAAATCTAAACCACGCTTCTTTTTTTCTGGCCAGTGGCAAAAGAAGCTGTGAGTTCTTCATCAGAACCAGAAAGTAATGACGAGCTAGAACAGATTACTATAGCTCGGGCATTGATTAACTACCGTAGGAAAGAAAAGATAGCAATGGCTAATCCAAACGCTCCAATACCTTTCCGAAAGACGTTTTCTTTTCAGAATCTCAGACCAACCAGTCCACAACCTCCCCTTGCTACCACATCAAAAATTCTCCCCTTAATTTGCCAAAAAATGGCTTCTCGAGGCAGAACACTTTCAACTTCAGTTAATAACAGGTTGGCCACATCACGACATCCTTCTCCAGCAGAATCCAGTGGAGTATGTCATCTGAAATTCCCTGCTGCTGGAGCAACTCCTTATGTCCCTATCCTTCAATTGAGAACACCTTGCCATGGAATGGCGCCACCAGTGACAATAAGGACTTCGGTTCCTGTTTTCTCTGCACCCCCACTTATGCCACCTGCTGCAGTTCCTTGTCAACTGATTCATCCCACTCCTGTTAGAGTTGCTCCACCAGTTACTATTAGGCAAGCCATTCCTGTTTTTGCTGCCCCACCTATACAAAAGGAGGAACCACCAACCGTACATAAAGATCTTACAACGGCAAGTGTAACTGCTCCCAACTTGCAGAGTAAACTGGTAACTGCATCTTCTGCTAACTTGCAGAGTGAACCTTTGGCTGAAACCAAGGAAAGTGGAAGCGAATCTTCAAAGATCTGTATCAAATCAGAGGCAGAGACAGTGTATAACTTAGAAGAGCTGAAACTTTGAAGGTGGTTGGTTGAGAATTGGCGGTGCCATTGGCTTTGTGCTAGGCTTAAAGTTTGTTTTCTTCATTTTTCTCTTCCTATTGTAATTGTTCTTTTACCTTTTTGCCCTTCCTTTTTTAAATAGCTACAATTGGCAGGATAAGTTAGAATCGGCAGTCTTATATTATAGATCTATGCGATTTTGAAGAGCAGATGTGTCAGTTTGTTATTGGTCATACCCATGCAAGCTCATAATATGATAACAACAGTTGTAGATGACCTGTTGTAGCAACAGCAATTATTTATACCCTTTTGAGGGAACTTGTTACAAGTGCCTTTGTAATGTTTTCTAGCACAGGGACATATCTGGAAATGCTAGTTTTACAAATTTGGAATATGTCTCAAATGACCAACAAAACTGTTATTTGGTCGCAGTCAGTTAAGATTAGTAGCCTTTGAGTTATTATTATTGCATCTTTGCATTCAAACTGTATTTTGCCTTGTAATATATGTGGGACTCTCCCATTTGTGATGTTGTAGTTATTCAAACATTAGAACGTGAATTCATAATAATACATAATAGTTAGATAAAAAGTCATATCACTTAAAATACATATCAATTTCAATAAATTATTGATTATATTGCATCAAAAAATATAAATTTGATGGATGAAGCAATATGTGAATCAACGTCACAATCAACACATGATATTGGTGCATTTGTCACCTATTTTTTATGGGTTTTTCTTGATTGTTTTTTTTATGGATTTTAAGATTTTTTTTCTAATTCAATCAAAAGATAAACTTTTATACTAATCTGGCTAATCAACTTATTTTGATAACATTGTATGTACCTTCATTTAATATCTGGCACGTATATTAAATTATCTAAATAAGCTTTAAAAGACAACTGTTTGTATTTTTACATCTTTGTCGGTTGGATTTTTGGGCGATCCAAATGGCACCAAACCCATACATCTTCATCCTCGTTCAACTCCGCAATCCATGTTAATCTTCTCTCCGACCCACTCTCTTAAAAATAGACTAGTACCAAATTTTACACGCGCCATTTGTGAACGACGAGCTCTCAAAACCCACATCCATATTTGGTCTCCAAGGTGAACGTTGTGTTCATCGGAGATGAAGCTGATGATTCTCGTGTTTATCGAAAATGAAGTCGATGAAATAGGAGAATTAAATTGAGTATTCCAGGAGATTTTGTTAAACTATTTTTACAAAAGTACCATTAGAATATGATTGATAAATATTATCCGAATTAACTCAATATTTATTAAAATTAGATTTAAAAAAATCAAAGAAAATAATCATTCTTATATAAAGTATAATTAGACTTATTTATATAAATAGTGTTCTATTTTAAATACTTGATTCACCTAATAGTTTGACTTTAATACAAATTATTTTTCTTATTGGATGTGTGAACGAGTCTTATATTGAAAACACATAAAAATTAAATTTAGTATATAATTGAAATGTGTTACTCCTCTTAATATGCTAATCTTTTGTGTTAGAACACAGGGTTAATAAGTGGTATCAAATATAAGATCTAATTTGTATAACGAACACAAAGTGAATCTCCAAGGTAAAAGTGTACATGTATAGGTGATGCATATTACCCAAATTTAAACATATAATGTGCCCTTTGTTAGATTGCGATAATAATTACTCGATATTTGATCGATATCATTTTATATGTATATATATGTGTGTGCACGTGCACCATCAATTCGAACATATTTATAATGATTTTATTTTCATATGTATGTTTTTAAGTGTTATATAGGTGTTTATGGATAAAATGAGCAAAAGGACAAAATGTGTATTTAGAACAAAAACAAAACATTTGATCAATCAAGGAGTTAAGACAAAAATGAAGAAAAGTTCAATCGATCCAAAAAGGTTTTGATCGATCGAGCTTTAATCGAGGATTGCTTGAGTATTCTTGATTGGAAAGTACAATGGTTAGATTGATCGAGAAAAGGTCTTGATCAATCAAAACATCTAATCAAGACTCAAATGTGGTATTTTTTTTACACTAACTTTTAATCATGATCATTAGATCAAGCAAGCCTTAATCCTAATTCAATTAGGCACATAAATACACTATATAAAAAACCTAATGGGTCATAAAAAAATTATTGGAACAAGAAACAAGAGAGATTGAATAACACATCAAGGGTAACTTTTGAATTAGATTTTGAAAAAAATATCAAAGATTTTCATAAGATATCTTCTTTAGATTTTTAAGTGAATATAATGTTGATTCATTTAGGATCCATGTCTGTCTAAATTAATGATGTGATCATGGGCAATTTTAAGTCCTAAATTATAGTTCAATTAATTTAGTATTATGATAATTTTAATTTCAATTCTTGATTCTTGATATATTCAATTCTATATTTAAATATCAAAATTATACATATATAAATTAGAGTAATTAACTATTTTATTGTATAAATATGTTTATTTCTAATCTTAGAAGTCAGTATGTAATCACTAATATTTTTATTTAAATTGGTACCTTATAATTAGTGTCATAAGTATGATTGAATGCCTACATTAAAGATCAAACAATGATTTTAATTTTACATAGTTTAATTATCATCTTTTTCAAATCTTAATGTAACGAATGAATTGAATCTAATAGTGTATCTCTTAACAATTCAAGATTTAGGAAAAAATAAAAAATCTTAAGTGAATCAAGTCTTCTAAAGTTAAAATTAAGAATTCAAAAAAGGTTTTAAATTGTGAAGAAATTTAGAACACAAGAAACTAATTTCTATTAATAACATATTTAAGAAATTTGTAAGCTAATAGTGAAGATAGTATCCTAATAACATTTATCTTATAAATCTTATGCAATTAATTTTTATTGTTTTATATTGTTTTCTTTGTAAACAATCAAAATACACATTTTTATAGTAATAGGAGTTGTTATTATCTTCATGTATATGACAACCCTTATTTTTAAATTACTTATCACTCGTGTGCGACCACGTATATTTACGCGTGCCTAAACATGTCAATATTATGATAGACTTGTGAGATTCTTAAGGTGTAATTACATTGACATGGATTCTTTTACTCTTTTTTATCAACTTGGCATTTGTCCTTAATATATGGATATGATTTAAGTCTAAAGAAGACTATATGTATTTAAATCTAAAGAAGACTATATGTTCTTGAGGGGGGATTGTTGGGTGTACGAAGCAGTATCATATTGAAAAATTATGAAAAATAAATTGAATATATGATTAAGATGAGCTACTCTTCCTAATAAGTTTATGAGTTGAAAACTAAACCCAACACTTTCTTTGAATCTTATATTAGAATCACGAATAATATTGTTTGAACTAGAAAAAAACCTTCTTATAAATGTTTGATTTATCCCTAATCAACTTTTTTTTTACTTACTTATAACTGAAATTGTACATTATCTCTTTCATAATTGCACTTATTCCTCGTATATGTTGTCTTTTCCCACAAAGTTGCTTTAATTTATTTTCTTTATTTTTAAATCCATCCAAAGCCTTTGACTCAAAAAACACGTAACAAAGGGAATGTTGGTGTATGTTATGATGCATGCTGCAACAGTGGCAGACAATAATGTTTAGTGGAGTAAAACATGGAGCAGACAATAATATTAGTGGAGCCATAAAACATGGAGGTGCACCAGCTAGAGTTATTGTTTAGTTTTCGTTTTTCCTTGTATACATATACCTAAACTCTTGTACATAAGCAGAACAGAAATAATATGAAATATATATGATAATTATCATAAACATAATGTTTGTCATGTTATCAGAGAAAGTTATTGCTTACTAATGGAATTACCTGCTACGCTGATTTTTGTTCTCAGACCATTTGATTTCTGATTTTTGGTGTGACCATTATGGTTTACACTTACCCTCTGTTTTTTGATCTCTGATTTCTAGTGTGGCAATTCTAGTTTACTCGTGAAACTGTACCAATTCTATTTTCTCGAAGAAATATGAATCGTAGAGATGAACAGTGTCACGCCATAGAAGTGGTTCTGAAAAAATTCAAAGTAAACGTCTTTTAGGCGAGAGGGCCATTGACGTCACTGTGTACCTTGTTTGTGTGTATAGTTGGCTGGAAAAAGAGAAAAAACCGATCAGTTGCAATATTGAAAAAAAAAGTGTTTTCGTGTTCTGGAAATCTGAATCAAAACAAACAAAGAAGAAGAAGAAGAAAAGACAGAGAGCATGATCTAGTATCCAAAAATACCTGTTTTCTAGAGAAAACTATCATTTCAGAAAGAAACATAACGTAACTCAGACTTGCAGGCTAGAGCTCGCAGCGATAAACGACGTTGAGGTTGCAGTTTGTAGCTGTGTCCATTGGCTGATGTACGAACTCTCACAAATTAGTTATTACGGTTGGTTGACTAGAGTCGCACCCGTCTAGCCACCGTCGTGGGCAACCGTACCACTCTCTTACCTTAGAGAAACGTGGAACGTAGCGAAGAAGAGCACCACTTCACAGAGACGGAGGACCAAGTGGGGGGCTGAAACCGTCTGAACCTCCGACTGCACCATTTCGGTGGATCTGAGAGAAGAGAAAAGGGTTCGACCATCTTGATCAATTAATGCATGAAGATCAAAAGAAGAAGGGCGTCGTTGCGCGAATGGGAAATTAGGGTTACATTTTTATTTATTTATATAATGGCTAATGTGTAAAAAAAGGCAAAAGGAAAGGAAAAGAATTTAGATTTCATGACAGAATCTAGAGATTTAACCACCAATTTCATATTGGAAGAGTTGACTACAAAAATGACGGAAGTTATAAGTAGAGCTCAGATCACCTCACAACCTCCGTTAACTAAAGCGTCGACTACTCCCATTAGTATCAAGTTGGGAGGATCCAACTATGCCTTGTGGTCCAAGGTAGTGGAGATGTATATCTCTGGCAAAGACAAATTGTGATATATTAATGTGGATGACCTCAGTTTAGGAAGAGTCAATCACATGCAACACACTATTGGTAACAAGGAACACGAGATTTTTTATGTCATCATCGATTTGGGCATCCATCATTTGGGTATTTAAAGCACCTACTTCCTAGTTTATTTTCAAATATCACACACTCAGATTTCAAATGTGATACTTGTATCTTAGCAAAAAGTTATAGGGCGTCTTATCCTATAACCATGAATAAAAGTATGACTCTTTTTGCTTTAGTACATTCTGATGTTTGGGGACCTTCCTCGGTCACTACGTCATTGTTGGTTTGTAATTTTTGTTGATGATTGTACACGAATGACATGACTTTACCTTCTCAAACATAAAGATGAAGTATTTTCTACATTTCACTTGTTTCATACCATGGTTCAGACACAATTTTCTAAAAAAAATAAGATTCTTAGGTCTGATAATGGAGGGGATTATGTTAATCAATAATTTCGGACATACTTGGACAACCATAGTATTCTCCACGAAACCTCGTAGATACTGCAGAGAGGAAGAATATGCATATTTTAGAAACTGCTCGGGCCTTACTGATTAGTGCACATATGCCTAGTAGATACTAGAGTGATACTGTTACTATAACTGTGTATTTACTAAAATGTATGCCCATAAAAACCTTACAATTCCAAACTCTATTAAAGGTGCTATCTGATCATGTTCCCTTACCTACTATTTTGATGCTTCCGACCCGAATTTTTGGATGTGTTGCTTTTGTCCACCTCCATAAAAATCAACTAACTAAGTTGGATCCATGTGTTGTCCAACGTGTTTTCTTGGGGTATGACGTATAAAAAAAGAGATACCGATGCTACGATCCTATTACTAAAAGAACCTACATTACCACGGATGTCACTTTCCTAGAATCTGAATGGTTTTTTCCATCATCAGTATCCAATTACCCTCTTCAAGGGGGGAGTTATGGTGAAGAACGAAATTGGCTTGATGTTGAAGTATTAGACATTAGTAACAATCCGACATATTCAGATAATGCCAATAATATGGATGAGCCAGTACCTAGACCCGAACTTGCACTTCTAAGAACTGAATCTGAACTAGTGATTGAATCTCTAGAATATGTAGTGGTTGATGCAACCCTCCACTCTCTAGTACCCAATGATCCTCTTGTTGAGAATACTCCTGAGGTAAGTTCTCCTATCATACATTTACAAACTAATGCTATAGATACATCTGTTGGTTATGTTCTACCTTTCAGACACAATCCAGGCAAACCTCTGAATCGATACTCTCCAGACAAAGAGGAACGACAACCCAAGTATCCAATAGCCAATTATGTATCTACTCAAGGGTTATCTGAATCTATCAGGGCTTTTACACAAACACTCTTCTCATGTCAAATTCCAAGCAGCGTTGAAGAAGCTTTATCTGATCCAAATTGGGCTCAAGCTATAAAAGAAGAATTTGAGGCACTGTAGAAGAATAACACATGGGTGTTAAGCAAGTTGCCTCAAAGGAGGAAGATGGTAGGATGCAAGTGGATTTTCTCCATTAAGTATAAAGCAGATGGGTCAGTTGATCGATACAAGGTGAGACTAGTAGCAAAAGGGTATACACAGAAACATGGTATAGATTATCAAGAAACCTTCTCACATATGGCTAAACTAAAAAATGTGAGAGTTTTGTTATCTCTTGCAGCAAATTTAGATTGGCCATTGTACCAACTTGACGTGAAGAATGCCTTCCTTCATGATGACTTTGAAGAAGAGATTTATATGGATATTCCACCATGATATATTGTTACATCAGGAAAAGAAACTGCATGTAGATTACAACGAGCATTGTATGGACTAAAACAATCACCTCGAGCATGGTTTGGAAAATTGAGTTCAACAATGAGAAAATATGGGTTTTAACAAAACAACTATGACCACACTTTTTTCCTAAAACATCGATTGAGAAAAATAACAACCCTTATAGTCTATGTAGACGACATGATCATTACAGGGGATGATAAAGAATAAATCTCTAGGCTTCAAGAACAACTGTCAAATGAGTTTGAAATGAAGGACTTGGGAGGGCTCAAATACTTCTTAGGCATTGATGTAACAAGATCAAAACAAGGTATATGTCTTTCCCAAAGGAAATATAATCTATATCTACTAGCAGAGGTAGGATTACTAGATTGCAAACCTATCGATATTCTGATGGTCCAAAATCATAAACTTGGAGAATATGTGGACCAAGTACTAGCAGATAAACAGAGATATCAACGGTTAGTATGTAAACTCATATACTTATATCATACTCGACCTGATATTGCTTATGTTGTGAGTGTCGTGAGTCAGTTTACGCACTACCCAAGGGAAGACCATATGGATGTCGTTATGCAAATACTCCGTTATTTAAAATCCTCCCCTGGGAAATGACTTATGTTTTCAAAGAATGGTCAATTGGAAGTCGTTGGATATACAGATTCAGACTAGGCAGGGAATATGAAGGATAGGAAATCTACTGGTGGGTACTTTACTTTTGTGGGGGGTAATCTTGTTACATAGAGGAGCAAGAAGCAAAAGGTAGTTGCCTTATCTAGTGGTGAAGCTAAATTTCGAGGAATGGTCAAGGGAATATGTGAGCTCTTTTGGTTGAAAAAACTTCTAACTGAGATTGGTGTTGCTCCTAACTCTGAAATGAACTTATTTTGTGATAACAAAGCAACCATTGCCATCTCTCACAATCCAGTTCAATATGATCGCACGAAGCACGTTGAAGTGGATCGGAACTTCATCGAATAGAATCTTGAAGAAAAGATTATTCAGCTTCAATTTGTTAAACCAGAAGAACAACTGGTTGATATACTCACAAAAACTGTATGCAAAGAACTTCTACAACTCACTTGATAAGTTGGGCATTAGAGACATATATGTACCAACTTAAGGGGGAGTGTTGGTGTGTGTTGTGGTGCATGCTGCAACAGTGGTAGACACCGATATTTAGTGGAGCAAAACATGTAGTAGAAAATAATATTAGTAGAGCCATAAAATATGTATTTACAGCAGCTAGAGTTATTGTTTAGTTTTCGTTTTTCTTTGTATAAATATACCTAAACTCTTGTACATAAACAAAATAGAAATAATATGAAATATATATGATAATTATCATAAACATAATGTTTGTTGGGGAAAAGAAGTAAGATAATTAATTTTTTTTTGTTAAAATAAAAGAATTTCCAACCATTTTCTTTGCTTTTTTAAATGAATAAATGAACAGTTTCATTTTCGTTACATTTAATAAAAAAAATACTTAATATTTTTTAAATTTAACGTACATCCAATTCCTTTAATATTACACAATTTAATTATAAGAAATATTTTTTAAATAATGAAAATAAAAATAGATAATGACATTAATAATAACAAAAAATAACGATATCAATTAAAATACACATATATAATAAAAATTTCATATATTTTAATTTTGGCACAAATATGAAAGAATAAAAATAAATTTGTTAAATAAATGCATCATGTGCAATTAGAAATATGTCACGATATAATAATATAGCATCCAGAATCCTTACTCCTATTAACTATTTCTTTTGGCTATAATAAATTTAATAAACATCAAATAAACGAAGGGATCTTTTTTTTTTTTACAATTTTATAAATATATAAAATTATTAAATAAATTAAATATGAAATAAATATACAAACACCAACTCTCGCGTGTATATATATATTGGGCACGTGCTCCATATGGTGTTAGCACTAAATAAAAATAACAAATATTTTTAATTTTTACAAAATTAATGTTTAAATGATTTAAATATTGGATTAAACTGTTTTTTTATTTTTTATAAACAAAAAGATCAATATAATAATATCAAGTAATTCAATAATTTGCTTTTAATTTCTTTTTCTTTTTCAATTTTCATAATAAAGATATTTATATTTATTTGTTATGGTGAAATAAAATATTTAAGAATAAGAATATTTTTTTGTTTTTATTTGATTATTAAAGCATATGAATAAGTAGCTAGTTTTATATCTGTTAATAAAACATTTATTTATTTTGTTTATATGGACGTGGTGTAATATCAACCAATATATTTGTGTATAGTCATTTACTTAAAAAAGGTATTAATAAATGATTTTTTTATTTTTATTTTGTTCAAAATAGATCATTTCATTTGATAAAAAAATTATTTATTTGTTAATATATTTTTATTTGATATTTATTAGTACTTAAAACTATTAAACGAAGGGTTAACTTAAGTCTGTAGGTTTTTAATTTATAATTTAAATTTTCTAAATAATAGTTATATTTTTATTTATTCGAAGTTTAATAAATGACATAATATTGATAAAAAATAGTATGTATTAAAAGTAAGTGAAGATTATGATAAAATAATATCAACCGGTCTCATTAATTCATTAAATTACAAGTTGAATCTAAATTTTCTTTCACAATTTTGAGAGAAAAATAAATTAATTATTAAATGATAATGAATAGTAAGAAAAGTTATTAAATATAACAATATCACGTAGGATATAATAAAAAAATTCTTTCTTTCCTTTTATCTGATTTTATAATGCTTTTGTATGGATTTTCTTTATTAGAATAATGTTAAACCTTTCAAATAACAATCCCAAATTCATCAGGTCAATTTTTTATTTTTCTTTTTATAATATAAAAAGATTTAGATCAATTTAAACACCAAAAAATTAATTAAAATTTGAACTTGGAATAAATAAGATAAAGTGTAAAAATAAAACTAAATAGATTACTTAAAAAACACACACCTTAAATTGGTACGTGCAAAACAAGAATATGTAAAAATCATCCAAAACAACACATAAGTGAATAACTTTTTGTGTTCTTTGCATTCTTTTTTATTGATAAAAATCAATATGTATATACAAACCGAAATAAATGGTCAAATTTAAAAGAAGATAATAAAAGGATGAGAATCTTATATGAAATTATTTAGATGCAAAACAAGATTCATTAGTCATAAAATGTCATAATAAAATAGAAAATTGTCAAAATTAGTTTAAATTTTATGATATATGTTCAATATTTAAATAATAATGAAAGAAAAAGAATTGCAAACATATTTAAATTATCTAAATCTAGTCAAGATCTATTCACTTATTGTTTTCTTCATTTTATGCACGTTATATTCTCAATTCCTTTGATTTATATTAATTTTATAGTTATGTTAATGGAATTAGGATGTATGGAAATAAAAAAAAAACAATCTTAAATTATGTAGTAGATATTGATTCAAAATATATTTGTAAATACTTCATTGAACTATTGTATCATTTAAAGAAAATAAAAAAAATTGAGTAGCTCTCTTTTTTATATAAGAGTAATATATAATAGATTTGAAAATGTTCTTATTTTTTATATTCTTTCTTGTTTTACTTGATAATTAAAAAATCCACAAAACAAAATAAATATTAAATAAATAAATATAATAATTATTATTGAGCAATTCTTTTTTATATATAAGAATAATAGATAATAGTTTTGAAAAGATTCTTATTTATATATATATATTTTGTACTTTATATGACTCATAAAATGAATAGATATAAAATAAAATTATCAAACAAAATAAAATAAAATAAATCGGAAGCTACCAACTTTCCTTTATATATATTCTAGTTTTTAGACGCATCATATAATTGAGACTTAATTACCAAATTTTTAATATAAAAATGAGTTTTATATGGTTGAGGCACATCATTAATATTGTGTACATATTAAACAATAATATTTTTATTAAAATTTATGAGTTTCAAATATATATCCTCCTATAAATTTAGAAAAGAAAAATAGACTATAATATAGGTGCATTATTTAAACTTTGAGTAAATTAGTAAAAAAAAATTTAAAATTATAATTTTTATAAAAATAACAACAAAAATTCAATATAGGGATAAAAAAATGAAAATATTAATTTTTTAATTCTTAAATATTTAATATCAACATATTTATTCTCTTTTTATAAATAACATATTTATTTATGAATTAATAAAATAATTATTTATAAAAAAATATTAAGATAATTTTCAAAATATAATCGTTAGTGAAATTGAATAAAAAAATTCAATCAAAAACATTTGTTATAAATAAAGAAAAATAGTATGATTAACATGGTATAATTAAAGTGAATATATTTATAGTTTAATTTAAATAAATTATGAGTATAAAGTTTTTCATAGATTATAACTATAGAAGATATTTTTTCAAATTCTAAGAACATAAAAAATATTTTTATTTAAAATACAAGTTAAAATCTCTCTAAAATCAAATTATTTTGGGTTTTGGAAAAAAATTAAATTAATGTAAAAATATTTTTAATCACAATTATATATATATATTCACATGACATAATCTAATTAGCCATGACTCCACGATTATTTCATAATTTTACGTTCAATTAATCATTGATTGGACATGAATTATTTTCAATTAATATACAATTATACATATCACAACAAATAATATAATAATAAAAAATATCATTCACACGGAGATTATGTTATTAGAAACTAATTTAAAAAAAAATCAATTTTTTTGTATTTTTATATTTTAAGAAAATAAAATTAAAAGAACTAAAAATAAATATCAATAATTAATTACCTTAGATTTAAAAATTAAAAATATATATGATAAAATATCTATGAATACTTAATCCTCGCTTTTATAAACATGTGAATTACAAAAATCCTCCGATATAATAATCAACCTAATAATCATACATTTATATTTAAAAATTATACATGTTATTTAATTAATATAAATAATTAAATAATTATCTCAATCTATTTAATTGTTTATATAGAACAATTGTTGGTCAAATAATTAATAACATAAAAATCAAGTTAAATAATCTTAAATAAAATTTATAATTAAATAAAATATTAAATCATAACATGGTAAAAATTGAGTTCATAAGACCCTTAGATTGATAAATTAATTAGATATAATTTTATTCATAAGACTCGTGTTTTTTATAAAGAAATACATAAAAATTGATAAAGAAAAGAAAATAAGAAGAAATAAAATTAATTTATTAAATTATAGTATCACTCTTCTAAAATTTTCATCAAAGTTGTATCTTTTATTGATTTTCTATATATATTTTATTTTCTTAACTCCAATAGGTAATAAAAATTATACTAATTAGAGTTTATTTTGTAATTAGGAGATTAAATATATCACAGTTAAAATCTAAACAGTTAAATCAACTTCAGATCAAGAGTTGAGATGAAAAAAGAAAAATTAACGACACAAGCCAATAAGAATATGACACATGGCATGTATGATGTAATTAATAAATGAAGCGCTAGACTTGGTAGGAAGATTGGTTTTAATCAATGTGTGTTAAGTCAACACTACGTGTTGTTGCGTGATTTATAGTTACAAATAACACGGTGCATGGGTAAGAATAGTGGACGAATCATGTGATGATGCATGATAAGCGTGTTTATCAAGTTACGAACTCAGAATGAACGCTATATTAACACTTGGTATGACACTGTGTTGCGTGATTTGTTATCTTGGCTTGTATGACGTTTATGTGACTTAGTTGATCAATTATCCCGGTTGCATGTCGTATATGTGGTAGTTTTTGATTAATCCTATTTTAAAAATGTATAAAAATTTTAAAAAAAATCAAAAAATATATTTTTAATAAAAAAATAATATTTTAATATTTTTAATTATAAAAAACTATTTATTAAATAAAACGAACAAATACTAAGTAAAAATATATACTAATGATTTTATCTTTATAGAATATATAACTTGATGTATATAATATTACTCAATATGTATACAATTTATAAAAGTATAATATTTAAATAAAATAACATAAAAATATCAAACAAAATATATTTTTTAAATAAAAAAATTAATTAATTCTTCACCGGCTACCCACTCTTATATATATGCAATTTAGTAAACTATTTGGTAGTTTCTTTTGACTATCATCTTCGGGGATCTAAACAGTAATATATATATATAAGTGTTTAACTTAGTGAAATTTGGTTGGGAAAGTAAGTCTCTAAATTGTTTTTTAAAGAAGTAAAAGAAATAGTTTGATTAAAATTTCTTTAAATATCAATATTAACATAAAATTATAAAAAATTGGTATAAAATGATATTTTAATAATTTATTTAGGAAAGAAATGTATCTTAATTTTAATTTATTTTTCTCAAAATAATGATTGTTTACTTAAAAAAACATAAATAATAATTCTCTAAAATTTTAAAACATTTTGATAGAGATTAGCAAATATTTTTAAAAATGCTTTAAATTATTGAAATTTACTTTCAATAATTTGTATAATATGGCTGAATTTTCAATGCATCACGGATAAAGCCCATTGAAAAAGTAAGGATTTATGAAGGGACAACTTTTTGTTTTAACGTGAAGGGGACAATTTTCCTTACTACTTATGAATAGTTTATAAAGAGACGAAGATAATATCAAAATGTGGAACTCACCAAACAACAATTAAGACAATGTTTATGATTATAATGGTTGTGATTAATTATATATAATTGAATGAATTTTTAATATAATAATAATATCTATTTTTTGTGAGTCCTGATTCCGAGTGTGCATGAGTATATTGTTAATTATGTAAGTATTATTACATTTTTTTAATACTATGCTTTTTTGACAAGGGCATTTTGAATTATTATTTGTAACTAATGTAGGGTTTAATAAATTGGTTTTAAGCCACAGTCGATTAAGTATATATTTTTAAGTAGAAAATAGAAGCCTGTGTTTTAAGAGTAATATATAATATTAATGGGAATCAAAAAATAAATAAAAATTTAACTATTAATTAAAATTTTAAGTTTTTTATATAATCGTTATATAATTAACACATAATTTATATTTAGTAATTAAATGATATTTTCAAACATTTTTTGTGTTATAGTTGTTCTCCATTTTTATTTTTTTTACACTAACAAATACTAAAATATTAATATAATATTTTTTTTTACTTTTTATAATATTTTTACACAATTAAATATCAAAATGTCTATATATCTTTTATGGATAGTTATTTTGCTTATTATATTAAGAGTTATAATTTTACAACTATTAAATATTCAAATATCCATTTAATAAATACATTTTTATAAATAATTATTTTATTTAATGTAATTATTTTTATTATATTAATAGTGATAATTTATACAATTTATAATTACACATTTAATGAGTTTTTGATTAATCTATATCGTATTTTTATTGAACTAATAATTTTTATGTCAATTAAAAAAAATATTCAATTGATGTAAATTATTTGAAATTGAAGTTTAAAATATAAATAAATATTAAATTAATTTTTAAAAAATTGAGAAATTTAAGAAAAATCATAAAAAGTCCAAACTAAAGTTATATTTTTAAAAATTAGTGGTTAAATATCATAAAAATTATAAACTTAAATATTTAATTTTTAAAAGATGGTGGTCCAATAGTTCCACCCACTATTTTAATAATTATTTATTGGTACCTTTAGATATATTATATTTTTATAATGGGTACTTTTATGTCTTATATTTTTAATTAAAATATAAAAATATTTATTTATTTTACTAAATTTAAGAATAATCTTAATTAATAGGTGAACAATAATCTCGTATTAATTAATATTAATTATTATTTAAATTAATCAAAATATATATTAATTTAAATTAATGTATTTAATATATCATATTTAAAAATAAAGATAAAAAATGATTCCAAAACTAAATAAGGCACGTATCCAACCACTTCTTTTTACGGTAAGTTTTTATATGGCAGCAAGGTATCGAATTTTCTTCATCAATATAGGTAGTTAATATAGCAGTTATTTGTTTTACGATAACTCGTTATAAATAAAAGTGATTTTTTTAAAAACAAAATTGCCACCCATGTGACATCATCATCATGCAACAGAGCACAATGGTCCATTAAAAAGGAAGAAGAATTTTGTAGGGAATTACGGATTAGACCTTCATTTGTACCTTTCCGTTCCCAACCTTCTTTTCTCTCTCTCTCACACAATTGGCTTTTCGCTCTGCACTGCGATTATTTTTTGGGGCTCACTTTTTCCTCTCGATCTTCACGGCCGTACCACTTCAAAATTAGGGTTTCGAGCTCCTCATACACCCCTCCTTTCCGTAGCTACTTTCTTTCCCTCTTTAAAATCTCGAGCTTCTCCGTTTGTCTTTTTTGTTCGGCTAGATTCGCTGGAGTTTCTAGGGTTTTGCAGATCCAAATAGCTCTTGATTAGTCGCTATTTTATTCCCATTTCTTCGTCATGTTTTGGAAGCTCACCTCTCTCTCTGCCTCCTCACCTGTTAGTAAATCTTTACTTGTCGAACTTCATTTTAGCGTCTTTTGTTGCTCAATTTCTCTGAGTATAATGGTTTGCATTTTTTGTTATGTGGTTTAATGAAATAGGAAGTTCTTGAACCTGAATTTTTTTTTAATGGTTAAGATTTATTATGCTTCGAATTAGTAATTGTTGTTGGTTCTTTCTTTCTTCTTTAGCCTAATGATTTGGAAAAGGTGATCATTTCCACTATATTGTCAATGAATAATGCTTCATTTAAGTGTGGCCTTATTTTTGCTTAAATGTAGTTATATTAGTCTAGAGAGTATGGGTGGTTAAGCATTTATTAAATTCAACTGCCCTTCATCTGATGTAAAGATTGTAAGCAGACATTTTGGAACTGATCGTTCCAACTTGTTTACTCGAAGGAAAATGCTATCTATCATAAATTTGAGATAGATCTCTAATGAGATGGTACACTATTATTAGTAAGTATAGTCAGATCGAAAAAATTGTATTCAATAAGAAAATGCCATGTTAGTTGAGATTGTGATAAATTTATGGTATATAGTAGTGCCCTTACTCGAATATGGTAAATGATAGATATCTTTTACAAAGTAGCTGCCTACTCCTTTTCATTAGTCCCTTTTATTTTTTGTGCAATTTGCAATTACTATTTTATTAGTTTGTTAAAGCTTCTAGTCGCATGTTTGCTTCTACTTCTATCATCTCTTTTCCTAATATGTTATTGTTATATCACCTTGCATTTACTTGTTTGTACAGGTGGAATCAATACTAGACAAGGACAATTTCACATTAGACGAACTTCTGGATGAAGAAGAAATAATTCAAGAATGCAAATCTTTAAACAGTCGCCTGATTAATTTGTAACTTCACTATTCTACCCAGTTGCTCATTTCTTGCTTTCTTAAATCATTTATCTTATTTCCTTATCTATAATATCAGTGGTTAATACTTTAAGAAGTAATCCATAGAATGCAGCATCATAGTTGGTTTTCATTACTTTCTGCAGTCTACGTGATAGAGCTCAGGTGGAGCAGTTATTGCATTATATAGTTGATGAACCTTCAGAGGATGCTGAAAGTAAACGAACATTCAAGTATGCAATATTCACTTTGTGAACTAAGAATAATAATTAATGTTTGAGAACACCTCACTCTTATGTTCTGTTCTGTTTTGTTTTGGCAACATTTATATGATTTAGGTTTCCTTTCATTGCCTGTGAGATATTTACATGCGAAATTGATGTTATCTTGAAGACTCTGGTGGAGGACGAGGAGGTATAGTCTTCACAATTGTTTGTTATGTTATGATGTGATGCCTATCAATTGTAGAAGTTGACCTTATAGTTTCTGTAAGGGGGATTTCATAGTGGAAATT
This sequence comes from Hippophae tibetana, assembly GCA_037013495.1. NCBI lineage: Eukaryota > Viridiplantae > Streptophyta > Magnoliopsida > Rosales > Elaeagnaceae > Hippophae > Hippophae tibetana. The sequence continues at coordinate 22,173,685 of CM072803.1, forward strand.
ATGTTGCAGATGATGGACTTACTTTTTTCCTTCTTGGAACCAAATCGCCCCCATGGTGCATTGCTGGCAGGGTACTTCAGCAAGGTATGCCTTCATGATGCTCACATGCGATTTTTCATGCTTCTAGTTTTGTAGCATAAGTGCAAAACTAATTGTTTAGTGTTGATAAATGGCAATTTAGGTTGTTGTATGCCTCATGATACGGAAGACAGTCCCTCTTATGAATTATGTCCAAGTAAGTGATTATCTTAGCTCACATCTATATAATAAATTGTGCACTTTAGAACTATTTCTTTTTAGTAACGTAGTAAGGATATATTTGTATTCTTTATCATCTACATCCATATGCTTCTAGTTTTGCCAAGAATCTTTCTTTATGTTGCTTCCTTTTTTTGTTTTGTTTTTTGCACCAACAAATTACAGCATGGAAGGTTTAGTTTATTGATTTGTTTTGGGATATTTAATTTGTTCTTTCCCCAGGAACTTTGAAGTGAGCCAGTGTCACACTCTGTGGCCTTTTTATCTGCTGATCTGCATTTGTGTGATGATTGATGACTGTCTTTCAGATCACATAATAGAGTTCTTTGCAAAGAATTCATTACCACTATCTTTTCTCTTCTTTACATTGATTACCCCTGTTTGATGCTTCTTCAACCTAATCACAACTTTTGTGTGAAATGCTTTCTTGTATGCCCTTCCCCCCTCCCTTCTTTTGGATCTCATCATTTTGCTAACCCTCTTATTACTTTTATTAAGCTGGCTTTTCAATTGTTATCATCATCCACGTGATGGGTTCAATGGATTAATCATTTCTTGCAAATATACATATAACCTGATTTTGCAGTCTTGCACACGAGTTTAAAATTTAGTGATGTTTTAGGCTATTTGTATCCAACTATCGATTACGATTAGATAATTATATTGCTTTCTATAAAATTTGATGTGTTACTATGTAGTGGCATGCTGAACTATTTTCAGTCACTCTTCTTGATGTTTGTTACGATCAAATTGTTGTCTTGCTTGTTACTTTTTTCAGGTCACATGTAGACTTGGAAACAGCATAATTTAACTTGATAATATATTAATATGGTTGATGCTGCCATATTTGCCTTTGTAGGTTTGCTTTATTATTATTTGAATATTCTTTTGATACACACTGTTACTCTTGCAGGCGCATCAGGATGTCTTCCGTCGATTGGTTGATTTGATTGGAATCACATCCATTATGGAGGTAATTATAAGAGCTTTTGTCAAACAGTGATTTCTTGATTGTTAACAGTACATTGTCTTCAAGGCACTTTGTTTAATTTTGATATGAAATGTCATCTTTGCATAGGTTCTGATTCGACTAGTGGGTGCTGATGACCATGTTTATTCTAATTTCGTCGATGTTATGCAATGGTTAGCTGAGAGTAATCTGCTGGAGATGATAGTGGACAAATTGAGCCCTTCAGTAAGTGGTTCTTGTACCTTATTCATTAGCAATGTTTCTTTCGTAGCCCATTAAGTAATAGGTAAAGTACTTTCTTTAACCCATAGACAGTGAAACTGTATTAGGTCAATTACATAATTCTTTAAAGAACATGGTGGTGACTGTACTGGCATGCATTTGTTGCTGTTACTATAGCTACCACTACCAGACTCAGATTTCGTATTTAGTAACAGCTATTCAATTTGGAGGGTGGAGGGGGAGCAGACTGAGTTCTCTGAAAGATCGCTTTGCCACACCATATAGCAACATGTATTATGTTGATAGCTATAACAAAGAGATATTTTGTGGCATCTTAAAAGTTTTCTTGTCTTGATGCGTTTGCATGAATGCATGCTTTCTTATGCAAAATGGTTTGTTTTTGATCTTTATATTGAATCTAAAAGCTGGTGCTTGTGTATACTGGAACTCTGAACATTTAAAAAAAAGTACTTGAATTTTACACTTAGCTGCAATATTCATCATCCAAATTCTGTGGAACTTTGAATAAGTTGATTTTCATCAGTGTTTGGTTGTGATAGATTTGTTATTCTAATAATTTATTTTTCATTGAATCAGTGTTGTCCTGAAGTTCATGCGAATGCAGCTGAAACACTATGCTCAATAACTCGAAATGCACCATCAGCCATGGCTACCAAACTTTCTAGCCCAAGGTGTGCTACGACACTTTTTTTTCCATCCCTCGTCACTTGAAGTTACCATTTTTGCATAGATTGTTGAACTGATTTTGATATCCTTGATAACAATTTGGTTTGCAGTTACATTGAAAGGATATTTTCTCATGCCTTGGAAGATTCACATTCAAAGTCTTCCCTTGTCCACTCACTTTCTGTTTGTATATCGTTGTTGGATCCAAAAAGATCTGCGACCTTGTCACCTCTATTTCATTCTTTTCGTGGTCAACACATGTATGATTCTGCAATCCCTGTTAATCCAGAGACTGTGGCTGCAATGCTCCCTAAACTTGGTGAGTGTGCAAATGGTTCTTGCTGTATCTTTTTTTAAGAACTTTTGCCATCTCTATATAGATTTCAGAATAAAGAGATTCTCATTTGAGCGATTGTTTATTCATTGATGTAATATATTAATAAAGCTATACGGTTTTCTTATGTTATAGTTTTGAGTTAATTGTTTGAATATTTGCATTTCGGGCTGGTGTTATGTCTCTTTAATTGTCAACTAGATTTTTTGTTTGATTATTTTGTTATGAAAATTCCTACATTTTTAATTTGTTGTGCAGGTGACTTGCTTATGCTTTTGAATATTTCATTAGATGAAAAGGTGTTGCCTACAACTTATGGAGAATTGAGGCCACCTCTTGGAAAGCATCGTCTTAAGGTTGGTTTGGTTTTGTTATAATATAATAGAATATAATATAATATGTGCATCATAATTTTTTGACCCATTCTATCATCTAAGGTTTATATTTATTTATGAATTTTGTCTTCTATTTCAATCATTAAATATTTGAAGGATTTTGTTATAGCTTTAATTTTTCTATATGTTTTAACGTTAAAAATGTAGTTTATTTGATGGAATTTTTAGTCTCTTGGATATTTAAATTCTGTTTTCTGCAATTCATTTCAGATTGTTGAGTTCATTGCTGTTTTATTGAGATCTGGCAATGAAGCTGCAGAGAAGGAATTGGTGAACTCAGGAACTATTCACCATGTCATTTATCTTTTCTTTGAGTAAGCTGTTGGAGTGTTATAAAATTTTCAGCTTGTGTGGTAGTTATTGGATATGATTTCTGAGAAAACTTTACATTCGAGCACCCACCAGCAAGATTGCACTTGAGCAAACTGTTGCTTCGATGTGGTTCTGACTAGCTGAAAAGTTGTAACTGTCAAAGTATTTATTAGTTTTAATCTAATTATTTCAGGTACCCATTTAACAACTCATTGCATCATCATGTAGAGAGTATCATAATGTATTGTTTGGAGAGCAGGAATGATGCAATTGTTGATCATCTCCTTCAAGATTGTAATTTGATTGGAAAATTTATCACAACAGATAAACAACCTCTTCTTTCTGGCGAAACTTATAAGGTAGCTAGATTAGATTAAACTTGCATCTTCACACTATCTATTTTTCTTCTATAGTTTTTGCGCTCACTATTTTACCAACATGTTCTAACAAGACTACTGTTTGGTGGCTGATTGAATTTCTTATATACGAGGTGTACCAATATGGAAATGGGAAACTACTACTTGCATGCAATTTTATTCCATTAAATAGCACATAAATTTAACTAGAACTTCTAATAAACTAAAAAGTTCTCCGGTTATTTAGTCAACGTTGCCTGCTGCTGGAAAACGACCTCCACGGGGAGGAAACATTGGACATATCACTCGAATTTCTAGCAAGCTTGCTCAGTTGAGGAACAGCCACAGCCGAGTTCAGGCATGTCTTCTGGTAAGATCAAAGTTTGACATATTATATGTTGTACTAACCTTTTTTTTCGATTGAGAATGGGGTTCTGTACTGTTTATTCTATAAATTTGTCAAATGTTATTTGTAAATGGAGTATTTTTTTTATAATTTATATCTCATTCAGTGAAGCCATTGCTTAGGGTTTCATTAATGGATAGTCTGCTCTTTTGTGCATCAAATTTTAGTTCTTTGTGCAGGAATTTTTCACTCTGTCTTCTCTATTATCCCCATTGCTCTTTTCATTCTTTCACCTAAAAGCAAGGAATACCATCATAGTAGGATGGTTCTTCTCCATGGCTTTGGAGTTGTAATGTCTCTTGTGCCTTTTTAACCTAGTTATAAGGTTGGCTTAGTTTGGAGATACTTATGTTTTGCATTCAACCTTAGGGTCTGTGAACAAATATGAACTTCACATTCCTTTTTCCCCTTTCCATTTTTTAATCTTACAATATTGATGTAAATAATTAATTTTCTTTCCAAAGTAATTTATTTGGTTTAGTGAGTAGTGACATTTAAGCTAGGTAGAAAATTAAATAAATTCTGATATTTGGGGAATCTTTTTAATAAGTTTTTTTTTCATATCCATATTTTAAAGGTAAATGAATTTGAAGTAGTTTTGCTGATGGACCTTTGCTTGTTTCTATAGGAGAATAGTGAATGGAATGAATGGCAAACTGCAGTTTTGCTTGAGCGCAATGCTGTTGAAAATGTCAATCGATGGGCCTGTGGGTATGATATGATCTAAACACATGTATTTAATGTTTTAAGGATGTGTTTATTTACAACATCACATTTATGCATTTTATGAGTACATTGGAGCCATATTCCACTGCCCTACTCCTCGCTAGTTTTAGTCTCATTAGTTTTTATGATGGATGTGAATTACTTCTTGAGTAGCTTTGTTCATTTTTATTTTGTCCTTAAATGGTGTCATCATCATTGTTCTTTTTATGCAGTCGTCCTACTGCATTGCAAGACAGGACAAGGGATAGTGACGAGGAAGATCTAAATGACAGAGATTATGATGTGGCTGCTCTGGCAAATAATCTAAGCCAGGCATTGAGATACAAGATATATGGGAATGAGGGTGCAGAAGAGGTACATCTGGTTATGTGTGCTGTTTGTCCTTTTTTTTAAAAGTTATTTAATAAAACGGTTACTCTCACATGCTGTGTCACATACACTTATCCATGGACGGGACTCAAATCACGCCATTGAAGTGCCCACAACTACAAGGGCCAAATGTTGCGCTACACGGCAACTGGCAAATTATGTTGTTCTTATTTACAGCTTTTTTGTTTGTCTTCTTTTGGGGGCATCGCAGGGGAGACGGGTATGGAGTCAAAGTTGAAAGGATTTCTTTTGTTTGTTTTATTTGCTGACTTATGGATGATATTATTTTTGCTTACAGGATAACGGGGCTATGGATCGAGATGATGAGGTAAATAATTTGTAATCAACCTCAAATTTGGTGCTTTGGTTGTATATATTATTGAATGGCTACCTGTATGATTTTACTGAGTGAATTGGAATGTAACACAGTAGAAACCAAATTTACTTGTGCAACTCTTTTCTGGTTTGATCCATCTGTCATCATGAAATGTATTATTTGTATAATGCAGGATGTCTACTTTGATGATGAATCTGCTGAAGTTGTTATATCGTCTCTCAGACTTGGTGATGATCAAGGGAGGTGAGTTGACCATTTTGGTATTATTATGAAATATTTTCTTAAATTACATGGGAGTAAGAAACTCTATGACAGTAATGATTGGTTCTACGAAGATATTTATTGTGAGATTTTAAATCAGTGAATAGCTGGCATTTTCTGCATTGGACACTACTCATCTGGGTTCATGTTGGCATGATATTTGAGGGAGTCCCATGCACCCCCCCCCCCCCCCCCCCTCTTTTTTTTTTTTTGGGAAATAACACAAATTGTCATGCCAGTCTTTTCCACGGCTAACTTAAGCTGTTAAAAAAGGGTCTAGATGACTATTTTCATAAAGCAAAGTTTGTATTCATAAATTGTCCTTTTCAAAAAAAGACTTGCATGACAATGTACCAAAGGGTAAGAAACTTAATACTTTTAGATATCTAATTTCTGAATATGTAATTTGTGATATTTTGTTATTTAACTTCAACCACATATGCGAGACGATTTATATTTAGATTTGGCTTGGTTGTGTTTTGGATATGTTATCTCCGTTTGCCTTTTATCAGAAGATCTAGCTACGTATTTAAGTTAGTATATGAATTTGAATCGTGTGGGAGTAATTTTCATGACACCATGGAAAAGTGTGCCCCCTCCCCCCCAAAAAAAAAACTGTTCATCATTATGCATTCAAATTATCTATTGGCAAAACCTATGTTATAAGGGGATCTGAATAGTTTGTAACCTTTAATGCAGTTTATTTACAAATTCAAACTGGTTTGCTTTCCAAGATGATAGAACTAGTGGTGCACCTGTGGGTATATCACCCTCAGATATGATGGAAGACATTAACTTGAATGGAAATGCAAATGGTGGCAATAGCAGCAGTGATGACGAGGTTGTGGTTGGGGAGGATGATGAATTGGAAGGAACTAAAGGATCTACCAACGGTGCATCAAGTTCAACTGCAAACACAATGAATGAATTTAATGAGAGTGGTTCAAACCTGGAGAGTGAGAAGGCCAGCGCATCCCATTCCCATGACATGGGATTTTTTAGATTTGAGACACCCGACAACGAAGACATATTTAGTGAAAGACCCCTACCTGATTGGGTTGGGTGGGGTGATTCATCAGACATGCAAATTGGTAGTTCTAGTGTCAACCCATTTGTTGATGCCGAAGGTTCTAATGCTGATCTTCCAAACAATACTACTGATTCAGTAACACCTGATGGAAGTTCTCCCATGAGCATTGAACCCGTGCTTCCAAACGGCTTGCCAACTGCTCCAGGCACATCTAGTGAAGCATCATCAGCTGGTAGCGATGGAAGCCAGAGATCTGTTACGGTGCCTTCACTGTTCGAGGAAGATGTTGAGTTTGTGGGTGTGGAATTAGAAGGTACTGAGAGGGCTATGGATCAAGCTTTTAAAGAAGGGATAGTCGGGGAAGCAGGGCCACTGAAGATAGCTATTTCCCCGAAAGCTCAAGACAATAATACAAACTCCGATGACGGTGGAGCTGGAATGAAGGAGTTCAATGATACAAACTACTGGAGGGTAGATCAAGAGGTGGCTGTTCTGGAATGAATTGTGGGTTGATCCATCTTATGCTGTTTGAACAACTCAATACTTTAGTTTAACAGCTATGGACCCCATTTTTTGTTGGCACAGCATGGCTCATGAGGCAGACATGTACAGTATAATTTTGTTATCATACGGGTGTTGAACGGTAGGTTGTATTATGTTTATTGTTATTTATTTTTAACAACTCAATTGTTAGTCTATTATTATTTTAGGTTTTGGCCCTTTGCTACTTATTTTTTGGGTTTCAAAATGTCATGTGTTTTTCTGGGAATTATGGTTCGTAATTTTGAATCTGATTATTCCGATGCTAGCCTGGCAACGACTATATGTATTATAAATGTCACAAAGTGGATATCTCATATAATTTCATTGGATATAATTTCCATGAGCTAAACTTTAATATTTAATCACATTTCTTCACGCAATTTGAAATATTTAAAATTTGTGTGAAGTTGAGTTATAAAGTTTGTTATGCTGATAATTGTCTAAAATTAAAAAGCCAATTATAGTTCCTTAAGCAAAACAGTAAAATAGAAATTAATGATAACAATAGGGTTGTAATTTGTGTGGTTTATGCGTGTTTGTAGTGTTATGTGTCATGTGGTAGATAATTTATTTATTTATTTATAATGATAAATATAATTCATGTTTTTTTAAGTAAAAAAATTAATAGTTAATTTTAATTAAAAAAATAATTTATGTTACGTCGATTGGGGTTCGTGTTTTGTGAATAAAAAAATAGGATTATACCAAAGATAAAAAAGTCCATATATCTTAAATTTTAAATTAATTTAGCTTGATAATTGTTTTTTGGTATAATTAGACCTACAAATTATATACGATGAAGCGTTATTATGTTAATTTAAATTCTTATAAATTTATTATAGTAGGTTGAATTCTAAGGTGTTTTATGATTTTTTTTAATTTACACTTATTTCAAAAAATTGATACATAAATTTATTTTCAATTAGGTTTAATTAAGTGATGTTTAAATTTAAGTCTAGTCATTTAAATCTATTTAATAATGTTATTTAATTAAAATTTATTTAATATTATTAAGTATTGTATTTATTATTATATATTTTAGGATGTTTTTTTTTATAGTTTTTAAAATTATTTTTAATTGTAATACGTGAGAAAGTTTGGTAACATAAAAAATAGTATTCTAGAGAGAGTGACTTTTCAACTTTATGTTTTAGTTTTTTTTTTTTAAATATGGAGAATGGGTTCTCCGCGTGACCTACACGCTAGAAATTTCAATGTCATACAAAAAAGTTAATATTAAACAGACTTAAGTACCCTTAATTAGAATATACAGTAGGTCTAAAATCACGGACTTAAAAGAAACTTCCAATGACAAAGGCGGTTAATTAAGAAATAGATCCCGCGTTTACATATAACAGTCGCTAAGGTGTTTTCAAATTCTATCGCGCAATTTAAGTTAGGGTTAGAGTTCTGCAATTGAAGAATCAGAAGACGAATCGAGAAGAAGAAGATGATAGAAGTGGTGTTGAACGATCGATTAGGGAAGAAGGTGAAGGTTAAGTGCAACGAAGATGACACAATCGGCGATCTGAAGAAACTCGTGGCGGCTCAAACTGGCACAAGAGCTGACAAAATCCGTATCCAGAAGTGGTACAACATATACAAGGATCATATCACTCTCAAGGACTACGAGATTCATGACGGCATGGGCCTCGAGCTCTACTATAGTTAATCGTTCTTTTGCGGTTATCCTCCATCTGTACGTGTTTAGTTCGTTCTTTTGATCAATATACCATCGTTTTGTGGTTATTAGTTTGTTCTGTAATTTCGTTTTGAATTTTCAGTTTTATGGAATTTTAAGTTTATGCTGGCGATGAATGTTAGATTTCAAGATTTTGTTTGTTGTTCTTTGGTTGACCTCGTGTTGAAAATGTGTTTTATTTTAATATTTTTTTTCTTGTTAGTATTCTGTATGTAGAAATTTAATTAATTTTTTGAATTTCAGTGACAGATTTGTTTGTTCTAAATTACGTATCTAATAACTTAGTGGGGTGAATATATTTTAAAATATTTTTTTAAAATTTATACTTTATAAATTAATAAATTAATCGATTAGATATACAATAGATATACAATTACATAAAATTAATGCGTAAAATAAATAAATAACATGCTATATTTAACTAGAAATAACATAGGGTACAAAAATGACCTTCCATATACTAGCTAATTTTTTTTTCAAGACATATCACCTAGTTTATTTACTGTAAAAAATAACATTTATCCTATGTTTAGTTTACTCTAATGGAATAGAATTAGAATTGATTCTTTGGTTGAGTTGAAAAGTGACAATGAAATGTAATTGATTTCTAAAAGAGAAAAAATCAGAATTTCTTCTCCCCTTGAATGAATTATGATTTCATTCTTATCTCAATTTTCTTCTTCCAATTTTATCCTAACCCCAACTATAACCTTAAATCCTAAATTTTAAATTCTAAAACCCAAAATCTTAAATCTCAAATCTTTAAATTCTAAATCCTAAAACCCTAAACCCTAAATCCCAAAACCTTATTTAAAAAAAATAATTTTAACCCTAAACCTTAACCCATAAATATAACCTTAAATCCTAAATCCCAAATCCCAAAACTTAAAACCCAAAACTTTATTTAGAAAAATAATAATTTAAATCCTAAACCTTAACTCACAAATCTAATCCTAAATCCTAAACCTTAAACCCTGAATCCTAAATCCCAAAATCTAAAACCTTATTTAGAAAAATAATAATTTTAACCATAAATATAACCCTAAACTTCAAATCTCAAATCTCAAATCTCAAATCTCAAATCTCAAATCCCAAATCCCAAAACCCTAAATCCTATTTAGAAAAATAATATTTTAACCCTAAACCCTAAATCTCAAATACCAAATCCTTAAACCCTATTTAGAAAAATAATAATTTTAATCATAAACCTTATCTCACAAATATAACCCTAAAACTTAAATCCCAAAAACCTAAATCATAAAACCCAAAACCTTATTTAGAAAAATAATAATTTTAACCCTAAACCTTAATCCATAAATATAACCCTAAACCTTAAATCTCAAATCCCAAACCTCAAAACCCTAAACCTTATTTAAAGAAATAATAATTTTGATAATATATTTTATTTTTAAGTAATAATTATTTAGAAAAATAATGATTTCAATAATGTATTTTGTGTGACTAAAAAATAATAGTTAAATGATATTATTTAAATTTGACTGAATATAGGGGTATTAAGGTAATATATAATGTTATTCATTTCATTCCAGTTATAAACCAAACATTGTAATACTGATTACTTTTTTGATTCCATTGATCAAATCAAACAAAACCGTTTTTTTTCCATTCTATTCCATTCCGTGAACCAAACACCACATTGGTTTTATATTACCCTTTATTGATAAACCCCCAATGTAGTGAACTAGCGAGTTTCCTCAGTTTTATAGTCTTCCAAGATAGCATGTTTAATTCGGACTAATATTTTCATAAGGTCGAGTCACTTCAGTAATTGGCTTTTTAAATGTGTATTTTAGCCTCTTAATTATTTTAAAGATGTACATAATTTCAATTTAATTGATATCATCATTGTTAAAAGATAAAATTCTACATGTCCATGTGAGTTAAAGTCAAGGTAAAAAAGTTTACCTATCTTTAGCTAAGAAACCCAAGGAGCACCAAATCCATTGTCTGCTTGTTTCTCCCCTTTCTATTAGTCTAAATCCATAACCCTATTTCATCTATTATTTCTCCCCTTTTTTCTATCTTTATCTTATTTCTTCATTTTGTTCTATATTAATTTAGTATCAAAGCAACTTGATTTTTTTTCTTAAGCAAAATCATATCCTATCTTTATCTTCTTTTTTTATTTTAAAAAAAGATCCAATTCCAAAAAGATTCTTCCTACCTCATCAATCAACCAGAAAGCCACCGCCAGCCGCACACGAGAGTCACCAGAAACTGATTCAACATTGTTTAGATTTGGATTTTTTTTTGGTTCAGCATCAAATCCAGTCCAATTCAGTTGTTACTTAGTTTTCGTGTTATTTAGTTACTTAACGAAACTGGTTCATATCACTTGGACCTTCTTGTTATGATATGTGTTTTTCTTCTTCGAAGAGCAAGCTCTGGTGGATTTTCACGCCTTTCCAAGGAAGAATTCTTACTTCAAAGAGGTGGGACTCTCCTTCCTCACCCGGGCGGTGAGTTAGGTGGGAACATTCCATGCATGGAATGATAGAACAGAACAGCCGACAACTACTTAAGTTAGGAGGCTCAATGAGACAAAGAAGGGCGAACGAAGTGGTAGTAAACTTCTATGTGCTTAGAGCGGGCATGGAACACAGGATTGGTGTGTAGCACTAGCATTATCACAATGTAGGAAAAATTGATAGCGAAATGGCACTGTTAGATCGCGTAGTAAGTAAGAAAGCCATAACAGTTTAGAGGTAGTAAGGGCGAGTGTCTTGTACTCTGCTTCGGCACTAGACCTGAAAAGAGTCGGTTATTTTTTGGAAACTAGTTTTTTTCGAGAAATATGCAGAAGCCAATAGTGAACCGTCTGGTATTGGGGCAACCAGCCCAATCGGCTACGGGTTTCTTAGTGGTTAAACCAGGTAATGATCTGTCTTCGGAGGTGGGCTATGACATTGAAACATATTTCGGTGAAGATTACCCGGATATTGTCTTCGAAACCTTTGAAGAAAGGAGCAATAAGATATTGTTCGACTTTCTAGAACGTTTAGCTGTTAGACAAAATCCTTCGATTAAAACAGTCTATTTCCACAACTTATCACAATTCGATGGTATTCTCTTACTGAAACATTTAGCTACTTATGGTGCGAAGTACACGATCAAACCTCTTATGAGGAACCATATGTCATACGAGTTAGCTGTCTATCTTGGCAAGAAGCAACTATTCTGTCTAAGAGATACCCTCACAATGCTCACGGATAGTCTTAATAACTTAGCAAGAAATCTCGATCCTCAATTAGGTTCTAAAGGAACCATCCCAAATTTCAAAATATGATCCAACGTTATTACTAACCATTATATTTCTTTTTATTATGATCGGTATCAACTTTCATATCCTTATTGTGATAATTATCACAACTATCATAATAGTTGATGTAGGAGGTCTTAGAGATGAAGTAAGAAGGTGGAGGAATAAATTTGAGAACAATGTTATCATTCCATAACATCTCATTTCAATAATTCATCAAAATATATAGCTTAAAATGATAATATTTGGGCCTTACAATAACTTAAAATGAAATAACAAATAAATAGTAACACTAGTAAATAAAAGATGAACTATATGTTCCTACATCCTCTCACTTTGAAAGAACTCGATTTCGACGAGTCTTATAAAGTAATAGCTAAAGGAATAAGAACTTGTTGAATCTTCTTGAAAGATGCATAAGTAACATAGAACGAGAATTGGTAATCCATATATGTAATTTGTTCAAAAACAACAAAGAAAGCTTTGAAAAGGAGTTTATTAGGCATCATTTCATCCCATTTGAAATGTGTATGCTTAATCATATGTGTAGCAAATTTTAGTAAATATACACTAATAATGACAAATGGGGTGGCAGTAGTATCATGAAGTCAAATTTTAGGTCTTGAGAGTGGATAATGGTCAATGAAAACATTAATGTTAGGCTTGACATGCTTAATCAAAACACATGTGGAAGCATTAGAAATTTTTTTTGTCAAATTTTTAAGTGAAATCAAATAAGAATGATCATTGGGTGGTTTTGGTTCCAATGGGGCATAAGGGTGAAACTTAGATGAAATGGAAGGAGTGACTTATTTTATAATATTCTTCTTTGGAGGGGAGTCTAGGATGTTTTGACTTTGAAGTAGTTAAGTGATTGGTTTAAGAGAAATTTCAATAAAACTCTTCTCAGATAGTGCCTTTTTATTGGTGTAGGATCTAAAACACCCTTAGAAGGAGAAGGAGAAGGAATTATGGAGATTTTTGGTGATCTTGGACTAGACTCTTCACTTGATAAAGTGATACCAACTAATGCAGAAGGGTCAATCCCTCTGTGTATAGCGGGATGGGATCCATTCTCCGTGACACAAAACTGTTTGCTTTCTCTATAACTGTAAGTTCAGTGAGTTCATGACCATGATTCAATAGTTTAGTGGGACCATATCATGACTCAATAGTTTAACAAAACCTTACGTCTTTACTTTCAAGGAGAAGAAACCCTAAAATACGTCATGTTATTTAAGAGTGTTCACACCTTATGATCACATCACTACTTGGTTTTTTAAACAATGTGGGATATGTGTAGGCACACTGTATCATACATCCTCATTTAGGGAGTCTTATATCCTCGTAAGAATGTAAGCTCATATGTCCCAATAAGGTCATGATTCTGATACCAATATGATGTAGTAGGTCTTAGATTTAAAATGAGGATCAAAGGTTGAAATGGATATGGTTCTTTGGGTTTTTGGGTATCTTTTTTTTTTAATTAGAGGCTAAATGTGATCAAATAACAAATGGAAAAGAGGAATTTGAAAGTGGTTTTGAAGAATTAACTTGTAGAAATGAAGAATAAGAACAAAGATGAAGTGAAGCAGAGCATGGAAGTGGGAATCGGTAAATAAAAAGTTAGATCGAGAGATGAAGAATAAGTAGAAAGGGAAGACATAGAAGTTGATAAAAGGACAAGACTAATTTTCTTAAGGATGAAAATTATACTAGGCTCTGATACCAATCTGATGTAGGAGGTTTTAGAGATAAAGGCAGAGGTGTTGGAAGATAAAAGGAAGAGGGAGTAGGAAGTTTGAAGGATAAATCTGAGAACTATGTTCTCATTTCATAACATCCCATTTCAATAATTCATCAAAAGTTAACTAATACATTTGGGCATAACTATTTATATAACCTAAAATGATAATATTCTTGGGTCTTATAATATGGGTCTTATAACAACTTAAAATGATATAACAAATAAATAGTAAAACTGGTAAATATTAGATATTCTATATGTTCCTTCATTAATAGTTATGCAAGTAATGGTGCAAATCTTTATCATCAACAATTTCATACTTCAGAGCAAACTTATAATGATGGATAATTTTTTTTCTGTGGATTTCTAACTACTTGATATGGAGATGCAGTAAGTTTTGGCCAAAGCACAACAACTTATGAAACAATTTGTGGACAAGTTTGTGAAAAAAATTAAGGTAGAAATTGATGGTATTTTTGATAAAACATTAGCCAAAATGAAGCAACCAAAGGAACAAGTTGTGGTCGAAGTGCAAAATAATCATTGTCATTCGCAAGCAAATAAGCCACAACATAAAAAAAAGAAGCAAGACAACTGCTTCAGAAAGCTCCCTCTCATTATATATTTATGTTGTTTCTGTGATAATATCATTTAACATCAATGATTCTCTGGTAACTTTGAGTGATAGTTTCTAAGATGTGAAGATTGTAAGATGATGTAGAACTTTATTTTGGTTATGAGGAGGAAATTACCTTTCCTTTTCGTTTTACTGTTAGTTTTTCCTTTTTTGATGGTTGAAAGATATAGTACTTATTATTTGTAGATTATAATATAAAGGTTACGATATTAGGTATCTTAAGCTGGTAGAAGCAATAAAGGTTCTGAATTCTCAGGGTAGGAAAACGAAGAAAATGCGTATATGTCCATTGGGAAAGACAAAACAATCTTAGCACAGTATCATAACAAAGAAGTTGTAAGTTGTATGAAACAGATACTGGAGAAGGTTGAGTCTTTTGGGAAAAACATGAGGGAGGTACTGAATGGAAATAATACTATTATAGAGTGATGCATAAACCTGAAGGTCCTCGTCTCTTTTGAAGCAATATGCATGCAAGTGCTCATATGTTAGGTAGACACAGACATTCACTCTTTGAGCCAGATATGTTAGTTCGGTCCCTAGATAGATCGTTTTTTGGATATTTGGTGAAAATTGTTCCAAAATCGCATACATGACTTGTGCGTCCTGTACCTTGTACATGAGTGATTTTATACATTTATTTTTATTTTTATTTTATATACCTAATACCCAAAAACTTGCGATTTTGGGGTCTCAATTTCAGATATGGAGGATAAGGTGGAACTAAATCTGTTCATAGATTCTGTTATATAAACCTCGGAACCTATTATAGACAACTAAAGGACTGGCTTATAGACTGGCACTTCAAGTGTGAAGATTGAAGTTGATTGTGGCTGAACATTTATGTTATTTTGGTTAGGATAAACCTACAAAAATACTACCGAGTAATTGTATTTGTTTCATTCATACCATGAAACTATTTTTCATCTCGTTTATATCATTTAACTATTGGATTTGTTTTATTTATACCATTCCGTTAATCTTTATCTAACGACGTCATATAATTAAGTGGTAAATTTGGTACATCTGAGATAATTAAGTAGTATATTTAAAACAAATATTGTTCCAAATACATCACTTAATTATCTGGATTATACCAAATATATCATTTAATTATATGACGTGTGACACTATTAGTCTTAGATTAATGGAATGCATAAATGAAACAGATACAATAGTTAGATGATACAAACTAGATAAAAAATAGTTCATTAATATGAATGAAACAAATGCAATATTGGTATTTTTGTAGGTTTATTCTTTTGGTTATTCCTGTTTGATGATGATGAACACAAGTACTTGCACTGATTCATGTTTTCCAAGATTATATGAAGTGCTCACTTAACTTTTGTTTTCTGGTGGAAGGATTTATATTATTAATTTTTTTGGCTCTGTCAGTTGCTCAATATTATTTATTTTTCTTTTTATTGACAGGCTATATATACTGGTGAAAGATGAATTATCAAGTAGAGCGAGGCAAATAATGTTTGGTGTTAAGATTGGCTAGTGCTGGTTACTGGTTAGTATGTATTGCATATTTACTAGACTTATTTGGATATCATATCACCACGCAGTTTGTTAAACTTTTAACGTCTGACGGAAGTTGACAGTATGAAAACATAATTACCAGCATATGGAATTATTTTATGTTTACTGGCATAATCTTTTGCAACTTTAAATTATATCAAATAATTCATAAACCATGTTTAGGATAAAATTGGTTTAATAAGTGAAATATTAAATAAGGATGTGTTTTGTTTAGGTCCATAATTAGGATGTACTAAACATATTTATATTGTATGATAGATAGGTCTATAGGCTCGTTGTATTCATAAATCTAAATTGATCCATTAAGTTAGGGGTTTTATAGTGGGGTTCTATTATAAATAAAACATTTAAGGGTTAGAGTCGATAAACCTATTAATTCATAATGACTATGCCTACATGGGAAATTCTACAAATGAAGATTCACCACCTTTCTACGTAGGAAAAGGTCACACATCCCTACACAACGTTACCTATTTGTCAAAATTTTCTTGGCCGTATAGGTTTCTCTTTACCCAATCTAACACTTTACTCCTAAGTGATCTTGCATTCTCACTTGGGATGAATATCATTACTTTCATTTCTTTTTATTTCTAGGCAATTTGAAAATTCTTGTGAATTTTCTACTCGAGCTACTTCCTCAACAGTTTCTTAATATCAACCAAATTGTCCAACTGTGATCGTTGAATGTTTTCATTTGAGATGACAAATCACAATAATTTGCTATGTTGTGTAAGTGCTACACGAAAAGCTTTGCACATGCAAAGAAAGTATTAAGTTGGGACATGTGAGTAAAACACATTACACATCAAGAACGACCACTACCATCTCATTTTACGTTTATCTAAATTTTGTCAATTTAAATCAAAAATCAGAGAATCGATGATATCTTTGTGGGAAAGCTGTAATACAATTATAACGTACTTTTTACTTTATAAAATAAATGAAGGTTTATTTACAAGAACTTGCTGTATAGTAAAAAGTTGTGTTGTATAATGACAGGTTAAGGAAAAACGAACATGTCTGTCTTAACTAATAAATAATTGCTATATTAATTGTTATACAACGTGCTGCAAGTAGAAGTGCCCAAAATGAATGAATGGTGGTAAACTCAAAGACAGTTATTCCAGAATAACTGGAATGCCTTGGAACGTCATCCTTGCTTATAAAGTGGGAGAAATTATTCATTGGTCCGGAGTAAGGATGATATGGTAGTTCTTAATCACATGTTTGATAGTTGGGAGTATAACAAGTGTAGTACAAGTGAAATAGTAAAAATGTAATACAAATGAAATAGTTAAAATATAATACAAGTGAAATAGTAAAAATGTAATACAAGTGTAGTACAAGTGAAATAATGGAAATGTAGTATAAGTGAAATAATACAAGTATAGTACAAGTAAAATATAAGTGAATTATAATATCAAACATAACTTAACATCCCCCATAAAACTCAAGGAGTAAGAGAAACAATTAACTTGAGTTTGGAAACTAATTCTTGAAATCTACCTGATAGATGAGATTTGGTGAAGATGTCAGCTGTTTGATCTGTAGAGGATATTGATTTGAGACAAACAGTGTCTTGAAGAACATGTTGACGAATAAAATGACAATAAATCTCGATATGTTTTGTTTGTTCATGAAATACATTATTGTGAGCAATCTAACTAGCACTCTGATCGTCACAATATAGGATAATTGCAGTTGATTGGAGAACACCCATATCGATAAGTAGTCAACGGAGCCAAAGAAGTTCTTGAGTGGTGTCAGCAAGAGCACGATATTCAGCTTCAGTGTTGGATCGAGAAGTGAGGGATTGTTTCTTGCTTCGCTAAGATATGAGAGAGTTTTCAAGAAAGAAACAATATCTAGTGGTAGAGCGACGATCAGTTGAGTCATCTGCCCAATTAGCATCAGAGTAGGCGGAAATAAGAAGATTAGACTTGTTGGAGAAGTGGTGATCATGAAACATGGTGCCTTTGATGTAGCAGAGAATGCGAAGAATCGTAGTATAATGGGTAGACCGTGGAGCATACATGAATTGACTAACCAGATGAACATCATAAGTAATGTCAAGACGAGTGACTGTGAGATAAACAAGACTGCCTACTAGTTGTCTGTATAATGTGACATCTGAGAGAATAGTACCATCTAATGGAGTAAGTTTCACATTGGTTTCTAGAGGTGTTGATGCAGTTTTGCAATCAGTAAAGTCAACCCGATTAAGAATATCGGAAGAGTATTTTACTTGAGAGAGATACTATCCTTGAGAATTAGATGAGATTTCTAGGCCCAAGAAGTAGTGGAGACAACCAAAGTTTTTCATTTCAAATTAATGGCTCATAAACTGCTTGAGATCAATAATGCCATTAGAGTTATTCTTTGTTATGATCATATCATCTACATAAAGGAATAGAAGTGTTATACCAGTGGGAGTCTTTCGAATTAAGAGACCAGAGTCATAAGAACTGGAAGTGAAGCCAAAGTCATTAAGTGTAGAGTTGAATTTGGCAAACCAAACCCGAGGAGCTTTTTTGAGGTCATAGAGAGTACGACGAAGTCTGCATACTTGATGAGGTGAATGAGTGTATCTAAGGGGAGGTTTCATATAAACTTCCTCCATTATGTCTCCATTGAGAAAAAACATTTTTGACATCCATTTGAAACATGTTCCAGTTTCGGGCAGCACCAACAACAATGATACTTCGAACAGAGGTGAGACGAGCTATAGGTGTAAAAGTTTCTTCATAGTCGATTCCATATTCTTGTGTAAAACCCTTTGTAACCAGATGAGCTTTATATCGTTTCACAGACCCATTTGAATGAGTTTTGATTTTGAAAATCCACTTACAACCAATCAGTGATTTATTAGATGAAGGATCAATAAGATCTCATGTATGTGCTTTTGTTAATGCATGTAATTCATCTACCATAGCTTGCTGCCAATAAGGGTTAGAACTAACTTCTCTATAGTTTTGGGGTTCATGATGAGACAAAATAGTAATCACGAAGATGAAAGGGAAGACTACTTACACGAGTAAAACGATGAAGTGATGACTCTGGACAATCAGGTAGTTAGTCTTCAGAGGATGTTGTTATGGTAGGATCAGTCATATCAGGAGAATTACAGGCTATGGTAGATGCACAATCGTTTAGAGATAGGGTTTCAAAAATGATAGCCTTTGTGTTCTATTCCATACCCTAAGAAACAACAAAGACGAGCTTGAGGTTCTATTTTATTACGTTTATGAGGGTGAAGAATAACAAAACAGGCACAACCAAACACTTTGAACAGTTCATAAGATGGAGAAGTACTATAGAGACGCTCATAAGGGGATTGATTGTGAATAATAGGCATGAGAACACGATTGATGGTATAAATAGTCGTAAGAGTTGCTTCACCTCAAAAGCGTTCAGGACAAGAACTAGAAATGAGGAAAGTGCGAACAATATTAAGAATATGTATGTGTTTTCGCTCAACTTTTCCATTTTGTTGAGATGTACCAGGACAAGAATATTGAGAAAGTCCCATTTTGTTGAAGAAAATTTAAAAAATTTGTTTCTTTATATTCCATAGCATTATCAACTCTAAGTACTTTTGATATTTTGAGAAAATTAGATTTTAACCATTTGGGCAAAATCATAATAAATTTTGGGTAATTTAGATCTATGTTTTGTGAGAAAAATCCATGTGAATCTTGAATAATCATCAATAAAATGACAAAGTAAACACATCTCTCATAGTAGGATGTGGGGATGGACCCTAAACATCAGAATGAATTAAGTCAAAAGGGGAGATTTCGTGAGGAATGCTAAGAGGGATTTCGTGAGGAATGCTAAGAGGGATTCTGAAAGCAATCTCTGTGAAAGTGTTTTGGACCTTTTTTGTGACAATATATACATACCCGAATGAGACATGTAAGAAGCTCATGATTAGGGTTGTGATAATAGGTGCAACTTTGATGTTTGAAGCCCTATTTAGAACTTCCTTTAGGGCAATAAGAGGGGGTGGCAAGAACATAATCTGTATGATGAACTTTGAAAACTTCCATCCAAGTTTCTTTAGAGTGAAGCTCGGTCATAGTAGTATCTAAGGATGGAAAAGGATTCTGATGGAGTAAGGAAGCACGAACAAGTTCAAATCGATCATGGAGAGCCATGAGAAAAATAACAAGACGTTGGTGATTACGGTAAGTTGCAAACATCTCGGCATCAATTTTGTTCTTTCAAGTTGGTTTAGAAAGAACGAGTTGATCCCAATAGTATGCATTCCAGAGATAAATTGGTTAATGGTTTGATTAGTCTTTTGGCGTTTGGTATGAAGAGTTGTTCGAAGTTGATATTGGTTGGCCAAATATGTTGTAATGAAGTGAGGCTCAAGAAATTCCCAAACTTCTGTGGTAGTGTCAAAACGCCCTAAGTCACCATGGATGGAGGGTAAGGTAGTGTTACGAAACCAGATAATAATTTGATGATGTTTACTCTCCCAGTCTTCAAGGCAGTCAGCAAATAAGAAGTTGTTTTCAGTGGTTTCTTGGATGGGTATAAAAATATCACTAGTTATGAAACATCATAACTTGTGTCCTTTAAGAAACTTTTCATTGTTTGTGCCCAGGTTAAGTAGTTAGTATCATCAAGGATGGTTTTGTGACATCATTTTGGTCAATTTTAACGAAATGAAGGAAATATAAAGCAAATATATAGAAACATTATAAAGAAGATATCCTTAAAAATGAAAAAAAGGAGTTGAAAACAAGCATGAAACCGGGTTGGAGTGAGCCGAGTTGAGGTGAGCCGGGTTGGAGTGAATCGAATTGAGGTGAGTTGGGTTGGAATGGGCCAGGTTGATGTGAGCCGGGTTGGGGTGAACCGAGTTGGGGTAAATCGGGTTGAGAGTGAACCAAGTTGGGGTGAGCTGGGTTGGTTGTGATAAAGAGAGGCTAAATTTTAATAGAAATTCTAGAGGTATATGGGAGGTTCTGATACCATGTGAAGAGTATAGAGAGATAAAAAGAAAGAATGATTTAATGTTGTATTGGTATGATTTAAAATGTACATAGAAGACCCTATTTATAGTATTGTAACAAGTGTAGTACAAGTAAAATAGTAAGTGTAGTACAAGTAAAATAATAGAAGTATAGTACAAGTGAAATAATGAAAGTGTAATACAAGTGAAATAATGGAAGTGTAGTACAAGTGAAATAGTAAAAGTGTAGTACAAGTGAAATAGTAAAAGTGTAATACAACTGAAATAATACAAATATAATACAAGTAAAATATAAATGAATTATAATATTAAATATAACTTAACATAAATTATAACTAAGGTTACTTGATCAAGTTGTAATCCTTTAGTTTTGTGTCACTAGCAATAGCATCGAGTGCCGTTATAAGTGATATATTTTCCATTTAGGTTTGACAACAGTTTATCACCCTTTATACTCCGGTAGAGATGGAAAAAAGTTAAAAGTCTTTGTAGGGTGGCAAAATTTGTAGAAAGGGTTTGAGGTTATTCAGTAGAGGACTTTTTTTAAGGATCATCTTGAGGTCTATATAGTTATGAGTGAACTTTCCAAAATACATTAAAATATTTCAATTGTTTTATTCATATTATAGAATTATTTTTTGTCTAATTTACATCACTCAATTTATAAAAAGTTCTATTAAGTTATTTTATTAGTGATAGATTTGGAACAATTTAAACTCAAATAATTAAGTATTATATTTAGAATAATTCAAATAGTTATGTGATATACGTAGAATAATAATTTGTATAACTGTATAAATGAAATTTTTTACGATTTTAATAATATAAATGAGCCAAAATATAATTTGATAGTATAACTTTCATGATCAGAAATTTATTCCTTCACAATTAGCTTGATGAATTGGACACTTAACTTCGTATTTGATCAATATAGTAACCTAGCATAACCAAATTTACCCATATGTTTCCCCAAAATTTTCAGATTTAACTAATTTGGTATCCTTATAAATGGTTTCAGATAGTTATATCAATTTATTACATCTTCTTGTCTCCATGATAAAGATTTAAATAATTAATATTCTTTTATTTTTCCTCATAGATATAATGGTATAAAAAATTGTGTAATAAATTGCGATCATTGATCTTTTACCCTTATAAATATATGTATTATTTAAGTTAAAAAAATTAAGTTACCAAAATTAAGCAAATTAAAAAAGAAGAAGATAATAAATAGAATTAATCACTAAAATTAAAGTATCCTAACTTAAATTATTGATGTACAGCCATACAGTGCTTGAATGTAATAATTGATTTACAACTTGAGTATATATGTATTTGGAGCCATATGCACTTTCGACAAAGCGAACAAATATAAACAAACGATGGAGAAATAGCTCTCTATTCCAAGACCAGTACAAGAGTTGTATGTAACGAATTTTTTAAGCCATTTGTTTGTATCATTACGATATTTTAGTAAAGTAATTTTTGTAAAAGATATATGTTATTTTTTTTAAAATTGAGATAATTTAGTCACATA
Organism: Hippophae tibetana; assembly: GCA_037013495.1. NCBI lineage: Eukaryota > Viridiplantae > Streptophyta > Magnoliopsida > Rosales > Elaeagnaceae > Hippophae > Hippophae tibetana. The sequence goes on from CM072803.1 coordinate 22,196,326, forward strand.
ATTTTATGTGAATAAAATACTTATTTTTTATAGCAAAAAAATGAACATTTTAATCGCATAATTATAAATTTATATGATTAGATTGTATAAATTTTAAAATCTATTGATTTATGTATTTTTATAAAAATTACACTAATAAAGTATTCAAATGACACGTGTAGTGACCTTTAGGGTAATTTTTCCTTTTTCTTTTATATAAAATTTTAGGTCATCATGTCTTCATGAAACTTTGTTTATATTTCTCACTTTTTCCTTGACTTAACTTTCATAATCATACAAAAATTGTTTGGTTTTTCAAATGTTATTAAAATGTCATTTTTACAGTAAATAATAACTAAATGTCTTAAAGTGACATACTATAATTTTTGTGAGATACTTATGTGAAGGTCAATCTCATATAATATGCACGAGTATGATAACATACGATTGTATTGTAATTTTTTTTCTATTCCAACAAACAAAAAGACCCCAGATCGAATGGCATAAGGATTGCAACTGAAATCGCCGAGGAAAAAAAAAGAGTTACATGCTTGGAAAAACATGTTTTTGTCTCTTTATTTGCCTACCCATTCTAATTTGCATTTGAAATTACTTCAATCTATTTGCTCTTAGTCCAAAACATTTTAACCATTTGATTTTATGAACTTTAATTAATTCATTATGTATAAATTTCAAATTCAATTGAGATATTCATTTTCACCACAATCTTATCGATTGCCATTTTTTGTCATGTGGCTTGAGATTTAAAAAAGATTTCCTAGACGAAAAAAACTTGTATAATCTCTCAAATTACGTTTATTAATTGACGCAATATATATATAATAAGCAATTTTATCAGGAAGCATTATAATTTTTACTAATAAGATTTACGAAAATTTACAATATTTATATACAATGTTGTTTAAGAGGTTTATTTCGTGAGGGAAATTTCTCAAACACATGTAACCATGTTATATATGTTATGTGTTTTTTTTTTTAATCTTCATTTTAAGATAGATCCAATTCAAATTATATCTTATTTTTTTGCAAAATTCAGTACTTTTTTTAATGATTTCTTTAATTTTTATGCATAGTTATTAAGAAAATATTTTTTTAATTATATATATTTCTTTTAAAATTTTATCTATATTAAAAAATAAATTACATTTTTTATAAATGTTTGTCTAATAACGAGATTACATGATATATATATATTTAAAAATAAATACAAAATTAACAATCGGTGAACTTCTTGTCATACTAATTACATACGTAGAATTACCTCTTTTTCATGCAAACAAGGGCAGAATTCAGTGGGCAACATTAAGCTGGTGGTGGGAGTCAAATACTCGAATCCCAAAAGTCCAAAACCAACACGGCCACCAACACGGCGACATAAGTGTAAGAGTTGTACATCACGTGTGTGTTATTATTGTAAAGAGTTTCCTAATTATTTACTCAATTTGGGCTATTTTTGAGTGATGATGGATTTTTTTTATTAATAATAATGATATTAAATTATAATTAAAAGAATCCGTGTTTTTAGAACATAAAATACAAAAATCATATCAATTCAAAATTTATTTTCACATTTCAATAACGGAGTATTTTTAAAAGTATTATAGATAATTTATATACTTTTATTATAACAATAACAAAAATTATTATGATAATATTATTATACAAAATAATGATAATTAGATTTGTATTAGAAAGTATATATATACGTTATTATTTTTAATAGAAAGTGAATATCTATCAATACTTTAAGCTAAATATTTATTATTAATTAAAAAAATTATAAAATAAAAAATTAAGAAAAAAATAATACATTTAAAATTTGTAATTATTAAAATAATATTTTTCATAATCTGTTTGTATATTTTGTTTAAAAAATAATCTGATATATCATAATCTGATAATTATTAAATTGAATGTTACAATTAAATCCATGTTGAATGGTTTTAAATTATTTTTCGTTTGTTATTAATGATGTTATTTTTAGAGTATTAATATTTTTATAATAAAAAACACTAATGAAAGGGTAATTTAATATTTTATCTCATAATTTAATATTTAAAGATTTTTAAAAATAAAAATATTATTTTAATATTAATATAATTTGCTCTAACAATAGAGTTATTTTATTTTTATCATAATAAATTTTAAATTATTTTTATAATTTCTCAAAATTTATTGAAATTTTCCTTAGGCATAGAATAATGGTCTCCATGAAATTCATCTTGGACCGAGTACAAGGAAAAATCACACATAACGTGACTGTCAATATGCGTGAAGAGTTGAAACATGGTCGTGTTTTCTAGATTTTCAGATCCCAAGTTTCGAGTAATCCCACTTGGTCTATAAATTACTTGTAACAGTAAGACCCCGAAGAAAACCTACTTCATAGAATTTATAAAAATATTTAATTTTATTGTTATTATATGTATAATATATGTATAATGATAAAATTATATCATTATTTATATATTATGAATATAATTATAATTATAATTATAATAAACTAAATATTTTAAATATTTTTATAAATTATTAGATATGTTTTCAACATAAAATATTTAGGATCATAACTTAATAAAAAAAATATAATATAGTTATTTAAAAAATATAAGAAACTAAAAGGCTTTTAAGGTTGGCAGTGTCAATTGAACGACACCAAAACACCAATATACTATTATTATAATAGGAAAAAGCTTTAATAATGATAATGATAATAATAATAGTCTTGGCCAAAACAATTCTAAATTGGTTACAGTGTTATTATGCGTAACTGTGTCTGTAAGGATACTCAGCAAATATTGTATCGGATAAAATAAGAAATTGGATTAATTGGGTTTCAATAATTATTACATTTAAAACCTTTTGATTTATTAAAAAATTATTAAGTTTAATTTTATTGAATTCATTCAAAAATAGATTTTTACTTTTAATTTTCTTCAAAGGGTGTACCTACTTTCTTTCTTTTTTTTTTTTGTTAAAAAATGTATATATTTTGCTTGTTTAAATTTTATAATGTAAAAATATGATTTTAATGAGGTTAAAATTAAAATGATATGAATAAATATATTATATAAAAACCGAAAAAATATTATATTATTTAAATTTCAACCGAATTTCTAGTAACTCATTCCATTTTATTCAACCTAGTTTGAAGGAATTATTTATTATTATTTTTAAAAACTATAAGCACCAAATGGTAAAATATTGATTTTATTTATTTAAATTATTCTTAATTGAAGTGTAGTCACTCAAGTGTAATTGTGTATATTCAAGCCAATTATATTGGTGTATGTTTTACAATACGTATATAAAATAATACATTTTAGAAAATGATTACACTGGCAAATTACTTAGAAGAAGAATAATTTTCATCAAATCAAATAGTTTAGCTTTTAGCATGTATCATTTTCACAATATAAAGACATAAATTATTGTGACATTTTCTAGATAACGACTTTTCACTTTGTTTTCAGGTTTAACTTTAATTACTATCTATTATCGACAATAAAAAAATATTATCCTAATAATTTTTGTTATTATCTCATAAAATATTTATAATTAATTATATTATAATATGATTATTTTTAAATAAAATTATTATTAATAAAAACTTATTAGAGAATAATTATGATTACGACAATATAGTTGAATTTTTTTAATTACTCTGTTTTCGTTCGATTGTCTCACTATTACTGTTCTTTAAAAATTGATTTTTTTTTTGTTAAATAATTTGATGGCAATGGTTTTTATATATATTATTCATAGTAATATTTTTTTTCTTAATAATAATATAATTTTAGGTGCTTAACTTTATTTATTAATAATATTTTGCAACTTAAATTTTCATATTTGATTCTTACGTGGCATAAAAAAAATTTCTTTCACACACACGTGTATATATATATATAAATGTAAGAACATGATTTTGTATCACATATTAAAATAACTTTGATTTAAATTATTTATTTTTTGACAAAATTTTACCATAATTATACGTACAATTGATGTGAATACAAATGTATGTACAAATTTATTTGTTTTTAGCATTTTTTCTTATAGTATGATGAGGAGAGTAAAACATCTATCTAACAAGCACAAACAGCAAATGAGTATTATTTTTAAAATATATTCTCATCAGATTGATTTATATTTCTATTATATTAATATTAAATTTTATTAATTTTAAATAACACTTCAACATATACTGATAATAAATAATTTCATTCTATAACTAAATGCTAATTAAGAGTCATTCATATCTTTAAGTGAACTATCTGGAACTCAATAAAAAGAGTAAAATTATAGTCAGCAATAAATGTAATATATGATAATTGTGTTTGAGAGGTTCTTTGACCATGGCCTCTTCAATGAGATTTACACATATTTGAGTGAGATTATACTGCATTTATATTTGATTTCAACGGTGAAACTTGTACCAAGTAATGTCTTTTCTATGAAAGAAATCCTCTCATTGTTGGAGATTATCATAAAGCTCCTTAATTTATGGAACAAAACATGGAGTAAAACATGGAACTTAATTCAAGGAGTAATTTAAGGAACCATTAATTTAATGAGTAATTCAAGGAGTGAATTTTTCTATAAATAGATGTGTAATTGTAATGAATTAATCATCCAAAGTGTTCATTCCAATTGAGAGAAAAGCTTAGAGAGAAAAGCTTTTGTGAGAGAAAATTGAGAGTAATTTTCTTGGGTGTAATTGGGTTGTGAGTGTTGTAAACACCTTGTGTAATTTCTCCCCTTTCAGTAAAAAGATCTGCAGCAGGTCCGGAGACGTAAGCAAGATTGGCCGAACTCCGTTATCAAATTTGTGTGTTATTTTTCTATTCTTGCTTTCTCATAAATCTGGCTTATCGGAAATTTGCGTAATTTCCCAACACTCATCTCAACCAAAATTCAACCTTGAATGACAAGCATATTATACATACCCAATCAAGTTGATGCTTTGTTTACAGGTACTGATGTACTGATGACCTCTCGATACGCGGAAGGTCATCAACACAATTATGTAAATTTGTAATGTTTTAAACACATAAAATGCAAGATAAAAATACCACCTAAGTATCACAGTTATTACAAAAATAATACTTAGATTATATATTTAATTTTATAACAATTTACTCTTATTGTTATTAAAAAGTTACCACATAAAGATGAAATTATTTTTTTCATTTTTTTCTTTAAGTGCATTAGATAGAGACAGTTTTAACTAGAATAAAATGTACTTAAAAAATCATATATAAAAAATCATTTGTCATATTCATTTTTTAATAATAATAATAAGACTACATAGTCACAAAAAATAAATACAAAACCTAAATATAATTTTTAAAACAAGTAAAAGCTCGCACCCTCCTCCCAAAATGCAAATTCATAAAAGCATTCACAATGGTTCATATTTCTATACATATCAGATTACAAAGAGAATGCGAATCAGTCCAAAAATTCACAACCATTTGATGCAATGTGACGGAATGGTAGTCTAAACTCTAAAATGTGTTCTACACTAATACAGTAACATCAATATTCAAACATGCTCTGCAATATTAGAAAAGTAAAAGGAATAGTTTTGGTTACAGAAATTGATATTCTGTTCAAAACAAGCATTAGGGATTTTAGTTTTGCCATTTTACCACAATACTAAACATCAATATTCACTTAAAAGTTAAAACATATGTACAATCAACGAAGAACGTTACAAATGTAGATAATCCCATTTCTCGAAACTATATGATTCAAGAATGTTTCAAATACTTATTCAGTAAACTTAGCAAATAACTAGTCCCAAGTGTCAGATTGAGTTATGCAAATATGCTGAAAGGACCTGCTTTATCTGATGAATCCAAGCCATTTTCAGCATTCCTAATACCGGACATCAATGTCCTGCAGAACAAGATCTCAATTTTAAGTTATAGATTGTCATATGTGTCTTGTCCTGTCGGGCCAGGTTTGTCTATATGATTAAGTTAAATAATCAATCTTTATCATTGTGAAATGACTTTGAAGAACTTGACAAAATTTTAAAGAGCTACTACTTATGCAACTCCATTTATCAATTACCTTCCCATGTTTGTGCTGTGTGAATCTGTTAGAACAGTCAGCCTTTTTGCTGTTTTCCTAAACTCGCTGCAATGAAACAACAGAAAGAAAAAATCAAACTACTGAAATTTCTGATGGATATGTACATGTCAAAGTCAATAAAAATGCTTATGTTATGTTAGCAAAATATTATAAATCAGTACCTGAATGGTTCATCTCCGGTTTGTTTTAGAACGCCGGTTGAATCAAGGTAAATGACCTGGCTTTGCATTTGTGATTTTTCTGTACCAAACATGTTGGCCAGCCTCCTATACAGCTCTTCATAAGACTCAAGAGTTGAGAGATCAAGAGTTATCCCAATGTCCTCCAATTCCATGAACACCTTACAATGCCCTGTATCAAGCCCAAATTCAATGGCTTCATCACCATGAATCTACGAAAATCCAGCACTTGACTTCTCTGGGGAAACCTGATGCTCAAGGGATAACCCTGAGCCTTCCGAGAGAAACTTTGCACCGTCTGGATTTTCATCAATTGGGTCATTTCCACCAACATCTTGTAATACAGTATCACTAGAGCAGCTACAAGATATTTGCTGCTCGGTGAGTATTGGTTGGCCAAAGAGTAAAAATTGGTGTTTCTTCACACCATCAGATTTTTCCAAATTCTGACAAGAATTCCCGATTGTTAGCAAGCAAGATAAGCTTTTGTGACTATTGCTATGGCCTGTGACGATTCCATTAGAAATTCTCGAATGTTGATTCAACAGCTGAAAACTCGAAGGGCAAAGCCCCGGCTGCAGCTTGTTGCGAAGGTGGAGATCTGATAAAGATATTCCAAATTGAGCATGCCTGGCTCCCTGTATGCCTGCAGGAGTGTTATCAGCTAGATAATAACACAAGGGGCTGCTTGGCCCGAGGGGTTTGCCCAAAAGTGATGGCCCCAGATGGCCATCAAAAGTAGTAAATTCTGGATGTTGCAAGAGCCGCAACTTCTTTTTCGGCGGTGAAAAGGGGGACATCTGAATAACAGGCATGTTAGAGACTAATTCAACCAACCATGGGTTAACCTGCTTCACATTTTGCAGCAAATCTGGTTCGTCCCACGTTACCTGCAATGTGACATATCTTAAGAATAACAAAAGCACATTTGATGAATCAAAGTTTGCCCAGACATTCCTATAATCATCTTCAATTAAGAGGAAATGGTATAGTTCATATTGTCCAAAACTAAAGGGCACACTTATAAATCTAAATGTTAGAACACTTATCATAATCTACAACAATTCAAGGAATCATAAAGGACCCAAATCTCGGCAATAACATCTCACTAAGGGTATATTTGCTCGAACTTTTTAGATCCAAAAAATTATGAACCAAAAAGATTTTTTTTTAATATAAGTGCTTTCATACTCAAAAAACACATTTATTCTTATGTAAGAAAGCACAAATGTACCGTTGAGCTAATAGTTCGGATGGTATTTTCCACTAATGTGACTTTGAAATCGCATGATCGAACCCTGCTAAAAGTATGTGTAACTTTTCTTAAATCACAAAGAAAAAAAGAAGAAGAAAAAGCACAAATGTGCTTCATGAAAGCATTTTCTCCTGAACTACTTTCGACTTTTGAGAGGAACGACCTTTTATAGAAGCACAAGTAAACAAACCGTAAAACACACGTAAACAAAAGTAGGAAGAAAAAAAAGAAAAAGAAACAAAGACAAGGAAGTGTGAATCATCATCAAATTAAAAAGCAAAATCCCAAAATCAGATACAAGGAAGACAGTATAATACCTGTAGAAGCCTCCAAGGAGAATTAGGCCACCGAAGGGGATCAGCAACTTGAACAGAGGAAATAGTTCCCATGAACCAACTAACCCTAGAAGAATCCTCAGTTTCAAATGGCATTTTAAATCTCATCCCAGAACACCACTGAATCCTCATAGAAACTTTAAAAGCTTCAGCCTTAACATAAAACTCGGGAGTACTAGCTCTTGGGTAATAAACAACTTCAAATGGCTGTCCATTAACAGCAAGATCCAAAGCTTCAACAACATCTTCAACCCTAACTCTTCCTTTCCCTCTCAAATTCTCACCATAAGAATTCGAATTCCCAAATCCATTTCTCATCACTTTATTCTCATCTTCCTTCAAAAACATATAAAACCCATCAAAATATGAAGTCCCACAATTCCACCCAGATGAAGATTCATTAGAATCATTACCAAAACCTATTCCTCTCTTAGCTCTTCTAATCCCAACACAAAGATCCCCATTTTCAGCTCTTAAGAACACTACAGAATCTCCAGCAACTAGCCTTTTCTGATTCACAAAGCTACTCCAACCAGTAGTTAACAAATGTCTACGAGGGGTTCCTCTAAAAATATGCCTAAACTTCCAAATTTCACCATGAACACCTTTAGCAATAATAGTTTGAACAGGTGGATCAGAAGAGTAATCTAAACGAGGAAAGATAGTTTCAGCACAATACCTTGGAACAGAGAAACCACCACCATTATTAGCATCTGATTGAGTCAATGTCTTAGCAAAAGAATTGAGTTTTTCCAACTTTTCAGACCCATTAAAACCCATATTACCATTTTCATCCAAATCAAGCTCGTTTTTTCGGATTGGCACCATCTTTATCTTAGCAAACACTTCATCCGTTTCTGGGTCTGCCTTAAATTTCAAGGCGAGAACTTTACAGAGAATGAGAGATGGAATTCTCAAATGGGTTGCGAAATCAACATGTGCTTTAGCATGTTCGGCATGGCCTTGTGGAAAGTAGAAGACTTTGGAGTTAATCGAAGGCATATTCACCATATTTCCAGCACATGCGTGCCATAGTTGTGAATCCAAGTTATTCTCTGTTTCTTTCATTTGAAAAAGTCTTCAATGAAATTACTCAGATGACTAAACTGATGAAAAAAATGTAGACTTTTGTTTTGCTTCTGGGTTTTGTTGTAACAAAGCCATAAATAAAGGGCTCTGAGTTTGGATTTTGATTCAAGATAGTGAAACAGACTACTACTTCTACAATCACGAGATGAAGGTCTCTTAAGAAGATAAAAGAATTGGTTCACTACAATATATTACAAAAAGGTAGTATGTATACACATATTAATACATATTATCTAACTTATTTATATTAATATATTAAATATGTTTATTTAAGTATTTTTATATTAATAAATATAAAATGCTAATATATAATATTAGATATTAATATATTATTATATCATTTAATATTAAATTAATTTTAATAAAAAATCAAAATAATATTAAAAAAAATCAAAATTTAAAATAATAAATAATAAATAAAACTATTAATAATAATAATAAAATAAAAAACTAAAATAGAGAAACAAAAAAATTAAAAATTATTTTCTTGATGGAATTGTTTTACAAAAATGGAATTGATATTTATAAGTTGGTCATAGGTACGAATGGGCACGGGTACGTGCGGTGACGGTTTTTGATATAACCGTCCCCGAATCGAATTATAAAACCTATAACCGAAATCGCCCGAAAACCGTTACGATTTGGGGATGGTTTTTTACCCGCGGATAACGGTTTGGGACGGTTATGAAAAAAACCAAAAAAAAAACCGAAATATATATATAATTTAATTTATTAAATATATATATAATTAATTTTTTATTTATAATTTAATTTATTAAATATAATTAATTTCGGGTACGAGCGGATACGGTTTTTAGTATAACCGTAACCGAACCGTAACCGTTGTTTCATATTCAGTTTTTACCCGAAACTGTCCTCGTCCCCGAAATTTATCGATTAAAAACCGAACCGCTGGTTCGGATAACCGCGGATAACCAAACCCGCGGTTTTTTTGCCCATCCCCAGTCATCGGTAAAGGGAAAGAAACTTTTTTAATCTTTTCGATTTCATATTATCATTTAAAAATAAAAATAAAAAGAAATAGAGAAAAACATGTTAACTTTAATTATTTAATATAATTTTATTTTTATTTATAATAAAAAATATATATTTATTTTCATATTATGTTAAAAAAAATAAAAAAATAAAAATATTTATTTATGTTTAAAAAAATAAACATATTTTTTTTATTAAGGTTATATATATAATTTTATAAATAAAGTATATTATATCATATAATTAAACATATTATTAAGTTAAATTTTATTACATTATTTAAAATTTTCTTAATTTCATGTAATTCTTTACCTAAATGGAGTGTATTTGCTAAAAAAAATTTATCTATTTTATTTAAATATTACAAATAAATTATAAAACTCACATTTTATGAAATAATATATAAGTTTTAAATACATATTTTTGAAACAATATATATATAATTTACGTACATATGATAACTATCCAAGATTGTTAATAGATAAAAAAAATAAAATTAAAATTAACAATATGAGTGAGTTAGAAAGACCTTGGATATAAAAATAAATAAAAAAATTGAGGATAAAAAGAGTAAACTTCAAAGCTAAAAATAGAATAGTAATACTATTTAAATAAAATACACATTATTATTTATCATGCTACTGTTACAATTAATTGATACTAATTTTATGCACTGTTAACCTAACAACATATATCCTTTCATTTTGAGATTATTTTTTAGACTTAATAAAGTCTATATAGCAAAAGAAAGTACAACAATACCAAATTTTCTATAAAAGTACAAATAAACAAAAAAATAATTATAACAAATACAATAGGTTTAAAAATAACCCCAAACCCTTACCTAAGATATATAGATTTTTTTTTATTAAAAAGAATCTGTATACTTTATCTCATATTATTGGATAATGTTATACAATTGTTTTTTATTAAAAGCACATTAAAAAAAATTATTTAATAAATGAAAATTACAAAGATGAGATTCAAAGAAAGTAATTATCTTTTACCTTTTAGAATAAAATAACAAATTCCAAACAATAAAGATAATAATTAAAAAAATAACAAAACCAAATTTTCTTTCTTTTTTATTTTTTTTTTAGATTTTCTACTTCGCTTTTTTGATATGGAATTGAAAAGTTAATTCTTTTACTCAATTAAATAATATTTATTGCCAAAAAACAATAAAATGAGCATGGAAGAAGTCTAAAATTTAAGCATTAATAATTGATGCATTAATAATATAATTATTAAAAAATAACTATATCAAATTTTTCAAGACCATAAATAATAGCTTTGAATTCCCTAACATTGTAACTTTGCACCTTTTAATGTAAGTGTCATACTAACATCCACCATTGTTTTAATTTCAAGAAAACATTTGTGACCTGATACTTAGAAGGTAAAGAGTAAAACCATTGAAAATGACTAATATAATCAACAATTAAAAAATACATTTTATTATGCACATATTGTATAAATGATCACCTCAAAATGTCTATTTATTATTTGTTGGACTTACCAATCTCACATGATTCATATACATAATTAATTGAGGTTGTATCTATGTTGTTTGTAGATAATATTCTTTGTAGAATAGGATTTGACACATGACACGACCTCTTATACTACACAGAAGTAGTGGTTAAGAAAGTCATACGTGAAGTTCATGATGTCTTAGATGCAATGGATTTGTTCGTGGAGTGATCTCCAATAAAGAACACCATCTTATACAATCTCAATTAAATGGACCTTTAAGAACTATCTTTCTCGAAATTTTATCCTTCATATAAAAAATATATGAGTAAAACTCAATGTAAATATCATTATCTTGATACAATTCATAAGTAGACATTAAATTGATAGTAATATAAAGAGTATAAAAATACTTATTAAATAAGGATATATATCATATTCGCTAAAAGAAACAATTAAAACAAAATCACCATTATTTATTGTGACACCATCATTAATTACTAAGATATGGTGTATGATTGACAAAATTTGAGTCATCATAAATGAGATGATAAGTAACACATATGTCAAGAACCCTAGCATTATCATTACCACTAGAAGAAGTAGTAACATAGGTAGAGGTTTGAGACTTGTTATCCTGGGACTGATTCCTAGAGTTTCCAACAAGATTATTGATTCGCTAACAAGTTGAAACAACATATCCCATCTTGCTACATAATTGACATTGTACATTTTTTTTCTGGCCTTTACCTTGACATTTTTAGCCTTTACCTCTAGCACGATCACAAGAGAATTATTTTTCTTGAGCATTAAATTAAGCAGTGATAGATCGATGATCACCATAACCACCAATATTCATAGCACTTATCTTGGCCAAATTTGCTTGAAAGATTTGTTGCTGCAAACAATATTCAAACACAATAAGTTTGCTATGAAACTTCTCAACAGTAATAGAACTAACCTAACCAATGATATAACATATAAGCATATTATAGCGATGATTTAATTGAGTAATGACAAACAAGATTAAATCTTTACATGGAATAGATTCACATAGCTCCAAGACCATTAGCCAAAGTTTTGAAAGACATAACATAATAATAAACAATGAGACATTTGTTCTTGATTATTTATAATTGTGGTCGTAATTCTATTACTCATAATTGAGTATATGAAAAAAACACATCTTCATATATTTTTTAAAATTTACCAGCAATTTTAGTTCGAGTTAGATAACCAAAGAACTATGATATGATTGAATTATAGATCTAATTTCAAATAGCTAGTGTTATTGGTAAGACTTCAAACTACATAAACAGTGAGGAACACTCAAAGAACTATTTAGTGCCATCAAATATATTCCTCCACTCCATAAATAATAAGCACAAATAGTAACTGCTCCTCTCATATTAGAAAATGGAATGGTCAAGCTTGATTGGAGAAGAAAAATTCACTAGAAGAATAATTGTATCTTTAGTGGAGATATTTATACCAAAATTAGATTGAGAATTCATCTTTAATTAAACAAAGATTAATGAGAAAAAGAAAGCACGATAAAGAACAATATTTACTAGATGACTCAAAAACTCATAAATTAAGAAGATTAGTAAGAATTCTTAAAAATCTTATAATATAAACTCTGATACAATTCAAATAAACAAAATAAGATTGTATATATAAATATAACAATTATAAAATATATATAGTGTGTTAGTTACTAATTAACCATTAAGATAATTACATGTAAATTACATTTAACTAATTGTTAATAATTTGTGTGATATTATTTATTAAGTTGATGTTATAAAATGTGAATATAATTTTAGAATCAATTTGTTTTTTCTAATTATTTTAATTTTACTTTCTAAATTTAACATTTAATTGACCATTTTAAGTCTTCTTTTTAATAACAAGGTTAATAAGAGTTAATATAATAAAAAAGTTATTATTATAAATTGTGAAAATTTCTTATTTTTTAATTCAATAAATCTTATGGGTTTTATCATATTTATCAATAATATTTTATTAAAATTATGGTTCGTTTAACTGTGCGATCTTAATGCACACCGTCAGACAAAATTATATCTCAAGTTTAAAATATTTATAGCAATTTTCAATTAAAAATACTCAAAATCAAAACGGTTTAGATTTTAGCAACGAAAAATGACAAATTAGGAGAGGACACGTTGCAGCTTAGGTCAAGCATAAAGTTCTTCTCAAGACTTCGGCAACCTATTTAAAATCCAAACCTTCGAAGAAACTTTACCCGCCAATTTATCTCCAAAACGTGAGATTCATTTACTCAGCGAAATTCCCAATTTCGTTACCTCGTTGTTAAAGAAGGTAGAAGATTTTCTCCGATTATCGATCTCATGTTCTATGAATATTCCTTTACTCTTATTCTCTTGTTGATCGAAATAGCGAAGTTCTTTGTGCAGATTTGACGAGGTGGTTCTGAGAATTCTCGAAGAAGAAGCTTATATTTCAAAAGATGCGAAATATTCAATAGAGATCTAATCGATCTTGCTAGAGTTTATGAGATCCGAATCTCCTTCTGTCTTACGTGAAATCTCGGAGAAGACTGTCTAGCAGAAGCTTCTGGTTCTCGAATTTCTCGTCCGAGCTCTTGCTCGTATAGGCGACGTCGGGGTATACACACAGTAGGAATTCTAATCATCAATCTAATATAAATTTTCATATAAATGATCATGCAGTAAACAATATTGTGAATTTCTTTGGATAAGTTTGCTTGCACACGAAGAATTTATGCCTGAAATTTTTGCGGTTGAAGTATTGTTCATGTGAATCATGTCATATAGTATCGATTGTGGATTTCTTGATGATTTTTGGCTGGGCTTGAAATTGTTTTAGTAGATGATGTAAGGAGGTTCTAGATATTATTCAAAGCTATGCCACGTCATCAATTATGTTGTAACTAACTTTAGATTGAAGAAGTTTCGTACGAGCCAGATCATATATACAGTAGTGCTCCGTCATTAGTGTATCTGCGGTCAAAGTCTTAATAATAGAATTCTGTAGTATGTTATCTGTTTTTTATGGTATTAGAGCTACGATCTGTTAGGGTTTCAAGTTCTTCTTGAAGGTTCAGCTATGGCTTCAAAGCAAAACAACTAGAATAGTGACAATCTCATGTTTATGTCATATTATTTCGATCCTGGTCTTTTTGATGATATTTGAATCTCTTGAATTTTTGTAAGTAGATGATCTGTGGAGATATACTTCCTTTAACAGTGTGCATCAATTCCTGATGTTGATTGATGCGGTTGATTTAGCCGTATATAGATTAGTGCTCAATCCTTAAACAGTTTGTACTTTGTTCGGAAACAGTGCTCTATAGTTGCTGGTTTTAATATTACTCGCTATTTCATTCCTATTTCAATTTTTTTCAATTTTATCTCAACTACAAATATAACCTAAAACTCAAAATCTTAAATCACAAATCATTAACTCTAAACCCTAAAATTTATTTAGAAAAATAATAATTTTAACCCAAAATTTTAATCCAAAACCTTAAGATATATTTAGAAAAATAGTAATTTTAATCATAAACCTTAACTCACAAATATAGCCTTAAATCTCAAATCATATAACCTTAAATCCTAAATCCTGAAACTCTAAAACTTATTTAGAAAAATAATAATTTTAACCCTAAATCTTAACTCACAAATATAACCCTAAACCCCAAATCGCAAATCTTAAATCCCTAAATTCTTAAATTCCAAATCTCAAACCTGAAAACCTGAAAACTCTAAACCCTATTTAGAAAAATAATCATTTTAATAATATATTTTCTTTTCAAGTAATAATTATTTAGAAAAATAATGATTTCAATAATATATTTTTTCTTACAAATATAATAATTAAATAATATTATTTAAATTTTACTGAATATAAGAGTATTAAGATAAAATATAGTATTTTTTATTTCATTCCTGATGTAAACAAAATATTGATTCTTTTTTTTATTCCAATTGTTAAACTAAATAAAATTGTTTTCATTCTTATTCTTATTTTCATTCCGATTTCATTCTGTGAAACAAACGTCACCTAAGAGAATCGTAAGGCAAAATTCACGTACAATTTTAAGGTATGATATATTTGTTATGGTAATGTTAAAAGATATTTTAGATAGAAATAATTTTGGGAAGAATTACTTCTATTAACGAATAAAATGTGATTTTTGATACCCAAAAAGATCAACCAATCCTGTTAAAACCATAGTGGTAGAGAAGAGACTTAAATATGCAACTCAAACAATGTGAAATGAATCCCTTTGGTTTCTTTGAAAGGCACACAAGATCAACCCATAAACTACTGTTAAAACAACAGTTGCAGGAAAGTGACTTAAATGTGCAAACACACACGCACTCAACACAAATCCCTTTTATTTATTTGAAAAACACATAAAATCAACAGACCCCTATCTTACCCATACACTTATGAGTAAAAATTACTAAGCATATATTCCCATTTCTTTTCTTCGTTACTTTAAAAAAAGAGTATGTCATTAAAGCCTATGACAGGCTTATTATTGCACTTGTACTAAAGTGATAAGAATGGAAATTAGGTGAGTAAAGATAATGGTAATAGACATATCACATTTTTGACAACACAATAACTTACACTCGAAATTAAGTGTGTTAAAAAATGAAATTCATTTGAACCCATATTTAAGAGTAATATCTATGATTTGTCGATCTATTCATCCTTCGTTATTGGAGTTGTCAAAACTCTGATAATATTAATGAACGTATTTACAAAATAAAAAATTATTTATGAACATTTGTTAAAATAACTATTAAGTCAAAGTGAAAGAACTCCTTGAAAGAAGCTATCTCATGTAATATTCCCCTAAAGGAAAAGAGTCCAACGCCATCTTGGATTTTTTTTTTAATCCCTATTCTGAATCTTAATATCCAAAGCATGTGAAAAGTTTGAGAGTATTTACAAGAGAGTTTTGAATATTTATTTACCTAATATGCATCACTTAAGACTCCAAATGAATCAAAATATTGCATTCGATTCAAGTAAAAACAAGTATGTTAGTACAGCCTTTGATCTAAAAATCGAAAAAAAAGTTGCAAAAATCACCATTCTAAGGGAGCCGAGCTTTGGATTAAAAATGATATTAAAAAATTTCACTGTTTTAAAAAAATAGATTAATTAAAACAAAATAAGTTATTTGATATTTTAATTAAATTATTATTTTTAAAGTAATATTTTAATATAAAAATACTAAAATAATATAACTAATTAGCCATTCTTTTTTTCAGAGTTAAAATATTAAATGATCATATTTATAATATAAATAATTAAATGATACATATAACATTATCTAGAGAACTCTATAACACTTTTTCTAAGCTTAAATAACCCAAAAAGGTGGAGTGTGGCCCTATAGACTTTATTTAGGGTGGCCCGTTTCAGTTCCCTTATAAATTCTTCTTCGTTGATGAGGAGTAATGGCAAACACCTAGTATTAATCAATGTACATTAATTAATCAACCTAATTAGAATAGAAACAAGAAAACAGTCAAGAAAGCTCCACTAAAAAGAAGACTAGTCTCTCATATTACAATCGAAATAATTCGTCATCTAACTGAATTTCCTAGCTGGGGTGATGACAAAGTGCTTACATTGGCCCTAGGGGTCACCTGAATAGTATTGTTCCTCATCTCTATAACCTTCTTGTGAGAATTAGAGTGCACCGAAGGAATGAAGGTTGGACTTGCAGCTGGACGATACTCTGGAAATAGTCGACCAGATCTATACCGTACTCCACATGCATTGCACAATGTCTTTGGTCCCATGGGTCCTTCTCGCCATTGTGGAGTGCTAGTCACCTCACAGTGCATGCATTTCTTTGTCTCGCCGCATTCCTGTGTGGACTGTTTTCTCATCTCTACACTTGAGAGGTGTAACAGATTCCTTTTCTTCTGTTTTCTCTTGACGTGCTTGGATCTCTTCTCGGTAAGAATAGAATCTGATTCTGATTCTGAGACAGCTAATGAATACATTTTTTCTGATGCTGATGAGGCCGGTGAGACAAAAGGCAAAGTGAATTGCTTGTTGAAGCGTGGGAGACGTGTACGCTTGCTTCGGGCACGCTTCACTGCAATTTGAGGCTTGGTTTCAAAGCCTCTTGAGTTCTCGACAGAGTGGGAACTGCTGTTCTCAAGTATGGACACTGGACTTGAGGTCTTGAATGGGAACTTATATTTGACATCTGAAGACTCGTCACTGAGAGGAGCACTACTGCTAGATGTAGTTTCAGTTGATTGTTTTAGTTGTGAAGTCCTGCTATACTGAACACCAGAATAAAAAGACAAGAAGATCAGAGCAGAATAGACATTTTGATTTTAATCGTAATTAAAATCGCACAAATGAAATTAATAACAAGACTCAAATAAAAAAAAACACTACTATAAATCACGAAAATATCTCAAAACACAATTGACTTGGCATATCATTGGATACTACTCTTATGATCCAACTATAATATTAATCACATTCTACCTGTAATTTAAGATACAATTAGGAACGGCAAAAAACACCACGGGTTCCTTTATCCATAGGTTGGGTTATCCACGGTTGTTCGCACCGTCAATTCGATTTTTATTCGATAAATTTTGACAACGATTTTTATTCAATAAATTTTGAAAACGAGTATGATTTCGGGTAAAAATCGGACATGAAGCAATGAGTACGATTCAGATACAATTATACTGATAAATGTACCTGCTCGTAACTAAAATTGATTATATTTATTAAATTAAATTATATATTAATTAATAATTAAGATTTATTGATTTTTTGTGTAGGCAGGTATATAAAAAAAATTAAAAAAAATTGGAAAAACGGTTTTCTTTTTGTATTTTTTAATAACGGTCACAAACCGTTACCCACGGGTAAAAAACCATTCCCAAATAGTATCAGTTTTTGGGTGGTTTTGGATACATATTTTATAATTTGATTCGACGACAATTATATCAATAACCGTTCTCATCTGTACCAATACCAATCTCTAGATACAATCACAAATAAATGTGTTATTAACATCTAAATAAAAATTATCACAAACAAAAATTAGATCAAACTTATAACTATAAAAATAATACACCTCAAGTTTGCATATTTTTACTACAAAAAAAAAATCTCCAACACATAAATTTAACATCGAATGATGTTTAAATTAAAATCTGATTAATTAAACCCATTTGATATTAATCTCTAATTAATTGGAACCCATTCAATAATTATTGAGATATTATTTTTATTATTATAAGTTTTAGAAGAGTTATTTTATGTAACTTTTCAAAGCAATTTCACCACCATTGCAAAAATGATGTAAAGAAAGGAATTCGAGAACCAAAATACCAACTGATTACTATTTGACATATTTGTTAGACTTGCTACACTAGAATAACTCAAGATGAATACATGATTAGAGCTTGCATTATGAAATCTTTTTATCAAACAGATAGGAGAGATGATTCTAATATCTAGAGCAATGATTTATCAAATTAATAAAATATTTGGATTAAATTTTAATTTTTATCAAAATTGCTCTTAAATAAGGCTTATCCATATCATGGAAAGAAATTGTCTTGTCATGGTAAGCATTACAACGATAATGAATATTAGTAGTAAATCTTCTTAAACTAGGTTAATGCCTTCCCACACTAATATCATATCAAGATTTTTTACTAAAATTGTTTTAAGATAAAGCTTACCATTATTATGGTAAGATATTACCTTATTATGATAAGTTTTACCACGAAAATGGACGCCAAAAGTCTTCTCAAATTGGGTCAATGTGTCCATTCACGACAATGCTTCACCACGAATTCTATTTTTTTATTAAAATTGCTCTAAGATACGTGTGATAAGACCATGATAAATCTTCATTCCGAGTTATTTTGGGTATTTTTTTTGCAAAACGTCCGTGGTTAATAACATTAACAACTTCACCAAAAAGAACATACTTTTCACATGCACAACATTTTCAGTTCACATACACCATTACATTTGAGTCACATCATCTAAAGATTATAACTACGTAAACAACTCACCGGACTATGGAAGCTTCTATGAAGTTTCAAGGTTTCGGATGGAGGACCAGTCAAAATATCCATGGATGGAGGTTCAAGACATTGGAACTTAGCATTCCAATCTTCTGCACCAGCATTAACATCAACATCTTCCAATGGAAAATCCAAACTCTCAATAACTTTGTCAAAGAACTCCTCTGACACCCCATTGAAATTCTCATCAAAGAACCAAGAACCAGCCATAATCTGTATTCACAATGTTATAGAGCGAAATACATCAATAGTCATTTCAAAATTCAAAATCCATAAAATTCTACACCTTCATGACAAAGTCAAACAATCTAATTGTATACAAAGACATTCATTTATTATATTTTGAAAATAGTTGTTAAGATATGGCTATTTTTTTATTTTTTTAAAGGAAAAAAGTATCTCTGAGATTTGGTTTAATACTTAATTACCATATTAAGTAGGACTACAAATAATACACACCGAGTAACATATTAAAACTAAACTTCTCCCAAAAAAAAAAAGACATCTCTATCTTTTTTTATTATCATTTTATTAAAAAGGGGACTTTACTAAACAATACACGGGTTAAATTCGAATTTAAGTCCAAAATAATTTGACAGTGTCATAATACTGAATCATAAATCAATCTCTATATTTATCAATAAAAAATTCAATAATCTTAAAAAAATTCAGAATATTGCATCATCACACTCATAAAACTTTATAACTATAAAAATAACATACTTATATCTAACTTATATATTTTTACTAAAATAAATTTCCAGTACAAAATTTTTAAAAATTTAATGTTGTCTAGTTGAAGACCAATTGTAACATGCTCGATGTTATTAGGATCTTATTTATATGGCTATAAGTCTTATGTAGTTATTTTATGTTATTAAAAAAAAAAGGCATTTAGAGCTAGACGGCACCGTTTAATAGAGCCAAAACGTCGTTATCCTTATGTTGAATTAAATTATTGCAGTTGCACCTTCTTCTTTTTTTGAGTAAATATACTTCCATATATAACAATTAAATGCCTTAATTAAATCCCAAATATGGGTCTGTTTGGTAACAACGAAAATTTAACCAAAATAGAGAAAAGATAAGGAAAACCCAGAAAGCATTTCAAATTAACATGAAAAAATTCACAAAATTAAACCAAATTAAGTGTTAGACAAACAACGACAAGCATATCAAACACCCATTTCCATTTCATGCTTCGTTCATTTCCAAATGGGCAACGCTTTCTTACATTTTCCTCTACTTTCTCGATAACCAAACAAAAAAAGATGTTAAATATTCAAACTATAAAGAGAAAATACAAAATATGTAATATATTAGGTAGATAAATGGACCAAACCTTAGTCAAAACCTAGGGCCGGGCAAACCCTCCAAGAGGGACATTCACATTCAAAAGCTAGTTTTGAACAACCTCTGACATTCACAACACTGTGAGCTTCCGACAGTTACAGTCTTACAGAGAAATGAAGAGAGAGAAAAGTGGGAACAAGTTGAAGACTGTAAAGAAGAAGAAGATGGGATTCTTGTGTATCTGTGTGTCTGGGATTGAAATTTTAGGTTTTCTTTTGTACAAGAGATACATTTAATTTGTGAACGATCTCATAGATTTACTGTGAGTTCTTTATTTAATCACCGTAGATCAAGTCAACTTTTTCATGGCTTTTCTTTTGGGTATGTAAATGGAGTCGTTATTATTATTTTCCTGTTTATATATTAAAAGTTATAGTATTTAAATGTTCATCAAATATACTGTGTTATTTAACTAATTTGTTCAAAAATATTATTTTTAGATTTTTTATTTGTAAAAAATATATCATTAAAGTTTCTTTATTTATGAAAAATATGTGAATCACAAATTTAAATTTTCATTGTATTTTTGTTAAATATAACGGAATATAAGATGTGTTATATGTATATTTATATTTTTATAATAGATATATACGTAAAAAATTAATCAAATATTTTTTATTTTTTTTAAAATTAAATAAAAATTTTAATAAAATTTAATCAAAATATATTTGAAAATTTTGAATAGTTTTTTAATTAAAAATTATTTTATTAAATATATATTTATCAAAAATAAAAATATATATATTATATGTATATTATTTTGTTATATTTAATAAAAAATATATTTTTTATAAATAAATAAAATTAAAAATATATTTTTTAAACAAAGAGGCCAAATAACCTATAAAGTTTTTTTATTTATTAAAATATGGAAAAAAAAAAGATAATAAGAATTTCATAAATTTAAGAATTATTTATATAGACTATTTTTCTATTATTAGTAGTGATTTTTTCTCGATATTATTTATTATTTTGATATTTTTATTATATATATATATATATATTAATATTATTTAAATAAATTAATATTTTTATTTTTATTTTAGTTAATTAATTGATTTTATTTTTTATAACTTTAAAAAAATATTTATTTATATTTTAAGAAAAATAAACATATTTTTTTCGTGATGTTAAAAATGAAATTCAATTAAATTATAATTTTTTAATTAAAAATAAATAAATTTTACGCTCTATATTTTTATTTTAATACATTTTTGTTCATAGTGCAGTATCAAAAAAATATTGGCTAATTGTATGTGCACGTTAGAAAAATTATTTATTAGTTTCGGATGACCGAACAAGTAACCATGGGTAGCAGTGTAATACTATTTAAATGAATAGCGATACATATTAATATTGATGTCTATATTCATAATTAATCAAATATATATATTAAATAATAAATATTACATAAACTCTAACAATTTAGATTTAATTATTATTTATATATTATTTCCCTTAATGAATAATTCCTCATGTCTGTCTAGTGAGTCTTTAATAGCCAAAAAAAAAAAATATAAAGGAAAAGTGTCCAGTGAGTCTGGGCGTCCGTAGTATAAGATATGTGGCCCCATAATTTATGCATTCTTTAATATTGTTTAATTTTTCACAGATCACCGACGGGCGACAATTGGGATCCAACTGAAATTATTGACATTATTTTAAAATTCAATAACTAAAAAATATATTAAAACATTAATAATAGATGTGTTAATACGCTAATAGCCCACTTATTTCTTTATTTTTTATTTCTTTATTATTTCTTTTGTTAGCTAAGTAGTGAGCTGCTAGATCTGAGATTTTGCCAATGAGATATATTTTTTTTTTTTCTAAAGGAAAAAAAAAGGAAGAAGTAAAAAGTGTAAATTTGAAACCCACTTATTTAAAACTTGCAGTGTCGGTGAGCTATGCCTGTTGCTTGCTCAAAAATCCAAAACACAAATATGCGGGCGATCGGTATGTTTATTAGTTTTTTAGTATTGATGACTTAAATTTAATAATTTTTTTTTAATTATAGTTTAATCTATTAGTTTAAAAAAAATGATAATTTATGTTGAAATAGTTAATTTTATTTTTTATCATTATTTTTTTTATTTATTTTAAAAAAATATTTAAGTAAATATTTATGTTAAAATTTTATTTTCAAATATAATTAAAAAATAAAATTAAAGCGTTATTTTTTAAAAAACTAATGGATTGAAATTTACCGACATTTGTCTCAGTTAACAGATAAGCTCAGTAAAGTTTCTTTATCAGAAATTTATGTAATTTATTTTAAATTTTAATAAGAGTTTAACGTATAGTTTTGTTTTTTTTATAGTTGGTTTCACTTTGCCCGGGAAACATTAAAAATTACAAAATACATAACTTTTAAATAATAAAAATAATATATTAATAATATTAAAAAATATTTAATTAAATGTTATTAATATTAAATATATCTAAATAATCATAACTTAATTTAAACAATATATAATTATATGATATTTAATGTAAATTAATGTATCATATTTTTTTAATTGTTAAAATATATTAATTGAAAAATATTATTTTTATAATTATAAATATTATTTTTTAATTTATTTTAAGTATAAATAATACTCATATAATTTTAACATATATTTTAAATTTAAAAAAGAATGAGTTTATTACCGAGCCACTAGCAGCTTACGTACATAGTTTCCATGTGTTTTAGATGTAGCGAATATTTTCTTTAATGAGTTTTGATGGGGTTATAATTTAAATTATTATTAATATAATTTAAATTTATAAAGCATTATTTTATAAATTAATAATAACATTAATATATAATTAATAATATAAATAAAATGAATATTTATATACTTGAATGTGTAATTGGCCTTTCTTTATTTCTTGTTTTTTTTTTCTAATACATATTTCATGTAATTATATTGGTTAAAAAAGTGTATACTAATCAATAACGTAGCAGTATCAGGACTGCAAATGTTTCGTATTATTTTTCTTCCAAATTTCCTAAAATGTTTGTTGAAATTGCCTGTTTGGAAATAAACATGAATTGTAACCAAGAAGATGTTTATATTTATCTTTTGTGCTAAAAGGTAGAATTTATTTGCCAAAAATTCTTTTAAAAGTTCAAATTATTAATAAAAAATTAACATTATTCTATAAATATTAACTCTACCTATTATACAACCAAAATATTTACAATTTAACAACTAATATTAATAAATCTTAAATATAGGATCTTAAATTTTATATCATCTTAGAAATTATTAATCATCAATTATCTTAAAATTTTAAATTATTAAATTATTTAAAAAATTAATATTATTTTTATATGTCTATAGTAAAAAAAAATATAAAATTATTTAGTAATATATTTATTAGATATGAGAATAAGTTCAAATTAAACGAAGATAATGGAAGTTATTTACGTATTAGTCTCTGAAAATAAACTCAATACTTTATTAATTAGTGTAGGACGAGATATTTTATAATTTTTAATAACATTATTTTAAATTGAAATGTTTTAATGCTATAATTTTAAAAAATAAATATTTTAATTTTTAAAATTTAAAATTATAAGATTTATGTTCATTCTTTTAAAAACAAAGTATACAATTTTACAACTAAAATATTAAAATAAAATTTGGGATTAATATATTCTTTTACTTAAAGAAATACTAATACCCTTCTCCTTGAAATCTAGAATAATGAAAATAAATTTTTTTCATACAAGAATAATGAAATAATATTTATTTTATTATACCACATTTTTATTATGTATATTTTTGGGATAAAAATACCACATGTTTACTTGGCGGGTCAAAAGTAATTAGAGTTAAATGTCGCAATTTCTTTTTCTGAAAAGGTGGTTGACATGGATTGGAAGGCAAATTTCTTATATTACAATATTTTTCTATAAATTTTATGATTTTCTCTCTCTTTTATTCATACTATCGATGTAAATTATTATAAGTGGAAAATAAATGTAATCATTATCTTAGAATGCAAGTTGAAGAATACAAATGAAATATTTGGATTAAATCAAAAAAATTAGGAATAAAATCTCTATAAAAAAATTTTAAACATCTTTTAGATTGTATAATTTGTATCATTTAATTATTTATAATTTAAGAAATGTTATTTATTCTTTCGTTTTATAAAAAAAATAACTGATTAAAAATAAAATACATTATTTTAATTAAAAATATAACTTTTAAAATAATAATTTAATATAAAAAATATTAAAATAATATATTTTATCTTTAATCGATATTTTTTAAAGCTACGTGACTTAGTCTAAGAGAAGTTTATGATATTTTTCTATAATTTTAAAGAATATTTTATCTTCATGTAGTATTTATATTTTTTAATTCTATTTTGTTTGTACATTTTGTACTCAAAGAATAGAAAAAAGTCTATCTACCTCAAGTTTGAAATAAATGTAGCTAAGTCTAGGTAATTATACCTAATAATAAATTATCATCTCAATTATGATTGTTATATATTTATGATATAAATTAGATTTAGAACAAGAAAAATTGTTTATACCTTCATTGCCCCTAATAACGTATTTATACAAATATGTAAATTCTATTTAAGGAATGATAATAAATATAATCATAAATACAATTATTTATAGAATAAGACTAAAAACTAAATTTTCTTAGAATAATTCTAAGAATAAATGTATATTTCAATTCTCTTTTTAGAACATAAATATCACTAGTGTCTAATTTGGATAGTGATATATGGAAGGAACTTCCTATAACACCATGAGGCATAAGTCATCCAATTGATCGACACTTTCTTTAATGACATTAGTATCCAAATTGTCTTTAATATAATTTCTATCAAATTTAATGTGCTTAGTTCGTTTATGTTGCACTCAATTTTTTGTAATCTCAATTGATGTAGTATTATTACAAAATAAAAGCATATGCTTTTTAGGATCAAAACCAAATTCATTGAACAAAATCTTTAACCAAAAAACCTATGTAATACTATAAGGAAAAATCTTTAACCAAAAAACCTATGTAATACTATAAGGAATAGCATAATACTAATTTAACCAAAAAACCTATGTAATACTATAAGGAATAGCATAATACTCAACGTCTCCACTGAATAATGATAACATGCTATGTTTTTTACTTGTACTAATCACCAAATTTCTATACATCTTAGAACTCACAAAGTTAGAATCTATGTAATTCGTAATGTTTAGATGTCCATGTTTCAAGATCAAAATACTCTTACCTGAGGACGATTTCAAATAGGTTAAAATCTAGTTCACAACTTTCATATGTCAGTCATTCGGATTATATATGAATTAATTTACCACACTCACAGCATAAGATAAATCAGGTTGAGTATAAGTCAAATAAATCAATTTTTTTATTAATCTTTAATATCTCTTATTATTAGTTGGAATATGACTAGGATAAATAGCTAAACCATGATTCACCACAATAGTTGTGCTTATATGAAATGTATTTTTGTTGAGAGAGAAATAGTATTTACTTAAATTTAAAAACTTCAATATCTAATAAATATTTCACATTCTTTAACCAATTAATTGCATAATTGTTTTTTTATCTAATCAACATTACTACCTATAACAATCATATCATCAACATAAACCAAAAGCTTAAAAACTTCAATATCTAACAAATATTTCAAATTTTTTAAATCCTTCATTTTAAATTTTTTAACCAAGTAATTGCATGCTTGTTCAAAACCATATTTCTTCATTGATCGACTCAAATTGCTAAATCATGCCCTTGGTGACTATTTGAACCCATACAAAGTTTTTTTCAACCTACACTCATTTCTATCTTCAGTTAGGTACTCGGGAGAATGATCCACATACATCCTCTAACAAATCTCTATGGAAAAATGCATTATTTATATCGAATTGAAGTAATGACCAGTCTAGATTCACAACAATACAAAGTATGACTTGAACAGTACTCATCTTGGCTACCGAAACAAATGTCTCTTGATAGTCAATCTTATAAGTTTGAGCATATCTCTTGGCCACCACTCTAGCCTTATTTATCTCCCACGTCCCATCTGAATGAAACTTGACAACAAACACCTATTTACAACCCGAAATCTTCTTCCCATTAGGTAATTCAACTAACTCCCAAATACAGTTCTTTTTTAGGGCATTCATTTATTCTACCATGACCACTTTCCATTTAGGGTCTTTAAAAGCTTCCTGAAAATGAATAGGAATATACACAAAAGAAATATGAAGGACAAAAGCTAATGAAGTTTATATAAATGGTGATAAGAAATATAATCAAAAATTGGATAAATAACACTAGATGAAGAATTAGAGAAACCAAACTTATCAGGCTTTTTACGAGCTCGAAAAGGATACCTCACACCATGGTAACTTGTTGGTGGACCAAAGATAAAAGGTATTGACACTATAGAATCAGAAGATATGTCACAAGTAGCTATATCTAAGAAGGTAAAGGAAAAACATGTACCTACTAATCAATCTTGGAAGAATCATTTTAAGGCATAACAGTATCATCAAGAGGAGCATTTGAAGGTAGGGATAAGAAGGCCTCAAAAAGTTAACTAGTTTTTCAGGTTTGAGTTCTTCTAAAGGATGAGAAGGCTCAATTAAGTCATTATATTCTATAGAACGAAACATTTCTACGAATTAAATCCACATATTATTTTTTTCTAATCATAGCTTTTCTTTTTCTTTACTAATAATCTACCCTTAAGAGGAGTTAGAGATGTCTTCACAAAATTAAACATCCATAGTCATATAATATTTACCTATAGATGGGTGAAAGCATTTATACCTCTTATGTATATTAGAGTATCCAAGAAAAATGTACTTAAAGGCATAGAAATCACACATGTCCCTATGAAGTGCATGACTATGGACGTAACATACATAATCAAACACTTTAGGACATAGATTAAGTGCAGAAGGTGTAATGAGAATATGTGTATGTATACACGGGCGCACGTGTGCAATGGTGACTTATATTTAATAATATGAGCAAGCATCCTGTTAATAAGAAACGCAACAATCATTACAACATCAGCCTAAAAGCGTTTAAGAACTCACATAGTGAAGAAGAAAGCACATGCCACCTCAAAAAGGTGACTATTCTTACATTTCACTATACAATTTTGTTATGGGGTATATGCACAAGTTGTCTGGTGAAGGATGTCACGAGTTTGGAAAAAATCAGTAAAATATTGATTCACAAACTCACGACGATTATCAAAATAAAATTGTGTGAGAATCAGGTTATAAAATTGAGGGATAATACGAATAACATCACTATTAGATTTCAACATTACCTGTTCGAATAGTTACTCGAGAAAAAGATTTTTTTTTCTCAACTTGCTTAAGTAGTTTGGATCACTCTGAATAGCCGTGTTTCTTCTAACAAACATTGATAGCATGATTGAAATTATTAAAGTAGGTACAAAATCGAAAACCAGAGTTTATAAATGGGGGATCTGAATGTGACTTATTTTCTTTGAACAATGAAAGTTGATGGTTCAAGGTGATTCTTAGTATCCACCATTTCACGATGGACTTAAGAATAGGCTTCTTCTAGGCGTGGTAAAGGTGAAGTAGCCAAAACCCAATTACTAGTTTGGTCCAAACTTTGATCTAAACCAATCATAAATATGTAAAACTGGTCCTTAGTAGTATGTTTTCTCTATTTTTCAATATCAATAACACATTAGGTCTACGATAATCCAACTCTATGAAGATTGAGTCAATGTCATTATAATATTCCCAAGAGATTGATCACCATGACTAAGTTAAAATGACCACTTTATTAACTTGTAAACCTGTGAAGAGTTAGAAATGCCTAGATAGGTTTTTGTCGTTACATCCTACACTTTCTTTGCAATTTTACATTGAACAAAGTAAGATATGAGCTTACCTATCATAGAATTAATAAACCATGATTTTACTAAGGTTCTTTCTACTAGCAATGTACATTTATAAAATCTTGGACTAAATACAATATTTTATACCATATAATTTAATATTAATAAAGGATGAACTATTATGAATAGTAATATAAATAATTTTATTGTTGACATGATTTGATTGATCAAGAATGGATCTATTTGATCCTTAAACATAATAGTGATAATTGTATAACACTACTGATTTTTTCCAGTAAAAATAGATCTAAATCCTATTGATTCTTTTTTTTTTTTTGGTATAACATTGTTGATTTTTTTAATCTAATCCAATAAAGATAAAAAAGTAAATCTGAACAAGATAACCAACAAAAACTAGTTCAAAAGGACACAAAGACCAGGTAGTGCTAAATAGTAGGGGATGACAACAACATGGGAGACAATAGAGACGACTTCGTGATGGCCAAGAAACCTAACAATGGCTATTTGAAGAGAACATAAAAGCATAGAAGAGGATGGTAGCTTCAATGGCGAGAGAACCCAACGATGCAAGTCACAAGCGTTGTCACGTTTGTTATCAGAAGAAACGTCGTCGACATTAGTAATAATAAGCAAGACATCGTTGGCGTTAGTATGGTAGGACACAAGACGTTGTCAATGATAATGGGTAAGGCTTTCGTGTTTTTTTTCTTTCTTTTTTCTTTTCCAAATACCAAATTAGATTTATAACAAAAAAAATTACTTATACTTTCATTAACTTTATAAGATATTTATACAAATATATTAATTTTATTTAAAAATAATAATAAATACAATCATAAATATAAATATTTATAAAATAATAATAATAAATAAATATTTTTTGAATAATTCTAAACAATGTATATTTCAACTAAAAAAATGTTCTTAGAACTCACCTAAAGTCTAAAGATGATAAAACACTTTAAGGGATTTGCATTCAAAGGGTCTCTTAATAATAAGGTAGCCTATCAATCCTAATTAAATTTAAATTTTGATATATTTATAATATATAATAATTGCTTAATCTTTAAGTTGATAATTGACCCAGAACATGAAGATTTATACTTCAGATCGATAAAGTTACAACGTCCCAAAAAGTCGGAAACTTTATAAAATGTAAAAGTTTTGACACTGTTATCTATTGTTCAGAAACTATTTTAAGCCTGTGGTTCCTAGAGTTAGTAAAGATAACCTAAAATACAATCATATCTTAATCTTAGACGTTCTTCTTCGTGAGTTAACAAATATTAGGGCAAAAAGAAGTAAGATTACTGTTACGCCCAAGTAAAGAATTTTCCAAATTGCGATGTCATATGAGATATTGAGTAAGCTTCCCAAACTCTCCTGCAATATAATACCACCAAAGGGATTAAGCAATAATATATACAAATATATATATATTATTTATAG
This sequence comes from Hippophae tibetana, assembly GCA_037013495.1. NCBI lineage: Eukaryota > Viridiplantae > Streptophyta > Magnoliopsida > Rosales > Elaeagnaceae > Hippophae > Hippophae tibetana. The sequence goes on from CM072803.1 coordinate 22,226,549, forward strand.
ATAAAGTGGCTGTTGATTCAAGCAGGATATCGAGAGAAGCTGAACGTCATTTTGTGCTTCTCCCTCTCCTTGACACGAAGAAATTCACGATTAACATTCATCTAGAAACTAGAAATGATATTCACAAAATATGTCAAATACTTTTTAGAAATGGCTGGGCTAAAGTGTGGCAATCTTGTGTTTTTGTGTCATGCTTGCGTGCTGGGTTTGTATCGTTGTAGTGTTTGTATTTGCCTATTGGTTGACAAAATAAAATTTTTTACAAGTTTTTATAAAATAAAGTATTTATAATAAAAAATAATAATAAGACCTTTAAATTTATAAAACAACAAGTGATAAATTTTAATCTATTTAATCTAATCATGCTTTCGTTGTCATAATAGTGTTCATGTTTGTGATGTTGGTGTGTTCTGCTAAGACTGCCACCCTCTTTACTCTGAAGCTGGAGCGGATATATACATAGATTAGGCAGGGCTCTATCTCATTTATTGACAAAGAATTTTAAGTGTAATATCTATATAATTATAGACAAATTCTATCACTTAAAATTATAAATTTAATAATTTGAACATATTTACGTTTAAATGAGATACATATATATCTTTTTTCAAAAAAAAAAGACAAGAAATAATTGAGAAATATTTTTTAGTGTTTTTATAGTACCCTTCCTGACTACTAACTCTAGATCCACCACTCTAAAGTGACCAGATGCCTACCCATCAATTAGTACTACCTAGGAGTTTTTCATCACTTTATATCTGAACATATCAAATGCTTTATTTATTTACTTATTTATTTTTTGTCTTTCCCAAACTAATTTGTAATAATTTTAAACACTATAACTCAGAGCACCTCAAAAAGAAAAAGTTACATAAAAAGATAATAGTATTTGCAAGCATTTTGTAGTACACTTGCAATGTGCCACACACCATAACTGATATAAGAAAGTTATATGAAACGCATCCACACTGCGGTCATGATAATGAATTCTAGTCTAATGAATACACATGAATTTGTTACAAGACAAAGAGATGACTCCTATATCTGAAAGTTCTCTGATCAAGAAATAAGCCAAGAAAATTAAATCTTTGATTATACGGTGCAACTTTAACATAATTAAAGTTCTTTAGCAAGCATTTGATCAACTGGATTGTAAACAGACAACCAACATTGAGAAATATACAAGTACAGCAAAACATCATGTTGATTTGTGATGCTTTAGACAGAGAAACTTACCATGCTAACAAATTTATTATTTGCAAGTGTATGCTGCTTAGAAAAGATCTCCTTGGCATATTTGTATAATTCCAGATCAAGGTCGTTAAGTGATATTATCTGCTCGAGAATGATTTCAGGAACCTGATGTCTTGCCTGGAAATTTTAAGCATCCAAATAAGAAATGAGGGAACAAAAGTTAAACCATCAAAGTAAATGACATGAATTTTTGTTTTAGCAAAAGGGCAGCTTAGAAATTAAAACAAATTAGTCCTATGATTTAAATTAGGTTATTTTCCCTTTTCTAATGTAAGGAATAGTCAGTTTTCAATTACAACGGAAAACAAGAAAGGACGGGTTGCTGTGCTACTGATTTTAACATGTTATTCTCAGAGGATATCAATGTGATTTCAATACATACCTAAACATACAATCTTCCGCATGTGTACATCATATAAATACCAAACTGCTTATACATATATTTTTTAGAACATTGCATGAGATAACCCCTTAATGGTGCTTCCACATTTAACCCCTCGTTACTTTTGAACACATGTTTAGAAATATTTTCGTTTTATATATGCGTTCAGAAGCACAAAAGGTGCCGGAGCTCTAACAACTCCGACGACCACCAAAACAACAATAAATCATGTTATGCCTTCAAGAAAAGTTTTGGACCATGAATAATCTTAAACATGTGTTCAATGAGTTTCATTTTTGAATTCAGTTTTAAGCGTAAATTGACTAGAGGTCAAAAATGGAAGATGGTGAACAAGGGGGTCAAAATTAAAAATTGCTCTATTTTTTTCCAAGAAAATATTAACAGGAGTATCTAGGAAAATTGAATTATATTATGGGCAAAGAGCCAAACCTGTACAGAATGTAAACTACGTGCAAATAAAAAAAAAATTCACAATAAAAAATTGTTGCCAACAGGTTTGCTCTTAGAGGGAATCTTGATAGTAAATTCCAAATCCACTAAAAATAAAAAATTAATAAGTGCCAATATGAGCAATGAAAAATTATCCACTTTCACGTAACTTGCAAGGAAAACATAATAAGCACAATAATGACGAAATCAGCACTTAACTGCTTATACAGACTAGAAGATAGAAAAGATCACAATTATAATGTAGAAGTTTTAAAGAACTGGTGTTGAGGTATACCTCCTTAGTAAAATTTACTGGAGAAATTCTCTTCAAAGAAGAGGTGCGCCGTCGTGATTGGGACTTCCTTAAAGTAGAGATGCATTCTTCGTAAGCATCCATTAGGTCTACAGCAGTCATCTTATATAGGGTGTATAGTGTTAAAATCCATTAGGTCTACAGAGAGTCATCTTATATAGGGTGTATAGTGTTAAAATAAACCTTTTCAAGGAATGACTGAACTGATCATATGATTCATATCTCATTGTCAACATTCAAAGATACGATTATCAAAATTGCTTACATTTTGTTTTATTGCTTCACCATTTTCAGGTGAAACAATCTCATTTTCCTCTTGGCCTGAGGTGCTGTTCTGTCATAGAGGCAAAGTTCAGTAAGAAAAATTACATCCAATTAGAAAGCCCCAAAAAAAAATTCCATTCATGGTCATATTACCTGATGATCATTGCTATTTAGCTTGACATTCGAGAATGACGAGCTTCTCTCTGTAGCACAAAGAAGTACACATGAATGATAGATTTAGTAAATGTAGAAAAATTCATCAAAATTGATAGCATGGGTATGCATGTGTTTACAGATTCAGACTGACCTGATTTCTTGTATGCTTCACTTTCCTTTTTAGAATTTGATGCTCTGAGTTGGGAAATCACCTGAGAACCAACAACATTGGCAAACATGGTAGCAGATTCTCTGTGTTCTTCGGTGAGACCAACATATAGCATATTGTCCAACCTCTTCTGCAAGAATTACAAATATCCAACACACTCATTCACAAATCATTTAAAAAGGATATTCGCAGATGAAAAGGTATTTAGATGATCCATGACATTAACACCCATCATCCCAGCTTGAGCACTCGAGAGATGAGAGAAAAGAGAAGTTATATATGTTACCTTTGCAACTTGAAGCACATATTGACCAAGATGCTTGTATTTCTGCACACAACGGCGCACTGCATGTGATTCTGCAGTGTAGGAGTTGTTTGTCAACCCTGCAATCTTTTAATTTCAACAGTCAGATATTAAATTCAGGGTAGATTGCAAAGCATGGTATGGATAATTTATTAAATCAGGAATCTATAGCCTCAAAAGAACCCTCGTTTATTAAGCTGATAAAACTCTAATAAACTAAAAAATTCCCTCTCCCAATCTTAAAAAATGACATCAAACTACCTGTGCTCATGAGACCACAACTATTTATATGGACTTGATAAAATTTCTGGCAAACAAAAGATAATTATAACTAGTGATGTCAAATGAGTATCTCATCTAACCCAACTTATTTAAGGTTTATCAAATGAACTCATTAACTCAAATGAGCTAGCTCACTTATTAGCTCATACGTAGCTCGCTAACTCATTTAACAATATGTCTTTGTTAATGATAGTATTTTCATAATTACAATAATACCATAATGAAACATTGCAATGAAAAGAAATTTTTTTTATTTTTTTCTTGCTTTACAAAAATACAATCAAGGTAATATTTATATATATTTTTTATTATTTTTTTAGAATGATAAATGAACTAGTTCAGGAGCTGATCAAGCCGACTCATTTAAAAGTAGGCTAAGGTGAACTTGATTCACATAAATTTAGTAAGCGGAGTTGAACTATAGCCCACCTAAAACGAGGTGGGCCAACTAAACACATTTTCTGCCTCTACACATAACTCTCTCTTGGACAAAAAAAAGGAAGGCTTCTGCCTCTACACATAACTCTCTCTTGGACAAAAAAAAGGAAGGCAATTAAAAAAAGAGAGCAAAAGATCTCGATAGTACTAAATAGGACATCAAAGTTATCTACCTGGAATGTCGCTCCATTATGAATTATGTCCTGAGCTATAGGATCATAAATATATTCATGTAACGGCATAACTCTTTCCTCCATGTTGTAGACGTCTTTGCTCTTTACTTCATTTAAGTCCCTATACTTTCCAGCATCTCTCTGCATATGAAATAAACTTCCATAAAGCAATGACATGTCCATTTTAGGATTGTAAAAGCAAAAAATAATATACAATTAAAAAAAAGAGATAACCCTCCCTATATCCTTCCTTTTTTCCCTTCAATTACGGCAAAAAAGGGAGTAAAAAATTATAGGTAATAATCCATAACAAGCACTCTTATGATCTTGCTACGCTTATCATTAAGTACAAAGTGCTTGAATATACAGTAATACAATGAACTATATCTCATTTAGATAAGCATTTACTAATTTAATTCATGCTAACTAGTGAAATTTCCTTAGAAGACAAAAGACCTACAACGTCCTACTACTGCATCTAGTATGACATCCTAAGTTGACATCCCAGACTGCAGGAGAGAAACAATGCTACAGAGTACGGATCCATAGGATGCAAAATTGAGATTGCCAATTTTAACCCCTGTTACCAAGTAAGTTCCCTAGGCACTAAAAGGCACGAGCCAAAACCCTTACTATCCACCAAGAATAGTACCTATTTAAAATGACAAATTGACAGTAAACACCTTTATACAACAACCACGCCACTGCCCTTCAATAGACCAACAAATGGCAGTTGGTTGCAGCTTTCTCCATTTAGCAGAGTAGTTTTAGGTTTAACCGCACTCACATGATGGTACACAAGTCCCACTTATAATGCTTACCCCCAAAGTGCCTCTTATTTCTTTTCTTACCTATCTCACATTTTTGTTCACACACTTAGCCATGATTATTTTGTAATAATTAACATGATCTGTTTAGCTACACTAACAACTATTTAGCTACCTATTTGTTCGTAAGTGTTTCTAACATTTGTTAGAATTTTCATTTTAATCTCATTAGTTATAGAAAGAAAAAAAGTAATGATTGAAATTAGATTACAGATTCGACATAGATAAGTACATATGGAAAAGTTAAAAAGTAGTCACAGTACAGGCAGCAACATAGATAACATAATGTCCACATAATACCAAAATAAACAACGCTTATGGAGACAAACATACCCGAGAAAAAAGGTCTTCCCTCATCCAAGGAACCAAATATTTCCATGGCCAAATATCTAGTGTGCTAATTCCCCTAGTCTTTGAGCGCAATTGACCAGCAATTTGTGTTGCGGAAGTTAAGTTAGGATGCACCAAAAACCTTGCTGCTACCTCTATTGAAAATTCATAAGTACTAAATACACGGTCAACTGGATCCCTGAGTATTGTAACAACTGATGTTTTCTCACTGGGAAGTTTGGACATCAAGCTATAGTCATCATGAGTAACCAACAACCGGCACTCTTGTTTGCTGCACGGAGTGAAATGCAATCAAATAGAGGTAAAAGCAATTTTGTAACACAATTAAGTGAGTAGTTAATATCAAGCTAAAGTTTTAATTCATAACATATAAGTTTAACACCCAAGATATTAAAATGATACAAACTTCTATAAACCACTCAGATTTATCAGTACTACATTGTAAATTGTCATTAATGTAAAAAAGTAAAAGCAAATTACTAGGAGTAATAGTATCAGTTTTCTACAAAAGGGGCAAATAACTTTAATTCAAAAAAATATAGAGAATACCATAGAAAAAAATAAAGGCTAACCTGGGATCAAATCGCAGTTTATCATAAGAGCGGGGACATTCGAAAGAGCTAGAGTACAACTTTCTTAAAAAACTACAGACAAATAAAAACCACAAGAAAAAGTTATTAAATAATTGAATACAAGAATATACATTTCAAAATGCACGGAGTCAATAATAAGACAAGTAGTTTCCCAAAATTAGATTACCAATGGAAGTATGTACGCCCTCCTGTCCTTGGTACATGAAGGAAAAACAACAAATCCTTTAGTGTATGTTTATCTTCTTTGAACTCTTGTTCAAGGGAAGAAAATGTCCATTTCTTAACAACTTTTTCACAATATCCCAAATCAATCTTAGAAGATGAAGCATCTACGAACACTGGGAATTATTGGACGAAAAGAAAGATCGTTAGAACAAACTAACCAGTAGAGTCCATGTAAACCAGAATATAATAACTACAATAAGGGTCTGTTTGCTTATGCTTTTAAGACCTGACTGAGAAAGCTTAGTCATAAGTGCTTTTTGTTCAGAAATCACATTTTGTTCTCACAAATAATGTGTTTCTTGAAAGCATTTAATTTTTTTCCCAAAATTACTTTACGAACACAATTTCAAAGTATAACTTCTGCTTTTAAGACCCGACTTAGAAAACTTTGTCAGAAGTGCTTTTTCAGCTCAAAAAACACATTTTGTGCTCATAAATAATGTGTTTCTTGAAAGCATTTTGATTGAAATAAATTTTAATAAAAACACAAGCAAACCACTAACTTATTTGAACTATGAAACAGAAATAGTGCATATGGAAATTGAGTTAAGCTGGTTCACACATACCTAATCCTAGAAGCAACAGCAATGAATAGAATTTCAGAGTAGGATCCATACAGCTTAGTCCTACTTCTAACACTGCCAAACGTAAAAAAGAAACGGTACAAAACAAAATGAATATTTAGAAACAAGAGTAACAAAATGGTCTATAAACCAAAAATAAAGCTACAAGAATGTAATCCATCGACATCAATCGAATAGTGAATACATATGGATATAAAATAAAGTGAATTGATATTTAGAAAACATGAATGTCAGAGCAAACATATATTTTACCCCATAATTTAATGCTCTTGAGTTTCTAAAAATAGAAATATTACTCAAAATCTACTCCGAAAATAGGGCTACCAAAATAAAAATAAAATCTATTCTAAAATTAAAATTAAAAGAAAAACACACATTTTTGGGGACTTATCAAGCTGGAAAAGAATTCACTTAGCTCATTTTTCCATTAAAAAAAAGTCATCAATCATAATAAACGAACACAAACACAGAATTACAACAAATTATAGATAAAATTAAGCAAAACCAACCAGAAATTAGATAACCTTCAAACTAGACGAACCAGAAATGATAACTTAATAACCTCGAAACTATTAGTAAAAGAGCAGAGAGTCTAAGGAACAAGAACAAAAACAGGGCGAAAAATTCGAAGAGAAAACGTCGATTTCGAGAAGAAAATAGTTGAAAATCGAACGGCGTGGCCGAAATGGGAATAAAAATTTCGAGAGACCTACCATTATCGAAATTGGAGATCTCGTGTTCATAAATTCCTCAAAACCGTTGCAGGACACGCCTAACGAAGTAACGATCAATGAAGTCCACCGTTACGGCAATGGGCCAGTCCTCTCTCTCTCTCTCTCTCTCTGTTTTTTTTTTGTTGCTTTTTTCTTCTTATTTTCTCGCTAACCAAACAGCTAATTCAGATGGATAGAAAGAGAGCGAGAGAGATTCTGGTGAAATTTTCTCGGGAAAATGACCCAGTAAAGATTATAAGATTTTCACATTTCCCGATTGATCGGAAGTTGCCGTCGCTTTTTTGTTAGAAAAATCGTCTCCTCCGCTTTTCAGATGTGAGTCACTGTACGACATTTTAGGAAGAAATTTGGTATTATATTTTAAATTAATAAAATTTAAAAATAAATTTAAAATAAATACTTAATGAATACTTAATGAATAAAAAAGATAATAATTGAAGAAAAATATACTGTGAATAACACCTCCATTTTTAGTTACCCGTGCAAGGTGGCTTAGAGGCAAAATAAATATTTACTATTATTAAGCCATAATGATACGAGGATAATACTTTAATTATTAAATATTATACAATTTTATATATTTTATTAATTTCATAATTAAAATGAAAAATAATATTTTTTTCTAATAATCTAAATATATTATAAAAGTGTTACTAAACATAATAATTAATGTAAATTATACTTAAAAATAGTAAGTCTATATAATCACGTTAGTAGTATCTAAAAATCGAACCGAATTGTTTAAATCGAAAAATCGAATCGAATTATATTAAATTAGATTGAATAATTTTATAAATAAAATGATTTGTTTCAATTATATAAAATTATAAACAATTTAGACCAAATCAAAATAATTTTAATAAATAATTAAAAAATAATAATTAATCATAATCACCACCAGTTAAGTGACCTCGTCTTGCATCACCATGTATCTTATTATTCATGCACAAAATAGATATCTGATGAGCTGAGCCATTTACGAACAAAGAGGTTGTTATTTTCTTTTTAGGATTTAATTTTCTCTCACTTTTACAGTTTCTGTGTTTTTCCGTTTCCTGTATTTTTGTGTTCTCTTCTATGTTTCTTCCTATTACTTCGTCTTCTTCTTTTTTCTTTTCGTTGTTCTCTTTGTGTAGTATCATTCCTTGATCCACATCATATATACAGATGTTAATCTCTTAAATCTCTAACCTTATTTATCAATATATAATATAACTTTAATCTAATATATATATACTTTATGGTTTATGTTGTTTCTTTATTTCTTATATATATATATATATATATATATATATATATATATATATATATATATATATATATATCAAGAGGTTTGAATCTATTATGGTTGTTTCTTTCTTTATATATATATATATATATATATATATCCAGAGATTTGAATTGACGCCAATTTTAAATATTTTTTATAAATATATATATCCAAAGGTTTGAATCTAATATATATATATATATATACTTTTTATGCTTTTTCTTTCTTTATATATATCTAGAGATTTGAATTTACTTTAATTTTAAATATATTTTTATAAATAATGATATATTATTTGTTTATAACTAATAATTGTTTAAAATTGTTAACTAAATCTGACCAAATTCTTTAATTATAATATTTTGGATAATCAAACGGTTTGATTTAAATCGATCTGAATAATATGAACGATCTGATTTGATTAATTTTTTTATTCAAAATCGAACCTAATCGTGGATATTTCTAAACAATAGTAGTGATTTTGTGAAAACTTATTATTTTCAAGTCAACCCTTAAAATCAAACTAAGTATTGTTTGTCATGTTATTGTTGGGCTATTAAAACAGATTAAGTTCATTTTAAGTTTTTTTTTAATATGGATTATTTTAGTAAATTTCTTTTAATGATTAATCCTAAAACATTATTTTTAAAAATATATATTATTATATTTATATATTTAAATTAGAAAAAAAATATTGTGATAAGGCACATAATTAGAAATTAACTAATTCTTTTCATTTTTTACCATAAAAAAATTGATTAAAATTATCCATTTGTAAAAGAAAATAACTTAGAGCACATTTAATTTAATTGAAACCTTAATATTTTTATAATATATTTCACTATAGAGTAGAAATGAAAATTCTTTAAAAGAAATATCATGTCTTTATTGAAAGTAATTTCACTTATTTCACTTTTGATATCTGATGTTATTAGTAGTTTATAAACATTAGAACAAAAATTCACATTCTATAAAATGAGAACCTACACTTTAAGCCATATATTATCAATAACTTCAAGATAATACAAGAGAATTAAACTCATTTTTACTAAAAATGATAGGTAATTTATTATCAATTTTATTTGAAAAGTATATAACTTATAAAATTTAAAATTAACTTGAAATTCAACTTCAATAGTAGAAAATGATGTAAAATAGTAAGAGAATAATTTTAAAAAAACTAAGATTTTAAAAATGTAAATGAGAAAAAGTTTAAAATTGTTTACGTAGTTGAGCAAATATTTTATTGTGAACAAACCATTGTGGAGTGTGGATGGACTACCATTATCTGTTTCCCAATATCTTAATGTTTATTAGGTGGAATCCACTTCCTATCAGCCATTGTCGAGCCATTTAAATACTGAGTCAATGGGTTTCATGTTCTGTACATTCTAAAACACAAGGATAAAATTGTCAAAAATATAAAAATTCCAAAAATGAGCACATGAAAAGAGAAAAATCTTTACAACTATTTTTTTTACATCCTAAATTGACATCCACGTTATCATGCATTGCTTGCATGTTTCAATTTTAACAAAAGAATTTACACAACTTCTCCTTTTTTACTTTTTTTTAATAGAAAGATTTTATTTAAACATAAACTAAAAGTACAACATAATACAAAATCTAGTTTTTCACTTATAATTAGCCATTAGTTATGCTATGTCATAGGTAATACTATTGCGTATTTTTTGCTTGCTTTGTATTCTCTTTCCGGTTAATGCTTTGTTGAATCAATTAATAACATGATTATCTAAAAAAATATCTAATTATATTTGTAGTTAAAAAAAACTAAAAATCTTTTACATCCCATCAATTATTCATGGCTAACATTTTATTATATTAATCTTCATCATCGTGATCAATAATAAAAGTAATGAATTGTAGACTTTGACATCTTCTACTAACAAGAGGTTTCATTATCTTCATCATTGGGATAATCTTTTGAGTCTTTCATAAACTCTTCTACACTTTAACTTTCTTGATTCATCATACACTTTTTAGTTACAATTAAATTTTTACTTGATATTTTAGTACATTCTATCATTTCATTATTTTTATATTTTTTTATAGCTTCACAACACTCTTAAACCTTTTTTCAATTTTTTTTTTTTGTTTAGAAAAGGGTCATTATATTATGAGTTTTTTTTTACAGGATCTAATATATTTCATCTCGCTCTATAGCATAGCACATGATTACATTTTTTTATTTTCATACAAGTTAAAAGTGAAAGAATAAAGGTAATGTTTATTGGTTTGACACAAAATATAGCTTAAAAATATAAAAAGTTCCTAATTTGGCTCAAAAAATTAACTAAATATATTAATAATGGTTAGCTTAAAATACTCAATCGATTCAAATAAGGCCTAAATCATTTCTTATGCAAAAAACTATTTAGAGTTTTGCTTTAAGAGATGATCAAATAGATTCTAAAATATAATAAATCTCATTAACTGATGTAACTTACCACAAATTTCCTCTCAATAACAATACTAAAATCAATCATGAACATGTTGAAAGATTGTGTTTTAAAAGTTATTCTTTTTGATAAAGATTTATATACTATTCATGATTTTAAATATTATGTATTCTTGTTCCTTGATATTAACATGTTATATTTTGAAAGTGTTCAAGAAGATGCACTTGCTTTTGAACCATAGAACTCTTAAAATGAGAAACATATCATCCTAAATATGTTCACAATTATGGTAATCAATGAAGAACATTAATTACCGTAAAAGATTGTCATGTCGATTAAAAGTACATTGTAGTTCTATAAATGTTGATAAGGGATTATCATTTGATAACATGAGTATATAAAATGTGTATTTTATATATTGAACATAACCTAATTAGATGGAATATTATATGAATTGTGTTTTGTGTCATTAATGTTTCCATTGTGTTTTTAGAATCTTAGATATAAAATGTGTAGGTTTTTTCACATGAGAAATATATAATGTGATTGCTATTTAAATACTATCTTATTATAGGAATGAAATAGTAGTTCGTTGTATACAACCTGTGCGGAATAAATCTATATGTTAATATTATCATTGTCCTTCTATTTTGAGTTATGATATTACTAGGCCTCTTGGTAAAGTATAATTATATCGCATGCAATATAATTGATGTAGTTATAATTATAATTCACTTCAGAGACTAAGAAAATGAATATAATGTAAAAGTGACACAATTCTATTTTGCATATTATTCATAATATCATGTGACAAGGATAGATACAAAATTAGTGGATCGAATAAATAATTACTACGTTGTTTGAAAAACTATAATGTAATGATAGATACTCTTATAGTCAATAATATAAAGTTTTATATTATTACCAAGATGATATAGATCTTCTATATGGTCACACCAACTAAAGAGAAACAATAAGTATTTTATATTTCATAATGATGTATAAGATAAAATATATGAGATGAAATGTTAAAATAAAATGTCATAATATGATATGATTAGACCATAAATAAATTTGTAAAGTTATGTAAATATTATTTGGTATAATGTTTGAATGCATTATAAGGATAATAGAGACATTGTATAATAGAATAATATGAATAATATTATTTGTTCATAAATTAATTTATTAAACCAATCACAAGTTTAGATTAAATAAAACATAAGATGGCTAACACAAGATTAGTGGCATTTGTGTAATTGATTTAAACCTTACACAAAGAGTTGCACTAACTCTTGCCTATTTAAGAAGGCATAATTGAGGAAAATAGAGCCAATATACTACCTCCAAAACCCTAGTCAGAATCTACCATTTTCAACAGCCATTTTTTCCTTCTCTTAGGCCAAACTTGGAAATGCTTGCTCAAGGCCAAAACCTAGGTGGTTCAACCCTAGGCCAAAAGTCTCTTCTCTCGTATCGTCTTGCTAGGTGGTAGGATTTAAATCTTGAACTCTATATCCATCTATTTAAGAAGTGTGGTAGTTTGTTGTTTAGGTTCAAGGTGAACCAAAAGGTGCTGAAAATCAACTTCCTTCTACTCAAGAGATTTGACAATCTCTTAAGGTAAAGATAATCTTCTTCATCTCTAACAATAAGGTAGATGAGATTTGTTTATTTTATTTAGTGCATATTAGGTTTTTGTTAAAATGCTTAAGAGAAAATTTTGCTTGCAATTTTCATACAAATGAGGTTCTTTTGTGTATCGAGCCAATTGGTGATAGGACAATTTTAAATTCTCACCGTATGGACATACACATGAAATCCCAACACATGTACATAAAAATTTGAATCAACTAATCAAAACTTGTAAGTATATCACATAATTAATGGTTCTTGTTTGAGCATTGAGACCATTGTATAAAATCTCCATTTGGATTCAATGATGGACACCATTATGAGGACACTTCCTTAGCAATTCTTTGAATATTTCACATGCTTCGTATAAAGATTCTCATTCATATTAATTGTAGGATGTGATGTCATTCCTAAGCTTGACATTGTTTGTTGATGAGAAATATTTCATCAAGAATTTCTCCCCTAAATCATTCCAAGTTGTAATGGAATTAGGTGGCAAAGAGTTTAGGTAAGGTTGAGTACGCTCTAATAAAGAATAAGGGAACAATCTAAGCTTAAATGCTTCCTCAATCACACCATTGAATTTGAATGAATTCTCAACTTTAATAAACAATTTAAGATGTAAATGAGGATCCTTTGCTAGTAATATGTTGAATTATCCAACTATTTGTAACATTTGAAACATCATTGGCTTTAGTTCAAACTTATTAACTTAAATATTTGGCCTTGTAATAATTAGATTCAACCCTTCCAATATAGATAATGCATATTTATTTATAGTTTTATCCTTATCATTCATTAAAGGAATCTGATTATTCAAATTTAACTCATTATTATTTATTTTTAATCGCTTAGCCATTTTTTTCAATTGAGTGATAACTTGTTGTTTACTTATTGATCTCAAAGTATACTCGATTCCGTGATCTAAAGGCACAATTTCTCTCTTACGGAATCTATTCAAGCAATAAAGCCAAATATATTTCTAATAAACTAAAGAGCTGTCAAAATTAAAAATAAATAATTAAATAAATTAAAATTACAAAAAATTAATAAAATAAAATAAAAATTAATTTTTAATATTTATAATCCTCGACAATGGTGCCAAAAACTTGACAACACGAATTGTGTGCAATGAATACGTAAGTATATGCATCGCAACAAATAATATAATGATAAGAAAATATTATATTATTATATACCAATTTTCAAAAGAAAAAAGAAAAAAAATTCTTTTTTTATTTTAAGAAAACGAATTTAAAAAAATTAAAAATAAATAGTAATAATTAATTAACTCAGAGTTGACATCTAAGAAGATCTATGAGAAAATATCTAAAAATACTTAATCTCTTAATTTTTTAAACATAACAATCTCTAAAATCCTTAAAATATAATTATCAATAAATTACATGATCAATTAAATCTAACTTAACATGTATATCTCTCAAGTAAATTACACATCATATAGTAATTAACCTAATCATACTCTCATATTAATTAAATTCATCAATTATGGATCACATATATAAGAATCATACATCTTTGTCTAGAAACTATACATATTATTTAATCAAGATAAATAATTAAATAATTCTCTCTCATCTATTCAATTACCTCTATAGTTCAATTGTTAGCTAAACAATTAATAACATAAAAATTAGATTAAATAATATAATTAAATTGAAATCATAATTACGATAAAATATTATATCATCAAATGTAGAAAAATGGATTAATAAGACTCATAAATTAATAACTTAGTTAAATATAATTTTTTTCATAAATCTCATATATTCGTAAAGAAAAAAATAAAAATTCACAAAGAAAGGAGAAGAAAAATGAATACAATCAATCTCTTAAATTGTACCACCAATCTCCTATTTAATTTCCACCAAAATTGTTTCTTTTTTTAAATTTTTATGTATTTTTTTTTTCTCTTCTTAACTCTTAAAATTGATAAAAAAAATAGTAATTTTTGGCTAATTAACATTTTTAGGGCACTTAGTGGGTTAAACTCAGCTTAAATTGAATATGGACTATTAGATTAGATTCAAATTAAGGACGGAGATGAAAAAAAGAAAATTAAATAGTGTCAGGCAATAGGATATTGACATGTGGCTTGGGAAATCATTGGACGAATTAGAACACAACGAGTGGCGAGAAGGACTGATCGTGGTCAACGCTTACTAAGTTAGTGTATGTGTCATGCTATGATTCGAGAATATGAATTGCATGGTGCCATGGTGGAACGAAGGGACAAAAATTGTGACAACACATGACATAATTGTTGACCTCTCGGTAAAACTCGAAATAAACGTTGTATTGACACGTGGTAAAATTTTCATCCCCTGATACACGATGCGCGCTCTAATTTGTATTCTTCACTTGTGTGACATCTACGTAGTGTCTTCTGATTGGTCATGTATTAAAAAATCTATAAAAAAAATTCTAAAATATTCTAAAATATGTATTTTTACTATTTTTTATTAAAAAATTTATATTTTAATATTTTGAACTCTAAAAATATCAATTTTTGAATAAAATGAATAAATATTAAGCAAAAAAATACACGATTCCACTTTTATAAATTCATCAAAAGTGATATCAATAGTTAAATTGGGATATTAAATTGATAACTTTTTAATAACATAGATATAATGTTTACCAATCCAATAATTAGATACATACCTATTCCCAAAAAAAAAATTACCTATGCTTCCCATTTTTATTTTCGAATATGTTGAAGTTGTTGAAAATTTATTTAAGAAGTAAATTTCCAAAATATGTAGACTAGCTAGCTTAGTATATAGTAATTTTTTTTCCTTAAGAGTACACTAACTTCAGTTAAGTATATGCACATATTTTAAACTTCAGTTAAGTATATGCACATATTTTAATAGTTAATTTAGTAAGGTTATAATATCTTTGATTAAAGATTAAAGATTTTATTTTTAATTTTTAATTCTACACGCTTAAAATAAGTGTTTATTGTTTAAACTAGTTACATATATTATATATTATATATACGTAAGCGTAAATTTGTTTGTGATAGTTTTTGAGAAAACAAAAAAAAAAGGTGAATTCCAGCTTTAGGATAGTTGCACCTGCAATGACTTACTAACTGTTTACAAGTTTCTTTTTATGAGAAATTAACACACAAATTTACTCATTTTTGCACACAAATCATTAATATAATTACACGTGATTTAAGTTTTTCAAAAAATAAAATAAAAATATTTATTTTTCTAAATAAATAATAGGCTATCAATAATTCTAGGGATTTAATTTTTCAAATCTAAATCTATAAATGATAAATATGGTGGGTTATCAAATCAGTATATTTAAATCTTAGTTGGTTAAATATAGTGTCTTCTACTGGGCAAAATTTTGTATGTTTTTATAACTAATGTATATACAAAAATTTATGCAAAAATTATTATGTTCAAGCATCCATAACTAATAATGAAAATATGCAAAAATAATAAGATGAAAAAGTTCATAATTATTTGATGAATTAAGTACTCTAAAAATTATTTTGTTTGTATTATTAATACACTTTAATTATTTTGTTTTCATTAGGGATATTTAAGTCATTCTTGAAAAAAAATACTTTAGTCATTTTTTTTAATAGTAAAATATTATTTTATTAATAAAAAATTTAAAGGTGATTAATGGTAGTCAAATTTTCATTTTATTTTAATAACTTATAACTAAATTTAAACAGTATAATATTTTCTTTTATTTTTTTGTCAACTATTTTTCAAAATTTTATATTTTTTTGGAAAATTTTATATATCACATTTTCCGTAAGTATCATATTTGGATAGAAAAATATAATTCAAATAAGTGTCCAAAAATCTAAAAAAAATCATAAAATATAAATTTTAAAAAGAAATCAAAAAAATGAAAAAAAAAATTATTAAACTCAAATTCAATTTTTAAATTGTTAAAATAAAATGATAATTTTACCCCAATAAATTCATTTTTAAATTTTTTTACTACTAAAAATAATAATTTACAATTTAAAAAGTGACTAAAATATATTATTTTACAAAAAGAATCTCTTATGAAAATAAAGCGAACATGAACAAACGGACTTAAAAAATCCTCCATCATTATTTGATGTTACTCTCAAAATGACATCCCTCTCCCTGTGTGATTTGTTTTTATTTAGGTTTTGGACATGTATTAATAAATTTTATCTGAATAAATAATATTCTTGTCATAATTTTATGATATAAATTTCAAATAAATATCTATAACTTTATATAATAAAAAAACTACAAGAGGAAATACGAACTCACTACATTAAAATCACACCCAAATTTTTTAAACACAATCAAATATATTCAAACTATCCTACTTCTAAATTAGAGTGAAAATTGAATCTCACTATATGTACAAGTAAATATGAGAATAGGTACCTCTAGACTTTCTTAACGTTCTTATTTTTCTTATTTTGGCACTCTTTGAACCTTATTTTCAACTAAAATACATAAAATATCCTTATTTAAATTAATGATACACTTTCATTAATTTCAATAATAATCTCAATAAATTTAACAACTCAAAGGTATCATCGTTATAAAAACTGACCAAAAATATGTATCAATAACCACTTCAAATCAAGAGAACTAGCAATAAATTCTTAATTCGCTTGCTCAAAGAAATTAATTAATAAAGCATTTAAAGTGGGATCTACTCTAAGTTTTTTGTTTAAATATTAAATACTAGTTATTTTAGTTGATAATTTTTTTTATAACAAACCATGCAAGGTCAAATTATAACGAATAAACTTCAAAAAGACAAACCAAAGTTGCAAGCTACATGAATCAAGATTCAAGTTCTTGTTCTCTGTCTAACCACAAATCATAAAAGATGATTAGTGATTACAGCAAATTAGATTGGATGAAATTTCACAATAGAATTCAATTTACTCAATTAATATTTCCTAACGTGTAGCAGTAACCTCCAAGCAACATATAATAATATGAAGCCCTTCTCTCTTTAAACCAGTCAGTACAGATTAGAATGTTCGACAATTCCTTCGCACTGAATAGCAGCATTCTATAAATCTCTCTTCACCATGAAAGATCTTAAAAATTCCTTCGCACCGAATAGCACTATTCTAAAAATCTCTCCACCATGAAAGATCTTAAAATTAAACATTTAGATACAAAACTCTGTTAAGACCATAGATTTTTTAGTACTTTGCGCGAAGGTAGTCCTCAGAGAGTATAATTACACAAAGAGATCGAATTTTTGGAGCTGCAAATAAGGTAATATCCAGGCTTTGGAAACGCAAAATTCTCTTTCTTATATAGCTACCATATCCACGAGACTAAATAGATAGCACCTTGAGAAAAGGCATGAAAGAACGAGATTAGACAACTCACGGCCAAATTAAACCTGTACAAAGGAGGAGGAGGCAGAGAAGGTAAAGTTATGGCTGGTGCATTATTAAATTTAGTCCTTGCTAATTTGAGCAATATATTCCTTATCGGCTGCAGCAAGACGATTTTGGAACTCGGCCCACTCACTGCGGCACCTTTGTCTAACCTGCAAGATGAACCAAGCAAGAGAAAAAGTACCCGAAGCGGGAGATTAGTGTCAGATCAGGAGGAATTTTTTTAAAAAAAAGTCTGTTGCTTTTGTTTTCCTTTTTCTACAATAACAAATTATGGAAATATTGGAACGGTTAAGAAAATGAATGCTACTAAATAAAACATTGAAACATTATAGGGTGGAAGGCTAATTTTGTTCTTTTATTTATATAAAAGATATCATTTAGTCCTCTAAATTAGAGAAAGTGTCACTTAGTCTTTTTTGTTTTAAAAAATGTGCAAAAAAAAAAACATTAAACATTTAGTAATTTTAAAATTATTTATAAAATAAAATAAAAATGATCCAGGCGTGACTTATTTTTTATAAGTAAAAGGATTAATGAACACCCTTTTTATAAGTAAAAACTAATTAGCACATTTTTTATTTTAGAGAACTAAAAAACATTTTTACTCAAAAAAAAAAGACCCCCAAGACATTTATCATTATATCTAAAATATTTCATTACCGCTTCCCAGGGAGTTTTTCCATTCTCAGCTTGGCCCTGAAATTAACAGCTAATCAGATTCAAAATCCTATATCCATAGATTTAAAATCCAAATACATATTAAAAAAAACAAAAGCATACAGCAACCAAGAATAGATCAACAAATTAAGACCAAAGACTATATTTGCACATGAAAAGATTGTTTTATGTTGAATGTATGATTCACAGATCGGAAGTCTATTTGATGCTTACTGTACATCTGTCAACTTCAAAATACCAGAATATAATTACAACCCACTACCATACAAGTACAATTGCAGTCTGGCACAAATGGAGTTACATGTAAAGTTCATGCATTTACGCAAGCACATTTTATTTGACACATCAAGCGCGGAAAAAAATGCAAGTAAAACGTGTCATATAGAAATGGTGACTTACCTGGCTCCCAAGAGAAGGTATTACTTGATGAACAATCCACTGTGAATCAACAACACCAATTTTTTCATGTGCAGGCTGGTTAACACGCAACGGCAAAAAGAAAAGCAGAAGTATATTAGTCTCTAAATAAAGAGTAGCTGGGTTCAATTATAATTAAGAGTCAAATGCATGACACGCATAACCATATTTATAACTAGACCATGTTTGTGTCATTTTATGCTTTATATAGCCATTGCATTTGCAGCATTAAGTTTCTTAGTCTTTAGACAAGACAGCATACCTCAATATCTTGCTCAGAATTATAAAAGTCAGTGGCTTATTAAAGAACATGCATCTCTTTCTTATTCTTTTTTTAATTTTGGCCCCCTACTGTATCAGAGCAAGACTTAACTAAAAGAGTAAAATTTTAGTTTTGCAAACTCTAAATCAACATATTAAATTACTATATCTTGGCCACAAAATAGGATGAAAAGAGCCAATCTTCTAGCATTTCAGGCGTTATTGTCAAAAATAAAGAAATAAATATTTTAAAACCTAGAAACCTTAATTATTAATTAAAAAATTGCATTATTTGACATATGCTTATATATCAGGATATAATCTAAAAAAAAAAAAACTATTTCCTGCGAACAGGTCAATCTAAAGCTTGCCCCTAACTGGGCACCCCCATGACAAGAAGAAGATCCAATGTCAAGATGCAAATTCCAGAAAATAGAAGGGACACCAGAAACAAAAAGCCTGTACCTCTACACATCTTCTGAGAGCAAAATCCACACCCCATCCATGCACCAAATCATTCTGTGAGCATCCAATTAAGCATATTCATTAATAATACCACAAACCAAGAAAACATATTGATAGACAAAATCCACACTACCGTTTCAAGATCCCTTAATGTAAACTTATGCTTGAATAAGCAAGTCAAATGCCCTGCAATAGAACATACCTGAATCATGTGCCACACACAGCGCCAAGCTTCCCGGGAAAAGACAGGGGCCATGATTTCCACAAATCTGAAATATTTTTATTAGGTAATCATAGCTATTTTCAACACATAATTTATGAGAGATAACCACGAATGGAACCATTATCTCGTCTATGGGTGTTTAAAAGTTTTATTTGAGCTCAACAAGTAATCTTGACAAGTTTGCATGCTATACAAATTCAAAAGCAGACTCTAACTTCGAAAAGATTTTAAGCTGAATAAAGCTAGTGACTAACCAAATCACCCTAGCAAATCAAAAATATGAGAATTCTGTCATAGAAAATTTAGAAATAGGTATTCTTCTTCCACTCTTGACTCTCCAAAACGATTACTGGAATTATACTCATAGTAAAGTGGACTATAAACATTACAAGCATATGGTTCAACAAGAACATATGTTAATCACTGACAAGGTTATACATAAATGTACACCTCCACAATTATGCAAGATTGCAATCAAATGAGCACAAGGGGGGACCACACGCATATAGATAGAATATGTATGTGTGTGTCTGTGTGTCTGCATACACACACACACAAAGAGAGAGAAAGAGAGCATACGCAGCACAAGGAGGCAGATGTGGATCACTACACCACCCTGGTTTTTCTTCTGTATCCCTGTTACATTAATCAGACAATAAGCACAGTCAACGCTATAGAAAACTTAAAATGCACACGCAATCCATAACACTAGTCAATAATTCTAAAATGATAATGAGTGTATATAGCACAATTGAAAGGGAGAGAAACCAACTTGTGAACTTCTCTGTCACCTCTTCTTTTTGTCATCTGCCATGTCAGTCCATTGTTAGGCTCAAGACCAGGTTGAGAGATCTCTAAACCATGTTTCTTAACCAAGTCAATGTACCTGGATGATAGAAATGAAGCACCATGAGAAGAATCATCCGAAGGTATGAATCGAAGAAACCTATGACCAAAAAAAAAAGAGAATCTTACTTGTCTCCATTGAAGTGTTCTACTCCCAGGTCTTCATCCCATATGAAAATATACTCATAAGCTGCCACAATATCAGGATGCAAAAACCTTTTTGCATACCACCTACCAAACGTGTAAAACTGTAAGTATAAGAAAGTCTTTGATAAAGTTTATCTATAGATTAAAAGGAAATGTTAATGAATATTCATTTTTTCACAGGTTACCATTTTGATTGTTTCCTGGCACTAACATGGACAACATTCTTGGACCACTCAAAATGATCCCACTCACTAGTCCGCCCATCATAGTGAAAAAGCATAATTTGGAAGTCATCAGAAAACTATTATGAATAAAAATGAACTCAGCATCCTTTAACATCAAAATCAATAAATCCGAAAAGGCGAAAGATCAAATAAATCTTTATAAATACCTTTCTAACATTAGCATTTATATTGTTCATTTGGCCAACACCAACAGTAAATGTTACCAAATACTTCGGTGTCTTCTTGAGATCCTGCCAATTTCAAAAGAATCATTGTTAAATGATTCCCACAAGAGAGCAACTTAAATGACATCATTTGAAAACTTAAATACGCATCTATATACAGCCAAGACATGACTAATACTACCACCAGATTCCAATACCCATCCCTGATTTCATTTCCTTCTCCTCTATTTTCAATTAGGCCGAAGTAGCCTGAAAATAATCATCTGGCCAAATTGTGTAAAGCTGAGCTTATTGTGAATTTAACATTTGGAGTAAATTTTGCTTGGTCAAGGCTCAAGATACATGGTTAAAATGAAGTTCAGTAAGAAATTGGGCAAAAAATTGTACAAATTAATATGCAGCTTAGATTTTAATTATTATCTAGACACGCACAAGCAATCTATTAATATTAAGCATTAATCTATTAAAGTCTGATGAGTTTATACGTACTCGGATGTACTTACCAGTAAAACAGACGATAAAGCAGGTACTAACTTACTGGTCAAGTACTTAAAAGTTGGTTTCAGAGCAATAAATCTACTGGAAAGGGTAACCTTGGTAACAGATTTCCAAACCTCTAAAGGCCAAAATTATTCACAATCTTGAACATAAAATTGCTAATTTAGGCCCTATATCATAAAGTTGATATTCCTAGAATAATAAATAGAATGACTGAGCTCATTGAGTGAGCTTTCTTTACGGTGAAGATAACTTTGGACAGATACAGCTGTGGCTAATTCTGACAAGACTGCAGATAACTAGAATGGAGAATTATGCTAATCCTAATTGTCACAATAAACAAAAATAATAGGTACTGTTCGGTAGTGTGAATGAGCGATAACTAAGGGATTAGGACAGTGATATAACTTTCTGCCAAAAGATAAAAGTACATTTCAATCCCCAGTATCAAGTTGTTTTCACTACAATCTATTTATACCTCACTCGGTTGACCCCATAATCTGCGCAGATAAAAATCAGATTGTGACGTAACAATTCCTGGAGGCAGCGGTTCAGCACCGCGAGGATTTGTGGGAACATATATCTGAAAAAAAAAACACAAAAGGTATATATCAGCATCACAAGAAATCACATTGGTTAACTAGCTAAAAATAATTTTAACAAAGAACCGGCAACATAATAATAGATTAAATCCAAAATCATATAGAACCCTGGTTTACCATCTGAGGCCAAGAATACCATCATATGAATTTGAAAATTACAAAGAGGAATCCAGAAACTGTTAAATCTTCTTAAGTTTTTCTTTACTTGCAGAAAAGATTCCACAGAATTTAAATGTTCCTGAGTTGAAAAAGATGAAGTATATGAAAGAATATGCTATTTTCTGGATCCAAAAACTATTAAGAAAAAGGGGGAATAAGAAACACATTACAGATAATGCAAAGACAATGTGTTTATGCATCAAAGAACTGGCGCAATAAGTACCTTGGGAACACTGTGTGATCCAATAGATTCAAGACTTTCTTCAACTTTTTCTTCTGTCTCATTCTTCAAAGAGGTAGGTTGATTGGTTTCATTGCCGGCTACATCAAGAGATGATTTAATGCTTGAAGGTAAGTTAATCTGCAAAATTGAGACAGATCAAATATGTTATGGGGTTTGATTTAAATAACAAAAGCAAGCAGATTATGAACTATATACCTTGGTTAGAGAAAGAGATGGAAATGATGCGCCAATACAAAAACCAAAGACAATTCCCAAAAGTGTAGTGAATGCAAGTCTGGTACCATCATTTGATTTTTTAAGAACTCCACTGCATTAGAAAGAGAAAAATATTAAGGCGGTAAAATATGAGCCATAAATTATATTATTATTATTATTGTAGGAAAAATCCCAAGCAATAGTTTACACACTAAAGGTGACATCCTAACTACAAACGATAACATAAAATATATAGGTCACTCATACCTCCGGTGTGTAGTCCCCATATTTGTCTTGTCTTCAATCTTAAGAGGTCACACTGCCACCATTAAATTCCTTTAAGCAACTCAAGAAATGATTTGACTCTTTAGCTTCAACAAGCAAATGTGATCTTTAAGCAAATAGGATGCCCTGATCCTTAAGTGTAACTATGAATACACAGCCTGAAATAAAGCAACATAAAAAGGAGAAAAATTATCCTTGTAAATAAATGGTCGGAACAATTGCTACTACATGCAAAATTAACGAAATCTAGACTGGCAACTTTGTGCCATTCGGATGAGTTTCATTATAAAATTTTATTAGAGAGGAAAAAAAATTAGAAAAAAGAAAATTCATTAGAGGTACGATTAAATTTAATTCAAATAGCAAACTACTATGCTCGCTAAATTTCCTCGTCTATATACACCTCAACCTCAATCAAATATAACCAAACTTCATAACCCATTCACAAGACAAGTCCCAGCTCCAATCCCAATCTTGTAATTCACACCTTGAAGCTACAAAATAAAATCTGAATCCCAAGTTTTCGCAGGAAAAAAATATCTTAAGACTGTTTGATAAAGCAAATCCTCAAAGCTTAGATGTAATACCACACAATGAGGGTGATAACAAAAAAAAAAGGTATTGATTGAACTAAAACAAAAAGGGGGGTAATCAAATGGCCATTCAAACCTAGCAGAGGCTAAACAAACAACAATTATTACAGGATCAATCGAAAAGTCCAGTAAACATCTCAACAACGCCAAACGAAAATGCCGAATGCCATAAAAGTAAAATTGCTGGATTATTTCGAAGAAACGAAGAAATGACGTTCTCTCCAAAGAATCAGACAATCAACTGATGATCAAACAACAGATATTACGAGATTTCCAATAACGATGAAAAATTGAAATATAAATAATAAATAAACAACTAATTAAATGAATTTTTCAGATAATTAGGGTTTGAAGCTTACGTGTTTTCCGATCGTGAGTGAGAGACAGACTATTGGTTGTAAGCAGAATAAACACTAATTGACATGGGAGAAAAGATGAGAATAAACATTCAAAACATAGAAGGAAAAAAAATTTAAATGCGGACAAGGGGAGAATCTTGCACCAATAGGGATATATATATATATATATCTGATGAAAAAAATTAAAATACATAAGAAGTGAGAAAAATATCAATTATTAGTATACAGTAGGTTGTATTTAAAAATTTCGGTTAAACAATGTAAAATCTTGAACATAATAGGGGTTATGGAAATACAACGAAACATATTCATCTTTACCTTTTAATTTTATAAAAATAGAAAAAAATATAAAAAATAAAAACGATATTAATGATTGATATTAACAAAATATATAATATATTGTATATAAGATTTTTTTTTATAAACATGAGAAAATCTTGGTACAATAAAAGCATAGATACATGGTGAAACAAATCATTTTAAACTTTTACTTTTATAAAAATGAAAAAAGTGTAAAAAATGTGGATAATTAATATTAACAAAAACATAAAACATGTTTTATCTAATATTTTTTAATGGATAATGGTACTTTTAATGAGATATATATACTCTTAATTTCATATTTATTTATGTATTATCAATCAGATGCTCTTTTTATCTGTATCTTTTGTTTTACATTTCTCTAATATTGTGTTTGGTTAAAGGGAATAAAAATGAATCATAATTGATTCCATTCATTTATGTGTTTGGTTTTGTTGAAAAAAGAATCAAGAATAAAATCGAATAATAAAGGAGAAGAAATCACAATTTTTTCTCACCTTTTAGTAATCATGATTTCATTCTCATTTCAAATTTTTTTTTTCAAATTTTACCTTCATCTTAAATATAACCCTAAACTCAAATCTCAAATCCTAAATCTCAAAACATTAAACCCTAAAACCTAAACTCTAAATCCTTAAACCTTAAACAAGATAAACCCTAAACCTCAAATCCCTAAACCCTAAATCCTAAATTTCAAATCCCTAAACCCTATTTAGAAAAATAATAATTTATATAATATATTTTCTTTTTAAATAATAATTATTTAAAAATATAATTATTTCAATAATGTATTTTGTGTGACGAAAAAATAATAATTAAATGATATTATTTAAACTTTACTTAATATAGATAATTTACAAAAAAATTCAACATTCTAATGACAAACCAAACATTGTAATACTTATTTCTTCTTTGATTTCAATGGTCAAACAAAACGATATTATTTTCTTTCCATTTAATTACATTATCATTATCATTCTAATCTTGATTTCATTACGTGAATTAAATGTCACCTAAGTGAATATAGTCAAGTGTTAAAAAATTGAGAAATTATATAAAAAAAATCTTAAATTTTATAACAATAAAAATAACATATGAATAATATGAAACAAGTTTTAATTAAAATGCGTTAACCATTTAATTGATTTAAATAGTCGTAATTTAATTTTAACAATGTTTAAAGTAAAATAATGTGTAAAAATTTCTAATAGTATAAATGTACAAATTATATATAAAAAATACTGTTTTATAATTATAAGATTTATTAGGACCATTCTTGTTTTTTTTAATCTTATTCTAAAAAGGCAGGCTATAAAAAATTAGAAAATGAGTAATCTTTATATGACTATTATTCTTTTTATTATTGGTCCGAACACATCAACATAATATTGAATTAAATAATAATTTCCAAAAAATACACTTATTTTCTTTCTCTTCATATTATTATTCATCTGTATTTTCTAATTTTATTTTAATTGACTTTAACTAATATAATTAATGAATCATGCTTATTCGTGTTAGGACGAAAAAACAAAAGAAAAAAGAAGAAGGTATACCAGGTGAATTCTTATTTGACAAAATTACCTTGATTTTTGCTTTTTTATATTGAAATATGAAAATATTTGATATCATACATTTATATTTTTAAGAAAATATTTGAAGCATTAGTACAGTATTTAATATCATTTATATATTATAAATCTAACTGTTTTGTCATATATAAATCTAAAGTTAACAATATTGTGTTTTGTGGATAATGTAATTTTTAAGTGATGGATTAAGATATTTCTTAATCATGAAAAAAAAAAGATTTTCTTTCCCAAAAATGATAGATGTTTTCAATTATTTACAAAAAATATAGTAAAAATATAAAAAAATAATGATATTATTTTTAGTTATATGATGATAAGATTTATTTATCCTCGATTTAAATAATAGATTCAATTTATTTCAAATATTATTTAATAAATAATAAGAAAATTGTTTATTTTTTTAAAATAATAATAAAATATCATTTTAAAATTTATAATTATAAAAATAATATAATTTATTTTATATATTTTTACTATTAAAATTTTTAAATACATTATTTTACATTGATTGTAGTCCAATTAAACTACGAATGTTATTAAAGTATTATTTTTATTGTTATAAATTTTATTTTATTTTTATTTTCTATTTTGTTTTTTTTACTCAATTTTGCATGCTATGGAACCTATATAAATTATGAATATGATAATTATAATTTTTTTCGGAAATATATTAAATTATAATTGGTAAATATAATTTTTTTTAATAATCGGAAAATATAGTTAATTCTCTTAATTTAGGCAATTTGGGTGTTTTAAAGATACTGAGGCACAGCTATTCAAATAAGTAGTAATTTATTTATTATTTATGTGTAAGAATATAATTGTTAAAATATATAGTTAATCAAGTATTAAATATAACATAAATTTTAATAATACATATTCAATAAATATTTATACCTATAAAATAAATAATGTTAGAGCCATTGTTATGTTTAATATTTAATAATATTATATATTATTTTTAAAAAATAAATAATCCAGTTAGAAGTGGTTGAAAAATATTTTGAATTCGAAAGCATTTTTGTGTTGTTAATATCAAGCATAATCCATTAGTAGGAATTTTTTTAAATAACATACTTATATATGATACTTACATGAATATGATACTTACAGAATAACAAAAATATCAAACCCATAGTCATTTACATATGCCCTTATAATTCATTATTTAAATTATATAACTGTTTTTCAATTTAAAACAATATAGATGTTCAATTAATTTATGTGTAATGAAACTATATATTTTAGATAAATAATTACATATAGGGAAATTAATTTTTACAATTGGATATATTAATGCATTTTTAATCATATATTTATAAATATTTTAGTTATATTAATAATTATTTTCATTTTATTAAAAAATATATCTACCAATTATTTACTAGTAAAATTTAATTTGATTCAATTTTAATTTTTTATTAAAAAATCAAAATTAATAAAAATAAAATAAAATAAAATAATAATAATAATAATAATAATAATAATTAAGTTTTGGGTAGTGTACTCAAAAGTAAAGATGCTATATTTTAAATATTTAATGGAGTAAATTCAAATTATTGATGTACGTGTGATTTTATTTTAAAATGGTGTAACTTAATGCTTAAGGAAACAAAAGTGTACGAATATTATAACTTAAAAAAAAAAATCCGAATACTGAACTTTATTCAAAGAATAGTATATGTTATTTTTTTTTGTTGTCTTGCTTTCCTCTAACATGTATCACTTTTTTCCTTTTAGCCAAACAGAATAGCATATGATGCGTTACCTTTTTCTTTTGCCAGTATGTGTCGCTTTTTACTTATCCCATGAAAATCTACCATGGCTAGCAAAATCCTAATTTAAAAGTAATTTAATTAATATTTTAAATATTTTATGCTACTAATTTTTTTATTTTAATATCATAATTTAAGTATCGATGTTTTTTTTTTATTTTTCAATAATAATTAATTTTTTATCTAAAATACTCTCTTAACTTTTTAATGAAATTTTTTTATAAAAATTAATTAGTTAAAAAAATATTTTTTTCATTAAAGGTTAGGTTTAATATTTTATACTAAAAGTTACAAAAGAAGATAAAATTTATTAAATTTATGTCATTAAAATATTATAAATAAGTACTAAAAATCATAAAATTCCAACAATTTCATTGAATCAGGATGAAAATATTTTTCACAGATAACTAATTGATATAGATATCATGAAAATAATTTCCATGATTAATTAACTACAAATATTTATATTATTAATGTTATAAAAAAAATTCTGAAAATTAACAAAAAAATTTCAATTTTTTTAACTATAGTTAATTGTCAAAAAGAAAGAAAAAATCTTTTATAAAAATACTAAAAGGATATTTTGAGTTAAAAAAAGTTACTATTTAAAAATAATAAAAAGTATATCAATACTTGAATTGAAGTATTAAAACGAAATCTTTTAATACCATAAAACATTTGAAATATGAATGTATTAAATGGTGTACATGTAACGTAATAAACCCGTTCAATAACATGTAAATTATTTATCATTTAGTGTATAAATAATTCAGTTATTTAATATAATTTTATTTTTAATAACTCTTAGTAAAAAAAACATATATTTTCATACACGGTTAAAAAATATATATTCATTTAATTTAGAAAAATGAACATATTTTTTTCTATGGTAGTTAAGAATAAAACTATATACATAAAAAGGATTTTTTCATGTAATTAAACTAATTATTTAAACAAATAGAAAGTTTAAAATTCAAATCTCAACTAATTATATACGAATAATGTAATTATTTTTTTAAAAATTCATAATCTTTTAGGAAGTGTAATTATTTTTTAAAAAAATGAGACTCAAATTTTATAACTTGTACAAAATTTGAAAAAAAAAAAAATCACAAATAATCTTCTCACGTAATAAAAGAGTGATATGTATGCTTCCTCCCCAAGTCTTCCAAATAATTTATTTTATTTTCTACCAAAAATGATCTTATTCTACAAGAAGCATCAATATATTTTTTCTCATTTTTTTGTTTTCCTTGCTTAAAAACATAAATTTATATTTCTTCACTTATATATTATATAAAGTCAAAATACCTAACAATACATCCCTCCTTAAGATTGCCATAAATATAACGTACATAAAATTGTATTTTATATGTTTTTTTAATTTAGATATTAATTTACTACGATTTATTTTATATTTATGTTCATTTCGTATTTCATTTGAAAACTAAATTTATTGTATCTAATATCTTAGAAATTATAATATAATATCAAGATTTAATTAAACAATTAAACATTCGTTAAAGTGAATAATAAAAGTTAAGTATTTATCTATATGCTTATGAATATTTTTAATTTTAGTTTATTAAATTTAATTATTTGTATATTTAAATAAATAAGTTTGATTTAAATTGTATCTCTCATATTTATTAATATGAAATTTATTTTTATTTCTCTGAAAGAATGTTCTCATATCATACATTTTGTTACTAGATAAATTTTGACGAAGAAAATTAGTTTAAAAGATATTTAAATGCTAAAAATTAAAAAGACCCATTTTTTTATGAACAAGATGAGGGGCAGATATATGAGCCGACGAGAGAGAGGTACGTGCATCCTCTTTTTTTTTTAATTATATATAATATTTATGAAATTATAAATAAGATATATAAAACATTATTTTTTAACAAAAAATAAGTAATATTTTTTTTAATAAATTACCTATATTCCATAACTTTTAACAGATACACTTTTACTCTTATACATTGTAAAAAATATGTAATTTAATCTAAAAAATAGAAATAAAATGGACATTTACACCAAAGATTAAAGTCACATTTTTAAGGTAGTTCAATTAGTAAAACCAATTGAATCGAATGTTTATCACTGACAACTATTCAGATAAAAAATTGGTAGTTCGAACTTCGAAATTTCCCTCTCCAGTTCCATCAGTGGAATTCGTTGGGTTTTTTTTTTTAATTGAGGCATTGAAGGCTTATAATAATATTTTTAACGTGCAAATTAAAAGGTATTTACTTGTGCATTTTCCACCTTTTATTTCCTTAGCCTTAGTTAAACTCATAAAAATCATCCCCAATGTTTAACAAACAAGCTTCCGTTACTTTAAAAGTAATCTCATGCATACACACACAAAACAATCACTAAAAGTAACCCTAATTACTTTGTAAGAATATAATAAATTTACAAACATAAGTTGCTATAATTCACCTGTTCAGCTTTGAGTGTATCACTTTGTACCACAAATCACATTATAGCACATAAGTTGTCTTAATTGCTTTTGCCAATTATTGGCAACACACGTAATGACACACAAAAAGTGGAACAAAATAATCGATCTCCTCTCAATGATTTGTACATTCATTCTTCACAAACAGAAAAATCTGGCTCTGCAGGCTTTTGCAATGAGCTTACAACCCCAGAACCATTAGACCCAGAATGCTTATTATTACCACTTCTTCTACTAGTTGTTAACCTAGCAGCATACATAGCTAACCCTGAACCTTGTTCAGGTGATTCTAGCTGTGTTTCTTTGGGACTTTCAATAGCCTTCATGATTTCAACTGCTTCCTTTCTTTTCTTATATCTGCGCCATGCTGACTGAAGGAAACACACAGCCCATAATCGCCATTGGTGCGAATAAAACCGGAACTTGTGTCGAAGTTGTTTACTATGAAGTCTTCTAAATTGTGATGCTACAAATTTTAAGTCCTCTGCTACAAGAGCAAATGCTTCTACTTCAGAAATGGCTTTGACGGTTCGAGTTGAAGACGGAAGAATAACACTTGGTCTAGGGTCTAACGCCCATGTTAGCAGCTCCTCACCACAAAAATCTCCTGGTCCTATACCACATGAGTTGAAGAAACCTGTTCTGCCGCCATTTGTGGTGTAGGAATCAAGGTGGCCTCGGATTATAAAGAGCATTTCATTGACAGGGTCACCTTCCCGCACTAAAAATGTGCCTTCGGTACACAATGCAGGTTTAAGCCGCTCACATATTGCATCAAGCATTCTTTCATCCATTTGATCAAACAAAGGGACCTAGTTGTTCATTGAAGACATTTTATCAAATTAAGGTTAAGTCATTTGTTGCAGCAACTAAGAATATCCCTAGAAGAAAAAAATCCCAAAAAAAAAGAGAAAAGAAACAAGTTGCATCTTAAGACAGTCAAAGAAAGGAAGCAAACAAGTTTACAAGGAAATCTGTTGACATGAGTTTGTCTGGCTACATTTTCGGGTATGTTTGCTTATACTTTTGAAACCCTGTAGAATCATTTCTGTCAACTAGAGAACAGTTCTAATCGAATTTTTTTTTAACCAGAAGTAATTTTATGGAACTTGTGACATTTTTCTTCGTAACAGTTCTAGAAATCTTTAGAATAGAAGATATTTAGTCAGTGCCCCTAGCACCATTTTTGAAAAGGCTGGAGCAAGGCTTTTCCTTTTTTCTTTCAAAACCAATATTTGGGTTTGTTTAGAACTGCTTCTCCTTTAGGTTCAAAGTGGTTTGAAATGGGTCAAAGAACTTCAAAAGGTGTTTGGAAATCTCTAAGAATAACGCATTCAAAATTTTCAAAAGCACTTCAACAATAATGAAGTGCTTTTACAATAAGAAAGTAATATTTACTTTTTAGAGAAGCAATTTTGGATCTATGCTTGATTCCTAAAACAATTACTAAAATGCGACTCAAAACACTTATAACATTTTCATGCCAAACACCTGAATACTTCAATTAAAATCACTTTTAACAAACACATTATTTTAAATCATTTCCTTTGAAACTACTTTTAGAAAAAAAGTGCATCTAAACAGGCTCTTTTTCTATCCCATTATTGATATTTCATCAACTTGAATCAATACCCTCATTCTTTTTGGTACAAAAAAGAAAAAGAAAAGGAACTTGTGCCTTCATGCTTCTCCCACTTTCTTCCTTAGAGTGTGTCATTCGCACTAGTGGTAGTTCATTAATAATGTAAGAATAATACATAGCAACTTACTCGTCGAACTAGGTCAAGGCAAAGATGGCGTTTGATGTCTCGTCGGAGATCCATAGGAAGGTCTTTGAGAAGAGTTTCTTCATTAACCCCTCTAGTAGCCACCCACTTATTAATGATCATACTTCCTCACTAATTGTCTTAAGTCTGGAGGTAGTTGCCTATGATGCATCCATTGCTCTGTATCAATTCTTCTAATTCTCCATTCTTCCAATCTAATTGTTGTAGATTGGAGGTATGTCTGTAATTGATATACAATATAGTTAATTTTAGTATAATTAATAGGATAAATAGATTTTTTTTTACCACCAATTATCTAGATAGTTATAAAAATACTACTAAGCTTTAAATTGTTACAAAACTTCCACAAAACTTTAGGTGTAAGTACAAATGTCATTAAATTATCAAAAATATTTTAATGATGATGGTACTTATATAACAAAAATCTAAAATTCAATGATATTTTTGTAACAATCTCATAACTCGGTGATAAAAAACTATTTATCCTACTTAAGATGAGCAAAAAAAGGAACTTAAAAGTTTTGGGAAGAATTCCAAAACTATAATCCAAATGAATAAATAAAATTCCAATTACTTACTTGCATATTACCAATAAGCAATGCAAAAAGAACCAATCCAAGCATTGCAACAATTATGGCAAAAGTTATTTCTCCAACAAAAGTGCTAGTGGAAAGATTTTGTCCAAGGGAACTGTACAAATTATTTAAAGAAGCGTAATGATTAGTCACGACAATGATTATTTTTAGATTGATGAGATATTTGATGCTAATTGAATTTAAATTGGAATTGTTTGAGCTTTTCTGCACAAATCAAATATAAAAAAATGTATAATTTTCCACTTATAGTAACACCAAACATCTTCTTGAAGACCATTATAGCAACACTAAACATCTTCCTGAATAAATTTTCAGCAATATATGGTTAACCTAATTTTTCTTTGCCAAAAAAATATGGTAGGATGAATAATAACACTAAAAATCTAACTTATTAACTGACAACTAAAAGAAACAATGAGTTAGGGTCTGTTTGTGTACTTTTGAGAGATGTAAAAGCACTTATGAACAAAATAGAAGAAAATTCATCAGAAGTACTTTCAGGCCTCAAAAAGCATATTATCCTCTCTTTTCCTTTAAAAAACTACAAATGATATATGTACTTTTTAAAAACACTTTCTTCTGAAAACACTTTAAGCAGAAGCCAAGCAAGCAAACAACTATGCTTGCATTGCTTAATTGTTTATGCCCTATAGTTCAAAGATTGTGGAAGCTCACACTTCTCTATAACAAACATAAACAAAGATTAAGATGTGGCCTAACTATGTGCTTCAATCACATACAAGGTATTCATTATAATTAAAATCCTTGCTTCAAGTTATCTAAAGAATATAAGTAATGATTTAATTACCTCAGAGTTCTTAAACCCCACCAAAGACAATAAAAGTATTTGTGGAAGAACGGAGCAACTGCAACATCAAATGTCAATGCATCACCATATATGCCAAATTGAAAATACTTTGAATCTGCGTTGCATAGAGTTATGACATTGCTCGTTTGAAACCAGGTTCGCCGAAGAGTCTCTCCAACTCTGTGGCAATCGTAGTACCCGTATTGACAAAATGTTATCTCCATGTCACATACACTTCTCCAACATGCCTCCTGTCTCTCAATTGATAGAAGGTACCAACAAGCTCCTATAACCTTTAGTAAAATGAATGATTTAGTCATCCTGGAAATCTCAGATTTAACCAAACATGAAAGCTATTAAACATCATAATAGGCAGAGATTTGATGCTCAAAATCATGTGCTTTTTATTTTAGGAAAAAATTGGCCCAAAATTGTGGGTTTTCGCTATGTCATGATGTACAAAAATTATGTAAGGCTACTCATGTAAGACTATACATTACATGTTGTAACGCTGTACATGAATTATGTACATATTGTACACAAGTTGTACTTGCAATTTTACTACATTTTCAACCCAAACTCGAAAAATAGGCGATTTAGGTTCCAAACTGATACACTGATGGGAACACGCATAGGAAGCACTATTAGAACCACAGGAACACAACAATCAAATGATATATATGGAAATTTAGGATCTTTGAACATCAATATTTGTTATAAAATATTAAATTGAAACTAATACCATTAGAGATTATTGAACATTGAACTTCAGTGCATTCTAAGTGAAAACTAGATATAGAAACAGAAATATGCTGGAGTGTTCATGTAGTAGAATTTCTTGTTTCTATTTTGTCTAAAAAAAGCTCTTAATATGAAGAGATGGTTTTACTTACATGGCTTGCTAACATGTAAAGCATGAGGTTATATGCAGCTCCTGCCCATGTTGTTTCTGTCACAACACCAGTGGCTTTTACTATTTTCGAAGAGAGTGGAAATATAAGAAACAATCTTGGGAGGTATTGGAAAATTAATATGAAGCGTAGAAAGTTTTTTGTATTTGTCATTGTCGAACCCCTAAGATTAGGGATAACAATCCAAATTAACACCTGAAATAAAACATAAAAGCTAAAATGAGGTTGTGTTTAATACATGTTCAGGCCCTAAATAGCACATTTTTGAAGATTTGACCAAAAATACCAAAATTGTAGCTAAACTACGTACATAGCTTTTACATAGTTTGCAGATAGCCAAAAATAAATAAAAATTGGGCAAATTTTGCCCAAACACAAAACACCGGCGATTTGCCTTAATGCAGTAAAATGCTCAGTACAAGTGGATATTAAAACATACTTGAGGGAGAGGAAGAGCAGCAATAAGGTCAAGCCATAAACCCTGTGTCAGATACCTCTTTGCAATCTTTGATGAGTTTATGACAAGCTCTCCTCTTCCAAACACCCGGGAGGAGGGTGCGATATAAGCTGTACGAAATCTAATAAATATATGAATCATGTAAAAAACATCAGCTACTGTTCTTATAATTGTAAGAATGACTTCAAGAGGTACTGCAATATCAATGCAGACTTCATCACGGATCATTGGCAAGTAAAAGAATAGAGGGTCAACGAACAAAGAAACTAAAGATGCAACTAAAAAAACTTTATTCCACCGACGTATGGCTGGTCCTCGAGGATCTAATATCTTCTTCTTTACTCTTTCATAATCCTCAGAGAAAACTCTGGACAACACTTTGCGTTTTAATGTTGCTGCTGTTTTCGTAAACTTTTCCTTCTCACTATTTTTGCTGCTGGATTCTGGTACTTTTGTCCTATCAATCTTGTATGGGAGTTTAACTACCCCATCCCCATTGACTGCTTTGTGCTTTGCTAAATCAAGATCATCTTGAAATCTGGAAAATTTGCGAGTACGGAAAAGTTACTAGTAGACAATCAACTTCTTGTGCTAATAAAATTGTGATTCAAACGTGAAATTATCACAAGCAAGATAAACTAAGGGTCCTTTTGTTTTTTGAGAAATGGTAAAAGAGTTTCTGAATCAAATAAAGATAAAGTTTTCATAAATGCTTTAAGTGTTGAGAAAACACATTTTCTGCTTCCTAACAAAAACACTAATTATGTGTTTCTTACTAAAGTACCTTCTCCTTAGTCCACTTTTAACATAAACTTATTTTCTTGTAAAAAACAAAATGTGCTTTATGAGCTCTAAAAGCACTTATGATATTTTTTTCTCTTTGGTTCATAATGGTTTTTTTCCCTCTCATAAGCATTTTTCCAAGGTTCCAAAAGCATAAACAAAACACAGTATAATAATATATGCCAACCCATCATTGTCTATATGTGTGTGGGTGTGCGAGTCTGTATTTGTAAATATAAACAAACACATCCTAACACTTGAATCCAAACATGAGTTAAGAAGATGATGTACCTTACAGATCTTGAACTATTAGAAGCCATGGCAATCTTCTTTGAGTTCTTGTGCTGCTTCAGCTAACTGAAATGATCTGTGAGTTGAATAGGACCAAATGTTTATTTGAAAATGTTAGGCTTTGAATCAAGTAACCATGACCAAACATGACTTGAAAGCAACAAGATAGACTTTTCAGGTCTTCTTAGTGTATGAATCATGTGAAAGAAATGAAAAAGAAAAAGGAAAAAGAACTTGAACTCAAAGCTTGAAAAACTCTCCACCTTGTTAGGTTCAAAAGTACAAG
The DNA here is from genome assembly GCA_037013495.1 of Hippophae tibetana. Classification (NCBI taxonomy): domain Eukaryota; kingdom Viridiplantae; phylum Streptophyta; class Magnoliopsida; order Rosales; family Elaeagnaceae; genus Hippophae; species Hippophae tibetana. The sequence goes on from CM072803.1 coordinate 22,263,235, forward strand.
TGAAACATGTGACCAATTAAATTTAATATTAGTTTACAACAGAAAAAGGATCTATAAATTGGTGTGCATTTTGAGAAATGTTACAAGTTTTTGTTTTCTTTTTCTCTTTTGGGTAGTTTAATACTTTAATATAAATTAAAGCAAAAAAGTAAATAATAAAAATAGATAAATAATAATATCGACAACACAAGATTAGTATTACTTGATTCACCAAAAATGTCTCTGATAACTAACGGTTCACTCCATTAAGACACGTAAAGCATAAATTAATGAATAAAATACAGAGAATCAAAGTTAGCCATTAATGGCAGATTTGAATACAAATTTTATTTTGTTTATAAAAATTACAAAACCAAGTCATTGTGGCTGATGGGTTTTAAGGTAAACAAAATTCAAAGTCAGATCCCAACAGAAGAAAGTCCAAGTAAACATGGTTTCTTATAGACATTTCAACAAACACGTTATAGACAGACACAGATAGAGTGAGAAAGAGAGGGCATACAAGCATATCTTTCAGCCAAAAGTTTCAAGCTTTGTCACACCAGTTGAAAAATTCAGGAAATAAACAAATATAGAAGAAATTTTTTTGTTGTCTGAAAATGGAAATTCTATGAAATGAGTTGTGAAAGCAAAACAACTTTAAAGCAATAATTAGAAAAAGAGCTCGGCCTTAGTTTTTTTCCTCTCAAGAAGTTAGGTGTACTACATAACTTATAATAATTTAAGGCATTAAAGAAAATTACTGAAGAAAAAGAAAGGAAAAAAAGAATACTAAAATCACTTAAGGAAAATACATAGATACTAATTAAAAAATTTGAATTTGAGCATTAAAAATGAAAATTTAGTGACGTTTATGATTGTATTGGCGATTTTGTGTTATATCCTATTAAATAGTTTTAAAAAATGTTCTATTGTGTTTTAGTTTTAAAATAGACAAAATTTAATATTACACTTGAAAGCTTATTTTTAATTAATTTTATTTAAAAAAAGAAGATATTTCACTCTTATTTTACAAAACATAATAAAATATTAATATTTTATAAATTTATAATTAATTTTAAATATACATATCTCTTTTATCATATCATATATTAAAAATTTATTTTAAAAAATAAAAAATAATTTATTTTATAATAAAATAAATATAAATTTATACATATATTGAATATATTGAAAATATTATGCTAAATATTTTGATAATTCATAAATAATATAATACATTATTATTATTATTAAATATAATTATAATTATATTTAATAAATAATATTTATAAACAAAATATTATATCACAAATTTTGTAGGATAATTATTTTTATTATTAATATAGATTATATCTAATTAATTATATTTTAATACTTAAATATAATTATTGTTAATAAATATTTTTTATCTTAGTAATAATTAAAATTATAATAATATTATAGATATTTATTATAATGTAATCTATTTTTTAATTTTTTTAATCTTAAATAATTAATTTTTTAAAAATGCCAATAATTTTTATGAAAATTATTGTAACTATTTAGTAAAGTTTTTAATAATTTATTATTATTATTTTAAATTATTTTATAATAAATTTTTAATAAGTTATTTGTAATAAAAAAATATATTTTTATTATATAAATATAAATTATTTTTTATTTTTTATTTATAATAAAAATAAATTATGAATGAGTATATTTTATTTTTAATATTCTTTTAGAAAATAAGAAGAGAAAGGAATAAGATGGGGTGGTGGAAATTAGAGAAAGAGAGAAGAAAATGATAAAAAATATTTATTTTTTTAAGAAAATTGGGTTGATGGAATTAGTGTAATGGAAGTTAGAAAATGACAAAAATATATATAAATGGAACTTGTTGAATGAGTTATGATTTATTCATTTTTAAACTTAAATAGAATTTTTTTTTTTTTAAAATGATTAGATTTATTATAGACAAAATCCCTTATCTATTCATTAATACTCAACAAAGAAACATAAAGGAGACAAGAGGCATTGGAGTATGTCCAAAGCAAAGAAAGTAGAGAAAGTAGAGAAAGTACAGAATGGAGAAGTAGATGCTTCTTCCTAAATCATTTGCTTGTCATTGAATAAGAAACGCTAATATCACACCATTTTGAATTGCACTCGTAATTCTTTTATATGTTTCAGTATTATTTTAAAATTTAAAAAATAATTTATATTTTTAATAATATTAACATGTATCATAATATAAATATAAAAATGATATTTATAATAAGATAATAATACTACTACAAATTACGATAGCTATAATCATTAAAATTTATTCGAATATAAAATTATGTGTTTAAAGAACTCATAGCCAACTAGTTGTTTGTTTTCGTATTTCGAAGTCGTTTGTTTATTATACTATTTTCTGGGTAAAGATCCGAGGAGGAGTTGACTATGTCAGATGGAATCGTGATACAATTTTTTCCTTTGTTGTACGGTTTGCACTCCTATCTCAGAACCTAAAAGCAATTTAGCATGTGCTGGATAATAATTTTATTTTTTAAATTTCTTTTTTAGGAAAAAGATTCGTGAAAATCCTTTTATTCATATTTTAAAGACTCTTTAGTCATTTTATTTAAAAAAATTATTTTAAATTTATGTTGGTAGTAAAAAAGGTGACAAACAAAATTAAATTAATTTTATGTTTAATTTTTTGTTAAATATAATAAAATAACATATGTAATACATATATGTTTTTATTTTTCGATACACGAAGTAATTTTTAATCAAAAAATTAGTCAATTTTTTTAATAAATTTTTCGATCAAATTAAAATTAAAATTTATTGTCTAATGTGTACCTTTTTGATATTAGAAAATAAATTTTTTGTTTAAGATTTATTAAAAAAAATTTAATTTTCAAATAATTTTAAAAAAAATTGAGTAATGTTTTTATATATGTCATGTTTTATTATATTTAATAAAAATAAAATGAAAAATTAATTTTATTTTTTTCACTTTTTTTACAAACAAGTGAACTTTAATGACACATCCTTTATAAACAAATAAATTTAAAAATATTTTTACCTAAAAAAATACAATTTAAGTACTTCATTGTACTTTTAATTAGGCATATATGATAATAATTTTATATTTTTAAAAAATTACCACTAAAATATAAGTTTATTCATAAATGTTTAAAAATAAAGTTTTAAAAATAGATGTTTTATTTTTTTTTATTGAACATCTTTTTTATGAGATGAAGTCATAAATTTGTATGTTAAATATTGAAAGAAAATAATTTAAAACTTAATTTATTTTCATTTTTAAAAAATAAAAAATAAATAGTGTTACCGAACAACTTGAAAAAAAATAAAAAAAAATTAGGAAACAAAATCGTTATCAAATACAACTTTTAATGCGTGTTTGATAATGATTTCCTATTTTGATCTTCATATTTTTAGGAAACCACTGCTAAATATATAGGATGGTTAGTGAATATTTAAAAATTAGATTTTTAATTTCTATTTTTTTCATTTTTGTTAATATTTTTTCTTGAGAATAAATTAATAAGCAAAACTTTGTTTTTACTAGAGGATATATAAACCTTGGTACATTAATCATTTTTTTTAATATTAGAGTTTTTTATTCAACATTTAATTTTCATTCTTAAGGTATTTTAAAATCTGTCGATATTTTTAATTTTATTATTTGTTTAATTTCTTGGAAATATTTATCTATTTATATGGGTGTCTAAAAATAGGATCGGGTCGAATAATTTTAAATATCACATGGTCTAGTCGGATTTGTATTAATTAATACCATTTTTTAAACGATCTGATCCAATTATACTAATTTTTAAATCGATCGAACCAGACTCAACCATTTAAAACTTCAGTTATACTACATCTTTAATTGGAATGTTGATATTTGTGATGATTTTACTCATGAATTTCATGACAAAGTAACCATACCTAATTCTATCATTTTGTTATGAAACCTACAAAAAATAATTGTACATGACTTTTTTATATTTGAATATCTTTATTATTCAATAGTAAAATTAATTAAATTATTAATATTCGTTTGTCATACCATAACTTTGTCCCATATAAACTTATGAATTTTTTTAAGGGTAATACCCATAATCTTGTTCCACAGCTTCTATGCCTTATATATCAAAGTTTAAAAGAGATAGTTTTTATTAAATATTACAAAGAAAATAGAAGAAAAATAGCTAGTTATAACTCTTACATTTCAACAACTGTTTTTGTATCTTTACTCAATTACACGGAAGTTGAGTCACAATATCAAACATAATTGTCATATAGATCAAGAATTATCAACATCTAATGATCTTAGTCTTGTTCAAATTTTAGTGGTCAAGAGATTATCAACTTCTGATTTTTATTAAATTTTAATATCTTATGACATAATTATTTTGCTCTGATTCTAACATCATTATCTTTATTGATTGACAAATGAAGAATCATAGAACATTATAAAATATGATGAGTAATTAACTCGAAGTTGATAATAACCCTATATAAAAGAAATATATATAAATAATTAGATAATATAAATATAATTACATATGTTTTAAGTAAACAAAAGTTATTTAATAATTGAGAACTTACATTGTCAATATTTGATATTCAAACAGTTTTAATATATACTCGATCGATATATATGTTTGGTCAATTTTTAAAACCACAAAACCTTCTTTATGTACATCCAAAAATCACACCCGGTAAAACCCTAATTCTCACTTTCACTAATTTTTACATAGTCCATATTACATCAACCCAGAACCATTCCCAATTTTTTATTTCATGTCAAAACAAGGAAAGTATACCTACCATTGAGAAGAAAAAAATAGAGTAAAAAACAATGAACGATCGAGGTGGTGGGCTGGAAAAAATGGAGCAAAGTGGTAACTTTGTCCAGGTGGTGGTGGATTCTCAAATAGCAATTCTTGTGACATGCTCACCATATCTACACCATAGATGGAGTTTGGTAAGATTGAACATGACTCGTTAGTTCTGTTGAATCCCCGCGTGCAGTAGCCCTCTACCACGCGTGTGAACTTAAACCCGATAAAACATAAGCCTTACCAGACTTCTCATAAAAACACCGGTCAACCATTCTATCTTGCATTTCTTTTAGCTCAGCATAGAGAGCAATACACAAGCTATCACTTGCTTTAGCAGAAGCACTTTCCATCAAAGACTTTTGACAGCCAGCAAGTATAAAGATTGCCCCAGCCAAATCACCATTTTCAGCTGTAGCTCTACCTTCAGCCATTGCCTCAACTACAGACAGTCTATTTCGTTGCCTGTCAACTTCGACTGAAACAACTAATTCTCCGGCTATTTCTGGTCTTTGGATCTTCACTCGGGTATCATGTTTGTCAGGCATATTGTACAGATTTTCTGCAGTTAACAACGGTAAAACAGTGAGTTACAAGAAGCTGACATATTATATGATGCAGGTTGCCAATTTTTAGAAAACTAGTCGAGCAATTGGTTGCTTGGCAAGGGGAGAATTTCCCGATTTCAGTTCATACTTTACAGAGTCTTCCTGTATTTTCAAAACCAACATGGAAGTATCGCAATCAATTTATCCTTTTTTAACAAAATTATTGGAGTTTCTAAAATCTCAATTGAAATGCTAAGATCAAAGCAAACTTTGAAACTCTTGTACAACAATATCTTTCTTTTTTTAGTATTTTCTTAACAGTAATTATAACTATATGTTATAACAGAAACACAAATTAAACTCAGTTATGTTTTAGTTATAAAATTCACTTAGCAATAGTAATACATGATAGTACAATAGGCTGGAATCTTTTATAAAAGAAAAAAAAATAGAGTTCTTAGGCCTGTTTTGACTCATGTGTGGTCTCTTTTAGGCAAATGTGGGAGAGGTGGAATATTGCAGGCTATGCTGACCAGATAAAGCACTTTCCCCTGAAGGGGAAGGATGAAAAGGAAAGGTACAAGTACAGTGATCTGGAATTCCTTTTCTAATAAGCCATAGGACAATGGTCCCAATAACTAGTCCACTTTACCCCTTTCCTACAAACTTAGGTACAATTAATTTGCCATTAGATGTTTGATTACTAAAATGTACTAAAACTGGCATAGTGTCAAGAAATTTTAAAAAAAATGATGTGATTAATTGTTTAAAAAATATCCCAAAAAAATAAATATATTATTTAAAAGTGCAATAATAAAATGGGCCTAAAAGTATAATAATACAGTGATCCAAAATGTAGTTTAAAGTAAGTTATAAAGTGATTTTTTTTTTCCATAACTAATACCCATGTTAAGAAATTAGACAATATTAAATTAGCAGTAAAACAATAAATAAATAATAATCACTTGAACAAATAATGGAGTGATATTAATAGTAAAACAATATTAAACTAATTAACATTTAAGATATTTCATGTAGTCATGGAAACGAATCAAAATCACTGTTCACTGAAAATGAAATATTTAACATCCGTTTTAATCCATAATCACTCATTTCAATCAGAATCTCCCACATATATTCAGCAAATCAGATGCTAAACGACACACTAAAACGTTAAAAAAACAAATATGAAGCATAAATTCAAAAACGCAAACCTTTGTGGACCTAGTCCCGCTTTTAGGCAATCGGAGACCCGACGATAACTGGGTTGGAGTAGTGGGTCGGCAATCAGAGCCACGACTAGTCGGAGAAATCAAAAATGAAGACGAAACGACGTCGTTTACAGGAGGAGAGTCCTCTGAAGTCCGAGGAACGTAGAGGCAGGAATTGAACCCAAGAGCAAGCTTTACTACTTGCCATTTTCTTAGTCTTATGAATCAAAATATGTAATTTTGATTAGAGAAAATCAATAATGGATCACAAAAATCGAATTCCCAGGATGAATTTTTGGATAATCAAAGTGGGCATGTGACAGGAACTGAAGTTGTATTTAGATTTTAACTCTAACAAAATTTTATAGCATTTAAAGCTTTAAGCTTTTTATGAGAAAGAGGAATTAATATAATTAGAATGAGAATGATAAATTGAATTGAAATGAAAAGTAAATACTATTATTATTATATTATATTGTTTTGTTTGATTCTTCGCACTGTTATAAAGTTTGATTTATAATTATAATAAAATAAAAAATATTATATATTATTTTATATTTAATTTAATGTAAATAATATTATTTAATTGTTATTTTTTCATCAAATAAAATATATTATTAAAATTATTATTTATTTAAATAAGATTTAAAGTTTAGTGTTTTTGATATTTGAGGTTTACATGTAGTGTTATGATTTATAATTTAAAATTTAGGATTATATTTGTAAATTTAAACTTAAAATTATTATTTTTTAAATAGAATTTTGAATTTTGTGTTTGAGTTTTAGGATATAGAGTTTAAGTTTTAAAAATCATGGTTATATATGGAGTTAGGATAAAATTAAAATTAAAATTTAACATTAAAATGAAATTATGATTATTAAAAGAGATGATAGAATCATGATTATTATTTTTTTTAATTTATAATATAATCAAATATAAGATTGTAAAAATTAATTTTAATTTCATGATATTCCTGCACTAACTGATTATATATAAAAGAAAGAAGAATATTCAATTGAGAGAGTAATATGGGTTATGGCACCAAGGGTGAAATGGTAATATCATATTTATGATAAAAATATAAGTATTTAACATATTAAAGTTGTAATAAAAATTTATAAAATTTTATTTTTAAAAAAATTATACATATCATTATGAAATTAGGATAACAGTGAAAAAATAGATAATTTAAAACAATAGCCTAATAATCTAAATGGTATAAGAAAAAAATAATAGATTTAATTCATATTTATGGTTGAAAAGTTCACTTATTGCGGAAACCGTACATAATACTATAACTCCCTTAATCACGTAAAAATAATAGTTTAATCTTTTATTATTTTTCTTAATAATTAAGGTTTTTATTTTAAAAAATAATAGAATGATTCATTTTATTTTATTTTTTATATTTTTAATTATTATTGAAATATCAATTTAATAAATTATCTTTTACAACAAACAACAATAACTACTATTTTTTTTTAATTTTGATTATTTGTTATTGTGTTATTACTTATTCATAATAAAATGATTAATCTTATTTTAAAAAACTAATTAAACTAACATAACCGATTAGCTCAGAGTACATTTATTTTTTCAAACATAGTTTACTTTTTAAATTATATCACTATAATTATCACAAAATTATAAAGCATTCAAAATTAGGTGAAAATTGGCTCCTTATGTACATAAAGCCTATATAAATTTAGAATAAACCAATCTCATCTTGCAAACTCTTTTATGGTTATAATAAATTCATAAGATTTATTCAAAAAGAGAATTTAAAAATGTAAAAATTATATATAGATGTAAATAGAATGAATAATTATTATTGGAGAAAAAAAAAACAGATTTAGTAAGATTTGATCCAGTATCAATAATCATAAATACCTCTCATTAAATTGGCCCAATATCGTTATAAAAATAAATAAATAAATAACGAATTTGAGTTAAAATCTTTGTTGGTTTATTTAATTATTTAATTATTTATTTTTATTTGATTTTTAATTTTATCTTATTATTTTTATAAAGATTAAAAAGAAATATGTTTTCTTTCACTTATTTATGATTTCCAATAAATAATCTTTTTTCAATCAAATGGTTGTTAAAGCTTTTAGATTTTTTTTATATGTAATTTTTTAAAGGATAAAAGTAATAGGAGTCTATTATTTATATCTATATAAAAGTGTATTTTAGATTGGTTGTTGTTTATTGAGATAATACAAATTCATTGTTGATTGTAAAAGTCTTATATAAATCAATTTTAAAAATTTAGATCAACTTTTGAAATGATAAAATTGATTTTATAAAAAATATTGATTCTTTTATCAAATATGATGTAACAAATATTTAAATAATTATTTTTTATTTATAATTACAATATAGTTTCATACCATGAATAGTCTCCTTGTATTTTATTACATCAATTATTTATTTATTTATTATTTTAAATCACAAACTATTTATATTTAATTACCTAAAATAACTTAATTATAAATTATTATTTTTTATTTTCATGAAATATCATTTCATCATTTAAATTTGTCACTTAAATTTTCATGGAAAACCAAATAAAGTTAAAATAATATAAATTAGAAACATCATTAAAATTATAACAAATAATTATAAATATCATGATTTTTATGTATAGGACAACAATACTAAATAGGTTTTTAAATGTTTATTATGATAAATTATTTGGATTACTCCATTTTCATGCCTTCAAAATTAGTTAATCATAGATTTTCTTTCATTTTATTATTCAAATATAAATTCCTCTCGTTCACATTGAAACTTGAAAACTATTATCATTTATTTTTGAATTGGCAACTGAAATTATTATAACATTTTATGAGTCATAATAGTTTGATTTAACATCATCTCTACAAACTATTATATATTTCAATTTCTATTTGATATTCTTTGAATTTTATTTTATTTTGTCTAAATATTTCAACAATAATTTGAGTAAAAAATTAAAAAAATAGGTAATTAATATGATAACACTGTCGATCATGAAAATAAGAAAATTGAATAGTTTCAAATGTCATAAATTTTTATCAATGATATAATATATTATTATTTAATTTTAAATCAAAATAAATAATTTAAATTTTAAAATAATATGCACATATAAAAGTTAATTTTAAAAAATTCTAATGAGAGTATTCATTGTGAAAACATGAAATAATGTGAATAAAAAATAGTTATTTAAATGTTTAATATTGTCATTAGTTATAAAAAATAAATATTTTTAAAATATCAATTTTATCTTCAAAATTTGGTCTAAAATTATTAAATGAATTTTGGTGACCCTCTCATGATAAGTATGTTATTTACATTTTTTTTAATTATGTAAATTTCTTATCTATGTCTTATTATAATTTCTTCTTATAACCATACTTTCTTATTTATTTTAGAAGATATTTTTGTGTTTCATTTATAATTTGTAAGGACTTCATGTTTGTTTATTGTGTTATATTCATTTCTTATGCTAAAAGAATTAAAACTTTCATTATTGTTATTTATTTTTTTATATATTTATTAGGCTTTCATTAAAATCTAATTTTATAAATTGTAGGTTATTTTTAAACATTGTTGGGATAATATTATTTTTTTCCTAATATTAGGTTATGGATTAATGATTTTATTATTTGAACTTTTTGTTTTAAATCTATCACCTCTATTTCTTTGTGAGAGGTTTCTCTTCCAATATATATAAAGTAAACATTAATACATTACTTTTTCTTCTTGATATTAGAGGTTTTTTTTTTAAATCTAAATTTTATTCTTTTTATATTTCAAAGTTTGTTAATATATATGATTTTATTATCTTTTTAATTTTTTGGAAAGTTTTATATATTTCTATATATTGAATTATTATATATGTTTATTAATGAATATCAAACTATGTAGTTTATTAAAAATAAATAATTTTTTTATTTTATTAAATTTTTTTGTTTCAATTTCATAGGTTAAACTTAATACTTAATTTAAGTTCTTATAATTTATTATTCTTGTATTTCAAAGTGTATTAATATTTATAGTTTTATTATTTATCTAATTTTTTGAAAAGTGTTATATATTTTTATAAATTTATTTTATCCATATAGTGAATTATTATATATGTTTGTTAATGAGTATTCTATTACGTAGTGTATTAAAAATAAATAGTTTTTTTATTTTAAATTCATAGGTTAAATTTATTATTTAATTTAAGTTCTTATCATTGATATTAATAACAAACTTAGTATTGAAATTTAATTTATGATATCTTAGATTTTTATAGATTATTACTAGTAAAGTATATTTATTATTTATTATTATATTATTTAACAATATTAATTTATTGATATATTAATTCATTATAAAAAATATTTTTATTAATATTTAATTTTTTTAAAATAAATGTATTCAATTTTTCTTTTATCTTTCTTAGTGCTTTTTAATAGTTTATCTATAATAATTTTTTTATCAATTAATATATATCATATATTCCTTATGTATATGTAACATTAATACTCATTTATTTATTACTTATTTTATAATAAATTATATATTTTTTGAAAATGTTTTTGTTATTCTTGATAATATAAATATTTTAAAAATTTTAATTTTTATATTTTTTTATTAATTATTATTTATTATAAAAATATCATAAAAATTTTTTTGCTTCTATTTTTATTATTACTATCATTTTTATGTATATAAAATTATTATTTATTCTTGTTAATTTAAATTTTCTTTAAATTTAAGGATATTACTTCGAAAGTGCTATTGATATTATCCCGTAGAATTACTCCACTATATGCGAGGTGTTATAAGGTTGAGAGCAGAAGTCGCAATAGAGTTTTCCCACTTGTCAAAAACCCAGGAAGTTCAACAGCGACTGCATCGGGCCCATTTAGTATGGAGAAACAGAAACATACTGTGAAATTCACTCCTCTCTCTCAATCCTTAAGAAAACAAGCGTGGAAAGAACAGAGGAAAAAAAGAAAAGAAAAAGTGAGACATTTCCATATCCTGTCTGTACATCCCTTTGATCACGTTGTTGGAAAAAACTAGATTTTTAGACTTCTAAAAGGATCCCAAAAAAGAACTTAAGAAATAATGGAGAGGAAAATAAAGGGTCACATTTGAGGCATATTGGTGAACGATAACTGCCATTTTGATTCTTATATTTTCTCTTTGTTGTGAAATGTGAACTTATAATCAAAAGAGTATCTGGGCTGCTTTTATTTGTTCTGCTTTTTTACTTCTCTGCCTTATTCTGTTCTTCCTTCCTGGTGACCTACAATGGCGGATGGTGAAGAGGAAAGTGCTTATTGTATATGGTATGCTTTTTTGTTCTTATTCATCATGTTTTATCATCTGGGTTTGTGCTAGTCTTATTTAGTTTCAGTTTCAGTTTTTCTTTTGATTTTTGTCTTGAATTCGAGCTTTTAGGATATGGGTCTCTTTGAAACATCAAAAATTTAGAACATGGAAAAAAAAGTTGATATTTTTTTGCCAATGCTAACCCTTGTTTGTATTTTGTGCTTATGTTTTTTCTTTGTTAAGAGTTTAGGATTATTGGCTTGTTGATTTTGAGTTTGTGAAGAAAGAAATAGAACAAATAGATGGATTTTGGGATTTCGCTTTGCATCCGAGTCCTTTCCTTCTTAATGATATATGTTTCTGCTTCAGGTCATCTATTTTATGCTATGTTACCATAATTACCTGGACTATTGAATATTTTTCCAAGATACACAAGACATGGGTGTGGTTAATCGACACGGGTGAAAATTTACCCAAAAAAAAAAGAGAAAAAGGAGAGTGATATGCATTCGTACAAATATTGCATTTTCTGCAAGCGTTTTGGATGATATTGAATCCAGTATTTTACTAATTATAATCCTTTGCTAATGTTATTATTATTCATATTTTGGTTAGGGACAAGAACATAGCTAGTAGAAAAATGGCAGAAAGAACCCTAGTAGATGAGTTTATGAAAGACAATAAACAAAGTCTCTGGTTCCACCGTGCTTCTTATCAAGGTGATCATTTATGCTTTATACACCATGAAAAGATGATTGTTAGAAGTTATTGGGAAATTAATTATCTAAAAAGCTTAAGCTATTGGAGAAGGATCTACAATACTTTTATATATTTATCACTCTCTCTTGAGTCTCACTAGTGTGTGCTCTATGCACTATATAGGCCCAATATTTACAATTCTGCAATTGAAGTTAATGGTGTTTGAGCATAGAACCTTTAGTTTTGATATCATATCAGAAGTTATTAAGAAATCAATCTCATATTTGTAGAGGAGTAATAGATGTATGATAGTATTGCTAGTATTTCTTCTAACAACTTAACCTTTCGGGAGAGTTGGTTTTCCAACGACGTCAAATATTTTTAGAAGTGTATGTTTACTTGCATGTTTTTCTCTTCGCATTTTAATTCTTGGCTTTCCTTCTTTTTAGATTTCAGTTGTTTAGATAGAGAAAAGGAAAAACAAGAGTATTCATCTCTTAGAGAAGTATTGGATGTCCATGCAAAATATCTTGAATCCGAAACCATCTCTCATGAAGACAGTGTTAAAGAATCAGAAGATAGTTGTAAACATCCTAGGGCTTCCCAGTGGAGAAATTTTTTCAAGTTATGGAGTAAAAAATCTATGAAACGGCTAGCCTCTTATCCTCCTCTTGGTGTGCCAAGGATACAAAAAGTAGAGGATAGAAGTGAAAGGGAGAATCATTTGCTAAGCGACATAAACAACATCAAGCCTTCAATGGTTAACTTTAAGTTCACGGAGCTCCAGACTGCGACCAACAATTTTAGTGATGGTTCGTAACTTTGAGAAATTTAGACTCTTGTTGATAATGGGAAAAGGTCATAGTATTTTCGTTATTATATATAAATGAGCACTTTATCTTTTAATTTTTGGGTTAGACACTTCTAATTTCATTATTTATGAAACTTGGGTACTTCAGTGTAAAAATTAGTCCCTTTGTATGGAACTAAAAGTACTCATGTTTAATAGTTGATGGAATTTTAATAATAAATAGGAGATTAAAACACTCATTTTTCATAATAACGGGACTAAAAGAGCCTAACTTAAAAATAACATGAATCATGTGCTCATTTTTTTTTAAAAAGACCCTTGGTTGGTACCATGATAATGTGCTTCATATCAATCCTTTTACACAATGTTTCATATTACTTTGATCATGATATTAACATTGGTTTGGTGATGTAGATTTGTCATTTCTATTTCTTGTAGAGAATCTAATTGGAAAGGGTGGTTATGCTGAAGTGTACCAGGCTTGTTTGAAAGATGGACAGTTTGTTGCAGTAAAACGGCTAACTAAAGGAACGATGGATGAGAAAGCAGCAGGTTTTCTATCTGAACTTGGCATCATAGCTCATATAAATCATCCTAATGTTGCAAAGTTGGTTGGATGCTGCATTGAAGGAGGAATGTATCTTGTTTTTGAATTATCTCTACTTGGGAGCTTAGGATCCTTGCTGCACGGTTTGTTTATTTGTTCTTAAATACTTTTATATTTTCTGCTTCTGAGAGCATATAAAGCGTTAATGACAATAAGAAAAAGGAAAAGTTTTGTTCCAAGTGTTTTTAGGATTCAAAACGCACATTTTTTGCTTTTGTCAATAATTTGCTTCTTTCTGCCATTGTGAAAGCACTTTCTTTTGAAACCACTTTTAGTAGAAACACAAACGAAGATACTCTTATCGGTTGATGGCACTCTGAGTTAATTATTAAAACCATTTCCAGGTTCAAACAATGACAAACTAGATTGGAGTAAAAGGTATAAAATTTCTCTAGGGACGGCTGATGGTCTGTTGTATCTTCACGAGACATGTCATAGACGAATCATTCATAGAGATATAAAGGCTGAAAACATTCTGCTTACTAAGGATTATGAACCTCAGGTACTTTTGAGTTCATACTTCAAAGAAAGGAGGATGAAACATTGAATATACTGCCATAGCTGATTTACTTAGTTGAGGTACTTTTTACCCTAGGTTAGACGAACTCTTTTTGGATACCAAGAGTCGTAAAGTTTTGGATACGTATTTGTGCATCAAACGCATCCATTTTCTCAATTTTTTGTAAATTTTCACACAATTTGAGTGTTCGAGTATCCACACCCATATTCATGTCACGTTACTTGAAGATAAAGCAATATAGCTTTTACCACAACTACACTTATAAAACATTGCAAATTTCAAAATTATATTTCTCTTTGTTTTTGACATTATAATGCTCCTTCTTAATTCAGATTTGTGATTTCGGGCTTGCAAAATGGTTGCCAAGACAATGGACTCATCATAATGTATCTAAATTCGAGGGAACATTCGGGTTTGTAAGCTAAATCTTATCATAACTTATCTCTTTAGAATTTGTTGCTAATAATACCTTCATATTAATCACAGGTATTTTGCACCTGAGTATTTTATGCATGGAATAGTAGATGAGAAAACTGATGTTTATTCCTTTGGAGTTCTTCTCTTGGAGCTTATAACTGGTCGTCGAGCTCTAGACAATCTTCAGCAAAGCCTTGTTATTTGGGTAAATGTTTTTTCTGCAATGTTATGATAAAATTCAGGGTTGGGAAATTGTGTCAGTTAATTGTGTTTGTGTCTATTCGTGTCATGCTATTTGATTTTCTTTTTTACTTTTGCCTATTGGTTATATAGTAAGGAATATTTATACTTTAAGTAAAACAATTAATCCATTACATCTCATTTGTTTTGTTTATAAGTTATGTTTTTTAGTATTTGAAATTAGTTTTATGCTTTCTAATTCATTTAAAAAAAAACAGAAACTCGATTGTTTTCGAGTTGTTTTTATGTTTTCTAAAATATGACCATTTATTTATAACTAGAATAGTTATGATGTTAGAAGAATAATTCTATAATATAACTAAGTACATGTACAGTATAAAATATTAAAATTAATTGTTTATATGTATAATAAATATGTATAAATTATTCGATAAAGAATCATGAGATTCGGTTAAGAAAATTCAAACGTGTAGTTATTTTTGTTGACAACATCTATGATTGGATTTAAAAAAGCACAAGCCTCATGCAATTTGGCTTTGGCGACAAAGAAAGTATTGGAATAAAGGGCATAATTAAGCCACAACACAAAAAACTCGTTTGAAAAAACTCTATTTTGTGCTCTGTTTTTTTTTATTCTTCTATATAGTACTCCTTTTTTGTCATTTATATTCTTTATTTTAACCTTTTTTTATTGAAAACAATGATAGGAAAAGGTGGGATTGTGGGCTTTGCAAAAAATAGGTGTTAGAGTAGGATTGAAATTTAACCATGGAAATTTTAAAATCTAAAAACAAAAGACTAGTTTTGAATTATTTTTTTAAAATTTCTAAAAGAATAAAAATTGAAAATATAACTAATTAATAAACTACACTAAATTCAAAAATTAAAAAAAGAGAAGACATTACAAAACGAGCAGTTAGTCATCAATTCTGACAAATTATTTTCGTATAGGGTTAACAGATCTTGTGAGGGTTTACCACCTTTAAATTATTTCATCCTTCATCGTCAGTATAACATGTGATCACGTTTAATTTTTGAACGTTTTGTTTCCTGTTTTGCAGGCTAAACCTTTGCTCAATAACAATAATACTAAGGAGCTTATTGATCCTTCTCTTGGTTACAACTATGACCCGGAAGAGATGGATCGTGTAGTTTTGACTGCCTCTTTGTGCACAGAGCAGTCTTCTGTATTACGTCCTCGAATGAGCCAGGCAAGTATAGATTTTAGAATGGAAAAGTCTTTTCATCTCAAGTTGTGATGAGTTATCAACTTAGGTGATAGATTGTGATAGGATGAAGCAGGTGAACACATTTTTATTATCTAATTATGTTTTGTCACGTAGGTTGATAACTCATCTTGACTTTATATGAATAGTAGTGCTTTTTTAGAAAAGCAATACTATATATCTGAAGTTGAGAATTATCTGCACAACGGTTTGATTCATTCATATATGTTCGGGGCTTGTGTGATTTGTCTTGAAACAAATATTAGTGTGTCATGCCACTTGATATTAATTTCAAATCTAAGATTTAAAAAAAAATCATTTCTCATTTTATAAGGATTGAGGTTTCTCCTTGTTGCATTAAGATCACAACCATAAAGTGCAGGTCTTCGCCTAATTTTGTAAAGGAGTGAGCAAGCCTTTTTTTTTGGTCTCCAAAGTATTAGGACGATTGCAAATTTTCTCCAATATTCCAATTGTTAAAAATATGTCTCTAATATGTTGTTTTGCGCTGCATATATATCATTTTCGTCCATTCCGTTAACGGAATTGGCACATGTTTAATTTAATCATACTTTGCTAACGAAATTTGAAGACATTTGTTATTTAATTAAATTCGATTAACGGAACTGAAGAAAAGTGCATATATGCCACACATAACAATAAATTGGGGCACCTTAATATTTGGGGACAAAAAAAGAAAACATAGTTTGCTCAAAATAAATTAAAGAGGATCATTGTAAGTCATATACGCAGATCATGCATATGCATGTGCAGTTTCTTGGATTTTCAGCCGCACGCATTCATGGTGAAGATGCATAAAAGTTAAGAAGTAAGAGAAAAAATATGAAGATCAAGTTGTCTTAGTGTGTTTGGATGCACAATTAAAATGTGTTTTAGGAGTGTTGAAAAAGGCCTTTTTGAGGTATGCCTTGAGACTAGCCTCAAGGCAAGGCGCACAAAAAAAGTGTCAAGGTTTACATGTCTTTCTTATGAGGCGTAAGCCTTGAGACTAACTTTGAGGCAGCTGAATCTTAAGCCTCAAAATTTTTCATTTTTTTTAAAGTTGGATCACATATAACTCATTACAATCTCATCTGATTTTGTTAAATAAATAAAAATAAAAAAATTTAAAAAAGAATTAAAAATAATCAAAAACTCATTTCATACAAACTAAAATAGGGTAACTTTTTTTAATTTTAATTCTTCCAACACATTTATGAATTCATAATTTTCTTGTTATTTTCAGTATTACAATCTCATCCGATTTTGTTAAATAAATAAAAATCAGAAATTCATAAAAGAACCAAAAATAATCGAAAACTCAACTCATACAAATTAAATTAGGGCAATTTTTTTTATTCTTCAACACATTTATGAATTCATAATTTTCTTTTTAATTTCAATACTTGTTCAATTTCATACGTATTAATTAGTTTGAAATTTGAAATATGTGTAGAAATCATAGAATTTTAATTTGTTTTTAGTTATTTACTTATTTTTCTTCCTTATATAGTGATGAAATTTCAAGATATTATTATTCTTTTTAAAATAAAAAATATTTTCTATTTTAAGACTGACAAAAAAGAAATGTTCTATAATTGGATTAATTTTTTTCTTGTGTTGCCATCTCTTATTTATATATAGATATAGCGTATATTATTTAATCAGACATATTTTATGTCTCGAGTTCTATGCCTTTCGAATGTATAGTGAGTGCTCTATCAAGTAAGTTACGCTTCCATATAGAGTATGATGTACTTTCTTTGATTATTTTTTTATCTTCATAGTTATTGGATTCATAATTGTTATCATTTATATCTTTAAGCATTCTTTTGAAAGTTTATTTTGGGGTTTACACCTAAGATCAACTTGAGGTTTACCCCTAGTCTCATTGGAGGAAAATACTACTTAAAATAGCTTTTACAATATTAAGCATAAGTACTTTTTGGAAAAGCACTATTATTTAAACCATTTTAGCAAAAGCAATTTGCATTAAAACGCGCTCTTATTATCCTTTTGTTTGGTGTAGGTCATAATATTGCTAAGAGGTGATGTATATATCTCAGAGTTTCAAAAACAAGGTAAAGAGAGATACCACAGAACATACTCTCAAGAACTCTTGGATGCAAAAGAATACAACTCAACAAGGTACCTCAATGATCTGAACCGACTCAAACAAGTTGCATTCGGCTCTTGAAACCTAAACTTTGGTAACTATCATAATCTTGGAAATGAGACCATTATAGTTTTCTAAAGATGCTATATACGGTTTGGAGAAAAATCAGTGACTATAAAATATTACATAATTTTTTTACTCTTAAGATTATTATTAAGATTTATAAAGGTGAGGAGAAATAAAATTATTTCTTTAAATCTCAACCGTTAATATGTGAGTATAAAATATTATGTAATATTTTTTAATCACTTATCTTATACTATAGTTTGTAAGTTGGTTGAAATTTAGTCATTGTGTAGTGTTTTCCATGGCATTTGAAAGCATTATTTCATCCCCTAAAAAATTGAAGTTTTTTTTTTTGGGACTAGTTTCATTTCTAACTCCCATGTGGAGGAATTGAACATATGTTTAGATTTTGATACATTTTGAACATACTTTCAGCACATATTTTCAAAATTTACTTTCTAATATAAATATATTTCATAAATATAATTTTTTTTAAAAATATTCATATTATAAAATAAGCATTAAGAACATAGATAACCTTATAACTTCTCTTTTAACATATGTTCAGTGCTTGTGAGTTATGAGCTGCACTTAAATCTTTTATACATGTGTTTTTTTCACTGCCTCAAACATGATGTCTAATTATAGAAATTTTAGATAAAGTTTAAAAATTGGGATGATAACTTTTTTTCAATTGCCATGTCAAACATTATTAGATTAAATTTCCAATTATTGGACATTCAAATGCCTAATGTACTTTTTCTATTGTAATGTGTTGTCTTTCCATCTATGTGAGATGAGTTTTATCAACTGATAATAAAGAATGCTTTATAGAAAATCAGTGACAACTTTTGCGGTTTATCAATATTCACAATCTAATTTAAATTATCTTTATTTCACTATATGTTTTTGATTAATGTTTGATAGCATTATTCACAGTTTTTTTTTCCATCTTTATATTGTCACATGTAGGTATAAAACTTTTACATACATTTTTAAAATTTTCACACATGTATAATTTTATACACCCGTGTAATATTTTTATACTTTCCCATTTTTTACCCGCTATGTGACCTAGTCGTTAAAAATAAAACTACATAAAATTCATATATCTTAACCTCGATTGTAAATTTCCTTCTATCTGGAGGCGATTTCCATATATTGAAATTGTGGGTTTTGAACTTTTGATACTTACATTCACTATTTTCACTCAGAGTTATATTGTTCATGAGTTCAAATTTGTTTTAATGTTAACGGATAATTTATATGATTTATTTGTCTTATTCAATGATATACCGAAACAGTTGTAATTGTTTGCATGGTGTTCTAGGAACTCTTCATTGCTTGCCATCAAATAAATTTCCTTTTTTCCCCAATTCATATAAATATTTTCTTTTTAAAATTTATAGTTTCAGCTCTAACATTTACGAAAGGTTACACTTGGTGACTTGGGTTATACTATTTTAGCCCATATAAGCTAATTAACTTGTTAATTTCTTCTATGTAAGATTATCGTAAAGTTTATTTATGTTTTTAATTAAAATTTCGAATTATATTAAGTATTATTTTATCTAATAAAACTCTAGCGGTGGCAATTCTAACAGGATACAAACACGATTATGATATGATTAAAATACTATTTTATGATTCATTTTTTTTATAGATATAAAGGTATTATTATTATTTATAATTTATTTGATAAAAATTGTTTAAAACTTTTAATTTTGTCAATCAACATTTACAATATGAACAAAATTCGATACAAATTCATGAACACAAGTACATGACATGAGATATTGATAATTCAAATTTATAGTATTTGGTTTGAAGATTGTAATAATGTGTTTGATGGGAAGGAATAGAAAGATTTTAATAATATATTTTATCTGACGAAAAATTAATAATTAAATAATATTATTTAAATTTTATTGAATATAATGATATTAAAGTAATTTATAGTTTTTTCGTTCTATTTCAATGACAAACCAAACAATGTAATACTTATTCTTTCTATAATTCTAATGGTTTGAACTAAATAAAATTATTTCCTTTCCATTCTATTCTTATTTTGATTTTGATTTTGATTTCATTAAGTGAAACAAAGGTAATTTAAAAGTAAAAGAAAAAATGATAATAATATAAATGAATTAATTATTATTGGTTAAAAATTAAAAATAAATTATTATTGAGATGCTTAGCTTGCAATTGAAATATAACTGTAACAATACGCTATACTTTTTTAGTTAAAAAAATATATACTGGGTCGGGTGCGTTGTATGTTTGTGTAAGTGGAATGTTATATTCTTTCCCTACGTAAACTCGTGGAGTGAGTTTTTCGGTTGTCAACGTAAAACAATTTCATCACCTATTTATTTGAAAATAAATTAAATGACAAAATAAGAAAAAAATATCAAAAAAATTTATTTATTATAAATTTGTAATAAATTATAAATAAAATTATGTACATATAATTATATTTAATAAAAAATTATTATGTTTTTAATTATGATAAATAAAAATTAAAAAACTTATTACATTCTCATATTACTTGTATCATTAATTAACTAACCTCATGTCAATTTATTTAGACAATTATAGTTAAATGTGTACATCAAATCAAAATCTTAAAATTTAATTTCATTCAAATCACGTAATTTTATAAAGTTGTAGAATTTATGTCAGCGCATTCAAAAATCAAACTGAATCAACTTAAATCGGAAAATCAATTTAGATAGGACGAAATTGAATAGTTTCATAAATGAAACGATCTGATCTGATCTGTATTAAATAAAATTGATTTTCAAATGATTCAATATAATTATAAAAAATTCTAAACGAATCGGATCAGATCAAACCGGTTTTAATAAATAAATAATTTTCTAATTAAGTAGCGTATATATAAATTGTAACTTACCCTTTTTCATTCATCCTCTGCGAGACGAGATTGTGAGTGCGAACCATAGCCAGCTGTCGTCGCCTCCAACACCACCCAGTCATCCTCGCATCGCCTCCACCATCAACCAGCTGACCTTTCTTCGTGTCGTCTCACGTCTTGTCATACATAGACGAAATATGTATGTGTTGAGCTAATTGATATATGTTTGAGTTTATGAACGAACTATTTCGTGTGACTTCTCCAAACATTTTTAGTACAAAATTTGTGTATGAGATATTGTCTGTATTTTGGATTAGTTGTCAAGCCTTGTTTTTTGAGTTTCTGATAGGGTTTTTGGATACCCCTAGTTTATGATACATACGTGGTTGCAGCTGAGGCGATGTTAGCTTTAATCTTGACAATTTCATCTCCAAAGGTCCTCAAGAATCGCTTGGTCTCTTTGGTCTCACTCATCCTCCAACTTGCTCTCTTCATTTTCCCTTTTGTTGGATTTCAACTCCTAGGTTTCTCTTCTCTTTTCTCTCTCTGTTTCTATTTCCATTTTCTCGACAAATTCTTTCAATTTTAAGATCTGGATTTGTCTTTCAGATTTACGATTTTGGGATATGTGGAGTTTAATTTTTGTTTATTTGTTTTTATGTAGATATTTATTGGAAGAATGAGCACCGCTTGATATACTCCTCAAACACCTACATTGTTGCTGAGAGAGATCGCTATGAGAAATCGATGAATTCTATTTCATTCCAATAATTTTTAAAAATTTAAAGTGGTCGGTCTTTTTATTCAAAGGCATAGGCTATAGTTGATTTGGTGCTTATGTAAAAAACATGATCCTTTTTTCAATACAAATCACAAAATTTATCCAACATAAAAGAATTATAGGTTTATGTTATGCTTTTTTCCTTGATTTTGGTTGGGACATCAACAAAATGCCACCAAAAATTAAACCCACTAAAATCCATAGATTTTTCTTCTGAACCCTAATTTCAATTTGCAAATTGCCAATATTCACCATTTTCATGATCTCTGTCCCATTTAGAATAGCACTAATCCACACAGTTCTTGAATCATCTGATTTCATACAAAATCTAAATAGATTAGTGATGCCAGTGCATGGTACCCAAGAGCCAAAAAATCATTATCCTTATAGGTTGAATACGTATTGATGTATATAATAAAGTATAAAAATTATGAGCAGGACTAACAATATCACAAGACTAATAATACCAGTTTAAAATCGTTAATCAAATCGGACTAAACTGGACCAAGTCGTTCAGTTATAACATTTTTAATATCTAAACGATCCGGTTTGAGCAATATAACGATCTAGTTTGGTTATAAAAAATTACTTAAAACCACTGGACCGTGGACACCTGTGATTTATATATTTGATAAATTATTTTTATATTTTTTTATGCTCTTTTAAACTATTTTTGATTATTTAGTATAATGTTTTCGTCAACAATCAATATATAAATATTTGATATATAATAAAATTATAAACATTATAATAAACAATGTCTTACTATAATTAAAATCTTAAATTTAATCTTAATAAAAAAATAAATAATATTAAGTTATAAATGTGAAGGATGAGAATTCAATCACTTCAAATCTTTTGCCAACTTTATAAATAAAAAAATAATCTTTAAAAAATAATGCGAATAAAATATAAATATTATTTAATTTTTATCACTTTAAATCAGATTGATTAGACATACAATTCACTCACTGATTTCATTTTTAATGGATTGAGAATTTCGTCAAATAAAATTTGATCATCACTTTGAAGTCATTCAAAATTTAATGAATTGATTCAAATTTATCAATTCATTATATGATTAAAAATTTTGTGCACCTTGTTATAATGATTACTAATATTGTTTATTTTTTAGATAAAATATATGCGTATAAATTTATCTTTAAGTTCGTTATCAAATTTCTTAAAAATATCAAGTCTATTAAGTAAAGTTAAAAAAATAATCGAATTTTTGATAATCGTAATTCAAATATATATTTTATAACTATTACACGTATTCACAACATTTGAAATTATTTTTTATTTTAAAATATTTATTTAAATTCGAATCAATTTATGAAATTATTATTTAGTTTTTTCTTAAATATGCTCCAATAATTTTAATAAGATGTGTTTTAAAAATGACTTTTTTATTTATTTATTTTTTAATAAAATTTAGATAATTAAGAATAAAAAAAGTAATAATCTTAATACTACTAAAATATTAACACTACCTATATATTGTGTGTACCGAAATAAATGTGGTGTGTCGAAATAAACAAACAGAAACAAAGAGTACATCAGAAGACATTCACGGTGAAGGCAGCAAAGTAATATTTTACATATTTCGATCAGACGATTGTGTGCTAAAGAAAAAATATTTTATTGGGTCATTCGGCAAGTGCAAATATAAGGTAATATTATAAATATTCAAAGATGGTACGAAGATGGCATAATTTTACTAGTGAAAAATTAATCAATATTTTATAAGAAAATATGATAGATTTGTTTATTTTTATTTTTATATTTTTTAGTTTATTATGTTTATATAACTTTTGTTTTATTAAGATATAAAATATTTAAATAAAATAATTATATAAATGACCATAATTATTTGAATTTAATTATTAAATTTCAAATAATTGTATTTAATCTGATTGTTCTAAGATTTGCTATTTAATTTAATTTATTTGATATATATTTTAAATAATCTAATTAATATTATTTATTATTAAACTCTACTAAAATACACATGAAAACTTGTGTTTTTCGTGTTGATTATGATTGCATTTGTTCCGTGAACGTATTTAATTGACAAAGATTTTATTGAAACGTTGGTATTGATACTACTCAAACTATTATTAAAAATAGTAAAAATGGAACACAAACTCATAAGTATATTGTAGCAATATTCTAAAAATATTAGTATAAAAATGAGTTTGTATTTAAATATTTAATATTTATAGTGAAAAACTAGGTGTTCTTATAAAATGATAATTTTACTATTAGTTTATGATTATGGTTGAGATTGTTTTCAGTTAAAAATATCGTGTGTTGTTTTTTGATTTTCAAATTTTTATTCTTATATGTGATTGCATGTCTTATCGTTTTGTTTAGTTATTAAATTATAAATTGATAAAATTTAAAAATAATCTATTATTTAATTTTTTATTTATTAATAATCACTTATTTTTCATTTATTTTAATATTTTTTTATATTAATTCTTCTTTTAAATTATCGACATTGAACTATTTTATTCTGGATAGATGCAATAATTTCTCCCTTTTTTAATAAGTAAATAAATTAAAAAAATGAAAATGAATATAAGAGAGAGAATATGCTCGCAATATGTCTATATATATATATATACACGTTTAGGCATCTGGCTTAAGTTTTCCACGTGATTAATGTTATCACGTTTCTTTTTAAATATATATATATCATCATTATAACTAATATAATAATTTTTTAAATTATATTTATTAATAATATTATATTATTTAAAAATTATATCATAAAATATAAAAAAAAAATTCTTATTTTGTTCCTCAGTAATAATATGACGATACTCTTTCCTTTTTATAAACAAAACCATTAAAATAAAACTCGGAAGACATAAATAGTACATTTGGCTTTACAAACTCAGGACAAATCATGATTATTTTAAAAAAAAATTAGTATATTTAAAATATCTTATTTTTATTTTATATCTATTTTATCTATATTTTTAACTGTAATGTATGAATTATATCTATTTAAATTATTGTTATATTTTTTTTGTCTAAATTTAATAATAACTTAAATATAAGTATTTAATATATTATAATTGAAAATAAAAATAAAAGTAACTTAAATATACAAATACCACATTTTTTATTATTTTTACATTATACTCGTATATATATATTAATAAAAATATTTTTATTATCCGCATAATTTTCAAACCTTAAAAAAAATATTAGTAATTTTAAATTAAAAAGTATTATATTTGACTAATATTTTTTATTATAGGAATATAATTATTTCTCTACAATAATGTTTTATTATTAAATATGTTCATTATTATATTATTATCATTTTCACCGTATAATAGCATATAATAAAAATAATTAATCAATTATCTTTAAATTTAAATTATAATTTCTATAGTTTATTAGAATATTAAAATGATTAATCCTTCAATTATGTTCATTATTATTATTTTATTCATATAAATAAATAAATACGTTTTCACAATAATTAAATTTAAATATATATTAACTATTTAATAACAAATTTTATTAATTATAAAATATATATTAAAAATAAGAATTTAAGATAAAAGGATTACACTTAATAGAGTTTAAAATTGTAGCTTATAATAGAATATGATGACTTTTATTTATTCTATCACGAGATAAATCATAATTAAAATAAATTTAATTTAATGTTAACTACTAACTTATTTTTAGTTATGAAAAATTTCTATTAAATATATTATTATGAAAAAATTAAACAATATCTTAATATTTTTATTAAAAATATATATATTTATTATCATATTTTTATAACATATTTTTTAAAATTAAATGAATCATACTTATATTTATATATTTTTGTATTTTACCATGTTCAAGTTTTATACATATTTTTTATATATAAAATATTACATCAATATTTGTTTTTGTCTACATAATTCTTATTCAATATTTTGTTACGAACAAATCGATAAATTAAAAAAAAAAAACTTAGGACAAATATCAAAAGTACTTGTAGTAAGCTCACCCAAAGTTGGATCACAATTTATCTTATAATAGCAAATGATATTAATTTTTCATAAAAAACAATTGTATAAATAAAATTATAAGTATTTATAATATTATAACACATTGTCATAGTATTTTACTATTGCATATGACTTACACAAAATTATTGTATTGCCTACACGTTGAGCTAAAATTGCATTTACGGAGACAAGTGGCTCGTAGGTATATATATATGGATAAAGCTTATCGTTTTTTTTTTATGAAAAATTAGAAAATTACGTAATGAAAGGGTATTATGAGATCACCCTTTTAGTTTTTTTGTTTATGATTAAAGGGTCTATTAGTCTTTTGTTTGTAAAAAATGTATTATTTAATTCTTTTTGTTATGAAAAATGAATCACGGATGAAAAAAAGTTATTTAAACACTAATATTTTTATCTTTTTATCTTTTCAATAAGACTTTTAAATTTAATAAAGAGATATTTTGGTTATTTTTTGTGCTTATCTCTAAATAAAATTAACTCATCTCTCTCTATTTTTGTTGTTTATCTTTTAATTTTTTTAATTTTAAACCTTTAAATATGCATATTTTTCTCACATGATTAACATAAAATATAATTATAAAATATTTAAATTTATCATTTGTCATCATCCTTTTAATAATCAAAAGGATTAAATAATAATTTTTTAATAATCTTAAATGACACAAATTAAAAGTAAATGGATTAAAGATACTTAAAACTTAATCAAAATGATTATTTTAATCCTTTTTTTCTTTAAAAAAAGACTGATTGTTGGAAGTTATTTTGTAAGCTAAAGTTTTGTTGCTATGATTTTTAAATACCTTTTAGGAACTTACTGTTATGTGTTACATTTAGAAGGGTGTAAAAATTATTGAAGCCAAGCTAATTTGTATTATTAGAATTGAACCTACTTAAAATGTTTTGTTTTGTGTTTTTATTGGTTTTAGTCAGTTCTTATTTAGTTGAGTTTTTATTTTTTTTAAAGTTTTATAAGAATCGAACAACTCATATGTATTTATTGTTATTTTTTAATTTGTGTAATTATTTTATATTGTTGATATAGATAATTAATCATTAGTAGTACTTGTCAATTTTATTTATTCTTTGTGCTGTTTTAAATTATATTCTAATTTTAAAATTTAAAATTTAATTACTTGAACTTAAAAATATTATATAAGTGAATGAAATATAAAATCTTTAAATTTATAGATTCTAATCAAATTAACATTAAAAACATTAAAAAATAATAAAAAAAGTTAGGAATTTAATTAATTCGAAAGGAAAATTAAAATATCAATGTTAGGTGGAAAGGTAACGATCCTTCTATCCATAAAAAGATTAATAGGACATAATTAAATAAGAACAATATGATAATCTACAAGTTTGACTTAAATAAACAAAAAGATGTTAAGTTAAAAACTTACATGTACAATGGATCTAAATCAGGATTGATAGATCGAACCAATAGGTCGATCGATTGAAATCATTTTCGATTGATCCAACAATGAATAATAACAACCTAAGAGCATGTAGATCGAACATGATCAATCCTCGATCGATCGAATCTAACTTCGATTGATATGTTCCAATTCAAATTCAACCCGAGAGCAACTGAATCGTACATGATCGATCTAATCCTTCGATCGATTAACCTAAGACTCATTGATCGACCAATATATATACCATATATTTTCTATGTGTGTGAATTCAATTCTAACATGTTAAGAAATGAAGGTAACTTGAAATACATCAAATTGAACTTCAAATGTTTCTTCGGCCTTAAATAACGGATATGAAAATGTACATAAAAACTAGTTTACATTTAAATGTTTTATTTACGAATATTATCAACACTCATTAACCTTATAATCTATCCATTTGACGTATTTATGTGACAAAATTTCTCTCTCACTACATACCACTTATAGGAAAAATAAAATTACGTAGTGGAACTATCTTATGATCCAATAAAAATATATTTGATTGAATCTTGATAGATAATATATACACTAAAAAAATAGACAAATGAGCACACAACTTATCTCGAAAGACTTATTGTTTATTATTTCAATATACATAGTAATAATAAAGTTAAAAAAACATAATCACTAAGTAATAACAAATAGAACATTAAAAGTTCTCCCCTTATATGCAATACTTTTTCCATTATTAATCACTCTACTCCTTTTTATCTAATTTAACTTTGAAGCATAGTTATTTAATATAAGCAATCATGCAAGCATGCAAATAAATTACCTATCCCTAAGTCCTATAACTCTCTAAAATAAAGTAGAATAAAATAATATATATATATATATATATATATATAATCTAACATATATTTTGTTATTATTAAATAAGGATAGTAGATTTATTTAGTCATAAGTAAAACAAAACAACTAGTTGAAAAATCATTATTATTCAAAACTAAAATATCCATTGTATGCATAGGTAAATTGAAAAGACACATCGCATTCACACTAACACATAATGATATATTGACAATTTTTTAAAACGAGATACAAGTTTGAAAATCATTAATGTGACAATTAATGCATTTATGATTAGTAATAAAAGATCCAAAAGAAAGAGTATCACATATCATGTAAAATTTCAATTAAGTCCTTAATTTCATAAAATAAAAAAAATCTATCTAGAGAGAACTCAAATTTTTTATTCCTTTTTTCTTTTAAATAGGGCATTGATTATTTAAGTATTAAATTTCAACTTTATATCTAAGAAAATAGCAAATCATCTAATCATAGTTTTAGATAAAGCCAATTAATTAAACTTTATTCAATATGTCTAATTTAAATATAAGAATTTAAGTATCCGAGTACTAACTTTCAAGTTTTAAAACAATGATTGAAAATATATATGTTGTCAATACATTTTCGAATAATATATTCTTATAAAAACTTTTGAACAGACGATTGTACTAACAAATAAAAGAATATTACTCTAAATCAGACATGATAATTAAATCTTAAAATCTAATTTTAAGGTTTGAGATTATAATGAAAAATAATACATCTTTCTCTAACCTCTTTAATATAAAATCTTGAATTAAAACAAAATTAATTTATTTTATAAAAATGTTTTGACTATTTAATATTTTGCAATCATAACAACGTTATTATTATATCATATTTACAAACAATCAGTTATTTTAAATTTAATCACAAACAAATTAAATATAACATATAATAATAAAATATAAAAAATAACCTAAAGAATTCATTTTAAAATTTACAACACTTTAATGTTAATTCTGTCGTTAAAAAACCTTCAAACGGATTTATATTTCTAGTTATTGAATCAAACACTAAAAATTTATAAAAACATAATTAGTCTTTCTTAAAAAGAGAATAACTTTAAAACTATAACTAAAAAAACTTTATAAAGAAAAAAAACTAGAGAGAGAAAGAGCATAGAAAATTGTGTCTTAAGGTATGATTTTTACAATGAGAGAGATAGACTTTTTATAGGTGAGAAAAAGACTAAAAAAAGAAAAAAATCTTAGAAAATGACAATAGATACGTATTGGATAGGCTGGGATGCGTGCATGATTGGGCAGGATTCACGACCGAAAATGTGCTAACGCGTGTGGGATTCATGACGTGAATGAATGCTAACTCAGGCACTGATGCATGCAGGGATTCCGTATGATGTGCACACGACTATTTGCAGAATTACGACTTGAATGGGCACGACTACGTGTAGACATATGACTTGAATGAGCGGAGCTACATGTGGACTTTAAGTGTGATGCACGCGTTGTTGGGTAGTTTTGTCTATTTTTTTCATTTTTTAAATATATTTGTGATGTATTGATTCCGATATTATTTTCAAGTCTTTAAATTATTTTTTGAGTAAAAATAATTTAAAAATAATAAAAATATTTATGATTTTGAAAAGATAAATTTATATAAAAATATGATAAAATCATAAAAATATAAATATTTTTAATCAATTAAATACATTAAATCATGATAATTGTAATGTTTTTAAACACTCGATATTACATAAGGAAATAGAGTTTTTTTGTACACAAGGAACTAGAGTTTTTTTTTTGATAGAAGATTAATACCAATATAAAAACATCCATTCTATGTGATTTTTATTACATCTTGATTTAATGTCACTCACTGATTTTATTAGCACTCCAAAATAACTAAAGCTTATTAATTTAAAATAAAATAATTAATATTTATAAAAATAAATTTAATTAGATATAAAATTTTAAAAAACGGAGAAAAATATTATCATTAAAATTTTATTATCACAAAAATAACAACTATTTTATTTATATTATATATTTATATTATAAAAAAATATCATATAATTATATTTGAATTTCGTCCAATTAAACGTTTTTTAAATTAAAATATTATCGTTAAATATTATTATTTAATTAAATTTGTTTAATATTATTTTATTGATATAAATTTTTATTTTTTTTGAAAATTTTCTTATTAAAGAAAAGCTTCCACAAAAATATTCAAATTCCCAACAAATATTTAAAACCAGTGGAGCCCAAAATTTGAATCATCTGAACTTCCCATTCCCTATAAATCATATTCCCTCTCTCTATTCAAGTCATTATCTTTCAACGTTCGCCCTCATTTCCACCATAGAAACCCTAGCAAAAGCCCTAATCCACTAATCCCCAACTTAACTATCCAATCACCACATCCTTAGAAAATGGCCAAAAAGAAACTGACTCACCTAAAAACACCTCAAAATCCAGACAACGGTAGCCACAAACTCGGTGAAATCGACGCCAAACCCATTGAAGACCACTCGGAGAAGCTCCAGAACCTCAAGTCCCTCAACTCTCTACTTCTCAAGGAGACTTTTGAACGGAGACAACATATGGATTCTTTGGTACTTGCTAAAGAAGCACTGGAGGCTGATTTGACTCGATCGGTTATGGAGAAGAAGGGTTTTGAGACTGATTTGAAACTGGTAAGTGAACATAGTGTTGAGTTAGACTTGGAAAAAAGTGTATTTTTTGCTTTCATGGAAACCCAGATGGGTCAAATGGGTTTTGGGTTTGATAGGTTGCTTAGAGAAAAGGTTGAGATTGAGAGGATGAAGAAGGAGAGAGAGGATGAGATTGAGTTTTTGAAGCAGAAAGTGAATGAGCTTAATGGGTTTGTTGAAAATGAGAGTTTTAACTTGAAGAGAGTGAGCGAGGAGAGATATTTGTTGAAGAAGGATTGTGATAAAAGGAAGATGGATTTTAATAGAGTGGTGGAAGAGGCAAATGGGTTGAGTGAAAAAGTGGTAGAAATGGAGAAAGGGGAGATATTTATGAAGGAGGAGGTTGGAAAACTGAAATTGAAATGTGAAGCATTAGTGAATGAAAATGCTGAGAAAGAAAGAGCATTTGAAGTTGTTATTAGGGGAAGAGATTTGGCTGAGAGTAAAGTTGTGGAGTTGGAGAAGATGGCTGAGAATTTGAAGGGAGAAACCGAAAGGATTTTGAAAGAGAAGAATGAGATTGAGAAGGAGAAAAAGGCTATGGAAGTGAAGGTTGGTAAGTTGGACAAAGATATGGAGGATTTGAATAAGACTCTTTTGGAGTTAGGGAATGGGACTGAAGCCTTGCAAATTAAGAATCTGGAGTTGGAAGAGTTCATCTCTCAGAATATGAAGGATAGGGAGATGGAGATTAAGTCACTGTTGGAAGAGAAGAGCAAGAACGAAACAAGCATAATGGTGTTAGAGAAGGAAAGGGATGAAATAAAGAAAGTATTCGAAAGAATTAGTTGGGAATATGAAGATAAGCAGCGAAGATGTGAAGAGTTATTTCAACAGAAAAATGAGATTGAGGAGGCAAAATTTAGTCAAGAAAAACAAATCTTTGATCTTCTCAATGAAGTGAGTGAATTGAGGGATATGGTATTTACTTTGAGAATTTCATGCAGTAAACTAGAAGAGAAGAACAAAGAATTACTTTCTGAAGTTGGTCAATACAAAGAAGCTTTTGACAGTGTTAGCCATGAGAGGGATGAGACTTCCAAGGCTTTTGATGAGGAGAATAAGAAAGTTAAAGAATTGATGTTAGTTATTTCTTCGAGGGAGAAGAGGATTGAAGAAATTGTGGAAGATTTGCAGAACTTGAAAAGTGAGCGTGTTCACCTAATGGAGAAGAGTAAGGTTACTGAGAACAGTTTGGAAGCATTGGTTAAGGCGAATGAGACTGCCCAGAAGAATATTTTTGAGGCACATAGAGAAATTGATGAATGGAAGGCTAAATTTGAATCAGCAAGCACTAATTCAGAAAAGGTACTGACCATGTTGAAACACACTGTAGCATTGGTTTCTTCTAACTTTGAACATGATAAGGATGGCAAAAGAGAAGTTGAAATCGAAGAGCAGATACTTAATGAAGAGATTGAACCACATGTAGCAAAGTTGGTCGCCATCAAAATTGCTTTTGAAAACAAGGAGAAGATGTTGGAAAAAACGAATCAACAAGTTGAATATCTGCGGCTTTCAGCAGCGGATGCTCAAAAGAAAAAGAACTTCTGGACTTTGGTGTCATCAGCTGTGACATTAGTTGCTGCTGCCTCAGTTGCATATGTTGCTAAAGTACGTTGAGTAGTTTCCCAATTTTGTTAAGTACTTATTATTACTTACAAGTTACTACTTAGTTGCTCTTTTTGGTACCACTTTTTACTAATGAAACTTTTAATGCTGCTAGGCTTTTTTCAATGTCTTTACTTAATAATTTGCTTCAATGAATAGTCATGAGTCTCATGACTCTTTTGATGCATTCAGCTGCTTATTGTTTTATGAAATTGATCATTTCTGTGTTTTTTTTTTTTTTACGTTTTTTCATATGCAAGTTTTGAAGTTGTGTTTTCGTTATTTTGCTGAAGATAATAGGGTTCTTTACATACATGTAAAAATCCGTTGGTTGTCTCCTTTAGAATTATCAAACAAAGTCCATCTTTATAGGCCCTTACGTGAGCTCTCATACATGTTTCAATAATCTTTCAGTCGTATCTTTTGAAAAAAAAATTCCATTTACTCAAATTGGGAACCTAAACACTAACTTTTTAAAAAAAGAAAAGCATTAGTTTTCTAAAATTAAGTAGATTGAAGGCCATTAAAGTTATATATAAATTACATTTAAAATAATTTTTTAAGAAAATATTCTTATATTTTAAAGTAATGGTATACTTTATTATTTATATTTTATTTTAAAATTTGAAAAATATTTAAGTTAAAAACCCTAAATAAAATATTTTTATAATATTAAGAATTGTATTTGATTAATAGATACATTATATTAAAGAGTTTTATATTGGCTTGAAAAATATTTATGCACACATTAAACATATTTTTAAAACTCAAAGAGATTAACAATATCATCTTCATTTTCTATATATAGGGATACTATTAGTTAAAAAAAATTACAATAATAAATCTCTATTGATTTAAAAATATGTACTTCATAATGTACTTTTACAATTAATTTGAAAGCTTAATAATTTTTTTATTTTATTTCAAGCATGTAAAAATGAAAAAAAGCATAACAATTCACTTACAAATTTCGAAAGCAAA
This sequence comes from Hippophae tibetana, assembly GCA_037013495.1. Taxonomy (NCBI): domain Eukaryota; kingdom Viridiplantae; phylum Streptophyta; class Magnoliopsida; order Rosales; family Elaeagnaceae; genus Hippophae; species Hippophae tibetana. The sequence continues at coordinate 22,297,056 of CM072803.1, forward strand.
TGTATTATTATTATTATTAACTCAATTCATACATGTTATTTTTATACAACACAATTCATATACTCATAATTAGAATTAAAACTTGCATCTTCAAAATGTCTAATTGAGCTTTTATATCGTTGGGCCAGAACTTATTCGTATAAAATGATACATACATATTAATAATTAGTGTTTTAATGTTTTTTTTTAATTTGTAAGCTGAATTAATATGAAAAAAGGATAAATCATTTAAGTAAAGCAAACTAATATTAATTAGTGTAATAAATGCAAAGAAAACTGGTAGCAATTTTTTTTTAAAAAAAACTCATCTTTCTATTAATTAACAAAAACGTCATGCTTTTCAAAAAAACAAAAAAATGGTCGCAAAAATAAGTAGGTTAGGTTTTAATTGATAATTAACTATTTAAAATTAAAATAAAATTATTTTTGTCTTGTTATTGTGAAAAAAAAATTATAAAAAACAAATTTTAGTTAAATTTATAATAAAATTATTATTTAACATATGTGTTTTAAATATTATTATTTATACGAGGATAAAATTAAAATTAAAATTAAAAAATAAATAAAACAAAATAAAAATAACATTTAAAATATTGGGTTGTTGTTGAACTGTGAAAATTGAAAAAACAATTATAGTCTTTATTAACGAATTTATATAATAAATTTAATTAAACAAAAACTCAAAAATTGAATCTTATTTTCTGTGTTATTTTTTTTAAGGTAATATAATAAAAAAATCTTAAATTATAAGATTAAACAATATAAATCATTTCCACTAAAGAATATCGTGGCTGGTGGCCCTTCAAAATATTAACATTTTGCTTACAATTACACTATATTTTATTTTAAAACTATAATTCTTATATTATTTTGAAGCGACTTTGACATCATCTTGTGTGGTTATTCAGAAAAATCCAAATCTCAACCACCATTATTATGAGCATTCGCATAGTCATTAAAATAGTCCAATTTTTTATTTGTTTTTTCCAGCAAGTGAAGCAAATTATACGTAAGGAGATTTTATTTATTATTATTGAAATAAAAAATTTATTAATCAAATTGTTTTTTCTTGAGTATTTATTTTATTGAAAAGAAAGTTTATTAATCTTACATTTTATTGGTTTAGAATATTTTATTATCTAATCTCTATCAAACATAAATGGAACATCTATGTTTAACTACCATTGGTTAAGAGAATTAAGATTAAGTAGGGATTTTGTTATTTGCTTTTAAAAACATGTGATTTTGTCAAAGCTCTCAAATAAACATGAATTATGATTTCACATTAAGGTCCAAATTGACTGTTTTCTTCAAATTTTTACCCTTTAAAGCTCATGTTCACTCTAGAATTAAGAATGATACAATTCTAACTTTAGTGTCTTCAAATGGAGGTTAATTAGTGTTTTTTTTCCTCTAGAAATGATCAACATAAGTTTTAATACCATGTAAGTTTTGAGAATCATATGCAACCATTTGACCCAATCTCAAAATGTAAATGTGGAAGATAGTAAGCCTCATATTCATATTTGTTTCATAAACATAATAAAAATTAAAATAATAATATAAATTAAATTTAATGAAAATAATAATAATAACATATTGAAATAAAATTTAAAAAAAAATTCTAAGATAAAAACAGAAAAATATAGAATTAGAGTATATTCTAAAAAAATCTTTGAATAAATGAACATTTTATGTTATTACATTTTATTCTAATTTAAGATCAAATCAAATATACAATATTTATAATAATTACTATTACTATTGTATTAAACACAATACATATAAACACCAATGTATAATTTTTAAATAATATGTGTAGCTTTATTTATACTTTAAACTTAATGAAACATCTAAAAGTAGCATTTCTTTTAGTCATTTCTATGATATATTTTTAGTGTTAAACTCAACAACCAAAAAGCAAATTACTAAGGAATAAAGAAGACCCCACAGTTCATAATCTAGAGTTTAATCTAACCGCTTACAAAAGCATTTAGTCTCACAACCCTTTGTCTTTTTGTTAATCTCCTAAGGACATTTTTAAAGTACATTCCATGTCTTTAGCTTTATATCCACCAAGATTCTAGCTTTCATATTCTATGATTTACATTACTTGTTGTATCCATTCCTAATCGTTCAATGTGAGCTAAGACAAGGTTATACAATTTTGAACCCTAGCTAAGAAAGAGAGTACCACACATTCAAATACCATGAGTTAAGATCTCAATAGAGTTAAAAGTTTGTTTAATTATCAATGTTTACTTTGTACGAGATGATATGAAAAAGTATTTATAATTTTTTTCACAATTTTAAATATTATTTAAGAAAACATTTTTAAGTAGAAAAGTACATCATTATGCTTTTGATATAAAACATAAAATTTGTTTTTCAAACCCTAAATATCACTTTTAATAAATTTATTTGTTTGACTCAAAGTGTGGGACACATTTGAATATGTTTATTTGAGAAGTGATTTTAAGATAAACATTTTAGTGTTTGAGATTAAAAAGTTTTGAGTGACCCTTTTATAATTATTGTAGAATAGAAACATGCATTCAAAATTAAATCTCTTAAAAGTAAGAAATACTTCTATTAAAAACATAAATAATAACTTGTAAAATTTTGAAAACATTTTTCATAGAGAGACCAAACAACTTTGAAAATACTTTATTCTATTTAAAAGCATTTTCAATTAAAAATAAAAACGATTTCAACGGTAACATTATATTGATGTAGTAGTGCCATAAGAAAACATACCTTTAGAAAAGTATCTCCCCAATCCCAATAGATAAAAAGTTCTACGATGTTACCATCAACGACATGCCGTAAAAATATTCATAAAGTATATAAAAATATGTTTTATAATAATTTTGATTCATAATTTTTAAATTTTTTAAATGATTTTTTAATCAAATATGTTTAAAGATAATTTCTGATTTTGATTTTGATATGGTTAAAAAATCACTACCAAAATATAAATTAATTTATAAATCTTTTTTTAAATAAAATAAATCTGATTTATGATTTGTTTAATGTTTCCCAAACATTTTTTCTAGAGTAAATAAAATCTTAGGACCTATCTTAGGACCTTTATATGTAAAATTATTAGAAGAAAATGATTAGAAACTTAAATTTTTTAAATAATAACTAAAACTTTTCTTAATTTATAAATAGAAATAACTACCAAATAACTTGTAAATAATTTCTGATTTTTTTAAATCACCAAGTAAAATTTATTATCATATACATTGGTGTTTATTTTTAAAAAAGAATCAAAAGAATCAATTAATTTAATCATAAATCATAAATCATAAAACATAAAACATAAATCAAATCGTTATAAAACATTACCAAAATTTACCACTAGAAATTGAACCAAACAAAGGAGACAAAAAGTTTAAAGGATTTCAACCACAAAGGCCATAAACAATAAGCAAACATTTTATATAACTATACATATTTTACAAGTTCATAGTACAATGAAGGTTTAGTTTACGGGCCCATGTCTTGAAATTAGCTACTTATAATCCTATAACATTAGTAAGCCAATCCAATCCAATGATCAACCACCAAATGATGTTCTCTCACAATCCCATGCCTCTTTTGTATTGGATGGGATTACTACACTTAGTCAAACAACTCCTGCTTCAATTACAGCATTATCAACCCAAACTACCCATTTCAGAAATTTCGATTCCACTTCCGCCATAGCAAAATCATCATACCACTTCGATGTGAATCTATGTGTTTCTGCATCCAGCAAACAAGGGCTAGAACTCACCCAGCAGGATTTTAATACAACAACAACAAATAGAACAATAAGTAGAAGCATACTAAGTGCTAGACAATCTTATAAACTGCAAACAAAAACAAACACTATGCAGCGAACAACATGTCAGGCTTTTGCGTCGAAAGTAAAGTCAATACTATTCACAGTTAGAACATACAAAGTTACTTATCTCGTCCATGACAGTGTAGAAGTGGCCGTTGTTTGGCAACAGATAAAACCCAATTGTTGCCTTCTCCAAGTAGAGGAGTTTCACATTTTGGCCAGCATTTTTGAGCCCATTAGCGTAAGCAAGTTGCCAATCTTGAATGAGATCCAAACCAGCCACCACAACAAGGCTTTTAGGGAACTTTTTTCCTTCAAGACTTGTACCTCTTGGACCAAATGGGTTACATGCTGGATGATTCCTATCTTCCCCTTCAGGTAGGAAAGCTCTCCAATACCAATCTCTGTCTCGGAGGGTGACAAAATATTTCCCATCTAGTTGTTTCTCGGACTCAGTTCTCTCCTGGCCACCAAACATTGGGTTAAGCAATATATTTCCCAATACTTCAATTCCTGACTCTACTGCTCGTAACGCAACATTATGCACAATGTTTCCACCTGAACTATCACCAACCATATATATGTGAACTTTTGAGTCCTTTGAACTTTGAAGCCAGGTTCTCGAGCTAACCCATTTTAGAATTGTCCATCCATCATCATAAGCACAAGGGTATCTATTTTCAGGTGCACGACGGTAGTTTACAGAGACAACCACAGCTTTACACACTCCTACTAATCGACGACAGAGGGTATCATAAATAGCACTATTAGATGAAGAATGTGCAAAGCTTCCACCATGAAAGAAGATTATTACAGGAACAACCTCAGAGCTTACAGGCTTCTCTAGATCAATAATTTTAAGCTGAGGTTCTTCAGCGTTGGCTGGTCGATATATTCGACTAAGGAGGCTAGTCTCACAACCAATAATGACATCAAAGGAATAAACCCCATCAACAGTGTTTGCATTGGCTAGGACTTTTCGATCAAGGAATTCTGCCAAGTGACGGTTGAAGGTTCCATCAGGACGACGAAGAAGATTATAAGCCAACTTGAAGTTGGAGATCAGGACCCATGTATTAAGGGGAACCACCAACTGTTAAAGACAGACCAATTGAGGGAAGTTAAAGATGTATCATCAATCAAAGCAACAAAGAAAAATCAAAATCCAACACAACAAATAATACCAGCCAATTATTTCCAAATTAACACTGAGATTTAAAGCAAGCTAGTTCACGTACCAATAGAAGTTTAAAACCTTGTTAGCCATAAAATACATATAAAATTGGGCAAACGTTCATTCAAGTACAAATATTATGTGAAATTTTTCAATTTACTACTTATATATTTATTTTTTTCAATTTACTACTTTTATTATTGAAATGTCTTTCAATCAACTATTATAGCCAAAAATTGGCAAATTTGAACGAAAAATTTAAGTCATGTGCTATAACCTCAATATCTTATTCATGACATGCCCTTAAATTTTACATTCCACGTAAGTGATTTAAATATTTCGATCAAATTGACCAATTTTTGACCAAAATAGTTGATTGAAAGATAATTCAATAATAAAAGTAATCAATTGAAAAAGAAATTTTAAAAGTAATATATTGAAAATTTTCACATAATAATATTACCTAATTGAACGTTTACCCGATAAATTAAGAAAGCACTTGAAGCTGCAATCACTGAGATGAAAATGGAGCAAAACAAAACACTGAAGCAATGTAAATGACCCAACAAGTTTCTAAATCAGAAGTATTGTTCAAGTACTCAAAAGTTAAGCTGAAGTCAACCCAAAACATTATCCACAATTTCTTATCAACAGTAAAAAAGACTGCTTAGCCCAACCCATAACAGAACATCACACAATTTGTAACCCTAAATCACAAGCTTAGCTTAACCAAGAAGGACAAACCAAATAGCATACACCTGTTTGATATCCTAAATCCAGTTACAAATTCCCCAAAATCCAAATCATAGAAATGGAAACTTTACACTTTCAATTACTCAAATACAAATCTAAACCAAATATTGCAAAGGACTCAGAAAATAACCTACTCTTTCCTATTTTCTTATCCAGATATCCATTTCTCAAAATAAAAATCAAAGCCCAAGAATACATGGACCAAAGAGAACCCAAATCACACTTCTGAACACAAAATTAGCATCATCAATTATGATTTGTGCCAAAAAAAAGAAGATACCTTTGACTCATTGAGGTTAACTTCATTACTTCCAGCCATGAAACTGGTCACAGAAATCCAAAATCTAAAACCCAAGAACTAGAAAACAAAACCCAGAAACGAGTAATCCTTCTGAAAGATTCAGATTAACCCTCACATATTCAACAACAAACCCACAACCCAAACAATGAAAAAGCTTTAATCTTTATATTAACACTGTTTCCAAAAGATCTATTCCTTACAACGTGTCCTCAGTCAAAGACAAAGCCTCTAATCTCTCTGGTTTCTCCAGCATAAATGGGAGAGAAAATGATATACCCCGGTATAATAAAACAGAGCAAACACAGAGATAGAATCAAAAGAAAACAGTAAAGTGAATGATAAGAATCGAAGCGCATAACAGTGTAACAAAGAAGCTAATTTCTAAATTATACCAAGTGTGATAAAAAAGGACAAGATAAAGGTACAGTCTGTCAATGTGAATAGTGGTCGGCAAAAAAATATAACAAAAACGTAGGACCCATCCAATTTTTTTAAAAATAAATAAGATGTATTAGTACTGTTGTAGATTTGTAGTGTTAATTATTATTTACACAAAACAAAATTTATTAATTATAATTTTTATTTAATAGTAATAATATTAAATTATAATTAATACTATAAATAAAATAACATTTTATATAATTTTATTAAAAAATATTATAATAATATTTTTATTTTAAATAAGTAGTGAGTTAGTTATCTTAATATATTTTAAACACATTTAATTCATTATTATTATTATAATAATAATAAACTAAGTGTTTTATAAAGATTTTAATTTTTAATTTTTTTATTTCTTTTAAATTCAATCAATTTTTTGATCAAATATATTTAATAAAAAAATATTTTTATTTTATAATTTTTATAATTTTTTATAAAATATATGTGATTCATAAATTTTTAAATAATATTTTTTTGATCAATTTTTCTTGTTTTAACAAACATTTTTTTAAAAGTTAATGGTGTTTATGACTTTTTTTAATAAATATTATTTAAATAATGATTAGATAAATTTATAAATAATATAAAATATATTAATTTTTTAAATATTTGAAAAATTATAAATTAAAAAATACTACCAAGTAACTTATATGGGATTTATTTTTACCTTTTTATGAAAATATAAAGTGAAAATTGTTATCAAGAGAGGCAGATATATAAAGATCTAGTGGGGCATGTGACACCTCTTAATAAAAAAAAATTAGATACAATATTTATAAAATTATAAAAAAATAATCCAGAAAATAAAAAAAAATGACCCTTTGATTATAAATTTTAGGTTTTTATCAATTAAAAATTTATTATAAATTTAATAAGTTAAACATATTTATTTCAAATGGGGTCTAAATAGGGAAGGAAAGTTGCAATAAGTGATTTTTCTCTGCGCGGGTTTGAATAAAAAAATGCCATACACGTGAGGCAACTAAACGGGGTCCGATTTAGAAAACATTATTTTCTAGTTTTGACAGTGATTTATAAAATCAGAAAATCGATTTGTAAATTTGAAAAACTAATTTGCAATTTTTCTTGTATCTTTCATCTGTAGATATGATTCTCATACTTTTCAAACGGGGTCTTCCGATTCAGCCATTCTCATCTTTATACTCTCTCTTTTTTTCCTTTTGTCTCTAGTGATTTGACAGTTTTTGATTTTTGTTTCTAATGTTTGATTTTACGGTCTGATTATAAAAAGCTTATATAATAAGTGATTATCATGGCACGTATTAAACACTATATGCATAATGTGGTATGAATTTAATTTTAAACAGCAAACATTAAAAATATAACTATCTGCAACATGTTCTTACAATATTTTTTTGAAAAATAATTGTCTTCCATAAAATATATCATAATAATAATTATTATAATATTAAAGTTATGATTAGTTGAAATCAATATATTCTAATATTATTATATATATATATAATTATAAAAAAATATTTTTATAATAAAATATATAATATTTTAAATAATTATATTATATTTTCTTTATTTTTAAAAAAATTATTTTATTTAAAAATATGAAAATTACTATCAATATTTTAAATAATATAGTAGAGTAAAAATATGTTAATATTTAATTTTTTTTAAAATTAAATATATTTTAAATAAATAATAAACGTGTTTAAATAATGAAAAAACTATTACACGTTCATGATCAATAATTATTACTTAAATGTATCTCAAGAAAATATATTTTAAAGAATTAATTGTAATAAATTTAAAATAATATAGAGTAAATTAAATAAAAATAATTTAAAGTGAAACAAATTAGATAAAAAAAATAGCATGGAGTTAAATTAAATAAAAATTAAATTTAACATGAATTTTTGGGTAATTAATTTTTACATTTATTAAATAGTAATTAGTAACTGTTTAAAAGATTGAATATTCTTGAGAAACCATACCCCATTATAAATCGATATTTTGTGGTTTGAAAATTAAAAATATTTTTGGTTTTGAATGGAACCTGTTAAATAAAATAGTATAATAGTATATATTGTGTTTTGTATGTATGATTTGAAATGTAATAAATATAGAATGGACTTGTTTACTATGAAAAGATATCGATCTAATAAAATTTCTTTCTTTCTTTGAACTTTATCACTTATATTTGATTTTAAAAATTATTTTTAACAATAACATGCATTGGACGATTCATGCATATTAAAAATCGAATCTCTAACATTATATATATTTACATGATTCACAAAGAATCTGTGGTATCACGATTCTACAATCACGTTTGCTATAATAAATCTTAAAAACCATGAAATTAAATGTGTAGAAACATTACTTAATTAATGCAATATTATGTACATATATGGTGTCTCCGAAATATTAATTCCCAATACACCAACTATATTTTTAAAATGTTATATATATATTATCGTTATTTATTGAGTGGGGACTAACTGTTACCATTTAGATAATTTAATAAACAAATATAATTCTATTTTGTTCCCAACATTTTGTGATTAAAGCTGCATATACTTATAAACTAATGAATTTATTAATGAAATACAATTTTTTGTGTAAAGTCACTTATATGTTGTATGACATAAAATACATAATTAAAATAGTAATTGGATTATGCAATGGAGTAGAATATAAAAATAATTTTGAAAAAGAACACTAATTTTATATAAAGTAAATGGTCTCATTTTATGGTGGATTAAATTATTAATAGGGTAAATTATATATATATATATATATATTTGAGTTGTTATTTTACATATATATTGTAGTATAGTTTATGTTTTTTTGACCACACACCACACAAATTCTTTCATCTTTGATTTATATGCATGCACAATGCCAACTAATTTTGAGTCTCAACTTGATAACTAATAGACACCACACAAATTTTTTCATCTTTGATTTATATGCATGCAAAATGCAACTAATTTTGAGTCTCAACTTGATAATTAATAGAAACCATTGATTGTTTCAGTTATTTAGATGATACAGACAAAAAAAAATTATTACTTTGAGAACAGATAAATAACTATCAATTCATATGAAATAAAGTTATGATTTTCATATTCTCTATAATCTATGGATAAAAGTCATCCCATTAAAAACTTCAAGAATTGTAAAGATTATTCGAATAACACTTCTTTAGAATGGATAAAGGTTAATACAATGATGTTGCTTTTAGGTTGTCACAGCTATATGGTGGTGTATGTATTTTTCGGACCTTAAGACCCTTTGTTAAGGGATATTTTTGTATCTTAATTGGGATCTCAAATGTTTTTAAGTCAAAACTAATTAAATGTATGTTATCACATTTGAGTGATATAAATTAATTAAAGTAGAATTCTACTTACGTGCAAGATGTTATATTTGAGAAGGAGACCAATTTAATATGAAGATTGAATAAATTTAAACATTGAGTGGTGTTGCTTGGTTAGAAGATTTGTGCATTATAGTCTATATATTTTGAGAAATGATGACAATGATGGTTTTTTTTTCTTATCTGTTCACTTTGTTTCATGTTAATAAAAGTAATTAGATTTTAAGATAATCTTTAATATTATTAAAACAATACTAATTATCATGTTAAAGTAATTGATAATATATTTGATAATGATTTTAATTTATAGTTTATGATTAAATAATTTATTTTTTCATTTTTGAATATTTTGTAACAATAATAACAATATTTGATATAAAAAATTACTTAATAATTTTAAAGAAAAAAAATTGTAAATCACATATAAGGTGTTTTGGGTCCTTTTATGATTTTTTATTTTTTTATTCAATAACTTAGAAAATTAAGAATTTTTTATTTATATTTTTATATTTTAAACATTTTTTTTCAATATTTATACATACACTCATTATCATATAAAATGTCATAGGAAAGTGAAAAAAAAATCAAAATTATATTACTATTTTTTTAATATATATATATATATATATATGAATCAACTCATATTCTTATTAAAAAAAAGTGAAAATCAAAATCATAAAAGATTTGAAACATAATTGATTAAAAATTATTTAAAAAATAAAAATTATTATAAAACATACTCTAAATCATTTATAATTTAGTTATTAGATGACTAACAAAAAATATCATTATATTATTCATATCCACGATATATTTACATTTGTCAATGTATTGATGTAAGAAATTTGTATATTATTCATATCCACGATATATGTTATATATTTTCAAAAAGTTTCATGGATGTTAATAAAGGTTTTTACTGACTTTATTGCTCGGGGACTTAGCAAATAATCAGGGATTTTATCGATATTTTATTTAAAATAAAACATCATACGACACCGTTTACAGTATAGACACCATTATCAACGGGAAGCCGCGAATCCAATTTTTTTAACCACGCTGGCAATCTGAGCACCTACCTATCTGACCAATCAGAACACATTTTGGCTTCCTATAAAATCAAACCCCATCACCGTACTAATATCCCAAGGAATTTCTTGTTCTGACTATCATTTTCTAGAAAGATCGTAGAGTTTTCCCTGAAAAGAAAAAAAAAAGAGAGTGTAGGTTTGGGTTTCGTCGACTTCGATCAATAAGTTTCTTTACCAATCGGAGATATGAGTTCAACCACCGGTGGTTCAACAAAGGGAGGCAGAGGTAAACCTAAGGCCTCCAAGTCTGTTTCTAGGTCGCATAAGGCTGGCCTTCAGTTTCCAGTCGGTAGGATCGCTAGGTTTTTGAAATCCGGAAAGTATGCTGAACGTGTTGGTGCTGGTGCTCCAGTTTACCTTTCTGCTGTTCTTGAATATCTCGCTGCTGAGGTTTGTGTGTTCACCGGTTTCAGTTTTGATTTTCGTTTGTCCTTTGTTTTCTTCCTAGTATTGTTATCTTTATGTTGGATATGAAATCTTGGGGATTTTCTTTCAATTTCAGTGACGAATAATGATTTTATTTATTTATTTATTTAAAGTTGTTAGTTTTTAAATCTTTTGTAAATTTTTGTTCTTCCATTTTGACTGTTCTTTTGGTTTGAAATTCAGGTATTAGAACTTGCTGGAAATGCAGCCAGAGATAACAAGAAGAATCGTATAGTGCCCAGGCATATCCAACTTGCTGTGAGAAACGACGAGGAGTTGAGTAAGCTTTTGGGTTCTGTAACAATCGCAAATGGAGGTGTGTTGCCTAATATTCATCAGACTCTTTTACCTAAGAAAGCTGTCAAAGATAAGGGCGAAATTGGATCTGCTTCTCAAGAGTTTTAGTATCTTCACCGTTTTGTTTTTCTTTTGATTTATCTGAAATGTTCTCCAGTTGTATTATAATGAACATTTAATCTTAATATTATTTTGAAACTGATCCTAGTTTTGCTCAATGAATCGTTCCTTTTGAATCATAGTATCTATTATATTCACACGCATACGGTGATTAACATTACAAGTTGTCTTATTGATGATTTTGTTGTTATACGATGTATAGAGTTTCAATTGTTTGTTAGAATTCTTTGCTGTACTGAGTTGGGTTTAGAGTTTAAAGGTTTAAATCACCTTTGTGCTCTATTGTCCACATCGTTCAGTTAGACCTCTTATTCTTTGAGTTATTTTAAGTGTCACTATGATGAATCATTTCACAGGCTTATTTGAATGTACTTAAACTTTCAATTCATTTTTGTTCACATTTTATTTTAAAATTCTTAATTTTAGCCTAATTTATAATATAACAAAGTTTATAATATAATTTCTTTAATATTTTGACGGTGTAATAGTTAATTAAATTATTTTTTAAAATTTAAATATGTTTTAAGATTTTAATGTATAAATTAAAATGTTAAAATAAATTTTAATAATTAATATTTTGTGGAGACTAAGATCGTGAAAATTTCATGGATGTTTTTTATTTTTAGCATATATTTTTTAATATGTTATGAACTTTTATAAAAAAAAACATTTATATTTGGTATGACTTATCTATTAAAAATGTGTTTTATATCTTTATTTTTCCTTATAATTTTTTGTTAATGGTCTTACATTTTTATTATTCTTTTGATGATGTAGATGATGATGAATTTTCAATTTCTTGATTTTTAATGTAGTAAATATATTTATGATCCTTCATGGTTTTTTTAGTTAAAAATAAAACATATTTCTTATTTCTTGACAAATTTTTAAATTATTATTGTTAAATTTTGTCTCAAATTTATTAATTTGTTTATTATATTCTTCAACGAGTGTTATATTATCATAAGAAGTAGTTATGACTTTATTTGTTGAATAATTGGTGTAAGTATCTTTTGTTTATATTCTATTAATGAAAGTTATTAGAGTTAATCCATTAATCCTAAAATGATTTTAATTGATTAAGGTCAATTTTTTTAAAATTCTTTGTTTTGAGTTATTGTAGATCATATAAATATTTTTTTTTCTACTTTTTCAACACAACTATGCTGTTTTTTTTTAAGGATGTTACTTTTTGAACTATTAGTTTCTTGTTTATCATTTTGAATTATTTTTTAATAAATTTGCACTTCTTTATAATGAAATCTTAGATTTTGTTTCAAATTATTAAGTTCTTATTTAATTTATGTCTTTATAAGAAACTTTTATAGATATAAAACCTCGAGTTATTTTTAAAGATTTTTATCTTAATTTTGATAATAAGATGGTTTATTCCTTGACATAGATAAAAATGTTTAAAGGTACTAATTCTCTTACGAGAGAATATGCTAAATTATTCTTATTTTTTGGAAGATGTTGAACATTAAAATTACTAAATTATTCTTATTTTTTGGAAGATGTTGAACATTAAAATTGTAATTATTAAAATATTGTTATCATTTGACTATTTTTTCTTATTTATAATCACCTGTAATATTAGCTCTTAAAAATAACTAATTTTTTTATTATATGTTCTAAAAATAAATTTGAAGCTTATTACATATATTACATTGATTATTTTTTTAATAGTTAAGTATTCTTTTTTATTATTATGATAATTTAATTTTAAACAATGAAAAGATCCTGAAACAAAGATATTCATTTTTGTTGTCTACTTTTACCTTTTAAAATTGCTCTATACTATTTTTGTGAAGTATTTGCTTCAACTATCATTTTGTCATTTGGACTTGGTGATATAAAGTTGTTAAATTCTTTACCTATGTTTTTATCTTATTCATATACAAAATATCTTGTTCTGCCCATTTTCAAACACAAACATCTTTAGTTTTGCTTGTAAGGATTTTCGTATTTTTGTAAGTTTCTTGATGTATGGTTCAGTATATATTAAACATCCTAGAAACCTTTATAATTGATTATTATCTTTCAATTAACAAGAAAATCTTTAAATGTTATTTAACATAGAGGTTGTAGATTATGTTTTCTATTTTCAAAATTTTAACTCTAAATACTTAATTTTTTGTTAAGTAATAATTGTTTTATTCTCATAAAATATAATACCTTCTTTCTTACATTATTGTAGAATGTTAATAATATACAAATAATGTTTATTTAATTTATTACTGAAAATTAAAATATCATTTATGTAACAACAATAAATATTTTGTAATTCTTTGAAAATGTTGTCTATATATCTTTGAAAGATATTTGAAGCTTGTTTTGATCTAAATGATACAACAATATATTGGAATTGTCATTGAGGGCAACTAAATAAAGTTAGCTTTTGAGATTCTACATCTAGTCTTATTTTACAAAATTTACGTTTGTAATCAAAACTTGAGAAGTATTTTTTTACTTTTATTAATGATAATAGTTCTTATTTTTTTTTAATAAAATATATGTTGTCAATAATTTTTGTATTTAATAGTTTGAATTTTTCACTATTCTCTTTTTCAACTTTTTTTTTTAACTAAGAACATTGGACTAAAGTGTAGTGATATTGGTATTATGACTTTTAGTTTTAAAAGTTCTTGAATTTGTTTTTTTAAACAATCATGTCTTTGTAGTATAAATAATAGATTTTACGTTAATAACTTTATTAGTATCTCTTAGTTTTATATTATAAATTATTTTGATTTTTTTACTTTTTGGTCTATGAAATTTTCTATGTTTACTGTTTTTAATAATTTTTAATACCTGTTAAGGCTGTATCTTTAATATTTCCATTATGAAAAAGTTTTCGTTTCTCTTCTATATTTGATAAAATATTTTTTGAATCAGATTTTTGTGACACCTTTGTGCCTATCTCATCACATTTTGTCTTTTGTGTTGTTGTATAAAAGTTGGGTTTAATATAGTAAAAAAAATTCTTATTTTTGACACAAATTATTTTATGATATAGTGTTGTTAGACTTATTTTGTCTAAATATTATGTAAAATGTTGATATAGTTTTAAGAAATTATTTCATATTAATAAATTAACTCCTGTTTCTCGTTGATATATGGTAGAAATATGGAATTTCTTTTATCCTATCATTATATCTGTATTTTCAAGATTTTATTAAGATTTATTGTAATATTACTAATAATTCTTACAATTAATTCTTTTAGTACTTATTTCCAGAGTGTTTTTGAAAATACATATTTTCTAGTTATACATATACTAGCTCATGTGTCTATATATGCATGTAAATGATAACTTGCATAATTTTTAAATTTTAATCCTACCTTAATATAGGTACTATTTAGATTTATAATGTTGCACATATAATTCATCTTTTGATGAAGAATATTCATATTCTGAGTTAGTTATTTTTCCTTAATTTCTTCCAATAAATAGAGATTGTGAGTATCTTTTATGTCTGATTCCTTTGTTGATTTTAAACATCTTAAAAGCTTTTTTAAAGATTTTTAATTTTTGTGTAAATTATTTTTTAAACTTTTTTTATTTTGAAACTTGTTAGAGTATTCGTTGTCATAATATCATTTTTCATTATAAATCCAATATCTACATTTTTTCTTTCCGACGGACAGTAGTTTTTGTTTTCTGGTGGCTTGTATCTTTTTCTCTTAAAACACCTTCTCCTAAAAGGTTCCTTATTATATATTCTTTTAAATTTTTAGAATTTATGTTTTACTAAATTTATATCTTTTAAATGTTTTGTATTTTTTATATTTTTATTTATAATGTTTTATTTTGCTTCCATATTTTTTTAGCATACTAAAATCTTTTTGTATTGTAAATGATTTTATCATTTTTCTTTTATTTGTTTATATTCTTATATCTCTTAACATTTAATAATTATCAAATTTTTAAGATTTTTTATTCGTTCTTCTAAGTTGTATGGTATAATTTCCTTATATCTTTTATTACATCTATCTATTAAAGTTTTATGTAATGTTATAGTTAATTTAAAGGAAAATATTTCCTTATAAATTTCTTGTATAGAGTATGGTAATTTTTGATAATACATTATTTATTCACAAATAAAGGAATATATGTAACATATTTTACAAAATTCTATATTTGTTAGATGCCATTTAGTTTTTTCAATTTTATTTTCATTGGATTTAGTGATATGTTTTTCTTTATTTTTCTCTAATAAAATTATTGTATATTTCATTTATTAGAGTAACAAAGTATTCTCTAATTGACATTCTCTTGCATTAATAAATATTGTTGTTTTGTTAAATTATTTTTTTATTATTTTGTAAACTACTAATATTATATAAGTTGAAGGATTTTATGTGTGGTTGGAGAAGTTTGTATGATTACACTCATACCACTTACTATTCATTTAAGTTTTTTTTGTATCTCTTATTCAATCTAAATCTAAATATAAAATATCAGATCGATAATTTTCATGGAGTATGAATTCTAGTGGGATGCTTCCTTTAGTTTTTCAATGTAATACTTCTTTCATTTTTTGTTGTTGTTTTCTTATATTTGGTTATGACCTTTATATATTTCTTAATTATGTAAATTCCTCATGCATGTTTTGTTGTAATTTTTTTTTATCAAATTTTCTTATTTTATTTAGGAATTCCATTTGTGTTTCTTTTCCGTCTTTTGAGAAATTGGTGTTTGATTTTTATGTTATTTGAATTTCTTCTTTTAAAGGAATTAAGGCTTTCATTAATTTTAATTATGGCTATTAGGTTTCCATATAATTGTACTCGTACATTTTGTAGCTTGTCTTTAAACATTATTTTCTCATTTTCTTCTTAGTTTTACATCATAGATTAATGTTTTTATTATTTTAACTTATTTTTTAATTATATAAATTTATTTTCTTTGTTATAGTTTATTCTTCATGTTCTACAAATATAAATCTTAGTATATTATTCTTTCTTTTTACATTACTTCTTATTTCTAACATAAGAAGTTTTTTTTACATCTAAGTAACATTCTTTTAATATCTCAAAGTGTGTTATTTTTTCTGATTTTATTATTTGTTCAAGTTTATGAAATATTTTGTCTATTTTTATAAATTTATTCTATCAATTTATTGAACTATTGTGGCTGTTTGACAATGAATAACATACTATATAATGTATTTAAAATATATTATTTTATTATTTTATTAAATCTTCTCTTTCAAATTTATAAACAAAACTTAATATTTGGTTTAAGTTCTTATCACGAATATTAGTAGTAAACCTTAAGTATACAATAAATTTTAATTTTTAGTATCCTAAGTTGCCATAGATAATTCCTAAAATAATATATTTCCTATTTATTATCCTATTATCTATAAGGTTTATTTTTATTGGTATATCAATTCATTATCTTAAATTTGTTTCTATTATTATTTGGATTACTCTTAAATGAATGTATCTAATTTTTCTTTTATTCTTTAGAGGATTTTATATAGTTTATTTGAGAATGATTAATCTTTGAATCTATATCATTCTTTAAGATTTTATCTTGCCTTTTGTATTTCTTTAAAAAAATCGTTAATTATTATTTCTTGTGAAAAATATCATGAAATTTATTGTGTTTCTATTTCAATTATTTCTTAGTTTCTTATTATTTCTGTTATTTTTATAAAATTTATTATTAATTA
Organism: Hippophae tibetana; assembly: GCA_037013495.1. Taxonomy (NCBI): domain Eukaryota; kingdom Viridiplantae; phylum Streptophyta; class Magnoliopsida; order Rosales; family Elaeagnaceae; genus Hippophae; species Hippophae tibetana. The sequence continues at coordinate 22,314,527 of CM072803.1, forward strand.
TTATCTTTAACTTTTGTTAAATTTAAAAGATATTTGTGATATTTTTAAAATATTAAGATTATTCATAATATTATTTTAAAATTTAAACATATTGTCGACATTATTATTATGAGTAAAGAATAAATTAAAAAAAAACTCAAAAATCAAATTTTGAAGGTTGGAGTGAAGATGTGCGATGTAGCACTGTTTTCTATTTTGAAAGTTGGTAATTGTATAAAAAAATGGATTTTGAATCGTAATAGATATGTGATTATTAAAATAAAAGTAATAATATATGATAGGATTGAAGGTTAATGTAGTCCTTTTGTATATTATTTAATCTTTTACCTTGAAGAAATTCTATTTAGTTTTTTGTTTTAAAAAAAGGTGTATGTTTAATAATTTTAAAATTATTTTATATAAAAAAATGTCTTCCTTATTTTTTTATTTATTATGTAAAATTATTTAATTATTTAATTTTAAAAAATTTATTAATATAATTTTTATTAATATTATTAAAGGTGATTGTGTAGTTTATTTTTTAAATAAAAAAAATTAATGAATGGGTTTTTATAAATAAAAAATTAATGAATATATTTATTAATTTATAAAATTAAACAACATTTTTTTTAAAATATTCGAAGTATTTATTACTATATTATACGTGTAAATTTTTTACTTAAATATTTAGATTGATTTAATTATATTTACTAGTATTATTTATATTAGATCATAAATTAAACATACATACTAAAAAATTGGAGTGAAGACTATAGTCGATAGATATCGAGTCAACGTCAAGGGATCGAAAACTGCCATGACCAGAAAAAAGCCACAAGAAACCCAAAAACCACGGAGCTCTGACTGTCTCTCATATTTTGATTTCAACATTTTGTCAAAGAACACTACCATGGGCATTGGGTTTCTTCTGATTTGCCACTTTGTATCGACTGTACTGGTGTTGGTCATTTTTCTCTGTGGTCATTGGCCTATCTTCAAGCGAACCCCAATCCGATGGTTTCACAATTTCATCACTTTCGGCGCCTATAATTACTTACTGTTCGTCTTTTCTCTTTCAACTTTCTCGATACTTTCCGAGATTTGATTTTGCCTACAAAAATATATATATTTTTTTGTATTGTGTTTTTGATAGGAGGTTTGTTGGGCTTGTTTGTGGCAATAGAGGTACCAATGCTATACTCTCAGTGCAGAATTTTTGTTGCAACCGACCTAATCCAATTTTACAGGTTTTTTTATTGAATAAAACTGTAATTCTTTTTTTAATGTATAGTAAGGAAATTTGGTTTATGGTGGTGAATTTAGGGTTTTGTTCTAATTCTTCCCTTTCTTTGAATATAACTAGTTTTTTTTTTAGTAAATGGTATTTGTGACTTTAAACAAGTAGAGGTAAAAGTACTAGCTTAATGTATAGAACATATTGATTAGCTCAATGTAACCTCTAACATGTTATTTATTGTATAGTATTGAAGAAATGCTAAGTACACATACACTTATTGTTTGACAAAATAACTTTAAAAACGGAGAAGATATGCTACCTGTCACACCAATTATAGTGTGAGTGAAAATATGTGAGCAAATTTGTGTGCATTTAGCATTTTTCATTGGTAATATATCTGACTAGTTGATCTATTTGTTTCTGTGTCTCTTTCTACTCTGCTAATGCTAACGAAATTTAGGACCAAATGGTAATAAATTCTTTGGAACTGGTGTTAGAGTTTGTCAAAATTGTTAATCTATAATCAGTGTGAAGCAAAAGGAAGCTTAGTAAAATTCAAAACTTCTAAAATTTGAAACTAAAAAGTGATAGAAGTAAGAATTAGGGAGTACAGTAACAAATAAATAATTAAGGTTTGAGTGTCAATGATATTTCATTGTTCAGACAAATCACAGATATCAAATACAGGGAAACTAGAAATTATATCATTCTTACATTTGAAGTTAGGCAATAGATCTGAATATTTCATTTGAAGTTTGCATTCATTTTCATTCTTTTGGATTGCTATTTATATTTTCGATTTGGCATTAATATTTTATTTATTTTTAGTTCGTTTTTGATTGTAGCTTTTATATCTTGCAATGCTTGGAGGAACTTATTATCTTGTTGCAGAGTCTTCCTTCAAATACATCCCTGGTTACTATTTGAGTGAGATTCACAGGTATTTGTTAAGGAGTATACATGTTTTTATCTTTTATTCAACTTATGTCCAATTCTTCCTGAATTTACCTTGAAATTTCGGTTCATCATTCTCCAGGTTCACAAGCTTGGTTGCTGTTGGAATCGGTGCTTTTTTCTTTTTAGTTACTAGTTTTTCTGATCCTGGGACTGTGAAATCTGAGAATGTTTCTCAGTATCTCTCTGTTTATCCCTATGACAATGTTATTTATTCTGAGAAAGAATGTCCAACTTGCAAAATTTCAAAGTGAGCTATTTTTTTATACTGATTGAGCTTCTGTGGTTTAGATTTGAAGCCTATTCTGGTGAGAGTTTGACCCTTTATTTTATTATTATTCGGTTCAGACCTGCTAGGTCAAAGCACTGCAACATATGTGATCGCTGTGTTGCTCGTTTTGACCATCATTGTGTATGGGTGGTCTGTATTCTTATCTCTCATTTATTACTTTTTGATATTTTTATCTAATATTAGTTGTATGAGTGTGATGCCATTTTAGTTCTTTTGCTTATGGTTTTGGGGTCAATTGGTCATTTTGCTTGTAAAAGGTATTATTTAGTTCTTTTGGTTATGAAAAAAGAATCATAGAAGGACAAACATTACTTAAGCACCAATATTTTAATTTTTTTATCATTTCAGTAGATTTTTGGATTTACTAAAGGGGTATTTTGTCATATTATGTGTTTCCCTCCAAACACAACAAACTCATCCCTCTCTATTTTTTTTGTTGTTTTTTTTAATTAAATTTGAGTTTTCATTATTAACCCTTAAAAATGCACACTTTTCTCATATGATTGACCTAAACTCAAATTTAATGATAAAATATTCAAATTTGTTCTTCATCGACACCTTTTTAATAGTCAAAAGGATTAAATGATACTTTTTTAACAATCACTAGTACTAAATTACACCAGTTAAAAACAAATGGACTAAGTGACAGCTAAAGTTTAATCAAAAGGAGTATTCTGACCCTTTACTCTAGTTTTATATAGCCTTATACTTGGGTTTCAACTTAAAGATTTTCATCATTGCAGAACAATTGTATAGGAGAGAGGAACACCCGTTACTTTATGGCTTTTCTTTTATGGTAAGTGTTTTGTCTGCCACAACTGTGGTATATTGTTTGCATCAGTCCATATATAGGAACATGCACCATTACCTTCTTATACTATCTATGCTCTGTATCTAATTCTATGCACTCTTATGGTCTATGAAGTTTTGGACTTTTATGTTGTGTTAATCATTTTATTGCATATAATTATGGTTTACTGTAGTTAAATTACTTTCAACATCTTTATATTATGAATAGAAGCTTGCAGAATCATTTTAAATTTGTATAAGAGCAAGCAATGTGCTATTCTTCTCCCTTTTTTCTCCTACCTTCTGTTTCGTCTGCATCTTTTCTTTTATTCTTCCACCTAGTCCCTTCTATTATATGTTGTTTTAGTGTTTTTGCAGGCACTTTATAATGTGCTTATATGGAGCAGTTGCCATGGTGTTGATTCTGGCAGGACGAGTAAAGGAATTAAAAGTTATACATGTTCTAACTGGTATATAAATTTTGCATTGAATTTACCTGATTATTTCTTTGCAATTGTTTGGCCTTTTGTAATCTTATTTATGTTTTTATGTTTTTTATTATTGCAGTTTATTATGGTATAGAAAATTCATTCCTCAGTTTAGCTCCACATGTTGTACAAGTGAGTTTCCTTTGTCTTCTTTGATATTTCAACTTTAGAAGCACTATTTGTGTTTTTAAGAGAAATAATACTTAATTTTGACTATAGTTTGGATGCATGCTCGTATTAATGTAATTACTAAGATATCACTCAAAATCATTTTTAATAATTTTATATCAAAAACCTAAATGCTTATCTTGAAATCATTTTTGAACGAACAATTTTATTTCAAGGACATCCAAATGGGCCTATAATGTTTCATGCACTTTGGATTCCTTGGATTCTACATGCCATCTGAAGCTTTGTTAATAAACCGTTATCCGAGTGCTTTTAATTCTTTTTGCCATTGTCGATTGTTTTAACTAAATTCTTCTTTCTGTTCACTTACTCTTTGATAGTTCTCTTTATATCACAGTGGTTGGTAGGTGCTTACAACACTCAAATTCTTCTTTTGCTGTTTCTTGCAATAATGTCATTGGTATTAGGGGGTTTCTTTCTTTACCAAACCAAACTTTGTCTCACAAATACTACTACAAATGAGGTATGCTTTCTCTCTTATTCACTTATAATTATATCCACTATCTCTTGTGAAAGCCACTAAGGAGGCATAGGGTTAGTTTGGAATCACTTTTCCTTTTAGTTGTTCAAATAGAACAAAGCACTTTCAAGGGTGTGTGACAATCTCTATGAGAAATGCTTTCAAAAGTTTGAGAAGAATTATTTGTGTTTTTAAGTGAAGTAAATAATACCTACTTTTGGAATAAGTAGTTTTGAATGCATGCTCTTATGCTAAAATAAATTATCAAAGTGCCACCCGAAATCACTTCTAGCATTTTCATCTAAACACCTAAATTCTTCTCTTAAAATCACTTTTAATCGAACCATTTCATTTTAAACCATTTCTCTTTAAACCACTCTTAAGAGAAGCACATCCAAACCGATCGCTCACTTATTGAATAATTAACATGTTGAGAAACATTAAAAAGAGAATATGTCTAGGAGAATATCCATGTCAATTGGTGCTTTCAAATGCTTGTAGCCTACTTTGATAGGAATAGTTATACACTTCCTTGAGATAATGAAGGCTTGATTGGAATTAGTTCTCCTTTTGGTTGAAAGTGGTTCCTATTGACCCAAATTACTTCTTAAGGTGTTTGACGATCTCCTAGGAAAGTACTTCGAAATTTTTGATAAGCATTACTAATGCTTTTAGGAGAAGTAATATTTGGTTTTGGGAGAAGTGGGTTTGGACATGTTCATTTTCAAAAATAATTTATAAAGTTTCACCCAAAATTATTTCGAGGCGTAATCCTTGAGGCAGTAGGAGGGTTAAGCCTCGAAATAAAAATAAAAAACTTAAATAAACAATAAAAAGATAAATTATCAAAAAATGATATCATAATCTTAATAACCTCACATAGTTCATAATATAACAATCCAATCACTACTAAAACGTCTAAATATAATAAAGTTAAGATCTATAAAAGTTAACAAAAAAAGACATCAATAAAATTCATCAAACAGTTAGTAGCCAAGTATTAGATCAAGATATCTCTTGTTTAGAGTCCATCATCTTCATTATATTAGTTAAGATCAAATATAAGTTTTACAGAGTTTCAAGTGATTAAAACTGTTCAAATTTATTTTACTTTTTCTGTTATTCATTTTGTAACAAACTAGGAGATATAATGTCGTTTCAAGTGATTAAAACTGTTCAAATTTATTTTACTTTTTCTGTTATTCATTTTGTAACAAACTAGGAGATATAATGTCGTATAAACAGATAGTTCATAATTTTTTTTAAGAAAACAGTTCATATAAAAAGCTTTGATAGCCTGACAACAACTCACTCAACAAACAAAATAAGGAGAAAAAAAAGACAAAGAAAGAAGAGAAAAAAAATAAGAAGAGAATAAAAAAGAAAGAAGAAAGAAGAAGAAAAGATAAAAAATAAGAAAAATAATAGTAAGAACGAATATATTTGCTTGTGTTTTTCAAAAACTACTTGTTGGAAGGAACATGAGGTTGCTGAAAGAAGAAGGAACCGAGAAGAACAAGACGAGGAAGAGAAAGAAAAGGATCTGCTTAGAAATTACACCATAAAAACTAGGGTTTTTTCCATTGTTACTTTCACTTTGACTATAGTTTTTTGGTTTTTTCAACTTGTATTTTGTTTATTTGGGCCGAAATATTAATGGGCTCTATCTTAGAGTCTAAGTGTTGCTTTAATTTTGCATTTAAAGCTCAGCAATTTTTCTTTTCCTGGTATGAAATAGAGGTTTATGAGGCTATAAGCCTCAATAACAAAAGACCTAATAGGCTAGCCTTAAGGTTGCCCAGATAGAAAAAAACGTCCTGATGCGAGCCTTAGGCTAGTCTCAAAACGTATTTTGAAACTAATGCCATGCTTCTAACAATTTTAGCCAAAACGCTTAAATACTTATCCTAAAATCACTTTTAATCAAACTATTTTATTTTATATCACTTATTTTGAAACCACTTATAAGAAAAGTACATCCAAATGGACTCTAAAAATGGCACTATTTGCTTGAATTTAGTGTAATAGTTAGATTATAATTAGAATTTTTTCAACAATACTTAGGATGATGGGCTGATTTATGAATATGCAACTATTATAAAACTGATGCATATGTGTTTGAGACAAAGTTGAAAGAGAGCATGAAGAGTATGTTGAGAAAGACCTGGAATTGAAAAGTTTAGATAAAAATGTGTTGTAGTAAATAGATGTTGAGAGAAAACTAGAATGGGAAAGTTTAGATAATGATCAATACATTTAGTATAAATGGGTCCACAATAAAACGTAGTTTGTACCCTAAATTGATGAGTTTTGGAGATCATGTGAAAAATGTCCCAAAGTCTCGTACATAATCAATGTATAATTTGCACACTACTCATGTACAACCTGTTCATAACTTGTATACATCATGCACATTGTCAAAACATGCGATTTTGGAACAATGTTTACTTAGACTCCCAAAAGTTGCAATTTGGGGTCTCAAAACATTGCAACCCAATAGATGAACACGTATCATAAATACCATGTACTTTATTTTATTTTATTTTTTTCATTTTCATAATTTCGCTATTGCTTGCACCTAGGCATGGAATGCAACTGGAATTCATAGACTTATTAATGTACTTGTTTATGGAATTAGACATTCAAGTGGCAAAAGAATATAAGCGTGCAGAAAAAGCTCAATGTAGCTAGGGCAAGTACTGCAGCCCTTAAATCGAGTATTAATGTGATGAGTAGTGAAAGAAAGCCTCCGGAGAGCAAATGGAGGACCTTCTTTAGAAGATCTCCATTAGAAGACGTCAAGGTTGTGAAAAAGAAAAACACTTACAATAAAGGCTTTCTTCAAAATCTTCATGAGATCATATTCCCCTTCTCTAGAAGATCATTGTATTTACAAACCAAATCGAAGTCTGGATAAAGTTGCAGTCGGTAACATCTTCTGAACTGCATGCCCTGCCTCTTCGAGCTGCAGCGTTGTAGCTTGCTCTCACAATTCACATTTCTTAAAATAGCCGGTAGGCATTTTTCGGAGAATGTATGGGCAAGTAAAGATCATCTGTCCTTGCTCATCATCCTGGCCTTTTGTGTTGTATTGATTCACATTTTTAGAACTGTGGTTTTGGATATGAAGTCTTAGATGCAATTCTCATTCCATCATATTAGAGCAGGGTGATGTATTTGAGGGATTCACTTCTTCTTTTTTGTGTGTGCGCTATTCCCAGAGTAACAAACACTTAATGCTAGAGCAAATTTTTTGTTTTTAGAAAGTTTAAATGTTATATTGTTGAGTTCAATTCTAAATTTTGCTTATATATATATATTTTCTTCCCCTGTTGGCATTTCTTAATTTTTCATAGTTTAAATTTATAAAAATACTGTGGAACTATTGGTTTTGTTTTGAATGTACATTAAATATTTTTCGTTACAAACTTATCATTGAATTATTAAAAAGTTGTAATATATCATTTCCTCAGTTCTCCATATAGTATTAAAAAAACCTTAAATCTTAATGTTTTTGGGGTTAAAAAATAAAAAATAAATAAATTAAATTCTCAAATTTTATTGTCCATCTTCTTCGTTAAATCTTACGGAAAGATGAATGGAGAGCAAGAATCTCGTTTTTGCCCAAATAGCTTAATTTTAATAAATTAATAAAAAAAATTAACTAATAATAATTCATTTTAAAACTTAAAATTTATTCTAAATTACATAAGAATAAAATATAGTTATTTTATAACTTTAATATAATGATATTAAGATCACACCAATCATATTTTCACCCGATCATGTTCCGACGATGCCATTAAGATGCTTTAACAAGTACTAGATAGAGGGAAAGGGGGAAATCGCTTTTCCCCTATTAGAGAAGCCCTTATGAAGTTCCTTTTCTCTTTGGCATCTCACTTGAAATGCATTTCCCACGACAACGAGAATTGAAAATTGGCCCGAAGAGACGAAAGAAGTCGAAGAAGTTGGTTCAAAGTAGTTCAGAGAGGTAGGAACGACACGACATTCTCGTTTAAATATAGGCCATTAAGAGTCTTATTAAAGTTATAATGTATATAAAATATTACATACAAAGATACAGGTTGATGTAACATGTTACATAGGATATGTATAGATGTAATTGGTTACTCATAAAAATATAATATGTTATATCCAATAAATTATCGACAATGATCACCGAAACTTTGACAAATCGTTCACAATAAATAAAACTGTCAATAATAGATACTATATGGGATCTAATATTATTTTTATTTTATTGAATTATGTTATAAGAATATTTTGATATTAATAAATATAAAACTATAAAATTTAAAATAAATTATTGTTCATTTTACAAAATTAATTGAAAAAACAATAAAGACTACATTTTGTCAATATTCTCTTTAGACGGTGTTAATATTTTCCCAAAAACATTTCGACAAATATAAAAAATTATTAGAAAGATTTTTCTTGGAGACAACACGGGGTACTACTAGAATGATTAAGCAAGGATTTTTCAAATAGAATTGAGAATAAATAAAACCATAAAAAAGGGATGCAACAAAAGTCTCGAATATTTTACATGCACATCACTAGCTCAACATGATGAATGCCAGAAACACAAAAGTAAAATCAATCAGCTCTTCATGATTTTGGTTACAAAAAGCCATATTTTAAATTAACTTTGAAATACCCAGATTTCATTTCAAAACTACCCTCTCATCTCATCTCATCTCATTAACATTTGCCAGCCTAATGTCAGTGTTTATTATTACAACCTACGTCAATCACAAACTTCCAACCATGGATTATCACCTACAGAAGCATACAAAGTGAAATTTCAATATTTAAATTTATCAAGTTACTTTTTAATTAGGGAGGAAATAGAAAACGCTGGTCAAATAAAAATTTAAAAATTGTCTACAAAATAGATCATGAATCTCATAATCACTGATATCGGTAAGAACCACCATAAGGGTAACGTGATGAAACTGATGCAGGCAGATCTTCAGGCTTGGCCACATGATATGCCCGGTGACGGTCGGCTAGAGCCTCAGCAGCAGAATATGTTGAGTATAACCTATCCCCCCCACCAGTCTCTCTTCTTTGTAAGGGATCGGTTTCCATCAGATATGCCTCTCTCCTTCCACCAACAGCATATGAACTCGAAGGGACTTCCTCTGTTCTCCGAGGGGGCAGATATGAATTCAAAGAGACACCACCATAATATTGATCATAATACGGATCCGCCACAGAGTCTATTGCAGTAACTGACATTGTAGAAGCATGACGAACCGAAGATGGAAGATCACGTCTGACACCAAGACCATAAGAATGATAGTCTCTATCATTCAAGTATAACGGTTCGGGATGTACAACCTCCCTCTGTGCAGTGGCAACATCTCTGTATACAGCGTGTGGTTGCCTTACAAGATGCTCCCTTTCATAGTCCCTCGGGCTAATTTCTAGAGGAGCGGTGATATGAGGTGGACGAGTCACATTTCCTCTGTCTCCCCGAAGACCATAAGCTCGATATTCCCTTTCCGTCAAGTATAAATCACGAGGTTCTTCTCTCTGCACAGGTACCACCTCCAGAGGAACATTCTTATCCCTTCCACACACAGGGTAGGTCCTAGCTTCACTATGGGAATATAGATCCCTACCACGTTTTTCCCTCTTTGAATGTGGTAATGAATCTCTTTCTCCCTTGCGGGTTCCTCTATCCCGAGTAGAGGCCCTAGGTGGGGACTGGATGGACAAAGCACTTGAGTGAACTTCAGCAGGTCCGAAAAGGTCTCTAAGCTTCGCGACCTGAAAAAGAAAATTTTGGATAGAACAACATATAAACACTTATTAACGCCATCCTCTTAACAACTTAAGAGTAAAACATTAAAGAATGAGGATTCTCACTTGTTTGATTGTAAGTTCTGTTTTGAACTTATTATTCTCATTATAATTCTCTCTAATTGCCTTTTTGAAAACGGTCTCAGGAAGTGGCAGGCAATCTTTAACCACATTGAACCGCACCTGAAACAAAAGTTCTAACTTATTAAAAAAGGAAGCTTATAGTAGAAAGATGGCATTTCTACACAAACACCGGAAGGTAACCTGTGCAGGGAATTTCCCACCAAATGCTTCTGGCTCCAGCTTTATTCCACCAGATGAAGAAGCCTCATAAATCCCATACAAAAGCTTCAGATCAAAATCATACAGAAAAATCTTCAAACCTGGTTTGATATTCAACACTATGTCCTTTTTACTCATCGAAATACCCATGACACGGTAACGAAAACAATCGGGCTTTGTCTTTGCACTGCACATAAAGATCAGACCACCAAGTTTTTCTTCTTTCATCTCAGGTCTTGAATTGCTTTCTGTTTCTGCATCCCTTTCTTTGTTCTGATGAGCATTTATAATCTTTCTTAATTGATCTCGCTTTCTATTTGCCTTCTTTTTTCCTAGGGTCTTTTCTGACTCAGCAGTATTTATACCAATCTTTTGAGTTCGAGGACTCTTATCAGTATGCTCTTCATTAAAAATGTTGTTTGACGGGTTTCCTTGTTCTGAATTCACCTTCTTAACACCTTTTCCTTTGTTGCCACTACCATTGTTGACCAATAATAGTCTCTTGGTTTCCTTCTGCTTCTTGTTCTCAGATGCTCCTACAGTTTTGCTACTTTTCAGATTATTAGCATCCAGAGACTTTTTCACAATTTTAGGTTTGGCCTTCAAGAATTTCGGAGTCTTCCTTTCAGATGACTCTGGACTATTATATGCTTTTGCAGCAGTTTCTGCTGGTTCATTGGATGCCCTAGCAGGACTTTTGGTTGGTTTACTGAAAGCTGCAGTAGGTGTCTCTGTTGGTTCAGTAGATAGTTTGGGTGTAGCCTCCATTGGCTCCAACCTCGTCTTCTGTTTCTTTTGTGTTTTGTTCTCAGAAACCTCCACAGCACTATTTCTGGTGTTTGTTTTATTTAATCCCAGAGACTTTTTCACAATTTTTGATTTACCCTTCAAGGATTTTGGCGTCTTCTTTGCAGATGTCCCCAATTTACTAGATGCTTTTGCAGCAGCTTCTGCTGGTTCACTGGATGCCCCAGTAGGAGTATCTGCTGGTTCAGAGGATGCTCCAGCAGGAGTCTCTGCTGGTTCAATGGATGGCCTGGCAGGAGTCTCTGCTGGTTCAATAGATGCCCCAGTAGGAGTCTCTGTTGGTTCAATGGATGCCTCGGCAGGAGTCTCTGTTGGTTCAATGGATGCCCCGGCAGGAGTCTCTGTTGGTTCAATGGATGCCCCGGCAGGAGTCTCTGTTGGTTCAATGGATGCCCCGGCAGGAGTCTCTGTTGGTTTATCGGGCAGTTCATCTGGAGTCTCCATTGACTTCAAGAATGTCTTTTGTTTCTTCAGTGTCTTGCTCTTAGAAACTTCAGCAGCCCTAGAAGATCTGGTTCTCGGACCATTAACAAGAAGAGGCTTTTTCACAATTTTAGATGTAGTCTTCAAGGTTTTCAGGGTCTTCCTTTTAGATGACTCTGATTTATTAGATGCTTTAGCAGTTGTTTCTGTAGGTTCTCCGGACATTCTATCAAGAGTCACTATTGCATCACCAGATGTTGCGGCAGTATCGTCGGTTGGTTCACTGGACTGCTCAGCTGGAGTCTCCATTGGCTTAAAGCAAGTTCCTATAGGTGTTACTCTTGGTTCACAGGATGCTTCTGCAGAAGTGTCTGTTGGTTTAGCAAATGCTTCCGAAGAGGTCTCTACCGTCTCAATATGTGCTTCTAAAGAAGTGTCTATTAATTTATTGGATACTTCTGCTGGAGAATCAGCTTCCTTGAAGCCATCTGTTTCAATATGGCTATCTTCTTGAGCCATAGTTAATGTGCCCTGCCAACAAAACTTGTCCAGTGAATGATTAAACAGTACATAAATTTATTAATTTGGATCAAAACAAAAGTAAATAAAGTATTCAAACTCACAAAAAATGTTGACTTATCTAAAGTTGCTAAGGTTCACAATTGAGGTGGCAGCCAATTAGATGAGACAAATAAGTGCAATTGTCTGTTTAGCGACCAATAACCACCTCAGTCGCAAAGCCTTTCAAATTGCGATAATTTACTGAAGAAAAAAAAAGGCCCACAAGTTTGCAGGCAAAATAATTTCTTGCTTGGTCAAGAGTCAGGACTATAGTAATTTTTTTTTAAAGTAGTCTAAACCATGGGAGCCAAAAAAACTAACTTCTAAACCAGTAAAACTGCTAATTATAATTCCCAGCCCACGTTAAGATTGTAGTCTCTTAATGATTACACATTCCTTTGATAATTAATGATGTTCTAAGAAAGGACAACCTAAATAAACATGAACCCACAAACCACAAAGCCCAGAAAACAAGCTTATTATCTGGCATTGAAATTCTACTAGTCTCAAATTTATTGGAAAGTTTCATAGGCACTGAACCAACTTAATACATATTCATATTTGCCCAAGCTGATAATCACAATTTGCATATAACTGTTAAATTCCACATATTTCCTCTATTATATTGGAAAAAACAATTAAAGTATTGACACTTCCCCATGATGTTTCTTTTCATATTTTTACACCAAATAACCTGCCCCACAGTTTATAATGTACCACTTTGCACAAGTTTTTAAAAGACATACAATATTAATTAAATAAAATCAGTGCTTACTTCAAACAAAATAAATTATATTAAACTTGATGAGAAATTATCTACAGGGAAAAAATAGCTTAGTTCGGTTTCCATGTGATGCATCAATCTGATATGAGAACCTGGACAATTCTAAACTTCTAGCCAATGTTTGGGCTGTGCTATTTGGTGGCATACTTGAAGATGGACTAGAGAGTAGGAAAAAGCAGGCAGAGGTGGGCACAAGTTCTTTTGATGAACAATATTTAGCACAAACTCTTTTCTTAACTGATTTTCGCCCAAAATTGTTAAAAGGAACAAAGCCAGATCGGGGCACAAATTTGAAACCCCAGTTAGAAAAATAACAAAATATAGGCATCTAAACACCAACATGTCATCTCAGACAAACAATATTGCATATATCTTCCCATTGTTGCATCAGTGTCTGCTAGAAAGGAACACTACACGCAGTCTCAGTATATACCATTACACAAAGACAGACCTATTACTAATACAATCATCTGTTATTTGTATATCTATTTTTGGTACTTGCACTATCGTGAAAATGCTGAGGTGTGGGAAAGAATAATATTGTATAGCCACATAGCAAGCCAATCAGTCATCTCCGACTATATTTTCAAAGGTATGACAATGAATAGTGCTCATAAGCATATAATATCTAAAACTCCACAACACAAAAAATGGAATTTAATCCACATAAAACGATAAGCCGATGACAAAAAAGTAAGCCCTAATCTAAATAAAAATGAAACTAAAATAGGGTTTCTTCGATTTGCAAGAATCAAGAAACATATCGAGGAAGTCAAATCAATCGAACATATAATAACTAAAATTAGATAAACAAAAACTTAGTCCGAGATAGGAAACTTACGAAATACAGAAGAAGGAGATGGGCTGGGGAGAACGAAGAACGGAAATGGCGGATATGCAGCCAATCGAAGTGAGATAGTGGAGAATTTCGGATCGGGAGCCTTGGTGAAAGAGACGGAGATAATGAAATTAGGGTAAGTTTGTAATACTGGAATGGAAACGAATGGATTGGTCTGGATTTCTCTTTTTTATTTAAATTTTTGTTGGGGTCCGGCTGTTTTTTTAATTAATTCGGTATTTCTAATGCTATAATTACTTTCTTTCTTTTTTTAGATAATATGATATTTTAACGATTTTATTTGTATAAATCAAATATATTAATTATTTTTTTAAAAATTATATATTATAATCATCTGTTATACTTTTAGAAAATATGATTATTTTTTATCAATTTTAATTTTTTGAGATATTTTTTTGTTAAAATAACTTAATTTTAATCGAATTAAATTTTATTAATAATTGATAATCTAAAGATTGCTGTGAAATTGGACAAAGATATAATGTTCGAGAACATTGCTCAATTACAGTATAGTTTTTAAACTAATATCATTTTTTCAATTTTTTGCTCCATGATGTCTTTTTTAAATATGAATTTACATCATGTCATTTTGTCATTGGATCGAGAGATTCAAAATCTAATTTAGTGTTTGATAATTGTATTTCATATAGCTATTTTCATCTATTTTATTAATAATAATTGTTATATTCTTGACATTTTTAGTTAATTTTAATGGAATAAATTAATATTTATTTTTTATTTTTTAAAGAATATATTTTTAAGAAAATTAAAGAATTTGAATTGAAAAAGTACTTAATTACAAATATATGTCTGAAAATATAATTTAAATTAAAAGAGTGCTTAATTACAATTAACAAAAACCTGAAATTTAATTTGAATTAAATAGGGCTTAATTATAATTAACAAAAGTTGAAAAGTTAATTTAAATTAGAAAATGATTTAATTATAATTAAAAAAAGTTTAAAAGTTAATTTGAATTAAATTGGAGGATTAAACTATAATTAAGGAAATTTATTTTCTACGCAGGAAAAGAAGAACACTCGTGCCCCCATCAAACGCACAACACGCACCGTCAGATTAGAAAATCAACAGTAAGGATGAGCACGTGTATTGCAAACGCGACAAAAGAGAGTGAACACGGGTTTTCTGGTTGCATGCTGCTCGGTGCGCCGTGTGGGGCCCACCTGCCACGTAGGCAAGCGTACAGAGTGGGACCCATGTGTCTCACATGCGTTGATCCCGTGCGTTGCAACCACGTGCAAGCTCTCCCTCCAACCATTTAAAGTCTACCATGTGTCCCACTATTTCTTGCAACCAATCATGTGCTGACATGTGTCACGTTTTTTAGTAGGCTTTTGAAATGAGATAAATAAATAAATAAAAATATATATATATATATATATATAAACTTTGAAGCTCAAAAGGAGTATACTACAGACAAAGCATGTGAAGGTAGATAGAAAGGCTCAAACGATCCAAAGATGGCCTAAATCATTTTCTTAGTTAAATGTTATCTATAATTTCGTCTCTAGAAAAAATCAAATAAATTTTAACAACTGTGACACCACAAATTTCAATTGAATTGCATACTCACATAAACCTTCTCTAAATTACTATAGCAACTCAAAAATCAAGACTAGTACTCATAAATATTTATTCTTGTAAAAATGAAACATACGTAAAAATTATTCATAGCTTAGACAATATTCAAAATTTTTAAGGAGCTATGCATCATTTAAACCAAAGAATTAAAAATAAATCACCATTCAAAGCAAAATATCTTCAATCAACCAAACAAATAAAATTTCACAAGCAAGAATACCCAAGAAATATTTCAATTAAGTTCAATATCTCTACCACCCCCAAACTTAATATACACATTGTCCTCCATGTGTGAGCATTAAAGAACATATGAGATGAGTTTAAAGAAACTTCTTGGTTTAGTTTGTATAGTTAAAATCCAAAATAGCTTCATTTCTACCGATTTGCACCTACAAAAAAAATAAAAAAAAAATAACAACATAAAAAAATATAAAAACTAATACATGCAAAAATAAAAAATAAAACACATAGGTTGCCTTCCACGAAGCGCTTGATTTATAGTCGTCAGCTTGACTTCTCAATTTTTTTTTCTTTTTATGAGTTAAGATTTGTGTGTCAAACAAAATCTCAACTTATGAGAAAATTGAAAAATAAATTAAGCAAGCAACAATAAGTATAATATTTTTTTTTGTTTTTGAATTAAAATCAAATTGATTGGTATTAATATCAACAATAAAAATAGTAAACAAATCCCCGACAATGGCACCAAAAACTTGTTGTCTCTTTTAGAAGAACATAAAATCGTGTAAGTATACACGGTCACAAGTAATAAAATTTGATAAGTAAAGTATCGTTTCCACGAAGATTTGTTACTATAATTTGTTAAGTACTAAAATTGTTTCACTCTGATTTTATCCAAAATAAGCGAAAGTTTGAAAATGATTTAACTAACTAAAAAGTTTTATAACAAAATAAAAGAAAATTATAGGATTGAAATTCTCACTAAATTATTCCACTCGAATCATATTATTCTGTCTTGATTTACTTTTTTGTAAATTTAATTTGTCAACCGAGAACTTCTAATTTTATCCATACATCTCTTCCGAGCTCCGTATAGACACATCTCGTTAAATTAATTCACTATATTCCTATGCGAATTAAATTCACCAAGATTTATTACGTTCTAAGTTCTCAAATGACCATACATATGATAAATGTATATTCTTATCCTTCATATATATATGTTATTCTATCCATGAGCAATATACACACAAATGTCTCTTCTAAGTTTATTTAAGTGCTACAGATCAATTGATAAATTTTCCAATAATCAAAAGCATTAAGCACAAATAGAATAAACAAATTAAAAGTCTCATAAATTTTTCAAAAATAATTAAATTCAAGCTTCATAAATTTAGATAAAACGTAACCCTATAAAAATTAAATTACTTCATAAATAAAAATTAAATTACAACACTTAAGGAATATTCGCTCACGAACACAAAGAAAATTAAAACATTTCTGCTTCTAAATTTTCTAGCACACGCAAAACACAACAAAAGCCAAAAATGACTTTTGTGTGTTCCACAATCCAAGTCTCCAATTGAACCCCAAAAACCTCAAAACAAAACTTTCTTTTCTAACATTAAATGCTATATTTATAGCTCCAAAATACATAAAAAAAAATATTAAGCATGAGAGACATTTTTCTTTAATTACGCAGACACGCGTATGAAAATGGGATATCGAAAATATTAAGCGTGAAAATGGGACATAAAAACAGTTAGAGAGGGCGCGGTTTCTGATTCATTTTTAATTAAACCCATATGCCACGTGTTAGCGTCTGATTCGCTGTAAGAAAAAATGAGACATGTGGCAGCATCTTATACGGTGTCAAGAACGGGCGCACGCGGAATGTGTTCTCCTTTTCCTGCGTAGAAAATAAATTTCCTTAATTAGAGTGTAACCCTCCAATTTAATTCAAATTAACTTTTAAACTTTATTTAATTACAATTAAGCTCTTTTCTAATTTAAATTAACTTTTCAACTTTTGTTAATTACAATTAAGCCTTATTAATTCAAATTATATTTTGAGACATATATTTGCAATTAAGTATTTTTTTCGATTCAAATTCTTTAATTTTCTTAAAAAAATAAACAGTAAATATTAATTTATTCCATTAAAATTAACTAAAAATATCAAGAACATAACAATTATTATTAATAAAATAGATGAAAATAATTATATGAAATACAGTTATCAGTATTTATCTCTTCATTTTTCTTTCTTTTATTCTCATTTCCTCTCAAATTATATGTTTAAAGATTTGCCTCTAATGTCTTCTCAAACAATGTGGATAATTTCACTATCAACACTATGATTACCAACTTCGTCGAGATTGGTTGTCGATCTTGAAATAAAATTCCATATTTTCTCAATCATTTGTCGATTGTTGTAATGGTTTTCATTATACTACATAGAACAATTCAAACAATGTTGTGTGAAGTCCAATTGATTTGATGATGATGTTGGAGAAGACAATGGGGTTTAAGGTACTATGTTTGGAATCATAAATCACGGTTATGGATTTAATGCATGGGAAAATATCAAAGTTTTGATGGAAACAAACATATTTCTTACTCGATTATCATTTTTCTTATATATAATCTTTTATATCTTAACTAATGCTTCAACTTTTATTGTGCCATTAGACCTAAAAGGAATTTGGCGAACAAATAGCAATTTACTTATTATCATGTCCTATAAAATATGTATATTAAATTCAGGATATTTATATTTAAAAACACCAATTTAATAAATATTATTAAAATTATAAAAAAACATTTAATACATAAAAATTAAAATATTTGAAGATTTATTTTATATTATATCTTAACTTTTTCTCCAAAATATAGGATACAAAATGAAATAAACTTGTGATTTTCTTCTACTACATCAAGGTTGAAATACGAACCATTTTATCGAACCCTAATTTGGAGAGAAAGGAAAACCAGGTAAGCTACAAGTAGTTCAATAGGAGTCTACTTTAAACTAATATTATAACAAATATTCACAATGCATGTCATTTACAATAAAGTTCATGAATAAAAATAATAATCATTAGTATACATTGTTGAGAGATTTCATCTATGAAACCCACGTATATTTGTACATCCTTGCTTTGGAAATTGGGTAAGTGTACATTCTAGGTATCATAATACATGCTTATGTAATATAAAATATGCCATACAATATAAATATATATGTATGATATGCAACCTTATATGTATTGGTCACCAAAATACATGGGCATATGCACAATCAATCTCTAAGATGCATATGACTTCATGTACGGTCATAATCAGAAATACATATGTCACATGTATTAGTCAAAATAATGTCATATGAGCCCTTGTATGTGGGAGTTCACTCCGAGACACAACGAAGGATTCAACTCTAAGGCTCATATGTAGTCAAACTTCAGGAAATCTTTCCAAGTATTTGATGCCCTAAAACTGAATCTAGACTGCAATCCTCTTCTATATTGATTGGTAGTAAGTTGAGGATAGTTGTGCTTGAGATGTCCTAGTTGATTGTAGTTGTATTGAGTGTAAAGGTGATACCGAAGACTCTCAGATGAACTACTTTCGGATAATCTGCTACGTTGGTCGTCAAGTTTTCTTTACTAGAATTTATTTTTCTCCTTTCATTTATCCTTAGTCTTTTTGTGACGATGTGGTCACTTTTAAATGCTCCTTATTGACTTGCTCAACTCTATAAGCTATAACAATCGTTGTAGTGTAGGTTCACATGCCTTGATATGTTAGAGAGAAAAGAGAGGCAAGGAAAAATATGACTTGACTCCATTGAAAGTATGGAAGAAAGCTAAATGTTCTTTGACAACTCTTTGAGTTTAAGCGTCTTTAAAGTATTGTTCTATCCTTCTCAATCCATTGTAAACATTATAATCTAAATATATCTCTATTGGAGAAGTGTGAGACTTAGAGGTATTCTTGGGGATTAAATGGAATTGGGTGATGCTTATATGAAGAGGAGAATAGATGTTTATAATGTATTGAGTATCATAGGTTATAATCCTCTTTAATTCATAGTGGAATCTTGATGTAGTGCGAAAAAATTAGAACAAGACCAAGAAAGGTAATTATATATGTATTGATTAACAAGAGCAACTATTCAGTTGTTCTTAGAATGAATTACAAAATTACTACTATGAGAAACACTAAAAAATGGGTGAAATCAAAGTGTCCCCTAACTATGGTCATGCATGCATTTTATAGGCCTCGAGCCTAATTGTTTCCATGTGCATACTCATGTGTACTCACCCATCCTAACTAATTCACATGTGCCTCACCCATTACTCACACACACATGCTGCCACCATATGCATGGTTATTCGGTTATAACAGAAAATAAAAAAATAAATTAGTTTTAGAAATTAGTTACTATCTACATCATAGTCCTCATCTTTAATAGAATTCGTCCTCGAATTCAGATTGATCACATCAGCTGCATCTATAGGGTAGTATTTGCAAAGATTTGTTACAATGAATGTGTTGGATATATTCCAATCTTCAGGGAGATCAATGACATAAGCTTTGTCATTAATTTTCTCAAGAATTTTGAAAAAGGTCATAGTTTATGAGCTAAAGTTTGGGGCAAGTACTTTGTGATAATTTGTGTTTGTTGAGGTGCATTATGACAAGTTCACCAGTTTAAAAATGCATAAGCCTACGATGTTGATCAACTTGCATTTTGTACTGTGCATTCATCTTCTTAATATGCTCTCTGATTCCTTGGTGGAATTGAGTATAATCAACAACCTATACACTAGCAACTTTTCTCTTTAGATTGGGTTTGTCATGCAAATTTACATTGATGTTAGGTACTTTGGTGTAGACAATTAAGAGGGGTGGGTGATTGGTGGTGCGGTTTGTGATACTATTGAGAGCAAACTCAATCTAGGGAAGATGTAAATCCCATTCTCGAGGTTTTTCATGAGTCAAACATATGAGCATGCTACCTATGGTTAATGTTGAGTACTTCTGTTTGCCCATCGGTCTGTGGATGATATGCACTACTAAAATCAAGTCGGTATCAAACATGCACCATAACTCTCTTCAAAAGTGACTCGTGAACTTCACATCACGATTGAAGGTGATAGTTTTAGGGATGTTATGCAGCCTGACAATGTCTCGAAAGAAGATAGTTGCTACGTTGCTGGCATCAAATACCTTTTTGCATGGGATTAGGTGAGACATCTTTGAAAACCTATCCACTACCGCCAGGATAGAGTCTACTCTTCTTTTGTTGACTGGTAGCCTGAGGATGAAATCCATGATAAGATTCTCCCAAATGGTTGTAGGAATTGGTATAGGAGAGTACATGCCTATGTTTTGACTGCCTTTGTTAGCTCTTTGGAAGATAGAGCATTACTGCATAACTTTAGCTATATCTCTCCATAGATGAGGCCAGTAGAATCTTTCATCCACCAAAATTATGGTTATGTCCCTACCAGTATGACCACTAAGTCCCCTAGTATGAAGTTCCTATAAGGTATTCCTTTAAGTTGGTTTTTGGGATGCATAATCTATTATCTTTAAAGAGATACCTATTTTGCAAATGGAAATCATGCACAAGTTCATGGTTATTGCATTGTGTCCAGATAGCTACAAAATCTTCATCTACCATATATAGTTCAGGAAGGGTGTCAAAACTGGTAATTTCAGTTTGGAGGGTAGCTAACAAGGTGTGCCTCTGGCTAAGTGCATCAACGAATTTGTTTAATTGTCCCTCTTTGTGTTTAAACACATAATTAAACCTTTGTAGGTAGATGACCCACCTAGTATGAGCTCTTGAGATGTCTTTTCTGGGAGTGGATCCATCTTAGTGCCAAGTGATCACTGTGAAGGATAAATTCCTTTCAAATGAGATAATACTCCTAGTGTTTGAGGGCTCAAATGACAACATATAATTCTTGGTCATAAGTGGCCATTTTTAGTGTGCTTCATTGAGTTTCTTGCTGAAGAATTCAATAGGATTTCCACCCTGAGATAGCACTACTTCTATTCCCACCATGAATGCATTTGTTTTGACCTCAAATACTTTATCTGATGAGTTGGAAACTATCTTCTTACTTCTTTCCCTAAACGAACTATCCTTTCTTGAGGCAATTGGTTATGAGTGCTACAATTAAACTGAAATCCTTTATGAACCTTTCATAGAACGTTGTCAGGCCATGAAAACTTTTCACTTTATGTATTGATGTTGGGTTAGGCTATGACTGGATGGCATCAATCTTCTTAGTATCCACTGAGATGCCTTCACAACTAATAACATATCCCAAGAAAAGAAGTTTTGTGGTCATAAACTCACACTTTTTGAGGTTGAGAAAAAGCTTGTGTTCCTTCAATATTTCCAAGACATTCTGCAAATGTTCTAGGTGCTCATTAGGGTTCTTGTTGTAGATTAGGGCATCATCGAAATACCTGAATACACAAGTACTATTGAGAGGCTTCAAAACGTGATGCATTAATCTCATGAAGGTTTTGGGAGCATTGCATAACCTGAATGGCATGACAAGCCATTCATACAGGCCTTCCTTAGTTTTATAAGTTGTCTTCTATTCATCTCATTTTCTGATGTGAATTTGGTGATACATACTACGAAGAGCAAGCTTAGAGAAGATAGTTGAACCTTGTAGCTTGTCAAGCATATCTTCCAACCTAGGAATAGGGAATATGTACTTGACCGTGCTCTTGTTAATATCCATGTTGTCAATACACATCCTCATCATGCCATCCTTCTTGGGTACAAGTAGTGCAGGCACATCATATAGACTCTTGCTTTCCTGGATGAGATGCTTATCCAAGTGGTCTTCCATTATCTCTTATAGGAGCTCATGGTCTTTGGGATTCATTCGGTAATAGGGTAAATTGGACAGATTACAATCTGGTATGAAATCTATATGATGTTGAATATCTCGTAATGGTGGTAAGGTGTTTGGTAGGTTAGTTGGTGTAAGGTCAATATAGGTAGATAGTAATTATGTAACAACATCAAGGATGACATGAGTGACTGGTTATTGTTCCGTAGTCACTAATTTTAGCACTACTTTGGCCTTTCTGATTTCATCGTCAAATTCGTTGTGTTTGTAGTTAAGAAGCATTTTTGATTTGGTAGGGGTGAGGAAGCTTTCCTTTGTAAAAAGTAGGGCCATCTTGGTACGTTTTCAAGTGAAAAATGATGATGTTTGACCTGCCCTTGTGTATTGCATCTACGTCATCATACTGCCAAGTGTTTCCCAAAGGAATTTGACAGGCATCCATTTCCACCACATTGCAATGCACCTCATCTTTGTAAAATTTTCCAATGGAAAATGGTACCCTACACACCTCTTGTACTTTAACCTCATTCCCTTTCTTAATCCATCCTATTTTGTAGGGATGACAGTGGGGTTGAGTGCTCAGTCCTAAAGACTTCACCAGTGCGTGTGAGACAATATTTTCAATACTACCATTATCAACAATAACACACGTCATATACCTTGTTCTGAAAATTGCATGTCTTTGTGATGATGGTGGTTGTTTTGGTGATAGAAACACCTTCTGCACTATATAGCTTAAAGCCCTGTCACCCTCATCACCTTCAGTGGGTTGTGCTTCTTATAAGTCGTCTAGAGATAATGGGTCAAACTCATCATCTGAATGTTCAAATTCATTAACCAAATTAGTTGCGTGCCTTTATGGACATTCATTAGATCCTTGCCTCTATTGATAGCACCTAAAACATTTGATAGAGGATGGTTTGGCATAAGGGTTAGGTTTTGGAAGTGGATTGTTTGGGTTATTGGGTTTGAGGGTGGATGTTTTTGGAACTAGTGTGGGTTCTGTGGTGACCAGTGGGGTGAATTTTGAGGTGAAACCACTCGGATTTTTACTAGCATATGAGTCCTAAAACGAGACCCAAATGGTATATATTTTCTGTGTTTAGGTAGTTAGTTTTCCACTTTCAATACAATGTTATTGGCTTCGTTGATAGACCACAGGGTTTGGCTCAACTCTAGTCTTTCTCTAATAGAAGAATTTAGACCCTACATATATCTAGCAACCTTCTCGGGTTCTCGTTCCCACATGTTGGCTCGCAAACCAAGCCTCATAAATTCTTTAGTGTACTTAGTGACAAGTTTCCTTCCTTACTGGCACTGATGATATTATTGGTAAAAGAGTTATTTGTAATCAGCTTGTAGAAACGGTTGCACCGTTAGTTTCTTCATTCTTTCTCCTCTCAACCTTCTTTCATTTTTCATGTGTTCCCACCAAGCAAAGGCTCCACCTTTGAGTTTATAAGCGACTAATTTAAATTTTTGCTCTTCTTGTATTTTCGTATAATAATAATAAATTCAATAGCAGCCAACCAATCCAAGAATTCTTCCATGTGAGAGTGGCCCACAAAATAGGTAGGTCCACGGTAAGCCGGTAGTCTTGCTTACCATAGGGATTTCCACTCATGATGGGAATTAAAAAAATCTGTGTGTTAGCTCCTCACGTTGTCAAACTACCTATTTCTAGCACTATTTTTCTTGAGCCATCTCTCCCGATTGCTACCTACTCAGGTAATGGTGGCTTAATCGAACCCAAATTTTTTGGGGTTCACGTCTAGTGGTGTTGCGAGGTCATCGTCTGAGTCTAGGTAGACATGATGGTGAGTAAACTTAGGGACGCAATGAGATGATAGATGCAATGAATGTTCATCGCGAATAACCTCATTCTCTCACGATTTAAACTACCTTTGAATCTTGCTCAATTTGGTTTGGATTTGGGTGATGGTGCGTAAGAGTGATTTTTGAAGTTCTCACGACACCTATTCAACCCTTTATTCAAAGCGACTTTTAAGCCCAACCATCGTAGCCCATAGGTTTTTCGAGTCATCACTACCATCGCCACTGGTCTGGTTGTTAGATGTTGATGACCAAATCCCCGGCAACGGCGCCAAAAACTTGATGAACGAAAACCGGCATCGCCGATTCCCGCAAATACTTTGGTTTTAATATTTATAAAACTCTCGCAAGTGCACGAATCATTTCGTAGAAAATGATAAGTATACTCCCAAGGTCGATCTAAGGAAGGAATGTATGTGGTTTTTAATTTATTATTCAAACTTCTAAAAACGAAATTAAATCCTAAACATCCTGTCACGATATTTTGGGGTTTTTGTGTTTTTAATCTACTTACATAAAAATAAACATAGATTCAATAAACATTCATGCAAATTTTATCATTTATAATGGCGGAGTATTTATGGATATAATAACTAAGTTAATTATGCTTGCTCATATTATCTAGGTTATTAAAGATATGAATTGATATTTATTGATTCTCCCTTTTTTGTATGAATACCACCTTTGGTGGGGTTAGATATTCTTTGTTAACTAAACAAATCAATTAACACCTATGGGTGGGGTTGATAACTAATTTGCCTAATTAAATTAATTCCTTTTTCTAAGAGATTGAAAATGAACCATTTAAATGCCACCTTTGGTGGGGTTAGACAGTTTAAACTTTATTCAAGGTGTCCAAATTAAACCTAAGAATTTAGTTATCCGAGTACTAACTTTCAAGTTTTAAAACCACTACTGAAAACATGTCGTCAATACATTTTCAGATAATAATTCTTATAAAAACTTTTGAAATAGAGCTTCACTCTAACTACCGGGCGATTGTACCATCAAATAAAAGAGCACTACTCTAAATCAGACCGGATAACTAAACCTTAAAATCTAATTTTCAGGTTTAAGTTTGTAATGAAAAATAATATATTTCTCTCTAACATTCTTAATATAAAATCATGAATAAAAACAAAATCAATTCATTTTAGAGATTTTTACCTATTTAATATTTCGCAAGCATAACAACGTCATTATTACATCATGTTTACTAAACAGTCAGCACAGTTAAATTTAACCACAGACAAATTAAATATAACATGTAAGAATAAAGCATAAAAATAACTGTAAAGAAAATAAAATCCTTACAGAACTTCGACGCTATTCCCGTTGCTGGAAAAACTCCAAGCGGAATTTGCACTCCCATTTATTGAATCAAAGAGCTAAAATATTACAAAAACATAACTAGTTCTTCCCAAAAAGGGAAGAACTCTACATCTAAGAGAAATTAACTAAGAAAAGCTAAAAACTAAGAAAACATAAGAAAAACTAAAGAATCCTAAAAATCTAAGAAAAGAGAGAAAAGAATGTATTTGGAGGTGTTTTTAGGTGTGTTTTTGAAGTGAAGGGAAGGGGGGTATTTATAGGTGAGGATGGAGAGAAAAAATGAGTAAAAAAATGTAAAAACGCGTAATGGAAATGCTGACGTCATTGATGACGTCAGCATGACGTCATGGGGCTGCTGCACGTGAAAAATGAGTGTCGGCGCGCGCGTGAACAGTAACCCGTGCGCAGTGCTGCGCGCGTGAACAGTACCCGCGCGCGCAGTGCTGCGCGCATGAACAGTACCCGCGCGCAGTTTGGGCGGAGCTGGGTGCTGGGGCGCGGCGGCTGGGCGGCGCGGCGGCGCGTTTTTCTCTTTTTTGACATTTTTGACCTTTTTGACCCATTTTGTCCAATTTTTCCATATTTGTCGACCTTTCTGCATTTATTTATTAATATATTTGTGATGTATTGCTTCCAGTATTCTTATTTGAGTCTTTAAGTTGCATTTTTAAGCCAAAATACTTGAAAAACAATAAAAATACCCGTGATTCCGAAAAAGACAAATTTATATAAATATATGATAAAACATATAAATATATATATTTTTAATTAATTAATGTGCATAAAATCATGGTTATTTTAGTGTTTTTTAAGCACTCATCAGATATCGCCATCTATTTGCAGCTCGAACCAAGCTCTAATACCAAATTTTGATGTAGTGCAAAAAAATAGAACAAGAGCAAGAAATGTAATTATACTTGTATTGATTATCAAGAGAAATTCTTCAGTTGTTCTTAGAGTGAATTACAAAATTACTACTATGAGAAATACTGAAAATTGGGTGAAATTAGAGTGTCCCTTAACTGTGGTCATGCATGGATTTTATAGGTCTCGAGCCTAACCATTTCTATGTGCACACTTATGTGCACTCACCCAGCCTAACTAATTCCCATGTGCATCACCCACCACTCACACACATATGTTGCCACCATGTGTATGGTTATTCGGATATAACAGAAAATAAAAAGGAAATTAGTTTTAGAAATTAGTTGTTATCTGTAACTTTCTATTTGTATCAAATATTGCTTGGGTGCTTAAGTTATGAATGTAAGCTCCATAGTTTTGAAGAAAAATCACGTTAAATCTTGTGTGTTGATTTATTGTTTCTTTGCTCGTTATTATTCATTGTCGATATATTCGTGTGGCTACATTTATGATTGTTGTTTACTCTTGGTTTCCATTTATTTTTCCTTGTATTCATTGTTTGATTAGATAATAACTAGTTCATGGGATAACTCCAATTATGTGGGCCTAAACAAGACCGAAAAAATCACAACAAAATGAAACCTACTTACATGTTACCTTATGCGTGAACATGTCTTGCCTAGGGCCTTGCAATTGCTTTGGTCATGCCAAAGCAAACCAATACAATTGTTAGTATGGTTTAAGCTAACCACTGAATTATAAAGAAAGCATATAAAGACCTTAAATCACATACATTGTTTTTGGTATGCTACTTTACATGGTACCAATAGTTGGCAAACAAATGGAAGAATGATCAAATTTTTACGCAACAAAGACTTATCTTTTTAGTCACTTTCGCCGACGCATTTGTTGCATATTGGAAGCATAAGGACACACCAAAAGTGCACACGAGAATTAGCATCAAACAAAAATATTGATACTGAATAGAAAATGTACCTGCCCTTTATGAACAACACTAATTTGCAAAAACAAGGAAAGTCTTAAGTTCCTCTCCTTAATACCTAAAAACTTTTATTCAACACATTCCCGATGACAAAATTCAACATTCTCTTCGGCTTCTCCACATACCCAAAAACTTTAAATTTATATACATTTTGGAGAATTTGTATTCTACTTATATTCCTTTCACCTAAGAGGTAAAGGCAAACCAATGATACATACTATGGATTGGACATAAAAGAAAAGAAAAGAAAATAAAAATTTTGGTACGAGCCTTTTATCAAACAGTTAATGTGCACACATAGAGTACCCATTTAAAAAGAAAAAAGAAAAAAAAGAAAGTTAGAATAGAACAATCATAAATAACGATAACCCATTACTCATATGGAATATGTTAAGTTATATGAAAAATCAAATCGTGTAATAGAGTATTGAGAAAATCAAACCTATAAAATAGAAAGAGAACCAAGAAAAAAAACTCATTTTTAGGCAAAGACATGTGAGAGGACTAAAGATATTATTTTTGAACTAATATTAGAGATATATATTAAACAAAAAAATATAAATTAAAACTATTTCGATTCAAAATTAACCTGTTTTGAAGAAAAAATTTGAGTTTCTTTCAATTTCTCTCCATTTTGAAGTTTCAAGCTCTCAACTCAATATTTTTGAAAAAACGTTAATACAATCAAAGTAAATAACTAAAAAATCAATTAATTTTGCTAAATGAAGCTAAAGTGATAAATGAGCATTTGGTGTAGGGTTATGATTCTTGCTTAGGGTGCAAGAGGTCCCGAGTTCAATTCTCAAAATGCCCCTATAAATGTTATTCAAAAGTTTTCCTATTTTTTTCATTATTTTAAATGTTATTATATATAATTTTTGATGTTTCAATATATGTATCACTAATACATATCAAACACGTAAATACGAATAATAAAAAATATAGACTATTATTGCATAAAATGAGTCTTTATACCCACGTGTCTATCGCAAATTGACGATACATAAAATACTTCAGGAGATCTGAAATATATTTCAAATGTGTTTTACTTCCATCAGAACCCCAGATTTGAAACAATGAATATAAATAAATAATAAATTGGAAAGGAAATAATGAAAATAGATCAAATGATTTTCATGCATTTTCTATCCGCTGTAGTTGTGTCAGATTTGTTGGTGATAAGAAAACAATAACATGGAGGATATGACATGAGTATAGTTTATTCTATCGTACCAAAGTTTAGATAAATTAGTTAGAAGGGAAAACTAAATTAAAATATAACGTAGATCCCCAAGGTTAAAATGTCAAAATATAAGTTTACTTTGTAAAGAACCGCATTTGTCAATGTATACATAAAAAATAGGGGCATTCCGAGAATCGAACTCGGGACCTCTCGCACCCAAAGCGAGAATCATACCACTAGACCAAATGCCCTATATATCTGGGCTTCAAAATCTAAACTGTAATAAGATAATTATATTTCATGCTTGCCAAACACAAGAACTTGTTGCCTTCTGAGAAATTTTTTTTTCACGCTGTTGTTTTGGCTAATACAACTAATACGGGAAATAACATGTTAATTTAGTAAGTTTAGCCAACCCCTTTCAAAATATAAGTAGCATGATCAAATTTCATCGATCCCAAAATGTGTACATATTGAATGAACTAAAAAAATTATATTAATACGAGCATCTCCATCAATTCTTATTGACCTCGTAAAACCATCAGTCATATATGGCTGCAATGCTAAAACAATAATCAAGAAATAAAATGATTTCCCTAGCTACATTTACCTAGGTCAAAGCAACCCAATAAACTCATGTCACATGCTTCTGTTTTAGGCTGCAACATAGCTGATCTTTTTTAGGCATGCATAATGTAAACATATACAAAGTGAATGCTATATCAGTGATAAATATATAAAAGTATAGTTAGTGACCAAATTTTAACAATAATAATATCTGGATTTGTAATCCAAATCACTACCCCAATGCAAAACTATTGTCAAAAATCACGTATATATTTGTCAAGATTGAAACATAGAGATGTGTTTTGGTTATGAATCCCCATAAAAGAATTAGGATCTTAGGACACCAAAAGTCTTTTTTTCTTAAAAAAAATAAAAATAAAAAATAATCACTTTCGTTCAGTAATCTTAAGCTAGGCACTGTTAATTCCATTATTATAAAAAGTAGTGCATCTAGTCCATGATTATTAAAATCGAGTACTTCAAATCCATAAGGAGAGACAATTTTTACACGGAAATGGCAAACTTTTATAAATAAAAGACTAAAAGTGACCAATCCAAAAATTATTGGAATAAAATATATATTTGTACATAATAACGGGACTACTACTTTTTTCCTAAAAAAATTAAGGGTCACAGCCTTCTTTTAAAGTCTATTTTAAATCCAATCTTAGTAGTCTCTAATGTCATGCAAACAAACAAAAATGACACATATTATGCCTTCTTACCCGCTCTGCAGCAAATAGGGTCAAACAAAGAGGTAGGGCAATGCTTTCTATTGCAGAAAAGCAATGCATCAAAATGGAGTGAAGGTGCGAATATCAGATAAATAAACAACCTGTTCATAACAAAATGAGCCTTGAGCTAGGAAAAGATAACGAGTGTCAAAAAAAGCAAAGCAATATTTAACATCATCACAAGTTTCTTCTGTATGTTTTGATAGGTAAATACTAGATTAACAACTTTTTCTACAAGTTCTCCAGAAAGCAGTGACTAGAAGTATATGTCTAGATTGAAATCTGTATATAGTACTGTTTTCTTACGCCTAACTTTCCTTTCTTTATCTATGCATTACACAATATCCTTACTTTTTTGCTATAAAAGAAAATACCTAACGTTATCGGGTAAGGTATAGAGAAAGAAAAGTTGAGCATAAGAAAACAGTACCATGTGCAGATTTCAATCTAGACATATCACAGTTCTAGGCACTGACTTCCTTGGAGAACTTGCAGACTCTGATGTCTCTCCTTTACAGAATTCAGACTTTTTAGCTGCAGGGTTCCTTTTAGAACCAGTCACTGATTCCCATTCACTTTCATCAGTATTGGGCCAAGGTTCGTTGTTAATATCCAAACTTCCACTATCATCAGGTTTCACATTACCATGTTTACTAGACTCAAAGAAATCTTGGGGCAAAGCTGCTGTATCCAATTCATATGATCCTTCTGGAACCCCTTCCCTTTCGTTACCTGTAAGTTTATAAGAGGGGATTCGATGAGAAAATCTGTATGCTTCCTTAGGGGGAACTTGAAATGATAGAACTCCATGTTGCTCAGTACGGCAAAACACACTGACAAATCCTTCCACTTTACTTAAATATGCAACACCAATGCCAAAATATTCATTAAAATCTGACAGGATTTCTACAAAGTCGAGCTTGAAAGACGTATGCTTGGCTGGGTCAGCACTCCATCTAATATCCCAATTCTGGTAAAGGGCCCAAGTTTCGCCTTTCCTAGGATACACCAGGTAACCCCTAGAGCTTATTTGTGTGCAGTGCATCTGATGAGAAAACATATCGTTCTGTGTAGTCACTTGAGTCCTCCCAATTTTGTATTTCCCACAAGAAACTGGCAGTTCCGCATTACACCAATCAATCTCACTTTTGTTCTCCGGATTAGCCTCTAGCCAACTGATCTGCAACTTGAACCCAGGTGATAAGACCTTCTTGATACGAGCATAAAATCTGGGCATGCCATCTACTGAGTCATAAGTTGCCCAGATTTGATCAACATCAAAACAATTCACTTCCTTATCTTTCTCAAAGTTACTGAAATCAGGATCAGGAACAGTAATGCTCTCATTTCCTGAAGCAGCATTTGAGTTTAATCGAGAATCTTGGGGATGGCAATTTGGCATGGTTTCTTCTTTTGTGTTAACCTCAACCTTAGTTTCACCATTTCTGCTTCTGTTAAGTGAATTTTGTTCAAGGTCAATGCTCAAACTTTTTCTAGAAGAACCAATAGACAATTTATCTTTACTTAATCCACCAGTCCAAGATGCCTTTTCCTTGCCATCTTCACCAATTGTTGAACTTTTAGGAGGATTCACAAAATCTTCATCACTATCACTTAGATTTTCCTTGTAAGAAATACTCTGTTTATTCCTCGAAGATCTCCTAGTGCGACGGCCATCAGCATTTTTTTGAGTGATAACATCTTCGGTGCCCTTATAATCCAAAGAATCACAACTTCCATCAGATTCAACAGAAAACTTTCTTCCCCTCTTTCTTTTCAAGTTTCTTGATGTTTTGAAGTTCTCAGAACTGCTCTTGCACCCTTCATCACTTTGCTTTTCCAATCCCACAAACCCTTTCCCTCTATCTTTCTCTACAACCTTGGTAGCCACCTTTGGTAAAGACACTTTTGCGAACCCACACCCATGAAGTTTCGCTGCTACCTTGGAAGCTCCACTGAGGTTAGAAGCAATTGATATCTTTGATTCTGGTCCTGAACCAGAATGATTTCCGGCATTACTATTTAAAGTTACTTTTGAATACTGGTAAGATGGACCTGAATTTTGATTGGAATATTGTTTCTGGAGAGATTCTTGCAGTTCATAAGCCACAAAGGTTTTGCAGCAATTACGACAAGGTATTGTTTCATTCTGGTAACGCTTGTCATATTGGTAGGTTGTATTGCAAGAGGGGCAACGTGCCGAAAACATACACTGTGCTTGCTGATGCAGTGGGTACCTGTTGCTGTACTGTGAAGAAGTATTATGAGGATTGTATGTTGAGGCAAATTTATAACTACTTCCATTTGTTTGACTGAACGGAGGTTTCGGTACTCCAGCAGTGAATTGAGTTCTAAATTTGAAATCATAAGAAGATCGTGTTGTTTGATCAGAGAGTACCCTGTTTGCATCACCAATTAGCTTAAAAGCAGCCTCTGCACCAGAAAAGTTGTTCTTATCAGGGTGAAGTAAGAGGGCAAGCTTTTTGAACTGTCTCTTGATGGTTGACACATCAGCCATCTGCTCAATCTGGAGTATTGCATACCAGTTGTTTACAGTCCCGTCTACTTTGTTTTGAGCTGAAGAAAGAACTTCACAAACCGCAAGCAACTTTGGAATATTCTCATTCCCAGGAAACAACTGTTGAGCCTTTTGTGCTAATTTCAATGCTCCTGCAAAATCACTGTTTTGCAACTTCTTTTCTGCAATTTCCATTGCCTTGATAGCCTCCTCTTTGTTACAATCCATGACTGCTTCAGATACAAGCCCTCCTAGACTCACCCTATTAAGATACAATACAATCACTTGAAAGAGACAATTGATCAATTCCAACGAAGTCTCCCCTCAACCAAGTACTGTAGACAACCAAAATTATCAACCTGCATTAAACAAATCATCCCTCAACACATGCTTAACCAATAAAGCACAAAAAAAGGGCACAATCAATGTTCCTTACAAATCCACCTTTCAGTACAAACAGCCAAAGACTCAAAAGTGTTCAGAACCCAAGAAAATTTAATGCTTGTTTGCTTGTGCGCTTCTGTTTAAAGTGAAATAGTGGTTTCAGGAATATGTGCTTCTTTCATCAGCAAGCACAAAATGTGCTTACCCAGCCCCGAAAGCACTTGTGACAAAAAATTCCTTATTTGGTCCTGAAGCATTTTTGCTGTCAGAAGCGCTTTCAGACAAAAGCGCAAGTGTTATTTTTTTCTTATGTTAAAAGTGAACCAGTTGTTTCGGGGAAGAAAAAAAAAGCGGTTTCAGAAATATGTGCTTCTTTCAACAAGCACAAAATATGATTAATGAGCCCTAAAAACGCTTCTGATAATTTTTTTCTTATTTGGTCCTTGAGCTTTTTTTTGCTATCAGAAGTGCTTTTACAAGATCCCAGAAGCAATAAAAAAACCCTTAAAATCAGAAAGAATCCAAATAAATTAACAAATCATAATAATCAAAATTCCTCCTTCCTTCAGTAGTTTCATAATGCAAGTAAATTAGCACCCCATGAAATGCATCTATCAAAAACCCAAAACCTAAGACTCTAAATTTACACTAAGATAACAGTTGAAAAACTGCTAGAGCATCAAACAAAGTTAGACATTGACAAAAAAAAAATTCCAACAAAGTAAGACGATAAAATATCAAAAGAAGCTTATAGAAAAAAATCAACTATACCGAACTTCAGAGCAGCCAATCCATCCTCCACAGTCCATATTTTCTTCATTCCATTTCGCAATCACCAAACAAACCCTAACCAAACAAAATCAATCCCGTAAAACAATAGAGCACAAGTTTTTTGAAAAGTACGAGAGAAAAGAGCCACAAAATTCTTAAAACACAAATTAACTCAAAAACCCACAAATAACACACATAAATACTACAAAAGAATAAACAATTCAACTTCATTACTAGTAGAACATGATCAATATTAAAAACAAAAACAAAAAAAAATCTAGAAAACCAACCCACGAAGTTGAAGATGTTAGAGAGAATCAGTGAAGCATGCACTGAGAAAAAGAGTATAAGCATAATAATAAATAAATAAAAGATGAACAAGGAGAGAGAAAATTGGGATTTTCAGAGGGAAGAAGAGAGCGAAGGAAATGTAAAGGCAAGAAAATGGAGGTCTATTTTTCTTTTGGATCTTCTTCTGAAAATTGCGGTTTTTTTAGTTTCTATTTTTACCATTTTACCCTTTTTGATATTAATTATCTACAATGCAATTTCATACTTTAATTTGATAGAATAATTAATAGTAATATCACATAAACAAATATTTTTATACTTATACTATTTATATTAAAATACCTAATAAAAATATTTAAATATTTTTAAAATAATATTTATTAATTTTAAATAAAATAATGATTTAATTTATGATATATTTATTATTTAATAAATTTTTTTATTAATGGAATAAATAAATTATTTATTAATTTAAAATGATAAATGGAAAATGGAAAATTAATATTATAAATTCTAATAGTAAAAAAAAGGTTTTTTTAACTCTTATAGATAATTTACTCTTCTATTAATTACCATTTATATAATAACACGCAAGGACATTGTTAAAATGCTTATGTGTAATTGTATGGTTGGTTTTCTTAAAAAAAAAAAAAAAAAAAGTTGCATGATTGCGAACAGAGGATTTGGAATCAAATTTTTGAAAGGACACTGAACAGGCGATCACGTATTTAAGATGTCTATATTCTATATTTCTATCCTCTGTCGTCGGTCTCAGAAATTCCCTTAATAATAACTGTCCGATTAATCATGTACGACCAAGAAACAAATGAAAATTTAATGACGTTGAATTTTGAAAATTTCCCGGATTCTACATAACAGTGGAGTCAATATTCTCAATTGAAAAATTCTATTTGTTTTCTATAAAACAAAATTTTATTATTTTTATTGATTTATAAATTAAAATATTAATTTTAAATTATATAAGATTTATAAATATTTATAAATTATATAATTTATTTTTAAATGGAGATATAATTATAGTGAAGATACATAAAGTTTTCTTTTTAATTGTAGTCTTATTTTTATTTGTATTATTTTTTAATTATTTTGTTTGCTTATTTTTTTTATTTTTTTAATTAATATTAAAATAAATTAAAATTTATATATATCATTTGAATAATAATACAATTAAAAATAAAAATATAATTGAAAATACTACTAATCTTTTACATTTAATTGTAAGTTATATGTAAAATTTTAAATAATACTAAAAATTCATTTAAAAAAAATCTAGAACAATAATCTAAAATTTATAATAATAAAGTTTAATATTTAATAAGATATTAAAATTAAATTTTACTAGTTAATATTACAATATGTAATATGTAATGTTTGGATTATTTTTTATAATAATATATGATCTTGTATAAAAATATTATTTTTATTATTATAAATTTTAAATGTTAAGTTTTTTTTTTAGAAAAAGTGACAATGTGTGAAGATATTGTTTTAATTAAAATTGACAGCTTATGTGATAAAATTTTAGATGGTTATCCTGAAAATACAATTTAAAAAATTTATAATAGTATAAATCTAATATTTATTTTAAAATTAATATTTAAATTATATTATTTATTTATATACTATTTATTACAATTCATTAAAATTAAAATGAAAAAATGAAATGAAAAGAATAATTTTCTCATTATGTTTTACTTTTTCATAATTATAGTGTTAAATTATTATAAAAAATTAATACGAAATTAAAATGTTATTATTAATGATTAGAAGATTCTAATAATATTTTCCTCTTGATTTTTTTTTTAATTTAGCGAAAAAAGAAAAGAAAAACTTTTTTTCACAGTGGGGTCATGTACTACACGATCCTCAATATCATATACGAATTTTATGATAAGTTGAGGTGGAACTCACAACAAAGAATAACATATTTCAATAACATATATGAATTTTAAGATAAGATGAGGTGGAACTCACAACAAACAATAACATGTTTTATTTATGTTAATTAGATATAAATTAACAACACATTAATTTTCACCTATTCTCTTACCTTTTCAATTTTCAAGTTATAATGACACCTGATATGTACTCATATTTGCACGTGTCACGTGACTTTATAGATTTGAAAATTTATTCTTAAATTATAATATGTTAATAAATTAAAATATAAAAATCAACTTATAATATATTTTATTAAATTATTATTTTACTTTTTACATCAGAAGAAGTATTACCACTATCCTTCAAATAATTATTTTCTCTAAAATAATATATACATTGTACATGTCACCAATTTTTTTTTTGAAGTTTTTCTATTTATTTCTTTCTATACAATGAATTATAAATTGGAACTTAGAGGTTGAATACCTCACTTTTAGGATATAAAGTGTTACATATGTAAATTTGTAGAAATTAAGAGAAGAAATAAATATCATCGAGATCATATATTTATTATAAAAATTATATTTAAATTTTATATTTATTTTTATAACAATTTAGTCATATTATTATTAAAAAATGACCACATAAGAATAAATAGTAATTAAATGAATCAAAGAAAAAATTAAATAAAATAGAAAATAAATAAATAAAACCATAAAAAAATTATTTGTATTTATATAACTATTTTTTCATAACAATAGAATTAAAATATCATAAAAAGAAAGTATGAAATCTAAGTGCTTTTAAAATAAGACTTATTCAATCACCTCACGTACAAGAATTATGTAACTTTAATATTTGATGTGAATAAGAAAGACATTTTTATTCTTGAAGCTTTTAGATATTATGAGCTCTACCTCTTATTTTTAATGAGCTAGTTTAATAGGTCAACTAAAACCCTCGAAAAGGTGAGCACATAAACTATGTATACGATAATAATCGATCAATCCAATTATAATCCAATAAGATTATAAATAATATATGCAAAAAATTATCGATTATGTATAGACTCATTGTTCTGACACCATGATTTACTATTCCATATAAAATTCTAACATAAAGTCTAAAGGAAGATAATATCCAATAGTCTATAAAGACCTTTCTAAAACAAAGAAGGAAATTTATTGCTACACCAAAACTCATTACTAAAGAATTCAAGAAATGGAAGAACTTTGCTACAATTTTGAACAAGTTCTTTCAAGTTAAGTGTTTCTTGCCAAAACATCTCGGATCAATTGCTTCAGTGCTGCAATAGATGAAGAAAAAGAATGTGAGAAGATGGAAAAATCTTTTGCACTAATGACTTAAAGAATCCCATATTAATAGAGGGGATGGAGGTAGGGGTGACAATTGTGTTGTTTTCGCTTGTCATTTTTTGTGTAGTTATAACTATAAAAAAATAATTGTGTTTTAATTTTTGATGTTACCTTAAAACACCTTAAAACAATAAGAAAAATCACCACCTTTAAAAGCACAAATCAATCAATGATCAATTTTGAATTGGGTAAGAGACAGACAAAGTCAAGTTAGTACAATAGTGTCTAAAAATCTAAGAAAATTATACATTTCAATCATGTTGTTATCACCATTTCAAAATAAGCTAGTACTTTTTTGAGGTACTACTTTTAGATTTGAAGTGCCTATTAAAGTAGCGAGTAGATGTTACAAATAAACTAATGTATAACTATAAAAAATAAGGAGACTAATGTGTCTATTTTACCTAAACAAATAGCTCGTGGTGTACTTTAACAATTTTGAATTATTTGTATTCATAACATGTAAACGTGTCGTGTCAAATTTCCAAAATAAGTATTTTGTTTAAACTTCAACCTACCAGGCAAACCAATAAATCTTTCAAACTGTACAAATGCTTGATTGATAAACATTTATGTTCCCTACACAACAGTTTTTCCATACTCTTGTGCTTCTCGTAAAAGTCTAGTCAATTTTAGAGTATAAATGGCATCAAATACCAAGAGAGTAGTGTTTCAATGCTTTCTACAAAAAAGAAAATAATGGAATAGTCAATGTCAAATCTTAAACCTGGATTTTGAAAAATTAAATTTATGCATCACCAATATGATGAATATGTTATGTTTACTATTATATATACTCTGATTCATCAAAAAAACTTTGTCTTTATTTTGAAAAATGAAGATTTCCTACTCGATACTTGTTTGGAATGTCCATCTTGAGCATGTATTAGCATGATAGGTACAACGTTTTACTCAAATATCTTTACATTTTCATTTTAATTTGAGAGTCTAGTACTCCATTAATCAAACACAAAACCATTTCATCTATTAGACATAAGTACTTGAAGAAAAATGAAGAGTTTATGTAACAAAGTTCATGAATTCCAACAGATACTAACTATTTAACTATGTAGTTAGCTTATACAATCTATCAAAGATAAAGTTCCTAACAAAATATGAGCTATTAGTTAATTTAGCAGTTCTGCTATCAAAGTTAAGTTACGATAAAAAAATAAAATTTGTTATCATAAAGTTATGCACCCCTTACTAGAAAATAGTGACACCAGTGATAACAAATATTAACGAAAAGACATGAGGTCCCAAAATAACATGTTTTATATTCCAAAATTGAATTAAAATGTTTCCCAAAATCTACTTTAGTTTTTGTACACATGTACGTAGTACTTTTCTTGTTATTTTGGAGTAAATTAGAAAGTGTACAACTTGTTCACGCTATTTTGGTCATTGTAACGAAAATTTAGAGAAAACTTCCATGGCCTAATTTTTTTCTCAATTTTTTTATCATTTCATATCAACCAAACCCCACAACATAAAAATTAAGAATGGATGCAAGTTAGAAGCATACCTTAGATAGGAGGTGTCATCGATTCTTGGTTTCATACCAATAGACGTAGTATTTGTAAGAATCATGCCTTCCTCTGGGTAAAAATCTTCTAACTCAACTAGAGTTATTGCTTCTCCGTCAACTTTATTTGCAAGTTCTTTGGATTTTTCTGGCAACCATGAAATAGTTGTCGAAAAATCAAAGTTATTAATAATACTTGCTTTTCTATCCAGTAATGTCGCTTTACATTCATTTAGAGCCACAATAATAAGAAAACTACTAGACTAAAAAATTTGTATGTCTATTTTTGCTTCTATTAAAAGCAGTTTCAGTCATATGTAGGAAGCAAAAATGTGACTTTTGAGCCCTTAAAACACTTATGGAAAAAAATTCATGTTTGGTTTGGAAGTGCTTTTACAAAGTTTCAAAAGCAAAAACAAACAAACCTTTACTAACATCAAATGTAGAGCTTTGCATGGGAAAAGTTATCAAACTAAATGCTAATGTCTAAATTAAATCTTATAATATCACATAACTAAAGATTCTTACCGTAGGTTCGGTTGGCAACTACCACTCTTGCACCCTTTTCTTTTCCACCATAAGCAAGTGTCTTTCCCGCACCACCAACTCCCATGACCACAAACAAATTACTAGCTAAGGGGGAACCAGATCCAACAATGCCATTTGAAGCTGTCCAAAAATCACTGTAGTTATTCACCAGAAAAAGATAACTACACTATTCAATGTGACGCACATATTATGCAGCTTATGAAATGTATTCAAAACCTCATAGTCCTTCTTCAATTGCACCAATAGCTCCCAGATAATCAACATTGTAACCCATCAACTTCCCATCAGTTGGTCTTTTGATCATGCAACTAATAGCTTCTATCGCCTATGAAGAAGATTTAATCAGAATACAAAAGAGAACTGGTTTAAAGACCTTAAATAAATAACAGTATTCATCTAACTACTAATAATATGTGAACTTTCAATTTGGTACTTTTATTATTTTTTGTTATAATTTACTACTGAAATTGTTGTAAAGCATTTTACTCAACAATACTAATGAAACAAATCAGGTCAAATTGATATGAAATTTTGAGTTACATGAAACTGTGAAATTGTGAAGTTCTCCTAAAATACCTTTACAATTTCATCCACATGACAAGTTATTCAATTTTTCCAATCAATTTGGTTAGTTTTCAAACCATAATAGTTGAATGAAACACTTTACAACAATTCAAGTATTTGGACTAATGTTTACCCTAAATAAGATCCATGTCAATATTTATATAGAATGAGAAAATGTGTAAAAAGTACCATGGATTTTTCATCTAAGCAAAGGGTCATTAAAATTCAAAAAAGTGACCATATACCTTTGCAAACGAATCAATTTCATCACAACATTTAAGACTAACCTCCTTATGAGGAATTGTATAATTGTGTTTCAAGAAAAATAATGATTAATTCCAATTTTAAAGAAAATTCACCTACGAGAGAATCAAATTCATTTTGCAATTTTTTTAATTTCCGAAGTCATATTTTAATAACTTTGGCACTTTCAAAGCATGATTAGTGTCAATGAATTTTGTTTTGAACTTTCAAAACCCTCTAAAGATTGCAAATGAAGGTCATAAAAAGCACTAATACAATTATGGTTACAAGAATAAAGCAAAATATATATACATTGAGTTACACCATTCATGTATGAATTATCCCACTCGAGACTCACTTGTATCCAATAAAATCAGGGGACGAATAGGTGTTGATATAATTTGTGACACTATCAACCAAAAAATGATGCATTATAAAGATGTGGACTTTTGTTGTGACCAATTGGATTTCCAATCACTCCATGTACTTTGGTATTAGGTCCTATTTTTCTGAAGTTGTACAAGTACAACTCTTTAGCAGTTGGTTGCCCTGGAGTTGATACCAATCCTGTGTCGAGTGAGCCAAATGAGAGAAAACCACCAAATTTTGTTGTGAGTATTGTTGTGTGTTTTGCAACACACAAAAAATGTGCAAGTATACACGATCACAAGTAATAATATTGATAAGTAAGTTATCGTTCCCACGGAGATTTGTTACTATAGTTTGTCGAGTACTAAAATTATCTCTCTCTGATTTTATTCAAAACGATCGTTGATTCGAACAAATGTAAGAAAAGAGTTTTAAAACAAAATAAAAGAAATCTAGGATTGCAATTTTTCACCAAATTAATCAACTCAAATCATTTTATTTTATTTTGATTTATATTTTTTAGTACATTTAATTTGTCAACCGAAAACTTCTAATTTTATTCATACATCTCTTCTGAGCTTCGTGCAAACACATCTCGTTAAATTAATTCACTATATCTCTATGAGAATTAAATTCGCCAAGATTCATTACGTTTTAAGTTTTCAAATGGCCACACATACAATTAGGGTATATTCCTATCCTTCATCATACATGTCATTCTATTTACGAGCAATATACACACAAATGCCTCTTCCAAGTTTATTCATGTGCCACAGATCGTTTTGATAAGATTCGTAAATAATCAAAAAACATTAAGCACAAAATAGAATGAACAAATCGAACGTCTTATAAATCTATCAAAAATAATTAAAATAAAAGCATCATAAATTTAGATCAAATGCAACTCTAAAAAAATTAAATTACTTCATAAAATTAAAATTACAACACATACAGAAAAATAAGATGAAGAAGAAGGAAAATTAAAACAACACTTAGAACAAATATTTGGCACACGTAGAACACAACAAAAGCCAAAAAATGGCTTCTGCGTGTTCTGCCGTCCAAAACCGAGCAACACAAGAAAACTAAACTCTACCAAAAACTCCAAAACTTCTTAAAACTATCATCTTATCTCCTATTTATAGCTAAAAATAATACATCTAAATTATTATATATATATATATATATATATTTTATAAAAACGCGTAATAATTTTATATCGAAAAATAAAATCACGCGTATCGAAATTCGATATAGAAAATATTAAATAAATTCACACGTGAGACAGGGCACCGATTATGCATTTTTTTAATTCATTTTTGCATGCCACGTGTCAGCGTCTGATTCACTGAAAGGAATTAAAGCGGACACGTGGCAGCTTCTGATTGGTTGCGGGAAACGACACAGGGGATCAAAGAGCACGGAGACAACGGCTACACGCGGGCGTGATCCTGTGCTTTCACGCTCATCATAACATGACACGTGTCATAACATGATTGGCGTAAAAATAGAGTGGGACACGTGGCATTTTTTGATTCGTAGAAAGGATCCATGTGGACACGTGGCAACTTCTAATTGGAGGAAAATCTGGTTACACGCAGAGATCAGCGCACGGGATCAGAGGTGCGCATACGTGGGGGACAGCGGCTGGACGCGTCAGAGAAGTGGGTCTCACCTGCACGCCGGCCTGCGCGGTAGATGGGCCCCACTCGGTCGTCGAGCCGCGTGAAAGAATCTACACACACGCGATTTGGTCGGGCGTGATCTAGACGCGCGGATCGTAGCCGTTTCTTCTTTGATCGGACGGTCCACGTGTCACGCGTGGTGTATGGCGCGTGGTTCTTCTCATCTGCGCAAAAAATTAAACTTTATTAATTGCATTTTGACTCACAAATTTATTTCAAATTACAGTTTAGCCCTTTCTAATTTAAATTAAATTTTTAAACTTTTAATAATTAAAATTAAGCCCGATTTTAATTTAAATTATATTTTTGACTTTTATAAATTGTAATTAAGAACTCTATTATTTGAAATTATATTTTTAGACATAAATTTGCAATTAATTAAGTTTTTCGATACAAATTATTTAATTTTATTAAAATATATAAAAAAACATTAAATATTAATTTATTAAACTAAAATTAACTAAAAACATTAAAAACATAGCAATTATAATTAATAAAATAGGTAAAAATAACTATATAAAATACAGTTATCAAGTATACATGAAATTTAACCCTTCTCCCCCATGACAAGTCATATCATTGAGACTTGCAGTTTCAATTAAAGAGCCAATCACAAAGGTATGAGGATTCTTCCATATGCCAAATAAATAACTAGATAGCCAAAATCACATAGGAAGTTTTAATATTTTTAGAAGCAAACATAAGAAATACATGCATATTAGTACTTTCATGCTACGCCACTTCCATTTACACACGTATCACTTGGAAAAGACTTGCGTCCCTTGGTAAATATGGGAAACATGTTCCCACCAAGCCATAGGTAAGGCACTACTAGGAATTCGTGGTCAATATGCTCCATGAGAAGGCATGGCTAAGTCCTTCCCAAGGCAACCATGACATGCCACCAAGTCAGACAAGTGTGTAACCTTCAGCAACATTCAAGTCAAACTCGTCTAGATGTGCAAATGACAAGCTTTTCCTAGGCAAAGTGTTACATTTTGCAATACTATATGCATATTATGCACTAGTTTTAGAACATTCAACTAAATAAGATCCATGTCAACATTTATATAGAATGAGAAAATGTGTAAAAAGTACCATGGATTTTTCATCTAATCAAAGGGTCATCAAAATTCAAAAGAGTAACCATGTACCTTTGGAATCGAATCAATTTCATCACAACATTTAAGACCAGCCTCCTTATGAGGAATTGTATAACTGTGTTTCAAGACAAATAATGATTAATTCCAATTTTAAAGAAAATGAACCTCCGAGAAAATCAAATTCATTTTGCAATTTTTTTAATTTCCAAAGTCATATTTTCATAATTTTGGCACTTTCAAAGCATGATTAGTGTCAATGAATTTTGTTTTGAACTTCCAAAACCTTATAATGTTTGCAAATGAAGGTCATAAAAAGAACTAATACAATGATGGTTAACTTCCAAAACCCTCTAATGTGTGAGGAAACAATTAATTTGACATTTTGTGGTTTTTCCCATGAATCGAATTGAAGAACTCGTCGGCTACCTTCAAGAACATAAATTGAGAGGTTTAGTTAGTAACTCAAGAAATCCAACAGGAAATAAGGATTGAGAAGAAGTATTATAGACAATCTAAACACTAAAGTGAATATTATACTATTTATACCTAGCAAAGTATGAGTATCAATTGGTAGCTAAGTTAACCGAGTATACAATTAAAGGAAGCAAGATTGTAGTAATTGAGGCTAAGGACATAATGAAGATGAGATTTTTCTACCTTTAATTCAATATCTATATAATCTGCCCTAACTTCTAGGGTCACCTGTAAAGCATCTTGTCGCTTGCTTTCATCACCGACATACTGACCACCCTCTTATAATGGTCTGAAACATATAATATCATGCATGATTGATGAAAAAATTTAATAAAGCAACACAAACATAGGAAGCAAAATAGTCTTATTTCCCCCTCAATCAAAATAGAAAATAGTACATAGTTGGAACTCAACATCAGTAGATTTGGTAAAGGCTTGGTATTTTCCCAGTAAATATTTGGTTCAATTCCCTTCATTCCATAAATATCATTAACAACACTTCCAATACTCTTGTTTTATGTACTTCTTACTCACATAATATATTATGGATCCACATATGAAAAGTGGAGTCTATACTACATGAGTATAGTAGACTTTCCAATATCCTTTGGTAAAAAACATAGATAAGTCAATTAAAACAAATAAAAGGTGAAAACTTACCAATCTAAAGTCAATGAGGAACTACTAGTAGTACCATGTCAATGAATCAAATATTACCTATAAGTGACACGATTAGGCAATGGAGACTATTTGATTAAGATTTCAAGATCTTGTCTTGGGCTAAAATTCTTCAAGAAATCCACACGAAACTGATTCTGCCATTATTGGTGTGTAGATTAGTGTCGAATTTCTTTGATTTCTATAGTTAAGTTGAAGA
This sequence comes from Hippophae tibetana, assembly GCA_037013495.1. NCBI lineage: Eukaryota > Viridiplantae > Streptophyta > Magnoliopsida > Rosales > Elaeagnaceae > Hippophae > Hippophae tibetana. Next base: position 22,359,057 of record CM072803.1, read on the forward strand.
TCGGAAGTTGACAACTAGAAACCAACCAAAACATATCATTAGAAAATAAATAAGCAACTAATAAAATGGGGTACAAGTCAACTTGGACTAATTTTTAAAGAGGGAGAAAAATCAAACTTTGGTGTAGTTCAAGAAATGCAAGAAGTAAAAAATACAATCAAGAATCTTGAAGAAACTTCTGCATATTTTCAATACTACGGAATCTAAAAAAAATGAATACAAAAAGAATAGATTCACTGCTTAGATAGCATAAGCCAAGTGCACCAACTATACTATAACAGAAAGCCAACAAGAATAAGCACACTTGGAGAAGACCACTAATAACATGTGATCAATAGTAATTGATATAACAAACCCACTTATAAGAGTACACACACATAGTATTTATACAATGTTATATATGAATTATAATAAGCCATAATACACATCACCATCCAATACCCACTCCCCTAAAAACCAATGATTGGGAAAAAATCATTAGCTTGGGATGAAAATAAACCAAAGGTAGTGCCTTGGTGATCCAATCAACCACCTGCTTTGATGAAGAAACATGATCAATAACAAGTGTTCCATGTACCACTTGATCACGAATGAAATGATGATCAACTTCAATATGTTTCGTGCATGCATGAAATACAAGATTGTGAGCTAATGCCTGAACTCCTATGTTATCAGTTAGAAGCACCAGTATGGAAACTAAATGTACTAATAGATAAGATTACATAGAGCTTATCCATGTCAGTTATACACAAACCAATTCCATAGCCCAATATTCACTTTCAGTATTGCTTAGACACTACTTTTTGCTTGGAAGATTGCCACAAGATTAAGGAATCACCAAGAAATATGCAATATACACCAATGCTTATTCGATCATAAGGTGAGCTCACATAATCAACATCACGATAAACTTATTAAATCAATTAAAACAGACTTAGGAAATTGTAAATGCATAATATAGTGTACCATTTAGATACTTGAACAGCTTCTTCACAACAAGCCAATGTAGTTTAGTTAGGGGTGCCATAAATTGACATAGTTTATTAACCCCAAAGCCTACATCTGGTCTTGTTAGAGTAAGATACTGGAGTGAGCCAACTACCTTCCTATATTTAATAGGATCAACCAAAGGAACACCCTCAAGACTGTTAAATTGCTTACCAATAACTATAGGTACATTCACTAGTTTGCTATTTTCCAAATGAGTAGAACTTAAAAGATCTAAGATATCCTTTTGTTGTGATAAACATAAACCATTAGCTATGTAACTTAATTGCATACCAAGGAAATAATGCAAGACACTTAAATCCTTTTAGGCAAATTAAAGATTTAGATTGGAAATAAGCTCATCAATATAACACATGACACTTTCAATAAACATTATGTCATCTATATAAACCAAAATTATGACAAGTGACTCAACATCTCCTCTAAGAAATAAGGAACTGTTAGAATTGGATATGTGAAAACCCATAGGGCTTGTTTAAGCCCATATAAGGCCCTTTTCAATTTACAAACCATAGTAGCATCACTAGCCTCGAAGCCAAGTGGTTGACATGTGTAAACATCCTCTAAAAGATCTACATTGAAAGCACTTTTGACATCAACTTGTCTAGTGTCCATCCCCTTGAAACTAAAATAGCTAGCACAACTCTAATTGTGGTGGATTTAACCACATGGATGAAGATTTCTTGGTAGTCTATGCCAAAAGCTTGAAGAAAACTTTGAGCCACTAATATGAGTTTGCACTTGTCAAGAGCACTAGAGAACAAAAACTTCACTCAAAAGACCCATTTATAGATGATAGGAACAACTCTTAAGGGAAGAGGAACCAAGTCACATGTCTCATTTATAACAAGAGCATCAATCTCTATTTGCATTACTTTCTTCCATTCATGAATCTATATAGAAACCTTATATGTTTTAGGTTCAGATATGACAGGTTGAGAAACCACACTGGTATGAAACACTTTTGGTTTAACTATTTTAGCCTTGGCTCGAGTGACCACATAATGGGAATTTTTACAACCAGGCTTAACACTAGAGCCAAAATTAATAGATCTTTGATGCTAATATGGAAAAATACAAAATATACCAAAAATCATAAATAATTGAACATCTGTGGAAGCTTTAAACAAAAGAGCAATAGACAATTCATTTCCAAGAAATTAAGTCATAGGATCATTGGATAAGTCATTACGCATAATAGGTGTATAAGAAGAATGTTCAATTGGAAAGAAGTCAATGTTAATTACATTCTTAGGAGGCATAGAAACATTAGGAGACTGTCCAGATGAAATGATTGGGATACGAGGTGGAACCATAACAACAAGATGAGATTTATGAGAACTAGAAGATTGAGATTGAATTTAAGAATAAGGAAAACAAGTTTCATTGAATACCATATGCTTATTGGAAATAACCTTGTTGGTGTCTTAATGAAAACACAAATAACCTCTCTATTTTGGCACAATATCCAAGAAATACTCATACAAGAGACCTTGGTTCAAACTTATGCTTATTATAAGCTCACATGTAAGAAAAGCATTGGCATCCAAAGGCTCTTAGTTCATCATAAGCAAGTTTCTTGGCATAAGTTTTGAAATTTGGCTTTAAAATGCATTGAAGTTTTAAAATTATTCTTTTAGATACTACAAATATCATTATTTTTTTAATAGGTTAAATTAGTTCTAAGGGAATTTTTTTTAAAATAACTCTAAGATTTACAATATCTTCAAAAATACCCTAGTGATTTGAATAATATTAGAAATGCCCTTGAGTATAATAGCATTATGTTATCGTCTATTTGTAGGGACAAAAAGATTAACCCGTGTGGATGTATAATCACTTCCGCATAATCACTCAGAACCCTCACACATACTACCTCATCTTCCCATGTGAATTCAAGTTCTCTCAAATTAGTCTTACTGAATGCATTTTTGTCACTAACTCCCTCACCCTTATGTCTCTGTCACGATAACTTAGAACCCATCATTTCACCATATCCTTAACATGACCCATCGTTCTAGAACCTATCATTTCATTATATCTCTAACGTAACCTATCATTTAAGAACCCATCCTGGCAATAAAAGGTATAACCTGACTCATTTCTTAGTATTAAAGTGTGTGATGATAATCTTTATTTCTTAGTCTTCATTTTTAAGCTTGTATTTCAAACATATTCTAGTTTTTATTTGTATTTGGTTTGTTTGTCTTATATATTAATGATCTTATTTGTAATATAGTATGTGTATATTATCTTAACACAATATTTGTAAACATAATATTCTGGTTCATTTTTTAATCTGGTTTTTACAAACTTATACTAGTTCATAATATCTGTAAACAGAAAATATCTTAACATACAATATCTGTAAACATAGACCTATGTGTAAACATAATATCTAGTACTATGATCTATATGTATTTTGCATATTTTTCCTTTTTATTTGGTTTTGGGATTCATTTTTATCTAGTATTTTGGTATTGATTTTTATCTATATTATACTTGTATCTACTTGTTTTCTGTGTTTTTTAGAGTTATTCTTTATGAGATTCATCTTTGTTGATATTTGTCACTTAAGAATATTATGTTTTTCAGCTTTATTTAGTTGAATTATTTATAATTCAATCTTGAACAATATATCATTTTAGTATTACTTTCTTTAAACATTCTTCTAATATTTGGTGTTTTGTATGAGTATAATATTGTGTGCTTTGTTCATGATCATATGTTTGATATTGTATGTTAATGTTGATGAGTAATGCATTTTTTGAAAATACTTTTGATTGTTATATAAGGCAATAAAAATGAGTAAATGGGCTGATATGCATTTTCATCTATTTGGTGAGGTTAGATGGGCTAATCATATACCTACTAATGAACATAGCCTTATTTGTTACTTTTATGATGTTAATAGGGATATTATGAAAGAGGGTTGACACTAAAAAAAAGAAGAAAACTTTAGAGTTGAAGTGAAGAAAATTGGTAGTTAGGAATGAAATGTATTAAAAACGGATAACGAATTACAAAAATTGATGAAGGATTATAGGGATAATAAAAAGAAAATGTTAGACTTTTTTATGGAATTCAATCATTTAGAAGTGGTTTTCTATGCTTCCACATTAGATTATCAACCTTTCAAGGAACCAACAAACTATTTTACCAAACCAATGACAAAATGAATCACCTTTTGAACTAACAGATGAACCACCTTTTGATGAGTATTGTCCCATTTTTAATTATTTGAATGAGAGGCCCGTAAGCTTTAATGATAACCAAAGTCCTCACTTTGACCTTGATATCCTTAACCTTGATTCATTTAAGTCATTCCTAACTACTAATAAACAATCCTATGATGATGTATTATACACGAACCCAATTCATAACCAAAATGAACAACATCAAAGGAATTGTGAAAGGTTTAAAAAATATAAAGGAAGGAGAGTTGTTGAAATTGAAGATGAAAATTATGACGGAGATGAGAAATTTTTTTGGAGTAGTAATGGGGAGGATCCTAATTGGAATGATGATACTATAAACGATGAAGAAGATAATAAGGGTGATAATAATGGTGAAATTTATGATACTTATTGTAGTCTTCAAGACTTGGGGATGAAAATGACCATCATATCAATGATACTGACTTAGAGGACTGTCAAGGAAAAAATTCTTGGAAAGTCAGTAAACACTATGAAGGTATAGAATTTAAAAGAAAAAAATGATGGTAAAATTGACTTCAAAGTATAAGATACCTTTAAGGATGCTAAAAAATTTAAAGATATCTTACAAGAGTATATTGTTCAAGTTGGGTTTCAGTGTTAGAAGGTTAAAATTGACACAACCAGAGTAACTATAAAGTGTAAAACACCTAATTGTGGTTGAAGGATATATGTTTTTGTTGAAACAGATGAGAAAACCTTTATGGTTAAGACACTTAAGCTAGTATACAAGAAAGGGAGACATTGTTGTCAAAAAGTTTAAAAACAAAGATATGTAACATCCTTTTGGTCAGTTTTTCAATGGAAGGACTTAATCACGGGAAACCCTAATATAAGTATCATTGTATTGATTACTGAGTGTAAAAGAAGATAGGGTATATATGTACCTAACTTGTCATTTGAACATTATAAAACAAATTTGTTAGGACTTCCTCTTGATTTAAATATTCTTATTCCTATTTTTTTCCACAAAAATAATTTCTGTTTTTGAATTTTATGAGTCATCCATTGATGCCTAATGAACTACTATAAGCCATAGATGGTATTCAAGCTTAATTTTTAATGTTGTGTGCTGGATATGATGAAGATTTTATGTTTTCATAGTGTTTTTAAACAGATGTAAATTTTGAAAGTTTTTTTCTAAACAAATATCGATGGATGCTTTGAAAGTGAGTATATTGTATGTTCAGTGGCTTTCAACAAAGGTATATGAAAAATACAAGTTGAAAGTAACAATGAAACTATGATATTTTGGACAGATGATAACTGTTTTTTTTTCTTTTTACTGAATAATGATATGGTTGGAATGATAAATTAAAGATTAAAGGTATTGAACAACTATAATGTTTCTCTTTTTGCTGCAATGGTATTGATGTAATCTATGGAAGGTCCCAAAATAGGTTTAGATGGAAAGGTAAATAGGGTTCATGAAACCTATTTTGAGAGGATATGTTATTTTGATTGTTGTAGCAATTTTTTTTACTATCATAATGTAGAAACTGATAAGAGTATTTTTGATGAATATTTATAGTATTATGTAATGTTACCATTGCAAATAATATCATCGTTGAACCAATGGCAACATTCAAAAAACATATGGGCAGGTGTAAAACAGATATGGTATACTAATGTTAGTGATTTTTCACAATTTTGTAATGTCTGTTATATATTATGGGTATTTTTGAATAGACTTCAAACTTTAGAGATATTGTAGTTTTTTTTTTGTAAACCATACGAGGATTTTTGAAGATATTGTAAACTTTAGGGATATTTTTGTTGTTTTCCCTAATTTTAAGACATTAGCTTATTTCGTTAACTATAATGGTGACTTATGGATGATTAAAGTGTAAGATAACTAAAACATTTTCATATCTTTTTACCATAACATTAATTTTTTAGCCCTAAATAATTAACAAATCAAATAAATCAAAAAGAGATTAGCAAAAAAATATCAAGAAGAAAAGGAAATATTATATATAGTGAATCATATTTTAACAATAATTTTCTATCCGAATAAAATTTATTATATTTTTTTCAACCATTTAATTATATTAGAATGTTTTGATTTTAATAAAATATTCATAAGATAACAATTACCATGTTTTCAAAAATTAAAAAACATAAAATTTATGATGAAATTATCTTAATCAATTTCAATTCTTATAGTCAAATTACTAACGGTAACTTAGATCATTAGTAAACCATTTTAACATGTTTTAAAAAATTAAATAAACATAAATTAATTACAAGAAATAAAAGTATTTCAATTCTTATAGTAAAATTACGATAACTTAGATCATTAGTAAACCATTTTAACATGAAAGTTAAATAAACATAAATTAATTACAAGAAATAAAGTATTGTATAATTATAACTAAATAATTATTGATTAAAATAATATATTTATATTTATATTTAATTATTATATCTATAATATTATGATAAATAAATTTTTATGTGCGCGCGCTAGAGACAATTTGGTGTCTGATTTTCTTATTTTGGACGATATATAAGTCAACTATATATGCATAGCCGTGTTTGTTTGGTGAGGGAGAAAAAAAAATCTTACGAGAATTAAGTGAATCACCCTCTAGTCCTCTACCACAATTAATCGAATGATATTTTGACTCATTATCCAGTTTAGAGTTCAAAGCTTGTTATTACCTTTAATCTCCTCTACTAAGAGTTGGTTAAACCTTTTAGTTGTTAAAAGATGTGTCAATCTAATTAATGTATCAAATTGTTAGTACTTTTCCAAAATTTTGTTCTTGAAATAGACCCACTCTCCGATAATATAAGCGTTCTAAAATTTTAGATATATTTATTTATTATTTAATTAAATATGATAAATTTAAATTTAGAATACAAATTATATTATTTATTTTATTGGTTTAATAATTATTGTCTCATATATCATGACATTATATTTTTATAATCAAAATATTAATTTATTGATAAAATTATTATTTTTAATTAAAATTCATTTAATTTACCTATTAAATTATCTAAATATATAATATATTTTAAAAAAAATTAAGAAAAGAAGAATTGAGAGATAAATAGAAAAAAGAGGGTAATTCTCAACTCCATTTCAGTATTTTCTATTGTGTTAAAATCAATTTTTTTTTTATAAATTTTGATTCGCTCCAAGTTAAATTGATAAAATAAAAAAAAACGAAACCAAAGAAAAAATAAGGCATAAACTAGTTGTATTTCTCTTCAATTGTAAGTCTTTAAAAATGTAAGAACAAAACTTAACATTTGAAGTCATCCTTTATAATTAAAATATTAATTTATTGATAAAATTATTATTTTTAATTAAAATTCATTTAATTTAACTATAAAATTATATAAATATATAGTATATTTTACAATAAATTAAGAAAAGAAGAATTGAGACATAAATAGGAAAAAAAGGGTAATTTTCAACTCAATTGTAGTATTTTCTATCGGTGTTAAAATCAATTTTTTTATAAATTTTGATTCCTTCAAGTTAAATTGATAAAATAAGAGAAAACATGAAAAAAAGAAAAAAAAAAAAAAAGGGCATAAACTAGTTGTCTTTCTCTTAGATTGTAAGTCTTTAAAAATGTATGACCAACATTTACATTTTTTTGAAGTCATCCTTTTCCTAAGTCAAATTCACTTAGTAATATAACAATAAAACTTATATTTTTTCATTTTCTATAATAAATTCAAATCATATCAATTATGTTTTCTTAACATTCTATTTAAAAAATATCATTAGAAAAATGATAGTAAAAATAAAAGGATAACAAAATTAAAGATCCTGATGCTCCAAAATAACTATCTTATATTGTTTTCTTATATAACTTAAACATCAGAACACATAGCTATCTTATTTGTTACGATTTACAATTATATATTTATTTTAAAATGACATATTATATTATTACACACTCATTTACATTGAAATTGATTTAAACTTACGTTTTCTTAATACATATTTAAAATATATTATTATAATATAAGATAATTAGTTACAATTATATTAGTACAATGGTATTTCATTACAAGCAACGAACTCGTTTATATAATAGAATTTCATTACGTGAACTCGTTTAGGGAATTTTTTTCGATTCAATCTAATTATAATACATTATTTATCCCAGGGCACAAATTAGTAAAAAAAAATCTAGAGGGAGATGTATAACTAAAGTTTCATATAAGTAACAATTATGTCTTATATTTATTTTTAGAAAAAAAAATTATTTATTTTAAATTTAAGATAAATCTCAAATGATATAATATAATTTTACCGATAAGTGTAGTTGGATCCATATAAGTATATCTAATAAAAAACTGTTACATTAGTTATGATTGTATTACATTTGTGATATATAATAGTGTTATTATTTTTATTACAATATAGTCCTATTTCACTTTGTGTATGTCAATATGTGTCGACGTGTCAAATCAAATTTTCAAGTAGTTTTATTTTGAGTCAACTTTACGACACGTGTATGAATAAGATCATTGACTTGTTCTTATTTTTATTTATTAGATACTAAGTCATATATTATTAATCTAAATGTTAAAATATTTTTTTCTATTAATAGCTTCAAATCAACACATATATTGAATATAAAAATAGATAGTTAAAATTCAAAACTAAGTATAAACAAATAGAAAAAAACAAAAAAAATTCCTAGTTTCTATAATCATTGGTGGCTTATTATGTAACACACTTAAATGGAATAGAAAATCTAGACACTTAATTTTAAAATTTTAAAACAAAAGGTTATCAAAGGATCACAAATGATACAATAATAATGAAAACATCTCCTTCTTTCTAACCTAAATGCAACATAAGTTAATTCAAAAAAATCAAAATTTTATACACATTATGATCTAGACAATCAACAATATATTATAAAATATACCAAGGAAAATGAACTAATAGCAACAAAAAGAAGAAGAAAGCACTAATGAATTGTTATGAAAAAGAAGTCTACCATATTATTAAGTACTTACTCTATTTATGGTAAGAGAACACATGTTTTCTTACCTTAATCAGTTAATTTCAAATACTAATTGAATCGCATGGGTTCAATACACTTACAACATAACCTTTTAACATACTTTATGTATTTTACTTGTATTACATTACATTACATTTTTATACTACATTGCTATATTGTCTAATACCTCTTTATAAGCTCATGCTTAAGTTAGAACAGTGAGCTTAATCTTGACTTGTTGGAACTTTTGGGTGAACATTGGCTTGGTTATACCATCTGTAATTTATATTCTGAGAGGGTATACTCCACTGTCAATTCTTTGTTAATACTTTCTCTCTAGTGAAGAAAAAAATCAATATCCATATATTTAAATCTTGAATACAACATTGGATTCATTGCTAAATACACTACACTAATATTATCACATTACACAATGGGAATAACAAGAACAATGTTTAATTTAAACAAAATATGTTTCATCTATACAACTTGTACAACAACTTATGCAAGTGATATGAATTCAACTTCTATTGATGATCTAGAAACCACTTTATTCTTGCCTAATTTCTAAGAGATCAGTGTAAGACCAAGATAAATGCACCACCCTTAGTACTACTTCAATCATCAATGCATGTTTCTCAATCTACATCTATATATGTAGTTAAAGCCAAATTGTTTGATCTATAAAACAACAGTTCATATGCCGCATTTCCTTTTAAATACTTGAGTAGTCTTTTGACTGAACTCTAATGAACATTAGTCGGTGCATAAAGGAATTGACATAGTTTATTCACTGAGTAAGCTACGACAGGTCTAGTTATTATACATTACTGTAAAGCCCCTACCATTGAACTATACATGGTTGGATCATTAAATGGTTGACCATTTTTAAGAGATAAGACCTTACCAGAGCTCATTAGAGTACTAACAGGTCTGGCCTAAGCTAATTGAACTTTATCAAGTAACTCTTGAACATATTTATGTTGTGACAAATGAAAGGAATTATCGGTTCTTATTACTTCCATCCCAATAAAATAACTCAAATCCCTAAATATTTTAAGGCAAAAATCAAATTAAGTTTTATGATGGTCTCTTGAATGAGAATAAGGTTGTTCCCTATCACAATAAACGAGTAACACTAGAATAGTAGTTGAAGTACACCATAATAGAGGAATCATTTTGTGAGCATTTAAAACCCCATTGCATCAACATGTATTGAGTTTTTTGAACTAGGCCTTTGGAGCATGCTTAAGGCCATGTAAGGCATTCTTCAATTAAAAAATGATTAAGAAACTATGAATCTACAAACCCTTATTGTTGTTCCATATAAACGTTATCTTCTAGATCCTACTAAGGAATGCATTATTGACATTAAGTTGTGTCACCACCTACTTTCCAGTCAAGGCCAAAATGAGTACAATTTTGATTATAGTTTGCTTAACCGCTAGATTAAAAGTCTCAGTGTAATCAAGCCCTTTCACTTGGTCATAACCCTTTGCTACAAGCCTAGATTTATACCTCTAAAGTGACCTATCTGTTTTGAGTTTAACTACAAACACATATTTGTTCCCAATTACTTTATTACCCTTGGGAAGTAGAATACGTTCCCATATATCATTAGGTAGCAAAGCTTTATATTCTTTAGGCATAGAATCCACCCATTCAGAGTGCTATATAACTTCTCAAGTTGAGTGAGGTATAGGGAGAATGGCAGCAACATTAAAAACTTTTGGCTTAAAAATGTCATCCTTAGCTCTAGTTGTCGTCTTATGAATATTGGTAGAATATGGTGGTTTATGTAAGCTCAAAGGTAAAGAAGAAACATTTTGAATTAGATTTATGAAAGGTATTGGACTTTTGGGAATATTTGGTTTAAATAAAGCTACTTGTGTAGCATAGTCAAGACCAATTGGGTTAATTAGATATGATAATGACATATCATTATAGGTTGTAAGAAAATGTAATGGAAGGCTAACAAGTATTATGGGAAGACTAGTAGGATGTGAAGAAGACAATACAAAAGAAATAGGTTATCTAGAAGACAAAGATGTAGGTTGAGTAAATGAAAAAGTTTATGAGCTAGAAATAGGAAATAATGTGTTTAACACAAATCATGTGAGTAGTAATAAGTTGCATAGGTACATGCACATTTTGGTCTGTATGAGTAAAGAAAACATTCAAAATGGCCTTAGGAACATTTGAAGTGGTGGGAATTTGGATTGTATTAAGAGTAGACTAAGAATGGATATCATGACTAGATATGTGGTTTTTTGTAACAAAGTTAAAGAAATAATTTTTTTTCATTAAACACAACATGAGGAGTGATAAAAAAAATTTGAATTATATGTTCAAGGCATTTGTAACCCTTGTAATTACTATCATAGCCAATAAACACATAAGGTTGAGATCTCATCTCAAGCTTATTTTGAGAATATGATCTTAAGTATGGATAACACATAGAATCAAAAACTTTTAGCAATGAATAGTCTGGCTTAATCGTAATTAATAACTCATATGGACTATTATTGTCTAAGGTCCTTGACGGTATCCAGTTTTAAAGCCATGTTCCCAATATTGAAGTGGCATACATGCTGTAATAATCATAGAAAGCCTTGATTATACCATATGCATGTTCTTCCTCATCACTACCCATTTTTTCGTAAGGCATAGGGACAAGAAATTATTCTCAAAAAACCTCTTTGAAATAAGAAAAGTTCTAAGCTTTTAGACTCTGAGCCCACATCATTATGTTTTATACTAGTGGTGAGTTGTCTTTCTATATTTTTTCAAAATGTTGAAAGAGTTGAGCCACTTGACTCTTGAAGTGTATGACATATAACCATTGGAAGTGTGCATAATCATCCACAAAATAAGAAAATATGTCATTCCATTAATACTTGTCATAGGAGAAGGTTCTTAAACATCTATATGCATAATATCAAAAGGACAAGCTCCACAAAAGGTATGTGAATGAACAAAAGGTAGCTTATGAGACTTGTGACAAGCTCCACAAACATTATTAAGAAATTCTATTTTAATGACAATCTAGAATCAATACTAACCTTTTGAACAACAGAGAAATAAGGGTGATCTAACCCAACATTATAATGAAAAATATTATTCATACTGGTCTGAGGCAATTGTAACCTATCTTGGAATGACTGAAAGCATTTTTGTGAAAGAAGTTTGTACAATCCTTATTCAATTCCTCTTATTATCAAAATTTTCCTTGTCCAAGTCCTTAACACAAAATTGTGAAGGATTGATGAACACAATCAAATCCCCTATAACAGCACCAAAAACTTGATGAAGTAACAACAAGATCGGTATCGAGTTAGTAATACCGATCTTGTGCATACTTTTTTTTATATTTGTAAAACTTTCGTAAGTGCATTAATCATTTTATAAAAAATGAAAAGTATACTCTCAAGATCAATCTAAGGAAGGAATATATGTGATTTTTAATTTATTATTCAAACTTTTTAAAACGAAATTAAATCTTAAACATCCTATCACGATATTTCGATTTTTGTTTTCTTAATCTAATGAAAAAATAAACATATATATGGATTAAATAAATAATAATGATTTTTTTATCATTTATAACAGTTGAGTATTTACTAATATAATAATTAAATTAATTATGCTTGCTTATATTATTTAGGTTATTAAAGATATAAGTTGATATTTGTTGATTTTCTCTTTTTGGTATGAAAATGTTGTTAGATGAGACCCAAATTATTTTATTAATATTAATTAACTAATATTTTTAGATGGAGCCTATTAATTAATTAAGTAATAAATTTTAGCTTTATTTATAAGAAAATAACAAATCATCTAATCACAACTTTAGGCGGAGTAAGTTAATATACTTTATTCAAGGTGCTTAAATTAAACCTAAGAATTTAATTATCTGAGTACTAATTTTTATGTTTTAAAATCATTACTGAAAATATGTTGTCAATATATTTTCAAATAATAGTTATTATAAAAAACTTTTGGAATAAAGCTTCATTTTAACTACTGGGCGATTGTACCAACAAATATTATAACACTACTTTAAAATCAGATAATTAAACTTTAAAATCTAATTTTCAAATTTAAGTTTGTAATGAAAAATAATATATTTATCTCTAACATTCTTAATATTAAATCTTGAATAAAAAAATTTATTTATTTCATGGAAATATTTTACGTATTTAATATTTCGCAAGCATAACAACGTTATTATTATATCATATATACAAATAGTAAATCATGTTAAATTTAATCACAAATAAAAAAATAATTGTAAACATTTTAAATTATATTTTAAAAGAATCCTTACAACACTTTGATGTTAATTTTGTTGTTGAAAAACCTCCAAATGGATTAGTATTTTCGTTTATTAAATAAAAAAAATAGAAATCTATAAAGCATAGCTAGTTCTTCTCAAAAAGATAAGAACTTTAAAACTAAAAAAGAAAAAGAGAAAGAGAAATTTGTGATTTTTGGGATTTTGAGTGATGATTTTTACAATGGGGGAGATGGTTATTTTATAGATAAGAAAAAGGTAAAAAAAAGTAAAAAAATATCTCAAGAATTGATTTTGGACGCGTTTGGACAGATTGGCACGTGTATGTGGGGAAAGATTTACAAAAATGGGCATTGGCACATGCGGGCGTATGGGGGACAGACACATGCATGTGTTAAGCGTATACTAGCTGTGCGCAAGAGACTCAATATTTTTTGACATTATTGAACATTTGGATCCATTTTGTCCAATTTTTCCAATTTTTTTACTTTTCTTCATTTTTATCAACATATTTGTGGTGTATTTCCTTTAGTATTTTTCTTGGAGTCTTTAAGTTATTTTTAAATAAAAATACCTAAAACACAATAAAAATATATGTGATTATGAAAAGAAAAAAAATATATAAAAATATATGTGGAAACCTAAGCTTAGCTAACAGTCCCCGAAGCCAAACAATCTTAGAACATGTAGAAGATATATCACGATACTCAAACTCGGTGGAGGACTTTGACACACAATCTTGCTTCTTTCTTTTCCAAGAATCATGCACTAACCAATAATTGACCGTCGAGTATCAGAATAACTAGCCTAATTAACATCACTATATGCAATCAAACGAATATGAGAGTCCATAAGGAAGAAAAGACTACGGGTGGAAATGCCTTGCAAATAGCGAACAATGCAACAAACAACAACTAGGTGGAGGTGCTTAAGTGCCTGCATAAACTGACTAACTTATTGAACAATAAAGGAAGTATCAGACAGAGTGATATTCAGATAGTTTAGGCTCCCCACCAATTGTCTATATAAAGAAGGATCAAAGACAAAATCTCTCTCATCAGGACAATATTTAACATTAACTTCCAAGAGAGTATCAACAGAACGACCATCCTGAAGACCAACCAAATTAATTAATTCTTAGGTGTACTTATAGTGGTGTAAGAAAATATCAGTTAAGGTAGAGTGCATCTCAAGGCCTAAAAATATTGTAAATGAACCAAGTCCTTCATATGAAAGGAATCTTGAAGGCATTCCCAAAGCTGAGAAATCAATGTAGAGTTAATCCCTATAATAATAATATCATCAACATATACTAGAAGTAAGATGATTCCCTTAGCAATCTTACAAAGAAACAAAGAGGAATCATAATGACTTTGAACAAAGGAGAAGCTAAGAAGCGTAGAGTGAAACTTATCAAACTAAGCACGTGGAGCTTGTTTTAAACCATAGAGTGACCATTTTGATTACAAACATCGATAGAGGGTGTAGAAAACAACCCTAATGGTGGAGTCATAAAAATTTATTTCTTAAGGTCCCCATGCAAAAATGCATTCTTAACATCCATTTGTTGCAATCGCTAGCTCTTAGATGCAGTGATAGCAAGGACAAGTCGCACCATCATCATCTTTGCTACAAGGGAAAATGTCTCCTCATAATTGACCTCATACTCCTATCGATTAACGAGTACCACCAACCACATATTATATCTGTCAAATGAGCCATCAGACCACATCTTAATGAAATATACCCATTTACAACTAATGGGCTTACACCAGGAGGACAAGGAACAATATCCCAAGTATGATTCTCTTGAAGAGCCTAAAGTTCTTCTTGTATAACTTTCACCTAACATGCATGTTTAACTGCTTGAGAATAAGAGGTAGGAACTATAGTATTAGCTAAAGTCGTAGAGAAACCATACCTATCGGGAGGATGAATAGTACGAGATTATCTCCGAGGAGCCACTAAAGTAGGCACCAGATTAAGGTCGGGAAGGATTTGTGATGATTGGGGCTGTCGTCATTGATATATAATATCAGGTTTAAAACGCTCAATTGATGGAGAGATATCATTAAAGTTAGGAAGAAGGACATCGTTAGAAGGGGAAACATGTTGTTGAAAAAGAGTATTCATGTTCAAAGAAAATCACATTTCTAAAAGTACGTAGACACTTAGTAACAACATCATAACATAAAAATTCCTTGTGAGTTGTGCTATAACCCATAAAAGCATATCGTATATGACTGAACTATAAGCTTATGAGGAGGCAAAGGAACAAAGCAAACACATCCAAACATGTGTAGCATATGATAATTTAAATGCATACCAAAAAGGACGATAGTAAGGAGTATCAAAATTCAATCGTTGAAAAAGTAGACGATTAATCAAATGGACTGTAGTGGACAAAGCTTCTACCTAAAATTTAGGCAAAATTGAAGAATTTAAGAGTAATTTTTGAACCATATCCTCGTTGAGATATAATGCCTTTCTGTTGCAAAAAGACTTGAAAGTCATGGACATATATTTGCTACCATTATCAGATCATAAAACCTTAATACAGGTGGAAAATTGTGTCTCGATATAAGCCACAAAATTTGGAAAACAGTGAACACTTCAGATTTTGAATGCATAAAATATATCCATGTGAAATGACTATAGTCATCAATGAACGTTACAAAATATTTATACTACACATGTGAAATGATAGGAGTAATACCCTGAACATCACTTTGTATAATCTCAAAACATGTATTAGCACGACCACCATAAGTAGGGTAATGTAAAGTTTTACTTTTTCCTAATTTACAAGTAGAGCCATCAAAAAGCAACCGATGAGTATAACACTGATCTTTATTACCAAGAAATCCATGTTTCGTCAAATTAGACAAAATCACATTATTTGGATGGCTTAATCATCTATGCCGAATGTCAGCCTTATTTTCAACAGTAATTAAAGCTAAAGATAGAGTTTAAGGAATAGTAAATTGCAAGGGAAATAGTCTTCTCACTTTAGGCCTCTTCACGATCACCTTTTTCGATACCCGATCCTATATAACACAACCACCATGAGAGAAATGTACATCATAGTTATTATCCACCATCTGACCAACATAAATTAAACTAGTAAATAACCCAGGAGAGACAAATACATGACGAAAAGAAGGTCTAATATCACCAATAGTTATAATTAGAAGATTACTTCCATTAGCATTCTAAATATTTTCTGTACAAGTATACTTTCATAGATTATGTATCAAATTAGAGGAGCTAGTCATATGGTTAGATGCTCCAGAATAAACAAACCAAAGAGGATAAATAGTCTTACCTTGGTCCTAAAGTGCAAGGGTAAATGTTTTTAAGATAATTATCTGTTGGACCATTTCTAAAGTAACGACAAACTGAGTTGTATTAGCAGTTTAAATGTAGGACCAATAATGTTAGGAGCTAAAATTGTGGCTTGAAAATCTTAAACTCGTCGATTTTCTGGACGTGTAGGACATTCCTTGATAATGTGTCCATTTTGCTTACAATAATTACAATTTTTTTTGCAACTATAGCACTACATATGTCTTTTTTCTCGATTCCTCTCTTGAGAGGCATAAGTAACATTGACAACTTCAGATGTTTCCCTGGACGCACCTATAATAGATTGTGTAGCCATTCTCTATTCCTCGTGCAACAATTCATCAAGACATACATCCAAAGAAGGAACTCGATCTCTATTCAACAATCCAACTCTAGAAACTTCAAGTTTTGGTCTTAATTTCATCAAAAAATGATCATGTCTACTATCTTCATGAATCGCCTTAAGGCTGGCTAAGGTCTTTATAGGTACCTTCGTGTAGATAATACCATAATATTCACTCCATAGATTAAGAAATCTAGAATAATACTATTCAATATAAAGATTACGTTGGCTAAATATACTAATATCGAATTCTAGTTGAAATCGTCTTGTAGTTTTATCCTCATGATATATATGTTTCAGATAATTCCACATCTCCAAGAGATAAAGTCTAAAAAATATTTTCACTATATATTTTCTAGTATAAATTTCAATAAAGTCTATAAAATAAAATCTACTAATATTCTAATAACTCTTTTAAGGTCTTTAAAAGATTTTAAAATTAGTTTCAATTAATTGAAATCAATAATTTTAATTTTTTTATTAAAATTATAATTGAATACATCATCTTTTTTTAAACAAACAGTTTTAAATATGTGATTTAAAACATAAATAATGAATCTTAATAAGAAATCATTAGGTAAAGGTGAAGTGTAATAACTCAATTGTTTATTATATATTTTTTATTAATTATATTTTAATTCTTTTTATGATATAAAATTATCATTAATATAAATTTGATGTACTAATATGATCACTTTTTTATATTAAAAAATTATAAATTACAACTAATTTCTAATTTTATTTATTGTAGATTAATAAATCAAATTAAATAAATTTTAATAAGTCTAATCTACCAATGAATTTTATTATTAAAAAATCAATTTAAAAAGAAAAACAGATTCTATAAAAAAAGCTTGAAAAGAAAAAAAAGAAAATAAAACATCATAATTTAATCTTTATTGTTTATTTATTTTCAGCGATATAACCGACTTGGTTTAAGAACGCGTAAATGTTAAGCAATAATTAGTCATAAACCGCCACCATTGACCGCCTCAAAGGAAAATAAGATCTACACGTCCACGCGTCATATTTTGGTTTAATCGTGACCGTTCCATATGAGTTCCTTTCACTACAAATAACACCGGGAGCCAAATCAAAATCATCTTTAACGCGTTCTATTTTGAGGTTTGTCTGTTTTATTTTCTTTATTTGTTCTTATATGTTTATCTTCGTAATTAGGCTTCTTTTATGGGTGGTTTTGTTCTCGATTTTGGTCGGTAGTTTTTGTGAATCTTCATCAGTTTTCTGGTAAGGTATGCGAGATTGAAGTGGGTAACAAAGATTGGATGTTTATGGTGGTATGGTAATCGAGGAGGCTGATATGTTTTATGGTTTGTTTCTTTGAGCTAATTAATCAGATATATGAAAATTAGGGCACACACTTGGGCGATCTTTCTTTATCAAAGAGATCATAATTCGTTTTGTTTCTTTAAGTTCTTTATAGTTAGCAGTTCAAGAATCCTTCGAACGGTTTAAGATGCTCGTATTTGCTCTGAAGAGTAGATATATGAAACATTATGGTATGCGTAACGTCTGGAATTCTCGTTAGGATCTTTGGTCATATCCCATCGATTCCTTAATCTGTTGTTTTTCCTTGGTTCTTTTCAAAGAGATTTAGGGTTCTATTTAAACAGGTTTATGAAAAATTAGGGTTTACATTATGGATGGATCATGATTTCTTCTTCTTTCGTGCAAGGTTAAATGTGTTATGATTGTGCTATTTTTGGCTTCTTCAGGATTTCTCTTGCTGCGTAGAAATTTATTTGAGGCTACGTAGTATTCCACAAGAAGGTTGATGTAGAATTTTCATTGTTCCTATTTCTTTACAAATTCGATCTTGTAAATTATTCTAGCTCATCTACTTATCAGTTTAGTGATTATGATGTTGTGAGCTGTTCTGTCATGGATCAGGAAATAGGCTGCGAAACACCAATCTAATTTTGAGATGCTCGATTTCTAGACATGATGGATGGGTTATACGATCTCTTTTTAATCCGTTCTATTTTTTTGTATATTTGTTGCATCTTACAGGTTTTGATTTGTGATTGTGGAATTTATTTTGTCGGAGTTGTTATCTCTTCTATTATCTTCTCTTCTCCTAAGATTGTGTGCTCCATTTGAAAATTCGGTTTAGCATAGTTGTAAGATCTAGCCTATTTTCTCTTTGAACAGGACACCATGTTTTGAAGGCTTCATTCGACCGGTTTTGATGGTGAAAGTTATTTTATGGGAAATGTTATCTGTATTCCAAATAAGAATCTCATCTCTTATTCTTAAAATATGTGTGCTCCTTTTGAAATTCAGTTTAGCATAGTTGTAAGATCCGGGCATGTTTAATCTTTGAACAGGACACCACGTGGTAGCTATTCGAAGATGTCTTCTTTTCAAAGAGTGTTTTGAAGGCAACATCTGACAGGTTTTAATGGGTGGAAATTATTTTCTGGGAATTGTGACCGGTATCCAAAATAACGATCTCATCTCTTCCTACTCATAAAATATGTGTGTTCCTTTTGGAAATTCCGTTTAGCATAAATGTTAGATTTGGCCTGTTTTCTCTTTGAACAATGGTGGTAGCTATACGAAGATGTCTTCTTTCAAGAGTGTCTTGAAGGTAACATTTAACAGATTTTGACGGGTGGATGTTATTTTATGGGAATTGTGATCGGATTTGAAAAGGGAATCTCATCTCTTCTTACCGTTAAAATACATCTACTTGTAAGATGTGACATGTTTCCTCTTTGAACAGGACACCATGTGGTAGCTATATGAAAAATATCTTCTTTTAAGAGAGTCTTGAAGGAAACGTTTGTTAAAAGTTCTTCAACTCCTACGTAAGGATTCATTTAAGAATTGTTAAAATGTATAATTGTTGCTTACTTGCAAAAAGTTCTTTAGGTCAAGTTGTGGGTGAAATTCTCACTTATGAATCTTTTGGTTATGCAATGCCGAAGGTGGATGGTCGTGATATTGGCTTCAATGTATTAAGTTTGATTTGCTTTTTCTGTTACATATTGAGGTTGAAATGATGACTAATAATGTGGCTTTCTTCATATATTGGTTATAACACTATGATACTATGAGCTGTTCTGTTTTATGGCTTCTTTAATTTGTGGGGAATGATGGATGACATATGATCTTGTTTCTAAAAGCTATATCCAATTACTGCAAGAGTGGACCATACCGGATTAGTTCGACAAACAATCTTCCTGATTATGCTTGCATGGTTTCATTTGGACTACGAGGACTCGCTTAATGTCCAGTCTCTTTGTTCATTACAAGCTTTCTTCATATTGCGTCTCAGGTTTGGAGATCAATACTTGGAATGAGAACTTTCTCTCTTTTTTGATGTATGTTATTCGTTTGAATATTTATTGTGGCTTGTTCTTTTCGTTTGGGAAAGTAACTAATCATATCTCAACTCATGAAGAGATGGGCTTTTGAAGATCATAATTTGGGATGGTAAGATTCTTCAACACCACATTTGGATAAGATTCTTCAACTCCACATTTGATGATAAGATTATTAAGCTCCATTTGTCGTGCATAAAGTGTTCAACTCCTTTGGTTTTCTTTTATAGGTTGGAGTTGCTTGAAGTTTTATCAAATTTTTCTACGAGAAATTATTTCCTTTGTTTTCTATTGATTGTGTTATCAATTGTCTTATTTAACAAGAACTTTCTCTTTTTTCAAATGATATTCTAGTTGTTGGAACTTGTATAGAAAAGTGAGCTTACTTACTCCGATAAGAGCCATCGGTTTCTTACTGTGCAAAAGATTTGACCTACTCCCTGAGCAGAGATACTTTATGTAGGTATTTCAAGAATTTATATATTGCTCGTTTGTCATCTCTTGTAAAGGACTCTTTCTTATGTTTGAATGGGCAGGCTTGGATGTACGAAGCTATTTTATTATTGTTCAAATGGTTACCTTGATGTTCTTTTGAGGTGGGGAATCTTTATTGTGTACGCAGTTTAAAGATGCTTTGCTCGATTTTTTAAAATATTCTCTTTTTGTTGGTTTTTGTTAAATAATTACACATTATGATCTAATGGATCTGGTTGTACGTGCAATTGCTTTTTTGTTTGGGCAGGTGATAATTTGTTATGGTGTAGTGAATGGTACAACATCTGAGGTTATTGGTATCTTTGGTCTTCCTTTTTAAGTTTGTGTAATTTTTACAAAGTTTTATCAAATTTTTCTATGAATTTATTGTTTCCTTAGTTGTCTATTGAGTTGTTGCGTGCAGATATTGGTTTGATATAGGTGTGGTAATTGTTTCTGGTGTAACTGAATGGTACAACATCTGAGGTTATTGGTATCTTTGGTCTTCCTTTTTAAGTTTGAATAGTTTCTACAGAGGTTTTATCAAATGTTCCTAAGAATTTTTCATTTATCATTTCCTTGGTTGCCTATTGAGATGTGGCGTGTAGATATTGGTTTGATATGATGTTGGTGTATTGGATGGTACAGATTTCAAGGTTATTGGTATCTTTGGTGTCGCCTTTTGAGTTTGAGATGCTTCTACAGATGTTTTATCAACTTTTTCTTAATTTTTTTATTCCTTAGTTGTCTATTGAATTGTGGCTTGCCTGCAGATTTTGTGAATGGTACAACATCTGAGATTATTTCCTTTGGTCTTCCGTTTTAGGTTGGAGTTGCTTCGACCAAAATTTTATCAAATTTTTCTGAGAAATTATTTCCTTGGTTTTCTATTGATTGTGTTATTTAATCAATTGTCTTATTTAACAAGAAATTTATTTTTTTCACTCAAATTATATTCTAGTTGTTTGAATTTGTATAAAAAAGTGAGCTTTCTTACTTTGATAATAGCCGTCGCTTTCTTACTCGTGCAAAAGATTTGACCTACTCCCGGAGCAGAGATGTACACTTCTTTATACAAGGCTTTTTTCTATGTTTAAATGGGCAAGCTTGGATGTGGTGTGCAGATATTGGTTTTATGTGATGTTGGTGTAGTGAATGGTACAGGATCCAAGTTTATTGATATCTTTGGTGTTTTGTTTTTTTGATTTTGAGGTTCTTTTACATATGTTTTATCAAAATTTTATATTCCTTGTCTATGGAATTGTGGCTTGCTTGCTGATGTTTTGCTTGAAATGATGCTGATGTAGGGAATGGTATAACATTTGAGGTTATTTCCTTAGGTCTTCCTTTTTGGGTTGGTGTGGCATCGATCAAAGTTTTATCCAATTTTTCCGTGAGAAATTATTTCCTTTGTTTTTTATTGATTGTGTTATTTAACAAGAATTTTTTTTTTCACTATCAAATGATATTCTAGTTGGAGCTTTTATAAAAAAAGTGAGCTTTCTTACTCTGATAAAAGCCAACGGTTTCTTACTCGTGCAAAAGCTTTGACCTACTCTCTGAGCAGAGATGTACACTTTATTCAGGTAATTCAAGAATTTATATATTGCATGTGCCATCTCGTGTAAAGGACTCTTTCTTATGTTTGATTGGGCAGGCTTGGATGTACGAAGCTATTTTATTATTGTTCAAATGGTTACCTTGAGATTCTTTTGAGGTAGGGAATCTTTATTGTTCAAATGCTTTGCTCGATTTTTTAAAATATTTTCACTTCTCGTTGGATTTGCTTAAAGAATTAAACATTATTATCTAATGGATCTGGTTGTACGTGTAATCGCTTTTTTGTTTGGACAGGTGTGGTAATTTTTTCTGGTGTAGTGAGTGGTACAATACCCGAGGTTATCGGTATCTTTAGTCTTCCTCTTTAAATTTGAGTAGTTTCTACAAAAGTTTTATCCAATTTTCCTATGAATTTATCATTTCCTTGGTTGCCTATTGGGATGTGGAGTGCAAATATTGGTTTGATAGATATTGGTGTAGTGAATGGTACAAAATCCAAGGTTATTGGTATCTTTGGTGTTGCCTTTTGAGTTTGAGCTATTTCTACTAATGTTTTATCAATTTTTTCTTAAATTTTTTATTCCTTAGTTGTTTATTGAATTGTGGCTTGCAGATTTTGGTTTGAAATGCTGGTGATATAGTGAATTGTACAACATTTGAGGTTATTGCCTTTGGTGTTGGCTTTTTTTCACTCTCAAATGATATTCTAGTTGTTGGAACTTGTATAAAAAAGTGAGTTTTCTAACTTTGATAAAAGCCATCGGTTTCTTACTCGTGCAAAAGATTTGACCTACTCCTTGAGCAGAGATGTACACTTCTTTATACAGGTATTTCAAGAATTTTTATCTTGTAAAGGACTCTTTCCTATGTTTAAATGGGCAGGCATGGATGCAAGAAGCTATTTTATTATTGTTGCAATGGTTACCTTGATGTTCTTTTGAGGTAGGAATTCTTAATATTCACTTCTCCTTGGATTTGCTTAAAGAATTACACATTATGATCTCATAGATCTGGTTGTACGTGGAATTGCTTTTTTGTTTGAGCAGGTGTAATAATTGTTTATGGATTGTAGTGAATGGGTACAACATATGAGGTTATTGGTATCTTTGGTGTTCCTTTTTAAGTTTATGGTTTTTACATAAGTTTTATCAAATTTTCCTATGAATTTATTATTTCCACGGTTGTCTATTTAGTTGGGATGTGTAGATATTGGTTTGATATAGGGGTGGTAATTGTTTCTTTTGTAGTGAATGGAGCAACATCTAAGGTTATCTTTGGTCTTCCCTTTTTAAGTTCTGAGTAGTTTCTACAGAAGTTTTATCAAATTTTCCTAAGAATTTATCATTTACTTGGTTGCTTATTGAGTTGATATTGGTTTGATATATGTTTTATCAAATTTTTCCGTGAGAAATTATTTCCTTGGTTTTTTATTGATTGTGTTATTTAATCAATTGTCTTATTTAACAAGGACTTCGTTTTTTTCATTATCAAATGATATTCTAGTTGTTGGAACTTGAATAAAAAATTGAGCTTTCTTACTCTTATAAAAGCCATCGATGTCTTACTCGTGCAAAAGCTTTGACCTACTAGCTGAGCAGAGATGTACACTTTATACAGGTATTTCAAGAATTTATAAATTGCCTGTTTGACATCTCGTCTCTTATAATTGTAAAGGACTCTTTCCCATGTCTAAATGGGCGGGTTCGGAAGCTATTTTATTATTGTTCAAATTGTTACCTTGATGTTATTTTGAGGTAGGGATTCTCTGTTGTTTATGCAGTTTAGTGATGCTTTAGAGATGTGCTTTGCTCGGTTTTTTAAAATATTTTCACTTCTCGTTGGATTTGCTTAAAGAATTACACATGATCTAATGGATTTGGTTGTACGTGGAATTGCTTTTTTATTTGGGCAGATGTAATAATTGTTGATGGTGTAGTGAATGGTACAACATATGAGATTATTGGTATCTTTTTTGTTCTTTTTTAAAATTTTCCTATGAATTTATTATTTCCTTGGTTGTCTATTGAGTTGTGACGTGCAGATATATGTTTGATATAAGTGTGGTAATTGTTTCTGGTGTAGTGAATGGAACAACATCTAAGGTTATTGGTATCTTTTGTCTTCCTTTTTAAGTTTGAGTAGTTTCTACAGAGGTTTTATCAAATGTTCTTAAGAATTTATCATTTATCATTTCCTTGGTTGCCTATTGAGATGTGGTGTGCAGATATATGTTTGATATAGGTGTGGTAATTGTTTCTGGTGTAGTCAATGGTACAGAATCCAAGGTTATTGGTATCTTTGGTGTTTTTTTTTGTTTAGAGTTGTTTCTACATGTTTTAACAAATTTTTGTTAAATTTTTTTGCTCCTTAGTTGTCAATTGAATTGTGGCTTGCAGATTTTGTTAAAATGCTGCTGATGTAACATCTGAGTTTATTTTCTTTGGTCTTCCTTTTTGGGTAGGAGTTGCTTCGATCGAAGTTTTGTTAAATTTTTCTGAGAGAAATTATTTCCTTGGTTTTCTATTGATTGTGTATTTAATCAATAGTTCTTGTTAAAGCATTCTTCTTACGGTTAGATCCAATCTCCTGGTTTCGGAAAAAGAATTTCACGTTCTTCCTTTCGGGAAGGCAGGATTAGGAAAATCCTATTGATTGCAGCTTTCTTCAGACCCCCGGCAAATACATTTATACAGAAAGACCAAGCTGGTGTGCCACACCTCCAACTCCAACTACTACAACTCCAACTACTACAGGCTTAAAGAAAGCCTGCCTCCCTCTCATGAATCAATTTGATGGATCTTCCTCTTTTGGAAGTTGGAACTCCCGCCAACCGGTGACTCTGGTTTACCATTCTTATTATTTCCCGTTATTTCCTCCCTATTATTTGATTAGTGATTCACTACTACTTTACCCTCTAATTAGTATGTTGTTGTTACTATTCCGTATTCAGGAATAACAAGAGCTTTCTTTTTTTCACTATCAAATGATATTTTAGTTGTTGGAACTTGTATAAAAAAGTGAGCTTTCTTACTCGTGCAAAAGATTTGACCTACTCCCTGAGCATAGATGTATACTTTATATTTCAAGAATTTATATATTGCATGTTTGCCATCTCTTGTAAAGGACTCTTTCCTATGTCTAAATGGGCAGGTTTGTGGATGTACGAAGCTATTTTATTATTGTTCAAATGGTTACCTTGATGTTCTTTTGAGGTAAGGATTCTTAATTGTTTACGCGGTTTAATGATGCTTTAGGGTTGTGCTTTGCTCGATTTTTTAAAATATTTTCACTTCTCGTTGGATTTGCTTAAAGAATTACACATTATGATCTAACAGATCTGGTTGTACATGGAATTGCTTTTTTGTTTGGGCAGGTGTGGTAATTGTTTATGGTGTAGTGAATGGTACAACATATGAGGTTATTGTTATCTTTGGTCTTCCTTTTTAAGTTTGGGTAGTTTCTACAGAATTTTTATCAAATTTTCCTATGAATTTATTTTCTTGGTTGTCTATTGAGTTGTGGCGTGCAGATATTGGTTTGATATAAATGTGGTAATTGTTTCTAGCGTAGTGAATGGAACAAACATTCGAGGTTCTGGCGTAGTGAATAGAACAAACATCCGAGGTTATTGGTATCTTTGGTCTTCCTTTTTAAGTTTTGAGTAGTTTTATTTATTTTTTGTAAGAATTTATCATTTCCTTGGTTGCCTATTGAGATGGGGCGTGCAGATATTGGTTTGATATGATGTCGGTGTTGTGGATGGTATAGGATCCAAGTTTATTGGTATCTTTGGTGTTTTGTTTTTTGATTTTGAGGTTCTTTTACTTATTTTTTATCAAAATTTTGTTAAATTTTTTTATTCCTTGTCTATGGAATTGTGGCTTGCTAATGTTGGCTTGAAATGCTGCTGATGTAGGGAATGGTACAACATCTTAGGTTATTCCCTTGGGTCTTCCTTTTTGGGTTGGTGTTGCATCGACCAAAGTTTTATCAAATTTTTCCGTGAGAAATTATTTCCTTGATTTTTTATTGATTGTGTTATTTAATTAATTGTGTTATTTAATAAGAACTTTCTTTTTTTCAGTATCAAATGATATTCTAGTTGTTGGAACTTTTATAAAATAGTGAGCTTACTTACTCTGATAAAAGCCAACGGTTTGTTACTGGTGCAAAAGCTTTGACCTACTCCCTGAGCAGAAATGTACACTTTATACAGGTATTTCAAGAATTTATATATTGCCTTCTTGCGATCTCTTGTAATGGACTCTTTCTTATGTTTAAATGGGCAGGCTTGAATAGTTGAATGTACGAAGCTATTTTATTATTGTTCAAATGATTACCTTGGTGTTCTTTTCAGGTCACAATTTGAGGTTATTGGTATCTTTGGTCTTCCTTTTTAAATTTGGATAGTTTCTACTCAAGTTTTATCAAATTTTCCTATGAATTTATTATTTCCTTGGGTTGTCAATTGGGATGTGACGTACAGATATTGGTTTGATGCTGGTGTAGTGAATGGTGCAGAATCCAAGGTTATTGGTATCTTTGGTGTTGCCTTTTGAGATTGAGCTGCTGCTTATACGGATGTTTTATCAAATTTTTCTTAAATTTTTGTTATTCCTTAATTGTCTATTGAATTGTGGCTTGCAGATGTTGGTTTGAAATGCTGCTGATATAGTGAATGGTACAATATTTGAAGTTTCCTTTGGTCTTCCTTTTTGGGTTGGAGGTTCTTCGATAGAAGTTGTATCCAATTTTTCTGTGAGAAATTATTCCTTGGTTTTCTACTGATTGTGTTATTTAATCAATTGTCTTATTTAACAAGGATTTTCTTTTTTTTCACTATCAGATGATATTCTAGTTGTTGGAACTTGTATAAAAAAATGAGATATTGTTGGTTATTGTGGAACAGGTTCTCTTGGAAGATAAATATTTTCCCCGGGTTATATATGGAGTTTTGATGCTTCCAAGAATTTGGTGTTGCAGTTATTGGCTTCTCTTGAATTGTTATCAGCATGATAAGAGTTTTGGTGATATTGTTGGTTATTTGAAACAGGTTCTCTTGGAAGATAAATATTTTCCCCGACACTGATCTCTTTTCATGTAGTTACGTTGCACCGATTGTTGGGCATTTGTTGTAATGGAGTTGGTAGTTCGTTTTGGATTTGCTTCTATTACACTGGGTGGTTCTTTAATTAGTGGTTGATATTTGTTATATGGTTCTTTAATTAGTGGCATCTTATGTTATTGTAAATTTGGGTTTCTCAAAATTTTGCCTGGGTTTAGTGGAGTTTTGTGAAGTAATTTTGGGTGGTTACGTTTTGACATTTGTTACAATGGAGTTGATAGTTGATCAGTGTCATCTTCTGTTATTGGAAATTAATTGTAGTTATATAAAAAATTATGAAATAATGAAGTATTACATATATATAAATTTAACTAGTACTTTTTTTGGATTCATCTGAATATAGTGATAGTCTAAATCCTAATTTAAAACTAATCATGAAAAACTTTGATACCTAATTTAAATCCTAAAATCCCTCACCCCTTATTCCCTCCTAAATGTCGTAACTCGTATTCGGGATATATAAGTTGTTTTTATTTGTTAAAGGTAAGATCTCTTTTCTCTTTCAAGTTGGGGATATCTCCCGCTGCCCCTTATTCCCTTCTAAATGTCGGGCTTGGTCTAAATCCTAATTTAAAACTAATCATGAAAAACTTTGATACCTAATTTATTGAAAGGCATGGAAGAGTGACATTAAAGACGACTTCCGTGTAAATTGCATGCAAGAGTGATATTTAAGATGATTTTTGGAAAGGATCTGGCCTTGAATAATTTTTGCATGCATCCGAGCTTCACAAGAACCTTGTGTCGGATTTGTTGTTGATTAAACATGCTTTAGAATTACGAAGGTCATGTTGACCAAGAGGAATTTATTTATAAGCAAAGGGTATGCTTGTAATGGGCTGTTTATGACATTGTAGATTAGGTTATATTAATTATGACACGTATGTTAATCAATTTGGATTATATGGTTGGCAAGAGGAATTTATTTATAAGCAAAGGGTATGCTTGTAATGGGCTGTTTATGACACTGTAGATTAGGTTATATTAATTATGACATGTTAATTAATTTTGGTTATATGGTTGGCTTTCAAATTGAATTCAAACGAGTGTGTGATCTATGTTAAGATAAAAATGATATCATTGTTCCATTCAATCAAAAGGAAGTTTGAATTTATTGACTTAATCAATAGATTTATCTGATTTAAAATCTTTAAACAAAACAAAAAAATAAATATTTTATTATTTTTGTCTATAGTTCAAAATATTGTGTATTTGCTTTAAAAAAGATGTAGTTACATAGAAATGACAAAGAAATAATTTTTTTTTATTTTTGTTGATAGTACGAAATATTATGTGTATTTGTTTAAAAGAAAATAAAGTTATTGATAAAAGATTAAAGGTAAAGGTCTAAAGGTTTTTCCAAAGAAAACAAGTTCTCTTAAAGTTGTATTTTTTTTTTAATTTCTTGATATATATATATATATATATTATTGTTATGACTAAAATATAGCTATAATACACTAATACAAAGTTGAATACAAAAATGAAAATAAAGCTTGAAGTAAAGTTGAAAGTTACCTTGAAAATCAGGAAATTACAACATGAAAATTAGGGGTTGATTACACTTTGAAAATCAAGGGCTATTTAGGAATCAATCACACCCCTAGATTGATTTCTTACACTCTCTTTCAAGCTAGTCGATATATGTTTTGCCAACTAAGTGTTATACTTAACTCTTAAAAACAAAGCTTTTGTTAAGATATCTACTACTTGTTGTCTAGATGGAACATAGTTGAGTAAAATCATCTTGCTTTCAATTTTTACGTGTTTACTTCAATCATAATGAACTAGAACCAATTTACTCATTGAATTAAGGGTTAACATTCAACACTATTCTATAAGTTAAATCCAAAAGGTTTATGGATCTAAGCTTGATATGTGATGACATCCCAAAAAGGATTATTAATCTTGTTGCTAAGTAGCCTGAAGATTGGGATGATGAGAAAGTATATGGTGACATTCCAAAAAGGATTACTGATCCTATTGTTAAATAGCCTGAAGATTTGGATGATGAGGAAGTATATGATGACATCCCAAAATGGATTATTGATCTTGTTGCAAAGTAGCTTAAAGATTGGGATGACGAGAAAGAATATGATGACATACCAAAAAGGATTATTGATCATGTTGCTAAGTGCCTAAAGATTGAAAGGATGAAATAGATTTAACCACCAAATATGAGTTGAGTAATGTAATTGAATCTCTTGAAGCTCAAAAGGTGGTTGTTGAATCTGAGTGGAGAGCAATGCAGTTGAATTTCCTACAGCTTAGAGGGTGGCCATTGAAACTGAGTGGAACTTGTAGGAAATTCGGAAGGTGGCCATTGAAACTGAGTAGAGCTTGCAGTTGAATTTCCTGACGCTCGAAGAGTGACTATATCCAGTTGAATTTGATATAGACCAAACAAGTAACATTGAGACAAATGGTTGTCATAAAGGCCAATTAGATTCAGGAATGTCTTCTAGTCACAGAACTTCATCTTTAGAAGGAGAAGTTTATTATAAGAAATTGAACGGTTCCTTCAGACGAAATCATTATCATGGATTATTTTCTTGAAAAGGAAAAGCTTGCTGCTTTATCAAATATAGAAAACAGAAGTTATTGCATTGGTGTTTGATCTTTTTATGGCCAATCTGATAAGGAAGTAACATTATTATTTGCAGAAGCAGAACCAAAATTGAACGTTGGACTAAACAGGGATGCTGAATGGTTATTAAGTGGGTTGAACTAGGCAAATTGGGTAGATTAAGTAGATGGGTTGAAACTTCTTGAATAGTTGTGACGATCAAATGAAGGTGATATCACCCTACGAATTGGACATAAATGTTTCGTTCATAATTTTCTATCTTTCTTGTTTGAGTTTGAATCTAATGCATCAATTGGAGAGCAACATTGATTGGAGGACAACAATTAAGCTACGAAGTGGAAGATATTGGTGACTGGGTGCTTGGGTTTTGCGAGTGATGATTGAAGTCTTACAATACTGAGATTGAAGTCGTGCAAGACTGAGGTTGATGTCGTATGAGATTGAGGTTGATAGTTGTTTGAGTATGGTGGCTTGTCTGAGTAGAGACGAGTGTAGATACACGATAGTCGGTTGTTTCTTAGATGTAGATGAATTTGGCTACAAATAGAAAGAGCAACTGGAGATGTAGAATTAAATGTTGAACCAAATTCAGAGGAAGAGTAAAGGCAAGTAAAGCCATTTTCAGTTGGTGATTCATTCTGAAAAGGAGAAGACTCTTCTTAGCAACAATGTCATTCTGGTATGGAAGCTGATTTACTACTCTTATGAGATAATGTCTGATGATGACTATTTGTAGATGATTTCTTATGTGGTCCAAAGGCAAAGATAAGACCCCCAAAACATGGGATTCATCTCATAGAAAGGAAATTATGAGGGCCGACCACCAGGGAAGTGTGAATGCATTTGATCTAAATAATTCTGTGGATTTAACAAAGGTAGCCATAAGGAAATTGTTGGTGTTGAAATCTATTTGAGGGTTTTTGGTTGGTTCACCACACAAATTACGATTCCTAGAAAAGTACTTGGTTTCTTGAGTTAGGAAAATTTGAGATTCTAGAATTGGTCCTGATAGATTGTTGAATGAGAAAATTGAAATGTAAATTATTTCCACCAAAATTAGAAGGCAGAGACCCATATAATTCTTGCCAATACATTGATGGGAAAGAATGTTGAATATGATGATACTAGAAAATCAATTTAACTTAATGCTTGAAAATATTGAAATTGGAGAAGGTTCAGTGCTTACATCCATACCCTACTATTGGTGTAGATAAGAGCAGTGGGAATTTTTCCCAGAATTTTGGTGAACCTTAAAATAGGGTGCATTCCATAACTTGACTGGTTAGGTGGATAACTTGTTGGAATAGGCTATTGACTAGTACCGTTGTCTGATTGTAAACCTTTGATGTTAGAGGTAGCATCTTCAAGAGATAATATGGAGGAGATGAAATCAAATGAGGTGGTTCCGTCTTTTCCTGAAGTCGCTTCATGGGCACCCACAATAGTAGTGAAATTTGACTTCAATAGTACAGCATCGGGCTCAAATTTGATTGGTATTGTTGATTCTTATCAGCCTCACCCTTTGATGCATTTTGACCTCTAAGGAGTGCAGATTATAGCTGTTGGACCTGATTTGATACCTCTGTATTTATTTATTTTTCTCTTTTTTCAGTACCTACAGGCACTACTATACCTTACGACTGAGCAGAATCAGGATTGTAGGATTGACTGATATTGGGTTGATTGATTTCTAAGTAGCTCCTGATTTTCAGGTTGTAATTTCTTGATTTTCAGGGTGACTTTCAGCTTTACTTTCAATTTTGTATTCAACTTTGTATTAATGTATTATAACTGTATATTAGTGTATTATAGTTGTATTTTAGTCATAACAACATTCTATATATATATATATATATAATCTATATCAAGAAATTAAAAAAAAAAGTAAGAATAATACAACTTTAAGAGAGTTTGTTTTTTTTGGGAAGACCTTTAGGTCTTGACCTTTGGCCTTTACATTTTCAACACTGATTTACAACAAAGTATCAGAACATTAGGTTTAGAAACCGTTGCTCTTGGCCTTCTCTTCTATCATGGCAAAAATCACTGCTCTTAGCCACTACTCCTCATCAATGGCCTTCCTTTCTTGCCATTAATCTGAACTAATGGTTTTACTATTTTGGATTTTGTAGCTATAAAAGTCCTTGCCATGTTCCCTATAGCTGTAATACAAATGGAAGTTGGTTTAAAAGCAGAGCGTCTCAAATTAGAATTTTGTCCAACTTTTTCTATATTTAAATTTGACTCTGCTTCTCCTTATGAAATTAAAACCAAGCTGGATCCATTGCAGCAGTAAAAAACTTGCTAAAATGGAAACTTTAACCTAAAAATCAAGGGTTGATTACACTCTGAAAATTATGGGCTGTTTAGGAATCAATCACACGCCTAGATTGATTTCCTACACATAACATCCTAGCATATCATTTTTGAGCTCCTATATTCCAAAGCAATGAATTCAAGCTTAACTCAGTATCAATATCTAAACTCTAACTTAATTTATTTAGAAGAGTAGTAAAAGTTAGGGGAAGTTTTTTAATATTTTGGGAAACAAATTGATTTTAATTCTTTGTTTTGATTATTTTAAACTTTTTGGAATATATATTCCTTTAGTTAATGGATAAATACATTGCTTGTTTGCTCAACTTGTTATCTTTACTTCATGATTATATTATTTATTTGTATGATAAAAAAGAGAAAAATGTTATAATTTTTTTTAAACTTTAAGTAAAACATTATTAGAAAGAATATAATGCAAGTGTTTTATGAGTAGTTCCATACACCCTCTTATATTTACAACTATAAGTTTATTAATAGTTAAATAATTTATTTTCTTGGTTTCATTATATGTATCAAGCACATCTTCTTGTAAGAAACCTTTATATTGATTATTATGTTTGTAAATTGCAAAAATATGATGCATTTTGATATATTTGATATATTGGTAGGTACTATTATTAACGTACCAATTTTAACGGATAACAATAATCAATTATTTCATGATAGATACATTTTTATGACTATATATATGCTCATGACATTTACTGATGACATTTACTCATAGATACATTTTTATGACTATATATTAGCCCATAGTACTCTAATTATAATTTTTTTTCTAATGGTTTTGAGTCCGATTTTTTTCTCATTTAAAACAATGAAATTTTAACTTAAATTTTTAATTTTCATTAAATTTTGAAAACATAAGGACCAAATCTTATAAAAATAACAAGAGCAAACTATTAAATTGATAAATATTGGATAGTTGTAATACAATGACCGTCACAAAAACTTAATAAAAGGCCCATTTAATAATTTATAGTTTAACAAAAAAATTATTTTTATCATTTTTGTTGTTAAATATAAATACTTATTGTGTTGGATCTTTTATTCGTTTTAGTTGAAGTTTATGAATATTATCGTTATTTTAAATCTTTATTCATGAATGTTTGTATACAATTAAAAGTTTTGCACATCTACTTGACATGGAAGGACTAGTTTAGTGATCTTTAAAGATAATTAGGTTGAGAACAATATTTTTAAAAACCATAAAGTATGAATATTATCGTTATTTTAAATTTTTATCCATAGATGTTTGTATGCAATTAGGAGTTTTACACATCTACTTGACATGAAAGGACTCTAGTTTGGTGCTTTATGAATATTGTCGTTATTTTAATTTTTTATCCATGGATGTTTGTATGCAATTAGGAATTTTACACATCTACATGACATGGAAGGACTCTAGTTTGGTGCTTTAAAGATGATTAGGTTGAGAGTAACCTTTTTAAAAATAATAACCTCTTCTTTGAACTTAACATGTTTAACTTACCTAACATTATCATCACTAAAATTAGATTTCAAGTTTAACTTTGTCACTAATAATTACTTTGTTTCTAATGACAATTGAAGTTCCACCTCAATCATCTTATACAAGTTCTTTCTTTTCTGCTTTCATAATACCCAAGAAGCATTTACCAACTTTTATAAATATATTTCTTGTAGAAAAAAACAAAGTATTTAACATTCTTAGTGAATAAATTCTTTCTTAAGTTGGGTAAATTCATCAAACGTTTTTTATATTTATTGTATTCACATTAATAACACATCAAATTTTTTTATATTTATTATATTCATACTAATAACATTGATCCTTGAATTATTGGTTTTCTTAAAGTCATTTGTATTGGTTTGTATCTATTAAACAATTTTTTATTTGTACACATAAAATGAGTAAGTAGAATTTAAAATCCAGTTGTCATACAAATTACATCATTCTTGATATTAAAAGTTACGATCACCTTTGTTCCATTACACCTTTGTTATAGAATTCAATCTTTTATTTAACATTCTTAGTGAATAAATTCTTTCTTAAATTGGGTAAATTCATCAAACGTTTTTATATTTATTTTATTCACACTAATAACATTGATTCTTGAATTATTGGTTTTCACAAAGTCATTTGTATTGGTTTGTATCTATTAAACATTTTTTTGTGTTTATACACATGAAATGAGTAAGTAGAATTTAAAATTCAGTTATTATGATTTGTCATTAGTTGTCATACAAATTACAAAGTCATTCATATTGGTTTGTATCTATTAAACATTTTTTTGTTTGTACACATGAAATGAGCAATTAGAATTTAAAATCCAGTTATTATGATTTGTCATTAGTTGTCGTACAAATTACATCATTCTTGATATTAAAAGTTATGATCACTTTTGTTCCATTACACCTTTGTTATAGAATTCAATCTTTTATTTAACATTCTTAGTGAATAAATTCTTTCTTAAGTTGGGTAAATTCATCAAATGTTGCCATTTCACTTCATTGTCATGATTGAGATAACTGAATCCCCGAGCCCCGCTACATTCATTGGAATAGTTCTACCCAGTGATACGACCTTGGGACATTTGCTTCCTAATGGCTTCGGTTCAAGTTAACCTATCCCATATTGTATTCTAAAGATTCTTACTAGGGGCCAGAGGGTTACCTGATCCTTATATGATCGAATTGCTCATAAGACATAAGATGAAATATCGCGTAAAATGGAATCAACCACACCTTCTATGTCAACTTACACCTCTTTCATTGAAAGGTCTTTTTGCTCTACCTACGCTATTCTTATTTCTTTCGAATTCTAATTCAAATCTCCAGACTCGAAAAAGTAACTACTATACCTTATAGTAGCCCCCCAGGAAGATCTACAATGTCCTTTCTCGTGAATGAATAGGTTGGAGAATCTTTATACGTTGATGCAGGCTTACCACTAAGTCTCTGCAGTGAAGTCCTTTTCCGGATATCTACTGACCAAGAAAGCTTGCTTTTTCCAAAAGGATGGTCAATTCTGAATGCCCCGATTATAGATTCGCTATTTTGTGTTTTGAAACCTTTAGGAAAAATTAAGATAGAAGAAAGGGTTCATTTCCACGATCCAGGAGTCTCTTAACTACATGAATTGGTCAAGCAAGATGAGTCCAACCTTCCTCTTAAAAAAAGGCTTTTCAGGATAGCGATGACTACTGGTTATCCCTGACCGGGCGGCAGAGGCCTAACAAATTGTTGAATGTTAGCGTCAGGCGGTACTGTTTCATTACTGAATATATGCTACTGGAATGGCGATCACTCAACTCTTCATCTGTTCAACAATAGGTCGGATATTGAGAAGGAAGGACGCTTTTAGGGAGGTCTAGCTCTAGAATCTTGATAGTTGAGTTCCATTGGTAAAATAGCCTTCTATATCCTGAAACCGTGTTGTACTGGTGTTTTCAGGCCCTGGGAAGCTTGTTGATTCATGTTCATGGATTAGGGAATTTTATGTTAGTATCGGTGTATTTGACGCAAAGATCCATGCTTAAGGGATATCTTCCATACATGTAATTGACAGTCCCCTTAGTTATCTCTTCTATCCCCTATGGGATATTTAGAGTCAATAAGAGATATGTTCAACCTCCTTTGATTGATTTTCACCTTTTCTTTCTCTTAAGTTCCCGCAGCTCTTTTTTTAAGTACGTAGGCAAGCCAGTGAGTTTGTTCCCAGGGATCGGGTATTTACTTATAATAGAGTAAGGCTTTCCTCGGTGCAATATGTACTGTATAATCAGCAAGTGAAGTGGTCCTAGCCCGACAGTAGCCCTTTTCTCATCCTTTCTGGGGTTTTGCCTATCCTTTTGAAGTTGTCGGCATCATCTGGGAGGTGTCTTGAGTTCTTGAGCGGCTCATTCAGCGGTGAAGGACAGACCCTGCAAGTTTTTGGTCCCCTTATTGCTTTGCCGGTTGGACTCCAAAGACCTTGATCAATGAGGTCTTGGATTTTGTGTTTGAGTGAGACAATCAGTCTCATGTCCAATGCCTCCCATATGATAGTAACATCGAACATTTGGATCATAAGTAATTGACAACGGATTTGGCGTAACTTTGAAAGGTACAGGAGTGATGAGTCCAACTGTTACCAACTTTGGGAGCAAAATGGATTATGGCACAGGTAGGGGGTAAAATTCTCTTGGTGCTTTTTCCTTCTTGGTGAAGGCTCGACCTCTGGAGAAACTTCTTCGAAATGACTGTATTGGTGGAACAGGAACAAGCAGAGAGTAAACTACAGGAGGTGCGTTTGCTACTATGAATGGGACTAGAGCCCTATTAGCCATTGCAGTTAGGAACAAATCCCTCATCTGATCCATCTGTTGTTGTATCTTATTCACATTCAAAGCCATCTGTTGAAATGCGGGACTTTTCTTGGGTTCTTCTGCCATTATAGATGTTGTCCTGTTAATACGGGACTGTGTGCACTTATAATGTCCTTTACCCCCTTTTGACTGAGTTTAGGAGCAATTGTGATGCAAATTCCTATGGAAACAAGGATGGGGTGATGAAGAGGAAGAAGTCGCTATGATCACCTATACTCTGCTCCGACTCCCATAACAAACAACAGCTATGAGGCCTTATTACACTCCCAATTAGTTAAGGAAAGGACTTATACCATGAACGGACTCTTTGCCTTGGGTCAATAAGTTCCTTGGCTTACTAATGACCACTTCGAGAAGAACCTATTTGAAAACATTTTAATGCCACATCTCACTCAACAACTCCTTTTTTCCTTTTCTTCTTCATATGCACAAGCCCTTCTTATATATGCAACCACTTCTTGAACAACCTATTCCTATTCATGCGACAACAACACATTCTATGCCATCTTCCTTCTATTATTGATTAAACCAAGCGATTCGTGTTCAATTGCACAAGCCATTCTAAGGAAGATTAGACTGGCATATGCCTTAGCCCTGTCTCCTTCCCTAGCTAATTGAATACCAGCTTCCTCTTATATTAGTATTCTATGTCACTTCCTTGTCCTATTCTTTTAGTATGCATGGGGCTTTAGGTTGCTTTCTTTTATCTTATCTGCTCACGAATGGTCTGCTTAAGCCAATAAGATCGGAAAGGCTATCTCCGAGTGGCAAAAAAGAGTGTGTTCCTTCAAGCAGGAATAAATTCTTTCTTAAGTTGGGTAAATTCATCAAATGTTTTTATATTTATTGTATTCACACTAATAACATTGATCCTTGAATTATTGGTTTTTCACAAAGTCATTCGTATTAGTTTGTATCTATTAAACAATTTTTTGTTTATACACATGAAATGAGTAAGTAGAATTTAAAATCCATTTATTATAATTTGTCATTAGTTGTCATACAAATTACAAAGTCATTCGTATTAGTTTGTATCTATTAAACAATTTTTTGTTTGTACACATGAAATGAGTAAGTAAAATTTAAAATCCAGCTATTATGATTTGTCATTAGTGGTCATACAAATTACATCATTCTTGATATTAAAAGTTACTATCACCTTTGTTATATAATTCAATCTTTTATTTAACATTCTTAGTGAATAAATTCTTTCTTAAGTTGGGTAAATTCATCAAATGTTTTTATATTTATTGTATTCACACTAATAACATTGATCCTTGAATTATTGGTTTTCACAAAGTCATTTGTATTGGTTTGTATCTATTAAACATTTTTTTGTTTATACAAATGAAATGAGTAAGTAGAATTTAAAATCCAGTTATTATGATTTGTCATTAGTTGTCATACAAATTACATCATTCTTGATATTAAAAGTTACAATCACCTTTGTTCCATTACACCTTTGTTATGGAGTTCCATCTTTCTTTGTAGTATTTTTTGATATATCTATTTTTGTTATAATAGAAGCATTCAATATCATATATTTTAGAAAGCTTGAATTTTCATCTTTGGGTTATATTTTTTTAGATTTGCTTCTTTTAATACTTGAACTTGCTCTTGAATAACTTTCATCTCTATTTAGATCTCTCTCTTCCTATATATGCTTCTTCTAGTACTTGAACTTGTTCTTGAATCACTTTCGTAGTAAGATAATCTTCATAGAATAATTTAGTACTTCATCTAACAAAAATAGATTAAATGATTTTACAAATTAATTTTCATTGTATACTAATAAAATATATTGTCAAAATAAGATAATTTAATTTTGTCTAGAAAAATAATTTAAACCTTACAAATAACTCAATGAAAAAGAATTTTACTTCAAATATATGTTTTTTTAAATAAAATGTTACACACAAACATTTTATATTGAATGGAGTTTTGATGCAAATTTTTGGCACTCATTTAAAATATATATCATTACAACACTTGGATGGAAAATATTATAAAGAAGTCATTAAAAAAATAAGAGATTCAATCATCGATGACTCTCAAATGGAAAATATGGATTAACATGTTTGATAAATCCAACCATAGGTCGATAGATTGAGTAGTCAAGGTAAGAATGGGAAGTGTTGTTAGATTGATCCAAAAAAGTATTAATCGAACAAGACATTCAATCAACACTCAAATATGGTGATTTTTAGCACCAACTTTTAATCTTGATCATTGGATTAAGCAAATATTAAGCTAGAAAAATATACTATATAAATAACCTAAGGAGTTATTAAAGCACAACAATTGTTACAAGAAATAAGAGAGATTAAAGAGCACATCTAGAGCAACTTTTAAAAGAGATTTTGAAGAGAAGAATAAAAATTGAAGATTTAGATTGTATTGCCTTCTTCATAAATTTTTCATAAGCTTTTCTTAATCCTCTTCGTTATGTTTTCACATGAAAATAATGCTGATTTTTATTAAAGTCTACGTCTTGCAAAGCTTTTAATATGATCGAAGGCAATTCTAAGTCCTAAACTATAGTTTAAGAAACTAATTTTTATTCATAATATGATTAGTTGAATTGTAGGTTAGTTACAAGAATAATCCAATGATGATATATCTTTCAATATTTTTATGCAAATCATTTTTATTGTTTTATGTTATTTTCCTTTTATCCCTAAACAATCAAACACATGTTTTACTAACTTTACTTAATTTAATAATAATTAATTGTATAAATTGTTACCAATTCTTTGGGTGTAACTTCAACTACATTATGAGTGACATATTTTTAATAAAAATAAGATTTAATTTTGATGTGCCCTTTTAGGATGTGTTAACATGCAAAATATGAAAACTAAAGAGTATGAGATAAATTGAGAATTAATATTGGACATGTTAGGTAATAGAGAACAACTTAATAAATCGGAGGAGAGATACTCTATATGATATGACTACAAAAAGAAATATCCTAATACTTTGACATTATATTATGAAATTATGTGATGTGATACTTATGTAAAAATGTACATAAGAAATAATGGATTCTTCCTTAATTTGTTTGTCCATGTGTATGACACAATGAATTTTTTAATTAAATATTAATTTTAGACTATTAGTGTATTTAAAATTAAATACATGTACTAGTAATGTACTATTATAAAAACATGGGTCTACACATGTACATTTTGTTATATAATAGTATTATTAAAGTACAAAGCTCTTTGAATAACACAATTATCTTTCACTTACATTACACAGGCCAAGAATGTGAGAAACTTTTAAATTAGACCATTTGTATAACTTAAAATAAACTTGAGAATGTTATTGTACTATTTAAATAATATAGGTTCATATTATTATCTTTTCATTAAAAATAATACTACTAAAATATTAAACTTAAAAAAAATCATGCCATAAGAATTTTTAGGTATAAAATTGAATTTTTTTCTTCTATCAATTAAAAAAAATATTTATTAAAACATAAGAAAAATAAAGTTTCATGGGTATTTGACTAAAATGATACTACTAAAATATCAAACTTAAGAAAAATATCTCCGATGGCTTGGAGATAAGGAGTTCCTAATTTTATTATTCAATTCTATCACATATGTTATATGTGAATTTTGTTTGCGAATCTTGTTTGAAATATGCATGAGACGCACAAGAAGTAAACAAATATAAGATATTTATTTTTTATTTTCTAAAAAAATATATGTAATCATAAAAAATATATGTTGTTTTATATTATAAAAAACCACATATTTATTTTTGAAAGAATTTAAAAAATAAAATTTTATATTTGAAGGAAAGAAAACACATTAGTCATTTTTAACATCAACGTAAACTTAAAACGGGTATTTTTAAAGATTTACAAAAATTATAAAATTTAGATGTATTAATTAACATTTTTTGATTAATTTTATAAAAATTTAGATATGTTCAATTAAAATTATATATAATATTTATAAAATTTAGGTGTTTTTAGAATGTTAATTTTTTTAAAACTCAGATTTTTATGAAATTTTAACTTAAAAATATATATGATAATATTTTTATTCATTGTTGTGTACCCCACAAGATTTCTATGAATTTATAAGATTTTTCTTCCTTTTCTCTTTAATATTTTCACCTATTTTTATAGTGTAAATTTCAATAAAGTCTATAAAATAAAATCTACTAAAATTTTAATAACTGTTTTAGGGTCTTTAAATTTTTTTAAAATTTCTTTCAATTAATTGAAATCAATAATTTTTTTTAAAAAAATTATTAACAATATAATTGAATACACCATTTTTACTTTTTTTTTAAATCTGTGATTTGAATAATGGATCTTAAAGGTTTGGATATCTTGATTCTCTTTATGATGATGGTTGGGTTGGCAACAACTCCCTTTGGAGAATAAAGAATCGATCGTCAACGTCTTTAGTTCCCACCAATCGATCTTCTGAAAGTGTGCAACCCATTTTTCCCATGTTGAGTTCCATTTCATTATTTCTTTCACGACGAAAAAACCATCAACGTACCACTATCGTCTCATTCTTGAGTGAGTTGGAGCACAACCATCTTATCCAGTGAACTAGCTAGAAGCTATCACATTGGGTTAGCTATGAAACTCATAATAACATGAATTGTTTATTATATTTTTTTAATTGTTTTTATGGTATAAAATTATTATTAATATAAATTTGATGTACCAATATGACCACTTTTTTATATTAGAAAATTATAAATTACAACTAATTTTTAATTTTATTTATTGTAGATTAATAAATCAAATTAAATAGATTTTGATAAGTGTAATCTACCAATGAATTGCATTTTTAAAAAAATCAATTTAAAAAAAAACAGATTCTATAAAAAAAAAAAGCTTGAAAAGAAAAAAAGAAAATAAAACATCATAATTTAATCTTTATTGTTTATTTATTTTCAGCGACATAACCGACTTGGTTTAAGAACGCGTAAATGTTAAACAATAAGTAGTCATAAACCGCCACCTATGACCGCCTCAAAGGAAAATAAGATCTACACGTCCACGTGTCATAATTTCATTTAATCGTGACCGTTCCATATGAGTTCCTTTCACTACAAATAACACCGGGAGCCAAATCAAAATTAGGCTTCTTTAATGGATGGTTTTGTTCTCGATTTTGGTCGGTAATTTTTGTGAATCTTCATCAGTTTTCTGGTAAGGTATGCGAGATTGAAGTGGGTAACAAAGATTGGATGTTTATGGTGGTATGGTAATCGAGGAGGCTGATATGTTTTATGGTTTGTTTCTTTGAGCTAATTAATCAGATATATGAAAATTAGGGCACACACTTGGGCGATCTTTCTTTATCAAAGAGATCATAATTCGTTTCGTTTCTTTAAGTTCTTTATAGTTAGCAGTTCAAGAATCCTTCGAACGGTTTAAGATGCTCGTATTTGCTCTGAAGGGTAGATATATGAAACATTATGGTATGCGTAACGTCTGGAATTCTCGTTAGGATCTTTGGTCATATCCAGTCGATTCCTTAATTTGTTGTTTTTCCTTGGTTCTTTTCAAAGAGATTTAGGGTTCTATTTAAACAGGTTTATGAAAAATTAGGGTTTACATTATGGATGGATCATGATTTCTTCTTCTTTCGTGCAAGGTTAAATGTGTTATGATTGTGCTATTTTTGGCTTCTTCAGGATTTCTCTTGCTGCGTAGAAATTTATTTGAGGCTACGTAGTATTCCACAAGAAGGTTGATGTAGAATTTTCATTGTTCCTATTTCTTTACAAATTCGATCTTGTAAATTATTCTAGCTCATCTACTTATCAGTTTAGTGATTATGATGTTGTGAGCTGTTCTGTCATGGATCAGGAAATAGGCTGCGAAACACCAATCTAATTTTGAGATGCTCGATTTCTAGACATGATGGATGGGTTATACGATCTCTTTTTAATCCGTTCTATTTTTTTGTATATTTGTTGCATCTTACAGGTTTTGATTTGTGATTGTGGAATTTATTTTGTCGGAGTTGTTATCTCTTCTATTATCTTCTCTTCTCCTAAGATTGTGTGCTCCATTTGAAAATTCGGTTTAGCATAGTTGTAAGATCTAGCCTATTTTCTCTTTGAACAGGACACCATGTTTTGAAGGCTTCATTCGAC
Source organism: Hippophae tibetana (assembly GCA_037013495.1). Classification (NCBI taxonomy): domain Eukaryota; kingdom Viridiplantae; phylum Streptophyta; class Magnoliopsida; order Rosales; family Elaeagnaceae; genus Hippophae; species Hippophae tibetana. Next base: position 22,402,164 of record CM072803.1, read on the forward strand.
AGGTTTTGATGGTGAAAGTTATTTTATGGGAAATGTTATCTGTATTCCAAATAAGAATCTCATCTCTTATTCTTAAAATATGTGTGCTCCTTTTGAAATTCAGTTTAGCATAGTTGTAAGATCCGGGCATGTTTAATCTTTGAACAGGACACCACGTGGTAGCTATTCGAAGATGTCTTCTTTTCAAAGAGTGTTTTGAAGGCAACATCTGACAGGTTTTAATGGGTGGAAATTATTTTCTGGGAATTGTGACCGGTATCCAAAATAACGATCTCATCTCTTCCTACTCATAAAATATGTGTGTTCCTTTTGGAAATTCCGTTTAGCATAAATGTTAGATTTGGCCTGTTTTCTCTTTGAACAATGGTGGTAGCTATACGAAGATGTCTTCTTTCAAGAGTGTCTTGAAGGTAACATTTAACAGATTTTGACGGGTGGATGTTATTTTATGGGAATTGTGATCGGATTTGAAAAGGGAATCTCATCTCTTCTTACCGTTAAAATACATCTACTTGTAAGATGTGACATGTTTCCTCTTTGAACAGGACACCATGTGGTAGCTATATGAAAAATATCTTCTTTTAAGAGAGTCTTGAAGGAAACGTTTGTTAAAAGTTCTTCAACTCCTACGTAAGGATTCATTTAAGAATTGTTAAAATGTATAATTGTTGCTTACTTGCAAAAAGTTCTTTAGGTCAAGTTGTGGGTGAAATTCTCACTTATGAATCTTTTGGTTATGCAATGCCGAAGGTGGATGGTCGTGATATTGGCTTCAATGTATTAAGTTTGATTTGCTTTTTCTGTTACATATTGAGGTTGAAATGATGACTAATAATGTGGCTTTCTTCATATATTGGTTATAACACTATGATACTATGAGCTGTTCTGTTTTATGGCTTCTTTAATTTGTGGGGAATGATGGATGACATATGATCTTGTTTCTAAAAGCTATATCCAATTACTGCAAGAGTGGACCATACCGGATTAGTTCGACAAACAATCTTCCTGATTATGCTTGCATGGTTTCATTTGGACTACGAGGACTCGCTTAATGTCCAGTCTCTTTGTTCATTACAAGCTTTCTTCATATTGCGTCTCAGGTTTGGAGATCAATACTTGGAATGAGAACTTTCTCTCTTTTTTGATGTATGTTATTCGTTTGAATATTTATTGTGGCTTGTTCTTTTCGTTTGGGAAAGTAACTAATCATATCTCAACTCATGAAGAGATGGGCTTTTGAAGATCATAATTTGGGATGGTAAGATTCTTCAACACCACATTTGGATAAGATTCTTCAACTCCACATTTGATGATAAGATTATTAAGCTCCATTTGTCGTGCATAAAGTGTTCAACTCCTTTGGTTTTCTTTTATAGGTTGGAGTTGCTTGAAGTTTTATCAAATTTTTCTACGAGAAATTATTTCCTTTGTTTTCTATTGATTGTGTTATCAATTGTCTTATTTAACAAGAACTTTCTCTTTTTTCAAATGATATTCTAGTTGTTGGAACTTGTATAGAAAAGTGAGCTTACTTACTCCGATAAGAGCCATCGGTTTCTTACTGTGCAAAAGATTTGACCTACTCCCTGAGCAGAGATACTTTATGTAGGTATTTCAAGAATTTATATATTGCTCGTTTGTCATCTCTTGTAAAGGACTCTTTCTTATGTTTGAATGGGCAGGCTTGGATGTACGAAGCTATTTTATTATTGTTCAAATGGTTACCTTGATGTTCTTTTGAGGTGGGGAATCTTTATTGTGTACGCAGTTTAAAGATGCTTTGCTCGATTTTTTAAAATATTCTCTTTTTGTTGGTTTTTGTTAAATAATTACACATTATGATCTAATGGATCTGGTTGTACGTGCAATTGCTTTTTTGTTTGGGCAGGTGATAATTTGTTATGGTGTAGTGAATGGTACAACATCTGAGGTTATTGGTATCTTTGGTCTTCCTTTTTAAGTTTGTGTAATTTTTACAAAGTTTTATCAAATTTTTCTATGAATTTATTGTTTCCTTAGTTGTCTATTGAGTTGTTGCGTGCAGATATTGGTTTGATATAGGTGTGGTAATTGTTTCTGGTGTAACTGAATGGTACAACATCTGAGGTTATTGGTATCTTTGGTCTTCCTTTTTAAGTTTGAATAGTTTCTACAGAGGTTTTATCAAATGTTCCTAAGAATTTATCATTTATCATTTCCTTGGTTGCCTATTGAGATGTGGCGTGTAGATATTGGTTTGATATGATGTTGGTGTATTGGATGGTACAGATTTCAAGGTTATTGGTATCTTTGGTGTCGCCTTTTGAGTTTGAGATGCTTCTACAGATGTTTTATCAACTTTTTCTTAATTTTTTTATTCCTCAGTTGTCTATTGAATTGTGGCTTGCCTGCAGATTTTGTGAATGGTACAACATCTGAGATTATTTCCTTTGGTCTTCCGTTTTAGGTTGGAGGTTCTTCGACCAAAATTTTATCAAATTTTTCTGAGAAATTATTTCCTTGGTTTTCTATTGATTGTGTTATTTAATCAATTGTCTTATTTAACAAGAAATTTCTTTTTTTCACTCTCAAATGATATTCTAGTTGTTTGAATTTGTATAAAAAAGTTAGCTTTCTTACTCTGATAAAAGCCATCGCTTTCTTACTCGTGCAAAAGATTTGACCTACTCCCGGAGCAGAGTTGTACACTTATGTATACAGGGCTCTTTCCTATGTTTAAATGGGCAAGTTTGGATGTACGAAGTTATTTTATTATTGTTCAAATGGTTACCTTGATGTTCTTTTGAGGTAGGGATTCTTTATTGTTAGGCGGTTTATTTTAAAATATTTTCACTTCTCGTTGGATTTGCTTAAAGAATTACACATTATGATCAAATGGAGTTGGTTGTGCAAAAGAATTACACATTATGATCAAATGGAGTTGGTTGTGCGTGGAATTGCTTTTTTTTTTTGGGCAGGTGTGGTAATTGTTTCTTGTGTAGTGAATGGAACAACATTTGAGGTTATCTTTGGTTTTCCTTTTTAAGTTCGAGTAGTTTCTATATTTTATCAAATTTTCCTAAGAATTTATCATTTCCTTGGTTGCCTATTTGAGTTGTGGCGTGCAGATATTGGTTTGATATGATGTTGGTGTAGTGAATGGTACAGAATCCAAGGTTATTGGTATCTTTGGTGTTGCTTTTTGAGTTTGAGTTGCTTCTACATATGTTTTATCAAATTTTTGTTACATTTTTTTATTCCTTGTCTATTGAATTGTGGCTTGTAGATGTTGGCTTGAAATGATGCTGATGTAGTGAATGGTACAACATTTGAGGTTATTTCCTTTGGTCTTCCTTTTTGGGTTGGAGTTGCTTCGAGCGAAGTTTTATCAATTTTTTCTGTGAGAAATTATTTCCTTGGTTTTCTATTGATTGTGTTATTTAATCAATTGTCTTATTTAACAAGAACTTTCTTTCTTTTTTTCATTATCAAATGATATTCTAGTTGTTGGAACTTTTATAAAAAAAGGACCTTTCTTACTTTGGTAAAAGCTTACTGTTTCTTACTAGTGCAAAAGCTTTGACGTACTACCTGAGCAGAGATGTACACTTTATACAGGTATTTCAAGATTTTATATATTGCTTGCTTGCCATATCTTGTGATGGACTCTTTATGGGCAGGCTTGGATGTACGAAGCTATTTTATTATTGTGCATGCGTTTTAGAGATGCTTTGTTTATGCGCTTTGCTTGGTTTTTTAAATTATTTTCACTTCTCGTTGGAACTTTTATAAAAAAGTGAGCTTCCTTAATCTGATAAAGCCCAACAGTTTCTTACTCGTGCAAAAGCTTTGACCTACTCCCTGAGCAGAATGCACACTTTATAAAGGTATTTCAAGAATTTAAATATTGCCTTCTTGCCATCTCTTGTAATGGATTCTTTCCCATGTTTAAATGGGCAGACTTGGATGTTCGAAGCTATTTTATTATTGTTCACGTGTTTTAGAGATGCTTTGTTGATGTGTTTTGCTCGATTTTTTAAAATATTTTCACTTCTCGTTGGATTTGCTTAAAGAATTACACATTATGATCTAATGGATCTGGTTGTACGAGGAATTGCTTTTTTGTTTAGGCAGGTGTGGTAATTGTTTATAGTGTAGGGATTGGTAAAACATTTGAGGTTATTGGTATCTTTGGTCTTCCTTTTTAAGTTTGGGTAGTTTCTATAGAAGCTTTATTAATTTTCGTATGAATTTATTATTTTCTTGGTTGTCTTTTGAGTTGCGTGCAGATATTGGTAATTGTTTCTGGTGTAGTGAATGGAACAACATCTGAGGTTATTGGTATCTTTAGTCTTCCTTTCTAAGTTTTACTTGCTTCTACATATGTTTTATCAATTTTTTCTTAAATTTTTTAATCCTTAGTTGTCTATTGAATTGTGGCTTGCAGTAATGTCCTTGGTTTTCTATTGATTGTGTTATTTAATCAATTGTCCTATTTAATAAGAGCTTTCTTTTTTTCACTATCAAATGATATTGTAGTTGGTTTCTTACTCTAATAAAAGCCATTGGTTTCTTACTCGTGCAAAAGCTTTGACCTATTCCCTGAGCACAGATGTACACTTTTAAACAGGTATTTCAAGAATTTATATTTTGCCAGTTTGCCATCACTTGTAAAGGACTCGTATGTTTGAATGGGCAAGCTTGGATGTACGGAGTTATTTTTTATTGTTCAAATGGTTAACTTGATGTTCTTTTGAGGTATGGATTCTTTATTGTTTACGCTGTTTATGATTCTTGGTAGGTTTTTTGTACTTGCCAGCTTATTAGTGACTACCCCTGTAAATGATTGCGTCCAAATGCATTATCTTATTTTTTTCTTCCGATTATTTCATTCCTGTTTATTTGTTCTATAAATAATAAAATAATAAAATATATCATATATTATTACATTATATGCAAAAATAATAACAAGGAATTTGTATCAGGTTAAATTACTAATCTCCTTTGAATAAAGAAGTGTCCTTTTCCCGCATATGCACCCTTATTCCAAGTGATAAAAAAAGAAAGAAGAGAAAGAAAGTGAAGTTTTGTCTTTCTTTCAATCCAAATAAGAGAACAAAGAAACCATTCAAAAATGAAAGTTAGATAAAGAAGTTTCATTAAAACTTATTGCGCTGTTCTCATTTATTTAAGGACAAGAAGATGTCGACTTTGTGCTTCGATTCCTTGACGCTAGGTGAGAGAACATCTAATAGTAGATAAATAATATTGATAGTGATTATTTAACCAATTTTTTTATTGATTCGTTCCAAAATTGTATTTTTTTCATGTTTTATTTACAATCTCGTAACATTTGATTTTCTAATTATCGGGGACGATTATGTAAAAAAAATACATTTTAGAGGAGATAATAAAAAATATATATAATATATCTAATTATTTATAAAAAAAGATTTACATAAATGCTTTTACATATCTTATACCTTTTAGCATTTTTAATCTTATATTTTTACATTTTATATTTAATAATACATGTGAATTGAATCATGTTAATTTCATTATTATTATTCCTAAGAAAATTTAAGAAAGTTTTAACTCTAGAAATATATTCTTGTTTAATTCTATATTTTAACATTTAAGATTTATACAATTTTTTATTAATAACATTAAATATATTAAATGTGTCCAATAAAATATAATTGTATTAATATCCAATATATTTTATATATTATTATATATGAAGTCATATAATTTTATACTTTAACATTTAAGATTTGTACATTTTTTATTAATAACATTAAATATATTAAATATGTGTCCAATAAAATATAATTGTATTAATAACCAATATATTTCATATATTATTATATATGAAGTCATAAATTATTAGAATATACATCAAAATATCATATAAAAATAAATACATAAAATTTAAACAATTAATAAATTTATTATAACATTAACAATTAATAATATATAATATATAATAATTTATATACATATATAAATGCATGTAATAATAATAAATATTTTATACATAAATATATATATATATATATAATAAATATTAATTCATTCATTATACATTATATATATATATAAATATATTTTATATTATATATATTTAATGTACATGTAAATAATTTTAAAAAAATTTAAGTTTAAAATAAATTAATATATATCAAAAACATGACATAAAGTTATTAAAAGAAATACCTTATTCTCCTTTAAGCTTTAATAATAAAAATACACAACTTACATAATACATAATCAATAACACATAATATACATTAAAATAAAAAATATGAATAATAAGTGTTAAATAATCCATAGAAATACTTACAAGAGTAAACGAAAGAGTAAATGAAGTGACAAGATCAAAGAAATGAAGAAAAAAGAGTGTTTGGTAAGTGATAAAGTGAAAAAAATGGGTATCAAAAATTTGAGTATTATGTTAAAAAAATAGTATATCTAGAAAAGAAATTGGAGAGGAAGATAACCATTCACGGTGTTGTACGAAGTGGTAGGAAAATGAGAAAGAAAAAATCATCTCTATTTTCTTTATGAGAGAAGAGGGAAACACGAGTTAACACTGTCGAGAGAAGAAGATAAGGAAAAACATCAATTGATACGTAGAACCGATGCTACACGTAGGATTTTAAGTTGGTTTTACGTGTCAAATGACTTAAAAAATTATAAAAAAATAAAATAGTAAAATCGGTTGACATATAGAACCAACACTATACATAGGATTTTGAGTCGATTTTACGTCTCAATCGACACTACATGTGGCTTAAGTCGGTTGACATATATAACAGACTTAAAATTCTATGTGTAGTGTCGATTCTACGTGTCAAATGACTTAAAATTTGTTATAAGCTTATTTGAAGCAAAAATTAACTTTAAATCTTGACTTATATACCCTTTATTGTAGTAGTGGATTGTATTATATCTTTTCTCAAATGTGTGTTTTTACAATATCATTTTAAAGTATATGATAATTAGGTTAATAAGTGCTACAAAATTGCAAATAAGGCATGAAAGGAATACAAAACTTCTAAATTGGTTAGAAATTATGTGTTTTCATTCTTGGAACCACTTAATAAAGAAAAAATGTATAAAATCCCTAAAGATCACCCATGGATAGAACTCCAAGTATAGAAAGACTTCGTGGATTATAGACGTACAAATAAATTTCAAATCATTAGAAAAAAACACCAAAATATACAAATGCAGAATATTTTTCTTAACTGTACTAGAAGGTCATCAAATCCTAAAGTTAGACAAAGAATGATAATATTAAGTAGTTAATTTATAACTATTTTTATATTTATTTTTCTCTAAATTAAGTTAATAAATTGGTTAATAATTTATTTAATTTATGTACGTAGGAAGATAAATTGGGTAGAATTGTATATAGAAACAAAAACCTCCAAAACAAAGAAGTCAAAACCAATGAATATCAAAACCAATGAATAAACGAGGAGAAAAACAACTCAATAAGTTGGTTAATAATTTAAATTCATACAAAATCTTTATTTTGATTTTTGCATATTCATGTAATAATGTATGATATTATTTATTGTTTTATTATTTGTAGATAATGGTTTAAGAACAAATAAATAGGGGTGAATTAATTGAGAAACCAGAAAAAGATACCATATATTATGCATTTGGACTCTATCATCCTAGTCATGTTAGGGGAGGAAGCCAATATGATGGTTACATAGAATTTTTAAATATTCCAAAACAAAGGCTTGCGATGGTTAGTAAGGATAAGTTGAAAAAGTTGAAGAAGAATTGAACTCCTTAAAGATATATTAAGTGAGCTTGCAAGTATAAATCAATTTCAAAGTTACCAAGTTGGGTCATCATAACACATGCCAAGTATGCCACCATATTACAATCAAGGCATGTCATCCATGCAATATCATGGCCAACCTATGTCCTCTATGGGATATAGTCATCCCATTGGGCCTACATATATGTCAGGAATGCCCATGAAATCACATGATAGTTCAATGTCTCCAATACAATCTGTGCATTCTTAACATCAATCACAAGTTTTGATAATAATGTTCTTCCAATAACTACCCCTGAATCATTTGTGGTAAGATTTAAAACTTATGTAGATGATATATTATTTTTGTTTTTCACTATATATTTTATTTATTATATATAACGCCTAAATGTTTTTTAGAATATGAAATGTCTGTTGAAAGATCTATCATTTATAGACTATATTGCTATTAGAACGTTATAATAATTGAGTAATGATCGAAAGATTCACAGTCAATATTTTCAAATCATTGAAAAATAGTAATTGATCAATCATTGCTCCATTATTGTCCATTACCACTACCCTCGCCTAAGAAGTTGTTTGACAATATGTAACTTAGTCGTTAAATCAAGTTGTGCTAAATTTTGATATGATACTATTTATTTTTATTTAAAATAAAATTTGTTTACTACTTGTATTTTATTATTATTCTTTTATTGTTGCTAATATAATAGCTCTTGTTCACTCTATTATACCAAAATTGATAAGTGTCCCAAATTTAAGAGATGCAAATGAAGTGTCTCATGATAAATCTATATCTAATAGACAATCATTACGCATCAAGTCATTCAAGAATTAGCTATGAAAAAAATATAATTATGAGTATGTTATAAGCTTCGGTAAAAGTATTGGTTTTTTGATGATTATTATTGTAAGAAAAAATAGTATAAATGATGGATGGACTGTGCCACTTCTTAAAGAAATATATGGAGTAGACATTGGACAATATTATTTATCGATCGAGTGCATATTGTAATTATTTAAATTTCATATGATCGACTTTATTGGCTTTGAGCCTTTCCTGCGTAGCTTAGGTGGAAGGCGAAGAAGGCCCCCTTCCACGGGGGGCCCGAGTCATCAGTGAGATACCACTTTGGAAGAGCTAGAATTCTAACCTTGTGTCAAGACCTATGAGCCAAGGGACAATCTCAGGTAGACAGTTTCTATGGGGCGTAGGCCTCCCAAAAGGTAACAGAGGCATGCAAAGGTTTCCTTGGGCCAGACGGAGATAAGTATAATTCAAAAGTGGAAAAGGTGAGTCATCAATCAATAAATAACTTTCATTTACATGGAGCATATAATTATGTTTATATTATCTAATTATACACACACACACATATATATTTCTTTTATATAGGTCATGTTATTATCAACTTGAAGCTAATCACATGTTACATTTAGTGATGTTTTATGATTCATCATATGTGAACCTATATCAAGAACATGATGTTAGCATAAGAGCAAAACAATTATGTGATAAGATATTAACACTTCAAAGAAATTAAAAGTTGATAATCCTTTGGCCACTAAAGTTTGAACAAGGTTAAGATCATTGGATGTTAGTAATCCGTGATCTATGTGATAATCATATTTGTTATTATGACTTAGCTTTTATAAAATTGAATAAAGATACAAAATAATTGTTGAAATGTAAGAGTTATAACTAACTATTTTTCTTCTATTATTCTTTGTAAATTATATAAAGAACTACATGTTTTTTACTTTGATAGAGCATAGAAGCTGTGAAATAAGAGTAAGGGAATTGTCCTTAAAAATACATAAGCTTATATGAGATAAAGTTATAATATGTACAATCGAATATTAAGAATGAATTATACAATTGCATAATAAAAATATTCAAATTGATACACCAAGTATACTTGTTTTTAGTATGTTCCACACCAAAATGATGGAATTATGTGTGGTTATTTTGTTATGAAATTTATAAGCAATATCATCTCAAATATAAACATGTCAATTAAAGATATGATAATCTCTTTTAATAATATACTTTTCTAACATATAAGTTATTTTTAATGAATTTATAATGTTAATTAAATAAATTTTGTTTATTTACGTTATTAAATTGTTATTTTGAATTTAAATACATTTAGTTCTTTGGTTGGAGTAAAACATGCTATGATAAGAATTTTTTTGAAGATTTACTAGAAGAATGAGCAGAGTACATGCTTGAAATTATAAGGTCATAAGAAGAATCAAAAGAAGAATCTGATGATATTGAATATCATGGGTATCTTATTATTTTATGCTTATCTTGTAAAATTATATATAATAATGGATATATGTAATTTTATATCTAATATACATACACATGTATATTTTACTTATAATATTTAGTGATATTGAAATTAAATTAAATTTATATATATGTATTGTATATAAGTTATTTTTTGTTATAAGTTTAATTCTTAAGTAATTAATTAATACCTACTTTTAAATGAATAAAAAGTTTTAAAAACTCTTTTAAACATATTTTGGTTTTTTATGTAGTTATTTGATTTAAAACATGTAGAAAGGCTAATAAAAAATAACCAAAATATGTTTAGAGGTGATACCATTTTTAAGTTGGTTATACCCAACAAAAGACTTAAAATTTTAAGTCGATTGACATGTAAGACCGACTTTACATCTAAAGTCGATGACTTTAAATTTTAAGTCAATTCTACTGGTGAGTCGACTTAAAATTTAAATTTGATTGACACGATAAATCGACTTAAAAATTAAAGTTACCTAGATTTAAGTATGTTCATCGAACTGAAAGAGTTTTTAGTAGTGATATTGACATCATGATTCAAGTAGGTTGATCTAGTTATGGGATAGATTACACACATTATTGACGGTTATCTAAGGTTGAAAACAAATATGATGATAAACATTATAAGTATATATGCTATACACTAATTACACCTTTATTTTAACCCTCGATAGAGTAATACATGTTCCCTTATTTTAACCCTTGATAGAGTAATACATGTTATCTCATTAGAGTAGTCCATGTTAATAGTCGGTATACCTTTCTTTGAAAAAACATGGGCTACTTCAATGAGACAACATGTATTAGTCTTGGATAACATATATAACACATAGGTCTTGAGACTTTTGTTTCCTACATTGGTGGACTATTAGAACACTCATAAAAAATTAAGATATAATACACAAGGTCAATGATTAGGGTTTATGTGTAAGACATATCTATATCCGATTAATCAAATAAGGTTGGTTCAAAAGCTTGTTTTTATAACATTTTGGTTAACTTTAATGTGTTCTTACAAAATAAAGGTTTACAAAAGACACTTTTATTTATGCATAAATCTTCTGAGCATATTCAAGATAAAAGTTTTCAAAATTGTATTTCGTTTTGAAAATAATGGGGAATTATTAGAACATATTTAAAATGAAATTGATATAGTATTTGGAGTAAAAGTAATGTCTTTTATTCAAACTTGTCAATATCATAAATTGTCTTGATATAGTTCATATATAAATTAATATATCAACATAGGTATTAATTGTTGAGTCTCACATCGACCAGGGATGTCAGCCTAGTGCTGGTTATAAGGTTATGACAACCTTTCCTCTTTGAGAGCTCTTTTGGAGGGAGTTAGGCCATGAATTTCTACATGGTATCAAAGTGGGTCCTTGATGAGTCCCCTCACACACACTGGCTGTCAGCGGAGGTGAGCGCGGCTCTCCCGTACGATGTGAGGTGGGGTGTTGAGTCCCACATCGACCAGGGATGCCAGTCTAGTGTTGGTTATAAGATTATGGCAACCCTTCCTCTTTGAGAGCTCTTTTGGAGGGAGTTAGGCCATGACTTTCTACATTAATACCAATAAATATGCTTAAATGGATTCTCAAGTGTTTGTTTCCCTGTTGACAGGAAGGTCTTAATTGATAAATCGATTTAAAGATGATATGCGTTCTCTCAATATTATTATTAGGAGAAATTTTGTGGAGTAATTTGGGTGATTTTGTTTGACATTTGTTATAATGGTGGTGATAGTTCATTTTAGATATATGGTTCTTTGATAAGTTGCATCAAATTTATAAATTTTGGTTTATTATGATTTTAATATGCATATCACAACCTCAAATGATTGGTCTGTGCATTATTTTAAGGGATAATAATTTTAATTGAAAATTACACATTCATACACTTCATAAATCTCATCTTCTTAAATGCACACATCTTATAATTTGGTACGAGCAATATTTAACTAAATATGAATGTTCATAATAAAACAATAACTTTTGTCTATTTTGTGCACTCCATTTAGATGAAAATTCACTAAAAATAAAATATTTAAATATTTAAATTAATTAAAATATAAATTTAGATTTTTTTTTAAATATGAAAAATTCATTTGAAGGGATCATTTTTTTTGTTAATCAAATCAATAAATGTCATATAATGGGATAATTAATTGATTGATTAAATTATGCATTATGCTTAAGGAAATAATAAACCTATTTATCAACATTGGCGTTGACGCGAGAACACCTTAGTACTATAATTTATTAAAATAAATATTATATTTTAACTCTACATGTTACAAATATATGAAATAATAAAGATGATATGTAAGGCTAACATTCCATATTTGGTACCAAACTACTGCATATTGTCCAAAAGAGTAAAAAAACGTTTGAACCTAAAGAAAAACCACACAAAAGGGGATGGTGCTTCCAATTTGACTCTAATGCTTAAGTTAGTAGGATTGAGTATATTTCTTCTAGGGTTTCAAGTGCTCGTGATTCTATATAGAATCAGAGTTATTCTTAGAGTTGCCTAGGAGATTCAGTGTATCTTTAGGTAGAGATTATATTGTTCTTTTATAGGGACTTGTAACAATGTAAAAAATTCAAGAGTTGGTATATAATTAGATCGTTAACCGATTAAGGAATTATTATATTAATAATGGTAATTAATAGTTGTTTCTATAGGTTAGTCTTATTTATGCTTTATGTGTTCTAAAATTTCAATCATGATCTTTAGTACATCAATAGAACATGTAATTCGAGTCACAATTTTCACCAAATTCCATTTTTAGAAAGCAAAATAAAAGAGTATATAATGGCTAAGTAAAAGTAAACTCATAACTGTATTTTATATAGTTATTTTCATATATTTTATTAATTATAATTGCTATTTTCTTCACTTTTTTAGTTAATTTTAGTTAAATAAATAAATATTTACTATTCATATGTTAAGGAATATATTTTTAAGAAAATTAAATAATTTGATACGAAACCGTACTTAATTGCAAATTTATGTCCAAAAATATAATTTCAAATAAAAGAGTGCTTAAATTGCAATTTATAAAAGTCGAAAATATAATTTAAATTAAAATTAGGCTTAATTTTAATTATTAAAAGTTTAAAATTTAATTTAAATTAAAAAAGGGCTTAATTGTAATTAAAGAAAGTTTAAAATGTAATTTGAATTAAATTTATGGATCAAAATGCAATTAAGAAAATTTATTTTTTTTGCGCAAGGGAGAAGAAGCCCACGCGCCATCATCCACGTGCGCAACGTGAGCCGTCATATTAGACAAGAAACAATTAGGATTGGCAGGTGTCATTCAAACCCGACCAAAGCGATTGGGTGTAGGTTTTCTCGTTCACGCCGCTCGATGCGCCAAGTGGAGCCCACCTATCGCATAGGCCGGCGTGCAGGATGAGACCCATGTGTCTCACGCGTCAACCAAGGCATGATCTCGTGTGGCCGATTCACATGTGCCTGGTTATACAACGAATCACAAGCTTCCACGTGGTCCACTTTATATTTTAGCCAATCATATTCTGACATGTGGCAAGGTTCGGTGAGCGTGAAAAGGCAGGATCACGCATGCGTTCTAACCGATGTCCCATGTTCTCACGCCTCTAATCACGTGCGGCATTTCCACGTGTGCCCGTCCTTGATAGCTAGTGATATGCTTCCACATGTCCCACTTTAGATTTCAACGAATCATATCGCGATACGTGGCAGCATGAATTCAAAAAAAGAAACAGCGATGCGCACATTCCCCAGTTTTGCATTTTCGATAAAAAATTTCCCCCACGCGTATTATTTAATTATTTTCGCTATAACGGTTTGTCCCCGCATGTAAAAAATATATTTTTTTAAATGTATTTTTTTTTAGAAATTTGATGTTATAAATATGGGATATTATGATAGAGTAAAAGAGTTTTTTGGGAGTTTAGAGTTTGAGATTTTTAGTAGTGTTCGGGGCTGGATTGTGGAACACGCAGAAGCCATTTTTGGCTTCTGTTGTGTTCTGCGTGTGCCAAATATTTACGATCCGAAATGATTTAATTTTCTTTTGTTCTTCATCTCATTTTCCTTAACTGCTGTAATTTAAATTTAAATTTATGAAGTAATTTAATTTTTCTAGGGTTGCATTTTATCTAAATTTATGAAGCTTTGATTTTAATTATTTTTGAACGATTTATAAGGCGTTCGATTTGTTTATTCTATTTGTGCTTAATGTTTTTGATTATTTACGAATTTTATCAAATGATCTGTGACACTTAAATAAACTTGGAAGATGCATTTTTGTGTATATTGCTCATGGATAGAATGACATGTATGATGAAGGATAGGGATATACCCCAATTGTATGTGTGACCATTTGAGAACTTAGAACGTAATGAATCTTGGTGAATTTAATTCTCATAGGAATATAGTGAATTAATTTAGCGGGGTGTGTCTATACGGAGCTCGGAAGAGATGTATGGATAAATTAGAAGTTTTCGGTTGACAAATTAAATGTACTAAAAAAATATAAATCAAGAGAAAATAACATGATTCGAGTAGATTAATTTGGTGAAAAACTGCAATCCTAGATTTCTTTTATTTTGTTATTAAACTCTTTTCTTAAACTTTTTTCCAAATCAACGATCATTTTGGATAAAATCAGAGAGAGATAATTTTAGTACTCAACAAACTGTAGTAATAAATCTCCGTGGAAACGATAACATACTTATCAAATATTATTACTTGTGACCGTGTATGCTTGCACGTTTTATGTTCTCCAAAAGAGACAACATAAACAAGTTTCTATTCTAAGAGCTAGAGTTTAAACTTGACCACAATTTTCAATTTTTTCTTTCCAAATTACTAACAAAACTCAAACTAAAACCATGCAAAAATCCTCAAAAACCAAAATTTATAGTAGCATTTGATGCCACTTATCAAAGAACCACATATCCAAAACGAACTATCAACACCATTATAACAAATTTCAAACAAAATCACCCAAATTACTTCACAAAATTTATCATTTGCAAATGTCAAATGTTTGAACTTAGACCACAATTTTCTTCTTTCCAAATTGCTTCACAAAACTCCACTCATGAAAGAACCACATCCAAAACTCAACTCATTATAACAAATGTCAAACAAAATCATCCAATGTAATAGAGGAAAATATAGCTATGTATGAAGAATGGTTAGGGCAAATATTCATCTTCCAAGAGAACCTTTTTCACAATAACCAACAATATCACCAAATTTCATCTTGTTTACAATCATTTAGGACAAAGCATGAACACTTCATGCATTACAAATGGAGTTGAAGAATCTTATCATCAAATATGGAGTTAAGAATCTTATTCGAATATGGAGTTGCAAGAATGTTATCATCCCAAATGTTGATCTTCAAAAGTCGATCTCTTCATAAAGAGAAAACATGTCACATCTTACAATAAACATGTTAAATTTGAACCTAACTCTATTTCAAAACCTAGGTTATGAGATGGAGGATTGCTCTTATTTATATATGAGGTGTATACTTCATGTCCAAACGATGTAAGATTTTTTAAAACTCTTTCTCGCATCGCCAGTTCATCGATGGACGGTGATGGGTTTACATCTACGTGCTACGAGATGAGTTTGTCTGTTTTGATACCATGTTAAATTTGGGTTTAACTTCATTTCAAAATCCAGGTTATGAGATGTAGGATTGTCTCATTTATATATAAGGTGTATATTTCATGTTATGTGAGACTTTTTAACAAAACATGCAAATAAATAACACATTTTAAAAAAGAGAGAAGGTTCTTATTTCCGATATAATCTCTAACTTTAGCGGAAACGAGAAAAACCTGTCAGATGCAAACAAACTAAAATGAACAGAAAGCTTGTAATGAACAAAGAGAATGGACATTAAACAACTGAGCAAAGAATGCTCCTGGTCCAAACTGACCCCACATATAATCATCCAAAAAAAACTCCGAGACTCAGCACCCTGCAGACTTTGAAAAACTCATGACTTTGAAAAGAATAACTTATAGAAACAAGGTCATATGACATCCATCCTGCTTTGCAAATTAAAGAATCCATAAAACAGAACAGCCCGTAGTATCATAGTGGTATAACCTAATATACGGAGAAAGCCACGTTGTTAGTCGTCATTTCCAGCTCAATATGTTAAAAAGAGGAATATATAGATGCCCATATGTTTACAATAGTACAATAGTACTATGGGAGGATGTTTACCTTTGTCATACCCAATTATGAACATGGTAAACTATCGTAATTATTGATGTGATATCATGTTGTTTGATCAAGATCTAAGCTATAAATAAGTTTACATTGTACCCAAATTGTTTAATATAAAATTATGTATTAATTTTTTTTAATATTAAAAATATATGAGTTAATTATAAAAAAAATTATTTTTTGATTATAAATTTTATGTATGTTATTTGTTTATTTATTTTCCTTACTTCCCATGGACTAACTTCCTAATGTTTCTCAGTTTCCGTGGGAAAGCCGCAGTTGCAAGATGAAGTGGTTTTGGAGTTACTTCTGTTTATTAACTTCCTAGTTCGAATGAACATTTTGTATAGAAGGGCAATGCCAATTCTGCTTGGCGATTGGGTTAGGTTTTTACTTTTTTTTTTGTTTGCCTCGATAGAGTGATTGGTAGATTAATTGTGGAAGATTTAAGACCGTACCAAACATAAGGAGATAGACCATAGTGACCCTAAAAGGAGGTGCCAACCTATGTAGACTCTCCATAATGTATATTGTATAGACACACACTCGTATGTACCCTAACTTATATCATGTAGACATGGTTGAAATTACTTCTTATTGAAATCTACACATTGTTATCGGTTTGAAATTCATATAAAGGTGACATATATGACTAAATATACACTACTACAAAAAGGAGTATTTAAGTTACTGTGTAAAGTCGGTTTTTGAAAAAACCGACTTATAATGAATTTAAAATTGGTTCGGTGTAGAACCGACACTACGTCACGTGAATAGCGTCGGTTCACCCCGTCAACCGACGCTATCCACCTAATATATCCAAATTCGGGTCATTTTTTTTATACAGAATCTAATTTTCTTCCTCTCTCTCCTCCATTTTCTTCCGCATTTTCTTCCATTTTCTTCCAAAATCTACACTGTGCGCCACTTTTTTTCTAAATTTCCGGCCACCTCCGACCACCATTTGTAACATCGTTTTGTAAGTTATATTCCTCTTCTCATTATCTACTATTTTTTTGAGCGAAATATTAAAAAAAATTATACCCATTTTCTGTATAAATTCTTGATTTAGGTATGTTTGTTATTATGTTTGACTTATTTTACGTGAAAATAATATCTGAAATATTGTGAGTTTGATGGATTATATATATTTACTGTGTGTGGATAAATTTATTTATATATTATAAATAATTATATTTTATTAAGTAGAATTTTGTACCTTATTATTCAGTTTGTTTTATATTTTGTATAAATTTTTGATTTAGGTATGTTTTTTATTTTGTTTGTTATTATGTTTGACTTATTTTATGTGAAAATAATATCTGAAATGTTATGGGTTTGATGGATTATATATATTTACTATGCGTGGATAAATTTATTTATATTTTATTAAGTAGAATTTTGCAGCTTATTATTCAATTTGTTTTATATTTTGTATAAATTTTTGATTTAGGTATGTTTTTTATTTTGCTTATTATTATGTTTGATTTATTTTATGTGGAAATAATATCTAAAATGTTGTGGGTTTACTATACGTGGACAAATTTATTTTTATACGTATAATTAATATTACTTTTTAATTATGATATAGTAACATGCTTAGAAATTAGAATCAACCAAAGTGCGTGATTGGTTTTTATATATTCATGCTAACATGTTGCTTATTTTTTAATTTGTATAGAAATGGTTTTGTAAAATGATTAAAATGATAATTGTTTTGCATTATGTATGTTTTGATATATGTTCTAATAATTAGGAAATTTATATATAATAATACTTGAAATATATTCATTGTATACATAATTAAGTAATATGTTTAATTAATGTCATTAATAGAAAATGGACAAATCTTGGGTGTCAAAGTGTAGAATTGAGCAAGACTATATTTCTGGAGTTGAAAGTTTCATGGAATTTGCTTGTAGAAATAGTAATACTGGAAGTAGTATGATTCGATGCTCATGCGTTAAATGTAAAAATGAGCGATTTCATGAATTTGATGAGGTTAAGTATCACTTTATCCGTAATGGTATTCTATTGAGCTATAAATGTTGGTATTATCATGGAGAAAATATTGAAGGGGGTTCTTTTATGGACAATTAATGATTTTCCTACCTATGGAAACTTATCAAGACATGCAACAAAAGGTTACAAGGGATGTCCTAATGGAACTTCTGCAACTTATCTTGTTCACAGACGAAAGATGTCTTATAGAAGACAGAAGATTTTTGTCATCATGTGTACGTAACTCCGATTTGTTTCTTGGTTTGTATGAGTTTTGGTGCCCATGAATGTGTTACATATGTTTAAGGGCACAAAAACTCACACAAGTCAAGTAAGAAATCAAAGTTACACTTGATTTCATATTTAGAGTTCATTATATATAGCATTAAAAAATACTAGTAGAGATTTCATATAACTTCATATATATAGACAAATGATTAATAAAGTACTAATATGAGTTCGTCGAATGTCGTTGTACGTGGTAATCTTCTTTTTATGGTAATATTTATAATGATTTAATTTCTTCATTCGTATGTCTAAAGTTTAGACTATTTTTTTATGGATGTTTTACGTACTCATGTATGTAGGAGAATATGAATTGTTATATGGATCAGCTGTTTTTTTGTCATAATGCTTGTGAAGGCCAATCAAGATTCTAAGCCAACCAAGCTTACTCGATCGCATAATTACACCTTGACGACATTATTTTATTTGTAATTTAAGTTAATTATATGTATTATATATACATTATTTATTTTTGTAATAAATTTAATTATCAAGTAATTAAATATATTTAAATTTTTAATTATTTGTATTATTATTTATATTTTAGTTTTTTATGCTATATATATATATATTGAATAATACGAAAAATGAAAATAAAAATAAAAACAAATCATAAAATGTACGGGTAAAGTCAGTTCAAACCGACTTTACATTTTAAGTCGCTAAATTTAAAGTCGATTAAGCAAACCAACTTTAATGACTATTTCTGTAATAATGATATTTACTATGTGTACTCATTACATGTGATTAAAAAAATGATCAAAGAATTATACTTTATAATATTTGTGTTTATTTTTTTTATAAGTTAGAGGTAGTACGTTATATTTATTTTACTAAAAATTATTCTTATTGTGCACTTGTTTTTTAAATTTAGAATGTATTAATTTGCAAAAGAATTGCTATTCACTCCATGTATCATTAGAAAGCTTTGAAAATCTAGTTTTAGGGAACTTTATAGTTTGTATTTAGATTTTTTAATAGAAATTTTTGCATGGTTTATTAAAGGGGTTAATATTCTCTTGTTTATTAATCTTTTATGCGTTTACAAAATTTACATATAAAAACAAACCATTGCAAATTGTGTGTGTGTGTGTTTTATTTTATTATTTTATTTTTAACTTGTGCTTGAATGTTTTAATAGATTTTAAGCATTTGAGTGTTTTCTCAGTAAATGTGTTCAAGAATGTTAGGCCTTTCATAAGTACATCTTAATGCTATGTTTCATAAGTACGTGTTCTATACAGATAAGAAGGATTAGATAATAGATGATGATGATAATAATATCATTTGTGTACAATTAACGTGATATAATTCGTATATGGACAATTTTTACAGGTAATTTACAAACTATATTCTAGTGGATATAGGCTCATTCTAAAGACCCATTCCCAATATCTATTTATTTTCTTATATTAGTGTTCCATTTTGCCTTCTATATAGACTGCCTTATCAAAAACTTTTTATATTTACTTTCTTTTAAGTCTGCAAATGTTGAAAATAATTATAATTCTAACGATTAATTTAATAACGGTTAGTTTCTTCTTTTTACTATATAAATATAACATTAGATATTAAGTTAAAAAAAATCTCATGAATATCTCTTAAAAATTTAGAGAAAATCTACATGGTATCAAAATAGACTTGATCTTGCTACAAATCAATCTCACAAACAAGAACTCTACCAATTCAAGAAATCTAATAAAAAATCCAAAAAATGTCACAATATATTGAAAGATTTACATGTGTGCTGCTAAACGGTAAAAATTATCATCTTTGAGCATGCCAAGTGACTTTTGGTCTAATCGATAGAGACAAATCAAATCTAAAAAAAGAAGGATGAGATTAGAGTGTACCGACCTCTCACAGTCGATCTTAATGCCATATGTTGATAAGGTTGTAAGGATGGTTGAAAGAGAAGAGACAAGAAGAATCGTGATGGGTACTCAGCTACCTGACAACCCCAAAACCAAGGCATTCGTCGCCACACCTAACCCTAGACCAAAATTTTGAGAAGACCAATCAATCACTCGTTGTGATTACTGTAAGAAGGAAGGACATAAGTGCAAATGAGTGCTGGTATCTCAACCCTTATCTCCGGTCAAAGGGAAGGCGAGACGGTGACTTCGTTAGAAGGGGAGATCAATGACAAAATCCCGTAGAGTGTAGAGAGAAAATGGGTTACTCTACGTAAAAGGAAAAAAGGGATATGAGTGTAAACGAGCTGAGAAATAAATAAAGGGTGAGGTGGATATGGATCATATAAGGCAGCTGTATACGCAATTATCCGTGATGTTTCAAGAAAAAACTCAAAAACCTCTGGTATGATTACAAATCTTACTTAAAACTCTTTAAATTTCAAATTGATTCTTGATTCAGATTCAATTGATCACATAACTGGAAATAAAAATTTACTTAATAATTACAAAAAAATTGAGACTAAACAATTTGTAATCGTTGCAAATGGTGGAAAATGAAAATTTTAGGAAATGATTCAATTAGTCTCCTTTAAAAAAAATCAAATGTTTTGCATGTGGAGAATTGTACATCTAGTTTGTTATCCATTAGTAAAATCACACAAGACTTAAATTGTGAAATTACATTTACATTCAAAAATGTGATTTTTTAGGAATTGATAACGAAGAATATTATTGGTGAAGGTTTTCTAGAAAATGGGTTTTATATTCTGAGCGAAGAAAAATGCAACTTGAATATTAAAAAATTTAAAAAATTAGGCACTCTTTGGCATAAGAGAATTGAACATATTTTGAAATGTATTTTTGATTTCAAACAACTAGATTGTAGTAGTTATAAAATTTGCAAATTAGGAAAGCACACAAGGTTATCATTTAGTTTATCCACTTGTATAAGCAAAAAACCTTTTGAGTTAATACATTCTGATGTTTGGGGCCTCGTTCTAATTGAATCATTTAATGGTTATAAATATTTTGTTATATTTATAGATGATTTTTCAATAACTACATGGTTATACTTTTTAAAAAATAAAAGTGAATTTTCTCAATTTCAAAAATTTTATAATTTTATAGAAAATCAAAATAATGCAAAGATTAAAAAATTTAGAATTGATAATGGAACGAAATTTGTAAATCAAAATTTCACAAATTTTTCAATCAAAAAGGAATTTTACATCAAACAACTTATATTTACACACCCCAACAAAATGATGTGTCGGAAAGAAAAAAAACGATATTTACTTGAAGTAGCAAGAGTACTTTGTTTCAAAACAATGTTCCAATAATTTTTTGGTCAAATTTCGTTCTCACCGTAACATATTTAATTAATAGATTGCTAAGTACCAATTTGAATTTCAAAAGCACACTAGAAATTCTCTACCAAGAAAAACTCAACATTTTTCATTTAAGGGTATTTGGATGTACATGCTATGTGTACAAAAATAAACAACACAAGTTAGATTATACATCAACCAAAGATATGTTTTTTGGGTATTCATCTAAAAAAAAGGGTTATAAATGTTATGATCTGGTTAACAAAAAACATTACATTTCAAAAGATGTGACATTTCAAGAAAATGAGTCATATTACAAAACACTAGAAAATGAGACTAATAACCAAGAGAAATCAAATGAACTTACATTTTTATTTTTTTTACTCCGAAGAAGGAAATACAGTAGTAGAAAATGAAAATTAAATAATCAATGAGAATGAAAAGGAAGAATATTTTCAAAGTGAGGGGAGAGATGGTACTACCGAAATAATACCATTGAGAATGTCTAATTGAACTCCACAACCTACAACTAGATTACAAGATTTTGTAACATATAAGATAAAATATTCTATCCAAAATTATTTGTCTTATGAAAATATTACACCCCAATATAAGACTTATTTGACCTTAATTTCCAAAAAAAAATGAGCCAAATAACTATGAGGAAGCAATAGGCCAATTGGTATGGTGCAAAGCAATGGAAGAATAACTTAGAGCACTCGAAAAAAAAATGAATCATGGGTAGTCTTACAACTACTTGAAGGAAAGAAACTCGTAAGATGCAAATGGATCTATAAGATTAAGTTTAATAGTAATGGTACTATTGAAAGGTACAAAGCACGATTAGTGGCAAAAGGTTACAGTCAAACCTACAGTATAGATTATCAAAAAACATTTTCACCCGTGCCCAAAATGAATACCATTAGGATTTTATTTTCTATAGCGGTAAACCAAAATTGGACCTTACATCAAATGGATGCCAAAAATGCATTTCTCCAAGGAACACTTGAAGAAGAGGTATATATGACGCTTCCACCCGATCATAAAAAATAAAACAATTATAACCTAGTGTGTAGGTTAAAAAAATCTATTTACGGACTAAAGCAATCTCCATGACATGGTATGGAAAACTAAGCTCTTATTTAATTTCTTATGATTTTAAAATTAGTAATCTCAATCACTTATTATTTTCCAAAAATTATGGTACCTTCACAACCATAATTCTAGTATATGTAGATGACATAATAATTACTAGAAATAATTTGAAAGAAATTAAAAAAGTGAAAATGCAATTAAAGGAGAACTTTGATATCAAAGACTTAGGTTTACTAAAATATTTTCTAGGAATAGAAATAACACATTCACCCAAGGGACTCTTTATTTTACAAAGAAAATATACACTTGACCTATTGAAATAAATTGGTAAATTAAGGAATAAATCGACATCCACACTAATAGATAGTAAATGCAAATTAAATATTGAGGATGGTGAACCTTTAGAAGACATAAGCCAATTTCAAAGACTTGTAGGAAAATTAATTTATTTAACGATAACCCGATCATACATTTCCTTTTCGGTAAGCCAAATTAGTAAATATATGCATGCACCTAGAACACCACATTTAGAGGCTATACATAGAATTTTAAAATATTTAAAAGGAATATCTAGTAAAGGAATTCTCATGAAACATAATAATTCTAACGAAGTGTGTGGCTACTCCGATGTAGATTGGGTCGGTAGCTTTGATAGAAAATCAACCACCGATTTTTGCACATTTTTAGGAGAAAATTTAGTCACATGAAAAAGTAAGAAATAAAATGTTGTGACACGATCAAGCGTCGAGACAGAATATCGAGCCATGACATCAACCTCAAGCAAGCTAACTTGGATCAAACAACTTCTTTTGGATATCGAAATTAAAATTCAAAAACCAATGAAGATGTTTTGCGATAACCAAGCGGCGCGACATATAGCATCAAATCCGGTGTATCATGAGAGAACAAAACACATCGAAGTGGATTGCCACATTCAAGAAAAAATTCAAGCAAAGGAAATTGAAACTCCATTTGTGAGGAATGAAAGACAATTGGCGGATATCTTCACCAAAGGTTTAGATCCGAAATCATTTGAAGAAAATTTAAGCAAGTTAAGGTTGACTGATATCTACACAACTAACTTGAGGAGGAGTATTGAGAATAATTAGAATTTTAACGGCTAGTTTATTCTTTTTATTATATAAATATAACATTGAAGATTAAGCTAAAAATCAATCTCAAGACTATCTCTTAAAAATTCAGAGAAAATCTACACCAACCCTTTCCTAACATTCCTTATTCCAAGATAGCCAATAAATTTCAAAAACTAATCTCACAACTATTAAGTGTGTATTATGGTTAGAGTTTAGAGTTTAGGGTTCAAGAAAATTGTACTTACTATAATACCAAATTGATGTAGATTGGAAAATAAATAAAATTAGAAAAGAAGAGAAAAAGAAGAATTTAACCTTAGAGATTGAAGAATGTAAAGATTAAGGAGGAAAGAGAGAAATTTAAGAGAAAAAAAGGATAATTGAGGGAGAAATTGATTTAATTCATATTCATAGTATGATTATAAATGTACAATCATATTTATATTTATAGAACTTTTTCGATAACAAATTAAATCATAATTATTGATTAAAAATAGAATTTCATGTTATTTTTCGTGTCGAATATTGGCATATATGTAACTTGGGTTATCTAACGGTAATAGATATAGATTTAATACATTTTTGTGTTACATTTAAGAGAAAATACCTTGGTTTATCTCTACAATAATTTTCATTAAGCATGGTACGAGAGTAATTTTATAACTTATTTTCACATATATCTAAAATTAGTGTTTTTGTGCATTTGTAGTTCAATTTTTATGATAGATGATACCGGTAAAGTTATTAATTCTTTGTTTGCAGTTATACCTAAAAATTACGCTTTGTTGCATCTATAGTTGGCACAAAACTTTAGGTATATGTGCAAGTGGTAAATTATCACATGATGGATTGTTATATCTTTGCTCGAGGACCTATCAAAAATCTAGGTACACATAATCATTGATTATGATAATTAGGCTCACTGCTTGCCTTGTTTGTTCACTAAGCTTATGATTCTTGCCATGTTAACAAGCTATACACATATGTGTAGTTACAAAATTTTCAGACTTGATGTAATACTTCATATTTGATGTAATACTTCATATTTGATGTAGAGCTCTGGTTGGCGAGCTATACACATATGTATAGTTACGAAATTTTCAGACTAAGGATGTAATACTTCATATTTGAGGTAGAGCTCTATTATCTCAGAGCATACCTTTTTTACTAAAGTTACTATTTGGGAGTAGAGTCTACGCATGTATTCATAGCCTTTTCTGATTATAGTCCAAAAACTATAAGATTAAAGTACTTATTTACAAGTTACTATGTGGAATTACATTGTTAAAGAAAGATGCATCTTTATGATGCATATTCTTTCTATCAAATGAGTCGTTGTGGTACTGGGAATTTGGTAAATACCCTTTACATTATTCTGAGACAATAATGCATTTTGTTCTTAGAAAGAAATACCTCAACCTTGGTTGCAACAAGGAATCAAATTAAGCACTATAAATAGTCTTCTTTGTGCTTTTCATGTTTTCCCCTCTAATAAGTTCACAAGCTTTCTAGAAGTGGACTTCATTGTGGCCAATTTAAGCTATGTGGTGAATCTTAACTAGATTATTATTGCCCAGTTTGTGGTTTTCCAGGTGTTATTCCCTTTAATAGTACCAAGTATAACACAACATGCTCAGTTGATTAGTCTATCTTTTGTGTGTTCCTAATGCTATTTTGAGCTATTTTAATTTGCTTAATAATGCTTTGAAAAGCACATCCTTGGTTGTTCTCCTTCTGAGGTCTGCAGGTTAACACAGTTCTATTTCTGTTTGTGTTAATCCATGTTTTTACAAACACCGAGGTCTGAATCTGACTAGTTAAGGACTTCAGCTCTTGAAGAAGGCCTATTGAATCTTTTCTGTTGATCTATGATTCTCTAGCATTGTGGTATGGCAAACCTCGTTCAAAATATCGTACTTGTAGACGAGTACTTATTGAAATAGTGAGACAAGTTGATAGAATACCCAAGGCTCACCTCTATCATCACCAATTGATACAGCCAGCTATTACAATTCCCCAATTGAGACACCTAGGATTTTGATTTGATTGCTGAAGAAGAATATAAACAAATGAGAGAGATGGTGGATAGTCATTTGGTTAACGTAATATACAGTAAGAGTACTCATATATGGAATCTAGAAAATATAGGAAGCAAGTGTGATTCATAAGGTTAAATGTGAAATTTAAAAAAAAAAAAAATTGCAATTAATGAGATAGGTTCAACTAGCCTATTGCCCTAAATCATTTACAATGGAGCGGAATTTGAATAAATAAATGGCAGTGATGAAATTTATTTCTTGGGAGGTACCAAGCCTTCACGCTAAATAATCAACATTCATGAGGATTACAGACAACAATACACCAAGAAACTCTAGAAACAAATCATTGATGGATTCGGGATTCTTCAAGAGAAATAGACAAACTTCCTTGATTCTCAGCCTCGTGAGAAAATGAGGTGGTTATATAGTTGGATACGACCTTACACTTCATAACTATTCCCCCTTCTAGACACTAATTTATTCCATCTTGATACGGCCTTCTTCTTGCTGCTGTTTATTCGGCTCAGCTGGGAAGTATTTTATGCCTACCAAGTCACCAACCCTACTGATAACCTGCATAATGTAAAATTAGTCACCACCGTCTTGAGTCCAAAAACACCAGAAGTCGTTAAATCATTAAAATCTACAATATGAGTTTATAGGTAGTAGCAAAATACGCACACGGTGGTACATCTAAGACTATATCTTTCCTATTTGAAATGTTGCTCTTGCATGCCTATGACAATTTCTAACCAAAACAACAGAAGTCTTCAAGGTCAAGGTCCCACATAATATTAAATGAAAAACCCAAAAACCAAAAGAATAAGAGAAATAGTTCAGGTCAGTCAAAATATGTACCACTTCTACTTATTGTGAGAGTCAACCTAAAACAACAGTTCATTCAAAGAAGTTTTTCTATTCTTTGTCAAACTTTTGCTAATCAGGTAACTTGTGACTATGTTCTGGTTCTTTTCCTTTTCAATATTAATAATATGATGTCTTTGGCAGATAGAACGAGGTTTCCATTGGTTCAAATGCCATGTTGGACTTTACATTGAACAGATTGCAATGTGTATGCGAGGTTAGGGAGTAGGGTGCATTGGCTTAAACAGAAGCTGCTAGGGGAGTTTTTGAAGATTGTAAACCAACAAGGTCTGTACATAGAGTATACCTCAAGGGCTTTAAGAAGATCTTCCTTGGTATGTGAGGCAGATATGCAAATACGTGCCCTGGCCAAAAGTAGTGGGGTGGCTGGAAAAGCAACTGTTACAACAGCTACCTGTGATGGTACAACTTGGTGTTAAAAGAAACAGATTGAACATAAATTTTAAGTATATAATATAAAACTTTTAATTAAAAAGACTGGTTACAAGAATGAATAAAAGGCAAAAACAACAAGATGAACTCACATTCTGATCAAGACATCCTCTTGAAAAAGCAGGAATTTTTGCTGGATTGTAAAGCATAATGGGCATAACAGGAGAGTCATTATCTCCTAGAACCTCAAAGCCCATTTTCTGTAGCTCTGACCTGAAAAAGTTGCTGTTTTCACGAATACGTGCAAGCTTCTGGGCCCCTATTAAGAAATAAAAAAAGATAGATTCACTTAAAAGGACCCAGTATGTAACATTTAGAACAAGTGCTGGCTTCATAAAAAAAAACTTTAATTGAAGGGAGATAGATGTCCAACACCTCTACTAGTTCCATCCTCTCCAAGAATGACCTTGATAGACGATATGATCTGCTGAGCAGCTGGAGGTGATATTGATGTTGCATAGAGGTGAGCTGGACAGGTGAACTTAAGATATTGTATAAGTTCCTGAAAATACATTAAACTTAAATAATTAGCTACTGACCTAATAAATGAAATGCTTGGGGCCCTTAGAAGCATGTTGAAGGAAGTTACTCATGTTAGCTGCAGCATTATCATGAATATATACGTTAAGAGACCAGTATATAAAGATTTTTTTTTTTGGCCAAGATGACAATATGCCAAATGACTTTTTCAGAAGTGGAAAAGAATAATGGCAAGTCATATGCAACAAAATTGCAATGGATTACGCAAGTGAATTGATCCTGATAGACAATTTTTGAAACAAACTTACTAAAGTAACCAACTACTAAGGTAGGTACGAAAAAATCATATGGCAATTGAATATTTCAAGACCTCTTCTCTTATGCAAAATTGTACCAACTGAAATGAGAACATATTGAAAGAAGAAAATTGTCTAAAAAGGCGCACAAAGTGCCAAATCTTTCTTTTGTTGTTGTATTGTGTTTTTGATGGTGAGGGATATATAGATTTTCCATGTTTCCTTTTAAAAAAGATTAAAAGGATCAAAGAAAATTAAGATGAAATGGGTTTTGGTAAGCCTTGCATCCATAGTATCACTTTTTCCCCATAAAGGATGAAGAAGTTGACTGTAACAAACCTTGGATCCAGCAATATAACCACCGCATGATCCAAATGATTTTGTAAAAGTTCCCATCATGATATCAACAGCGGCAGTGTCAACCCCTAATAATTCACAGACGCCTCTTCCAGTTTTCCCAACTGCTCCTATGCTGTGAGCCTCGTCCAAGTAGACATATGCCTATTTGAATAGGTAAGAAAACTATCAATTTGAAGTTAAATATTTTCAAATGATTACAGCTTAAGATCACAAAAGAATCTAAGACCTTATACTTCTTGCATATTGCCACAATCTCTGGAAGCTTGCAGAGCTCCCCTTCCATACTGTATATTCCCTCTACAATAACAATAATTTTCTTCCATGGTCTATGTGTCCTTGGCTGTCCCTCAGCAATTTGTTCTCTCAATACACTATCCAAGTGGGATGGCACTAAAACAGAGATCAAAAGAATAAACCACACAAGAACGTTTATTGGAGAATATAAGTCAGACAAATGATTGGCATACTCAACATACCGTTGTGTTGGAAAACTCGAATTGTAGCTCCTGAGCCACGAGCACCATTGACAATAGAGTTGTGATTCAATGAATCACTAATTATCAATCCTCCCTATAGATATAGCATGAAACAAATAAGGTCATATTTAGTTAACGATAATAGGAATGGTAATAGTAATGGTAATGGTAATGATTAAGGATATTTATGTGTTTAGTCTGACTATTAATCTAGAATAGAATGTAAAATATTCTAATAATAAGAATAATGCTCATCCTTGTCACACCCCTTAAGAATATATTAAAATGCTCTATTTTTTTCACATTTGTATGATTATATTTTCCCTCAATTTATCTCATTTTTAAATTAAAAAAGTTTATTTTTTAATTTTGCTTCATTTATAATTTTATAAATTTTAATTTAAATATTATCACTATTTTGATTTCATTACTCAAACAAACATAATAATAGTAATATTGCTTCCATTGAATTCAATTCTTATCATCATTCTCATTTTCATTACGTTTCCATTTTACAAATCAAACATGACGTAAGTCTATATATGAATCAGAGATAAAAGTATTCTAAACAAATTAGACAACATACCTTCCCAATAAGGACAGGAAGAATGGCAGAGTTTGTTACATAACCCATGCCCAACACAATAGCAGCTGGCTTCCCAATGAAGTTAGCAACACACTCCTCCAACTCTTCATGCAATGTTGTAGTTCCTTGTGAGTAAAATAAGTATTCCATTAGTTCACACCCATATACTTGCAAGCTTTAGAAAGCAAAAGTATGTCAGTACCTCCATCAACACGGGAGCTACAAGTGCTTGGTGAAAACCTCTGTAGTGTCTCAATTACTCGAGGTGTGCAATATTCATCGGATGCAGCAAACCCTAGATAGTTGTATGATCCCAAGTTAAGACACCTACTTAGCTTTGAGGTTCGTCTGTAGGAGATTTGAACATAGGAGTGTTATCCCCAAAATACTTGCAGCCAAAGTAATCCAAAATAAATTAAATAAACAGAAGTAAAAAAAATAGAAAATATAACAGGGTCCAGCAGTGCTATTCACACTATGCAAAAGGCCAGTCCAAAAAGAAAGAAAAGGAAAAAACTGGAATTAAGGTAACAGGCATGTCAAGGTAGTTCAAGATAACTTTATAATTTAATCAATGAGTTTCAAATACAGCACATACTACTCACGTTAGTGTCTTGTTATTGTCATTAGAGATACGTTCAACCACATCAATCCAAGCATCAGGAGCACTTGCAATTGGCCGACCAAAGCAGTCCTGCAGGAGAAAGTTAACAAGAATTTCTAATAAACCCAACA
The DNA here is from genome assembly GCA_037013495.1 of Hippophae tibetana. Classification (NCBI taxonomy): domain Eukaryota; kingdom Viridiplantae; phylum Streptophyta; class Magnoliopsida; order Rosales; family Elaeagnaceae; genus Hippophae; species Hippophae tibetana. The sequence goes on from CM072803.1 coordinate 22,432,515, forward strand.
ACAAAGACCAATTGATAGTCAACAACTAAAACGCCTCAGTTATGCACACCGGGGCACACATGCCAATTTCCAACTACTCCAAAACACAAGCACTCATATTTTGCACACAAGTAGCAGCATAAGGCCTGAAGACCTCAAATCTTCAAGCACTAGCTGGCATACAAGCATACAAATCAGACAGCCCCAAATTCCAAACTGAGGTTAAAACAAGAAATTCCCAAGATGAAAAGGGACTTCAAGTCCAGTGTTTCAAAATGCTAATTTAGGTATCAAGGTGTTTTTCTCTGACGAGGCGAGTAATATTGTATAAGGTTATTTTAAGTACTAAGGTCTTTTCCTTGAGTGAGGCAAGGCTTAAACCCCAAGGTGATTCGTCAGGCTTTAACTTTAAAAAACCTTAAAAATATTAATAAAAACAATTTTTAATCCAATAATAAATAAATATTAATAGAACATGGAAAGTAACTCAAAATTCAATTTTAAATAACGTTAAAATATTACTGTAAACAATTAATCATGGAAATAATAATGGAATGCGCATAGTAAATCAATCTATTGTCAATAGGGGTATGCAAATGCACCAAACCAACACAACCCATAATTTTCAGTTTTAGAATTTTATTGGTTTGGGTTGGTTCTTATTTTTACAAAATTTATTAATATTGGGTTGGTTTGATTATCACTTCTTTAAACCGACTAAAAATCGAATAAACCCATCCATTTATTTTATTATTTTTATATTCTTATTTAGGGTTTATAAACTTCATATAATTAATTTTTTTAATCTTTATCTTCTTATATAAACTTCATATATATTATTTACACATCAAATCTTTTAGTCATTGTTTTTTCTGACTAATACTTCAAACTGAAAATGAATAATAAAAATAAGAAATAAATATAATTATTTCTTAGTTAATTCCTAGCTATCTTCCACTTTTCAGATCCCATTAAGACTCCTGGAATCCCTAGTAGAGACTAGAGAATAGAGACCCACCCAAGTCGACCAAATTTCTCTACCTATCGATTGCCACCAAAGACTATCGCGACTCGTCACTACTTTCGTCATTAGTTTTTCTATCTTCTTCTTCTCGCCACTTCAAAGTTTTTGGTAAATAGTTTGGGTTCATGCACTTTATCTCCTCCCTTGTTGGTGTACCCAAAACTTGAAAGATACCCAAATAAAAAGAGTCTCTTAGGATCTCATTACCTCCATTTGTAGTGCCTTCTAATTATTAGTAACAAAGTCTTGGTTTTGTTTTCTTGTGAAATTTCCATTTCTTGATGTTCTCAAATAACAATCATTTATATATAGATTGTTTATCCCAATAACCTCAAGCCTCAACTCTCAAAAAAATTCTATTCTCTTTAATTTTTTTTTTGGATTTTAGCATCAAATGTCTGATTCGACATTCTTGAGTTTAGCATCAAATGTCTGATTCCACATTCTTGAGTTTAGCAAGTTGTTGACGCTTTTTTTTATTTAACATTTGTTTGGTAATTTAGTTTATTTGAAATTCAATGAAGTTATACAATGATGATATTTCTTTATTGTTATGTATTATAAACTCAATAGGTAATGCAATTTTAATGCATGTTCTACTTGTTATATCTTCATTTTCAAGTAGATTTAATTTGGTTTTCATTTTTATGTCTTCGCATGACTCTTATTTCCTTCTTTTGTCTCCATGCTCTGTTTTAGTTTCTAGAATAATTTAACTTGATGCATGTTAATCAATGATCTCTTTGTTTACAAGTAATGTAATGTATTTTCTTAATAAAGAACGCTATAGATTCTACTTATAGATTCTACTGATACTCCAATAAATATTGAGACCATGCCTAATCAAAAAGATACATCACGACCACAATCATGAGAATTAGTGAATTTTGACAGATAAGTCATTACTATTCATTATTGCATATTTACCTTACTTTTAAATCTTTCTTGTACTCTATTATTGATATGAATAATGATATTAAATAAGTGATTGAAATCTCAATCTTTGAATTTACAAATTATAACAAAATTTTCATTAAAAATATTAGAAATTATAATACAAGTTAAATAAAGATTCATAAACAAAATTTATTAGCAAAAAAGGAAAAAAAATTCTTAATCTAACCCAAACCAAACCAATAAAATTAGTTTAAATTTGATTGATTTTTCAAATTTATTGGATTAGGTTATTTTCATATTTCAAGAATCGATCATATTGGGTTGGTTCCGGTTTTAGTCTAAACCCAAACCAACCCATATATGAACACTCCTAATTGTCAATGTTGAAAAAGGCATTTTTGAGGCGCGCCACAAAAAAGTTATAACCTTTGATGAAATTTGTGACGTACTTCTTTTTCTTGTGAGGGGTAAGCCTTGAGGCGTTTATGCCTTAAACCTAGCTTTAAGGCAGATGAGGCTTAAACCTCAAAAAAATTCAAATTTTTAAAGTTAGGTCATGGATAACTCATTACAATCTCATCCAACTTTGCTAAATAAATAAAAAATTAGCAATTTAAAATGAACTAAAAAAATCAAAAACTAAAGTCATACAAATCAAATTAAGGAAGCTTTTTCTTAATTCTTCCATTACAATTATGAGTTCACAATTTTCTTGTTAATTTCAATGCTTGCTCAATTTTTTATGTATAAATCAGTTTAAAATTTGAAATACTTATTTTATAATTAGAAACCATAGAATATTTATTAGTTTTTAGTTATCTATTTATCTCTCTTCTTTACGTAGTGAAGAAATTTCAAGGTGTTAATCTTTTTTTCAAAGAAAAAAATGTTACATATTTTAAGAACTACAAAAAAAAGTTCCCTAATTGGATTATTTTCATGTGTTAGCAAGCTTTTATTTATAGATATAGCGTATATTATTTAATTATAGCATATTTATGTCTCGAGTTCCATGCTTCTCGAATGTATAGTAAGTGCTCTACCATATAAGCTACACCTCCACATAAAGTATGATTTACTTCCCTTCATTTATGTTTTTTTTTATAGTTATTGGGTTCAAAAAATTTATTATTTATATCTTCAAGCATTATTTGAAAGTTAAGTTTGAGGCTTACACCCTGGACCGTCTTGAGGCTTATGCCTTGTCTTATCAAAAGAAAACGCCCCAATACATAAAATATTATTTTACAACATTACTTATTGCTCAAATATCAATTTAGAACATAAAGAAAAATATAAATACAAACAATCAAATAGAGGGATAATGTGACAAAATTTTGAGTTACTGGACGCAAAGGGAAAAAATGTAATAGGTGAAGGAAAATCGAAGGATGTTAAGGAAGCAACCCTAATCATGTTTGTTCATGAGATTATAATATTCTCATTTGTGTTTATATTATCTATGGTTTTCTATATTTTTTATTTTGTGAAATCGGGTCAAGATTTTATGGGAAACCCTATGAACCAAGGTATTACATAAAAAGGAACCAAGGTATTACATAAAAAAGTGCGAAGCTTTTACCACTCTACTAGAACATTGTAGATTATTTATATACAACTATGCAGCCAATAAACCATGCAAAAGTTGGTGGCACTAATGTTAATCCTGGATCTAAACAATTTTAGCAATAATTCCCGTACCTTACAATCTAAAAGAAAATAAATAGTTTCCAAGGCCAAAAGAATAAGAATCGTTCAGTAATATGTCAGCCCAAACAGCCTGTAATCAATGGATAGTAGCTTCAGTGCAATCAAGCTCTTAACTTGTATTCAGTCTACTCAAGCATTAGTTAAACGATCACAGATTTCATATGAAGATCATTTCCTATTTTACATAAACCTCTAAAGTTCAATACTTGTAGTATTATAACATCAAGGCAAAATATCCCGTACCTGAATGCGGTGATACAATCGACGAATGTAGAAATCTTCAAGCCCCAAACAAATCGGCGCATATCCCTAATTAAATGAAAGGAACATCAATGTTCAGCTACCAAAGCAATAACAGAAGCTAAGCCGCAAAAACACATAGATAAACAAGCAAATACATATATCTATATACATATGCATATATATAAATAATATCCCAGTTAGTAGAATGTTTGAAAGGAGAAAGAAGATACCTCGAGATTGCTGGAGTGCCACCAATCGATGATTTTTCTAAAGAAGTCACGAAATTGACCAAAGGCGAAGAGCAATCCATAGCTAAAGTAGGTGGTCAAGGCGGTCAAATATGGAATCGTTATCATCTTCTCCTCTGAAAAATCCACCCCGCCCAACCTATGAGCTAACAAACAATGGCTGCTTCGGATCCGATCTGAAGGCGAAGGTTCACGTTACGAGCAGAATTTCAGGTTATGATTATGTGAGAGATAACGAGTGAGCGACACAGAATCAAGATATCACAAAATATTCAGATCTCTCTCGGGGAGACATAGAGCAAGAAATCGCCGGTTGTTGACTTGTGATTTTTCAGAACTAATCCCTCCTCACATTTTATTTATTATGGGCCATTATATGTTACATCCTCTCTCTATGTAGATAGAGTATTAGAGATATTTTCAAATTAACTTGCTATATTTTTATTTTCGTAAAATTATAGTGATAGAATTATATCCATAATATAAAAATATATTTTTAAAATTATAATTATATTTATAATATATAATTAATAATACAATTATATTCAAAATTAAATACATTTTTCTTATTATTTATATATTAGGAATATAATTAAAATGAAATAAAATGTATCATAGATAAGAAATGTATTTAGATATAACTTACCCATTTAATTAATAAGTAATATTTATCTTATTTATTATCAATATAAAATATAACATGTATAATGAAAATTAATTAAATTTAATGATAATACTAATATTAGATACATGCATATTATTTTTATTATAATGTAGAATTGATTGGAACTGAGTAAGTCCAATGTATTCAACACTTAAAAGTTATACATTGAAGGTTTCCATACCTTGAACCATGCCACTCAGAATATCTGTATTATCCTTCCTACTTTACCATCATATTTCCTAACTACAACCTTCCGATCTATATTATTTTCTTTTGGTGTTAGTATTTGACCAATCAAATAAAACAATGATCTTGAAGCAAAACAAACTCCATTTTTTAATAGATTTAAAAATAAAAATGCAAACAAGTTTTTATTTAGTCATTTACTTCCTTTTTAACCAAGAACTCTATTTTTAAGTATATTTTATCCATCTAAAATTACTTCAAACATAAAAAAATCACCATATATATTTTAAATTTACAAAAGAATCAAACAACATAAAAATTAATAACCTAAAAACTAAGGTAGCTAAAAAAGAAAAATTCTTATATTCTTTAAAAGAAAAAGTTAATTATAAAATTATCGAAGAAAACAAATTATGATCGACATAATATAAAAGTAAATTAAATCTCTAAAAGAAAATTTTAAAAATAAAATATATTCTGAATTACCTACATCTTTCTATGAGAGAAAAGAACATAGAGTAAAATCATGGTATGAATTGGATTTTATAGAATCTAAAATTATAACAAAGATAAGACCTATTTAAATACTAATATACCAATATATCATTTGATATGTTTTAGAAATATCAGTAATTTAAAACACATATTTTCAAACCACCAAAAGTTTACGTATACTCAACAAATCTTGAAAATAAATTACCTAAATAAAATACCCAAATTATATAAATCATAAGAAAATATTTTAAACCAATGTTTCTTATATACAAAAGTAGATATTTTTTAACATTTATTCAAATTTCTAAATTTATTCATATATATATATAAAGTTACATATAAACCTCTTAATTACAACAATCATTTTTAAAATACAATTGAAAATTCAAATAATTAAAGACAATTTAAGCATCCAAGACAACAAAAAAGTAAATATCTAAAAAAATCTAAAAGGATAATGTGTACAACTACAAGAAAGTAATTTAACCAAATTTCTAGTACATACAAGCAAAAAATGTTAAAAGATAATAAAATATTTGATGTATCATGACCTCATAATATACAACCACGTTTAAATATAAAAATAATTAGAACAAGGACGAAAGTTACAAAAAGAAACTATCAAATTATCAAATATTTATTTTTAATTGTTTGAATTTTTATATATATTTTTGAAATAATTGTCCTATAAATACAGACATTAATGATAGATTTAAAATATATTTTTCATCCGTTAACTTATTATATTTAATATATATATATATATATTATATTTATAGGAATATCGGGAAACATTAACTTTGGTACATAACATTCATTAGTCTAACTCCTGACTTTAGAGACATTTGCATAAATAATTTGGCTATTTACAAAAATCTTTTCTCTTGGTTTAAACCTTTTGGTGGCTTGAAAATGTGTTTGTTAAATGACTGGAATTTCTAAAGTAGACCAAATGATTGGTATACTAGCACAAGTTGCAAAGTCTAACTTGCACTTTTCTGTATAATTATTATCAACATTGTGAAGTTTGACTGGCATTTTTTTCATGTCTTTCCCGGTTATGGTTGTAATCTTGTGTGGGCAATTTAATTTCATTCGCGTATTCTTCTATCCTAATGATGGTGGTGTGACGGGGTTAACCACTAACTAGGGCCACATTGGTTTTGTTTGGCCAATAAAATTTCGACACGTATTTTTCATAGAAAGTTTTTTTTTTGTTGTTGTGCTTTTGGACTCCAATTTTATTTATTTATTTTTGAATTTTTACTAATCCCTTTAATACTTTAATATTTATCATAACATAGTATAAAATATAAAAATAAAAATAATTTATTTAATAAAATAAGAAAGAAAACATGATTCTGTGACAATTGTTTGTTGAAAGTAAATTTTAAGTGTTTTCTTATTTGTAATTTAATAAAAAAAATGAGTGTAAACATGATTTTAGTATTAAATAACTTTTTGATGATGTTTTAATTTATTTATTTATTTATTTATGTATCTCCATGTGATAAAAAAATGACAAGAAATATTTATATTTAGATTCAATAAATTTTTAAAATAATTTATGCTATCAATTTTATAAGAGTGATACCATAAATTTATATGATCAATTTTTAAATTTTTTAAAAAATTTAATTTTAATAATAATAATAATAATTAAAGTAGTTTTTTAAATAAAAAACTTAAAAACACAAGAAATAATTGATGTCGTAAAAACTTTGATAGACTTAAATTATCTTTTTAAAAAAACTAGTGAACATTACTGTCACCGCTTTATTTGTTTTGTAGGTACAATTTATTATCAAAACTAAAATAGATTTATAAATACGCTACTGATATTGTAGAAATGATTTATCGTGATTGTGTTATGTTTTTCTCTTTTGGTTGCATGTTGCTCTTCTTTGAAGAAGGCCTTCTTTATGAATATGAGTAAGGGACGGTTGATTAATCATTTTATTAAATTTTTTAATAATTATAGTTATAGGTTGATAATAATATTATATTATTTAAAATATTAACATTATTTTATTTTTTACTATTTAATACATATTTTTAAGTAAAATAAGAATAAATAAAATTCAATTTAATTGTACAAAATATTGTGCATTTTATTATTAAAATTATATTTTTTATTTAATTATATATATATATAATATTAATATATGTTTGGTTTCGATTAATCACAGTTTCGATATTGTAATAACTATACTCAATTCACGTTTTATCTATTATAATTATTTAAAAAAATTAATTTTTTACAAATAATTACAATTTTAATTATTTGTATAAAACTAAATCTTAATCTTTTTATTATGTATTTATGTGTGAGTTTTTTTCTTACTTCACATGCATCTATGAACTAAATTTAGGAGTAAAATGGAACTAATATAACAATAATATACACTAAATTTATAAGAATTCATATAAGTTAAGGATACACTCAAAGTGTTTTTCTCATATATATATATATATATATATATATATATATATATATATATATATATATAATTAATAATAATAATAGAAACATATATATCAATATATTGTGTTTATTCAAAAATTGAGAAAATATTAGAAAAAACTCTTAAATTTGTTGTTAATTATTGATTTTTATAATCTTCAAATCAAGTCTCAAAAGTCTTCGATTGTGATATTCTAAAATCATATTAAATAATATGTTTTTTTTGTTTCAAGACACGACTCTAAGTCGTTATCTTTATTTTCCCTCATAAATTTAATGATACATTAGGATTTAGTAAATACGTCATCAAGATACAATGAAGTTTATTGTTATTTACTGTGTATTCATGAAGACAAGAACATTTTTGATTTTAAAATACATTCAAAATAATTAATATTCTATATATACACTATCGATAGCATTAATTTTATTTATATAGAACTTATGGTGGACGAAAAGGGAATAAGAGAACAATCACTTTTAATTTTTCTTCACAACTTCGCTTTGTACTTTTTTACAAATAACATAAATGAATGACCTATTTATAGAATGTTATGCACTTATTCATAAAATGTTACAATTCTTTAATAAATTATGACTTTTTTAAAGTTATGTCTCTTTGAAACTAGTGTAATTGTTCATAAACATTTCAACCATTCAAAAGTCACATTTTTTTACAAAATATCACAATCTTTTAACATAAACCATAACATTTAACTTCCAAACTTATAACTCTTAATATGTTTTTTTTTTATCAAAAGATACATACTAAACTATTATAACTTTTCATCCAAATGCTATTATTATTTATTTTTGAAAATATTCCAACAATCTCTCACTATTTTCAAAACGAAATACAATTTTGAAATATAGTAACTTTTATCTGGAATATGCTCTCAAGACTTATACATAAATAAATGTGTCTTTTGGACTTGCATTTATTTTGTGAAAGCACATCAAAGTTAAGGTAGTATGGTAGGCAAGCCTTTAAACCAAAGATCTTATTCAATTAATTGGATTTCACATATAAACTCTCATATCTAGAGTTCTTTTATATATTGACATGTAGATTGATCCTATGTCTTATATCCAACCAAACGACATAGAAGATGGTTAATATATATTATTGAGAACATTAATTTTGTTCATATAGAAATTATAGTGGAATAAAATGAAATAAAAAAATAATCATTTTTAATAATTCTTCACAACTTCGCTTTGTTCTTTTTTTACAAATGATCTAAATGAATGAACTATTTATAGAATACTATGCACCCATTCACAAAGAGTTACGAATTTACGATAAATTATGATTTTTTTAAAGTAATATATCTTTGAAACTAAGTTAATTGTTTATAAACAATACAATCTATCAAAAATTATGTTCTTTTATAAAAGTTTACAAAATTTTAACATAAATTATAGTATTTATAACTTTTAATTCTTAATATGTGTTTTATCAAAAGATATATACTTAACTATTAAATTTTTTCATCCAAATGTTATAATTATTTATTTTTAAAAATATTCAAATAGATCATTTGATAAAAATATTTATCTAAACTATTTGTATCTGAAACAATTATTTTTGTTTATTTAAAAATAAATATCATTTGATAAAAATATTTATCTAAACTATTAATAATGAAAACAACGGCTATATATGTACGTGTGCCATGCATGATTTTTTAATAATGATTTATTGTTTTTTTTTTTTATCTTTTTTCTTTTGAAAAATAATGCGCAAATTTAGATGCTATAGGAAGATAAAATAATAATATTTTCTTTTTCACAAATAGATGGAAAAAAAGTTAAACTTTCTATTAACACAAACTTAGTATTTAATTTAGAAAAAAATTGTGATAAATGTTATCATTTAAGTTATTTAATTCATTATATTATAAGTGTTATTATTTAGTTGTTAAATTTTAAATAAACGGATTAATTAAGGAATAAATTATATTATTTTACTATTTTTATTAAAAAAAATATTAAAATGATGTGTTTTATCATTAATTGACTTTTTTTTAAATTTAAAGAATTAAATTATATAATTTATAATTTAAAAAATCAAGTTACATAAATAACCTAATTTGAGTGATCTTTATGTCTACCATTTTTTTAATTTATTTAGATTTTAAAAATATGATTTAGTTTTAAATTTTTAAAAATATTACATTTAATCATATTTTAACTAATAAAATACAATTAACTTATTAATATAGTCTACATATATATGTGAATAGCATATGTTTTTAATTTTAACCAATTTCACTTTCGTTAAAAAAAAAATAGGACATAAGTGTAATGTATGTTTTTAAAATATTTAGGATAAATTGCAATTTTTTTAAGACATAATGTAAAATTTGGATTTTTTTCATTTTTATTTTTCGAACTGGTTGATATTTCTTATTTTTAAAAATAAATTTTTACAATATCTGATTATTTATATAATTTTACAATTAATATTTTTTTAAAAATATTTGTTTTTATATTATGATTTACATTTTTAAATATATTAAAAATATACATGTATTGTGCTAATATTGGCACCTTTCCCTCTTTCCCTTCAAGTGGCAGTTTCTAGGTTTTCCGTCAATCTTTCCGACAATGTCTATCGCTATAGAAGAGAACTCAACAGCCGAGACAAGGAAGAAGCAACTTCGCAAAACCTTCAATAATCTCAAGACCCATGCCTCAGCTGTTTCCAATTTCACCCTTCAATGGCAAGACCTCGAAGATCACTTCCTTTCCATTCAAAATTCCATTCAATCCAAACTTCAAAAACTCAAATCACTTCAAAACCCATTACCCCTAAATGCTCAATCTAATTCCAAGGAAATCAATTCCGAACCTACAGTCGAACCCAAATCACAATCCTCTGAAATTCAATTGGATTCTCAAACCAATGTGAAACTCGATGGTCTACCCCAATCAGTGTCCGATCATACCCAATTGAATATTCTTAAAGCACTAGCTGGAACTGAGGAATCTTTGCCTGAAAACATGAGCTTCAATGAGATTCCGGTACGCGATGGGAAAGCATTGTTAGAGCTGGCTTTTTCCAGCGAGCATTTGAGAGAGCGAAATTCATCACGAGAAGATATTCTCAATGCGCTTAAGACTTCATCAAATTCTGGGAAACTAGTGATTGAGGCTGTTTCTGGGTTTTATCCATCGGAATCTAAAACAGAAGGAACTGATTCTGAAGTTAATGATATGAGGAAGAAGTGTTTGCTTTTGTTGGAGGAGTTTATGAAGCTTAAGCTGGTGTTTGCGCCTGAGGTGAGAGAGGAGGCAAAGAAATTTGCATTGGAATGGAAGGGAAAGTTGCAACCTCATAATCCTTTCGAGGTTTGGGGGTTCTTGTTGCTTTTGGGGACTTACGGATTGGTTGGTGAGTTCGATAAAGATGAGATTTTGAAGCTTTTTTACAGTGTTGTGCTGCGTAAACCGGCGCCGGAGGTGTTAATGTCCCTTGGTTATGCTGATCAAGCCTCAGGTGAGTTATTTGATGATCCATTTAAGTTTTAACTTGCATTTATTCCCAAATAAGAGAAAAAATAAAAAAGGAGTCTTATTGTACACTCGTGGGCGTGGGAGATGTAAGTAACTCGGTGATTGAGGAGAGGCATGTTCAACTTGACTTTAATTTGTACCCAGCCTTAAGGACCTTGGCTCTAGGTCTAGCCTTTTAGCTAGGTTCCCTGGCTATTGGCCAAACACTGTACAATTATGTACAGGCTATATACAAACTACCCACTATTTTGGGACATTTTCGGCCAAATATATATAATAATAAATGTGCATTTAGGGCTCAAACTATTAAAACTCGTTTGGTATTTGTTGCATTTTAAAAGTTATGTCATCCATAGAATGAATGGGATCTCTTTTCCATTGTAGAGTAGCTTCTCATTTTCCGCGGAGTTACATATTCTAGTGGTTCTTTCATGGGAAGGAAGATATAATCATATAGGCAAGAAAAGCTTCTTCTCTCTTTCTCTCTCTCTACCAGGAATGTGATGATTTTTGTGTGCTTATCTTCTATCCTTACCTTATGCAAAACATAAACCATTTCTATTACTTAGTTTGTCTATTCTCTATGAGGTCTGATGGCACCTGTAATTTGTGTTTGTCAGATATAATCGAAAAGCTTATTTCAGACAAGAATCAGCTTGATGCTGTTAGATTTATTTATGCATTTGAATTGGTAGAGAAGTTTCCCCCAGTACCCTTGCTTAAAGCCCATTTGAGACAATCCAAGAAAGTTGGTATAGTAGGCAAAAATAAGGGTCATCGAAAACTAAAGGTACATGTGCCCATTTTTCTTCAATACAAACTATTAGATTCATATTGGGTTTTGGGTTGATGTAGTAACTTTATCCGTTGACACTTTAGTCCTGTAACTATTAAGGTATTGTTCAATTAGTCCAATAATTTTAAGTTTGGGCCATTGAAGGATAACTTTCTAAAGAATCTCAGATTTTTTTCATTAAATGAATATGTGCATGTCAAGTGTGCCTATACTATGTTAGAATAATGATCCAAAAATACCCATAATAAGACATACACATGTTCATTTGATGAAAAAAATCCGACATTTTTTTAGAAAATTGTTCTTCATTGAACCAAACTTAAATTACTGGACTAAATGGACATACCTTAATAGTTATAGGACTAAAGTGTCAATTAGGTAAGTTACATGACTAATCCATTCATTTATTCATTTCCATCTTGTTTTACACTGGATTCACCATATCCTTTCAGGTTGATTACCCTACTAACAAAGAAGTTAATGCTCTGAGAAATGTAATAAGATGTATTGAAGTTTATAATCTTGGATCACAGTACTCTCCTGATTCCCTTAAAAAACGCATGGAGTGTCTTTTGAACCAGAAAGAGAAGAAAACAACAAACAAAGAGGAAACCACAAGAACTCTTGGCTCTCAGTCACAAGTGCAAAGAGCTAGTGGAAAGAAACGGGCAGCTTCTGATTCTAAGAATCAACCAAATAACCAATATAGGAATAAGAATCCAAGGACAGCCCTAGCAGCAACTGCTACGCACTATTCTCTTGGCACAGCTGATGCAATCCACCACCCAATGCATCACCGGTCTCTATATCGACCACCGGTCATGTATGAACGTCAAGAAGGAAGATACTTGATTCCATCAGTTGAAATAGCTGCACCCGCACCAGCTGAGTATGGAGCTGCTTCGAAGATTTACTCAGTTGAAACATCTCATTATCAGCCAGCAGGTTCATATACCGGCCAAGGAGCGCCGTACTCTGCTGGACACTATAATTTGGTGCGCTCTGTACCAGATACCTACAGGAATTTATCACCTGGGTCCTATGCTTCTGGGGGTTCTCATACACAGCACTTTAACTTGACAAGTGCAGCCTATGGTTTGGTAGGTTCTCATGTTGCCCAACATGAGAGCTTGACTACTAGAGCTTATGGTTTGACTGGATCCACTCCTGTTAACCATCAAATCAGCCCACCAGCTTCCCATTATGAGGTGGTTGGATCTTGTTCTGTCAATCCGCATATAAATTCGCTAATTGAGCGGTATGAACCAAGTATTGATGCAAGTGGAAGGCAGTATGGATCATCTGGTTTACCCTCATCTATGGACATTACTTCTAATGCAAGTGCATCGCTCCCTTATTACCCTACAGATTATCCAAGGGTTTCTAGCTACGATGATAGACCGGCATCTTCAAGTGGACATGATGTGCTGCCAAACCGTTACCAATCTATATATCGTATGTAGCTTAGTTTCATAATGATAACTGTAATAAAAGGAAAACTGTAGCCTAGTGAAACACCTCATATTATGTTATTGATCGCTTGTTTATTTGGATTTGAACTTGGTTTTCTACTAATTTTAAGTTTCAACACTAGTAAGGACAACATGAACTTAAACTTTATAAAATAATTAGTAAAGTAGTTATAAATTCTATAGCATCATTTTTGGTGTCATAATTGTATAGGTGTCATGTTGTGCTAGGATTTTCAACCAACCCTAAAAATATAACATCAATTTTAGAGTAAAATGTGAAGATAACATGAAAGAAAACAACTATAGGAAAATCCTAATATCATGTTTATTAAGTAATATTAAAAACACTAATATCACATTTATTACACATTATTAAAAACCTTGATTATATGATTATCTTATAGTTGACTATAAAATGAGATTGTATTATGTATAATAAAAATTATACAATTTTGTAAAAAATTAATACCAACTTAACCTGCCTAAAATTTAATTTTAAAATTCTATATCTTGACATTTTCTCTATCTTAAATTAAAAAATATATTTTTATTTTTAAATAAAAGAAAAATATAAATAATTAAATAATGATTTAAATACATTTTAAATATTTATCATTAATTTTATCATGTTATCATCAAACACCATACAATAATTATAATACAATTCAATCAAATATAAGTGTACTTAATCTATCAGATATACCAAACATACCCTAAAGATTAATCTTCCAAGTCTACTGTCAGGACAAAATGATAAAGCAAGAAATAATTCAATCTAAAAATTTCATTTCCTCAACAAAAAGAGAGCAGGAGATGGCCTCTTTAGAAGAGATTGAGTCATCTATATAGGCAAGAGATGATCATTATGTGATAATTCCCCATATTTATACCTACCAGTTTTAGTTTCAGTTTCAAGTATAATATAATTTTTCGGTTTCGATTCCAAGTATAACACATTCCAATCATGTTTCATCCCGTTGACATTCCTATACAAGGCCAACCTTACAATCATCCTAACAAGCCACTATAAAAAATGTTACAGAGCAATTACAATAACACCCTTGCTAATACAAGACTAAAAACTGTTATACAACAACAATCACAATAACACCCTTGCTGATACAAAACTTCAAGGCATTTCTCATCAGCTCAATCAGCATGATAATTACATAGCATTTCTCATCAGCTCACGTCTTCAACTGTCATAGCAATATCAGCAATTCTTCACCCTTCAACCATCATAGTACTACACATACGTTACAACTCAATCTCAGATATGCTAACACCCCTTTCAAGGTTTGGGGCAATGATTCAGCTATACAAAATACCTTTCAGGATTCAAGAATAAAAATATACCATATGGTAACCGTACACTGCCTTCTTACCACCCAAAAACTCTTCAAATTTTCGTGACACTGAATGCTTGCTTAATTTAACCAAATATACAGAACTTACAAGTTGTTTTACATCTTGCTAGGCCGTCTGTGTTCCTCACTGCCATTGAGGTTCTCTCCATTTAGTAGGCGAACCAGGAACAAAAGGAACAAAACCCCTGCCACCAAACATTGGACGCATGAATGCATTGTCAAACTTACGCCAATAGTAGTGGACAGTGTGTGTTGGATCATTTAGAAGGGAGCATAGGCTTCCTGGTTGAGAAATATCACGGCCACCATCAAAGTCAGCATCAGTGTCCTGAAATCCTTCAAGAAGTGGCACAGCGTATGATTTAGGAGTAGATGCATTTGACAGCATGCTGGTTGTGTATTTTTGATTTGGTAGCAAGAGCCTTATAAGAGGCTTAGTCATAAAACCAAACACCTGAGAAGATTGCATTATGTCATATGGGACATCATGCGAAGGAACTAACTATATACTGCATAGAAGCAAAATTTTCATTCAGCGTGCACAATATTCCATAGAAAGGATCGTGAAGACCAGTAGTGTTTATAGCCCAGGAGAAATAGAACCATTCTAATCCGTAATATAATACTAATGATATCAAATGTGAGCTCCTGTTGACCCATCAGTATGCAGAAAGAAGAATATTACATATAAATGTAGGCAACGGATGCCAAATCTTTAACCAGACAGGCTTAAAAGTTGTAACACTACAAATGTACGTCTTCTTTTGTGTATTTTGTTGCAAACTAAGCAATATAATTCATAGCAAATTGCTAATTTTTGGTGTGAATTGACTAAATAAATTATAAGAAACTTTAGCTGATAATGAAACATGAAAGTCTGCTAAACCACACCGGGCAAAGCCATAATAGACAAAAGCAAAAGAGTTCTTACCACTGTGCTGAAAAGAACAACAGTTATGGTGCTGGTGATCATGATTGCATTTCCTTGCAAATGAGTATGTCCGGAACTTGTAAACTGCATTCAGCGGAAAATGAAAATGATATCCAACACTGAACAGATTGATTTTCTAAAGACTTATGTACTGATTTTAATATTGTTGGAGAGCGAATAAAATAAATTTCAGCAGCAAGCTAAATCTTTTCAATTTCAATAATGGGCCAATTCTTTGCTTTGTTTTCCATAACCATAGACAATGTACAAACCTGAATACTAAATAATTTACCTTATTATAAGCAAGTGCCATAGAGACAGCACCTCTCATGAGACCAGCCCACCATATTATGACCTGCAGCACGAACACATTTTGGTTGGATTACGCAGCTTACTTGCTTATGATGATTAACAAACTTGTGTCACAATAAGCTGAGATCATACTTGCTCTCTGATGCTAATTTTTTCTTCTGTTTTTTTTTTAAATAGATTGGATATAAAGGATAGGGGGAAAACAAAAGCGGCTCGTCCCACCATGATCAAACCTAGTAGTATTGAACTCACTGCCACCGATGTTCCTGGACTGCAAATGCAAATTTAAAATGTAATGTTATATTGTACAGGTAATATTAAAAATGTGTTAGCTTACTTTTTCTCATGAAAAAACAATGATTTTTAAACTTTCCATATATATAGAAATAGAATAGAAAGAGATAGACTAGAAACGACATCTCTTATCTCAATGACACAAAACGGATATTAAATGAATGGATTTGGGATATGGATGGAATATAATGAAATAGAGACACTTTGAGGTTCCCTATGAATGAGGCATGAAACGGAGCCACTACGAAGAAGTTCCGGGAGTTACAAAGGAAACTTCGAACTCATTGGTCATGGGTTGAGAACGGGAATTGAACTCCATGAGATCTAATCTCATGTTGTTCCTCAGTAGCTCAGTGGTAGAGCGGTCGTGACTTATCTGTCAACTTTTCCACTATCACCCCCAAAAAACCAAACTCTGCCTTACGTAAAGTTGCCAGAGTACGCTTAACCTCTGGATTTGAAATCACTGCTTATATACCTGGTATTGGCCATAATTTACAAGAACATTCTGTAGTCTTAGTAAGAGGGGGAAGGGTTAAGGATTTACCCGGTGTGAGATATCACATTGTTTATAAACATTACGAGAATTTATACCTATCACTCACAAATTTCCACTTCTCAATGTCCAAGGCATCCATGCCGACATAGAGGAAGATAAAAATCTCAGCAACAAATGACAACGTTGCAAATGCATGCCTGCAATATATTTACAAGTTTAAACTGTTAGGCAAACAATATGTTGACATGTGTTGTACAAAAGAGATTCTGATAGCTTGATATAACATACTTGGTAGTGACTCTTGAACTCTCAGTCACATTATGCCATGTATAATGAGACATTATGATTCCACAAAAGAATACAGTGAGAATTCCACTCAAATAGAACAACTGCAATAGAAAGTATACATGTCACAACTGGATTACTATAAGTTACGTGCTTTAGTCATAGTATATAGAAAAAGAAACCTTGTTTGGAGAAATGTATGAAAAATTTTGGGAGAGAAAAGTTAGAAAATTACTTACTTCAGCCAACATGTATGAAAGGTAAGCCATCAATATCATAAGAGAAACTTCTCGATCTGTAGAGTGCCTGAATTATGTTTAAAAAAAAAATTAAGATAAATTTTTATGAACATTGGTCTGGTTCAGTATGAGAGGGAGAGAAAGGGAGATCACTCAAAGAAAAACTAAGCAGTATTACCATTAACAAATTAGAGAGCAAAAAAAAATCTTAGAAGTTCAAAGATGGAAAAATACCTTCCAAAGTAAAGTTTTTTGATAATGTAAGCACTAAGCAGCCCAGTCTGCAAGGGAAAGAGACAAGACATACAATAATTAAAAATCGTATATGCACAAGTAGGATGAAAGTGACAGAAGAGAAAGAAACTTACCAAGACTCCCAGCATAGTGCTAGTAAAAAACAAATACAAGAAGCTGCCTGTAAATTGAAAAGCAATTCTAGGATCCATCTTATCAAGGTCAAAGCTCTGGATTGCGTTGAAAAGCACCACAGATGTAGCATCATTAACAACCCCCTCACCAAACACAAGACTGTACAGTAAAGGTGTCTCATCCTGATTAAGCACCTGCACCCGATCAGATAATCCAATTGAGTTAGCAAGTTTTTAATATTTAATTGTCTCAAAGAGCTATGATATTGATAATTCAAACCTGCAATGTGCACACAGAATCTGTGGCAGCAAAGATTGCACCAATCGCTGTGAACAGTATACCAAAGTTTTAAAATACAGGCATCATAAACATAAAATTGAGACAAAACAAGGAACAATGCTGGTACCTAAATAATCCCCAATGTCCAGCGAAACAATATCCATTTTTTTAACAAACTCTGTAGCACCTGCAACAAGCATTGATTTTACAGTCATAATAGATCTAAAATAATCTCAAGTCAATACTATAAAAGGGAATATTAAAAAATTGAAATTGGTTGAGAAAGAACCAAGAAATCAAAGCCAGAAATTATAATTCTCATTTATTATAATACAGAAAGACTAAATATGTATTTATAAGAGTAATAATACTAAAATCCTAATTCTAATAGGACTTAAAATAAGACTCCTAAATTAATAAAAAAACATAATAATAATTATCTAATATCTAATATTCTAATACTAATGATATTAAATATCTAATATTCAAATTCTCCCCCTCAAACTAGACATAGATAAGTTCAGCTTGAATAGTTATAAAGAACAATAAAATAAAAACGAGCAAAACTAGAAAATAACCATTTAGTTGAATCTCAAAGTTATTTGCAGAAGTCTTGCCAAAGAGTATAAAAGTAATCACTGAATCAACCAAATATAATTGATAATAATGAGATACATCACTTTGTTAAGGACGTTAACCTTGATTGAAATTGTAGACTACATATAGTAAAAAGTCCCTAAAAGTAACGCAAAAATATCCCTTAGACACAAAAAACAATAGAGGGTGTGGTGACATAAGCTAAATAGCAACAAACCACGCAAAAAAACTTTATGAAAACTGGGACATTCAATGGCGAATGCGATTGAAAATTAGCAGTGTAGATAACGAGGTGTACAAGGAAAACATACTCTTAACTCTTCCCTTCAAGTTGGAGCATAAATATCAAACATACCCAACTTGAAAAGTGAAGTATGAAAATCTTGCAATAACAAAGAACTTTATTACATGACATTAGTAGTATAACTCAATTTTTATCGAACTCAAAATGGTAACCCTTTAATTAGACATATAGAAAACACATAACCAAACAATCTTTGTATATGACTTGCATAATAGCAACAACATAAAGACACTCGAATATAGTAGATCTCATAGCAGCAAAATAAAGAACTCTAACTAAATCACAAAAGAACCAACACCACCATAGAAGAAGTCAATCCACATTTGGTGGTAGACGTCGATATGAGACACTCCCCCTGGTTAAAACAAACCACCTCAACACTGCAAGTTCAAAAGAGGAGCTCGTATGCACAATTCACGCATCTTTATTGATCCACTTGTGAATCCATAGCACCGTAAAAAGAAAACCTCATGAAAAAATCCAAGTAACAATTAACATATTTAATCAGCCCATAAATATGCCAAAAAAATGCCCAAATCAACGACCGAAAATAAGTCCAAAACATCAAATCAGCCAAATAAGTCCAAGACACCCATCACTCTTATCAACCCAAGTAACCATATTGTCAAATGAACCCTAAGTCTCAAACACCAACTAGTCAAACTAATTAATTTCCAATCAACCCAAGAACCCAAAAAACTTTTCAACCCCCATTCACTAAATTAGCCCTAGTAGCCAAACAAGCAAATTGATGGAAGGTTCACTCTTTGTGAATGGATGGTCGTCAAGAGGAGCTTACTTGGACCAAAAGGTGGTGGCGACAAGGTCTAAGATGATGGTAGTGATTGGGTCCATCTAGGTGGGATTTGTAAAACCTGTGGCAGAATGTAGCAACCAAAAAACACTTAAAACAACAAAGACTAACATGAGTGGTGACATTGGTTGGGAAGGCTTGGTAAGTGTCAATGGTGGCTAGGTATGTGGTGATGGTGGCTGAGTACCCTAAAAATAGAAGTTGTGGACGTGAAAGGAAACCATACACAAATATTGTTGACATGAGTAGTGGTAATTGGGTGGTTCTCTAACGACACTGGCGAGCACGACCTAAGTGAAGGTGACTAGTTTCATGATGGTTGGGTTCGATTATTGGTGGTGGTACTAGATGGTGGCTAGGTTTTGGTTGGGTCTAGGCAGATACTTGTTCTCTTTTTTATGTGAAATTTGCTTTATCTTTTTTAATAAGGAAATAGTATAGAAAACCAAAAAAAATAGATTTTACAAAATAAAAATTAACTGTTCAAGATTAAACACGACTTTGATACCAAGTAGAAATATAAAAGCTTTATGTGGAAGCGGATATTAAAGAATCGAAATAGGTTGAGAGAAGAACCATAAAATCAAAGAAAGGCATTCTAATTATCATTTATTATAATATTAAAAGATTACGTATATATTTATAGTAGTAATATTACTAAAACACTAATCCTAATAAGACTCTAAATAAGACTCATAAATTAATAAGAAAATATAACGATAATTATCTAATATCTAATATTCTAATACTAATAATATTAAATATCTAATACTCCAATTTGTTAGAAGTTGTTAGGGAATCAACTTTTCAAAAAGTTTAAGCTATTGGGAGAAGGACCGACACTATTTTTATACACTTATCACTCCCCACAAGTGTTGACTGTATGCACCGTGTAGACCAAACACTTACAAATCAATTGGGGTTATTGGGCCTTGAACACATGACCTCCAACTCTGATACTATATTAGAAGTTGTTGGAAAACCAATTATCACAAAAGCTTAATTGATAAGTGTGTTTGGGTGGTTTATACATTGGGCCTAAGGCCCAGCCATCGTACAAGCCCAACCTATCATTGCCCTAGTATATACATAACATTTGTTCTAAATAAGGGAGGGTGGCTTTTGGAGAGGGTTTTTTTGGATCATCTTCATCAACTAGCATGCTCATCTTCTTCCTCTACTTCTATGTTTTTCTTCCTCTTCTATGTCTAACTTAGGCATAGGAAAGGGTGTCCTCTCTAAGCACCCTTATCTAACTATTTTTCTATCTTGTAGGTTGTCTTCCTCGTAATACCACCGTACCAACCTAATGGTAATCCCACTGTGCGAATAAAATAACGCAAAAACCCCAATTGGAGCGAGGTGGAATCTGAACCTCGTCCAACCGAATGTCAATGTAAGAGGTTCTGTCATATGCCCAGCTGAAAGAAGGTGTATTTAGTATAGGGCACCCGACCATCCCATCAGGGCAAGTACCTCGGGCAACAAGCTTTGACCAGCCCGACGATGCACCATCATGCGAATAAAATAATGCATAATTTTGATGGACAGGGGCTTGGAATAATGAGGCAATCAGAACCCACTCACTCATATCAGAATTATTATGAAGTAAGAATTAATCACCTTGGTAAAGAACCAAGTATAGCGCTTGGGATAAGAATACAAGTTGATCATCTCGATAAATAACTAATCTGAATGACATGGTTTTCATGCAACTACTCCCTTCGTCCTCATTCTTTGAACTCGAGAGTGGGGGACGTCAAAAGACCATGGAGTTTCTATACTAATGAAATTATTATAAAAGTTCACACCTTTTGTACTAACATGATATAAAAGACTATTGAGTCTATTTTCTTCATATTGATGGATTTCTTTAAAAATCCAAGCTACTTATCCCGGAGTATCATGGAAGGCCATTGAGCCTCTTGGATTTGTTATTATATTTTTTGTGGATTTTCTTAAAGTCCAGGCTACTTGTCCTAGAGTACCATGAAAGCTTGTTGTGTCTATCTCTAGTTTATATATTATTTGCAATGGATTTTCTTAAAGTTCAGGTTGCTTGTGCCAACATGACATAAACTTTTCCTTGGATTTATTATCTTATTTTCAGTAGGTTTCTTTGATGTGGCATCATCCGAGAACTCTCTGGTAGTATTATGATAAGTCAAATATATTTCAACTTGCATACATTATTCGAGCTACTTTATTGATATATTATGATTTTGCTTTTGTTTCGTATACTTAAAGTATGCTCATTTATATATTAAAATGCCACTTTTAATTTTTTGAATATATTATTTGATTTAGATTCCAATTTGTTATTTTATGAATTGATTATCTTGCTTGGCCTTCTTAGTTCTTGAGTTTATTATCTTACATGGCTTCTTCTGGTGTGGTAAGTTTTTATTATGCTAGAACTTAAAACATATTTTTTCTAAATCTATACTTGATTAATCTTGTATTTTAGCTATGATTATGACAATCCAGGTGATATGGTTGCATACAATTACTCTCTTTGTTCTCATGCTTCGAACTCAAAAGTGGGGGACTTAATGTTTAGGTGGTTTATACATTGGGCCTGAGGCCCAGCCTATCATGCAAGGCCAGCCCATCATTTCCCTAGTATACACATAACATGTGTTCTAAAATAGGGAGGATGGCTTTCAAACTGAGGGGTTTTGGATCATTTTCGTCAACTAGCATGCTCATCTTCTTCCTCTACTTCTATGTTTTTCTTCCTCTTCTATGTCTAACTTAGGCATAGGAAAGGGTGTCCTCTCTAAGCACCCTTATCTGACTAGTTTTCTGTCTTGTAGTTGTCTTCCTCGTAATACCACCGTACCATCAATCCTTCTAACCCTAAGGTAATTTTTTCTTCTCAACTAAGTATATAAAGGTATTATTATCCCTTCTCCCAATAGCTTAAATTTTTGGGAGAATTGGTTTCGCAACAACTTCTAAGATAGTATCAAAACTGGAGATCCTATATTCAAACTAATAATCCCAATTAATTTATAAGTGTTTGACATGCATAATGTATAAAGCCATAGAAAAGTTTGTTTCCTAACAACTTTAAAGAGAAACTATAGCCAGGGCCTAATATATATAAGGTAAGAAAACTATAGAAAATCAAACATTAGTTTGGTTTCATCTTCTATAACAATTACTACTAAGGTGAACCATACTTTTTTATAAAATAACATTGCATTAACTGTTTATGCACGTGCAGTACACTCTCTTAACAGCAGGACTCTCAGAAATCATTTACAATGCTAAACCCAGTTGGGTACGAGAAATTTATGGTGCTTACAAACAAAAATCAACCTCCCATTATGTAATGATTGTTAACTGACATGAATTATTGACCCCTGTGATTACACATCTAGCCCTAATTCAACGAAAAGAATAGCTGTAAATACTCTACATAAACCATAGAGCCTTCTAGGGAGTTGATTTTGCCTTTTAAAGAAGCTAATTCGTTAAGCCAGTTCAGGAAGAAACAGAATTAGTTTAATTTTTGACATCATTTGCCAATCACCTCCTTTCTTAAGATTTACACATTTAAATGGTTGTTAGGATTTAAGGTATAAGGACAGAAACTTCCCAGCAACTCCCTCAACGGAATCACCAGAGCTCTCAGTAACCTTTTACAGATTCATAACAAATCTGGTTTTCAAAAACACTGCTGCAAGAACGAATATACAATGAACTTCACATGTATATATTTTGGGAAATACAGTAACTTAGAATGCTAAAACATGTAAAATAGAATACTGCACTGCAATTAAGTGACATGACAATTATCCACTCGTGAAAGAAAAATGCACTTAACAGCATTAATCTGGTACTCGATACTCTGCTCTAGTTAAAAAATAAAGATATAAAATTTAACATAATTAAAAATACGTAAAAAGGTAAGAAGTTGTTGGATATACCAAGAGTTATGATGAAGCAAGATATTATTGTACCCAAGGCACCAAAGAGCATAATAGTAATAAAGTTAACAAAGAACTGTTTCTTTTTCACTTGGAACCTGGCACAAACATTAAAGATCAAATTTATAAATAATACATTGATAAGAAAAGTGCTATAAGTACATCACCAAATGAGTACAAGATACAGTACAAAGAAATTTAAAAAAAAAAGGGACAAAGACACTCCACTTGATGGAAATCTCTGATATTAATCGATACATTGAAGAAAATAATGGCAAATTTCCAATTGTATATCACATGTCCAACTTTTGAAATTTTGTTTCAGTTATTAGAAGATAAGAACCCAGGAGAAAGGAAAGGAAACTGGAATCAGCATAAACAATCCATTGGGTCACTAAATTTGTAATGTGACTCTTATAACCTCTAGTTGATTGACTTGTGGACAGAAACTGAATCTACGACCATAAGATTCTAAAATTATTGCTGTAAAAGAATGTGAGTTGATTGATGGTGGGCATTGTTCCAACCCAAAATCTTAATCTATTAGGATAAGCAACTCATTCAAACTATATACCTAATTTGATCACCATATTTTTCTAAGACTAGTTCATACACCCAATACTCCCCTTGAATGAGACCATACAGCCCCTCAGACTCTAACCTTTCCCCCTCCAGTCATTTAGTCGCATCCAACCACACATGATGCCAGGGATATTTGACATGGCAACAATTTTCAATAAACTTAATTTCTCCTTTTTACTTTATATGCGGCATAAATTGTCAAGGGAACCTTTTCTATATAAAAATAGGCAAAAAATCAAAACTTCTTGATTCCAATGCAAAGGAAGATAAGAAAGATGACCATCTACGTCTAGACCCTTACAAGTAAAATTATCATCTATAAGTTACATCATAAGAATTGCAAGCAAACTAAGTCGAATGGATCAAACCCATAAGTGCATCAAACAATTTTTTCACAAAAGCAAAAGCAAATCCATCTTCATGCAGATAAGGTAATGGCCACAAGCCATTACAATCATACTGCTTCACACAATAGATGAGTAGACAAACAAGACAAGAAACTTACCCCGCATTAAATATAATGGGCGGTAGAAGGTATATAAAGAAGAGATCTTCACTGAAAACCAAAAGATGTGAGCTCTTTCCCCCACTAATAAGCAAAATAACCACTCCAGTGCAAAGACCCTGTGAGCAACGCAAAATAAAATTAATGGAAATATCCTAAACAAGCTAAAAACCATTGGAATAATTTATCAATTTTAAAATTCCCATTTCTTTTCAGCATGGAAAGCTAGAACTCACAATCAAAAGGGCAGTGATTGACTCATTAACCCATCGATTTTCCTCCAGGAGATGGCCAATAACAATACAAGCACAAAGCAAAGCCACAAAGAGATTCATGGAGACCACTGAAGCGTGATCAGAAGTAGATACCATTTGAAACCTTGAAACCATATAGCTCAAACCCGCAGCCATTATGCCTTCCCTTCCTCCAATCAACCAGCTTCTACCAACTTAAACCGATTATTTTTCACAAAAAATAAAAAAACCCAAATTCTCGTCAAATCTTCGTGTGCACAGCATCTATATCTCCGAATTCCCCAACCCCAATCCAGCTTTGAATTTCCTGAAACCTAGAGAATCTGCATTGAAATACACACACCCACAAATCAAATAGGGAACAGTTTGAACAAAACTAGCCTCTGTTCTTTATGCATTCAACTTCACCATATAGAAAAATGCATGAAGAACTGAAAGTTTTATGACGATTTAGTCTTGTACTTTATCCAATTTGTACACGGGTACCCGGTTAACACAGTATTAGGTACATTTAGCCTAGTAATTTTAACTTTTGGTCGTTGAAGGAAAATTTATAAAAAATGTCAAAAAATTTCATTAAATAAACATGTATACGTAACATGTAAATATTTCTGCCAGAATAATAAACCAAAAATACCCTTAAAAATTAAAATGTGTACTGAAAGAAATTTTTTGATATATTTTTAAAAAATTTATGTGTCAACTGTGTAAATTTACAAGAATAAATTCACACAAAACCCAGAACTTAACAAAGAAACATGTTTGGTTCAATTTACAAAATTACATTTATGCAAGAACCAAAAACAGCACAAGTTTTTGTAAGGAACAAAATCCTAAAAAAGAAAAAAAGGGTTAACAAATCTCGAAACAAAAATTTATTTCAATGATTAAAGAAAAACGAAACAGGCTCATAAAGAGATAATTAACATAATCATATTAAAATATATAGTTCTTATGAAATCGAAGTTTCTGAAATGCACCTTATAACAATGAAAATAATTAATTTTCCGGAGTTTATTGAACATCGTCAACGAAGTTTCAATATGGAATGTTTGGATTGTGATATTTTTGTTATTTATAAGTTATAATGGATGTTATAAATGTTTTCCAAAAAAATTGTTATTTAAACAAAAACGAAACAGACTTACAAAGAGATGATGAGCATAATCAAATTAAAATAGTTCTTAAGAGATAGAAGCTTTTTTAAAATGCAGCTTTTTAGTAGCCAGTAAAATACAGGTGAAATAGCTACTTTTAAAAATTCATTAAGAGAATGACAACAAAAAGCTCAAAAAATTTCAAAAGAAACTATGGCCTAATAAAATTCAATCCATTTCAAACAAACAACTCAACAAAATTGTTTACCAAGGCGATTTGAAGCAAAATGCACCGAGAAAACACCTCGTGAAACTTGATATTTCTCGGCAATTTCTCAAACGATCCAATATCAACTCCAATCTAAATACTTAATGATTTGGATCCAATCCCAAATAAAACGCTTCTTGATTTGAATCAAATGCCAAATTCAGCCTCCGTGAGATAGAATTCCAAGAGCAGAATGTTGAAAATCGATATCTAGAAAGAGAAAAACGACGACGTTTGAAGCTCGAGAATTCGCGGGAATGTTGTTCGTAGAGTTCGAGAAAATCTTTATATTGATTAACAGGAAGCTTAAAAATAAAGATCGAAAATCGTTAAATAGAGCAAAAGAACAAATTTGAGGAGACGTTGATTAGAGCTTATGGACGACTAGAAGGGTCTGGAAATAAAGAGAAAATGGTAGAAAATACTCGAGGAAAAAAACAAATCATTCAGTTCTCATGATTCACTTATTTAAATTATTTATTTTTATTTTAAAAAATTATTTTGATTATATTAAATAAATATATACGTTTACTATATATAATATATATATATATATATATATATATATACATACATTACATAAAAAAATTAAAAATAAAATGATTAAAATTAATCTAAAATAATTAAAATATCCATAAATATAATAATAACTAACTAAATATATTAATTTAAAATAAAATAACTAATATATTTAATTTATAAAATTACAATAAATTTAAATATTTTTTTATATATGATGTAACTACTTTAATTACTTTATATATATATATATATATATATTAGTTTTTTATCTGTACATCCATAAAAGTTTAAGTTGTTTTATTATTACTTAAAAATTGATAATTTTTTTTGTAAAATGATTTACAAAATTTTTCTTAAAATAAATAGTTAGATTAATTTATTGTAAGAATATATATATAATAATTGTTATTTTACTATAAATATAATACAAATACTGAATAATATTGATAAAACTTGCATATTTACGTGATTATTTAATCAATAAATTAAATATAACATAATAATATATAAACTTGTTTAATTAATAACTTAACGAAAAAAGGTAATCCAAGTCCACTATATTTAACGAAATTATATTTTAGACAACATAATTCTATTAATTTTACAAAAACAATCATAAAAAACTATTTTATAAAATAATAAACTTATATTATCATAATCACATAAGATTGATAGATTAGAGACATCGTGTATATATATATTGTTTGAAGAATTTTTAATGTGTTAGTGTTTTTAGATAAATATTAGAAATAATAGAATATTTAGATCATTTATTCATATCATCAATGAGATATATATGTATACGAGATGTAGGTATTAATATTACATTAATAGATACTTTGTTAAGGCGTATCACCAATCTAAACATGAAATTTTTACAACAATAACTCATTCAACGAAGTCAAGTTGTTGTTTAGCAAAGTTGTTGGAGTTATGCATCACTTGCAAGGGTATGAGGTAGAAATGTGAAAAACCATTGGATCGTTTGACACTGGTGTTCGTCTGGTTAGGTGGCTAGATGGAGAATGCTCTAAAGGAAAATCAGTCTATACTCCAGTGCCATGCCCCAAGTCCCTAACCTTCCTTCCCCCGGGTGTGATCATGGGTTTGAAACGAGAAAGATTATGGCAATTTGTCTCCATAAAACTTCTTATCTTTTCTCCTTTTGATTAGTATGGGCTTGTTTGTAGCTCTACTTATCAAACCCTTGGTAGACTTTATCTCTCTCTCCATAATGACAAACTTCTAAGTCACTTCGTAAATTATTTTTAGAGATTATGGAGTGATTTTAACGAATTCAATGAATAGACTAGTATTACATTTGATACCTTTGCGATAAGCTTCAATGTCAATAGAGTTAGGACATTATGAAACTTTCGTTTTCTCCATTTTAAATTTGGTATGAGTATTGATCAAAAACATAAATAATTATTGTGTATATTGGTATTTTGAATATATAAATAACTAAATCTAGTGATAAATATAAAACACTTTATAAAAAAAGAAAGATCATGTATCATTATTATTACAATACATAATTTTAATATTATTATTGTATATATTTTATTAAAAAATGTTGTTTTAAAAATCTATTTTTAAATAATATAATCATATCATGTAATATTAGAGTAAATGTAAATAATTTTACATAAAAAGTAAAAATTTAAGTATTTATATTATTATAATACATCATTTTAATATTATTATGTATATTTTTTAAAAAATGGTGATTTAAAATTTATATTTTACATTATAATATAATTTAACTTAAGTTAAAAGAAAAAAAAATGTCTAGACAAACGAGGACAATAAAGACAACAAAAGATTAACAATAACTGACATTTCTTATAATTTCTAATTCTATAGATAGAATTAGGGCTATTCATCGGATCGAAACCACTGATTTTATGCCCATTCGATCCGATCCGATCATTCGCTCGGATTGAAACATCCTAATCCGCAACCGATCCGATCACCTTTCACATCCGCTCAATCCGATCACCTTTTACATCCGCTCAATCCGATCCGTAAATTATTCGGATGACATCCGATCCGACCAAATAAACTTAATTAACTCTATTTTTTGTATTTTTAAATAATTTTTTTAAAATTTCACATAAATCATAACATAAAATTATTTAACTTAAAAAAATATTAAAAAATCAAATAAATATATATTAATTAAATATATATATATATATATATTTAATTTAATAAATATATATAATTAATTTCGGTCGGATCGGATGAATCGTAGTGAAATCTGCCGTCTGATCCGCACTTAACAAATGGAAAAAATTCTCATCCGATCCGACCATCGGATTAGATCCGATCAGATGAAAAATCAATGAATCGGATCAGATGATCGGATTTTTTGCACACTCCTAGACAGAATTGTGAGAGGTTCGAAGTTTTTAAGGTGATTTAGGATTTTTAACTAATAGCAAAGTTTAATTAATTGTATTTTAAATGTTTCAAATCAGTATAAATCTCAATTGCATTTTTTTATTAATAAATTAAATATAATATATTTAAAATTTAAGATACAAAATATAAATCACACCTATAATTACATTCTTTATATTATTATTTTAACTATGAATAAAATAGTTATTATTTTATACATTATATAATTTTACAATTTTATAATTAAAGTATTAATTTAATATTAAAAATATATTGTATTTAATTACAAACTTAAATATAAACATATAAAGTTTTATAAAAAAATGAAAATTCAAAAATAAACGTCGGCGTGGAAGGTGATCTCTAACCTTCCATTCTTACACGATGTAATTTTCTTCTACTAACAAAACCGGAATTTCCTACAATTTTTTTCCTCGTACAGAGTAAATCGATTGACATCACTAAAACACAGCGCAATAAATATAATTACATTGTTGCCGTTATAAAATGGCCCCGATTATATACCCAAGCCATTACACACAATTCTGAGTGGAAATGTCAAAATGGATTATTCTATTTTATTTTATATCTATTTTTTTATATTTAAAATATTTATAAATTAACGTTATATTATTTTATTTAAATCTCATCCATCTTATCTTATTTAAAATTATTCATATTATACTAACAGTTATTATTATAAATAATTATAACTATTATAGAAATTTTACTTATCATTTATTCTATTAAAGTCAAATAATACATCACATGTTATTATTATCTCTAACACATTAAAAAATTAGTGAGATTAAGATTAAATCAACTTTCAAATTTTATAAATTATATACTAGATTAATAAGATATTTTATCTCAATTTATACCTCTATTTTAAAATAATCATTTGTATCGTATTTATTTTTATTGTGTGTTTATATTTCTTAACACAATTCACTAATTTTTTAATATTACGAAGAAAAAAATTTATTTTTAATCAATTTATTTATTGATAATAATAAGAAAAATTATAATCTTAATAAGCTCAAAAAAATTAATTAATAATTTTGATTAAAAAATAATTTGTATCATATCCTGTTGTTGTGATTGTGTTATAAGTTGTAACCTAATTTGACACTAATAACTAATAACTTAAGTAATTATATATTGATATATATAAAAAAGTGTAGAAAGAAAATTAATTCTTTAAATATCACGTAATTATATATTAATATATATAAAAGAGTGTAGAAAGAAAATTAATTCTTTAAATATCAATCATTGAGATAAAAGAATATAATAGATTGTGTTTAAAAAAAGATACCGATACTATCCTTTTCATTGTATTTTAGAAAAAAGTGGCAGACAAATCCTTTAAATTAGCTTAGTGTGTATTTAGTTACTTAGATTAAAAAAATAATTTTCTAATTTGAATTAATATTAAAGAAAGATAATATTATTTTAATATTTTTTTTATTAAAATACTATTATTTCATATCAAATAATTAAAATATGAGTGGTAAAATAATAGATAATGTGAAGAAAAAATTCAAAAATAGTAGTTATAATATTTAGTCATTATTATATATTTTTAATATATATATATATATATATATATATATATATATATTTAAATAATTTTAGGTAAGAATGTTTTTTATCTTTAAATTTTTATTAAATAATTTTACATTAAATTTAATTGATAGTTCATAATTTATAGTATTTTAATAATTTGATAATCAAAAATAATATTTTAATAATAAAATTATTAAATTAATATTATTTATTTTTATCTATATTTTCAAAGTTAGGAATTAAAAAAACACAATTTAAAATTTTATGGAATAAACAATACCAACTTTATAATCTAAAAGAACTTCTACTACCCTTTTCTCTATATTTTAATCCAAGTAACCAGCAACAAGATCGTTTAGAGGGCAGCAACAAATTACATCAGTACGCTTTCTATTATTTCATAAATTTAAATACACTGATTAACATCATAATATGTGATGTTACATTTGAGAGCAATATTTCATAACTCAGAAGCGAGGTGGCCCACCAAATGGGCCCGGTGGGCCTTGTGGCCCATGAGGCCCACCAAACATTGGTCCACAGCAACTCTCCAGTATACAACAGCAGCACAAGATATAAGCACTACAAAATTTTGAAACAAAAACCATTGTTAGTTTCCCTTAATTATCTGAATCTACATAACTTGTATGGAAAATCGTATCTTTTAAATTACTACTAATCAAAGTTTAAAAATAGAAAATAAAAATATAAAAGTTTGACTAAACCTTATTAAATACCCTTTTAAAAAATAAAAATAATGGGTTTAATTTTAAATTGTGACCACTAAAACAAATGCCCAAGATCAAGCTTTTAGATCCTTCTAAGATCTTAAATCTCCAAATAGCTAGCTAATATTGAAACTCAACCAATAATCTAATTCTTTGAAGTAACCTACAATTTATTTATTTTTATAATAATTACACTACATATAAACTCAAAAAGAGACTTAAAATCACACATTTTACATATTTAAATAAAATATATATAGTCAAGTAACAAACTAATTTACTAAACATATTGGAACAAATTCCACATTCTTCGTATTGAAAACAATTAATTATGCATTCTGATTTTAGCAATCAACAATAGCTAATAGAAACAAACATTAAAAAGCAACAATAATAACACATATATAGTTACTCACCAAGAAGATAGGAGCCTGCAAATTCCATCACAAAGAAAACCAAAACATCCAAATGGACCGGGCGGTCCCTGATGAGGAGGCATCTCTCTCTCTCTCAAAGCTCTTATGAGTTTGCTTGAAGAACAATATGAACTACCTTAATATGACTGAAATCTCTGAGTTGTTTATAGAGTCACTATTTATACAACAAGTTTGAGATAGTAAGCTTAGTGACTAAGTATCCTTGTAGCATTATGAAGATGGATCTAGTTCAAATTAAGAAACTAGCGTAGGTAGATGACATTTGATCTGCTATTCTTTCAACCTAATAGTCAAACTTCTAACTAACATTCAAATTGCTTGCCTTTAAACCTTTATTTTTGGAGATAATTTGAACCGTAAATTTATTTATTTGCATATAGAAAATATCTTTTTATATAAATAATAATAATAATAATAATAATATTTTCTTCAAATTTAAAAGGTAAAACAAAATTTATACGCCATCTTGGTAAAAAAAAATCTTATTTTAGTTGTTAAAATCAATTAAGAAAATAACTCGAAATAAAAATAAATACATAAGTTTAATTTTTATTAAAATATATTTTAAAAATTATTTAAAACTTGAATAACATTCACATGTTATTGTATATAATTGAATTGATAAATTTGATTTTGATTATGTAGATATACATACGTAAACGGTAGAATATGTTGAAATATATTTATTTACACACTAAATACAATGAATGATTAGAATATGTTGAAATATATTTATTTACACACTAAATACAATGAATAATAATATAGATATATATACAGAAAATGAGAATCTGTTTTTAATAAAAGTATATTAATTGCATATAACTAATTACAACTAATGATGATTTATTAACACTCTTCGTCAAGTTGACGCATAGATATGAACCATGCCTAACTTGCTTAGTGAGTCTTATAATGCCTTCTTGGAAACTCCTTTGGTAAGCATATCTGTAAGTTGCTCTTGTGGGAACAAAAGGAAAGCTAATAATTTTGGCATTTAGCTACTATTTTATAAAGTGACGATCAATCTCTACATGCTTAGTGCGACCATGTTATACGAGATTTTGTGATATATCAATGGTTGCCCAACTGTCGCAATACAACTACATAGTATTTTTGAGTTCGAAACCTAAATCAAATAACAAAGTTCTTATCCACAGTAATTCACAAACCCCATGAGTCATACCTCTATACTCAGTCTCAGCACTAGATCGAGTCACCACTTTCTGCTTCTTACTTTCCCATGTAACCAAATTACCTCTCACAAAGGTGAAATAACTTGATGTTGACTTTCTATATGTAATACTTCCTACCCAATCTGCATCTGTAAAGCCACAGACTTCGAGAGGATTGTTGTGTTTAGAAAACATTACTCATTTTCCTAGAGCCGATTTCAAATACCTTAAAATTCTCAAAACAATATTCATGTGGTTCTCACTTGAATTATGCATGAACTGACTCACCACACTTACTACATATGCAAAATATGGTTTAGTATGAGCCAAGTAAATCAAACGCCCCACCAATCTTTGATAACGAGCTCGATCAGTTGGTATCTGATCTGGATACTCTGCTAAACAATGGTTTTGGTCAATAGGAGTGTCAATAGGTTTGTAATCCAACATACTTATCTTTGTTACCAGATTAATAATGTACTTCCTCTAACATAGATATATTCCTTCTCTTTCCTTGGCTACCTCAATTCCTAAGAAGTACTTTAGTTCACCTAAGTCCTTCATCTCGAATTCAGAGGCTAGCTGTCTTTGTAATTTATCTATCTCAATAGTATCATCACCAATGATTACCATATCATCAACATAAATGATTAGGGTTGTTACCTTCCCTCGTTGATGTTTAAGAAATAGAGTGTGGTTTGAATTACTCTGTCTGTAATCAACCTTCTGCATGAACTGTGAAAACCTTTCAAACCAGGCTCGAGGGGATTGCTTGAGACCATACAAAGACTTCCTCAATTTGCACACAAAATTACCAGGAGAATCAACTACATACCCAGGTGGAAGACTCATGTACACCTCCTCGGCTAATTCTCCATGAAGAAATGCATTCTTGACATCAAACTACTGAAGTGGCCAATTTAGGTTAGCAACAAGTGAGAGTAGAACCCGAATAGTGTTCATTATGACAACAAGAGCAAAAGTCTCATCGTAGTTCACACAATACGTCTGAGTGAACCCTTTTGCTACAAGACGGGCTTTGTACCGATTTAGAGTTCTATCACCATTATGTTTTACAGTAAACATCTATCGACAACCAACTGCTTTTTTTCCTTGTGGTGAAGGCACAAGTTGCCAAGTATCGTTCTTCTGTAATGCCTCCATCTCTTCAGTCATTGCCTTTCTCTATATTGGATCTCCCAACGCATCATGTACTTTGTTAGGTATTGATACAACAGATATTTGATTCAAAAATGATTTACATGACTTAGATAATTTTTTAGTGTATATGTAATTGGCTACTCGGTATTTTGATTTTGCATGAATATTTGGTTCATACCTTTTGGCTGGTTGACCCCGAGAAGACCTATTTGGTAACACATACTATCCAACGTTAGACTTAATGCTATTAGTATCAGTTGGTGTACATACCTCATATGAGTGACCTTCAGTACTAGAGAGTTGTTGATCAGGGGTAGGAGTGATGCCTGAGGGAACAATTGTGTCTTCAATTTCATTTGTTGTAAGCGAATCTGGTGCTTGAATACTTGGAGTATATGCTTTTTCGATGACTGGATTCAATGGATTAGGAATCTCAACTAGTCTCATCGAAACATCAATTGATAATTCTTCTAATTTCTTCCCCTCACCATGATACAGTTTTTCAAAATATGTATTCTCCCTCTGACGAGCAGTATCAGGTGAGGAAAAATAACTCATGTCCTCAAAAAAGGTAACATCTATAGTAACATAATACTTTCTGGTAAGTGGATGGAATCACTTGTACCCTTTCTAATAACCTTCATAACCAACAAACACACATTTAATTACCCGGGCATCAAATTTAGACCTTTGATTTTTAGGAATATGCACAAAAACAACACAACCAAATACACAGGCAAGAAGATTATGGAAGGATGACAAGGAGACGTAAGATGCGAGAATCTGAAATGAGATGGGTGGAAGCTTGTACAACATCACCCCAAAGATATTTTGGCATATAAGTACTAAATAGGAGTGCATGAGCCATATCAAGTAAATGACATTTTTTTCTTTCAGACACTCCATTTTGTTCTGATGTTTATAGGCAAGTAGTTTGGTGAATAATCTCATGTGTTTTAAAAAAATCTTGAAAAACATGATTTACATATTCTCCCCCATTGTGAGAAGGGAGGATCTAAATGATGTCATTGCATTGTGTTTGAACGAGGGTATGACAAGTTTGAAAAACTGAAAAAACTTCATTTTTTGTTCTAAGAAGAGCAATCCATGAAAAACTTGTACAATCATCGATAAATGAAACAAAATATCTCATACCCAATATAATGGGCTCTTTAGATGGTCCCCAAACATCAGAATAAATTAATTCAAAAAGAATAATACTTTATTAGAAATACTAGGAGAATAAGTAATTCGATGGCTCTTGGCCAAAACACAAGTCTCACAATGTAAAACAGTCTCACTAACACCAATAAATAAAGTGGGCATGGATTTTTTCCATAAGACAAAGATGGATGCCCTAAGCGGCAATACCACAACCAAATTTCACTTAGCTTATTAGAACTAGAAGTCAATGCAGTGTGTGTATATGCTCTTGGTTTCTCCCCTACGTAGTTCTGATCCAAACAGAATAATCTGCCCCTCAGATACACTCGACCAATTATTTTCCTGGTAAGAAAATCCTAAAAAAATAACATACATAGGATAAAAGGTTACAAACCATTTAGACTCAATATTCAATTGTGTGATAGATATTAAGTGATGAGACAAGTCAGGTACATATAAAACATTATGAAGCTGTAAAGCTAGAAAGGCCTCACCGTTAGCGTTCGTAACATAAGACACTGGTGGGGAATATAACTCATTAAAATAAGATTTATCATAAGTCATATGATCAGATACACCAGAATCAATAATCTAAGTATTAGACCCAAAAGATTGAGAAACATTTAAGGTCATACCAATCTTACCACGATGAACTATTGAAGCTATAGGGATACCTCCACATTCCATGGGATGATCCTATCCAGTTACTCCATAGTAGTCTGGTTCTTGGACAATTTGCACTTCAGTTGTTTTTGCTTTAGGATGATGATGTTTCTTTTTTGCTCCATAGTAATCTATTTTTTTATTGTGGATACAGTTTCCAACAAGTCTCACGAAGATGCCCCCGTTTATTGCAATAAGAGTAGTGAGAACGAGGGTGATTGGCAAAGCATGGTGGAGGTCCTTGCTGATGAAGTGGAATTGAATTTTGCTTCTAGAGGAAATGTGCCTTTGATTTGGCTTGAATGACTAAGCTTGATACCTCCACTTGTGCCTGATGAAGACTTTCATGTTGAGATTCGTCTTTATAGATGTATGTAAAGGCGGTAGTCAAGCTCGAAGGGTCTAAAATTTGAAGCAATTCGCCTTTAACACTATTATGTTTTGTATCAAGGCCTCTCAAAAATGCATGTACTCGTTCAAGTTCCTTCTCTTTCTAGTACCATAGAAAGTCTTCTTGATTTTTAATTTTGCACGGACATTTCTGATCAATTTTAGCCCATACATTCTTTGGCTTGGTAAAAAACATAAATATTGGTTGCCCATTTTG
This sequence comes from Hippophae tibetana, assembly GCA_037013495.1. NCBI lineage: Eukaryota > Viridiplantae > Streptophyta > Magnoliopsida > Rosales > Elaeagnaceae > Hippophae > Hippophae tibetana. The sequence goes on from CM072803.1 coordinate 22,469,575, forward strand.
CTACATACCAACAACTTTGCACATGAGTTCATGAACTTGAATAAAGTCATACTCATTTGTATAAAGATCACTTAAGGTATTTCATATGGCCTAAACATTTCACATTCCTCTATCATTTGTAATATATTATCAGTGATGGCTCTAAATAGAATTGATATTACAAAACCATCATCATCTTCCCACCTAGTATAGGCTTCTACATCATCTTCACTAGGAGTATTGATTGATCCAATTACATGTCCCATCCTGTGCATCCCACGAAGATAAACATACCACTTTTTTTCATGTTCGAAAATTGGTACCATTGAGTTTAGTACCCCCGAAAGAACCAATTTCTAAACTCTTAAGAGAGACTTCAAATTTAGGAATTTCATTAATTTTGAAAACGTGATGTTGTCTTGAATCTTCCATTGAAATAAATAATATTGTGCAGTAGAGTAAAAAATTTGGAATTTTTGTGTGTGTGTACTGGATTGGACTGTGGGCTGGTAAGTGTGTTGTCTGATTAGTGAATGGGATGATGGGCTTAGGGTAAAATGAGTAAATATTATTAAACGCCTGAAAACTGAAAACTACAAAAAGAGCACTACAGTGAAAGCTGAGTAAATATTACTCACAAAAAGAAAACGCAAAGCAGTATGGACGGGCGGAGATGGTGCGTTGATGGCTGGACAACACGGTCTGGACGGTGCGATTTGGACGACGTGGGTTGGACGATAGATCTACAACGGATAGACAAATCTACAACGGCACGAATTGGACAACGCGAGAAGATTAACGACACTACATAAAAATACGGACGACGACACTACTGTTGATGGAGACACTACTGTTGACGGCAACGCTACTGCTGATAACGGCATTGCTGGGGACTGGTAATATATATATATATATATATATATATATATATATATATATATATTTCCTTTTCTTTTATGCTCTGATACCAAGTAGAATATACTAAAATATATTTATTTACACACTAAATACAATAAATGATAATACAAATATATATACAAAAAATGAGAATATATTTTTTTAAAAAATATATTAATTTTATACAATTAATATATAACTAATAATAATTTATTAACATAAACATTATATATAAATTAACTTAATATTTTTTATTCGATTTAATTCAATTATATATATATTATTTGAAGCTTAATATGCAACTACTCTTATAACATTTATAAAATCACATCAATTAATCTTGTGGAAGACATGGATTGCTTGGATGCTTTTGTCCAACAATGAAGTTTAAGTTATTGTTTAATAATAGAAAATAATATTTTATTTTATTTGTTATCTGATTTTCATTTTTTTTAAATAATATATTCTGACACGTTTATAATTATCATTTAAATTCTATACTTTTTATGTATTCCAATAAACATCATTAACCAGAACTCATTTTCAATTGCTTTTCATCGTTGAATATGAAGTAGACGATAGATACTTGCTTAGAAAGGTTGTTTTTGTAGCAAATATTATGTTATTTTCTGCGTTTGCTATTTACAACCTATTTTCAACGATACCATCATCGAACAAAAAGATCAATCGATCTTAAATTTATAAGCCAAAGGATTAAACCTGCACTACGCTATCTAAAATTTAAAATTAATCTCAAATGACCTAAAATAATATTAATGATAAATAAAATAAAAGTTGTAACTAACCAGAAACGCCTTCTGAATAATAGATTTATAATAACATGCAATTATCAACTGCATCTTCTATGACTTAATATTAATGTTTAAAGTGGTGTTCTGCACGACGAATGATTTTAAACCATTGATTTAATTAATTATTCTATCATAATGAAATATTCAATATTTCCTTCTACAACTTTATCAACTCATAAAAAATATCTTGCACTAGATAAAAGATTCTTAGATAAGCACAACTCACTCAACAAACAAAAAATTGGTAAAACTTAAAACACAAGTACACAATTAGATTTGTTTAGAGGTACAATTAGAATCATTTTTTTAATTAAAAACAAAAAAATTGAAATTCTAAACTTGGCTTAAGAAGAGGTATTTTTTTCATTTTTTGATTATAGTTTAGTACATATAAATTTTATATTTTTATTCATTTTTTAAAAAAAAAATTAAAAAACACGCTTTGACCAATATTCATATTAAAAATCTCTTTAAAAGAAAATTAAAAAACCTAAAATTTGAGCATGTAGACTAAATTACAACTTTTTAAAATTAATAGATTAAAATGTAACTTTTCTAAAACTAGTGAAATAAACAATCATAAAAAGAAATAATTAAAGAAATTGTCCGACATTTGTCTCTGGATGGAAAAGAAAAAACATAGCATAACAAAGATCATATGAAGTCCTCCAACTTAAACAAATTTAATCAGGAAGAAAATCAAGGATACATCATAAATTAAGATCGATAACCAAGATACACCATTAAAGAACCAAATTTTACACGTTGAAATGACCGTCTAATTAACCAAAATTGTAAGGTTGCTATAGTTGAGACTTTAATACATTAACTTTTCTTTTTCTTTTTCTCTTTCTTCTCGCTGGGAACTTCAGTCTCTTCTTCAGCATGCTTTCTTTTCTTTTTCTTCTTTTCACCTGCATCACCATTCCGTTCACCTGTCTCCTGTAATTCAACATCCTTCGTCGAATGCTTCTTTTTCTTCTTTTCCTTTTTCACAGGTTCTTCATCATCAGCTTGCGCAGGGGCATCATTATCAGCCTTCTTCTTTTTCTTCTTTTTATCTCCATCAGCAACCGGAGCCACCTCAGCTGTTTCCTTGGTCTTCTTGGAAACATTTTCTACCTCATCCTCGGTAGTATTTGTTGGTTTCCCGAAAATTGAATCAGCTGCAGGGTTATAAGTCTGCATAGAAAAATAGCATTTACAATCAACTACAAGAAAATGGCAAAACTCAATGGACCATAGAAGACAAATATCTTACCTTGGCTGCAGTTACCAATGCCCCAGCTCCCTTCTTTCTGTCCTTGTCGTAGACTTCTATCTTTGGTTTACCTTTTGCAGATCCGGCAGAGCGACCCAATTCTCTACCTTCCAGATTCCTTAGCCGTGCTTCAAGCTGCCCTTACATGTGACAGATTATTAAGAAAAATGAAACAGGAGAAGAAAGAAAGGAAAATATGAGGTACCTTGGCTCGATTTTCCAGTCCCATTGAGTTATCTTGATTGTCTCCAAGAGCATCACATCTGATTGCCAAAGCAGTTTTCGCTGCAAGTGACCGGGAAATCTTTCCTTTCAATTTAGGTGCTGCCTGACCAATCAAGGATGCATGATAGATCAGCCCGTATTTGGGAGTTGCATGCTTAGTCTTCAAGGCTCGAAATAGAGCCTTTTCAGCCCCAAGTATCTGTACTGTGCTTCCAGGCTGCTTTGCAAGGTTTATCAAGCTACCCCCATGGGCAATAAGGCGTGCACCGACAAGCTCTCCTACAAGAGCAGTTAAATTTGGTGCAATTGTATTCATCCTACTTTTCAAATAATCATACAGTTGAGCTCTGTACTCTGCAAGAGAAAGGACTTGATCACATAGACTTCTGATACTGCTTAAATCCTCATCACTAATTTCTGTTCCCATAGATATCATAGCCGCTTCTTTTACTTCAGCCTCAATCTCTTCTGCCAATATCTGTGATGTTTTTTATATTAAAAAGAAAAGAAAATATCTAGAAAAAGTACCATTTAAACCATGCTCTTTAACATTGAAGACAAGAATTTTCGTTCTTGTAATGTCTACTAACCACAAAAAAGTAGACTATAGAGAAAAAAACTGCTTCAAATGACCTAAAAGGTAAATAACAAACTTCAAGGAGAAGTTTGGTCTATACATAGTATAAGCAAAGTAACGATAATAGTAAATAATTTTTAAAAAACATCAAATATAATGAGAAATAAATTGAAATCTCGGTTATGCATAGTTCAAACTTCAAATCACAAGTATAGATCCATGCATATGGAAAAATAAGTTTTATTGTTGAGATCAGTCAAATACCATACCTCGGAGAAATCCATCTTAGGAGCATTAGCTCGATCACCCACCAGCTTGACAGCCTTGGCATAATGGATGTTGTCCTGAATAATCTTGGTAAGTTCTGGAAAATGCCATCCATACCATTCTCGAACCCTCATTGCATAGGTATTTAACTCTTTATCTAGCTCATCAAGCAAACCAATGGCTTGAATGATCATTGTATCCACCTTAGAACCAAAACAATATTGCTCCTCAAAATCAACCCATCAAATAACTTAAAACAGACCAGGCTATCAGCAATAATAAATAAATCTAGAAAGTCTGGGTTCAAAACAAAGAAGGCAGCTTAAATTTTATAACCCATACAGACCTTGCAATCAATACCCCCTTTTAAAAATCGCCATAATTGATAATCATGACATTTTCTGCTAACTAATTTCATAATTTAACTTATTTGTAAACATTTTCCATTTTTAAATAATACAGCTAAACATAAAAATAAAGACGAGGTGAACATTTCTATTCATAAATTTTTCAAGCAACCAAGAACAAACATCTTACCATTCAAGAATCATCATTAAGACATATAGTGGAAATGCAATTCTTATGAAGAATCCCCAAAAGGGGGGGGAGGGGGGGGAATGCACCTTGTCAGCACTGAATTTCAATTTGTATCGAGAAAGGCTATGGGACAGTCCTAAGCTCATTGGTGCCAAGTCCTGAACAGCTAGACCAGATATAAGATCTGTTAACTGCTGTCTTACACCTCTCATCAATTCCATAATAGCACTGTTATGGACACAGTCTATTTTCTGCAGGCATTAAACACAATTGTAAATAAACAGAAATTTAACCAGATACATTTAAGATTAGTTATCAAAAAACTTCAAAGTAATCTGAAAACATAAAAGGTTAGAAGAGCATGTTGATACACACCAGTTTCTCCTTAATGATGTTTCCAAGCTTTGAATCTGCTACCGCAAGTGATTCTCCATCACAGTGAACACGCAGGAACTTGCGCAGCCCTTTACTTGGTTTACTATCAATCAATAAGGTTGCTGCTTCTAAAGCTTCTGATGTATTTTCAAATTTGGAAAAAGCTTTTAGCTTCACAACCTGACATTATAACAAAAGTAGATAAGATAGAAAATTAAAATGTACTAATTTACAGAACAATACACAGAAAAATTTGACTAAAAAGCACAAGGCTTGAGGCTAGATTACCTGTCTGGCAGAGTCGGCACTAGCAAACTCCTTTGATAAGTCCTGCAGCAACTCAAACCAAGTAAAATTCATTTAGACCCAAAAGATCTCTTGCGTTTAGCAAAAATGGAGGGGAGAAAACCATAAAATAAGGTGGTCTTTAAACTAATGAGCATATCAAAAAGAAAATAACAAAAAAGAAGGCCCTTATATTCCACATAGCATAAAAAAAAGAAGCTGAATCTCCTTTTAAATTTTGCAAACCAGACTTGAAGAAAGAAAAATTAAATATACCATTTTGCAAATATTAACAATCTATTTGCCTGTGTTTATGTTCCTAACAGTGTCAGGACAAAGTGCTTTCAAGAATAAACACAGAGGGTCCTTTTGCTTCTTTTAGGAGTGGTTTCAAACATAAATTTTAGAAAAAAACGGTTTCAATAATAAACACATAATGTGCTTCTGTCGGGAAAGAAACACAAAACGCGCTTTCGTGTGTGGTCCTAAAGAGGTTTAAACTGTTAAAAAGCCTTTTTACAGCATCTCGTAAGCAAAAACAAACACAACCATAATGTTTTATGACACATGTATCAAATTACTTTAAGTTTGGTTCAAAAGCACTTTCACATTGTCTAAAAAGCAAAACCATACTACATAAACTAACTCATAATCCAAAAAATCAAATATATCCAGCAAAAGTTAGAACAGCTACGTTACCTCGACCTTCGAAAGCTTCCCTTCATCCAATACTTTAAATAGGGCGAAACCCGCAGGGGTTTCGAATAATAGAAGCATTTTGCTGACTCCTCAAACTTACTCTTACAGACAAATAGTACCTGCAATAGTAATCAGTAACCTAATTAAACTACATCGTCATATTCCTAGAAATCCTAAATCTGTTATTAACAAAATCACAAATGTAAATCATAACAACCATAGACAGTTTCACAAGCATCAAAACTAGTTCGCTAAAACAATCCACGAATTTGGAAAACAGTACAGTTTTTCCAAATTCCAAATAGGTGTTACAATTATACTCATAAACAAAAATTTGTTGGAAAAATCAACCTTGAGTAGGATTTCCTGCGTCAGAGAAAGACGAACGAGAGAAACGGAGAAGAAGAACTAGGGTTTTAGGAATTATCGTGTATTTATAGATGGAGGTTTTTTCAATTTATACTTCTCTGAGGTGATGATTAAATAACAAATGTGCCATGTGTCATTTAAGAAGATATAATTGAGATTTTAGCAGCGTGACGTGGGTATAATTGTCTACTTCGGTCCAATGTATTTGCAGATTTGACACGTGGGCGGTGATGGTGGGGAGTACAATGTTTTACAAGTGATTTTGGACACACAGTATATCGAGATACATTAGGGTTTATGTCATTTTAGCATATAAATAAAATTGACGCCGGTGGTTACAGAAAATTTTATTAAATATGAAAAAGTATATTTTAAATCTAAAATTTTAAAAAAGTCATAAATATAACATGTGGGTACATATTTACATTTTTTTTAATTAATATATATTTTCTAAATTAATTATAATTAAAACAAATATGAACTTATTTAAAAACACAAAACAATTCAAAAAAATATGCATACTTATATTCATGTGTTTCATTTCTTACAATTTTTTTAAAATTTTAATTTATATATATTTTTTCATAATTAGAGTAATTATAATGTAATATTTAATAATAATAAATTTTTATATATTTTAATTATAATTAGTGCATTTCCTTTATCTTTTATCCTTTTAATTAAATAACATTGTTATTAATAACAGTAAATTTTCATTTAAAAAAATATTATCACGGTAAAAAAAATGTAACATGATATTAAAATCATATTAGGTAAAATTTCAAGATTGTAAAAAAATAATATTGTTTTAATTAATAGAAACGTAGGATTGAATTATAAGTATTAATAATAATATATTCTTTATCCTAAAAGCTTATATTTTAAAAGAAACTTATATTTATTTGAGTATAAATTAAGAAACATGATTTTATTATATAATATATAATAGTAACTTTTTACGAAATAATTATATATTGTTAAAATTACCATAAATTAACGTGTATATGCATATATATTTGATAAATTAAAATTTTAATACTTTTTTTATACCATTCTTATTTCAATTATATAAAAAAAAAATTATCTTTAAGTTATGGGTGGATATAGTCAAATCTGATTAAAATTTTATTAATTTTTTATCTTGAATGAAACATGGTCATCCCAACAATATTCTTTTTCGTTATTATTAAATGTTGAACTCATAAACATCAAATTGAATATTAATGGATTTAGCCATTAAGTTACATGTATTATTATTTTAATCAAATATAAATTATAAATATAATAGTATAAATAATTTGAGATGACTTAGCAATTTAATTTTTTTTCAAATCATAATCTATTGAATCCCATTTTTGTTTATTGTTGGTTGTACCACTAATGTCCATCAATTGATGCATAATGAATATGTTATACATACATTACCTAAGTTTGATTAGTTCTTTTGTTTTGCTTTTTTGAAGTTGTTTCATAAATACAATTTAAAGTTAAATATATAATTTTACCTGAGTTTCAATAGTTAGATTCTTTAACTTCTCCTTACATGTCTTCTAATTGTGACCAAATTGATTACAATACTCACATTTCAACCATTTGTGACCTCTTATGTTTCTCTGGTTCAATATTTTCTTTATGTCTATTAGTTGGTGATCTACCTTTCTTTGGTTTATAAATTGGTGGATGTATTTGTTATTCATCACACATCATAACCCATTATTCTTCAGATGGAATAGGATGAATCAAAGAGAAATATGTCTTCAAATACAAAGTCTTTGTGAAATGTGGATGTACATAGTCCTCAATCTCATATGTTGCATGTCCACTTATTTAAATTAACTAATATGTTGCAACCATCCAATACTTCAAATATTCCATCCCCACCATACAATACCTTTAAAACTCTTCATTCTTCTTATCTTTAAATAATGTATTTCCTCACATTTGGTGAAAAAGAAGTAGTCCACTTTAAAGTCTCTTCTTTCCTTTTCATTATTAGCCGCATCATTTTTCTTCTGACCTCTTTAAATAACTTCACAATAGGTATAGACCTAACTCTTTTCAACCAATTGTTGAAAATTTCACTTATGTTATTTGTCACTTGCTCAACCTTTACATCGTCATCAAAAGTATATCTACTCTAATGTGAAGCTTGAATCTTACTTAAATATTCATGTGCTTCAGGTTCTTCATTCTTAATTTCATTCATCAACTGATTAAATATAATTGTTCTAGTTGCTTTAGGTGCTACCCAGAATAATGATCTCATTTTTATACTTGGATGCTTACATTTCAAGTTGGCGTAAATATGCCTAGCACAAAATCTCACATGTAAAGTTGGGAAAAACTTATTGATTGCTGCAACGATACCTCTTTGTCTATCATACATGAAACATGTCTTTCTATTTTCAAACTCCCAATATATTGTTCCAATAAAGCCATAAATCACATCCATGTTTCACCATTTTTAGATTCAGCCCAAGCAAGGACAATTGGAAACAAACTTCCATTAGCATCCAATCCAATAGCAACCATTAAGACACATTTACATAGGTCCTTTAGAAAACATCCATCCACTTAAATACCCTTGTTTTGGAGCGGATAAACTAATGAAACATCTCCTAAAATAAGGGCTAGCATTTGGTATTGATATATGAGTATTTACAACTGCTATTGATTTTGGGTTTCTTCTTATAATTGTATAATAATATTGCCTTATCTTTGCAAAATTACCAATATAGTCATCCAATTCTCCATTGTAAGCAATTTTTCTTGCCCTATACAATGTTAAGTCAAGTACAGATATACCATATCTTCTTTTAGACTAACAACCAATATAATGATACTTACATTGGTGTTTCACGTGACTAAGTCCTTCAATTGAGAAGCTAACCAAGAGGATGTTACAGCTCTTTGTTTTTCAACCTTTTGACAACAATGTATCCCTTTCTTGTTTGCTAACTCAAGTGCCTTAACCATAAAGATTTTCTTATCAGTTCCAATAGAAGTATGTATTCTCCAACCACAATCAGGTGCTTTACACGTTGTAGTTACTCGGGTTGTGTCAACTTTAACCTTCTCACATTGAAACCCAGCTTGAACAATGTACTCTTGTAAGATACTTTTAAATTCCTTAACATGCTTAAAGGTATCCCCTACTTTGAACTTAATGCTACCATCATTTCTTCTTTTAAATTCCCTAACTTTATAGTGTCTGTTGACTTTCCTATAACTTTTTCCTTGACAATCTTTTGAGTCAGTGTCATTGATATGATAGTCATTTTCATCCCCCAAGTCTTGGAAATTATCATCAATATCATAAATTTCACCATCATTTCCTTCATTATTATCACCCTCGTTATCATTTTCGTTGTTTATAGTATCGTCATTTCAATCAAGATCCTCCTCATCATTACTCTAAACAAATTTCTCATCTCCATCGTAATTTTCATCTTTAATTTCAACAACTTTCCCTGGTTTATATTTTTTCAACCTTTCACGATTCCTTAGAGGTTGTTGTTTGTTTTGGCTATGAATTGGATTATTTATTAATAATTGGGAATGACTCAAATAAATCAAGGTTAAGATCATCAATGTTAAAGTAAGGACTTTGGTTATCATTTGAGCTTAGGGACGACTCATTCAAATAATTAAAAGTAGGATAGTAATCATCAAAAGATGGTTCATTTTGTGATTGGTTTGATAAAAAAGTTGGTGGTTCCTTGAAAGGTTGATAATCTAACATGGGGGACATAAAATCACTTACAAATGAATGAATTCCACAAACAAGTCTAGCCTTTTTTTATTCCTATAATCTTTCATCAATTCTTGTAATTTTTTATCTGCTTTTAATACACTTTGTTCCTCACTACCAACTTTCTTCGCTTCAATCCTAAAGTCTTCTTTTTTAAGCGTCAATCCTTATTTCATAATAGACCTCTTAGCATAATGAAAGCAATAAATAAGATTATATTCATCATTAGATATATGACCAGCCCATCTAACTTCACCAAATAGATGAACGTATATTCTAACCCATTAACTCATTTTTATTGCTCGATATAATAATCAAACGTATTGTCAAAATGCATTACTCATCAACATATAATATCAAACATATAATTATGAATTTGATATAAATCAAAACATACAATATTATACTCATACAAAACACATAATAATAGTAGAATGTTTAAAGAAAGTAATACTAAAATGATACATATTTCAAGATCGAATTATAAACAAGTTAACTAAACAAAACTAAAAAAACACAATATTTTTGGGCAATAAATACCAACAAATATGAATCCCACAAAGAATAACCCTAAAAAACACAGAAAACAAGTACATACAAGCATAATATACATGAAAATCAATACCAAATATATAATACATAGAGATATTGTAAAACAAAATACATGCAGAATAAATACAAAATAAATATAAGTAGAATACTTAATGACCACAGGTTTGTAAAACGAATAAATATAAAATACATATAGATATTGTGAACCAATAAAGGTTTGTAAAATCTAGATTATACAATTGTGCTTAAAAACTAGATTAAAAACCAAACAAACCAAATACAGATAAAAACCAAAATATGTTTAAAATACTAAGAAATGAGTCAGGTTATACCTTTTATTTTGAAATGATAGGTTTTGGAACGAAGGTTGTGTTAGGGCTTTAGTGAAACGTTGTATTATTACGTAAAAATGGGTTTCGTAAAGGATATGGTAAAATGATGGGTTCACATGAGGCGTGAGGGTAAAGGTTAAAGTGGTTTGTAAGATAGAAGCATGAGAGTAAGAGAGTTGGTGACTGAAATGATGCATTCGATGAGGGAATGAGTGATTAGAACGATGCGTCTGGTGAGGTTGAGAGACGAGGTGACTGTAATGATTCGTCTAATAAGACTATGAAACAAGACAAGGTTGGGTGAGAAAGATAAGATTGTGTGTACGAGGGTTATGTAAGAGTGATAAACATTATGTGGAAGTTTATCATTTTGCTCTTGGACTAAGACGAGTATATAACACCAATAATATTGTAAGATATTTTTCTTATTATTTTAAAGATATGATAAATCTTAGGATTATTTTTTATATTATTTATAGTTTTGTTCTACGATTAAAATATATATTTATAATATAAAATTTTAAGATTTTAAGATTAAATTATATAACTTTAAGAATTTACATTTAATTAAAAATTTAGTACTAACCTCACCTCTAAAATTATATCTCTAAAGTTTTAGCCAATTAATTATGAACGATCACTGCCAATCCATCATTGCTAAACCCTAACCTCACCTCAACTGCCATTATCATACCAGATTGTCGTTCTTCGCTACCTACTACCCTTCGTAGCTTTTGGTTCACATCTCCGTCCGTATTTCACCACCATTACTATTCCATATAACCAAACGCCATTTGTCTCCCTCTTTTTTTCTCACATTGCAAGTTATCATGTACGGTTTTATTGTTGTATGTTTCAATTTATTGCCTTAATAATATTAATAGTTCTATTATTTCTAAAACAAATATTTTTGTTTCATGGTTCAAGCTGTCTCCTTCCGCCGATAATGTAATGTTATCTTTTAAGTTTGAACTCTGACTACTTTGAACATTAGAACTGACTTTTTTTTGTAAGCATGATAATAGAATTATTGAATTGGTTTCGATTTCTAAGCAATTCATTAGTTTTATTCATTGTCAATGGACAACTTAGCTGTTCATATCAGCTTTGTTGTGTTCCATTGATAGCTTAACTATCCATAACAACTTTGCTGTAATTTGTTGTCCATATTTATTTAGTTGTACACAGATGTTATCCATAGTCTTTTTAGTTGTAAATAATTGTCTATAAACAGTTGTCCATAGTTATCCATAGACAGTAATCCATGGTTGTCCACAACCTATCCATAAATAATTGTCCATAGACAACTTTGTTGTATTTGTAAGTATGTTTTATTTTGTAAAGTCTATAAATAGAAAGAAATCATAAGACCAAATCATTGGGTCATTTTCATACAACATTCTTGACTTATTTTTGACATGGTATCATAGCTTCTTTGAGAAAAAAAATCGGTTTTCTATTTTTGAGGAAATCTTCATTGATATTTTTTTAGCGTTTTCTACTAAACAAGTGTTCTTCGGCAATCTCTGTTTAAAGTCATTTTCTCGGTTTCTTTAATTTCAGCATTATATTTCTAAGGAAATCTTCATTGATATTTTCTAGCGTTTTTTTGCCAAACAAGTGTTCTTCGGTAATCTCTGTTTAAGATCCTTATCTTAGTTTCTTTAATTTTTTTTGAATATTTCTCGGGTTTCATTTACTTGGAATGGACACTGCACCAGTGCGTGTTAAGTTTACAGGAAAAAATATTCTACTTGGGTTTTTCAGTTTGAACGCTCGCACCGAAAAAGGAAGGCATTTCTATTGTTGCGTGATAACATCGTTTTCATAAAATGCCTGTTTGAAATAAACCATTTTGAGTTTTGGTCGATCATATTTTGATATTTTTTATATCAATGCTTTTTTGGAAGGGTAAAAATGATTATCATGTTCATAGCCAACATTCATTAGTTTGATGTGTCTATTTAAATGACGACAAAGTCATACTTATTAAATTCTTGAAATAATGTTATACATTGATTAAAGATAAGATATAATTTATAAGAATTATGATTATCTCCGTTAATTGGATTAATCGTTTAAGATTTCAAGTTACATAATTACTTGGCTTTAATGTATTTACCATTTGACACTTCTATGGTTTCTTTTCAGGCATAACTAAATCTTTAAATATATTATTTTTGTAATTATAAATTTTAAATAAATTATTTTTATGATTACAAGTTTTAAGAGTATTTTTTCATATAATACGAGTAAAAATTAGTTCAAAATTCGAATGTTTTTGGCATGTGATAACATTTTAGCCAAAATTAAGATATAAATATTTTAGTTGCATGATTTTAAAGAAGATGCTAGAAATTAAAAAAAAAAACGTTTTTAGTCTTGCACATCTATTTTTACTTTTATTTTATACTTTCTTTGATTTTTTTTTTTTTGAAATGCCGAAAATAACATCCCACCTACAAGTTTATCATTGGGAACTCCTTACCGAACCTAAAAAATTATAATTTTTTTTATTACATGGGTTCAGAAATGACCTACCAAACTTTCAAATGTACGGATGTTTTTGATATATAAAAATATAATTTAATTGCATGTAATCGTTTTTAAATGAAGCTTTATTTATCTATATATTATGCACATAGTTTTTAATATAAAGTAGATATATTTTTACATGTTTAATAATACCGTTTTTAATATAAAGTAAAAGATATATTTTTACATGTTTAATAATACCGTGTATATTTTATCAAAAAATAATACAGTATATATTATATAATAACTAAATTATATAAAAATAATTAAAAATTAATAAAAAAATCAGGCTGGAAATAAATTGAATGCATTCGGTGAGAAAGTTAGATTTTTTTTTTTCATTTTCCTAGGGATGCTCTACCATATCTTTAGTTCTTAAAATTTCGTTACTTTAGATTTTTTCCCCACTAGCCATTCTAAACGGGTTTGGTAATTTAGTATGTGATATTTTTATTAAATAAATTCTATATATTTAAATTAATATATTAATGATTATTTTTTTAAAAAAATCTAATTTATAGAATGATAATTTTGTTTTTATGAAAATATTTATTATTTATACATTCTTTCATTTATTTTTGTCTATTTCAATACAAATCATCTCATACAATTCTAGATATTATGGTTAACCTCTATTAAACTCTCTTTCTTATTTCTGATATTATTTTATTCATTTATCGACTAACTAACTTTTGTCATTTGTTACGGAACAATCCAAATTTTTTTTTCATTGAATTTATATTTAGGCCACTACCAACTTATTGAAGTATCCATCTTTGTCCCTAATTGTCACCGTTATCGTTGTCATCACTAACTCATTTTGTCTGATCTTATTAACCATTTTGCCATTTCTTAATATCTTATGTTTGATTAGACCTAATATGAAAGTAGTTTTGATAAAATACAAGGTGATCGAGGAAGAGTAAGGGGTCATGAAGATCGAAAGGAATAAGCTAACGTTAATAGCGATCATTGGCATAGATGATGTTTCAAATGAGTTAATGATTGCTTAAATTTAGTTTCGATAACCTCCACCATCATCTCTATCCTACCCTTGATATCGCTTTATTCTTTTTGACTAACCGACTTTTGTTATTTTTTGGAAAACAATAAAGTTGTATTTTTTTTACTGAATTTGTATTTAGGCTACCACAAACTCATTTGAAAAATTTATATCTACCCTTAACCCCATTACCACCATCTCATTCCCTTTGATATCACTAACTCCTTCATCCTCTATCGTCATATTATATTCCATCAAACCTAAAGTAAAAATAACTTTGGTTAAACATAAGGTAGTCGATGAAGGATAAAAGGGTCAAGAAGATTGAAAGGAATGAGTTAACAGTAGTTGTAATTATTGACAAGGATGATGTTTCACATTAGTTGTTTATTGCCTAACTTTAGTTTCGATAAAAATTACATTTTTTAATTATTCTACAACAAACATGAAGGGTGGTTGATGAGCAAAGGAATAGGTGAAGTTAAGAGTAAGACAAAGAAGATTATGGATGTAGACATGGTTGTTAGGATGGATAGGGTTATTTTCATAATGAAATGGATAAAAAAAATACGAGAGAAGATATAAAATAATAAATATGTTCATAAAAATAAAATTGTCCTTTTATAATTTTTTTTTAAATAGACCATTGTTATATCTTTTGTTAAATGTAGGAAGTATTAATGTTCTAATTTGATAAAATTGATCCAAATGTATACTTTTATTTAATAAGAATACTACTAAAATACTAAACTCATTCTAAATTATGAGAGAGGGGACTCGAAATTAGAGGTGAAAATTCGTACGAACTGATACAATTCAAGTTGGCTCGAACTTACCTAATCTAAATTGATCAAATCCTAGTTCAATTCAATTTTCAATTTAATTCGAGCAAGTAAGATGAGCCCTAACCCAAACCAAACACAAATGAACTAGTCTAAACTAGTCCAAACTAGCCCGAATTGTTAATTGTATGTTTTCTTAGTTAATTGAACTTTTTTTATAAATAAAAAAATATGTTTAATGATTTAAGTTTATTAGCTTAAACATTATTATATGAAATACCAAAAATAAGGAAAATAATATTACAATAACTAGTCATTTGAATAAATGATAAATCAACACTGAATAAACAATTCATGCACACAATAAAACCCACGAAAATAATACAACTTCTCACACATATCTGTTATGATACAATAACTAATTAATTATAAAACAAAAACACTAGTAAACACAAGCTAAATAAAGCTAATTTTCAAAGTAACAAGTCAATTTTTAAATAAATTTGACAAAAGTAAAAGGCTATTATGTTATCATGAAAATTGATAATTTGAATAAATAATTCCAAATCTTAATAGAATTTTCTCTAGTCACTAAACAAAGTAATATATGAGTAAGATTAAACAAATATTTTTCTCTAAAACTAACTAACTAACTAACTATATATATATATAAGGCTCGCTTAGTGTATTCAAATAAAATACACAAGGATCATATAAAGGAAAATCATCTTTTTAAGGTGACACGAAATATACTTTAAATTGCTTCAATGAAAATAGGGTTACGATAATAGAAGAATAAAATAGTGCTTAACGTAGAGTTATTGATGGAGAATTAGATGTTGATTAATGATGAAGTAGAAAGTTGAGGGAAAAAGATTGAATTTATTGGAAATTAAGAAGATATATGTTTATCTAATTTTAAGTTTTTAATCTAATATTTAAGTTGCAATGTTTGTGTTATAGTTTTTATGAAAAATTTATTTTGGACTAAAAAACTGACTTGAACTTAACTCAACGCAATTCAATTTTTTTTAGATTATTTGGATTAATTTTAAATTTAACCCAAATTTATTTTAATTCATATTCTATTTAGATTCTATTCGATTAATTAAATTACAACTAATTACTACCCCTAAGCAAAATCACTACCAAACTCACATTAGAATTTGAGTAGACAAAGAGAAACACTCTTTTTGCAAGCTTTCAGTCTATAATTCCTTTTGCTCCACCAAATAGCAAAACAAGGAGACAACCCTGGAAATTTGAAGATATGGATATTTTTTAAAGCATTCACTTTCATGAGTCTGAATAGAAAACTTGCATGTTGCAATTTATACAATTAAGCTTCATCTAAGATATTCCAACCATTCTCAAATTCACCAACTTTTTGGCAAATATATTACTTCTATATAGTTATACCCCTCGTACTAATAATACCTATAATGCCAAAAAAATAAAATAAAGTAAAAAAAGGTAACAATATTGCTGCAACTAAAATTATTATTTCACATTTACTTTTCATTAATGATAATTTTACTAACAAAAATGATACTAATGTGGAATTAATTATAAAGATATAATAGTAAATTCATAAATTTTTGTTGTAGTAATATCATTGAAAAAAAAATTATGAATGAAGCTTTTAAGGTTCAAATGAAGGAATGTCATGAAGTGGAGCATATAATGCCTTAAACAATGTTCTATCAAAAATATTCCTATAAGGATCATCCTTCCTCTTTTCAAGTAAGTATGCCAAGTTGTTTTCAACTTGAGATTTTATCTGCAAGAAACATTTGTTTGCACTTTCTCTGTCTTTCAAAATCTCTTTCTTTCCTTTCGTTTCAATGGGCTTCCCAAATAAATAGTAAAATCGTCCAGGTATCTTGGGCAAAATTCCGGGAAGAAAAAGGTCTGTGTTAGCAGCCTTCCCACTTGTCTGATGCCTGCAATACACGAACACTCTATTTTAGACATTCAATACAGGATTAAGGGTCTATAGCCTTGTACTTTTGTTAAAAGTGGCCACCGGAGAAAGTGAGAAAAAGCACATAACTTGTGCTTCTGTCAAAAGATGCTTTCAGACTTCTAATAAAACTTTCCTGTTAACAAACAGATCCTAAATGAACCATTCGTCCCCATACTAACCATCTATTTCCATAGTTATATAGAAAATTTATAATTCCTCTGATTTAATGGTCTATATGCTTGTGCTTTTGTTAAAGTGCTTCAAGAAGAAGTACATAATTTTGTGTTTCTGTGATGAATCATAAAATATGCATTCAGAACCTGAAAGCACTTCTAACAAAACTTTCCTATTGCTATAAGAAGAGCTTTTGCAGGATCTTGAAAACAAAAACAAACAGATCCTAAATGAACCATCCGTTCCCATACCATTAGTTTCCATAGATATACAAATAATTTACAATTCATCTGATTTAGTCCTCCTGTCAAATCTCCAACCTATCTACTCCAATTGGACATTTTTCATCTTTCATCCAAATATAAGTCAATTGAGTGTCAAATTTGGTCAACAAGAACATTTGACCATTTACCAAGTTAACTTGCTTTGACCTTAATTGACTTCTATTTAATTGAATAGACAATTGTCAACTAAGTAAGTTGGGATTTGATAGTATGAGAATTAAGATAAATGAATGGCATTTGGTCCTTCAGTATAAGAATTTGAGTCTCTTTAGAAGTGCCAGAATCCTCAGAATAATACTAGAGAAAAAATAGTGTCTTCATACCTCAATCTTACAACGTCACGGTTCCATTTCTGTATCGACTCGTTTACGATGGGGATTTTTTGCAGGTCATTGTAATCAAGTACCACCTGCCACATTCAAATTATCAAACAAAGTTGAGGAAGATCTTCTTTGAGACTTTAAGCATCAATTGGGAAAAATAATTTTCTTTTTAGATTCAAATCAAGTATAACACAAGAAACAAGACTTTAAGACAAATACAAAGACAAAAGAAAAAAAATTAAGTAAAACAAAGCTAAGTCAGAAGAAAGAAAAGTCAGCGCATTGCATCGTGGTGGAAAAAAACAGTGAATAACATAACACAAAGGGTAAGCTGACAAAACTACAACCAACTATCACGTGTTGTAAAAATTTACCACTTAATTTTTAGGCATGGCAAATGTACCATCAAGATCATTATAAATATTACAGAAATACCATCACGTCATTTAGGTAATGAAAGTCAACATTTTTTTGTCACATGAACCACATGTGACTAATTTAAGTGGTGGATATAGACAAATCTTGAAAATCTAGTAGTTTTGTTAGCCACGTGGAATTCATTTGACAAAATACAATAGTTTCCGTTATTTAAATAATAATGATGGTATTTCTATAACACTCATAAGGAGATTAATGGTATACTTTCCACGCTCAAAAATTATGCAATAGATTTCGATAAGTCATAAAAATTTAATGGTATATTTGTTAGTCTATCCTGACCTAAATGAAATATTTTTTTAATTGATTACAAAATATATTTCAAACCATTCACCAAAATAAAAATAATATAGAATAAGAAAATACAAAAAAATCGTGTAAATAAACTTAATGTTCAGATATCCCATTTACATCTTCAGTCAATTTTTTTAAAAAAAAGGCATTATATTTCTTTATCAAGAAAATATAAAGAACAAGGATATCACAGGCTTACTTCTACTAAATCATCCTCTCCAACAGCTGCAAATGGCACAATTGTGGCCCCAAAGTTTGCTGCCATTCGTACAAATTCTGGTTGATCAGGCCAAACCAGCTTGTACTCCTCACCCTGCATATAATGGAAGACTATATGAAACCAACGTAATACAAATATTAAATAAGGATAAATGTTTATTTATTACTAAAACTATTACACATACTGTAATTTTGTTGAAGGGAATAAAGAATAATAAATAAATTTATAATTTAGACACAATTAGGATTTTATTTATCAATTATGAAAGTTTAGATATCCTTATGATTTATTTTGTTATTTATCAATTAAGATTATTATGGTTTATTTTGTTATTAAATAGTCCTAAAAATAGGACGTTGAAAGCATTCATGTGTATTTAAACACATGGATCTTGTTACAAGTTCTATTTTAACTTTAACAATTTAATAATAAAATAAAAATAGTAGTTAAACATTCCTGTGAATATGAATCAATATCGATTTATTTACAATTATTCTCTTCTCTTTACAAATTTTATTTCTTTAATCTCTAACCCTAATTTTTCTCTCTTCTTCCGTTTTTCCTATTTCTATTCCCTTTTCAGTCCTACATCATTAGCATTTATCTACTTTTTCTTTTTCAGTTTGTTTCAATCTAACTACTTATCACCTGCTGCTAACAAAATTGATGCAGAAATTGGGAAAACACATGTGATACGCACAATGTGAAACTGAAACTCATCATGAATAATGATAAAAAACAGTTGTAGAAGACAAAAGAAGCGTGGTGTCCTTCAACAATTCACACACCTTGTTATGGAGGGCCTCTCGTGCACCACCGGGATAAAGGAGAACGAAACTTTTTGCTGAAAGGGACTTGAATAGATTACTTGGGGATGCAGGAAATGCACCAAATACTCTTAACCAATCAGGCATCGAAAAATCAGGAAGTGAACCTCTTGAACTCTCCACAAACAAATGCGGGTGAGCTACACCACGAACCATGATTTGTTTCTCTCGTAAGAACTCTTCAGCAAGGGAAAAGAGTTCAAGTCCTAGTAGATTGTGATAACCAACTAGTAGAACAGGACCTTCATTTGGTACACCACTAAGACCTCTTACAATCTTCCCATCTTCCAATGTTGAAAACATTACAGAACTAGTAAGAATGCGATATAACCTGCAGGCTTTCTAGCTTTTATCAGTTCTAGTCCAAACATAGTGTCAGTCAGGTATATAGACCACTTGTTTGCAAACTGGTGCAGTCCAGGATATCACATGAAGAAAACTAATGCATAGGTATATTTCAATGAGGGTAAAGCAGTTATAACGGATGTGGTACTCCACTGACACTTACATCTACGTATATATATAGAACTGATACAATATAGTGAGCTACAGAACTTACATTATGGAGAGTTACCAAGGGGAAAATGGTTAAACTAAGTTTACTTGGTTCAATTTTTTAGGTTTAGGGTTCAGATGTTCAAAATAAGGTTGATACATTCATTCTAGGGTATATATTTGTTGATATTTCATATTTTAGTGTCCATTCATTGTGACAATTTTAGCAAGTCATGCCAGGGGTCTTAAGGTTTTGTTTGGAATCGTTTTTCCTTTTAGTTGAAAGTGGTTTGAAATGACTTAAAACACTTTTAATGGTGCTTAGTAATCTCTATGAAAAGTGGTCTTAAAATTTTAAGAAACATTTTTTTGTGCTTTTAGAAAAAGTAAGTAATCCTTACTTTTGAGAGATGTATTTTAAGATGCGTGCTCATCTCCTAAATTAAATACTAAATGTTATTCTAAACTGCTTCTAACAATTTTATGCCAAATACGTTAATACTTTTCTTAAACCACTTTTAAACAAACCATTCCATTTCAAAGCACTTCTCTTAAAACCACTTCGAAAATAAACACATCCAAACGAACCCTAAGTAAGGCAACTGGATAAATTTCTCCACTGACTTGCCTAACAGCTTCATTAAAGACATATTTGAATTCTGACATACTAGGAGGCATATAATCTGTGATACAGATCACTTGCTCACAAACTGGTCTGGTCAGGTACTTGTCCACAAACTGGGCCAGTCCAGGATATCACATGAAGAAGAAAACTAATGCATAGGTATATTTGAATGAGGATAAAACAGTTATAATGGATGTGGTACTCCACTGACACTTACATATATGATTATATATAGAACTGATACGATATAGTGAGCTACATAACTTACTTTACGGAGAGTTATCAAGGGGAAAATGGTTAAACTAAGTTTACTTGGTTCAAGTTTTTAGGTTTAGGGTTCAGATGTTCATAATAAGGTTGATACATTCATGCTAGGGTATATTTTTGTTGATATTTCATATTTTAGTGTCCATTCATTGTGACAATTTTAGCAACTCATGCCAGGGGTCTTAAGGGTTTGTTTGGGATCGTTTCTTCTTTTGGTTGAAAGTAGTTTGGAATGACTTAAAGCACTTTTAATGGTGTTTGGTAATCTCTACAAAAAGTGGTTTCAAAATTTTAAGAAACATTTTTTGTGCTTTTAGAAAAAGTAAGTAATCCTTCCTTTTGAAAGAAGTAGTTTAGGATGTGTGCTCATCTCCTAAATTAATTACTAAATTGCTATTCTAAACTGCTTCTAGCAATTTTATGCCAAATAACTTAATACTTCTCTTAAACCACTTTTAAACAAACCACTCCATTTCAAACCACTTCTAAAATAAGCACATACAAACGGGCCCTAAATAAGGCAAATGGATAAATTTCTCCACTGACTTACCCAACTGCTTCATTAAAGGCATATTTGAATTCTGACATACTAGGAGGCATATAATCTGTGATACAGTCAAGCCTCCTTGAAAGGCGGTATTTTGAAGTACCCTTGATAACTGTCATCAAATTAATACCATCTTCCTGCAAAATATAACAAAGAAAGTCCATTGTCAAATGTCCTTGCAGGCTTCACATAGAAATTTGTCTGGAAGAATGTAGGCAATCTTTTGATAAGAGCTTGAATGATTTTTCATGGCATGAGATAATTGAAGGATCAAAGAAACAATGTAGGAACCAAGAAAATAATTAAAATCATCTGCAATAAAGGCTTTCCTTCTATCAGATATCAATTGAAAGAGGTTCAGTTAAATGTTTGTTTCAAGACAAAGTGATGCTTAAGTGCAATTTGCGTTCTAAATAGCACATATTTGGAGATTTGGCAACAGTTGTGGCAATTTCTGACATAATACGATCTGAAGAGTGACCCAATACAATATGATATGACCCATTTAACCCATTTTTTAAATCAGTTAAATAAGACATGATACAATAACACAAAGCTAACCCATTAAATTAATATTTTAATATTATTTTATCCATTAAATCTGATATGAACAAAACATGATACATCCCGAATGAATTTAATAAATCATATTCAGTCAAAATAACATTTTTTGTTGTTAACTTTTTTTTCAAGTTGACAACATGATACTAGAGACAACCCGAACCCCAAATGAGCCAACCCGATAAGAATCTTTCTATTGATGGGTTGACCCAACACAACCAATTTATCAAATGGGTCAACCCAATTGACGTGATTTGGCACCCCTTTTTGATAGAAAATGTCCTAAAATTGCAGGGATACCTGCACATAGTTGTACACAGCCTAAAAAAAGGCTGCCCACAAACTCAACAGCAGCAGTTTTGGGCTGCAATTCTCTTGCCTGTGGTACGTCCATCCAATTTGAATAAACAGTGATACAAAGCAATTGAGTGTTTCTGATGTCTTTGTAAGCTCCACTAAGAGAAACGAACATGACATTGGCTTACCAATAAAAAGGTATGTCCATTGTCCTTAAAGTGACGAACCACGCAATCCTGTAGCTTACTCTTAAGTCTTTGGGCTTCATGTCCACTGGGAACCATGTTGTCCTTACCACTGAAACACAAACATCTCATAAACACTAAATTCAAAAAATGCAATCTTGAAATGAAGGCTGCGCTGAATTGCTATTGCCATTAAGCCTAACCAAAGAAGAAATACTATGATCCTAGCATTGTAAATAAAGAGAGAGCCAAACTGAATTTAGAAAGTCAAAACCTAGACAAAACCAGCACTTCAGCTTTAACAGCATGGAGACGGGAATTCGTATAAGCAGCAGCTGATTTAAGCAGCTTCAGCTTCCAAAGAAGAGTGTCCTTTGGAATAATATCCGCCAAAAACTGTAAACGAAAATTGAGGAATCAAAAACCAGGTAAAATCTATGTAACAAATAAATATTTCAACAAATTGAAGATATAGTCAGAAGACAGACAATGTAAAATGATCTTCAGAAAGAAGTTGGAATAAAAATACTAAAAGAAGACCAAATTTACCAAAAACACAAACAATTCTTACAGAAAGATATGGTAATAGAGCAGCAAGGTTGCGGGATAATTTCTCATTTCGTTGCATGGGAGACATCCTGGTTTCAACATTAACCATAGCCATCTTTCTTGGATCTCCTAATGCCACAAAAAGTCAAGTAGAAATTTAGAACTAATCTCTTTAGCATTAAAAATGGAAGCAATGAAATGTTTGCCAGAAAATAATAAAGGATGCTGGTAAGCCAGAAGCATGTGCATTGCAGGATTGACAAGTGCTAAATTAGCAATGAACCATTTAAATTTCCACAGAATGAGGCAACATAGTTCATACCCATAATATAGCCTAAAAGATACGGAACTGTCCAATGTAGATTATCAGGTAAAGCCTCCATTATTGGAAAGAAAGGCTGCAACTGAGACCTGTCAAAAGACGTAGCTAAGTGAAAGACCAAAGTGTCAGATTTTGTTCATGTAACAAGATGGGGCCGTTCTACATTTTAGCAAGAAAGATAGCAAGGATACATTATGATGAACTTAGACATGTATCAGAAGACCAACCTGGGTTGGATAGTATCAGTACTAGGTCGATTTTAGCATTACGAGCAGCCACAGAGAGGGCTAGGCATCCTCCAAAGGAATCTCCCACCAAGTAGATCGGTTTGTTAGGAGATAAAGCATGCCCATGCCTAACTGTTTCTTCAACGAATTTAACCAGCTCTTCCCAATAAAGAAATCACACTCATTCAAAATGTGTTGCATGGAATCAAACAACAAAAGGCTAGAATATGTCCAACTCAACAAGAAGCACTTCCATACATTTAAGCATAAACAAGATTCTTTAAAAGGGAGGTGACCTTAGAGGCTTTTAGAGCATACCACAATACAAGTTGTATAAAATAATAGCGATGCAAATTTTATAAATCATTCTTTTTACATCACTTGAGCCCTAAATAGATGTATTCTAGAGGTGAACTTGAAATGTCCCAAAATTGCACATTTAAGGTGTATTTTTGGACCATTTTTTTAAGATCACCATGAAAAAATGCAATTATGGGACCTTAATACTTTCTTACATAATAAAAATGAAATTTAAAAATTTACAACCTTCAAATGATGTTCGATCATAAACAGGAATGTGTAGACACCAAACTTCAAAAAACCTGCATTTTTCAGGAGAGTATATGATAGAAATATTATGCATTGATGATCCAAATTACAGTGCTGAACAAGATTGTAAAGGAAAAAACAATACTCTCAAAGTAAGATTTTCTAAAATTGATACAGTAGCTTGAGCACCCAAAAAAAAGAGTTTTTACAACAAACGACAAAGCTAGGGTGAATACACAATTGCATGATGTATGAAAGAGTGTTGAACATATGCATTTAAGACACGGATGCACGTATCAATGTTTATTATGCATATACACCATATTGATATAATTTCATCTACATGTATAATGTAAATTGATGGGGCAATTATATACGATCCTAATGCTTGCCAAACACAATAGGTCAAACACAAATATAACCCCGCTCATAAAAGGGTTGATACGACACAATACATTAATTAAATGGGTTGACACAAAACTTATTAATAGACACTATTTTCCACCCCTACACACAACTATAGTCTTCCAAATAGATAAGACCATAGGGTCCACATCTCAAAAGGTTCTCACTTCAACAAATTCATAAGCAGCCTATCAAAACAAAAATTAATTTAGCTTACTTTCCAAGAGCTTTATGATGCAAAACAAGCCCCATCCCAGTACCATCCATGCCTGCATATATCAATACCAGAAATAAAATCTGAAGAATTTCTAACATAAATGTTTATTACAAGAAACTACATCACCAGGCTTTCAGACTACAACTACATATCCTTACAAATTTATTACGCGTTTGGATTCATGGTTAGAAAGCACTTTAAAAGCATGAATACTTTTTTATGCATTTGGTTGTGAAATAAAATATGCTCTTAATGTTTTAATTATATAAAAAAATGCTCTTAACATTTGTTTGACCACATTTAAAACACTAGAAGTATCGAAGTAAGAATATGTTTTCTTTTGCTTCTCTTAAAAGTGATTTTAATAAGTAAACTCACAAGAAAACACTTTTAAGAAGAAGTAATTTATTTGCACTTTTAACCGAGCAAGTCAGAAGCACATAATATATTTTAGGAGTCCTAAAAGCACTTATGAACTTTTTAGTCCATAAATTTTTTTTTTGCTGTCATAAGTGTGTTTACAAGTTTCAAAAGCATAAACAAATTGACCATAAATCTCCATTTGAAAAAGAAAAAGAAAATACTACTTTTAAACCACTTTTATCAATAGCTCTTTGCATCAAAACGCACTCTTAACTACCGTGACACAAAACAAGATAAACTTTACATAAATGATTCAGTTACCCGGCAAAAACAAAAGAATAGGGGCATCCTTCAATGGTTTCCCACATGAAATTGGGCTAAACCAGCGGGGTGGACCACCATCAGGCTTAATAATTTCCTTGGCTGCATCAAAGTAATCAGTAACAGTCTCAGTTCCATAACCATCATCCCACAAAGGCTCCAATTTTTTTGGAAATTGATCCTCTACCCTCTTCTTGACTTCAACTTCAGTCTTTAACCTTCCATTTCCTTTCCCAACCCATGACCCAAATCTCTCTTTCTCCCCAACTTTAGAAGCCTCATTCACTTCAACCGAATCTGATGACAACACAGCTGAGTCATCATCATCACCTAAACTACAAACTTGAACTTGTAACCTAGGCTTTTTCTTTAGAGCTATTAAAGGTGGTATAGTGAAACAACATAATGATGCCATGGTTACTACAATCCAATGACAAAAGATATTCAAACCCTTTTCTCTAGACTCTGCTTTTAATAAACTTAAAAGAAATTTCCAAAGACTATCATTAATTTAAGCTTAAAAAACCTAAATTCAGTTGATGGGTTCCCTTGAATCACTCTAATGCAATTAGTCACGCCTATTATGCTCAGCATAGTTTGTATAAAGAAGAAGAGCAATAGAGACAAGGCATATACGAAAGAATAAACGTTATTTAGTCTAATGGGTAATGGAAAAATAAATCCCCTTATAACAAACTAAGAGCAAATTAAGGCAGAATTAGAAATCAATGACATGACGGCAATGGAAAAAAGAAGAAACTTTTTTTGCATGAATGAGAGAGACTTGTGTGTGGGCATAAAAGTAAAAGTGGGTAAACATCTAAAGTTGCGGAGTTTTACCTGTGTAGTGAGTGATTTGGATTTGTCCATAGCCAGTAGCTGTGTGGTAGCGACAGAACTGGTTTTGCCCATAGCTAGTCCTTTTCTCTGGTGGTGCATTGGCCACATATGTGAAATGACTGTCTTGTGGTGTAGTATTCGCTTAATAGAAAGGCAACGAGCCAAACGACTTTGATCGAAACCTCGAACTAGAACAAATATTATTAAAGGTTTTGAAAATTTCATAAATTTATCCAAATTTAACGAAATTTAAAGCTAATAGAAATAAATAATAATTTTTTAAACTTATAATTAACAAAAAATCAAGAAATAATATAAAGAGAAACACAAAAATATCTTCGAATATTTTTCAAAATAAATAATAATTAGCAAAAAAAATTACAAAAAATAAAATTATATTTTAATAAAAAAGATGAATTTAAAGATTTACCGTCCTTAAGAATAAATTTTTTTTAAAAAAATATATAATTTATTATGAAATAAGTAATAAAAAATGAGTATTAATATTATATGCGAAAAAAATGTATAATATTTCATTAATTAACAAAGAAATTATTATGGATAAATCGTACAAAATTGTTTTAGAAAGATAAAGGAAAATTTAGCTACATCTATTTATGAGGAATTCAAATATTAATAAATATATTTTAGAGAATGAATTGATACACCAATAAAATTAGTCGTGTTGGATAATAGAATGATAAATAAAATAATGTTTTATGAGGAATGATGTATAAAATCCTAAAATATCATAAATTAAAATTCACAACAAATTATAGGTTTATCATTAATATTAATGATAAGAACTTGAATCAAGTATTAAATTTAACTTATGAATTTGAAAAATGAGATTTAATGAAATAAGAAAATCATATATTTTTAATATATTACATAATAAGATATTCATTAACAAACATATATAATAGTTCAATATATAGATAAAATGAATTCATAAAAATAGATAAAAAGTTTTCAAAAAATTGGACAAATAATAAACCAAAAATATTAACAGGTTTTAAAATACTAGAAGAATTGA
Organism: Hippophae tibetana; assembly: GCA_037013495.1. Taxonomy (NCBI): domain Eukaryota; kingdom Viridiplantae; phylum Streptophyta; class Magnoliopsida; order Rosales; family Elaeagnaceae; genus Hippophae; species Hippophae tibetana. The sequence continues at coordinate 22,497,145 of CM072803.1, forward strand.
ACTTAAATGTTGTTGGGATTGGTCAGATTTGTAAAGAGAGAAATCATAGAGAAGTCAGAGAGTTTTTTAGAATGTGTGGATATTTTATGAGGTCTATTTATATAGAAAGCATTGCATGTACACGTATCGATTACATAAAGAGTACATGTCACAATGTGTCAGAAAGGTACAAGAGTAAAAGAAAACACATTCAAAGCTTGAGGTCGACCACTGTTGTGTGTTTTACAACACACACAAAACGTGCAAATATACACGGTCACAAGTAATAAAATTTGTAAGTAAAACATCGTTTCCACGGAGATTTGTTACTATAGTTTGTTGAGTACTAAAATTATATCTCTCTGATTTTATTCAAAACGTTCGTTGATTGTCACAAATGTAAGAAAAGAGTTAAAACAAAATAAAAGAAATCTAGGATTGCAATTTTTCACCAAATTAATCAACTCAAATTATTTTATTTTCTTTTGATTTATATTTTTTAGTACATTTAATTTGTCAACCGAAAACTTCTATTTTTATTCATACATCTCTTCCGAGCTCCGTACAAACACACCTCGTTAAATTAATTCACTATATCTCTATGAGAATTAAATTCGTCAAGATTCATTACGTTTTAAGTTTTCAAATGGCCACACATACAATTAGGGTATATTCCTATCCTTCATCATACATGTCATTCTATTTACGAGCAATATACACACAAATGCCTCTTCCAAGTTTATTCATGTGCCACAGATCGTTTTGATAAGATTCGTAAATAATCAAAAAGCATTAAGCGCAAAATAGAACGAACAAATCGAACGTCTTATAAATCTATCAAAAATAATTAAAATAAAAGCATCACAAATTTAGATCAAATGCAATCCTAGAAAAATTAAATTACTTCATAAAATAAAAATAAAAATTACAACAGATTTAGAAAAATAAGATGAAGAAGAAGGAAAATTAAAACATCAATTAGAACAAAAATTTGGCACACGCAGAACACAACAAAAGCCAAAAAAATGGATTCTGCGTGTTCTACCGTCCACACACAAACACTACAAAAATTACAAACTCAAAAAAACTTCTTAACACTATCATCTTATCTCCTATTTATACCCAAAATAATACATCAAAAATATTAAAATTTAATACACGCGGGGGACAGAGAAGTGTGGGAAAAATAATAAATTAAAACGTGTGGGGGACAAAATTGTATCGAAAATCGAATCGAAAATATTAAATAAATTACGCGTGAGACAGGGGCACCGATTCTGCATTTTTTAAATTCATTATGCGTGCCACGTGTCAGCGTCTGATTCGCTGAAAGGAATTAACGCGGACACGTGGCAGCTTATCATTGGATGCGGGAAACAGCGCAGGAGACAACAAAGCACGGAGAAAACGGCTACACACGACCTTGATCCTGCGCTTCCGCGCTTATCATAACATGCCATGTGTCATCACCTGATTGGCTAAAAAATAGAGCGGGACACGTGGTAGTAGATGATTCGAGGTTAGGATTCAGAGTGGACACGTGGCAGCTTCTTATTGGAGAAAAATCCGACTACACGCGGAGATCACCGCACGGGATCCGAGGCGCGCGTACGTGGGGGACAGTGTCTGGACGCATCAGAGAGGTGGGACCCACCTGCACGCCGGCCTGCGCGACAGTGGGCCTTACTTGGGCGCCGAGCCACGTGAAATAATCTGCAACCACGCGAGTTGGTCGGGTGTGAATGGCACGCGCGGATCTCAACCGTTTCTTCTTTGATCAGACGGTCCACGTTTCACGCGTGCATATTGGCGCGTGGTTCTTCTCACCTACGTAGAAAATTAAACTTTCATTAATTGGATTTTGGCCCACAAATTTATTTCAAATTATATTTTCAACTTTCTTTAATTACAGTTTAGCCCTTTTCTAATTTAAATTAAATTTTTAAACTTTTAATAATTAAAATCAAGCTCGAATTTAATTTAAATTATATTTTCGACTTTTATAAATTGCAATTAAATACTATTTTATTTGAAATTATATTTTTGGACACAAATTTGCAATTAAGTACGTTTTCAATACAAATTATTTAATTTTTATAAAAAAATATAAAAAACAGTAAATACTAATTTATTCATCGAAAATTAACTAAAAACATTAAAAACATTAAAAACATAGAAATTATAATTAATAAAATAGGTGAAAATGACTATATAAAATACAGTTATCAACCATACCATGGCTCGATTTAGAGGTCGACCTTCCAACACCAAGGTTCTTGTGTGTAAGCAGACCAATACTGTTGGTGTCGTTGTGGGTACGAGCACAAATAGGTTCTCCTGGGATGATTCATATGATGGCTTGGGTTGTCAGTTGGATCGGGCTCTTGATCAATCTATATGTCCAAACATCCAATTTTTCTACTCTTTCAACTCGGGTCTTGAACAGGGATGAAACAGAAATACTCGGGCAACGGATATGAACGGTTCAACTCCTCTAATAAATGCTAATTAGATGATTGGAGAGAGAAATGTGGGCCTCTGTATAAGAAGTAGCCTAAGCTTCTCCTCATTTAATCATTTCCTACACATCAAACAAAAATTAAGAGAAAAAAACACTTTATCACCTCAGCTCGAGCCATATAAAATTTCAATTCGATAGTAAGAAATCAACTCGACACATAGCTTACTTGCTTGGTTTTTAGGGGGGAAAATCCTCGAGTCTAACAGTTTTCTACTTTCTTTTTAGGTCGGTTTAAAGAATCATTCATTTTTTATTTTAAACTTGACCCGAGGTAACTTCTACTTATAATGCCTTACCCTTTTTATGTTTTGTGATTTTTGTAGAGATTATGCATAAAGAAAGCACTTCGGGCTCATCCTCCTAAGAAAGCCCACAATATCCTACTTTTTTGGGCCAGCCAGAAAGTAACGTCAAAGGATCCACCAAAAAGACAAGCATTTCGAGCGAAGGATACAAGTACTTCCAACGAAGGGAGTTATCCCAACCTCCACCCTCTATTGATCGCCACACCAATTGTGTGCGATGAATACGCAAGTAAACATATTGCAACAAGTAATATAATGATAAGAAAAGATCGTTCTCATGGAGATTATATTATTAGAAATTACTTTTTAAAATTAAAAAATTAAAAATCAATTTTTTTGGTGTTTTATATTTTAAGAAAACAAAATTAAAACAACTAAATATAAATAATAATAATTAATTAAATCAGATTTGATAACTAAGAAGATATATGAGAAAATATCCAAGAACACTTATGTTTGGACATATGGACCGATCTGGAGGTCGGTACAAGCCTACTTAATCACATCGAGCTTTATGTCAGATAAGTTCTACATGATCGACCTAAGCTAAATGACGCACCTGACTGTGCACCATTTAGCACACCATCAAGTATGAGGTCGGTCTTAAGAGACCACATCCCATGTAAGGTCGACCATAAGCTCAAGTTAGGGTCGATCCCAATTAATAAATGTTGTATTTATACCAATTGTATCCCTCACTAACACACACATATGTGTATACATTCTATGATTGACACCTGTACATGTAATGTCCTATAAATATATGGACATTTTATAGATTTCATACATTCTGCCAATTATCTTAACTTATCTCAAAATTCTTTTTGCTCATCAAATCAAGCCCAAACATTTTGGTGTCCACCGTAGAGCTTAGATTCTAAGATCGAGCTTAAGTTTCTAACCCCATATTATTTGGGATTGACTCTGAACCTTGGAAAAAAGATTGGAAAATCTAACATTTTTTTATATAAGAACTGCACCCCAATCTCACCAAACAAAGACGAATCAGAGAGATGCCTCACCAACCATCGAAGAGATCAGAACGAGAGATAACCTTCACCATCAAGAGATGGCTCATCAACTTCTAGAGCTAATAAAGGAGCTCGAGGAAGCTAGAAGAGAGAACAAGACACTACGGTCCCAATTAGGGGGTAAAACTATAGATGATCAAGTAGCCGACCTAGCTGATAGAAACATAGCATGTCAAGCTCAACTCAAGCCATACCAGATAGAGCAAGAAGACGAGAGGAACAATGGGTTCAGGAAAAAAAGAGTTGGGAGGCACGATTTCAAGTGCTAGAGGCAGTAAATGAGAAAAGGGTAAAACTCCTTATGATGTGGACATAGATTGTGTATCTCTTCCTTTTCAGACGATATAGAGAATGATGAGCTACTAGTCAAGTTTAACGCTTCTAAATGCCTTGACTATTTTGGGACAAAAGACCCAGTAACACACGTGTAGCACTTCAAAACATCCATAGTCCCTATGTGTTTAACCCAAGGAAAGAAAGATTCCATGATATACAAATTGTTTGTGACCACCCTCTGTGAAGATGATCAGAAATGGTTCAACAACTTAGCACCCCAGTTTATAACCTTATTCCATAGTTTTCCAAACTATTCATCATGAATTATGCCTGTAACAAGCCCTTGAACAAAGAACCATACCATTTTTTCACAATTGTTTAGGAAGGAGGATAATCCACTGAGGAGTACATGAAATGATTCAGGGATGAAAAATTGGAAATCTCTAATTGTCTTTGCCCAATAGGTCTCTTTATCTATAAGATTCGTCATTTTATCCAAGGTCTTATTTTCTCGAGATTGAGTTTGGTGTAACTGCTCTTTGTAAGAAGTGAGATCACCTTTGTTCTCTTCAAACAGATTGAACTTAGCCTTAAGTTTGACCACCTCGGTTTTTAATGCATCAACCTCGCTTTTAAGCCTACCATTTTCCATTCTCAAATCTTAAACTGAACGTCTATTTGACCAATCAAAATCCATTAAGTTCGACCACAAAAGATGGAATAATCAAAGAATGAATGAAACAAATGCCCTTGATCCCTTTTATAGGAAATCATACTGAGAAAAAAAGATAAAAGACATATATTCCTATAAAAAATGGGTAGGTCAACATTATAAATACACAATAATTAAGACATATTTACTTTTCTTTAATAAATAAAATTGGTTTTATTCCACAAAATATGATTTACAAAAGTATGAGCTTGCGTCCACACAAATAGATGTGACGTTGAGTTCGAAAACACAAAAGGATTAGGTCTCAACAATTAATGATCCTCTCCCCTACCTCTGCATCTGTTGCTTCGAGCCCATCCTCACCCTCACTTAAGCCAAATTCCTCATCTTCTCCCCATCTCTTGAAGGAATATTAATGTATGGAAGAGTGATCAGGATATTCAGAATGTGGTAATACTACTTGTCCATGTCCTTTTTCTTGGACTCCATCTTAAAAGACTCTATGGCTAGCTCATACCCTTTTTCTAGGCTTGAATCGAACTGCTTGACCAGTACATCAACCTCAACCTTTGCCTTGTGGGCTTCTTCAGTAGCATCCTCAACTTTATTTTTCTCTTCCTAAGTCTCACCTTAAACTCATCTTCTAGCCTTCTCAAGCTCGGTAACATGCTTAACATAGTCATTTAACTCAATAGTGGCCCTTTTTAATTTTTCCTACTTATTGATGGCCTCCCCTACCACTTATTTGCTTTTTCCAATAGCATGAAGTATCAAGATTAAGTCAACGCATGAGCCTGTTTCTCTTATGTTAGCTCATTATTCAAATGCCCTACGTCATGAGTCCTATTGAAATCATAAAGCAGCATCGATTGAAACAAAAGAAAAGTATGAGGTCAAACGAATATGTCACAAGCTAAAGTTTGTTAAAATTATTGTTGTAAATATACATAGGGTGTGAAGTAGTATACCTAATACATTTGGCGATGGGAAACCTTGTCAGAGTTTGTATCCTCACAGAGCGCCTTGAGCTGCTTCGTAAGTGATTCAGTAGAAAGCTAGCTCAGATAACAGTCGAGCTACTTTAGATCCAAGCCTTGATTTAACACAATCTTGTCTACATCAATGGTGAGGTCATTTACCTTCCAATCTACTAGCTCTTTAGAGCCTGACCAGGGAGGTAGAGTTCCAAGTTCCTCTTGTAACGAGGATCGAGGAAAACAAACATTTAAAGGCTCTGGGCTGAGTGTGGGCTCATCCATGGATGTTTTTTTATCATTTTTTAGAGACGCATGGTGACCTTTCTGTTCAGAGGATTTGCTCCTTTTCTTACCCTAAGACAAGCCTCACCTAGAAACATAAGGTATGCCCTTTTGGGAACTCACCTCCGTAGAAGTCATCTTACTTTACAAATGAGACAAAATTTGGGCAATAAAAGGCTCCATGGGATATACAAAACAAAAATTAGAGGTGAGGTTATTTTCATCATAATGCTCCAAATAATAAAAAAAAGTGGGGAGAGAGCCCAGGGCTAGTTCACCATCATCAGTAACCACTTCAAACTAACCCCCAAAGTCCATATGAGGGGTTTGGAATCTAGGATGAGCTCGGGGTTTTCGAATGATCCTAAGGGGGGCTTCACCGCATCGTACCTTATCAACTCATTTGTGAAAAACTACAAGGTGTTCAATAAGTACCTTTAAGGGTTTTTTTTCCGAAAAGATAGTCTTGGATATCGGTCAACCATTGCTTCACATCAAGACTCAATGTCGTGATTAAGGAACCTATATTTCTTATCAAAACTTTAGTGTCATTCCAAATACTTCTTATGAATCTGGTGTCACTGGTAGAAGACTCCCACTGACCTGAAACATAGAAAACAATATTTTTCCAATTTTTCTCATTATCTGGGAGAGACATATTCATACCTCAAGCCAAAGCTTGCTTTATAGACATATATACCTTCCTAGGATCTGTAGGGTTCTATTTAAGGATGTAAACCTCGTTTAACTAGGGCATCTCTAAATCCACCTCGATTTCTTGGTATATCAATGTCATGCAGAGTAGATACCTCTATCCATTAGGCATTAACTGCCCTGGTACGAGCTAAGTCCTAACTAAAAATATCCTTATGAGTGGGTATAAGAGGAACCTTACCCCAACTACAACGACTTCTCGTGAAAGACAGTCCACCGAGATAGAGGTTGGTCACTATCACTGACTCCCTATGGAGGAATCATTATCTGAACCGAGGAAGGGATATTGTAGGTTTTCCTTAACCTTTATTCATCCTCGAGCACTAGCCCATTATTCTTAACAACGTCCGACCAACCTTTAGTGCAACCTATTGGTTCGCTAGACCCCTTATTTCTTATATTTTTTCTCTACATCTAGGACACAAATATTTGGGTTTGAGGCACACTTAACTTAATTATTGGAGCATCATGAGGAAAGGTGGTTGAGGTAGAGGGTAGAGGAAAAGACTAACTAATCACGCTAGAAGAGCTCGACCTAGAAGACCCTGAATAATCAATAACACTGGGATATTGAGGACTCTCATAGGAGCCTAAGTCTGAGGCCGAGGTCTATTCTACATGCATGACCTATAAAAAATAATAGGTAAGGAACAAAGAGGAGAAGTTATCTAGGATTGAGTTTGAAAATAAAAGGAAACGATTCTTTAAAAACTGACCTAAAAAGAAAGTATAAAAGTGTTAGACTCTCAAGGTTTATGCTCTAAAAATCCAAGCAAACAAGACTTTGGTCCAAGCCAAATTCTTACCACTGAACTGAAAAATCTTTTAATAACTCGATCTAACACAACATAGCATTTTTTTCCTCACTATTTGTTTATTATGTAGGAAATTATGATAAGTCTCAACTCTGACACCTTTTTATATAGAGGAACCTATTTTCTCTCTCCAATCAATTGATATATATTTATTAGGGGAGCTAAACATCTTATATTCACTACCCAAGAATTACTCTTTTACCTTTGCTCAAGAGAACGAGTTGAAATAGTAAGGGGACTAGATGTTTAGACATATGGAATGACCTGGAGGTTAGTACGAGCCTACATAATCACATCGAGCTCTATGTCAGACGAGGTTTACATAATCGAGTTGAGCTGAATGATGCATTTGACTTTGTACCATTTAACACACCATCAAGTATGATGGTCGATTCTAGGAGGCCACATCCCATGTAAGGACGACCACAAGCTCGATCTAGGGTTAACTTCAATTCATAAATGTTGTATTTATACCAATTGTATCCCTCACTGACACACATACATGTGTATATATTTTATGATCGATACTTGTACATGTAATGTCCTATAAGTAGATGGACCTTTTATAGAATCCACACATTCAGCCAATTTTAATATTTTAATATTTTTAACCCTAAAAATACTACTTATTGATTAAAGCGAACAAATATTTAGTAAAAAAGTACACTAATGACTCTATTTTTTAGATTCTACTTAAATTTGCGGGTCAAAATGCAATTAATTAAATTTGAATTTTTTGCGCAAGAGAGAAGAATCCCACGCGCCATAATCCACGCGCACCACGTGAGCTGTCAGATCACACAAGAAACGGTCAGGATTAGTGCGTGCGTTTCAAACCCGACAAAAGTGAGTGGACCGTTATTCCTAGAGTCACGTGACTTGGTGCCCGAGTGGGACCCACCTACCGCGCAGGCTGGCGTGTAGGGTGGGATTCACGTGTGTGACGCGTTTTCAAGGCATGATTTCGTGCTACCGATTCACATGAGCCCGGTTATACAACAAATAGCAAGATGCCACGTGTCCCACTTTATCTTTCAGCCAATCATATTGTGACACGTGGCATAATTTAGTGAGCGCGAAAACGCAGGATCATGCACGCGTTCCAGTCGTTGTTCCCCTACTTTCCTCGTGCCCTTATCCCATGCGATGAGCTCTGTGTGCAGCCGGTTTCCTCACTGAATGAAATGTTGCCATGTGTCCCACGTTAGATTTCAGGGAATCATATCGTGACATCTGGCAGTGTGAATAAAAAAACAAAGACACACATGTTCCCCAGTTTTGCGTTTTCGATACCAGTTTTTCTGTTTTCGATATATTTCTATCGTCCACGCATTAAAAAATTTAATATTCTCTTTCGTACGCATGGATTCAGAATTTAAGGAAAATGTTGGGGTTTTATTCTTGAAGCAAATTTTTTACGCGTGTTTAAAAAATGTATTATTTTAGATGTATTTTTTTAGCTATAAATAGGGGATATTATGATAGAGTTAAAAGTTTTTTTGGAGTTTAGAGTTTGGGATTTTTTGTAGTGTTTGGGGCTGGACCGTGGAACACGCAGAAGCCATTTTTGGCTTCTGTTGTGTTTTACGTGTGCCAAATATTTACGATACGAAATGATTTAATTTTCTTTTGTTCTTCATCTCGTTTTCATTAAACTACTGTAATTTTAATTTTTAGTTTATGAAGTAATTTAATTTTTCTAGGGTTATATTTTATATAAATTTATGACGCTTTGATTTTAATTATTTTTGAAAGATTTATAAGATGTTTGATTTGTTTATTCTATTTTGTACTTAATGCTTTTGATTATTTACGAATTTTATCAAATGATTCGTGCCATTTAAATAAACTTGGAATAGACATTTTTGTGTATATTGCTCATAGATAGAATGACATGTATGATGAAGGATAGGAATATATCATAATTGTATGTGTGGCTATTTTAGAACTTAGAACGTAATGAATCTTGGTGAATTTATTTCTCATAGGAATATAGTGAATTAATTTAACGAGGTGTGTTTATACGGAGCTCGGAAGAGATGTATGGATAAAATTAGAAGTTTTTCGGTTGACAAATTAAATGTACTAAAAAAATATAAATCAAAAGAAAATAACATGATTCGAGTGGATTAATTTGATGAAAAACTACAATCCTAGATTTCTTTTATTTTGTTATACAACTTTTTAGTTAACGCCTTCTAATTAACGATCGTTTTGGATAAAATCAGAGAGAGATAATTTTAGTACGCGACAAATTATAGTGACAAATCTCCGTGGAAACGATAACTTACTTATCAAATTTTATTACTTGTGACCGTGTGTGCTTGCACGTACTAAACGATCATGGGACACTCATTTTGGAAGTGTCCTAGTTTATGACATTTGTAGCACTCTATAGTTTCCTTGTTAAAGCTTTGTCTTCCTCTTCCACGTCCACCTCATATAGTACCATGTCTATTTCCTTTTCCTGCTTTGTGTTCATGAGTGATCTTGAGAACTTGTTCTTCCTCACTTTATCCCTTCATTTTTTGCTCGTGCATAAGAAGACTACTTTGAAGGTCATCAATAGTCATTGTGGTCATGTTGTTGGATTCCTCAAATGAGCACACTACATAATTGAATTTGGATACCATTGAACGAAAAATCTTTTCTATAATTATTGTTTCATTCATATTTTCTCCATGCGTTTTCATTTTGTTAGTTGTAGATAGAACACGTGCAAAGTATATGTTTATAAATTTGCCTTCCTCCATACAAAGAGTTTCGAAATCACAACGTAGTGATTGTAGTTGTGCCCTCTTAACTCTCGTTGAGCCTTGAATTTTTGTTTCATGGAATCCCAAATTGACTTGGAGGAGCTTCTATCGAGAATAATTTCTAGAACATCTCTATCAATTGCTTGATAGAGAAGGTTTTTAGCCTTCAAATCCTTAAACTTGTCTTCTTTATGCATCTTGCATTGAGTATCAATAAATTTCCCTTTTTCAGCTACTATAGAAGAAAAAGATCTTCTTTCTCCTGCTACATTTACGATGACCCCATGATCGACAACATTCCAATACTCCTTGGAATGAAGTAAGTTCTCCATCAGTTCAACCCAATGATCATAATGCCCAACGAATTTGGGCACATAACTGTTGCTACCTTCTGACATTTTTCACAACTCAATCACTTATGTTTTACTTTCTTCTTCATATGTAGGTCATGTTGAAGGCTCTAATACCAATTGTTAGATATTAGAGTAACAATTGAATTAATCTCACTATTATTAAATTGGAAATCTACCCTTTTATAAGCATTACAAGAAAAAAAAATGAGCAATGAAACTGCCCTCTAGACAATGCTATAATTGTGCTAACTACCCATAAGACTCGATCACTGGTTGATCAAGAACCTATCTTTTTTTATTAAATTGATTGCTCCTAAAAATTAGGAGCTTATTTGCACACTACGTGTAACAGAGGTGTATTTGAGCTAAAATAAATAGAATACTTACTAAAATTAACTTGCTCATCTATAACGCCTTCATAAACATTCAAAATCCTTTTTAATTCTTGACTATGCATTATACATGCATCATAAAAAAAATAGTGAGTCGTCAATAAAGAACAGGTGAGATACACATGTTCCTGACCAAAAAGTTTTAACTCCCTTAAATGAGCCAACTCTTTATGTTTTCCTCAGAAAAGACCTTGCCATTCAATAGAAATAAATATGGTCACCTTGTCGCAAACCCTAGGGATGGGTATTTAAAAAAAACAAACCAATCTGAATACAAGATCAAATCGAATATATATATGATTCTCTAACCGTGGATAAAACGAGCATTCGATGCATCAATAAATATGCTTGCGACCTCATCTATGCTCGATGCCTATTCTATTTCTTTTGTGGCATTTGTCACCTATTTTGATTTGCTTGATTGCAGAAGCCTTTTTCTACTTTCTTTCAGTTCTTTCAAAGAACTTAGACTTCTTATCAACGAGTCTAAGATCAAATCAAATATATTTTTATATATTTTTTGACGTTGGTTAGTCCAAAAAGGTCTAAAAAAATATTAAAACAATTTTGTTGGATTGGTTCAAGGTCCAAAAGTTACAAAAACGGAATAAAATAAACTGAATCTACAATATTAATATATATTAATTTTTGTAATTATTATTTTATATATTATAATTATAATTTTAAAATTATAAAATCTAAACCTAATTAATAAATACTCTCAGACACTCAAAATGTTCACTTTAAATATGATCAATTGTGATAAACAATAATTATTTTATGCATTTTTTATTGATCTATGTAACAATTTCTATATTTATAATGTTTTTACATTTTACATTTTAAATTTATATTTTTGTGAATTCATATTTTTAAAAAGTTACCATCATTTTTTATTTTGATTTAAACTGAAATGTGAGTTTTAATTGAACTCAACATGTTTCAAACCAAATAATTATATTGATTTGGATGAAAAAACTTTAAATATGATGATTATATTAGATTGAAAGTATTCAATTCAAATATCTAAAATTTTAAGCAAGTATTACATATATCTTTGCTCACATCACTCCAATATTTTTTATAATATGAAACTCACATTCCGTCAATGTTGGGAGATTTGTTATGTATTTTAAATATAGCACGTCAAATCTTCTCAACAATAAATATTATGGATATATAAATTAACTTGTTGTCGACTTGACAAGCCATGCTGCAAATAATTCTTAACTGAACTCATGTCAAGTTATCTCGAGGTAGAAAATAAGTTTTGAGTTTGAGTTTACAAGTAAATGTTAAATACTTAATTTTTAATTATTTTAATTATTTGGTATAAAAAATATTTTAATATTTTTTTTATTAAAATGATATTATTTAACATTAGTTAATTATTTTTTAAAGCTATGGACTAAAAAAATATTTATTACAATTTCAAGGATTAAAAACACAATAAAACTTAAGATGAAGTGGTCTAAATGGTAGGTTTGCTTAATTAAAATGTATTGTTTAGTCTCTTTGTTTAGAAAGATATTTTTAATTTTTTTTGTTTGTAAAAAATGTGCCATTGAAGTCACTAGTTGTAAAAAAAAACTACTAATTAAGGATAAAGTTAACTTTTAATCATATTTTTAGTTAAATATAATTGAATAGAACATGTGTCAAGTATATGTTTATATTTTGATAGGTATATATGTAAAGAATTAATATTTAATTAAAAAATTATTTAAATTTTTTAGGAAAATTTTTTCTTTTAAAATTAAACAAAAATTTCATTGTCTAATATCTAAAATCATACATTAAACGATGAAAATTTAATCGAATAATTTGTTAAAAAATTGACTAATTTTTTTAATTAAAAATTACTTTATTAGATATATGATTATTGAAAAATAAAAACATTTATTATCATATGTAAAATTCTATTATATTTAACGAAAAATTAAATGAAAAGTTAATTTTGTATTATTATCTAATATTTTTTTGACAACTAAATAATATTAAAAATATATTTATAAATAAAGGGAGTAAATAACTCTTAAGACTTAAATAAAGGAATTTTTATGACCAATTTTACTAAAACTTATTGCGAGGAATTTGACCAATAGTTTTATGATAATAGTATCGAATGAAACATGAGTTGTTCCCATAAACAAGTCTCCCATTTATAATATTTTGATTAAAAAAAAAGAAAAATGATTGAAGTATGGGAAACTAAAAAGTTGTTCGAGTTAAAGGAATTTTAAAATTTAAAATTAGGTGTTTATAATTTTCACAATACTACTTGAAAAAGAGAAATACACAAAAAAAAAAAAAAATTACAATTAAATTTTCACAATATATAAGTATGTAGAATATTTACTTAGAAAAGTTTACAATTAAATTTGTGTGAAGTTTTTATGTTGAAAAAAAAATAAAGATTACACATAAAAACATAAACAATAACACGAATGTGATAAAAAAAACATAAACAATAACACGAATGTGATAAAAAACATGTTTTAAAATAAAATAAATCTATCATTAATAATATTAGTATAACTAAACATTATCTACTCCAAAATTTAAAAAGAGTACATTTAACCCCTCTCAATAATGTCATCATAATTTTTATACAATTAGAAAAAATAGCAAGAGCAAAAATACGTGCCGAAATTGTTAATTTAAACAATTTAATATATTTTAATTTTTGACCACGTTTTATTAAATTGAACCAAAGTGAATACCAGATTAAGCATTAATTGTTTTTAATAACAAAGACAAATATGTTAAAGATTTGGTAAATTTTAGGTACCTAGTACCTACTTTTTACTTTGGTTTAATTTATTTGTACATTTTTTTTTGCAAAATTAAATAATATTTTATAATTAATTAATTGAGATTTTCTAAAATACGGTAATAATTGACCCATTTTATGAAAATTACTATTTGTTTTGGCAAATTTTCACCCCAATTTCTCGACTGCGTGTTGCTCATTTTATAAAGCTCGTTAATCGAAAAAGAAATAGTGAATAAGAACGTAAACATAAAGCAATGTAGCTTATTACAAATAATATTTTGCAATTTAAAGTCATATTTTGTGAACTCACATTTTTGAAAAGGTAGATTATTTTTTATTAAACTGATGTGAGTTTTAATTGAATTCAACTTGTTGGAAACCAAACAATTACATTGATTTGGATGAAAAACTTTAAATACAATGATTATAGTAAATTCAATCAATTCAATTCAAATATCTAAAAGTTTGATTCTAAGAACATTTATAAATGCTTAAACATTTAGAGAAAAATTTCACATAATTTATTTATTTTTTTAAATTAAATCATTTGTGATATTTATTTCTTAAGTTAAAAACAATATTATTTTATCCTTTAATTTTATAAAAAAAATTAATTAAGAACAAATCATATTATTTTAAAAAAATTCATGTTAATTAAATGAAACACAAATATTTAACAATAGTAAAATCACAATTAATATAAAAAATTCTTTATTATTTTATTTTAATATTTTATTAATTTTTAATTTCTATTAAAAATTAAAATATGTATTTAAATAATTTTTTTTGAATTTTATTATTATTAATTTGTTTTTAAATATTTCATTTTAAATTTTATGTATATCATTGTTAAAGACTCATATTTTAATAACATTTTAATTAATTGATAAAAATAATAATATTTCAAATAAAAAATTATTAAATTAATATAAGTTCTCCTAAATTGACATTTTTTATAAAGTTAAAATATTAAAGAATATTATTTTTAATCTGATGAACTAAACGAAAATAATAACATAATCTAAAGAAATTCTATGCACCTCATCCAAACATTTATTAGCTTAATAAGATGGTTCACTTATTTTCTTATTTATTGATACTTAATAAGAATAATACTTTGAAGACATTTGATTTTTTTTTTAAATACTCCAAGAGTACGGATATATGAGAGAGACTCAATTTTATATCCATTCATAATGATCCCACACTTCTATCTTATCAATACTTTACATTTGTTTCTATCACTTTCTAAAAGAATATATAATCCTCATTAAACAAACGTAAATGGTGTATTTATCAATACTTTATCTATCTTATTTTAGATTTAAAAAAAGGCAAAGAAAAAGAAAATCATTAATATCATTCAATATTCACACTCCTCTCTAGTTAAATGTGATTTTTTTTATGAAAAATGAGCTTGGTGCCAAAATTTAAAAATGTTCAATATAATGCAAAAGCATTTTCAACGCCACAACCCCACCACTATAAATTCACTTTGTGGTCGTAAGTTGATAAATAATTCCAGAAAGCACCCTAACTTCTTAACCCCCAAAGTTTGTTTTTTTTAAATAACTTTTCATAACTCGTATACCCTGATCAAAACCTGACCTTACATTTACATGGCTTACAAGGAGGTTCTAGTATCATTGAGCTACAACTACTCAGGCTTAATCCCAGAAGTTAAACTAAAAAAAATGCAAATCATGCCATGAAATCACGACATTTCTTTTACATCAATCAATGTTTAGAAAGGAGTTGAGAAATGAAAACTCTTCTTTAAAGGAAGCCAATACTTACAACCGAGTTGAGCCGAGAGGCACTAGTATGCAAAACAGTTAGGAGCAAAGTTTTTATTTTTAGAAATAATTATTTCTAAAAGTAAATAGTTTGCTCTGATAATATTTTTTATTACTCTGAAAATAACGAGTCCCAACAGTTATTAATATAGCAAATTTAGAAACAAATTTACTACTGACTGCTGAGACTTTTTTATTTTTAATTTCATGGAAGTCTGAAATCTACTGACCTGTAATGTTCAAGGTGGCCGAGTCCAGAGACCAAGCATAAGAGTCTATACAAAGATTGCCGTGTCAATGTTAGTATTGCACATACATTATAGGACACAAAAGTAAATAAACTGAACGGAAATGGAAAAGAAGGCACACCAGCCACAACATACAAGGAATTCCCCCAAAGAAATAAAGTGAAAGCAATACTTCATGATATGACTAATTTCAAAGAAATGGAATTGTTTTATTTACAAAAACAAAATAAAGTCATTTTCACAAGAACCATGGCTAGGTATTATAACGCACAGAATAAATCTACAATGCTTATGACATTATACTTGTATATTTTTTTCTTAAGCATATTCCAAGAGGACCAAGACACATTCCCCCAATTTGCATCCAGTTAAAAAAAAAATTCTATACCACATGCACATTTAGATCAACCAATATTTGCAGTATCTGGGAAAAGCTACATCAGCAACAAAGTTGAAAATTTATAAATGCTGACCAACTAGGATAATGCTAACCAGCGGCTTCTCATGAACTGAATGGTCTTCAAATTTATAATGATCCAACATGTTTCTCACTACCGGATGCAACCTCAGAAGAATCAGTCTTTCCCCAGCTTACACAAGCACACTATCACTTGGAAGGCTGTAAGTATCAATCACATTAATAAATGAGTTGATCAAGCTTAACCAGATAAATCCATCTTCCTTCACATCCAATTGAAATGTTCAATAGAGAAATGAGAGGCAGAAGATGACTTTGATGTGGAAATGCAGATACATGGCTGCTGTTTCCACATTCATACTCAAAGTATCCGCTTTCACCAAAATTTGAAGTACAATTTTATTTTCGATGACAGAAACTTCTTAAGTGAGAAGGAGAGGTGAAAAGTTACAAACCTTCTTTTGATGTCATGCATAATCACTTGCCTTGAACTACCCTATAATTGAGAATCAAATCCTCTGTTTTTTTCCATATGTAAGTATGCACAGTGGCCAGGCTCATGTCAGGGGACAAAACCTGCAAAGAACCTTTTGGTGAATAATACTAACATCTTTCTATATTTGACACTTCTAAGTTCATACTGCATACACACTTACAGCATCATAAATAGAATATTAATAGGCTACTAACTTCCTAGATCATTTCACAATGCGCAAGTACTTGCCTGATTGTTGCACAATATCTCTATAGACGGCCTAAGCTTTTGCCAAGGCTTCAATACAGACCGGAGAGATACATCACCAACTGCTGAAGATTGAAACTGCCCTCCGGCAGTACAAGGGGAAAACATCCCATCAGGATTTGCACTATCCAATGGTTTATCAAGTACAGTTTTTTCGATGATGTAATTAATTACCTATACGATCAAAACATCAAATTCAGTCACTTATATTGCATTCTGAAATTGACCATGAAAAAGATGCAGTAAAAACAGACATTGGTTTTGAAATACAGGTGTGAGGAAGCCTCAACGAAAGAGGTATGGTTGATGCAACTTGAGGCATAAGCCTCGAAAATTAGAAAATTCTGATTGTTTAAAGCAGGGTATGGGTAATTTTGGCTTCTTAACTTACATCGATTGAACAACAGGAAGTCTTCTCTTTCGCAGTAGAACTCTCTATATATCTCACTGTTTTCCCTCCTGTCTTCAACAAAGTCAAACTCTCTCTAACTATCTATGTTATCTTCTTTACGATTCTAATTGAATAAGGGGGGCCCGCTATACCAAAAGCGAGAGAAGCCCCATCCCTTTCTTTCCTTTTTTACGTCCTCATGTCCCTCCCGTGTGGTGATGTGGGGCATAAAAAAGGAGATCCTATCAACTTGTTCCGACCTAGGATAATAAGTTCATGGGCTTGGTCTTATTTCACCATCGAGAAACGAAATAAGTTTCCATCTCCAAGTTTAACTTAGACGTAGCTCGCTTTTTTTTAGGTGTGAAGCAGTGTCAAACCAAAATACTCAACAAACATTAGCTCTCCCTGAAAAGGAGGTGATCTAGCCCCACCTTCCAGTACGGCTACCTTGTTACAACTTCACTCCAATCACTAGCCCCTCCTTGCGGTTAAGGTAGCTACTCGGGCATGGCCAACTCCCATAGTGTGATGGGAAATGTGTACAAGGCATGGGAATAAATTCACCGCCGTATGGATGATCGGCGATTACTAGTGATTTTGACTTCATATAGGCGAGTTGTAGCCTACAATCCGAACTAAGGACGGATTTTGGGAGTTAGCTCACTCTCATGGGATCCCAATCCTTTGTCCCGTTCTTTCTCTAGGCATTTATTTTATCTTCATTAGGTAGAATCCTACTTCGATTAAGAATCTATTATTCATTTTTTAAGAGTTTCTATCATAACATCCTCCTTTCTTCAACGATCTCTCTTTATTTCTCTAATTATCTATGTTATCTTCTTTAGTCTTTACGATTCTAATTGAATAAGGACTTTTATTTTTCTAGGCTATTATTTTATCTTCTTTCTGTAGAATCATCTTTCATTTAGGAACCTATTATTCGTTGTTTAAGTGTTCAATTAGTTATACTCCTAAGGCTGGAAGGATTAGGATTCAGAATGCAGAAGCACTCTCTCTCTTTAGGATAATGTTTTGGGAAATTCTAAAGGCATATACCATTCATCTCAAGGCATCTTTCTTCTAAAGCACTCTCCATCAAATACTAATATATTTTTTGAAAGCACTCGTTACACTCCCTAAAGTACCTAAATTATCCTCACATGCACAAAAAATATTTTGGCTAAATAAACACTCACCGTATATGGATTAAAATTTCAATGATTTTTACTGTGAGGAACTTTTCCAAAAAGGAAAAAACAAAAGTTAATGTTGCTTGAAATGCTTTAAGGAGTAAATTAAGGAATGTTAACTTCTTATTTCAACGAGTAAATCAAGAACCTTAATTCAAGGAGGAAATTAAGGAGTAAAATAAGGAGTTGTCGTCCTTAATTTAAGGAATAATTCAAGGAGTAAAACAAGGAATCCTTAATTCAAGGAGTAAAACAAGGAATCCTTAATTCAAGGAGTAAAACAAAGAATCCTTAATTGAAAGAGTAAATCAAGAAATGTGTAATTCAAAGAGTAAATCTCCTTATATATAGCTATAGAATTGTAATGAAAATATAAAAGAAACAATACAACCTTAAGAGAGCTTGTTTTATTTGGTTAGGCCTTTAGGGCTTGGCCTTTGGCCTTGACATTTTCCAACACCAATTTCCACATGGTATCAGAGCAAGTCAATCTTGAAAAAAAAAATTTGTTATTCCTCTCCTCAAAGTGCGTTTGGCACTCTATCAGAGCGATTTCTTATTCTATTTGTTTTTTCACACCAAATTTCTTGGCGATGATGAATTAATCTCTTCTGCAGCTCCTACCTGCCCGATGTGGAGGGGAAGTATTATGGTAAAAAGAAAAGTCACACATTGAAACCAAGTTCTTGGCAATGATGGATTAAATCTCTCCTGCAATTTCTACCTACCTGATGTGAAGGAGGAGTATTGTGGTAAAAGGAAAGATCTCACATGGAAACCAAGCTCTTGGCGATGATAGATTAAATCTCTCTTGCAGTTTCTACCGACTTGATGTGGAGGAGGAGTATTATGGTAAAAGGAAAGGTCCCACATTGAAACCAAGCTCTTGGCGATGATGGATTAAATCTCTCCTGCAGCTTCTACCTACCTGATGTGGAGGAAGAGTGTTGTGGTAAAAAGAAAGGTCCCACATTGAAACCAAGCTCTTGACGATGATGGATTAAATCTCTCTTGTAGCTCCTACCTGCTCGATTTGGAGGGAAAGTATTGTGGTAAAAGAAAAGGTCCCACATCGACAATAATAATTTTTTTTGCTATCGTAATCAACATTTTTTGTTAGTTTTACATTTGTTGCCTTGACTTCTCATCAATTTCAACGACTTCTGTGCAAGCTTAGATCCATAAACCTTATAGATCCAACTCGAGGGGGAGTATTGGAGATAAAATTAAGGAGTAATTTAATGAGTAATTTAAGGAGTAAATTAAGGAGTGTTAACTTCTTAATTCAATGAGTAAATCAAGAACCTTAATTCAAGGAGTAAATTAAGGAGTTGTCATCCTTAATTTAAGGAATAATTGATAGAGTAAAACAAGGAATCCTTAATTGAAAGAGTAATTGAAGGAGTAAAACAAGGAATCCTTAATTGAAGGAGTAAAACAAGGAATCCTTAATTGAATGAGTAAATCAAGAAATGTTTAATTCAAAGAGTAAATCTCCTTATATATAGCTATAGAATTGTAATGAAAATATGAAAAAAATAATACAACTTTGAGAGAGCTTGTTTTATTTGGCAAGGCCTTTAGGCCTTTGGCCTTCGACTTTGGCGTTTTCAACTCAAATTTTCAACACAATTGCATATCTATATTGTTCATCTTAAAAATATAATCAGTAAATTTGGATAAAGAACCTGAAAAAAAATTGCATTTCGTTTGTAATTTTTACTTTTGAAAAACTAGGTTTTCTATATATGTTTGAAAAATCCAAATTATTTAGAAATTTGACTAAATAGAAACTTAAGAAGCCAGATTTCACAATGACCAAATTATCATTTCATCTTTTATTCCACTCTCAAATTCTGCATATAGCATATAACCCATTTATGTAAAACACCATATATGTATAAAATGCCTCTTAGAACCATGAAATGTTTTATCACATATGTGATGATTTTGAATGAAGAGCGTCAAGGGATCTAAAAAAAAATGAAAAAGAGTCAAAGAGGATCAAAACTAGGTGGGGGGAAAATCAGTGTTTTTAAAAAAAATTGAAATAGAGAGATGTAGTGTTCCCTAGTTAAATTTGAGTAGTAGGGGGATATTTGTAATTATCCTGATTGTTATTTCAGGAATATATATATTAATTGGGGTGTGCCTGAGTTCAGGTGCCTTTAGAATTACTCTAATGTTTTTATGTTTAAGAGTTCTATTATAACTGAACTATGTTTAAGAGTAGGATTAGAGGACTCTTATAAGTTACAGAATACTAGCACTTTATATCTTTCAGAATTATATTTGGAATAGGATTTCAAAGTCTAATACATTTGAAACACTGTAAACAGTTTTTCAGCAACTTCCAGCGGTAATATGAATCAGGAATTTCATTTTATTTTTCTAGGCTATTATTTTATCTTCTTTAGGTAGAATCCTATTTCACTTAGGAATCTATTATTCATTGTTTGAGTTTGTATTATAAGTTGTTTCTAGGGCGGGAGCTGGAAGGATTAGGATTTACTACACTTAGAGGATGCAGAAACACCATCTCCCTTTAGAGTTATGTCATTATGTTTAAGATTTCTATTATATGTGAACTATGTTTAAGAGTTTTGGATCAGGACTCTTATAAGATGCAAAGCACTAACGCTTCATTTCTTGTTAGAATTATACTTGGAATAGGATTTTCAAAGTCTAATACGTTTCGAGCACTGTAAACAGTTTTTCAGCAACTCTCAGCAGTAATATGAATTTTCCTAGTCCTTCAAATTTCCAGTTTTCTTCAGAGTTGTCTTTCTCTGTTGTTAGCTGTGCCACCATCAGTGACCACATTATGTTCTAACTTCTGAATAGTTTCCTTTTATCCTGTGGGCTGAATGAGGTGTTTTATTGATTGTATCACTTGTGATTATATAATACACTAATGAAATCAAAACAGAAAATAAAAAATCTAAAATTATTATTTACAAATCATGTTCTCCTCTAACTAATTTGATTTCTTTTTGAATATTAAATCCCTAATAATTCGGGATTTCCACCATCTCCCTCAAGTTGGACCATAATATCATGTCTAACTTTTTTATGAAATCATCGAAATTTTGACGCGAAAGTCTTTTAATAAAGATATATGTGTTTGTTCTTGTATGAGAATGTAGGTTATGCAAATAATCCCATTCTCAATTTTATCTTTAATGATGTCTATTCACTTTGACATGTTTGGTTCGATCATATTGAATTAGATTAAGAGAAATATTGATGGCAGTTTTGTTATCACAATAGACTTTGAGTTGAACTTTGGTTTTAACTTATAATTCTTTTAGGAATTTCTTCACAAATCCTCTTTGCAACAACTCGAAACTCAACTTCAACATTACTTCTGGCTACTACATTTTATTTTTTTACTTCTCCATGTTACTAGATTTTCCCAAATGGTATAATACCTAGTAGTATGAACCCGTTCAATCAACATTTATAAAAACTTTTATCTTTCTTTCTTCAATTTTTTTAAAGAAAGGTCATTTTTCTTAAAGAGCTTTTGAGATACTTAGAATTTTGTTTATAGTTTCTAGGTGAACTTCTTTTGAAAAATGCATATGTTGATGATAACTCTATGAAAGTAAAATTATCAGTACATTTTTTTACTTAATATTTATTCGTTTTATTCAACAAGTATTACTTTTGGGATAAAAATATTAAAATATGAACTTTCTAGTGAAAGGGATGAAAATATATATTTTTAATTTTTTTTAATAAAAGATCAATCAGAACAGGACACGTGGATGCTACATAAGCAAAGAAGAACCAATTAGTATCAGCTGATGCAATCGTTGCCACGTGTCACCACAACGTTCACTTCAAGTTTTTGCCAAGCAGTCAACCAAAATGCCACATGTTGTCATGCCTGTTCATTCCACCAAAGGGACACCTATCGTTGACTCAATCCACGTTAACCAACACCATTTTGCCTTGCCACGTGTAGTATGTTGATTTGTTCTGTGTTCCTCACTTGCCACGTGTTGCGATCCAGTTGGCCAACATTATTTAATTTTCCTTTTTCATCTCAACCTTTGATCTGAAGCTGATCTGATGATCCAGATTCTATCCGAACCTAATTTAACCTAATAATTTCACCTGAAACAACCCCTAGCCTTTTTTTTTTGCATTTTTACCAGATTTTAGAGCTGGCAAGAAAATAGATGAGTTCAAGAGGAGACACAATCTGGTAGAGATTCAAGAGAAAATTGATTTCTACAATTCAAGAGATTTATTGTATTATTTCTTTTTCTACTTTCTTTATTGATTTGTATGACTTTCTTATTGAAAAATATGAGATTTATGAAATCAATCATGTCCAGCTAATTTATAAATCTAGTGGTCTTGTAAACCCAATTTTTAAATATGATAATATAATATTTTACTCCAATTGTTATTTCAATTTAATTATATTATTTAATATGATTTTTATGTATTAATTATTTATCTATAATTGATCTATAGAGACAATTAAATAGATTTAAAAAAATTATTTAATTGTTTGTCTTGATTAAATAACATGTATAGTTTCTAACCATAGATGTATAATTCTTATATATGTGATTTATAATTGATGACCTCAATGGGTAGTTTTCAATTTAATTGACAAGAGAGTGTGATTAGGATAATTATTATATGATATATAGTTTACTTGAGAGAGAAATACATACAATGTTTGATTGAATTGATCATGTAATTAATTGGTAATTACATTAAGGGGATTTTAGTGTTCATATGCTTAAGAAATTGGAGGATTAAGCATTCCTAGATTTTTTTTTATATTTCTTAGTTGATAATTTTGAATTAATTAATTACTTGGTATTTATTTTTAGTTCTTTTAATCATGCTTTCTCAAAACACAATAAATTGATCTATACTTTTTAGTTTTAAAATTAGTTTTTAATAATATAATCTCCATGAGAACGATCTTTTCTTATCATCACATTACTTATTAGCAATATGTATACTTGCATACCCATTGCACACAATATGATCAATCAGTTGACTCACTACATTAACTGCAAATGCAATGTTGGGACTTATATGTGATAGGTAGATTAATCTTCAAACCAGTCTTTCATCTTTCTCTATTAGTCTTTTGTCATTCTATCTTTTCTCTCCTGCTTCAATTGAAGTGTCGCTTGGTTTACTCTCGAACATATCAATCTCCATTAGGAGATCAAGACCATACTTTCATTGGGAGATACTTATACCATTTTTTCATCTAGCAATCTCCATACTCAAAAAGCAACATATTTTTCCCAGATCTCTTACTTCAAACTCAGTAGCGAGAACCTTTTTTAGTCTTTCAATATCGGCTAAATTGTCTCTTATAAGTATTATGTCATCAACATATATAATTAAAATTGTCTTCAACCCATTTTGCGGAATGTTTGAAGAACATAATGTCATCTTATTGTCCTTTTAGATAACCTTGACCTTTTATCACCTTTACAAACCTATCAAACCATGCTCTAGGTGATTGTTTAAGTCTATAGGGGGATTTATTTAGTTTGCATACCACATTCTTTTTGTCATTTTCACAAAAACCTGATGGTAACATTATAAATTTTTTTTGTCTAACATATCATTGAGGAATGCATATCTTTATGTCCAACTGTTGAAGGGTGGAAGTCTAGGTTCATTGCTAATGACAATTGAACCCAAATTGTATTTAACTTTGCTATTGATATAAATATCTTTGTGTAGTGTATAACCATAGTTTTTGAGTAAATTCTTTAGCAAATAGACGAGTTTTATAACGTTTAATTGTCCCACGGCCTTATATTTTACAGTAAAGACTCACTTGCACCTAACTGGTTTTTTCTTCTTCTTGGTAAATCTATCAAATTCCAAGTTCCATTTTTTCTAAGGCTCGCAATTCTTCCATCACTCAAGAATTTTCTATGCCTCATCAATATTTTTTGAAATTTTGATCCTATCAAGATTAGAAGTAAAAGTATGGAATCTAGGAGACAAAGTATCATATGATACAAATTTTGATATAGGATGAAGAGTCATCAGTAGAGAGTTTAGAATTACCTGGGTCGAAAAAAGACTCAAGGTTATTTGGATCCATCACCGAGTTGGACTCTCTTAGTATGTCAAGTGTGATTTCTCTTTGTACTTTGATTTTGGTTTCCTTGAATAAACAAGTATTTCCTTGTTTGTTTGTGTGTTTGCATATCCTCTGGGCCTCAGCTTCTTTCTATAAATGGCACATTAGAGTAATGTGGTGTACCAAGCTCATAATTAGTGTTTGGAATGGTGGTATTAGAAAAGGAGAGGTCGAAGTTATTAAAAAACTGATCTTCACTCACATTCTTCTCCTAAAGAGAGGTTTTGTTATAATATGGTGTGATTTCAAAGAATATGACATCAAGATTAGTGAAAACGCTTTGCAGATGGATCATAATATTTGTATCATTTTTAAGTAGAAGAATAGCCAATAAAAACCCATTTGAGGGCTTTGGGATCAAGTTTACTTTGGTTATGGGAATGAATGTATACAAAAGCCATACATAAGAATACTTTTGAGTGAAATGTAAGAAATGAGACGAGAGGTAGGAAAACACGTTTTTAGTATTTGGATAGGTCTTTCGAAAGAAAGGAGTGAAATTCCATGGTTTTAAAGATAATATTTCAGGGAGTTATTAACATATTCGATATCATTATCAATGCACAAGATTTGAATTTGTGTTTGGAATTATGTTTGAATCATAAAGTGAAAATTAATAAACATAGTTCGAATATCGGTTTTATCTTTCAGTAAATAAATCCAACATGCACAGATATGATCATCAATAAAGGTGATAAAACATTTTGTATGAGTACGATTCAGAATTCGAGACAATCCCCATAGATCGCTATGAATTATGATGAATGACTTAGATGATAAATATTTGGATTTTGAAAATGCGATGAGATAGTGTTTGGCAAGTTCACACATTTCACATTGTAAATCTAACAATTCTTTATTTTGAATAAGAGATGAAAATAATTGTTTAAAATATTGAAAATTAGGATGACTTATTCTAAAGTGTCACAACAAAAAATCATTGCTTTTAAGGCTAGATGTATAACAACAATTTACAATTTGCAATTTGATACTATTCCCTTACATTGTTTGTCTCAAAGTAATAGTCATTCACACTCTCTAACATTGACAAATTTAGAAGAGCAATTTGAATGGGTTGTTAATTTGCTGATAGATAAAAAATTGCATGATAAGTTTGGGACATGAAAAACTAATTCAAGAGTGACAAAATTAGAAATTTTAATACCGACTTTTCCAATAATGAATGAGAGGCTACCATCTGCAATTTTTATTTTAAGATTTTCAACACAAGGTAAATACCAAGAAAATAGGTAACAATTGTCGGTCATGTAATCGGACGCACCAGTGTCAATTATGCAAGGAGTTGTAACGTGATACTCAATGCTTTTAAAAAAATTACCTTTATGAGCTAGTGAACCAAAGGAAACATAGGTAGAAGATTGACTTGATATTTGAAAATTAAAAAAACATTTTATAAAGTTGTTCTGTTTGCTATGGGTTGAATGTCCTACTCAAGTTAGATTGTTCGTCTTGAAATTTCTCAATTTGATGATCAATAGTGGCTTGATAACCTCAATTTCTATAATTTTACCTTAATTTGCAATCCAATGGTTTCCTATGTAGTTCCCAACATGTCTTTTGTATGACTATTTTTACGACAATGTTCATACCAGGGAATTTTTTTCTATTGATTCTGTCTAGCACCAATCTGAGGCCCACGAGATTCTCTCAGTAGGCCCACAAGCATTTGGGCCACTTTGTTTGAAGTCAGACCCATAGGCCCATGAGGTCCAGTTGAGTCTCCATGACCCATTACTCTATTTGATCCAACTTCATGCAACGCAAGCCTAGCCCCATCCCCATTCGATTCACCAATCACCTCCTTCAACATTAAACTTATATATTCTCCTCTTGACGCACCTCCTAAAACATCTCCCTCGTCGACGAGAGAGGTTATCGGTCGAGGATTCTTCCTCTCACATTGTCGAGGTCCCTATTTAGTCTAACTAGGAACTCGAATATTTTTTGTTTTCCAATTTCTTCTCGTACCTCACACTTTCACCCACACACTCCCATTCCTATTCAAGACTCAAATCAAGCTCTGACCACAACGCCACCATTTCCATATAATACTCTGTAACATCAAGATTCTCCTGCTTCATATGCCACAATTGGGTTTTGATTTCGAAGATTTGGGAAAAATTTACAATGTCAGAGTAGGTTTTCAGAACGGCTACCCATACGTCTTTCGTTGTTAGAAGGAAAAGAGAGGTTTTTCCTATTGAAGATTTCATGGAATGCACCAACCATGATATGATCATAGAGTTTTAAGATTTCCACTTTTGGAAACTGGTTAGATTATTCGAGATTGGTCTTTATGTCTCACCGATAAGATAACCCAGTTTTTCTTTTCCCTCAATTATGAGTTTATTGTGCCCACTCACGGTAGTTCTTTCTATTGAGTTTCTCGACAATGAGTTGTACAGATGAGTTATCGAGTCCTCCAAAGGTCATTCAAGACATCTCCTCTGTCTCTTTATTGATGTGATCAGAGAGACTCAACTCACTAGTGTTTTCCTTCATTGATAACGGGACCATGTGGATTGAATGAGATGTTTTATTGATTGTATCTCGAATAATAATAATTCTGCTACACTTGTGTTTATATAATACATTAAGGAAATCAAAACAGAAAATAAAAAATCTAAAATCATTATTTAAATATCATATTCTCCTCTAATTGATTTATTCTCTTTTTGAATATTAAATCTCTAATAATTCGGGATTTGCATATATCCCATTTTGAATTTCTATGGATTTTAAGCTTACTCTTTATCATCTTTGAACTACAATTAAGTGAACTTGTTTATAATTTGTGGTAGCTAGTTTGACATTTTTTAATGAAATTAAGGTTAAATCATGCTTGGTTAATAGTTTTCTTAACGTATGAGTTTTCTTTTTCTTCGTATTATTACTAATTTAGCTTTATCCCATTTATTTCTTATTTAAAATTGAGACACCAAGCATCACAATAAGAATCTACCTTAAGGCTTAATACGTCTTTTAAAACCTTGAAACAGAGCATTAGTGTGGCCAAAATGTAAATGAAAATCAGAAGATAAATTACTTTTCACTCAATGAATGTTTTTCATTGAATTTCAAAAATACCAACAAAAAAAAAACGAAACTGAACTTTAACTGGGTTCATCTTTGCAAAATCCTCCTTTCTATAAACCACAATAATAACCTTTAACTTACTTTATGGATTCTTAATATACGAGGTGCACTCAATTTTCCTTGGGTGAAGATCTGAACAGTTGAACCTTCACATGGCTGTAGATGGAAACTGCACCTGTGGACATTAACAATAAATGTCAAGTCAAATAATTGTTTCATAAACAATATATTCTTAACTACCCTTCTAAAAAGTGTGACCGAGCCAATATATATATATATATTTTTTTAAAAAGAGTTAATTAAAAGGAAACAGTAAATATAGATATAAAGAACAAAAGGTGACCCCTTCTCAACCATCTACCTCACGTAGAAAAATTAGAGTCACCCCTAGAACCCACATGCTTCCCACAGAGTGTTTACACTTCCACGTGTAAGTTCATTGCAGGAGTGCCTACTGTTCAACTATCCTTTTTCATTTTCTTTAATTTTTCTTCATGCCCTTTTTTGTTTCACATAATTAGAATTACTAATCAACTAAGAATAATAATTTTTGAGATAGGAAACAAAGAATAGGAATTACAATTCCTATTTTTGTTTTCGGTATATCAAAGAAGCAAATATAGTTTTTAATTAGTTTCACCAAAATACCTTTAATCTAATAAATATAGGGAAAATTGAGAGAATTTTTAGTAAAAATGTATAAAAATCATAATCACAACAACTATTATTCTCATTTAGTGAAGCATATATATTCCTTCTCTTCCGGCAATAGATCTTCCTAAGAAACTATGAATCCGGACACTAAAAAATGTGAACGGATAAAATAATAGGAATAAATATTGTAGTATTGCATCTAACCTTGCCAACCGAATACACCCTTAGTTTTCAAGCACAAGTAGCTCTTTGTTTTTTTATAGTAAAATCTGACTAAACAAAGAAATACATGCGACTTTAGATATGTTACTTTGTATTCTCTCTTGGCGGCAACCGATTATTCAGCACGCAATCCAAACACCACCAAGGGAGGACTTTTTCATCTTCGGTTCCATCTAAATCGGTAATTTTCTTTCTCCATTGACTCCCTCGGGAGCCCTCAGTAATTATGGAAGTTGGGGATAGAGTAGGAAATTCAAAGGGAGGATAGATCACAGAGTCATTTTCTGCATTATGAGCAGCATCTATTCTGGAATGAGTGAGGCTTCTTGATGTAATGTCCTTACCAGACAACTCACCATTTGCTGAAGCATGAGATCCAAATCTTTGCTTTCTTCTGACTATCCAATGAGCCAAAAGCCCTTTTAGGGTTTCTTGAGCTAGGTTAACCTGCAAAATTACAAGACTTCAACGCAATAAGGAAAAGGAAGGGCTCTTGTATAAAAACTAAATGAAATAAAAACAAGAAGAAAGATGATAAAACACACATACACTCAAATTAAAGCAAAATGGACTCTACATTGTAAATACAGTTACCTTATCATCTTCAGGCTTCCCAACAATGTTGAGATCAGCTGAATACATCTCAGCAGAAAAGCACTGTGGGGTATCCAAATGAATAGCCAAACTTCCAAGCTTGGTATCAACGGTGAACCATGCAGGAATGCTTACCTAATGCAAGCAGAGATATCATATCATATATCTGCCAAAATCCAATGAAATAATAGATAGATTAAGAAATATACCATCTCAAAAAGCTCTTCTTTTTTCTCCTTAAATGAGACCTGGAAATTTAACATTAACAGCATGAATCTTAATGATCTAGTCCGAAAATTATTAGCAAGTATACAAGGAAAAATAGTTGCAGTAAACAACCTCAAAAAAGAACTATGTTGCCTTTCCTGATTCAGACATTGGCTACCATATTATTTCAATCAGACAAAAATAAACCAGGTAAAAAGTTCTAACCTTTCCATAATCCTCAATTACAACACCCCTAGTGATCTCCCACAGCTTCACTGAACCAATAGTATCCTATGAGAATCATATTAGTGAAATAAATCATAGTTAGAGAAAAAAAAGACTAAATAATTGAGCATCAAAACTAGATTTAACAAGATCCTTAGCTTAGAGGCATGTAAGGACAGCATTACAATTACCTTTGTCAAGACATGCCTCCTATTATTTAAAATCTCATGTTGCACTATTCCAGGAGTTCCGGGAATTGTGAACATTGGTTCCTTATAAACGGGAATCTGCAACAACATTTACAAATGAGATATATGAATGCACAGGGACAAAAACATAGCATGAGTGCCTGAGACAATCAGACCTAAAAATTATCTTAATTCACAAGGAACTTGAGGACATAACAAATAATGCTCCACAACCAAACATCAAGGCATAAGAACAAAAACAGAAGACAATAGGGTCAGTACTCCATGCCAATAGATTCATGAAATAATAACTTAAGCATACTTACAGGGGTAGATCCTTCTAAGGACACCCTTGCCCTTGAAAATGACAAGTTGCCAGCTATAAAAGAGCCACCCCTTTGAAAAACCTTTTGAGGATTGTGTCCTTCCACGGGCCACCTATGAACTGAAGAATCAGTAGTTGCAAGCCATACACTGTCGTCATGCAAAGCCAATTTCTGAATGGGATTTTCCTCTGTGCAAAGCAAAAGGCTCTCTCTTGTTGCCAAGTTTGTCAGATATAACTGAGTATAAATAGAATTTGAAATCAGCAAGACAATTATCAAAGCTAGACAGAAACAGATTATTAGGAATGAGAAGCCAGAAAAAGGATTGTTTATTAGTGAGCTTCTTATACTCACAGAAGAATCTCTGCCACCACTATATACATAACTGAATGTCGGAGTACTAGCAAGTGCCAAAACAGAATCTATGTGCACAGAATAAGAATGGACACATCGTTGCTGACCAAGATCCCATAGTCTACGAAAAGACATAGACATTTGGTCAAATAAAAAGATTAACCAAATACAAGAGCTTTTAAGCTTGAACAAAATTCATTCACTCCAAGAGATCATAAAGTAATGGTCTCATGTTTTCACCTTATCATTGAATCTGAAGATCCTGATAAGCAATATCTGTTACATTTCACCCAAAAAAAAATCAATAGCATTAAACAGAGCCTTAGCAATAAATTTTATCAAGAGAATCGAGATTAGAACATCACCAATACAATTGTAAGAAAAGATGATGCACATGTAACAGTGAAATAAATTACAATAAGCTCAAAATTTAAAGTTACAAAAAATCCAATGACCTGAATAGGATAGAACACTTTTAAGGCAACAAATATGGGAATATCAAGGCAAAAGACAATATATTAAAGACTTACTCTAGTATGTAAATGGAATGATTATATTACAAGGATCAAGGATTACTTAGAGATAACAATTAAAAAAAATCAGCAAAATCAAAGACAAACCTTCCAGAAGAATCCAGAAGCAGAGCCCTAATGTTATCTGTATGCCCTCTGAGTTTCATAGTCTTTGAACCAGTTCTTGGATCCCAAACACGCACAACCTACAGCAAAGAAATACAGCAGATGAAGTATTGTTCCTAACTAATGATGTTGAACCATAAAGGCTCAAACAACTCTTCGTAATCTTTTAAGTGATATACAAACATTAAGTCAAAATCCAAAGCAACCACTACATTCAAAGCAAACCTTCTCTATACCACCAGAGACAATAAGTGTTCCACTATCATTCATTGTCAATGAATAAACTGACTCCTTGTGGCCTTTGGCCGAAATTGGAACATATCCTTGTGACTGAGTAGTATGAATTGATATGCTATTACTTGAACCAATAGGGCAAAAGCTTGTAACTGGTAGTGGATTCCCAGAACCATTGACAACATTTGAGCAATCCTCTTCCTTTGCATCACCTGGTTTTGCAAGTGTAGCTACTGCAGCTTCAATATCCCATATGAACACTTCCCCTCCAAGTCCTCCGGAGGCAAGAACATTGCTCTAAAATGCAAGACACTACAAAAGGATTAGCAAATGACTTGTAACACTCTAGTTACACAACTCGTATGGCAGGCTCACAACATGAGGAGCCTTTGATCCACGTAGTTAGTAGGTCTATGAAAATTTCTACAAAGAGATTACATTTTTCCCAGCTGCAAGACAAGTAACATAGTCAGAGTGCTGACGAAGGGTCCCCGTACATGTTCCATTGGACAAGCAATTCCATGTCTGGCATCACCAAAGAACAAACAGAAAAAAAAAATTGAACAAAAGAAAAACAAACAGCATGGTCAGAAATCTGAACGTAAAAGACAATATATTAAAAGATGAGCACAATGGGAAAATTAATGAACCTTGAGAGTAAAATCTGAAGAACAGGAAACAAGTGTATTGTCACCTGCAAGGACAACATCATTAACCTGCATAGCCAGAAACTTTTCTTTAGCAACAATCATAGTCCATCTATGAAGCACAAGAAACTACATTCATGAACACCTAGGTCTAACTTCCAATCAAGAGAGAAGCATTACTGCAGACATAAAAACAATCTAAATTATTTACTTGTCAAAATTTCCTTCATACGAATCCATACAAATTCACCAAAATTGGAAACTAGAAAACAAAGATCAATTCAATGTTCAACGAGATTGTACATCTAATACCTAAACTGATTAGATTCAAGTAGATGGAAGAAAAAGCTACCCAATCTACATGAGACTCAAACGTGGCAGAACAGAAAGCAGAATCTTCAGCTAATGCCCATCTTTTCAATGTGCCATCACGGCTCCCAGTGAAGAGGTAATCAGACGTGGATGATTTCAGAATAGCCAAACAATTTATTCCTGAACAATGCTGCAGGTACAAACATTCCAACACAATAAAATGAGAAATTATGACAGACACCAGCTGCCCCCTCCCCCCCCCCCCCCCCCCCCAAAAAAAAAAAAAGAAACAAAAGTGAAATGCTTAAACTGCCTATGTTAAACCTGAATGCAGGTCATAATAGTAATGTTCCAAACTAATAAATTATTGTTTGCTTAGAAATATAATGCGTCTCACTTTCAAAATATGTTGCTAATCAAGAGAAAAAAGTAGATGGCATGGATGAAAGAATAAAAACACATCCTCATAAACTAAATCATCGAAAAGAAAAAGAAAAAAATAATTTTACCAACTGCATCTCCGGTGAAACGAACTAAAGGGGTCTTATACTTGAAATAAAATAAAAAGCTACAATAACAGGAACTTCAAAGACAGAATAAAAATGGGAAATATGAGGAAATAAAATTAAAACAGTTAAGTACCTTTTTGCCATCAGCATCATTCAACACATATGTTAATCTCTTCTCTTTACGAAGGCGGGTTGAAATGCTTGTGTTCCCTGCACTACCCACACGGTGCATTGCAGAAAACCCTGAGAATGTAGTCATGGAAACATAAAGTCCATAAAAGACATATATACAGTGGTAAATTATATGTTTATGAAGTAGGAGCACGATCAACTTTACCAAAGTAAGTTTGTTCTTAATGTGGTTTGTCGATTGCTGTTTATGATCTTTCTTTTAGTTATTTTTGTGAGTAGCTTATTTTGTCCTGTAGTGTGAGCTGGCTGTTAGTTACTCAAAACGATCACTTTTGAGCAACATTTTTCACATTTATAGCTGGGTGAGAACTAGAGGGGGAGGTTAGACAAAATTGGCATGAGTTCTTCTTTCTAAGTTTTCTCTGTAATTATCAATGGTTTTTCTTTGGTTCCATTCATACTAAATTAATCCTGATCTAAGGATCTCGTCTTCCTAAGAGTAAATTCTGGTCTATACCAAGTGGTATTAGAGCTTAGGTTTTCCATAGGTTCACCGTGGCCAATTCTGGTGAGAAAACACAGCAAGTCATAAACAAAGAAGCCCTCACTAGGACTCTATTTCAAAGATTCTTCCAAGAATTTCGTCAGGTTCTATCATAATTCCAAGTTGAGTTAGTGACTGAGCTAAAAATTTCCATACCCACTAACCCAAACCACGTATCCCACCCCTCACACTTCCTTTCAAATGACTTAACTTGCAACATTTTACGGACACCATTACCCCTTGCGACCTTAACCCCAACTTGAGAACTTTCTTACAACCATCAAAAAATGTAGCATGAGATGAGGTGAGACCTCCCCCAACTATATTCCTAGTAGACAACTTGTATTTCTTACCATCAAGGAAAAACACGAAGAATTAAAGTATACATTTCCAATTCCTATTACTCAATTTTGCATACAACAAAGAGAAGATGGTTGTTTTTTGGTAAACTTCTAACAGTCCCCTAAATAAATCTCCAATTTGTCTAAAAACACCCTCACTCCACGAATAAAAAGGCAAAACTTCAATAGCCATCCAAATGTTTAAAACTACCAACTCTTCCCTTTTCAAACATGCTTCATCTCTCCAACCTTGTAAGTTCACAAACAAGCTTTTATCCAAGCATAATATTGAAAACTTCCTCTTATTAATGAAACTCTTCATTCACTCACAAAAATCTTTATCTAGCAAGAAATGTATGAGGTTAG
This sequence comes from Hippophae tibetana, assembly GCA_037013495.1. Classification (NCBI taxonomy): domain Eukaryota; kingdom Viridiplantae; phylum Streptophyta; class Magnoliopsida; order Rosales; family Elaeagnaceae; genus Hippophae; species Hippophae tibetana. Next base: position 22,531,535 of record CM072803.1, read on the forward strand.
GTCTACAAGTGAGCTAGGTTGGATATCGGATATCATCTCTAACACATAACATAGACATACTCCAATCTCTTCTCCCAAATATAGAACATTTATCCCAAAGTATGTCTTCGTTGACCACTCTTTATTCATTTATTTTTTCAACTATGTCATTGTTATCTCTATGTTTACCCCACGAAGATGTTCCATATAAAAATACATAAAATTATTTTTTCCAATGCTCTCCACCCTTTCCATATAGTGATAATATCCCTTCTACCATTTAACATCCTTTTGAACAAAGTTGCAATATATTGATAGTTTGATACTCACCACTATTTTTGTTTGTTACAAAACTTAAGTTACTTAACCAAGAATTATCCCTTCTAAGCTTCTTTAAAAAGCTAGAAATATCCCCCTTGTGCAATACTTCCTTGCATGCAAATACAAAATAACCACATTACTTTCCTCCATCCTTGTGCATAAATTGATTTCAGTTTAAAATTGATTCCTTTCACACAAAACCAAACCAAAACAAGATTCTGAACACAATTCTTAACTAACATCATAAAGGTAACCTATTATATTTCCTTAAAAAAAAGGTTAACCTATTTAAGCACATTCTATGATCCATTCTATTAACTCGATTAACATTACTTGCCAACCCAAAACAATGCCTCTTAGAAGTAACTTCAATTAATTAGATGCCTTAACCTCATTAGTTCTATAGGAGCTATTGCAGATACATTGAGGCTGAACCTTTCTCCTTCCATTCCCTAGTCTAGAATCTAGATACATAGTTACCGTCTAATTTATTTTCCTACAGTTCCCAGGGTCAAATAATGTGAAATCAAAATTTCCAACACACGTTTACTTCACCACATTTTCTCAGTCACCAATAAAAGAAAACAAAAAACGTATGTCTCAATATTATTATACCAACCTATTCAACCTCATTTTAAAATTCAAGAAACCATACAAACAATCTTCAATAAACGCAAAAAACATAATAAATATTGCAAGCTTCCCAAGCCTTCGTTAACATTATATATATTAAAAAAAAACGAAGATATCCAACTGATATTAGCATAGTTTTCAATTGGATCGCTAGTTTTAGAATTCTATCTAATAAAGAATAAACTACATAGAAATACTAACTCATAACTCAAACACCTCAAGAGACTAAATCTTGGACAAATTTTACAATCGCTTAATCCACGAAACGAAAACCAAGCTATGAATATAAAAATTGGACTATGATTAACTAGAATAATAAACCCTAACCCTTTAATCAGAGATGAAAGTCCAAGGTCTTCTGGTTTTGTTTTCCTTTTCTTCTTCTACTGACAAAGTTACAATTTGTAGAGCGAGAAAGTGGTTTACTGTTTAGTGAGAGAGACGAGAGTGGAAAGTGGATGCTGTGAGCTTCGATTTTAATATAAAGTCTTTGACTCGGTGTTTGGCTTTTAGTTGAGGGTAATAAAGTCTTTTCAAGAAAACAGAAATTACATGAAGAGGAATATATATGCACTCGCGCATTTAGGTGGAATCATTACTCGTTTTTTCTGCCGTACATTTATTAGGAGTGGCTGGATCAAGACTTGTGAGGCGCGAACATATTTTAATTACAACGTGGCCCCATAAATTTTGTTAAGTTTTGATTTTGCTTATTTATGTTTAGCTCCACGTATATGCTTCTCTTTTGTCGTGAACCTTCTTTCGTGGACCCAACAGATATAACTTAAAATTTCTTCATATTTTATAATTATTTAAAAGAAAAAATGGTAGTTAAATATGCTAATTTTGACAAATATATTACCTTTAAACAATATAATTGTATAAGTTTATTGTATAAGTTTATTTTATAAAGATAATATAATTATGATACTCACTTTCACAAGTTTATTACTTTTATAAAATAAATTTTTGTAATTTTTTTATAAAATTATCAGACTTATATTATCATATTTAATTAATATAGATTTAAAATATATTTTTACTATAAATAACACATTTGTGTGACCTTTTGTCCTATTCAAGATATATACTTTGATCATCTATTTATTTATTAAGGTAACAATTAGATTTATCTTATTTATTAAGGTATATAATTAAATTATATATATTTTAAGGTATATAAGATTCTCTAATTCTTTAAAATTTTTTATTAAATAAAAATAGTGTATTTTAAGTATAAATTTGAAATTTTAAAAAATAATACTCAAAAGTATAAAAAAATTAAATATTTCAAAATTAATCGAAAAATCAATTTTTGAAAAAAGAACTAAAAAATAAAAAAATACATATCCAATTTATATTTGAAATGAAAATTTGTAATTTTTGTCTTTCTAATTTTTTTTTATATTTTCTTTTTCGTAGTTTTAATTTTTTTAAACTTATGTGTTAAAAAATATGAATTCTTCTATTTCTAATTTAAGGACCTTTTTTATTTTAAAAATCAAAATTTTAACATACATTTTAAAAATATTACTTTTTGTATTTAATTTTTTAAAATTTTGATTTTACCCTTAAAAATAACTAGAAAAATGAAAAAAAATTATTTAATTTTCTATATAATGTTATCACATGTCAAATATAAATGAGATGAATATAAAAATGCAATAACATGACATTTGTATCGTTAGTCATCAAAGTTTTAAAATTTTACACATAGATCTTAGATTGAATAATAAAATACATATTTATAAATCAAAATTTTAAGATTAATGTGTCAAGTCTTACATCAAACACGAGCTTAACAAGTTGTCTACTCCGGCAACAAAGTACTGTTGATCCCAAATCCAACTATTGCGTTTCTCCAAACTCAAACCTTCAAATGATTAGTGCATCCTTACTTGCTCCAACTTATGAGTAGCCTCGTTTAGTGCCCGAACAAGATGGAGTATGCGGTATCGTAGTCTGACATTTTCAACAGTAAGCTTCTCAACATTGGCATTTTCAATGGCAAGCTTCTTGACATTGGCCTTTTCAACAGCAAGCTTCTGGACATTTTCAAGTTCTGAAACAAGCTCAGCATGTGCAACCTCTAGCTTCGACTCCAAGTTGCTTATTTTTTCACGTTCTGAAACGAGCTCAGTATGTGCAACCACTAGCTTCGACTCCAAGTCGCTTATTATCTTCAAATGATCTTCATTGCCAACATCTTTTTTACTTGCAAGGGCAATCTCTAGTCTTGATAAACGATCCTCTGCTTCAGAAGCTCTCTGGAAGAAAGGCTTCAAAGCCTCACTAAGATCATTTCTTTTATCAGACTCTGCCATTGTTTTTGTATCCTTTGATGCCCTCAAATTTTCCCAGAACCAAATAGTAAAATAACATCCAATATTTTTTCTAGATGAAATGCTTAAAAAAAAACCAAAAAAATCATTAAAGAATGTAAATAAGAAAACTTAAACACAAATGATAAAACCAAAAAATTATGGGTGTGCTTAAGTTTGAGCAAATAAACAATTTAATCATATACTACCAAACTATTTTTCGTCTCGCTTATATCACTCAACTATTGCATTTGTTCTATTTATATCATTTAGTTAATCTTCATCTAATAATGTCACAATTCAGTTTTAAATTTGAAATAATTTGGTGATAAAAACAAAATAAATGTAATACATTTGTAAAAAGGTGCACTTTAGTCTAAAACATTAATTTTTTTTTGACAAAAGTGTACCTTTTACCCAAAAGTATAAGATTAAAGTGCTCATTCTTTTAAAAGTACTAGATTAAAACACTCTACTTAAAAACTATAATGCTAAATTACTCCTTTACCCAAAGTTATCGACAGTCAGTGTTCTTCACCAAAAAAAAAAAAAAGTTGAAGAAAACAAGTTCTTATAATCCTCATCATCATCAACTTCAAACAACTATTTATGGAGCTAAGAATTCAATATTCACCCACACGTAAAAACAATCAATAGTAAATGTAAAATAGTACACTTAAAGAGTTTAAACACCAGACTCAATTTATTAACAAATCAATAACTAACTGAGAACAAGACCATAATCAAATGAAGAAGCATAACAATGAACCCCAAGATAAATGGGGGAAGAGCTCTTGGAATCCTTAGCATTTAAAAATGTGTACTTTACCCCCTAATTTTTTGAAAGGTGCATTGTAAGCCCTTTACTTATTTTTAAGGTGTACATAAGTTTATTTGGAGCTAATTATTTCCATTGACTACTATTTAGACATGTAAAAGTCATGTGCCAGCACAAATATCGAATTGGGGCTCGCAATGGTAGACGAACTAGATAAAAAAAAAAAAGATTCTAGTTGTAAGTGTCAGAAATAAGTAGAATGTTTATGAAAATGACCGAATGATTTGGTCTTATGATTTCTTTCTATTTATAGACTTTACAAAATACAACAAACCTACAAAATACATCAAAGCTGTCTATGAACAGCTGTGGACAGTTGTGGACAGCTGTGGACAGCTGTTTATGGACAATTTGTGGGCAGCCATGGATTGCTGTCTATGGACAGCTATGGACAGCTGTTTATGGACAATTATTTACAGCTAAAATAGACTATGGACAGCAGCTGTGTACAACTAAATGAATATGGATAACCAATTACAGCAAAACTGTTATGGACAGCTAAGCTGTCAATGGAACACAGCAAAGCTGTTATGGACAGCTAAGCTGTCTATTGACAGCCCCCTTCAAATTGATGCGGGTTGATCAATAAGCATCAATTTGCGACTTAGGAAGCAATGTCGATGACGACTGAGAGACTTGGTGAAGATATCAGCAATTTGTAGTTCAGTAGAAATATGTGGAAGAGTGATAACACGAGCTTCAAAGGCTTCACGGATAGAGTGACAATCGACTTCAATATGCTTTGTGCGCTCATGATAGACCGGATTGGCCGTAATCTGAATAGCACTTGTATTATCGGCATGTAAAGGTGTAGGATCGGTCTCAGAGAAGTCTAACTCAGCTAGCAAACCTCGAAGCCAAATAATTTCGGAACAAGCAAGAGACATTGCTCGATACTCAGATTCTGTAGATGACTTAGAAACTCTGTCTTGTTTCTTACTCTTCCAGGAGATCAATGCATCACCTAAGAACATGCACCAACCAGTGATGGAGCGACGAGTATCGGCACAGCCAGCCCAATCAGCATCGCTATAAGCAACAAGACGAAGAGAATTGCCTGAAGGAAAGAATAAGCCACGGGCAGAAGTGCCATGAATATAACGTATGATCCGACGGACAGCAGCCAGATGAAGATGACGAGGAGCCTGAAGAAATTGGCTGACTTGTTGTACAGCAAAAGAAATATCTGGTCTAGTGATGGTGAGATATACAAGGCTACCTACCAATTTTCGATATAAGCTGGGATCAATAAGTAAGTCACCTTCCTCTTTGCGAAGCTTGACATTTAATTCCATGGGAGTATCAACAGAGGTAGCTTCCTGTAATTCAGCTGTAATCACCAAATCACTAGCATATTTGTGTTGATTGAGGGAAATACCAGTGGGGCTACGATGCACCTCAAGACCAAGAAAATATGTCAGAGACCCAAGATCTTTCATATGAAAAGATTGTGAGAGATGGGTCTTGAGCTGAACAAGTAAAGTAGAATCAGAACCAGTGATCACAATATCATCAACATAAACCAAAAGAACAACAATGCCCATGTCTGATTTTCGAAGAAACAATGAAGTGTCATACTTGCTCTGCATGAAAGAAAATTGTAATAAAGTGGTTCGAAATTTTTCAAACCATGCCCGTGGAGCTTGTTTAAGACCATAAAGAGAACGACGAAGTTTACACACATTGGATATCGAAGAGGAAAACAACCCTGGAGGTGGCTTCATATATATACATTCTTTAAGATCTCCATGAAGGAAAGCATTCTTAACATCCATCTGATGTAGTGGCCAATCATTGGAAGCAGCAAGAGCTATTATCGTTCGAACAGTAGTCATTTTAGCCACAGGAGCAAAGGTTTCCTCATAATTAACACCATATTCCTGTTTGTTCCCAAGAACAACAAGCCGAGCTTTATAACGATCCAAACTTCCATCAGAGCGAACCTTGACTGAGTAAACCCATTTGCAACCCAGAGGAACTATAGTAGAAGGACAAGACTCAATGTCCCAGGTGTGGTTGGCCTCAAGAGCAGCAATTTCTTCTTGCATAGCTTGGCACCAACAATCATGCTTGACAGCATGTGAGTAGCATGTGGGAATATCAAAATTGGACAATGCAGTAGTAAGAGCTGAAATAAAATTACCAGAAGAAAAACCATACCTATTAGGGGGTACAGACACTCGAGAAGAGCGACGTACCAGAGGCTCTGAAGGTGCTGCAACTGACTGATTTTGGTGTATGATAGGATCAGATATCGAGTGAGCCACCGGAAGAGACTGTGGGCGGGATTGTCTTGTATATACCATTCCTGGTTTGAAGCGAGAACTGTTTTGAGGAGGAGCTAAGAGCTGATGCTCAAAGGAGGGAAGGACTACAGTAGAAGAAGAGGGCACAGAAGACACAGGAAAAAAATGTTGATTTTCAAAGAAAATAACATTCCTAGAAATACGTGTACGATGTAATGTAGGATCATAGCAAACAAATCCCTTTTGACACACATTATATCCTAAAAATGCACATCTAACAGATTGAGCAGATAATTTATTTCGCTCATGAGGTGGTAAATGAACAAAACATACACAACCAAAGATACGAAGATTATCATAATTAGGTTGCTTAGTAAACAAACAAAAATAGGGAGATTTCATGTGCAAAACTTGGGAAGGTAAACGATTAATCAAGTGAGTAGCAGTCTTTAGAGCCTCAACCCAGAACATGGATGGAACAGAAGATTCTAACAAGAGAGTACGTACCATATCAAGAAGATGACGATTTTTGCGTTCAGCTACTCCATTTTGTTGAGGAGTAGCAGGACATGAACGTTGATGGATGATACCTTTAGAAGCCAAAAATACCTGAAACTCAGTGGACAAATATTCACCACCAGAATCTGTGCGAAATGTCTTAATATTTGCAGAAAATTGATTTTCAACATATGCTAAAAACTCGGTGAAAGTACGAAAAACCTCAGATTTAGAGCGAAGAAAATAAACCCAAGTGAATCTGCTATGATCATCAATGAAAGTTACATAGTATTTAAATTTTTCATGTGAAGTAAGCGGGGAAGGTCCCCAAACATCACTGTGAATAAGATCAAAGCAGTGAGAAGCTCTACTAGCATGCAAAGGAAATGGAAGAGTTTTGCTTTTACCAAGTTTACAAGAGTCACATTCAAAAGGTAAAGAAGAACGTTCTTTATTACCAAGAAAGCCCGAGTTCATTATATGAGATAATACTTGAGTATTAGGATGACCTAAACGACGATGCCACACTATACTTAGATTAGGAATATTATTACAAGCAAAAGACTCAATAGAAGGAATTGGATAAATTGTTGGAATAGGTAAAAGTAATGGAAACAAACGTCCCACTTTAGGTCCCTTCGCGATCGGCTCCCCTGTTACCTGGTCCTGCACAACACAACCATCACCAGAAAAGTTAACAGCACAATTGTTATCAACTAATTGACCAACAGAAATGAGATTTGTAGAAAGTTGAGGAGCAAGAAACACATCAGTAAATGTAGAAGAAGCATTTCCAACAGCTTTGATTGGCAAAGAACTGCCATTGGCCGTCTGAATAGTAGATTGGCCAACATAAGGCCGAACATGAGACAAAGTTGTAGGAGTATTTGTCATATGATTAGAAGCCCCTGAGTCTACATACCAAAGTGTAGTAGAATTTTTACCTTGAAATCCCATTGCAGATAATGCTGAAATTAGCATCTGTTGTACCATTTCAGGAGTGCAGTAAGTTGCTGCAGGAGGTGGAAGATTAGGAGAAGCACCTGAGAAAGACACATGTGCTACAGTAGGTGCTACTGGAGGAACATCAACAGAAGTCTGAAATGCTTGAGCTTGACGATTCTGGGGACGAATACGACATTCTTTGATAATATGACCCTTTTTCTTGCAATAAGAACAACATTTTTTAGGACAATTGGCAGCAATATGCCCATATTCTTTGCAGCAGAAACATTGCATATTTTTAGAAGGCATAGATGATCCACGCCCTTGGACTGCGTAAGCCATAGTTGTCGTCGTGGAATTGCCATAAGATTGTTCCAGAATAGCTTGAGTACTTAGACGTTGTTCTTCGCGAAGTAACTCACCAAAGCAAATATCTAGAGAAGGAACAGGAGATCTGTTCAATAGAGAAGAGCGAACTGATTCATATTCCGGGCGTAATTTCATGAGAAATTGATCACGCTGACTAGTCCTGTGAAGATTTTGAATAGTTGATATAGCAGCAACAGGAACATTTGTTGTAACTAAATCAGCATATTCATGCCAAAGAGTCAAAAATGTCGAGTAATAATCCTGGATGGAAAGACTACCATGTTGGAACATGGCAATCGCATGTTCCAGCTGAAAACGACGAGCATCGTTATCTTGATGATAAACTTTCTTCAAATAATTCCACATGGAATGAGCAGAGCGATGAGCCATCAAGTTGGTGACGATATGTGGTTCCACCGAACTAAGAAGCCAAGACATGATTCGAGCATCAAGCACAGCCCAAGAGGGAGAAGACACGACTTCCTTAGAGTTGACAATATCAGATGTTGGTGTAATATCTGTGCCATCAATATGGCTCCAAAGGTCTTTTCCCTTGAGGAAAAGTTCAAACTGGAAAACCCAAGTAGAGTAATTTTTTCCCGTAAACTTAACACACACTGGTGCAGTGTCCATTGCAAGTAAATAAAACCCGAGAAATATTCAAACAAATTAAAAAAAAACAAGATAAGGACCTTAAACAAAGATTACCGAAGAACACTTGTTTAGCAACAAACGCTAAAAAAATATCAATGAAGATTTCCTCAGAAATAGAAAACTGAATTTTTTTCTCAAAGAAGCTCTGATACCATGTCAGAAATAAGTCAAGAATGTTTATGAAAATGACCGAATGATTTGGTCTTATGATTTCTTTCTATTTATAGACTTTACAAAATACAACAAACCTACAAAATACATCAAAGCTGTCTATGAACAGCTGTGGACAGTTGTGGACAGCTGTGGACAGCTGTTTATGGACAATTTGTGGGCAGCCATGGATTGCTGTCTATGGACAGCTATGGACAGCTGTTTATGGACAATTATTTACAGCTAAAATAGACTATGGACAGCAGCTGTGTACAACTAAATGAATATGGATAACCAATTACAGCAAAACTGTTATGGACAGCTAAGCTGTCAATGGAACACAGCAAAGCTGTTATGGACAGCTAAGCTGTCTATTGACAGTAAGATACTTAATGAAACCATCGCTAGAATTGAGATCTCATTCAAAGAGAAAAATATCAAATATCAAGAATTTACTTTTGTATATTATATGGATGATTCGAGTCATAGGGACCCCAATTGGGAATCGTTTGATCGTCTTTTGTCAAGGAAGAGGCAAAACATAATCAACTTGAATTTGTGATAGCCATTTGAAATCTTAATGAAGGACTAGATTTGTTATCTCATGTTTGCTTTTCATGAAAAAATACCAATTGAAACGAAGGGTTTATTCAAACAACAAGGGACTGGATCAACTATTCAATCAAATGAAATTGAGTATGTTTCCCATCTCTTCTCGAGAAAAAAGTGAGCTATTTCTTTGCAAAATTGTGCTCAATTTCATATGTGACAATTCTGCCAAGATCTCTTCTTTAGTTGGGGTGTTAGCAAAAGCACAAAAAATACCAAAAACAGTAAAAACGAATGCAGAAGCCAAAAACCAACATAAGAAATCTACGTGGTTTGAAAAATTGCCTAGTAAACACCCAAAGTCTCAAATAAATACAATAATATCTGTTCTTGAATACAAAGTCTTTTTTCCAACAATATATCATATATCCCAAAAACAATACTAGAATCCCAAAATAACACTCAAATCTGAAATAGTACTACACCCAAATCTCCTACACACAGAGCCCTAAAAACAAATAACCTAAAAATATCCATCATGTTATTTGTTTCTGGCTTGGTAAGTAGCAAACCATTCACACAACTGTGTTTGCTACTCCTCCTGCTCATTTAATATCACACACACACATATTAACTCAAGGCAATTAAATATCACAATTTAACATTCCTTATTCTTATGAGAAATTAATAGGCCATAACATCTTATTATAATGACCTTTTATTTTCTCTTCTTTCAAAAGATATCAAAAGTCACCATTAATCATTATAACTTTACTCTTTAACTTCCAAAAACTCTTTTCTTTTTTAATGTTGCTTTAGAGCAACTTTCCTAACACGCTGTAATATAAATTAATAAAATCCATTAGTTAGAATTTTGCAATTAATATAGTGCCGTACAAACCCTACAACCCAGAAGAGATCCCAAATCAGAATATCACAATCAAAGGTCACAAACAAACATTTCAAGTAGAACCCAGTAAAACTTATCCTGCATTAACGAAACCCATATGCATGAATTGAATGAAAGACTCCACTCACTTTTTTCAAGGGAACTAAAGTGTAAAAAGAAATAACTACTGATTCAAATATAAAATATTCATTCTTAATACCTTCAATAACCAGAATGATCGGCAGACCAAGAGATATGGATTTCAATCTGTTTGCTAAGAGGAAAGCACAACAAAAGACAAGACCAAGTTAGGGTCGAACAGAGGTTTTGGACGAAGGGATCGATTCACTCTTCTACTTTTTCGTCACGAAAAGACGTTTTACCCGAGTCATGGAACAACAAAAGGGCAATTGAGTAATTAACACGAAAAAAATAAATTTAAATAATTAATTAATATAAATAATTATAATTTAATTTAAAATACATCTAATAAAATAAAATTTGAATAAAATGATTAGTTTAATTTTTTTAAATAATAGAATATATAAAAATAGTATTTTTGTGTTATAAATTTTTAAACAAATTAAATACTTTATAAATAAATTAAACATTTTACAAATGTGGGTGGATGTCATGTAAATTAACAAGACTTATATTCGATAATGAATAAAAGCTAATAGGTGGATGTAAATTATAATTATTTATTAACATGTTAAAAACTTGACCAAATATACCGTTGACTTACCATTTTTTTTAGTTCAACCTGCTTAAATTTTGAAAAATCTAGCTCAAAATTCAATTAGTTTCAAACAAGTTTAGTTCCTACTTGAATAATTTTAGAAGTAAATTATTTCGAGTATAAACTTAACCCAAAATGGATTAGAAGTGTAAATTTAATTTAATTTTATAAAATATATCTATGTTTTATAATTTCATAGCATTATTTTATACTTTATTATATAAGTCATGCACTAACTTAAATAATTAAAAAAAAATCAAACTCTAACTTACTCAGGACTGCATTTAGCGCATGCATTTTAATTTTTAACGATGAATGTACTAGGAGGTTATAAGTGATATATCCAGAGTTCATATCAAGGGCCCATACTTAATCATCGTCTAGCCCATTTCGTTCATTCTGAAGCCCATATCGGCTGCTCCGAGAGAGAGAGTGTCTGTTCTAAGTAATTTCTAGGCTTCCTTCCGCCTAAGCGTGTCCCCACGTGCGAAGCAAATCTTAGTACTTACAAGTTACAACTTAGAAGTGGTCTGATCTGTTCTTAACAATCACAACAGAAATGAAGATTTACTGATTTCACATGCGAGATCTCTCAGCAATTTTGTCCAAACCCTAGTCATCAAACGATGATGTTAATGGCGGTTTTAGAATCAGATCTTCGTGCTCTTTCCGCCGAAGCTCGCCGTCGTCATCCTGCTGTCAAAGATGGTGCTGAGCATGCTATCTTAAAGGTTTTTACATCTACTTATACATTACTGAATACATTGCTAGATGCATAGATATGCCTATTTATGTTAATTGGTGAATTACTTATAGTGTCGTCAATCAATGAAAATTCAAAAGTTTGGTAGATTAAATTTTACTTGTTAAGAATACAGAAAAAAGATGGAAGTTGGAACGAAGAGAAATGAGTGTATGATTGTGAATTTTGTCTTTATGTTGATAATAAAAGAATGTCTGAGCTAAGATTAGTGCATAGAGTTCGTGCTTGTTTGAGAAGATAGTTTGAGCTCCGAGGGAGTTAAAAGGTAATGATAGATTAAAATGTGCATTATTAAATATAGTACCAGATTTGTAGATATATGTATTTATGTTAATTGGTGGAGCGGTGAAATTGTCGTTAATGAATAAAGAACTTAGTGGTTTGGCTTTTATTTGGTAAGAAAACGGAAGAAATGGGAGTTGGAACGAAGAGAAATGAGTGCATGATTGTCAATTTGTCTTTATGTTGATAATAAAGGCGTTATTGAGCTAAGATTAGTGTTCGGAGTTCGTTCTTGCTTGAAAAGATAGTTTGAGCTCTTAGGGAGTTAAAAGGTAATGATGGATTAAAAGTGTGTAGATGCTATTGGGATTTTTTTTCAAATTAAAATCTATAGATAAGACTCATCGTTCATAGGTGTGCTAAATTGAGTAATGTAGATGTTGACGATAAATAGCTAAAGATCTTGTTCCTTTTGCACATGTAGGTGAAAACAGTGAAGAACTCTGTTTTGCTTTTCATTTTCTTAACAGTATCTTTTCTAAGGATAAAGATGTAGTTAATTTCCTGGTTGTGCTCAGAATACAAGCAAAGATGAATTAGTAGATTGAAGTTGTTCTATTACTTATGTAGTATTAGAGTATGCCAGCTATTGAATAATGTGTCCAATTATTGCGTTATGGGTATAATTTCATGCTTGATATCTTGCAGCTGTATATTGTTACCAGCTCTGCTCCATGCTTCTGCTGTTCATATTATGGATGAAATGCTGCTATGGGATAAATGTCTGTGTTAATTTGCTTAATTGAAATTTGAATTTTATATGTTTCTTTGTGCAATTCGCAGCTTCGTACATTGACAAGTCCCAGTGAAATTGCTCATAATGAGGACATAATGAGGATCTTTTTGATGGCATGTGAGGTCAGAACTGTCAAGTTGAGCATTCTTGGACTTTCATGTTTACAAAAGCTAATATCTCATGATGCAGTTGCTCCATCAGCCTTAAAAGAGATACTGTCAACCCTGAAAGATGTGAGTTTTTATTATTGATCAGTTTGTGTGAAGCTGTCAGAAATTAAGCATTTGTTAGCTAGTCTGTCTTTCAACCTGGCCAATTAATAAGAATACAGAATTATATATAGTTTCCATAGGATATGATATACAAGTCAGGGGTAAAGAATGGCTAGATGTACCAGTTATAAACAGTTGTCAGAAACTAAGATGTAAGTTGATTGGCTTAGATAAAATTGTCAAAACAAAGTCTTTGTTAGTTACTACATCCCTGATCATGGAAAATGAATACAGATTTGTTTAAGATACAAAAATTAGGATATGAAGCTGCAAGGAAGTGGCTGAATATAGTCCAGTGCTTGAAATAATGGTACCTACATGTTATGCCTATTTTCATTATCTGCTATGTAAGTAACCTTTTTACCCACTCAAGTGAAAAAGGAACATATTATAAGGTGATCTCATGATTTGCTCCTGTTTTGATCAAACAATTATTTTGTCATTGTGCCCTTTCCCACTTCCTGAAACTTTACTTTGTTTTCCTTCCTGCAGCATGCTGACATGGCAGACGAGACTTTACAACTTAAGACTCTACAGACCATACTAATAATATTGCAATCACGTTTGCATCCTGAAAATGAGGTAATTACTGATTCATATACCCATGGTTCCTTTGAAGTTTCAATAAATATATCATATTATGAGCTCAGAAAAGGGGGAAAAAAGAAGGTTTATACTGCTGGACAAATGGAGCTGTTTGCAAGTGATATATCTGATTTGTATTAGAAAAGTGAAGTTTTGACTCGGTTTAATATTTCATCTGTTCTAATTTTTAGCAGTTCACAATTTTAATCCTTAACCCGTTTTAAACTTGTAGGAGGATATGGCTCAAGCTCTTAGTATTTGCCTTCGACTTCTTGAATACAGTAAATCTTCTGACAGTGTGCGGAAGTAAGTTTGTCTTGCCATGATTGCTCTGTCTCTACTTGTATTTGTTTCATGAGTCCTTGCAATTCATTTCCTTTCTGCTATTTTTATGTATGCAGTGAAGTTACCTTTTCTTTCTATTTTGAAAATTAATCTTAAGTGGGCGTTTTTCAGTACTGCTGCAGCAACCTTCAGGCAAGCAGTGGCTCTGATTTTAGACCATGTAGTTTCTGCTGAGACTCTTCCTGCTGGAAAATTTGGCGCTGGTGCTTACATATCTCGAAGTAGTTCTGTTACCGGTGATGTTAATCGCAGCATCAATCTTTCAGAGTATGTGTATTCTGTAAATGCTGCTGTTGACTCAATGCAGACCTATGTATCTTAATCATGGTTTTATATTACTTTTGCATACATGCTGGTGGTGTTTGCCTTTTCAGTAACTTTATGTTAAGATAAATAGCATCAATATGTTTATTGGGATGTCTCATTTTATTTGGATCAGTCACTTAATGTCCATATTACTAATTTAAACTTAAGCAGGTCACTGGAGCATGAATCCGTTTCTGGAGGCTCATCATTGATGAGGGAAACCCTAACAAAAGCTGGAAAGCTTGGGCTTCGTCTGCTTGAAGACCTGACAGCTCTTGCTGCAGGTGGATCTGTATGTGTTTATTTAAGACAATTACAAATATACTGCATGGTCTTAATATTCTAATGGGGGCTCACATGGATAAATAATTATACTGGTTGATAACACGTTTAACTTTATCCTACAGGCAAATTGGTTACGTGTCACTTCTCTTCAACGACCCTTTGCTCTTGATATACTCGAGTAAGAAGTTGTTTGCTCTTAATAGTTTGTATTCCTGTTAATGTGCATTATATGTTGTATGTAGCTGAACTTTGTGTCTAACAATATATCATGACTTTCTAGTTCCTATGTGCAAGATTTGTCACCTGTGTAAGCAAGGTTTAGAAGCTAGTTTCCTTGGAGAGGTCTTAGGTTGCTATAAAATGGTATTAGAGTCACACTGTCTCCTTTTGTTGCATCTGAGGATGCTTTGTTTCATGAGTCTGTTATTGTTAAATTTACTCTTAGTATGATATGACTTATGATTACCATTCCTCCTATGGAATTGATGCTGAAGAATCAACTTGGAAATCTTGCGAAGAAGATACTACTCCTGCACTGGTTATATACTGGAAAAGGAGTTGGATCATTAGAATGCTTCTGTTGAATTGATAATATACTACTCCTTCATAAGGAGTTTCAAAGAACAAAACTGATACAACTGGTTGTCCCTTCTTGGAAACGAGATGGGTCACTGCAATGCTTCTAATGAAAGATATTCTCTTTTATTCATCAAATCTTATATTGCCACTTTGGTTAGGTTCTCTTTAATTGTTAGTCAATATTTTCTGTGCAGGTTTATTTTGTCCAATTACGTGTCTATTTTCAGAACTCTGGTTCCTTATGAACAGGTGATTATAACATGACATTGTATCAATTTTACTTTTTTGATGATGCGCTGAATGCTTAGCTTGTTAGTGCAATTGTTTGGTTGACTAGACTATTAAACTCAACAGGTCTTGCGTCACCAGATATGTTCACTTCTAATGACTTCACTCCGTACAAATGTTGAGGTAATCTTTGTCCTCAAAGATATTTTGGTGTTATATTGAGCAGAACTTCAACTACATCCTATTTTTCCCATATTCTTTCATGTTAAAGCAGCTTGAAGGAGAAGCAGGAGAGCCTTCTTTTCGGCGTTTGGTTTTGCGTTCAGTTGCTCATATTATCAGGCACTATAGTGCATCACTTATTACTGAAGTTGAGGTTTGTTCTAAATCTTTCTGTTCTACCATTGAAATAAGATAATGATGAAAAACCAAACGACTAAAATCAAGTCCTTCAATTTTGTCTTGTCTAGTCCTGTCTATATTCTATTTTATATTAACTACATCATTTCTTAATCTGTATGCTTTAAAATCAAGCACCTCATGAACCCTTCCAATAACTGCTGCAGAAATATGTATTCTGGAAATCTCACTTATTTATATATTGTTTTGGCATAAAAGCCTGTGGCTATCTAAACTAGCCCCAAACTCCTAGTTTTCCAATTGTAGTGGTTGGGAAGCTTGTATGACTTAGTTTAATTTTTGGGACTCTGTATTGGGCTTGTTATGCTGCTTTAGGAGATGTAATGTGAGGATTTTGCCTCTATTCATTGGCCTGCATATCCACTGATCTTATGCATGTTAGTTTATTAATAAAAGTAGGGAAAACTCATTATTTACAATCTAGTTTGAGTTATTTATTTCACAATATGTTTCGATGTTCACAACCTTTTTAATTTTGCCACATTTCACGCCACCACGGAGATTCACTGTTAAAATGATGCTTTAAAATATGTCACACACCATGTGGATTTTTCACAAGTATATGTAACCAAATGAAGTTGGTTACATGTGTGTGTAAATTTTCTAGACAGTGAAGTATAATTTTATTTTTTCACGTGCCACTGTTGCGCCTCAACTTACACTTCTATATGTGCGCGTAACTCATTAGTGTTTGTGAATTTCTCCCAGACTCAATCTTATTTTGGGCGAGTTCCGATAAAAAGTATTGGGTACTTACAGAAAGGGAGAAAAGACGACCTGTTGCTATGTTTTCAGATTCGATTTGTTAGCTACCTGCTTTTGATTTCACAAAATAAGTTCCTTTTTTTTGGGTTGTTCTAATACAAACTTAATTAGTTGTTTCCTTATTCTGTTAAAAAAAAGAAAAAACTCTCTTACAAAGTGAAGAGAAAGAGGTTGGAAGGAATTAAAAATCTTAACTGAGATTATGGAATAAGATGCAATCTCTTTAATTGGTTTCTTACAAAGTTAAGAGGGGGAGATGAACTAAAAATTCTAATTTAGACTACCTCACAGACTTGCACTTGAATGAGAAAATGTAGTTGTGTACTGAGGTTCCACAATAAAATCTTATCATCCCTTGTTCAAAAATTTCTAAAACTAGAAAATTCCTTACACTTTTAACTGTAAACAAAAACTCCTTTTAGGGCAGAATTGTATATTTGCAATGTATTTGGGGTCTGAACTTCTTTTGTTTCTCCTATGTTATTTGCCTATAAAATTGTTTTGGAGTACTTGTGCATATGATATTATGATTGATGATTTAATATTTGTTGTGTCATTTCTATACCCTTTTCTTGCATTCATATGCAGGTTTTCCTGAGTATGCTATTGAAGGTCACTTTTCTTGATCTGCCACTTTGGCATCGCATTCTTGTTCTGGAAATACTAAGGGTAATGTCAGATTGGATCATTCATATTTTCTTAATACTACTATGGGATTATAGAAATGGTTGAATTTAACAGGGATTTTGTGTGGAAGCGCGGACACTGCAGATTCTTTACCAAAATTTTGATATGTAAGCTCTCTTGTTCTGGTTTGCATTTTATATAATATGATATCCTTTGTTTCTGTGTGATTTGTTTATATTTTTGAAATTTGTTGTATATATAAGAGACTCCTCTTAGATTAATGATCTACTATAACTAACACTAGTTATTGAACATTAGACAGTATAGCTTATATGATTGCCATTGTATTTGTGCTTGTTTTATTTTATTGTTCTTTCCTATTTTCAGATTTCTGTTGTAACTTATTTCAATTATCAACATTTGGTCCACTTAACATCATACAAGATAGCTTGATTTTAGGGCCATTATATATTATGGATTTTCTTATTCATTCTTAGAATCAAAATGTGCTTTCTTTTTTATATTTTCAGATTTCCTTTTGCATTTTTTATTGTCAGCACTGCTGTAATCTTTTATGGAAATCACTCACTAGTTTTAATAAAAAAGACACTGCTCTTGTATTATTGTGACTGAAAAATAGATTGCCATGAAGATCCAACTCACATCAATTTTTAAGTTCTATAGTAATTTATGTATTTAATGATGCTAACATTTGAGTCTGCACCTTGTTTTCTACGTTACCAAATGTTTTGACATCTGTCTTTCAACCTTTCCATAAGAAAGGTAGATATTATAAAACTATTTTGATGGTTTACCTTCCCTCTTATTTGCTTTGTAGGCATCCTAAGAACACCAATATTGTGGAGGGCATAGTTAAAGCTCTAGCTCGGGTTGTTTCTAGTGTACAGGTAAGATGTCAAGGCACATCTCCTTTGTTTGGTTTCTGATCCCTGAAAATATTATTTGAATTTTCTCAAGCCACATGGATGGTTTAAATGACGATAATATTCTATTTTCTTTTGCACTGTGTATAACTTAGTATCCTTGACTAAACCAAGGTCTGACACCATAGGTTCAGGAAACGATTGAGGAGAGCCTGACGGCTGTTGCTGGCATGTTTAGTAGCAAAGCTAAAGGTTAATTCTTCATTTACTGATAACAATTTTACATTTTTTAAAAGCTAAAGATATTTACTTCAAACATGCGTGCTCAGTGATTTGTTTTCATCTTTTATTTATTTATTTTTGGACTGGAAACCGAATATTTCACTAAAGCTCAATTATATTCCATCTTATTTTTGCCATAAAATCAAATCAAACAAGTAAATAGAATCAAAAGCTCTCTATCAAATCTGAAAGAAAGTTGGAGCCACCGAGTGAGTAGCACCATCTAAATAATGTTTTACTAATATGAGAAATTAGAACACTTAGATATTACTTCAGACAATGTATGGAGAATCAAATTGTCACACAGCAGTACAACACTCAATCTGCTTTTTACGAACTCTAGAGCTTCATCTTTATTATAAAATTTTGGGAGCATGTATTTCATTCTTTGAATGAAAATGGTCTTTCAATGGGCATCATACAACTATTGGGCATCCTTGATGGAATTACTGTAGTTTGCCTATGGGTAGATCTAAACAAAATGGAGTTTTTTTTTTTTGGGTAAGAGTAAGGCTTCGAAGGCAAGGTTGTGGAATTTCGGGGTATGAGCAATTCTTTAGGTGTTGTGGATGGAGAGGCTTAGGAGAATTTTTTATGGGAGAGTTCTGTTTTTGGTGTCTTCATGGTCAGGTTCTTAAGTATTGAAAGATTATTCTCATTTTCTCATAAGTTTTAGTGGGGGAGCTTGTATATCCTAGTTAAGTGGAGCTTTGGAATGGATATGACAAAGCTATTGTTTTTAGTATAGCTTGGTGCTTTAGTAAGTGTATTAGTGGTCCACTTTGTAAGTTTACAGCTATTATATATATTAATATAATATTATGTTTCTTACAAAAAAGTATATCCTGGAATAGTTGTAGATCAAATTGCATTGATGGGTTCAAAGTAAGCGTTTATTGTGCTAGAAGATGACTGTATCTCCTTGCAGGAATTGAGTGGAGCCTTGATAACGATGCATCAAATGCTGCAGTCTTGGTTGCTAGTGAAGCCCATGCAATAACCCTTGCAATTGAAGGTTTGCTGGGTGTTGTCTTTACAGTTGCTACATTAACAGATGAAGCGGTTGACATCGGTGAGGTATTCACTATCCATTCATCATATCCTTTATCAAATATTACTATGATTGAAACTGCTTATTTGTGGCATTCATGTCTTTCATGTCAGCTCGAATCTCCGAGATGTGATTATGATCCACCAGGGAAGCTTACAGGAAAAAAAGTACTCATTTGCCTCTCAATGGTTGATTCATTATGGTTGACCATACTAGATGCATTATCCCTTATTCTGTCAAGGTTGGTAAATTTTATTAGTTATCCATGTGCATTTGTGGATATGCTTGGTTTCTAAATTTTGTTTTAATGTAACATTGGAAGGTCACAAGGGGAGGCTATTGTGTTGGAGATACTGAAGGGTTATCAGGCATTCACTCAGGTACATTACTATTCCATGTTGGCTCTGTAGGAAGTCATAGTGGAATCTCACCTTTCATTTTAATATTTTCTTTGCTATACCTAATAAATAGTGGATTGATCAAGTAATAGGTGACATCATCTGATGTTTTTCTCTTAAGTTGCTTTCTTTGTTTAACCTATATTATTTTAATGATGATTCCATTCCACAGGCTTGTGGAGTTCTTCGTGCTGTAGAACCTTTGAACTCTTTTTTAGCATCCCTTTGCAAGTTCACTATTAATTTTCCCAGTGAAGCTGATAAAAGGAGGTATTCATGTACATATCCCTGAAAAATATACGCTCACTATTTCCATTGGTATTGATAGACATAGTTGATAACGAGCTGCAGATGCCTACATACTTTTCCTCCGATAATAAATCTTTTCTGAACTTACTGAATACAACACGTTAAATGCATAAGGATAATATTTTCTCCCTTTTGAACACTTTGTGTGCTGAAGTATTGGTCCCCACCTTGATTTCTAACATCTCTACACATTATGGTTAATTTTGTTACTTTTATATTTATCTAGACGTTTTTATAACTTACTTTCATAGAATATGTAGCAAAATTTTCATTTTCTAATCAACTATGTTGACTGCAAACAAGAGTACTCCATTAGCTTTATCGTTTTTCCTTACCTGTTTCAACCCAATTACCGTAATCGATGATCAACTAAATATAAAATTACATCTTTCATGTTTCTCTTTAAGGATAATCAAGTGTAATTCTGGTTAAAAAGTTTACTTCTTTAGGATTTTTGCTATTAATATATTTTTCTTCTTGCTTAATATTTCATTCTTCCCTTGGGTTTCTGGTCTTAAATAGCTATCTGATCATGTAGAAGTTCTGGATTTTAATTGAAATTACAGTATTAGCTTACAGTCTCCTGGATCAAGACGCTCTGACACATTAATGGATCAAAGAGATAATATTATCCTTACACCAAAGAATGTACAGGTATTTG
Organism: Hippophae tibetana; assembly: GCA_037013495.1. Taxonomy (NCBI): domain Eukaryota; kingdom Viridiplantae; phylum Streptophyta; class Magnoliopsida; order Rosales; family Elaeagnaceae; genus Hippophae; species Hippophae tibetana. The sequence goes on from CM072803.1 coordinate 22,552,444, forward strand.
GTCTTCTTTTGTCATATGGTCTATTATTTACTTTGTCTGAGATTTTCATCTGCTTTAACATGCTCCTCAAATGCTATTGTTGATAAAAATCTGGCTATTTTACCTTTATATACTCATTTATTGTTCTGGTTCAGGCCTTAAGAACTCTCTTCAACGTTGCTCATCGATTGCATAATGTCTTGGGTCCATCTTGGGTTTTGGTATGTTCTCTATTTTCTCATTTGTTCCTAAATCATGTGGAATTTTTCTTCTAATTTTTCAAAAGGAATAAAAAAATTGTAGGTTTTGGAAACTTTGGCTGCTTTGGACCGAGCAATCAATTCGCCACATGCCACCACTCAGGTAACTTTTGGAAATATCAATGAAACTCACCCACTTCTGATTTTTATCAGATTTGCTTCTAGAGAACTTTGCATATCAAATAATAATACTTTTAAGAAAGGACACCTTTGGCATTCACCATTTATAGCCTCATAGGTAGTTTTTTCTGCTCATTTAATTGTGTAAAAATCAAAGGTTTTTTATTAGCACATCATCATCGAGGGTCATAATAAATGACTTTTACCTTGCAGGAGGTCTCAACATCTGTTCCAAAGCTTACAACGGAATCATCTGGGCAATACAGTGACTTTAATGTTCTTTCTTCATTGAATTCTCAGGTAGGTTCTGCAGCTTTTGCTCTGTATGGCTGTCAAAATAAGAACGTACACAGCTCTGCAAATCTGTAAGACGGTAATGTGCTCTAAAAGCTGCCTAATTAACAGAAACCTATTGGAAACAATAAAATAGTATTCCTCGGGCAGTTCCTATTTTTAACTGTTTTGAAAGATAAAAAAGGATTGAGGTTGCGACATGCTTCTTTTGTCATTCAAATTTCCTTTTTCCATTATATGTTTTTCCTTAATTTGCATAGAAGAAATATTTAATGTCACAACTTTTGTGTCTGACCTAGTTTTCTTCTTTTTGAAAGCTGTTTGAGAGCTCAGCTATGATGCACATCTCTGCAGTGAAATCTCTCCTTTCTGCACTGCGACAGCTATCAGAGCAATGCATGTCAGGGACTTTAAGTGGTTCTGGACCCGCATCAAATCAAAAAATTGGGAATATTGCTTTTTCCGTGGAAAGAATGATATCCGTCCTTGTCAATAATCTTCACAGTATGTAATGTCAGCAATTTTCCATGTTTGTATTTACAGGAACATGAAAGTTTGTTGACTGCTGGTATCAAGAGTGCTGCTATTTTAGCACTACTTTTGCTTCTTTGCTTACGCCATGCTTTTGCTGTCTTCTATATTTTTTGTCCAAATGGTGGAGATTTTTCTCTTATTACCTATACCTTTTTTCCAATTCCAGTGACAATTTTCTCAACCTACTTTTGAATTTTCCATGATATATCATATACCTACATTGGTCCTAAGTTCTTAACACTTTCTTGAGTGTGATTGGTAATATATTTATTTTGACCTCTTTCTTATTGGAGGTTTATATTGATGCTTACTGCTTACTGCTATCTGATTTTGTTTTCTCTGTTGTTGGTTATATTTTGATTTATTTTACCATATTGCAGGGGTGGAGCCATTATGGGATCAAGTTGTTGGCCACTTTATTGAGGTCATTGCAGTTATATGTTTTTATTTATATGGTATAGTTTTAGCATAATATGCAATTGTAAGTACGTTTTTGAATCTTTTTGCAGCTTGCAGTTAAACCCAACCAGAATTTACGGAATATAGCACTTGATGCATTAGATCGATCAATATGTGCTGTTTTAGGTTCAGATCATTTGGAGAACAACACACCAACCGGAACCAATGGCACATCTCAGAATGTGAGAACTTTCACCTCTTTATTGTTGATGGTTTCATATTCTATAAAATATAAATAGTCCTTTATCACTGGTACATGTTTTCTTTTAGACCGAAACCAGCCATTCGGAGCTAGGGTCATTTGAATGCGCTGTCATATCTCCCCTAAGGGTTCTTTACTTTTCCACACAAAGCATTGATATTCGTGCTGGATCTTTGAAAATTCTGCTGCACATTTTAGAGGTATTGTATGAGTTTTGAGAATCAAAATTTTCTTTTATGATTATATTTGGATTTTTTGCTCTCATTCATAATGATTCTCACCAAGTAATCTTTTAGAGGAATGGAGAGAAATTGCGTTATAGTTGGCCAAATATTCTCGACTTGTTGAGGTTTGTATTTCCTTGCAATCTTGCTTCCTGTTGTTCTGTTTGGTCCTCTATCTTGTTGATCCTTCCTACTTTCTTTCTTTTAAAGTTCTGTGGCAGATGCTTCAGAGAAGGAACTTGTCACTTTGGGTTTCCAGGTCAGAAAGATATCCTAGCATGCATGTCTATTCCAGTGCATATTTTCCTACGTTTATGCAGAAATATGTGCTTAGACACACATGATTGCTTATGCATTGCTGACATGTCTTCTGCTTCGGCAATTAATTTTGCAATTGCATGTGGAAGTATAAAAGGAGTGTTCTGCGGACCCATATGAATGTGTTGTTTTTGTGAATTATCTGAGAGTTTTGTTAAAACATTATGCAACTAATATTTTCAGCTTTTATTAAAACCAGTAAGATCAGACTGCAAAAACGGTGGATTATTTCTTTTCCTTTTTGGTAGGAAACATAAAGTATACATAAAACATAGAGAACTTATAACAGAAATGCATTTTTTGCATAGAGCTGAAGTTTCTGTCCTTTCTTGGCTGCTGCAAGTACAGGTTTTATGATTATTGATTAATGTGGGAAATGTACAGTGATTCTGAAATCTTTTAACCCAACCATGTAATCTTAAATTTACATTAACTGAATCTGGCACATACAACAGATAGACAGTATCCACCCAATTACTCTTGCCCATGTACTTCTATCTTCTGGTTTCAATATGTGGTTTATAATATTTATCTATGTAAGAATTATTTATTCTCCTACAATCTATGTTCATCAATTATCATTGATGTCTAGTAGTAGCACTGCTTTTGAATAGTTCTAAAGTAATTAATTTCATTTCCATTATTATTGCAGAGCTTACGTGTGATTATGAACGATGGACTTTCCACTGTACCTTCGGAGTGCCTTCAAGTGTAAGATCATAAATTTGGCCGTACTCATTTTCTTCTCTTGAAATATAGACATTCCAGTAGCCTTTCTGTCATGTGATGTATTCCAACATAACTGTTTGTCTGTGTAACATAGAGTTCATTCCAATCAGACTCCTTAATTGTTAACCCAAGTCTTTAATGATCTCAATTGCTTATCCACACCTTCTCTGCTAAAGAGAGTGGGTTCCAGTCATAACAGGATGTTGTGGAATATCTTGCTTGTTCATGAAATCCAGGAATCTGGTCTATTGAGTCTTAAACAAAGTCTAGGTCCTCTAGGAATGTAGAGAAAAGGATGAAGTTATAAATTATTTCTTCCCATGTGTTGTACATTTATTCTAGGGATATTTATTTATTCATTATTATTCTGTAAATATTTGTATTTGTGATTGTATCTATTATCCTTTTTTAAATAAGATTAACTATAAATACCTTATTAGGGTTAATAAAATAATCCATCAGTTTTTCTATTCTAAATTCAATTTGGTATCAGATTTAGAAAAAGGAAAGAAAAAGGGGAAAAATAATTCTTTGTCCTAACTTAAGAGAGAAAATCTTAACAGGAGCCGACGTTGTCATTGTGCCATGAAAAGGGGTTGTCATCTTTTTTACACTTTTCGTTGTGAAGTATGAGCTCCAGTCGAACCTTACCTTCACCTCAGTCGACGACTATAAATTGCCTTACCCTTACCTTAGTCGACGATTATCCTTACCCACCTCACTTGACGGATGTACGCCCCTTATCTCGATGTTGTTCCCTAGTATTAGATTGTTTTTTTTTGGGTTATCTCTTCCTTATCCTGATTAATATATCTATTTCTAATACATTATATATATATTATATGCCTTTTTGGCTTATATTATTAATTTTAAAAAAACAATATTATACTATTTTCACTATTATGTCTAAGGATCAAATATACTCACTCTCGAACACTCTCTCCCTATTCAATAGTAAAAACTTTTTTGCTATCATTCACGATAATTCATCCTTTATTAATATTAAATTGGATGGTATTATCGTATTTAGTCTAATATTTTAAAAATGCATATCGTTGTAGGGAAAAAAAAGATTATATCACAAATAGGAAAGTCGCCCCAATGGATGATAATCCAACTTATGATAAATGGGAAGTTGAAGATGCCTTAGTAAAATCATGGCTTATCAACTCTATGATAGACAAGTTGATGACTCATTTTATTTAATGTGGAACTGTAAAGAAAGTGTGGGATGAGATGAACTCAATCTTTATGGAGTTGGATGATGATAGACCCAATGATATAACATGTGTTATTGATATTGAAAAACTGAGAAAACACAATGTTGAGGATCAGGTTCATATGTTTTTGGCTGATTTAGATCAAGTTAGTAGTTAGGTTTTGACTACTTCAACTTTACCATGCCTAGAAGAAGCCTATTTTCTGGTCCGTTGTGAAGTATAGAGGCAAGACACAATGGGTACTGAGGACCACCTTGAACTAGCTCTCATTGTCCAAAGAAATAGTTCACGTTTAGATTCTCCATTTGCAAACTCTGGTTCTCGATTTTGTACCTACTGCAATAATTCCAATCATACTGTTAATGTTGGAAGAAACACGACTATCTGGACTAGTACAACATTAAGCAAATTGAGCGAAAAAAGAATTCTTCTCAGGTAGTTGCATTTGTCTCTTAGGTTTCTCGAGTAACTATTCAAGGAGATAATTTTGGTTTCGCATTTATTTCTTCTGTTTCTAACACTTGCTTTATTGATTCAGGAGTCATTGATCATATGACTAGTAACTTGTCTGCTTTTGATTCTTTAACATCCTCTCGTGTTAAGTTTGTCTAGGTTGTCAACGAGACATTGGGAGTTGGCAGTCTCACTATCACTCATTTTTTCCATGTTCTCTGTTATATTTGCACCCACTCTTAAGAATAACTGTTTGTCAATTAGTCATCTCACTATCTTGATTGTTCTATAACCTTTTATTCTACTACTGTGTATTTCAATACAATTAAACGAAGATGATGGTGGCCACTAGTAGAGAGAGGAAGTCTTCAGTACTTGGAGAAGGATCTGACGATCCTAGTTGTGGTTTTCAAGTGGATAGAGGAAATGATAAAGGAAGAATTATGTTATGGCACTGTCGTCTAAGACATTCATCATTTACTTATTTGGAACGTTTGTTTCCTAAATTATTTTCTAATATTTTTGTTTCTGGTTTAATTTGTGAACAATGCACCTTTACCAAAAATAGTCGAATTAATTTCAAAATTAGTTCTAATAAATTTTTTTTTCTTTTTCCTTGTGTCTGTACTGATGTGTGGAGGGTCCTTTCTCTACTCCTACTACCTCTGGTTATAAATATTTTGTCTTTAATTTATGATTGCACTTGAATCACTTGGATCTATTTATTGAAATCTAAGGGTGATGTTATTCATGTTATTCCTCAATTTTATAAAATGATTATCACACAGTTTAATGTACTGGTTAAGGTTTTTCATTTTGATGATGGTTGTGAATTTGTGAATCAATCTTTTACTATCTTTTTTAAAAAATCATTGCATTCTTCATTAGACAACATGTGTTTATACACCACAAAAAAAATGGCGTAGCAGAGTGTAAGAATCATTACCTTCTTGAGGTGACGTGTGCCCTATACCTATGCACATTCCTAAGCGTTTCTAGGTTGAAGCTGTCATGATTGTTGCTTTCCTTATAAATCGAACGCCTGGTCATATTCTTGATTATTAAACTCCTTTGAGGAAATTATCTCTTTCTCACACTTTATCCTCTGGACTTAATAAAGTTGTGTTTGTTATGTTCATGTCCATACATTTCTTAAATGTGTTTTTTGGGTATTCTAGCACATAAAAAGGGTATAAATGTTTTCACCCACCTACCCATGAATATTTTGTGCCCATGGATGTTGAGTTTTATTTTTCCAAAGATGTCTCTTTGACTCCTCTTCAGGGCTAAGAGTAAGAAAGGGGAGAAATTATAGTGAGAGGAAAAAAGTTGTGGATTTCTGGTGAGGGGGAGGACTCTTCTTATTTGGGAGATCCCCAACCTAAAAAAGAGAAACCAACTAACTAGTAAGCTAGTGAGTTGAGACCATCTCATATGTTCTGCCTGCAATTTGGTAGGAGAAATAAGGACGCTACTGTTATGGTACCACCTTCTAACTTAGATACTTCTCTTAATGATACTACCATGCCTTTAAATAAGTCTTTCAAGATTGACTATAAGGTACATGTTTATCCTTTTATCTTCTACTAATGATATCTCCACTTCTACCATACCTTTTGACACTGTAGTATCAACACCTATTATCTTAAATCTACTGCATAATGATCAAGGTAGGAGCAGTAAATAGCTTGATAAGTTGGGTTTCTCTAAACCTTCATGTAATGTTGTTTATCTTATATCTGATTTGGTTTCTAATCGATGTTTGTCTAAAACCCACCTAGCTTTTGCACTTCATATTTGTTTTGTACCTATGTCTAGTCATTTTGAAGAGGCTCTTGAAGATCTCAATTGAAAAGCAACTATGTTAGAAGAAATGAATGCCCTTTATAAGAACTGTACTTGGGAGTTTGTTGAATTATCAAAGTGGAAGAATACTTTAGGTTGTAAGTGGGTATTTACTGTCAAGTTTCATTCCGATGAACATGAGAGAAGAATAAGGCTAGAGTAATAGCTAAGGATATACTCAAACTTATGGGATTGACTATCATGAGACATTTGCTCCGGTGATCATGATGACTACTATTCGAGTTACTTTTTCTGTTGCTGTGAATCTAGACTAGCCATTACTTCAATTCGATGTAAATAATGCACTTCTTCATGGAGATTTGTCAGAGGAGGTGTATATAGATCCTCCTCCCGGATTCCCAATTGAAGATGAAAAGGTATGTAGGTTGAAGAAAGTTTTGTATGGGTTGAAACAATCACCTAGAGCATGGCTTGGTAGGTTGAGTTGGTCAATGAAAGAATATGGTTTTAAATAGGCACAGACAGATCACACTCCTTTTTATAAAAGAAATGGTGATGATATTACCTTCTAGTTTATGTTGATGATATGATCGTTATAGATAGTAATACTTGTGAGATAGAAAGATTACACAGTTATTTGATCAAATAATTTGAAATGAAGGATATATGAAATTTGAAATATTTCTTAGGTATTGAAGTTTCTAAATTTAAGTAAAGACTCTTTCTCTCTCAATGAAATATATACTAGATCTTTTAATTGAAAATGATAATTCTGCTTGTACTCCTGCAAACACACCTATTGAGGTGAATCATGGTTTAGCAATTTAACCTAATCAAATTCCAACTAATAAGGAGAGATATCAAAGATTAGTAGGAAAATTGATTTACTTGACTCATACTCGACCTGATTTATCTTATGCTATGAGTGTGGTAAGTCAGTTTATGCATAATTTGAGTGATCGATATATGGAAGTTGTGAATTAGATTTTGGCCTATTTGAAATTCTCATGCAAGAGTATTTTTCTCTCAAAACATGGACATCTAGATATTACGGGTTATACCGATTCTGACTTTGCAGGTTCCAAGATTGATAGATGGATAGAAAGTCTTATTTAGGGTACCTTTCATTTATTGGATGACATTTGGTGACTTGAAGAAGTAAAAAGTAGAACGTTGTATCATTGTCCAATAGAGGCCAAGTGTCGTGCTCATCATCATGGTATTATGGAGGTTTCTTCGTTAAAGATTTTGTTGAGTGAACTTGCTTTTGGTCCTAAGAAGTCTATGATTTTATTTTGTAATAATATTGTAGCAATTAAGATTGCGAATAATCTGGTGCAATATGATCGAACTAAGTACATTAAACTTGACAAAAATTATATTAAAAACAATTTGGATATTGGCATCATTAAATTCCCATACCACCTCAATAGTGTTGATCAATTAGTTGATATTATGACTTGTGTTATTACAAGGAATTTCTTCCATATAATTTAATTTGGGCATGTGTGATATCTATGTTCCAACTTGAGAAAGAGTTAAAATGTACATTTAATACATTTATTCTTAGAATTAATTTTAGGGATATTTATTTATTCATTATTATTAAGTGTTTAAGACTCATTAATCTCAATTGTTGAATTGCAAGTGTTTAGCTTCTATTGTGCATAGAACCAATACTCGTGGTAGAGTGATAGAAGTATAAAATTAATTTAGTCATTTTTCCAATATTAAGCCTTTGAGAGAATTGGTTTCTCAACAAATTTTTAACATCATGAATTAGTACGAAGCACAAAACCAGATATTATCAATATGAGTTCTAGAGAATTAAACAATAATAGGCTGTAACTGCATTATTTTATTTGATTAATAACACTCATACTTCTGATTTTTTTTTTCGGTTATAGATTTTTTTCTGTAAGAGGAAGAAAATGGTTCACTTTTTATACTTAGTAATTTTGAAATGCGAATCTGAACATTGCAGGTGTATAGATGTCACTGGAGCATACAGTGCTCAGAAGACAGAGCTTAATATAAGCTTAACAGCCATAGGGCTTTTGTGGACTACAACTGACTTTGTTGCTAAAGGACTTATTCACTGCCTTGGAGGGGAAAAGGAAACTGGTGCATACCACTTTGCATTTAGCTGCTCTTGTACCAGCTCTACAGTAACTTTTATAAAGAGCTGTAATTCAGTGTTCTTCTGTGCATTGAAATGATACAGGAATTCCAGATGTGCATTCAATTCCAAATCAAATGGATGGTCAAAGCCCAGAGGAACAGAAACTTGGTGTTTCTGATGAAGTTTCCTTGATGAATGTAGTCGATCGGGACAAGTTGTTTTTCTCCATTTTCTCGTTACTTCAAAACCTAGGAGCTGACGAGAGGCCAGAGGTGAGATGACTTGTTTCTTATGTTAGATGTCCTTGATATGTTAGGGGTTTGTAATTTAACGATTTACAAATATTAGGGATTTTTTATCCTTATAGGATGGAGATGTTATCTCTACTCTACCATATTAGGATTGTCATACATGTTTGATTTTCTTATGACTAAGTTAGGAGTTGTGCTTTCTTAGATTAGTTATTGGATACAAATTATTTCTCCGCCTCTCATTATCTTCTTCTGTAGTCTGCTTGTCATGCAAACCCTTGGATTTATTTTCTTCATGTTTTACGTCAACATGAGACGTCTAAGGGGTCAAAATATCATTACAAATTGCCGAGGCTTTTCACTGTATAGTATATCAGTGATCAATAGATCATAACTTCTAACTTCTCAATATAAACAAATATGCATGACTAATTAGTCATGACTTCCGAATTTGGTGGCTTAGAAATACGTGGTAGCTAAGGAGCTCATTGTTTGCAATCCCCTTTAAGAAGTAGATTTCTCACTGTAGCCTGACCTAATTTACATTTCAGGTTAGGAACTCAGCAGTCAGGACTCTTTTCCAGACTCTTGGAAGTCACGGGCAGAAACTTTCAAAAAGCATGTGGGAGGATTGCCTTTGGAAATATGTTTTCCCAACACTAGATCGTGCCTCTCACATGGTTAGTTAAAGTGGTTTTAAATATAAATTTGGTCCCTTATTTTTCATGGCTGTTATTGTTTGATTGCTTTGATTTTAGGCTGCAACCTCATCAAAAAGTGAATGGCAAGGGAAAGAAATTGGAACTCGAGGAGGAAAAGCAGTTCATATGCTCATACACCATAGGTTTGTAAAGTTTACCTCAACTTGTGACCCCTTGAAAATACCAATACTTTTTAAAGGGATAGTTTCTTATAAATAAGAAACGTCATAAATACTCCAGTTTCACTTCTTCTGTTAAACATACAAACTTATAACGTTAAATTCATTTTCAGTCGCAACACAGCTCAGAAACAGTGGGATGAAACACTTGTGCTCGTTCTTGGAGGCATATCTCGTATATTCCGCTCTTTCTTTCCTTTTCTTAGAAGCTTGAATAATTTCTGGTCTGGTAGGTCTTGATGCATTTGGCTTTCTTATTTTCCATACTCATCGGTTATTCAGTTATCAGGTCCACAATGACACTAGTATTTATTCATGTAGGATGGGAATCTTTACTTCTATTTGTAAAGAATAGCATTCTATTAGGTAGTAAAGAGGTTGCTCTTGCTGCAATAAGTTGTTTACAGACAACCATTCTTTCACATTCTTCCAAGGTATTGACCAAATTCTATCAATTAAATTTTGAAAGCTCCTACAGCTGTAAGAGAACAAAAATTAACCTTGGATGCTATAATGATGACTTGAGAGAAGTGCTGATAGCAATATTTCTAGTACTAAAAGTATTTTACCTAGCAGGGTAACTTGCCAATGTCATACCTGACATCGGTACTTGATACTTATGAGCTTGTTGTTGAAAAAACAACAAACCACGGTAACAACACAGCTAACAAGGTGAAGCAGGAGATTCTACATGGTCTTGGTAATATTTTGACCCAGCAGAATTTCTCTTTTATTTTTATGTTAAAATTTGATACACGAATGTACATTGAAATCTTATGCAAATCCTTGATGAAGTCATCATCCTTTTATGCTTTATCTTTCTTTCTTTTCCTCCTCTTTTCCTCTTTCTTCTTAGGAACTACGAATAATAGAAAGAATTAAAAAAAGCCTATAAGTATGGAGGATGTGTGAAAAGTAAATAGGAAAATATCTGTAATAGCCATCCCAAGTGTTTTCAAAAGAAACAGATCTATTGACTACTCAACCCTCTTGAACTCTTTTCAAATTAAGATGGTATAGTTTTTCCTTTTATTTTCCTTTCCTTTTTTAATAAATAACTAAGAAGTATCGTATAAATAATAAGGTAACTAAAATTTGTTTGTCTGTGGAGCTGTACAACCTGTTGCTCGAGAACTTGTCCTTCTAGTCACGGAAACACATTTACAAACCCTTATGTTTATCAAATTTTTACGACTTTGACAGGGGAACTATATGTTCAAGCACAGAGTATGTTTGATATACCTTTATATACACAGTTGATTGGAATCATAGATTTGGCTGTCAAACAGGCTGTCATTACTAACGAGAACTTTGAAGCCGAATTTGTAAGTCAATTTTTTTTTAACTTTTTATTTTTCATCAGAATTATACTTCAGTTTTGAAGTTTGTTTGGTGTACCGTACTAGTGTAATTTTGAAAGAGAATATTGCATAAACAAAATAGCCAAGTGAGCCGAAAGATGACCCCATTTTTTCGTCAATATCAACTATGCATTTATGGAAGTGGCTTGAAGGGAGAGCTTTGAACATTTGTGCTAAGTTAATAAATCTTGTTGATATTGTTTTTGCAGTCATCTATGTTATGCTCTATAAAGAACTGGTGAACGAGACAACTTAGCCTTAGCAAAAAAGCAAGAGAAATTAGATTGGTGTTTAACTATAATAAATGTCATTAAGGGTTAAAATCAAGAGAATGAGCTATCACTATTGACTTGCACCAGATCCTGATTGGCCTTCTAAATAGTGGATCTTGTTGGCGTGTCCTTGTAACAGCCTAGGCTTCCTTCAAAAGTGCTAGCTGAAGTTGCTTTTAAATTCCTAGGCCCATATTTAAATACCGTAGTTATCCCTAATGTGCAATCAATGTGGGAGTTGGGCTGTCAAAGACCTAATGGCTCTTGGGTAATAATCATTGCTTCTGTTATTTTACTGCTTTGCTTGCTTGCAGAAAATGCCTTTTTAGCTACCACCATCTTCTGTAGATTGCTGTGGTGTTTGTATAGTAATTAGAGCAATGATATCCACAAGAACAAATTTCTCTATCTTATATGATGGCTTTATGTTATAATGTTTTTTTTCCTTACTTTTTCTAGGAACATGTTCCACCTGTCTTGCGTCCAATATTGGAGATTGTGCCTCTCTTACGTCCAGCTGGGCACCTTTCTTCAATGTGGGTAATTCTTCTACGGGGTTTTATGCAATATCTACCCAGATCAGAATCTCTCTTACAAGACGAGAAAGATGGAAGAGAACAAACCAGCACTTCTGAACAAAATGCAGGTTTGTGAATTGGCTTGATCTGACCTAACAATAGTTAATAAAGTTTAATGTTTGAGCTATTTGTTATTTTCCACAGATGACACAAGAGTAAATAATGAAATACCTAATGGGACTGCTTCCATGTCCTTAAGAAAGAGCAAGGCTTTAACTCCTGGTTTGCAGCCAAGTTCAGCTGTAACAACAGCCATCCCTAGTTATTTGTTTGCAATGAAGCTTGTTCCTTTGTTAGTAGACCTCTTTTTACAGGCACCTTCAGTTGAAAAGTATATTTTGTATCCTGAAATAGTTCAAAGCCTTGGAAGGTATTTACGGTTATCTCTGATACTATATTTGTTAAGCTAAACCTTTGCTGTTCCTTAAATTGCAGTTACCCTGCAAATTGTCCGTTGTATTATCCAAGTTATTGAGTAACAGAGTAAGAAAATATTTGGGAACAATTTTTATAAAAAATTGTTTGCAATGAGAACTGTCTTTTCAGAGGGCACACGAACAGTAAAACTAACTAATCTACCAATACAGTTGTGTATTGCCACTTTTGGATGTCCAGTTAGCGATTATGCATTGTAGTATGATGGATAATAACAGTTCCCAATAAAGAGAAGAGTTGGTAACCGATTCTCTTAAAAGCTCAAATTATTAGTTGTTGTATGATGGATAATAACAGTTCCAAATAAAAATTGTTAGAGAAGAGTTAGCAACCAATTCTCTTAAAAGCAAGTTATTTGGAGTTAGGTTAACTAATCTTTGATATGTTATATTCGGATCTTAATATTCTTCCTTAATTGTTGGGGGGTTTTGTTTTGTTTTATTTTATTTTTTAACACTTTCTAAATATATGGGCTTTCACTTGTGGGTTAAGTAACGAGTGTGATGGACTCTCATTTGTGGGTTAAATAGATAGTTTTGAAGGTCCATCAAGTGGAGAGTTAGCTAGAATCCTGTCGATTGAGTAGATAGAAGATAACTTTTTGAAGGCCCAATCAAGTAGAAATAGACGGTAACTGAGAGAGAAGTGAAAGAAAAAAGGCCCATTTAATATTGGTGAAAATTTTGGAATTGAGGAGATTTTAACAATAACCTTATGCTCTGAATAATTAGCTATTAGGAGGTGGACTAATTATTATCTTATTTTATATATGGGTCTTAATAAAAATAATGGAATATTTAGGTACTTAATAAAAATAATGAAATATTTAGGTAATCTCTTCATAAATTTAGCATCCGGTGCTTTTTATTGTGTGATAATATTAATCTTTCTTATTCTTTATGAAATATTTAAGGATCAATTACTTCTAGAAATCTTATTGACAAGACCAATCTTCTTTTTTAGGTGTATGACCACTAGAAGAGACAATCCAGACGGTGCACTTTGGAGATTAGCTGTTGAAGGCTTCAACCGCATTGTTGTTGATGATGTTTGCAAATTAGCTGCTGAATATGGACAGGAGTCTAATGCTACTAGACCTTCTAGGACACGTATATGGAAGGATATTGCGGAGATCTACGAAATATTCCTTGTTGGTTATTGTGGTCGTGCTCTTCCTTCTGGTTCGCTCTCAACTATGACAGTGAAGGCTGATGAGACTCTTGAGTTGTCTATTTTAGACATTCTTGGCGACAAGGTTCTAAAGTCTCCAGTGGATGCACCTGCTGATGTAATTTTCTCATCATCTTATAAGAATGGATGAGAAATTCATTAATGATGAATTTATATGCTCTGCAAACTTAGTAAGATAGTAATAGAAATAAAAGTAGGTTAAAAAATTCCTTCCACATTGATTGGAGAGTGGTTGGCTTGACCATGTTGAGATGACGACAATGAAGAAGCCATATTGGCGTTTCAAAAACAATATGTAAAAATTAGTATGTCATACTTTATTTTGTCCATAAAATAAAAAAGATCACAGAAATTTATCATCCTGTGCTGGGATTTCAGTTTTTTGGGCATGCATCCTTAAAGTATTGGGTACAAACCACACCCTTCATTGAAACTTCTATTTCTCATTTGCTGTCATTAATGTTTTTCTTACAGGTCTTGCAAAGGCTAGTTTCCACATTGGATCGTTGTGCATCACGCACTTGTTCTTTGCCTGTTGAGACACTGGCACGTATTCCTCCTTATTGTATCAGATTTTCCTTGGCTTGCCTTGACAAGTTATTTTCCTTGAGCAGGTACTTATCACATAAGTCCTAGCTATCCGCAATATTTGAACGAGTGAAACTCTTTTTAACCTATGGTTGTTCTATTGCCTTGGTACTTGAGAATTTGTAAGAACAGAGATGCTAATTACATTGCTACCCTCGTACTTTTCATTCCAAACAACAAAGGAAAATTACATTGCTATTGTCAAAGCGTATTAGCTTCTAATATGTTATTCAAGACATGTTTTACATGAGTTTAAACATGTAGTTTGTTCATTCATGACTTGGATACTTTTTCCTGGTGCTACAAACTATTTTTAACTACCTCCTTTGAAGGAAAACCTTATAACGTCTTATATGGTTCATGAATGAAACATCCAAGTTTCTATACGTCTTTTTATTTAACATTTTCTTCTTATGATTTGCAGTTACGAAGGAATAGCAGATGATTGGAGTTTTGAAAGATATGAAGTCAGCAAAATCTCAATCATGGTGCTCATGACCAGATGCATGTATATCCTGAGCAGATTCCTAATTGATGAGAAGGAGTCAGGTTCATATCATATTTAGATAAATGTAATTAGCTATCACCGACAACACACTTTTCAGTTAGTTTGACTTTTCAGATTGTACTTGTGTAGGTGAATGTCCGTTACCAGCAGCAAGGTTGGAGGAACTCTACTTTGTCCTTCAGCAACTGGCCCTTATAAAAATTCATTCTGACACAGCATCTGTTCTGCCCTTAAATCCATATTTGAAAAATGGCCTAGCTGAGGAAAAGAATCAATGCAAGTGTCCACATCTCCTCCTTTTGTTTCCCTCCCTCTCCGAGCTTGTCACGTCAAGGTGAGAGCGGTTATCTACTTTTTTTCCCATATAAATCTGAATGAAATGGGTGGGAATCGAACCAATACCCTAATGGGGGGAGAGTTCTGAGTTGGGATAAACTACTGGGCTGCAGTCTGATTACCAAGTAAGAGCAGTTAATTTGTAGCAAAACGAGCATTTGCTAGTATATAAACAAGACGTAGAATATCTAAACGGAGCAATAGTATGCTGTCTAACCGTCTTTGTGAATCCAAATTTTCCATCTACCCAAAGGATTTACTGTAACTTCATGTCCCTTCCAATCAATGAAGGTTGAACAAAAGTTGGCGTACGATCACAGTGAGCACATTTATTTGTTTGAAAAGAAATTACAAAAGCTCAAAATGTTTGTACAAATCGAGGAATAATGGAGCAATAGTATGCTGTTTAACCATCATCGCAATGCCAAGTTTTTCCATCTACCATAGGATTTAGTGTATCATTATATCCACTTTCTATCAATGAACGTTGAACCAAGTTGTTTTATGATCAAAATAAGCGCATTTATTTGTTCAAAACGAAAATTTAAAAACTCAAAATGTTTATATCTTAGGTCCTTACATTATATGGTAGTATACATGGTTGTGTAATGATGCATATATCAGTGTGTTGTTGATTTGTTTACTGATTTTTCCTTTATCGTCTAATTAATAACAGGGAACCAAAAATAAGAGAACTGCTACAGACATTATTCAGACTCATTACTAAAGAATTAGCACTGAGTGACTCATTAACTTGTCAAAAAACGGATGAATAATTGTTGGCAGAGGGCCGATTCAAGCTAAGTAACATTGAAGGTCTCCAGTGAGGATTTCTTTCAATTTTTTTAATCCCTTTAATTTATACAAGTCGTCCAGCCTTCTGTGTATCAGCATTGTACGGTTGATGTTTTTTACATTACAAGAAAGCTACGGGTTATGTCCAATTGATAAATGCCTTATATGAGTCATTTTTTTCCGATGTAATGGTATTAGATATGATTCGAACTTGTGACTTAAAATTAAGGAGAGTGTAAAGAATGTATACAGTTACATGATTATGAAGTACAAATTCACCACTTTTCTTCTCTGAACTTTCTGCTACTATTTGATCTTGGGATTCGGTATCTTTGAGCTATTGTGATTCTTATTTTGGTATCTCACTTAACCCATATTCTCAACTAGAGCATACTAGATGCTCTAATTTAGGTTATTATTATACATTTTGGCTTATTTTAATAGTAATTATTACCTTTGAGCTATCCAATTCTTTGAGAATATTGTAAAAATTGGTTAAAATATGTACCCCTAATGTAAATTACGGTATTTGATTTGTCTAATTTGATATTTGAAAACATGGATCAATTGGGATATCAAAATAAGAATTGGGGTAGCTCAAAGTTATGGAATGCCTAACTTGGACATAAAATCTTATTGATGTGTACATACTGTATATGCAAACTCCAATCTTCTGCATCCTTTGAATGCAAGTTTACTAGTTACTAGTTTTAACTTTTGCAATTATGGCACAGATCATCAAGTACGGCGGTTATGTTGAAGGCACTCCGAAACTCAAACTCGTAGAAAGCACACTCTAATTTAGAAAGTGAACTCTAAATTGACAAAAGGTATGTCCTTAGAAAACCTGAGCTCGAAATTGAGTTATGGTTTCAGCAACTATGGAGGATGTTTTACTAGCTGTGAAGATATCTTATGCTTAAAATTATGGTTTGCTTGAGAGAATTTGCCAACTGATTGTCGAAACAGATCATTGTTTTTGCGAAGGAAATGAGCTCTCGTTGGTTTCGTGATTTTATTTTATGTAGGGTTCAATATATAACCATTTGAATTCTTAATTTTTAATTTTAATTTTTTTAATTTCATTTTTCGAGATTTGGGACTCCTTTGAAAGGGTCCCGGTTCTTACCATTTCCATCAAAAGATGTAGACATTATTATTTTTATAAAAAATGATATTTCATTAAAATTCTTATCTGAAAAATACAATAAGAATATTATTTATCTAGATTAAATTTTTTAATAATATATTCAAAAACTAAAAAATAAATCACATAAGGAGAATTATATTTCTGATAAAGAGTTTTTTGCTAGGTATCTCCTCCACCATGACTGCTTCAAAGCATGTATCAACGAAATTACAAACTGAACAAAATATCAAAAGCTAATATATGATAAAGTAAACCACCATGATCATTAATAAAGTTATTTATGATCAAAATTTTCCTTCAAATGGTAAAGAGAGTCAAATAAGAAAAGAGGACATAAACAACAATAAGAAAATGAGACTGGTCTTGTATTATATCTATCGGATATCGGAGAGCTCTCTTAAAAGGGAGATCCCTCAACGCAGATAAAGAAGCTAAGCAGTTGATGAGCAAACAAGGAGAGTGGAGCAACAAAGAGAACGAAATGATTGAGTTTAGTATAGCATTATTAGTTACCGGAACATTTAGAATACATGTAAATACACAATTGATGTTACAGATATTTTTTAAGAAAATAATATTTATAACACCTTTTAAAATTTGTATCCACTAAAATATATGTTCATCTCATATTTTTGTTACAAAGAATGAACCTACCTTAAAAATTTCACCTAAAATGTGTTTAACATTATTTAAATTTAATTTTAATCCGTGTTTAATTTTAAATTATAATTGATAGAACATCATTAAATATTATTGGATATTATTTTACCGTTATAAATTTTAAAAATATTATTTTATGTAATTTAATTTTTTTAATAAACTACTACAACAAGTTAGACTTAATGTATTGTATCATACAATTTCTTTTTCTCTTTGTCTCCAACTTCTATTACAACTTAGAAGCATGGTATATAAAAATAAATGAAACAAGCATGATAGAGCAACCATAACTTAATATTTGATATCAGAAAAGAAAAAAAAGCACAATTCAAAATGTTGTCCAATGAATGATATTTACCACTTATATTTGTATGAATTATTTTTCTAAGTAAAAAAATAAAATTGATATTTACTGTTATAACATCAGCCAATTTAGTCTTGTCTTTGTCCCTAGTGCTCCGAGCATGGAGTGTGCCATAAGAGTCGCAGACATAGCTCCAGCAATAAGACCGCCAAAAACTATGTTGGTGCACCCTTTTGCTCACTTTGGCTGCTTGAATTGCCACTGCATCGCTCCATTCCACCGGCTTCTATGGTGGCATTGATCCTAGGACATTGATGACAATTACAACTACAATTTAGAATACCAATCCAACATTATATTACATAAATTATTTTTAACTAAAATTAAATATTAATTTTTTATTCTTACTAAAATATTGAATTTTTTTCCAATTATAAATAAATAAATTGATTAAAAATAATTTTAATTTTTTCATAATAAAAGATGCATGAATTTCGATCTACAAATATGAAATATAAATACGCATATCATGAACAAATATTATACAAATATACGCAACACACGTGAACAAACATTATACAAATATATACAACACACACTAATTATTTTTTAATGAAAATTATGTTGAATTTGGAAACTGGCTGATAAGGCACAGTAATTATGTTGCTGGGCTGTTTTCATTGGCCCGACTTGATTAACACCATACCAGCTGATATCCATTTGTTTTACCAAATTGTGCCACGTAAGCATCAATTTGATAGAATTTTGTAAAAATAATTAACTGATTTTAAATTAAATTTACGCAATGATTTAAATTATCAAAACATAAAATTTTATTTTGAAAGTTATAACGAAAAAAAGAGAGAATAAATATCCTTTATATATTTTACTACTATTTTAATTAGCATGAACCACTGTATATCCATAACTAACTAATAATTTATCGAATTTGGTTACTCCACACCATCCACGTACACAAGTTTAAGTTATTTGATTATTTTTTAAAATATGTTATCTTTGAATTATATTATTTTATTTTCTAATATTTTATTAGATACTTATTTTTTAAATAATTATATCAATATATTAAATTTTATTAATCAAAAATATTACATCATTACATATTTTAAAAATAATAAATAATTTATTGATATATTATGTTTATTTATTAATAAGAATCTAATAAATTATACCTTATAAATGACATAATTAGTCAAAGTAAAATTTTTCAATAAAAGAAATATATTCAATTTTTTTTGTTAGAAAAATATATATTATTTATTTTATAAGAAAATAAAGATATATTTTAATACGATTGATTAAAAATAAAATATTTATGTATAAAGAAATTATTTCTTAAAATTAACCTAAATAATATTATTTAAATTGATTTAACAAATTCTGATAAAAATATTTTTTATATTCTATTAATTCAAATGAAATTAATATTATTAAAATATTTTTTTAAAAAAACTTAATTGGATAATATCGCGATGAACAGTTATGTTATGTATTCACTATTCGAACCGCGTCGACCGTCGTGTCATAGAATGTTGTTATCGTAATTAAGTTGAAAACAATGTCCATTTAATAATTAGCCATATATTCTTCTGCGTTAACACTGGCTCGTCTCTTCACTATGAATCGTTGAAATCAAAGAAAACCATCGTGTTTGGGTTGGGAGAAAATTAGAGGGAAAGTGAGGGAAAGTAGAGAGTTTCGCTTATTATACAAAATTAAAAAGAGAGACAACGCTTAATAGTGTGAGAAAGTAGAAGAGAAGGTAGAGAGATCAAGAAATGAGGCACATTTTCAAGAAGCTTCACATAGGAAGCAACCATGAACAAGCTCGATCAAACGAAGTTCCAACTGTTCAGACATCATCGTCATGTGCCTCCGATCACCGCACAGCTTCAACTCAGCAATCAGGGAATTCTCCAGTGAGCCCTTCTACATCGTCCCCGTCTCCGGTTTCAACTGTTGGAGTTATTAGTACTACCCCTGTTTCGTCGGCTACTTTGAGTGGACCTGACTATATGTTGTCCGAGGAGGAATTTCAGTTTCAGCTTGCTCTAGCGATCAGCGCTTCGTCAAATTCGAATTCGGAGTTCTGCGATGATCCTGACAAGGATCAGATCCGGGCTGCGACGATGATGAGCTTGGGGACTCATCAGATAGATACGGCTAGGGACAAGAACGAGGCTGCTGCCGAGGCCTTGTCCAGGCGCTACTGGGTGAGTTGCAGTTATTTTTGCGATTGGAACTGGGTTAAAATTTTGGTTTTTTTTAGTAATTGATGACTTTGGATCGCGATCAAGTAACTAAATTTGTAATCTGGTTTCTAATCGACGTTGATTTGGGCTGTGGTAGTGTAATCAGTTTTTCGAAACTTAATCACGAGTTACTAATTTTCACAAGTTTTGTTCGAGAAAGGATAACATTTCGAAGCCTCTGAATTTGCATTTATAACCCGAAGTTTAAAAATGGACGCTCCGTGCGTTTTTTTAATTAATTTATTAGAAGTGTACCCTCCAACCAATGCCAACCTGGTAAAAGTGTGGCATCTCCACAGAATATCGTGCTCTAAACCCCCACTCCAATTATCAAATTCCCCCAACCCCCTCAATTATGTTGAGAATAATTTAAGTACATATTCCCTTAGAGAGAGAGGAACAAATGCAAAATATAGGTAGGAGTGAGAGGAGTGTAGGGTCGGCAATACATGGGTAGTCATGGCATTAAGAGTCTCATCAGCACTACCCACTCATCGGGACTTCCAGATTATTTAAAAAAATAGTCCAATTATGTTCGTAAAAAAGCAGTAATCAATATTCAATTTGGTTTATGTTAGTCGAATGTGATCCAAGTTAGTCAAATTTTATTCAGTTTTACTTTATAATTGAAACTGTGGTAGTAGATATAAGGGGTGATGAACTAGTTAATGACCCTTTTCTAATAAAAGTTACAGCTATTTTGCTTGGTAAACTTCGACTCAAGTCAGATCCTATTTTAGAAAAAATCTCTTTCATTTGCTATGTAAGCGTTGAGCTGCATGATAGTTTTATTTTTGTGTCAAGGGAGATAAAGATTAATAAGATTAGGGCATTAGGCAAGTCAAAAGTCTTTTTTATTCAATTTTGATTCCATTACCAGGGCTTCTAGGGGTGGAAATTTTGCATTGCAATACCTGCTTTCTTGTTTTCTATAGGGTATCAATTATCATGACTAAATGGTTTCTCTTTAATCATGCTTTATTTTTGTTTTCTTTCTCTTGCACTATTGGGAAAATGGTGTGATGTGTTGCATATTTTTCTTGATTATTGATCATTGCATTCTCTTAACCATCAGGAATACAATGTTATTGATTATGAGGAGAAAGTTTTTGATGGGTTTTATGATGTGTATGCACTCTCTATGGAAACCGCAATACAAGGAAAAATGCCTTCCCTCACAGATCTGGAAAATAACCTTGGTACTGCGGGCTTTGAGGCTTTGTTAGTGAAAACAGCAGTTGATCATGCCTTGAAAGAGTTAATCCAAGTAGCACAGTGTATTGCACTAGATTGCCCTGTCAGTGAGGTTGCTGTTTTGGTACAGAGGCTTGCTGAACTTGTCACAGGGAACATGGGTGGGCCTGTAAAGGATGCTAATATCATGTTTGCTAGGTGGATGGAAAGAAGTACAGAGTTGAGGACATCTTTACACACAAGTGTATTCCCTATTGGATCGGTAACCATTGGCCTGTCTCGACACCGTGCTTTGCTTTTCAAGGTAAGCTGTCATAGGCTGAATTTTCTAATCTCTCGTTCTCTCTATTAATTTAGTGGAGTTTAAATATCCACTTTACACACCCAAATTGCAGGACCATAAAAATGTAGATTTTAAAAATTCTATAGCAAGCTACTTTGAAATTCTAGATTTACTTGTTTTCTTTTGATGTAGGTATTGGCTGATAGCATCAAGATGCCATGTAGACTTCTGAAAGGTAGTCATTATACTGGTGTTGATGATGGTGCTATAAACATAATCAAATTGGAGGATGGAAGGTATTGCTCATACTTCTTTGTCTGATGTTTTCATTACTTATATTATAAGGCTCAGCATCCTATTCATTGTAGTTGGTCCATGGATGCAATACGTCTTGGTGCACATGACAATGCTTGCAAGGATTTTTTAGAAAGGAATCTATGCTACCTCTGAAAAATATTT
The DNA here is from genome assembly GCA_037013495.1 of Hippophae tibetana. Classification (NCBI taxonomy): domain Eukaryota; kingdom Viridiplantae; phylum Streptophyta; class Magnoliopsida; order Rosales; family Elaeagnaceae; genus Hippophae; species Hippophae tibetana. The sequence continues at coordinate 22,574,682 of CM072803.1, forward strand.
TTTCTTTCTATCTTCCTTGGGTGACCAGATAATCCTTGTGCGTGGAGATTGGTCTCATAGTAAATCATAATGTCTAGAGTCATAAATTTTGCTTTAGGAGCTTTGTACACCCTGTAATACCCGATCCTTTTGCAGCTTATTCATCATGGTTTTGTTATGAATGTAATTCATATTGGGGCCCATGAAAGATTTCATTGATGGTTTTTCCAAATTGGTATTTGTGATACTGTGGAAAATATATGGCTTACTAACTTCCATTGGTGTGAGTAAAGGCTTTTTTATTTTGTTGTACTATCTTCATTATCTTGTTATCTGGGATGATGATTATATTATACCTCTTTCACCTTGGAGTGTGCTAGCTTGTAGCCTTATACCATCAAGTGTCTTGTCTACGTGGTAGTCATTCGTATTTCTAGAAACCCAACAATTTACCTGTTGTTTCACCATTAGCTCTTAGCTGTTGCTCACTTGGTTCTATCTGGTACTGAATTTGTAGTTTCTTTGCATCAGGGAATTTTTGGTTGATCTGATGGCAGCTCCTGGAACACTTATACCTGCTGACATTCCAAGTGCAAAAGACACTTCCTTTAAGCAATATAATCCGAAGATAAGCAAAATCCCTGCTTGCTATTCCGTCACTGATACTGAAGTTTCAAACTCAGTACCAAGGCCTTTGCTGGGCGAAGGAAGCAGTCAAAGTCCTGCATATGAAAGAAGTTCAATAATGGATAGAATACCCAGGTCAGTAAAAGCAGAATCTGTACCTACGTCCTCTGGTTCTAGTGCCGACATTGGTGTTGGTGGTTCATCTGGATTACCCAATAGTGTGAACCCCAATCAGCTTGATCATCTTCCTTCATCAGATATGGGTACTTCTGTCTTTAAAGGGGGTCGTGGAGCCCATGCAGTTGATGGTGGCATGAGAATGAATATGAACGTTATTCCATATGATCAAAATCCAAATGAGCCTAAAGATCATTTTGCAGATCTTAATCCATTTCAAATAAAAGGAACTGGAAAAACATATGTATATAACAAAACTGCAGAGATTAAAGTTGATGATTTTCAAAGACCAGCTAGTAATACAGTCTCTGGTAGACCTCCTGCACCGCTAATGTGGAAAAACCGGTATCCTTGCAATGAAGTCCCTAAAAAAAAGGAGTATGATTATATGGAAAATCTGTTCCCAAGAATGAACTGTGAACCTAATGGTTATAATCTGTCATCATCTGCTTCTGCCAGCTTTATTGCGTCAGAGAAGATAAACCATTATGGTTTCAAACCAGCTGATAGTTCAAACATGTCTCGAAGGGATAACGATGCAAATAATTATAACATTGATGCCAGTTCATCATCAGCATCAACCACAAGTCAATTCAATGGTTTTGCTTTGGGGGGTCAAAACATTGATTCTAAAGGAGATCATTTCAGAGTTGAGGACGAATTGAAGAGTGCATCTGATGTGGTTAAAGAACATGAGAAAAAGGAAATTGGTTTTAATGACTGTAGAAAGTGCACTCATGATAGATTTATGGCAACCAATTTGAAACTGAAGGATGCAGAAAGATATAGTTCATCAGTTGGTTCCAGTGCAAATAAGGTTGATCAAGTATTTGATGATGTAGATGTAGGGGATTGTGAAATTCCATGGGAGGATCTGATTATTGGTGAGAGGATTGGGATAGGTAATGCACATATCTTGTCATCCTCTTTATTTTCTTTGGAAATTATGTTAGTTTCATGCTCTTTGTATTTAGAGATTATATGTCCTTTTAGTACCACCTCCTTATGAAATTCCAAGATTTATGCACATGGATCTTATCTTAATTTAAGTGTCTATCTGTCAAGAAATTTTATTGTTAAAACTAGGATGCTTTGGTTTTTATTCATTGTATATAAAATTTTACAACATTGGCATCTCTTTGGTACTACCAACTTATTTTGTCTGAAAGAAACAAATGGAAGGATCATGATTCTAGCCTCTAATTGTTTTTCCAATTTGTGTTACTTCTTTGGTTAGGTTCATATGGTGAGGTCTATCATGCTGATTGGAATGGCACGGTAAGAATTTATAGTTTCAGTAGTCTTATTTATAGAGTGGTAATTTTTCCTATCACTGAGTCAAATTTTTATTATTTTTTTGGGTACATATCAATTGCACCCTTGAGTTTTGCCCAAATAACAAAGAAATCCCAATTTTAAAAACAAAATCATTAAAGTCCAAATCCTAAATTATGAATGGAAAAGGTATTAGATGGAAGGTAAAATTTTAATTTGAACTTGTTTTCTTTTTAAAATAATTAGAAAAGTTTAATATAAAACATAAGAAATCAAACAAATAAAATGGAAAGTCTTGAGTCCACTTTGTTCTCTTTATTTTAAGCTTATATTGCATTTAAATTTTAAATTTTTTTAATTTTTTCAATTTTAGAAATTATGGTTTTAGTTTCATTTCAAAAAAAAATTAATTTTTTTATTTTTTTTATTATTCTCAGGTTATTGGAACTTGTTTGAAATTAAGTGATGATACTTTAGGATAGTTGCTTGATATAAAGTAAATATTTGGAACTTTTATGATATTTAGGAAAACTTATGTTATAATGGATACCCTTTTTTAATCACGAGTGGTAAGGTGACTAAGAATTTATGGTTTGAGCAGACTTATTTATTGACATAAACTCTAATCACTCTGTCAATTGATAAATGGGATTTATTGAATTCTTTATTATCAGATCAATGTGCAGATACTATTAATACACTGGAATATTTTCCCTTTATTTTAGTTACTGCATAGACTTCCTCTTTTAGCATGTTACTTAATTTCATGGAAGTAAATATACATTAAAGATAATGATCTGCACTACCTTTTCTTTGACTTGTGGTTCATCTTGAAATCTCAGGAGGTTGCCGTGAAGAAGTTCTTAGACCAAGATTTTTCAGGCGCTGCTTTGGCTGAGTTTAAAAGAGAAGTAACCAATAACTATCTCAATATATCTAATGTGCTTTGTATAATTGCTAATAATATAAGAACGGAGAAAAATGCATTTTGGATACATCAGATACCTTTGTTGTGTGATTTTAGTAGCTTTTATGTTGATTTTACATTTTTAGATGGAAACCAAACCCTGAATTATGTGAGGGTCTGCTCACCTTCTCCCCCAGTTGTAGACTGAATTTGGTGCATGTTTGAAACTACCTTTTAGTTTTTCACTGTGTTTAACAAAAGAATTAATCGAGGAAGTAGGAACAGTGTCAAACTCTATCTGAGGCTATCTGCTGCTTCTTTTTCTCCGTTAGAAATATTGGGGATTAATGCTTGTTATATAAAGTCATTGGCCCTACATTTATTCTCTCTCCTTTTTCCTATATAAGGTACGAATTATGCGTAGGCTGCGTCATCCTAATATTGTTCTTTTCATGGGTGCGATTACTCGGCCTCCACACCTCTCTATCATTTCCGAGTTTCTTCCAAGGTATTAATACTTTTTTTTTTCGTTTTCTGCCCCTCTACATCTCCATTAGGTGTAATAACATGTGTAATTGTAGTCAAATATTTCATGGCTAGGAGGCTTGGAATTGAAGTTTATCATAGTAGTTGTTTACCACTCCCTACAAATTGCTGGTTTGTGGTGCTGTGGCTATCATTGGTCCTGTTTCCCCAGGAAATAAATAGATAAATGTGCGGCATAATTTCTCATTGACTGGTTTTCTTGGTGTTTGATTCTACAGAGGAAGCTTATATAGAATTATTCATCGTCCTCATTGTCATATTGATGAGAAGCGTAGAATTAAGATGGCTCTTGATGTGGTATGAGATAGTGCCTCTTAAGTAATTGTACAAGCAGCATTGATATTCATATCTGCTTATGGAGATATATTTTGTGTTGCAGGCTCGAGGTATGAATTGTCTGCATACGAGCTCGCCCACAATTGTTCACCGGGATCTGAAGTCACCTAACCTTTTGGTTGATAAGAACTGGAATGTCAAGGTTTTAAGATTTCTTCCTTTTTGGTTTTTTATCTTCCTTTTTCATTCAGTGTTTAGAGGAGAAACCTGTGACCTTTCTCTTAGCTTCTCTGGAAAACCTGTCTTAGTGTCATGAATTTAACATTTTTCTATTTTCCGAAAATAGGAATGCTAAGAACAATTAATAACAATTCAATTCTGCAGGTCTGTGATTTTGGGTTGTCACGGTTGAAACATAACACCTTTTTGTCTTCCAAATCTACTGCAGGAACGGTAAAAATATTTCATTCTGTAGTTTTGCTAGTGATGGTACAAAATAAGTGTTAGTTTAATTCCTCTACCTTGAACCTCTTTGATTTTTCTTTGATTGGGTTCTCCTTTGTGTATTAGCCCGAGTGGATGGCACCTGAAGTTCTCCGAAACGAACCATCAAATGAAAAGTGAGTTACCATTGATGCATCTTTCTTTCTTCATTTAAAACATGGATGGTGAAGTGTCCGAAGGACTTAAAACAACCATTAAATGAACCAAAATCATATATATTTTTTAAATCCATCTCAGTATCATGTTGTAGCATCACTAAAGCATGTTCAATATGCAGGTGTGATGTATATAGCTTTGGAGTTATTTTGTGGGAACTTGCTACTCTAAGATCACCTTGGAGTGGTATGAACCCGATGCAAGTTGTAGGTGCTGTAGGTTTCCAAAATCGCCGTCCCGAAATTCCAAAGGAGATCGATCCTTTGGTTGCCAGAATAATTTGGGAATGCTGGCAGACGTAAGTTAAAGATATTTGAAGACACATGTTTCTCTGTTCACGGAAAATTCATATTAATTAACTGTTCTCTATATCTTGTTACTTTCCAGCGATCCAAACTTGCGTCCTTCGTTTGCCCAGCTTACTGTAGCTCTTAAGCCGTTGCAACGGTTGCTGATCCCATCCAATCTTGATCAACCCAGCCCCCCACTACTGCAAGAAATCTCGATAAATTCTACACCTTGAAATCGCCACGTTTTCTCAATTGTTCATAAGAGGGATATGTTGAGGAAAGTTTGTTGGTGTGATTTCACTTCTATGTATTGATGATGATGATGCCTAAAGAGTGCGTCAAAGCATTTTTATACGAGTCTTATGTACATAGTTTGCCTTCAATGGATTCAAACTTCGTATAATATGTAACAGTACCTTCTATAAAAGAAAAGAAGAAAGTTAACTTGTCACGAGTTCAATTACTAGTGCACATATCCATGTAGTCAATTTGCTACAGCAAATAAAAAATATTTATATTTACGTTGTCTGGCTTTGTTGTTATCATCGTGTAAAAGTAGAATGATCCAATTGAGTCTTATTTTACTTAGAATAGGACGAGTGAGTAGGTTCATTACTATTAAAAATTGACAAAAAAAAGACGGGTGAATGTATAGGATTAGCTTTACAAAATAGAACACTTAGATTTAATAGCTTTTTTGTGAGAATTTAAGCCATTAATTTTGAAAAAGTGATATCGTATGTCTAAATTGTTTTTTTTTCTCCTTTTTTTTTATTAAAAGATGTTTTAGTAATTATTCATGTTAAAATTTTCTTTTCAAATGCATTAGAAAAAATAAAAAATAAAAGATTCAAAAACCTAAAAATTGATCATTTAGACTCGTAGTATCATTATTTTAAAACTGGTGTACTAAATTGTCACAAAAAAAAACTATTGTATTTAGATATTCTAACTATAATAACTAGTATATTACTACAATATTTGCTCCCAAAAAAATCTAACTCTTTATTTTCATACCGAATATCATTCAAATTAAATTATTGTAATTTAAACTTGTTTAGTATTGAATTTTATTTAATATTATTAAGATATTGTTTTTATTCTTATTTAATTAGATTTTATTTAATATTATTAAAGTATTATTTTTATTATTATAAATTTTAAAAATTATTTTTTATAATTTCTCAAAGAAAATTAATTGTTTAATTCAGAAAAGACCTTTGACCTAACAAAGAATATCAAGCCTTTCAATTTGTGTTCGACTGACAATATTTTGATAATAACGTTAATTACTGAATTACTTGTCACCTAGTATATTTACATCAAGGTTTTAATTAAAAATAAATTAGTTTCTTTAATCTCAGTGACTTTTATTTTCAAAATTCGGTTTTGGAAAATAACAAACCAATTATATATATAAATTATAAAAAATAATATTATTAAAACTTATAAAAAAAATAATAGCTAAGGTTAAATTAAACGATGTTTAACATTAAACGAATTTAAATTATCGTAATTTAATTTTTACGATATTCAATTAAACAGTGTTAAATATTGAACAAATTTGAATAATCGTATATCAATTTCAAAAGTATTCAATTAGATAACGTTAAACATTTAATGAGTTTAAATAATTATAACTTAATTTGAACGATATTTAAAATGAAATGATGTGTCAAAAAATTTTAATAGTAAAAATATATGAGTTATAAAATTTGTGTTATTTATATAGTTATAAATTTTAATAGTACTAATTTTTTATTTAAAAAAATAACAAAAGAAAGATCACGGGACTCATAAAATTTCAAAGAATGGCCTATAAGCCAATAACTACGCATTGGTTTACATTTTATCCACGAGGCTTGAAGGGTATACAGTTGTCTATTATTCATGAAAAATTATATTTATTTTAATTTTATGATAATTTCAAATAATATAATTCAGATATACAATAAGAATAGTAAGCTTACATAATAACGCAAATGAAAAAAAAAATTATTTAAATTGTTATATATTTATGATATATAATATTTTTATATATATATTAAAGGTGTCAAATAAATTAGTTAAGCGAAGACCAAGTAATTTAAGATTTATTCCAATGAGTTAAAAAGCTTGTTTTTACTTAGTTTATGAGTTAAAATAAACTAGTTTTAGTATTTCATTAACAACTCGATAGCTCATTCAATAAAATATATTTGTACAAAGTAAATATCATAATGCCATTATAAAAACATACTTAAGAATTTTTTTTTACAAAAATATAATAAAAATATAACATTGTACTTAACTTTTTTTCTTTTTTAACCAAACAAAATTATAAATATTTTTTTATTTTTTATTTTTAAAAAATATAATTGATAAAATAATCTAACTTGAGTTTAGTGTACTTAAAATTTAAATGAATTAATTTGAGTTAGTTCCAATTGCATAAAACTTAATCACGAAGTCATGATAATTCATTTGAATTTTGAATTAAACAAAAATCTTTAAATACAAGACAAACCTGAGAAAATATCATTGATGTGCTGAATTTTAGCATATCTTCAATATGCCCTTTACTTTTATAAAAAGATCTTTAATGCCTTTTTGAGTTAATATCACTAATACATTTAAATAGTTAATGATTTTAACTTTTTATCAAATGATGTATTTATCTTTCTCAAATATGAAATTGTAATTAGCTATTTTATAACACTAGTTGTTATTTCTTACGAATTATTATTTAAAAGTAAACATTTAAGTTTCTTATAAAAATATTGTTTTATTTTTATAATTTCCTTATGTTTATTCTTATTTATTAGTTTTATAAATGTTATAAATATGTAATTAATTATTCAAAAAAATTAATTGACTTAAAATTATAACTATCATACATAAATTTAATGGATCAATCACGTTCTTTCCTTATGTTAATTGTTTTTTTTTGTTACACCTGATATGTCTCATCTTGCTTAAATTTTTGCATTCGTATATAGTATGGTATTTAAATTAAACTTACTAGAAAATAAAAAAGAATAATTATACTTTATTTTATTCATAATATTAATAATTATTATAATTCTAAAAGCTAACTAAGAATCTTAAAGAACATAATTTCTAAAAGCATAGTTGATAGGTAGATAAGTTTTTGAATTAAAAGGTTGCTATTGTTGAAATCATGTTCAACTAATGAAAATAATGGTTCTTTTTATAGGAGAAGAAATCCTTAGTTATAATAGTCAAAAATCATTGTTTTATCCCTACATTAACAATTCATCTAACTTTCTACTTTTGGCTTTTGAACTTAAGTCTTTCATTTTTTTGGCATGATTTATCGACTAAAGATGTGGATTCTACATCTATATTTTTTGTTTTGTTTTTTATCGACATTCTTTTTTTATGATATAGACAATAATGCATCTTAATCTTTTCGATCTCTAATGCAATAAAGGTACTCGTAACTCTTAATGATTTTCTTAGCGTAAAAATAAAAACATATTTCTTATTTATTGACAAATTTTTAGATTATTACAATTAAAATTTGTTTCAAACTTATTTATTTTCTCACTGTCTTCTTCAATGAGGGTCATATTGTTATAAGAAGTGATTATAACCTTACTATTTGAGTAATTTACCTTGACTTCAGAAAAATTAATAATTATTTTAAATTTTATGATAAATTTGACTTAACATTTGTTCTCTCAAGATACATAATTTATCTGTATTGAATTCATTTTTTAGAAGTACCTTTGGTTTTGTAACTTTCTTATTAGTGTTAAAAATCTCTAATTTGATAAAATAAGAGGGACTAATACAACCTATTTCATTTTAATCCATAAATGAATTGAAAAATCTAAGATAGATAGGATTATCACCTTCTTTAATCTTCTTTTTGAAGTTCTTGATAGCCTTCTTGAAATTTTTAAGAAAATAATTTAATTCGTTTAAATTAATTCCTAGATATATGTTCTCAATTAAATCTACATGGAAATTTTTATAAACAAAAATTGGATCAACTCTTTCAAGAATGTTAAATTTACTACCTATAATAAATTATTTTTATGTGGTGTAAAATGTCATATCTTTGATATATTTGTAAGTAGATTTTCTAGCTAAGTTATAAAGACTCAACTATTGTGGTTTACTTAAATTCATGTACTGGTTTTTTTCGTCTTTAATGATCAATGCATTCATTGGGATGTTTCCCTGAATAGTACCGATGGTCGTACTATCTCTCCTACAGTATTCAACATACTTAATGTTGATGGTTGTTGTTCTAATACTACAAAGTAATTTTAAACTATATCCTCAGGAGTTATTAGTTTTGATACTCTATAGTTGGGATAACTATCTTTAGCTTCTATTCTATTAGCAAAAACTCTCTAAGTTATTCCATTAAATTAGATAATAGTTTTACTTGCTTCAGGTCAAAAATTTTAAATTCCTTGGTTTAGACAATTATAGATCATATAAGTCTTTTTATGGTTCTTCCTTCTCATTTTGGATTATTTCTTTAAAAGATTTATTTTACTTAAAATAAATCTCTTAAATAGTTTACTTTTTAGAGTTTTTGGACTCTAATGTTGGTTTTGAACTGTTAAGTTATTCATGTTTAGCTCCTACCTCTAAAAGAGAATTCTCTAGGTATAAAGCCCCGAGTTGTTCTTAAAAGATTTTTATTTCCTTTTTCTTTATCATAATCTTGATATCAAGATGTTTCATTCTTACAAAAATAAAAATAATTAAAGGTATTAATATTCTTTTAAAGGCATCTGTTAAGCTATTATTGTTGTCACTTGACTAATCTTCTTTACTTATAATTACATGTAGTATTAATTCTTAAAAAATAACTAAAATTCTTGTTATTAGTGATGTATATATTTACATATATATTCATCTTTTTCATATCTTTTTGTTTTCAAAATTGCTCTCAAATATTCATGTGAATCATCTGTTTCAATTATCATTATATATATAGAATTGGATGATATAAAATTGGTAAGTTTTTTTACTTGTGTTTTTACCTTATTCATGTATAAAGTATATTGTTCTTTCCATTTTCAAACATGGTGTTTTTTCAATTTTGTTCATAAAGGTTTTTGTATTTATGCCAGTTTCTTGATGTATACTTCAACATACGTTAAACATCATAAGAATATTTGTAATTGATTTTTATATTTTAATTTATTAAAAAATCCTTGAATATTATTTAGTATATAAAGTTATAGATTGTGTTTTCCATCATCAATTTATAACTCTAAATACTTAATTTTTTGTTAAGTAATTACGCTTTCTTCTCATAAAGTACGATAATTTCTTTCCTACATTCTTGTAGATTATTAATAATATCCAATTCATATTTATTTAATTAATTACTAAAAATCAAAATATCATCTATGTACACACATATAAAATATTTTGTAATTTCTTAAAATGTTATTTATATACTTAGAGCTTGTTTTGATTCAAACGGTACAACAATTCATTGAAATTTTCCTTAAGGATAACTAAATACTATTAATTTTTTAGATTTTTCATCCAATCTCATCTATCAAAATCCAATTTTGCAATCAAAGCTTAAGAATTATTTATTTTCCTTTAATAATGATAATAATTCTTCTTTCTTTTGAATAAAGTATAAATAATCAATGGTTTCTTTATTTAGTGTTTTGAAGTTTATTACCATTCTCTTTTTTCAGTTTTTTTTTTCAACTAAGAATGTTGAATTCAAGTGAGCTAAATTACTTAGTATTATGACTTTTAGTTTCAAAAGTTTTTGAATTTGTTTTTCAAATTCAATAATGTCTTATAGAGTATAAATTATAGATTTTACTACAATGACCTTGTTAGGATCTCTTAATTTTATGTTAGTAGTCATTTTAGATTTATTTACTATTAGATCTAAAGAATTTTCTAATTTTGTTTTTTTAATAATTTTTTGATATCAGTTAAGGCTTTATCTTTCTGGATTTTATTAGGAAAATAGTTTTATTTCTCTTCTATATCTAATAAAATATTTTCTAAATAAGTTTTTGTTACTGTTTTGTGTCTTTCTCACCACATTTAAGTTTTTTATGTTGTTACGCAAAAGTTGGATTTGATACAAAATAAAGTTCTTATTTTTGACGCATAAATGGTTTCACTATTTAATATTGTTAAACTTATTTTGTCTAAATATTATATAAAAGTTTTATATAAGTTTAGGAAATTATTCCTTATTAATAAATCAACTTTTGTTTCTTGTTAATATATGATAGAAATATGAAATTTCTCTCATCATATCATTATATTTATATCTCTTAAGACTTTATTAAGATTTATTCTAATATTTTTAGCAATTCTTATAATTAAATATTTTGGTGCTTATTTTTAGAAATTTTTTAGTAATACTTATTTACTAGCTACACACGTACTAACTCTTGTATCTATATATGTATGTAAATAGTAACTTGTGTAACCTTTAAATTTCAATCTTACCTTAATATAAATATTATTTGGATTTTTAATACTATACAAATTATTTATCTTCTGATGAATAGTATTTATATTATTCGTCTTCTAACGAAGAGTATTTATATTCTTCATATTCTAAGTAAGTTATTTCTTCTTTAGTTTATTCTAATAAATAAATATGATAAGGTATTTTTGATTTTTTATTGATTCTAATTCTATCTTAAAAGCTTCTTCTAGAATTTTTGCTCTCTATGAAAATTCCTTTTAAATTCTTTTTTTATGTTAAAACTTGTTAGGGAATTCATTAGTGCAATGTGTTTCCTCATTGTAGATCCAACATCTGTATTTATTTTTCCTTAATAGGTAATAATTATTTTTTCTAGTGACTTATAGTTTTTTTTTCAAAAATATATTTTTCTATAAGGTTTTTTGTTATATCTTCTCTTATATTTTTGAAAGTCTTGTTTTCTAAATTTATATATTTTGAATGTTTTGTATTTTTTCATATTTTTGCTTGTAAGATTTTATATTATATCCATATTTTTCTAGCATTTTAAAATCTTTTATATCATAACATATTTTATTATTTCCTCTTATTTGTTTATATTTTTGTTTTTCTTGACATTTAATGATTATTTAATCTTTAAGACTTCTTATTCTTCATCCTAAGGTGTTTAGTATATTTTTTTATTTCATCTTTCTGTTATAGTTTTATGTATATTTAGGTAATTTTTGAAAAATATTTCTTTATAAGTTTATTACAATGAGGGTGATAATTTATGATAATATACTTCATACACACAAATAAAGAAATCTATATAACACATGTCATATATTTTTATATTTATCAAATGATTTGATTTCCTCAATTTCTTTTTCACTCGATTCCGAAATATGTCTACCTTTGTATTTTCCACTATATTCTTTATATATTTCATTTACAACAATATGTAAATGGATTCCGAAATATGTCTACCTTTGTCTTTTCCATTATATTCTCTATATATATTTCATTTACTGTAGTATCTAAATACTCCCTACTTGTGAAAGAATTCCCTTACATTTGTAAATATTATTGTTCTGTTAAATTTGTAAACCAAATTTTTACATTTTCTATCATTTAGTGAGCTACTAAGACTCTACAAGTTGAAGAATTTGATTGTATGGTACGATAAATTTCTATGATTATACTCATATCACTAGAACATTCATTTAAGACTTTTTCTATCTCTTATATAATCTAAATCTAAAAGATCAAATTTATAACTTTAATAAAGTTTGAATTCTAGTAGGATACTACCTCTAGTTCCCCAATATAATCCTTATTTCATTTTGGGTTGTTGTTTTCTTTTATAAAGAATGTCAGATTCTTCAGGCCTTTGCCTATTTCTTTCTTCTTTGTGTGAATCAAATGTTCATTCTTGATAAAGAATTGATAATGAAATTGATTTTATATGATTTTTTTTGGATCATATTTTCTGGTTCACAATCAATTTAACTGATTATTATTATATCATATTCTTTTTTGTTTGTACAAAGTTTTTCATCATAATATCTTCCTAGCTTTTCATCTATTAGGGTTAATAAACTAACTAATTTTTCTATGTTCCTATTATTAGGGTTCATAAAATGTTCTTCTAATTAAACTATAATCTTTTTTTATTTTTGAATTTTTCATCATTGTTTCTTTTCTCATTGTTAGGTATCAATGTATCTGATTTCTTGTATGATTCTTATTTTAATCCTATAAATGGATCAAACTCGGAACCTATGATTTCATTGTCCCTGTGTATAATATTTGCATCACTTTTTAATTTTATAAATTCCTTATGTAAGTTTTGTTGTAATTCTTATTATAACTATATTCTTTTATTTTGTTTAAGAGTTCTTTTTTTGTTTCATTATGTCTTGTAAGGACTTGATATTTTATTATTGTATTATATCTATTTCTTCTTATAAAAGAATTAAAGCTTTCATTATTGTTATTTGGTTTTTTGATATGCCTATTAGGCTTCTATCAAAATCTAATTCTATATTATATAGTTTGTTTTTTGAACATTTTTGGGATAACAACGGTATCATTTGTTTTCCTAATATTATGTCATGACTAATGTTTTTATTATTTTAACTTCTTATTTTAAATATGTAACATTTATTTCTTTGTTAAAAGTTTATTCTTCAAGATCTATAAACCTAAACATTGATACATTACTTTTTTTCTAGTATAAAAGGTTTTTCTTTAACATCTAAGTTCTATTCTTAAAGTATTTCGAAGTCAATTAATATTATTGGTTTTATTATTTGTCCAATTTTTATCTATTTTTATCTATTTTTATAAACTAATTTTGTCCATATATTGAACTATCATGGTTGTTTGTTAATGAATATCTTATTATCATGAATAAACTATCATGGTTTAAGTTCATATCATTAATATTAATAACAAACTTAGGTATGTTATAAATTTTAATTATATTTAGATTCCTCTTAAATGAATGCATCCAATTTTTCTTTTTTTCTTTCGGGAGATTTTTGATAATTTATTCGTGATAGTTTATTTTTCAATTAATAATATGTTATACATTTTTTTTGCATTTAATATTATTGCTAATTGTTTTTTTATTTATTTTATAATAAACCATATATTTCCTTGGAAAAAAAAATTTCTTGAAAATAATGAATCTTTGAATCTATATCACTTCTTAAGATTTAATTTTTTTTGTATTTATTTAAAATAAATTATTATTTATCGTAAGAAACATTCTGAAATATCTTGTGTTTATATTTATATTATTTCTTGGTTCTTATTATGTCTTTATTTTTTTATTATTTTTGTTATTTTTTATGTATAAGAATTTATTATTCACTTGTGTTAATTTTAACTTCTATTAAATTTAAAAAACTTTTGTGATATTTTTAAAACCTTAAAGATATTTATAATATTACTTTAAAACATAAAAATATTATTGATATTATCCTAAATAAATCATTAAATAATTGTTTTTTAACATGATAAATGTTTGGAACAAATTTACAAATAGTGGAATATGATATAATATCAAATAATTATCTTTTTTTAAAAAATTAATAATATTATAATAATTATTTTTTTATAATTAATTATAATTAAGTGTAAATAATATTATTATATAAAATTATAATTAATAATTTTTATTTTTTATAATAATTAAGAAAATATATTTATAATAAATCAAAATTGATATACGTAGATACGTGTAAGTTCAAATAATTATATTTAGTAAAAATTATCATATTAATATAATATAATTATGATATATAAAATTAACATTAACAACCCAAATATTAAAAAAATTAGATGGGTTATCTTAAAAAAACGAGTAAATATAGTATCCTTTATATATATGTTATTAATTATTATTTTTGATTATTTTTGAATAATATATATATATATATATATATTGTTTTATTGTAGATTTTTTTCATATTTTTTAAAGAAAATTAAAGTATAAAATAAGTAAAATTTATATCTATTATTTAAAAATAAAAATAAAAATGTAATTATGAACGTTATTAATACTGTTCATAAATATATATTTTGAAAAATATGAAATTGCTTTGAATTGATAAATACTGGCGTAGAAAAGTCAATATAAAATGCAAGACTTTGATGGTCTCCGCGTAAAACATAGGCAACGAAAGAGAAACGGAGAAACGTTCTCCCTCTGCTCACCATTAGTTCAAAGCTCGCGGGCCGTTCGGCCGGCAATTACTTGTTGGTTTGGCGGCCTTCTATTTTCTCAGGTGATTTTTCCGGCGATCTGAAGTTGTTGAGAGTCTCTTTTGAATTCCGTGCATTGGTTTTCAATCTCAATCCTATTTCTATCCCGTAAAACAAAATCTCTTGTTCGGTTCAAAGAGGTTGTTGAATTTCAATGGGAACACCGGAATTTCCAAATCTGGGAAAGCATTGTTTTGTTGAAGAATGCAATCAACTTGACTTCTTGCCCTTCACCTGCGATCGCTGTACACAGGTTTCAGATCTCTCTGAGTTGTGTTTATTGTTTTCTATGTTATCCCCAGTTTTGTTGAATAATTTAGGACTCGATTGGATGTGCCCTCCTAGAATTAGTTTATTGTAGTTACATGGATATGTTTTGAAATGATAAAGGAGGTACTTTAGTAAAAAATGTAAAAAAAGTGATTTTGGGTGGAATTTTGGTAATTATATTAGGAGCAGTATGCATCTTAAGCAAACACTTGTCCTAAAAGCATTTATAAAAGTGGGAGGAATTCATGTTTGATCCTGGACTAAACATGGACTAATAAGCTGACATGATGCTGCATACAAGTTAAAGTAGGGGAGAGAGAATACTGAGAGCGGGTGGGAGGAATTACACGTTTTTGATCTCCTTTCTACCTCTCACTACTATTTCTCCCTGTGTTAATTGGTTTGTACCACCACATTTGCTTAGTACATGACCAATCAATAATTTCTCGTAGGTAGAAAAGAGAAAGCATAATCAATTACAAATGTGTCCATATTTTTCTATTTTTATGTTCAGCCAAAAATTCAAAGTCTTTGTTCTTTTAGGATGTATATGTTCTCGATGAGTTTGCTCATGAATTGTATGGCATGGCAAAGAAAGAGAATTTAATAATTAAAAAGTATGCGATGATTCATTAGTAGTAAGCAATGGGAAAGAATTAAAAAAAGAGTCATGTTTGAGTGTATAATTATTGGATTTACCAAAGAACATATTTTGGTGTCTAGGAGAAAGTTAATGAAGAAAAAGCTGTTTTTGTTTTCTTTTCTACTTGGAAGAATTAAAATAGGTTTAGTATTCCAGTTAGGCTGCAAGGTACTCCTAGTGATGGGAGATTAGGTTTCTTGTGCTTACTGTTAGTATTTATAAATGTATGTTGGCCCATCTCCCAATGAATTCAATTCAACTCTTGGGAGCTTTTGGAGAACTAGTGATCAACGTGGGTGGTCCTGTTTTCAACCCATACAATAACCAGCTGGTGTGTGTTCGAACCATGCAACAAACTAGCCATCATCCGGGTTTTGAACCAAAAAAAGTAGCCAGTTGTCCTATGTTAGTTTACATATATTAACATGGATAACATAGAAGAGGGGTAGCTCTAGACCCTTTTCTTCTTATATTGATAATTGCAAGTGAAACATCAATTCTGATATCCTTTTTGGAGTCATTTTGTCATTGATTAATCAACATATGTACGAGGCTTGTATTTGCATCAAATGGCTAAAGTTTTAGGTGTCAAAACTATGCCAATTGAGCTAGGTTGTTCGGTTGATTTAATTGTAAAATTTAGTTTTTCTATCTGTGTACTAATGTGTTTCGTTTGTGTGCATGGTTGTGATCCATCTGACTTTTAAAGTAGAATTGCACCGTCCTTGGTGTTGATTTTTGAAATACTTTTTTGTGATGATATGGTGATAGTTTATGTTGGTTTTTCAGAGGAGGAAATAATTCTACAATATGTACGTATGGATTTACAATTACCCCCTTTTCTCTTGTTTTATTTTTCTAAGTTGGTTGAATGCAACCTATGTTACTCGGACTCTTTTAAGACACCAAAAACTGTAAATTTTTGAATATACATTTGGGTGTCGGACAATTTAATTTTTCTAATTTTTTTGTTTGTTTGTAAATTTACATCAAATTAGAGTATCCGAATACCCACACTCACATCCAAGACATGTCATTTAAACACGAATACTTCACTAAATATGAAGAGTCCAAGTAACATAGAATGCAACTACATTGTTTTGAAATTTTCTTCATCTATGGTTTAAACTGTTTTCATCCCCCTTCCTCCTCCTCCTCCTTCCCTCTTTAATTCATCATTCCCGTTTGTCCTGATGGTGTTTGGTGTTTGGTGTTTGATTGGTGCTAATAGTTTATATACAATTTTAACAGGTCTTTTGTTTGGAGCATCGAAGCTATGGTAAACACCATTGTCCAAAAGCTGACAAGAAGGATGTAACTGTTGTCATTTGTCCACTTTGTGCCAAAGGAGTTCGGTTAAATCCGGATCAAGATCCAAATATTACTTGGGAGGCACATGTTAACACTGACTGTGATCCATCAAATTATGAGAAAGCAACAAAAAAGAAAAAATGCCCTGTTCCCTACTGTAAGGAGATCCTAACATTCTCAAACACAATCAAATGCAGGGACTGCTCTGTAGATCACTGTTTGAAACACCGGTTTGGACCTGATCATAAATGCCCTGGGCCTAAGAAACCCGAAGCAAGTTTCCCAATGATGGGCCTTCTGAACCGCAATAGGACAGAAGGGCGAAAGCCGAATAGAACTTCTGCTACATCTTCAACCAAATGGACTACAAGCTTTCTTAATGCCGCTTCAAGTTTCCGTGCATCTGCTGAAGCAAGTGTCGCAAAATTGAGTACTGAAATAAGCCAAAAGTGGCAGATAGCAAATGATGGTGTGGCAGAGAGCAGTAGTAATGGGAGTAGAAATGGCTTGGAGGTGTGCCCACAGTGTGGTGCAAAGTTTTCGTCTGTCACTGCTCTCGTAGATCATGTGCAGAAAGCTCATGAAAGGGTTGGAAAACAAGGTGGAGGAAAGAAAGTAACCATTGATGCCTGCCCAAAATGCTCTCGAGGATTTGTTGATCCTGTTGCACTTGTCGAACATGTAGAAAAAGATCATGGTGGTACTTCTAAAGCCTAGGCCGGTGTCAACATTGGCCAAATTACTCGGTTGGGACGTTTGATGGATCTTCATTTGAACATGGCTTCTGAAATTCTAAAGCAGTTTGGTGCAAAATAGTTATGAGCAGTGAACTTGATCTTTTGTGTTTTTAACATTATAATTTACCAAATGTGCTCTTCGTTCTTTCCTGAAATCACCCGTTATACTGTCAATTGGGGTTTCTGACCCTTTGATGATTTGAATTCATAGCTATAAAAGAAAGTGTCACATAATGAAGTTGAATTCAAAGGAAAGAGACATTTCTTTGGAAATTCGGACCTAAATTACATTATGTAAATGATTTGATTCACCTTGCAAATACATATTAATTATAATCATATTGAATATATATAATACTATGTAAATGAGATTTGATTAATCTTAAAATAACATATTAATCATATAATATATAACATGTGTACACCATATATATAATTTATAAATTTTATAAATTAAATGTTTACACTTTATGAATAACATATTATTTTAAAATTAATTTAATTATATATAAATTAAAATAAGCTTTCAAATCCTTTGTTTCATACACGAGTGTACTTTTTACACCTTTTGTTCACTTGATTTCATTATTTAAATATTGGATGCACATATTTGCGTATCGGACATAGATTTTCGTAAATTTTCATTAAATTAGAGCTAAATACTTAGCTTTATGTCAATATTGCATCACTTCTACACGATACATATGTCGATAGACTATTGTGTCACTTTTATATCAGATATAAGTAAGTTTTTATTTAACAATTCTTCAAATCAATTTCATCAACTTAGTTTGTAAATTAGTCCAAAACTAACCTCATTTTGAATCCAAAGTAATTGAATAATTATCAAAAATATCTTTAAATTTTGAAGTAATATCATAAATATCTTTCAAATTTAACGGAAGTTAAAGTTAATAGAATCAAATAATAATCTTTTGTGCCTAAAAATATTATAAAAAAAATTAAGAAAAAATAAAAATAAAAACACTAGACATCTCGTGATATTTCTCACAAGAAATGAATATTAGTAAAAATAAATTTAAATAAATACAAAAAAATAAGATTAAATCTTAAGGAATAGATTATTTAAAGATTCATCATTCTCAAAAATAACGAAAAATATTTTAAAGAAAATAATTTATTATGAAATAAGTAATAAAGAAATGAATATTAATATTACAGATGCAAAATAAATGTATAAAATATAATTAATTGACAAAAAAATTATTATAGATAAATTATCAAAAATCTCCCAAAAATATAAAAGAAAATTAGATAAATACATTTAAGATAAATCTAAATATTAATAAAAGCTCACTTTAAGAAATAATAGATACACCGATAAAATTAACACTCCTAGATAATAAAATAATAAATAAAAAAGATGTTTTATTAGGAATAATCAATGAAAACATAGTATATTAAAATTTATAGCATACCCTAAGTTTAAAATTAATATTAATGATAGAAATTTAAATTAAGTGTTAAATTTAACCTATAAATTTAAAATATAACATTTAATAAAAGAAGAAAATCATTTATTTTCGGTACACTATATAGTAGGATATTCATTAATAAACAGTCATAATAATTCAATATATAGAATAAATTAATTCATAAAAATATATAAAACTTTTCAAGAAATTGGATAAATAATAAAACCCAAAATGTTAACAAACTTTGAAATACCTAAAGAATGGAACTTAGATGTTAAAAAAAATCTCTCATACTATGAAGAAATAGTAATGTATCAATGTTTACGTTTATAGATCCTTAAGAAAAAAACTTATAACAAAGAAAGAAAGGTTATAGTTCTAAAAAAATAAGTTGAAATAATAAAAGCATCAGTCTATGACGTAATATTAGAAAGAAAATTATACCTTTTTTATCCCAATAATGTTAAAAAAATTACATAATATAGAATTATATTTTGATGGAAGCCTAATAGGCATATAAAAAACCAAATAATAATATTGAAAGCTTTAATTATTTTAGCAGAAGAAATAGATATAGTACAATAATAAAACATAAAGTCCTTATAAGATATACATGAAACACCAAAATAACTCTTAAAAGAAATAAAAGAATATGGTTATAATAAGAAATTACAACAAGATATACAAAAAGAATTTATAGAAGTAAGAAATGATGTAAATAACATACCCATGGACAATGAAATCATAGGTTACAAATTTGATCAATTTGTAAGATTAAAAAAAGAATCAACTAAGAGCTCAAATACATTGATACCTAGGAAAGAGAAAAAAAATTAAAAATAAAGAAAGAGCTATAGTCTTAGTTTAATGGAATATAAAAAAGAATTAGAATAACAGTTTATAAACTTTAAGAATATGGACATATAAAAACATTTAGTTTGTTAACCCTAATATAGGAAGAGCTAGAAAGATATTATGATGAAAAACTTTGTACAAATAAAGATAAAAATGAAGATGATATGATAATAATCAATTAAACTAATTTTAAACCAAATAATATGATTTTAAAAAAAATCATATAAAACCAATTTAATTACCATTTCTTTATCAAGAAAGAAGATATGACCATATAGATAATAAAGAAATTGGGAAATGTTAGAAAAACTTGACCTTCCTTATAGAAGAAAACAATGACTCTAAATGGAAAAAATGATTACATTTGGGAACTAGAGGTAATATCCCATTATAATTCAAACATCATGAAAGTTATAGATATGATATCTTAGATTTAGATTGTAAAAGAGACATGAGTGGTCTAGTGGTATAAGTGTAATCATACAAATGTCTCTAAGCACACAATCAAACCCTTCAACTTGTAAAGTCTTAATAGCTTACAAAATGACAAAAAATGTAAAAAAAAAATGGTTTAGAAATTTAATAGAACAACAATATTTACAAATGCAAAGCAATGCTCTCACAAGTATGAAGTATTTAGATACTGTAGTAAATGAAATATACAAGAAATTTAGTGTAGAAGAAAAAAAATAAACATATCATTGAATCCATTGAAAATGAAATTGACGAAACCAAATGGTATTAACAATTATGAAAATATGTGATATGTGCAATATAGATTATTTTAATTACAAATATGAAGTGTATTATCATAAATTATCAACATTCATGCAATAAACTTATAAGGAAATATTTTTTAGAAATTACTTAGAACATTATATAAAACTATAACCGAATGATGGAATAGAAGAAATAGGAATACTATATCACACACCTTAAGAGTAAGAATAACAAGTCTTAAAAAATTAAATCATCATTAAATATCAAGAAAGACATAAATATAAAAAAAATATTTGTTTTGATATAAAAGATTTTATAATGCTAGAAAAATATAAATGTAACATAAAATCTTACAAACAAAAGTATAAAAAAATACAAAACATTCAAAAGATATAAATTTACAAAATAGACTTTAAAAAATATAAGAGAATGTATAAAAAAGAAACTTATGAAAAATGATATTTTAGAAGAAAAGGGTATAAGCAACCTGAAAATAAAAATTATTACCCATCTTAGATTCATTCTAAGAAAGATAAAACTTAGGTGGAAGGAATTCAAAATGAGAAAGAAAAAATTAGCAATTCAAAATAGTAATATTTCTAAAAAGAAAAAAGAAAAGCTCAATTAGGTAGAAGAAGCAAAAAATGAAGACCAAAAAAAGACTTATGTCGTCTATAATGGTCCAAAACAAGAATTTGATAATAACATACCCAAAACAAGTAAAACTATTATCGTATTTAGTAGAATAACTCACAGAACTTTCACTCATATAATAGAAGGTAAAGATAATTATGCCAACTATAGAATGCCAAAACTAATAACACTGGATAATATAGTTAAAAATTAATTTATAGTACTGCAACAACAATCATCGTTACTAAGCATGTTGAAGACCCTAGTAAAGATAGTACAACTACAAATACTACTTAGGAAAAAATCCTCTTGGAATACAATGGTTATTGAAGACGAAAAAGATCATTACATGAATTTAAGTAAACCATAATGGATGAGTCTTTATAATCTAACTAGAAAATATCCTCTGCAACATATCGAAGATATGAAATTTTACACCATAGAAAAAAAAATTCTCTCTCGGTAATAAATTTAATAATCTTAAAAAAGCTAATCCAATTTTTATTAATCAAGTTTTCCACATAAGTTTGATAACCTATATCCAGTAATTAATTTAAATGAATTAAATTTTTTTTAAAATTTTTTAAGAAGGCTATCAAGAACTTAAGAAAGAAGATCAGAGTGTGTGACAAGCTTATCCATCTCAGATTTTTTAGTTCACTTATGAAGTTAAATGAATAAAGTTGTGTTAGTTTCTACCATTTTATCAAATTATAGATTTTCAACACTAATAGGCAAGTTACAAAACCAAAGGCCCTTTTCAAAAAAAAAAAAAAGAATTCAATATAAATGAACTTTGTATCCTAAGAGAACAAATGTTAAGTCAAAATTACTATAAACTCAAGAAAATTGATAATTCTTATGAAGTCAAAGTAAATTATGTGAATAGTTAAGTTACAATAACTTCCTAGAGTAATACGACCCTCGTTGAAAAAGATGATGAGAAAATCAATAAGTTTGAAATAAATTTTAACATTAATATTTTGAAAATTTGTCAAGAAATAAGAAAGATGTTTCGTTTTTATGGCAAAAAAATCACTAAAGATTACAAATGTATTTACTACATTAGAGATAGAGAAGTTAAAGATATGTCATCATCTAGGTCATCAAAAGGACTTTTGGTTGAAAATGACAAAGAAGAATTAAGATGTAAAACTCACATATTCAGTCTACAGATCATGTGAAGGAAATGAAAGGCCTAGATTCAAAAGCCAAAAGCATAAATTAGTTAAATTATTAAATTAGGGGTAAAATAGTGGTGTTTTATCCTTATGAATAAGGATTCCTATCCAATAAAAGGAACTCTTATTTTCATTAGTTTGACATAACTTTTGCAATAACAATATCTTTACTATAAAAATTATCCATCTAATAACTATATATCTAGAAACTATGAGTTACTAAAAATATTTTCAAAATTTTAGTTGGTTTTTAGAATTTTAATAATTATTAATATTATGAATAAAATAGAATGTAGTCACTTTTTTTATATTTTCTAGAAAATCTAATTTGGATACCATATTATGTATGAATGCAAAGATTTTACTATTACAAAGAAGATATTAAGGTTTAAGCAAGCTGAGACATATCAGGTGTAACAGAAGAAAACAAACAAAAGAAGAAAATATCATGGAGAACTCGTTAAATTAAGATATGATAATTATAATACTAAGTCAATTAATGATCTTGAATGGTTAAAATTTGCTTATAACATTTATAAAACTGATAAATAAGAAAATGAATACAAAGAAACTAGCTATAATTCTGTATGAACATAAACATGAGAAAATTATAAGAATAAAACAATATTTTAACAAAAAAATTAAAAATTTACTTTTAAATAATAATATTCAAGAAGTAACAACTAGTATTATAAAATAGCTAGCCATAATTTGGTATGAGAGCCATAAAAAATATATCATTGGATGAAAAGTTAACGATGTTGACCATTCAGAAACATTAATGATATTAACTATAAATTTTAAAAATATTAGAGTTATTTTATAAACTTCAAGGACATAAACAAAGATATGCTAAACTTTAGAGACATTAATGATAAATTTCCCATAGCAATCTTTGGTTTGAGTAGATTTTACATATGGTTATATGTTGAGACGGAGCCACACATACGTGAGAGGGGGCATGTGCCCCCTTAACTTTTTGTTGAAGATTTTTCATTTGTTGTATTTATAAATATATCTTTTTATTTTTAAAAAATATATAATAGTAGTCACTCTCAAGTTTATTATTTGAATATTATTATTTTTTCTTTTCTTTTGTTAGAATACATATTCATTTACATTCTACATAAATTTTTCACTTTTACGCTATTATTATACATTTTTTACTAATTAGACTCTAATAAAATGATAAATTTTTAACAATAATATTGAATGAATTCAATTGGACGGAGTTCAACATTAAACGAGTTTAAATGGACGTAATTCAACTTGAAGAGTGTTTAATTGGATCACATTTAATGTGAAATGATAGGTTAAATTTTTTTAATAGTAAAAATATATAAATCGAATATAGGGATGTTATTTTTTGTTATTTTCCTTAAATTTTACTAGTTTAATTTTCCTAAAGTTTTCTTAAAAAATAATGCATTTATCTTGTATATAATTTAACTATTCCGTGTTACACTACATATAATTATATAAATATTCATTTTATTTATACAATGTAATATTGATTTTATCTATATCTGTTTCAAAATGCTTAAATTTTTTACATATTTATTATAATTTATATTATTTAATTTCTTTCATTTTGTTATATGTCTTCGTATATATTAAGTTATATTATTTAATCTTGTTACAACTTAATTTACTTAGTTTTAAGTTTTTTTCATTGTATAAAAATACATATTTGATATATAATTTTAATTGGTATAATATTCAAAAATATTAAGATTTGTAAATTTTTGAAATATAAATCATAATATTTTTCATATTATTTTATAATAAGTTGATTGAAAAATTTATAAATTTTATTATAATTATTTAAATTATTTATTTTTATTATTGAATTTATGTTTAATGTTTCTTACAAACATTAATAATGGCTTGCAATGGCTGTTAAGATGGTATAAGAGGATCGATTACACATGATCAGCATAGGATCGACCGAAAATTATTAAATACATTTTTTCTTTTTCAAAATAAATTTTTATGGACGAGATTAATTAAAAAAATGAATGATAGGATACATCTTACATTTTTGTAAGTTTTTTTTTACCTTTAATATATTTTTCTCATATTTTTTATCTCTTCTATATCTTCGTGTCTAAGTATATAATGTATCTAACCTTTCACCTTACTTATTTTTTCTCTATTTATGTGTTTACATCACTTAACACTTCCCCATATATTTTTTAATAAAAATATCATAAAATATTTTTATATTAAATTATTTATTATCTTTAATTTTTTAAATTATAAATATATATTTTTAATCTTTTTAATTTATAAAAATATTAATTAAAATTAAATTATATAATTTTAATTATTTTCTATCAATAAAAATTATTTTATTTTAATATTTTATTAATTTTAATTTTTATTAAAAAATAAAATATGTATTTGAACAACTTTATGTTTAAATTTTATTATTGTTGAATTTTTTTAAATAATTTAATTTTTATACTTATTAAAGATTTTTATTTTAAAAGTAATTTCAATAAATTAAAATAATTTAGAGATATTATTAATACTAAAATTAATTAAAATATATAATAATAGTTTAAATAAATATATTTTCTGTATTTTAATTAAATATATGATTTAAAAAAATATCAAAATAATAATAGGGGATGATTGAAAGGTACCAACCCCCATTTCTCTACCCTTACCCTTTCACCCGGTCCAAGTGTCCAACAGTTGAGCACGTTCAAAAGCCAACGAACCAACCCACCTCGTGACTCCTGACTGAGTCTCTCTCTCTCTTTCTCTCTAGGTCTACCCAGCTAAACACACCAAAATTAACAGTTTAACTCGCTATTTCCTCTTCCTCGCTCTCTCTCTAACTCTCACTCCCTCTTTTCTCAAATGGTTTCCGAACAAGACGACATCGTTTTACCCGAAGAAGATCTCGATTCTTCCTCCCAAGACGACGACGAAGACGACGTCGTTGATGACGAAGACGACGATGAATTACCTGACGATGACGTCATCATAAACTCAGCATCCCCTTCCACCTCTTCCGCCGCCGGTGACTCCCTTCCCATCGCTGTTGCTTCCGTTTCAGCTCCCACCGTCACCGTCGCTTTACCTGCCTTTCTTAACGGCGAGCCATCTTCGACTTCAACTATCGTCACTACTGTGATCGCTGATCCATCTTCTAATCGCAAGGGAAGCGACACCGTTTTGGTAGAGAAGAAGCCTGCCATTGATGATTCGAGACGACTGTTTCAGAGGCTTTGGACTGATGAAGATGAGATCGAGCTTCTTCAGGGATTTTTGGAGTATAATACGCAGAGAGGGAAGAGTGTTCATCATGGTCAAAACGACACCGCTTTATTCTACGATCAGATCAAGTCGAAGTTGCAATTGGAGTTTAATAAGAATCAGCTTATGGAAAAGCTTCGGAGGTTAAAGAAGAAGTATCGGAATATTGTTAATAAGTTATCGTCAGGTAAAGAATTTTATTTTAAGAGTCCTCACGATCAAGCTACCTTCGAGATTTCTCGTAAGATTTGGAGCGATCTAGGTCGTATAGAAGCTGATGATAATGCTATTGACGATGAATATTCGAATTTTAACCCTAACCCTAACAACCTCAATTCTAACAACTTCGAGGTTAAGACTGAAGATACTGGAGGTTTCTTTGTTGAGAAGAAGACACCGAAATCACGTAAACGCTCGCGACCACAATCAACTTTAAAATCAGATGAGCAACGTGGTTTCAACGATAATTCAGCGTTGTACAAGGAGAATAACAATAGCAATAACAATAACAATGATGGAAATTTCAACTCTGGTAATAACAATAACGTTCAAGGGGTGATTGAAGAGGCTGTAAGGAATTGTTTGTCACCGATGTTTAAGGAATCATTAAGCAGTGTTATGGGTGGGATGTGTGCGCCAGCTTTGGGTTTCGGTGGATTGGCCCTGAATCTGATGCCGCTGAGCTTCGGAGGGTCAATGATGAATTTTGGAATCCCAAGCCGGGACTCAACTGATGATAGGTGGAGGAAACAACAGATGTTGGAGTTGGAGGTTTATTCAAAGCGTTTGGAGCTTGTTCAAGATCAAATAAAGGCAGCTCTTGAAGAATTGAGGTCCAAAGGAGGGTGATAATAATGGTATGGATTGAAAAAAGTGAACTTTGTAGTAAGTGGCTCAAGTTTTTCATTTCTTATTGCCTCTAATTATTTTTATTTTTGTTTCTTTTGATTGTTAGCATAAGGTCAATTTGATCATTGATGATCGCTGACTGATGGTGTAGTTAGTTTTTAGTATTTTCAATATTTATATATCATTTGCATATTTATAGAGAAGTTGCTGGAATAATGATTTGCTAACTATGTAGTTAATCCTTTGATGACACTTCTGTTCATATCGTTCAGATTTGTGTGGATAATGTTATAGATAATAATTCAGTCTATTGAGAGACAATTTTCTTTTCTTTTCTGGTTGAATATTTGTGCATACAAATTCTGTTTCTTAGATAATACCCTTGAGTCTGGGAATAGTCTATCTACACAAATGAGGTGACAGTTTGTGGTAAGTATAATTGGGCCATAGAATGACAACCAACTACAAACTGCCACATCATTTGTGTGTATCAATTTGTGATATATAGTAGTACTCTTTACTTTATTATAACTCTAATTAGCACGGTTATAAGTATTGAGCTATTGATGGTTAATATTTTTCATGAGTGCCGCTTCCAACAGGAACAAATTGTATGTGTAATTTTGTATTGTTCTGTTCATAACCTTCAGATTTGTGTGGATAATAATAGATAATAATTTAGTCTCTTAAGAGCTCATTTTCTTTTCTTTCCTGATTGAATATTTGTGTATTCGAATCCTATATGTTAGATGATGCCCGTTTTAACTCTTTAAAATTTATTAGCAAAATTAGATGTATTGATGGTTAATAGTTCACATGAGTTCTGGTTCTATTCTATCTTACACGGACTCATTTAGGACATCGAGTGTCGTGAATCTTTTGATACGTAGCGGGATTTTGGACACCTATTTTTCTCAATTTTTTTTATAAAAATCACCAAGTTAGAGTGTTGAGTACTCACACCTATGCCTATATCGTGTCACTCAAACATAGTATTTTATGAAAAATAAAGGGTCGATGTAACATCAGGTTCCAACAAAAGAAATTGACGTGTAGTTGTATTACGTTAGGGGCAGAGGTTGAGTTCTAAACCCTTTGCCTTTTAGACAAGGTTATTGTGTTTAGAATTTTGAAAGCAAGGAAACAATTTCCTGATTTTGCAAAGATCATCCTTAACATCGCTCTGTGGCAATTGTGTCATACTCATGTTCTCTTTTTGTGTGTTTGATGACACATTACTAAATTTAGGTAATTTATTTGGTCGTGACTTATGTTATTGTCTTATTTATAATAGTAATGAAAGGTATGTGGTATGAATGTAAAATATAATTGAACGTTTATTTGTTGTGTTAAAATTGTCTACATGGGTCAGAAATTGTCACCCTTACTCACGAGCATGCATGTGAATTAGATCATATCCATGTTCTAAAAAGCAATCATATTTTTTTTCCTCTGTGATTACTTCGCTTTTATTTTTTCTTAATTCGCATGCATATTCTGATTGCTTTGAGCTCCAATTAGACATGGAATTCTTTACCAATAACTGAAACAGAAGTTTTTGAGAGGCTTCCATGGGAATTCAGCATATTCCCTAAACCCAGGTAGGATATGTAATCAAAACTTTTAAGATCTAAAGCCTAGTTTTTTTCAGCACTCTCCTTTAGAAATTATATATTTGTTGTTAAACCCAGGTAGGCTTACATGTTTATAAAAGAAGTCTTTCAAGGGTAGCTGCAGATTCCTCTTTTAGCTACTGATGGATGAACATGATATATGAGGTTTTCCCATAGAAGCCAACGTCTTAATCTTCGATTATTAGGGTTCATTATGGTGGTCTGTAGCTGCACAAGTGTATGAACCCTTGGTTTCGTAGGATAGTTAGTCTACACAAATTTGCACGCACAATACTGATGGTGTGGCACATGGTAAAATTATTTTGTACAAGCAAATTTGCACGCACAATACTGATGGTGTGCCACACGGAAAAAATATTTTGTGAACGGGAGAAATAATTTATTTTTCTAGACAACTTAACCACATGGTATGTAGGGGTGTGCATAAATTTAGAATGCGTGTACTAACATGTACGCAACTCTCAGATTGATTACTGATTAGCTGATTTATTGTGACAGTGCAGCTATATTGTAATTTTATATGATCTAAAGAGGTTCTCTTTGCCATTTTGAATTATGCCTCTCTCTCTCTCTCTCTCTCTCTCTCTCTCTCTTAAGTAATTCCAGTTCAGGAGATATTTGTGATTGAGGTAGGGCTTGTTTGGATATGCTTTTTATTGAAAGAAGTGTTATTTATTATTTTAGAGTATATTTCAGGTCAATTAGATTGTTTGTTTTCTTTATTAAGATTTGGTATTTTTGTTTTTTTAAAATAAATATATTAATATTATATTTTATTGGCTTGAAATATTACATATTGCTTATTCTGTGAGTAATATTATTTTTTTGGGAAGTAGTTTTAGGGGGACGTGATTCGAAATGATTGGTTTCATCAAAAGTAGTTTCGATAGAAACCACACGCATGAGGGAATCGGATGGCTAAGTATAAACCAGATGGCATCAATTGGAGTATGCGTGAGATAGAATAGAGGGGGGAAAAAAAAATAGAGGAGAAAGAGAGTGAAAGACGAAGAAAATAATAAAAATTCAAGAGAAAAGTGTCATGCAAATATTTTTTATTGAAAGTTTTATGGGCTGTTTAGTACTACTATTTTATTTTAAAAAAATATTTCTAAGTTTTTTTATTTATAAAAGAATATATAATATAAGGCTGTTTTTTTTATTAAATATAATAAAATAACATGTACGGTATATATGTTTATAAAAAATAATTTAATGATGCAATTTTTAACTAAAAATTATTCAAATATTTTAATAATTTTTTATATCAAATTTAAATAAAAATTGTATTATCTAATGTGTGATTTATGGGTTGTTTAGTACTACTATTTTATTTTTAAAAAATATTTTTAAGTTTTTTTGTCTGAAAAAATATATAAAATAAAGATAAAGTTGATTTTTTTATTTAATTTTTTATTAGATATAATAAAATGATATATACTATATATATATATATATATATTATATTTTTTATTATTTAATGATGTAATTTTTAATTAAAAATTAATTGAAATATTTTAATAATTTTTTATATCAAATTTAAATAAAAATTGCATTGTGTGATTTTGGATATTAAATATTAAAAAATAATAATTATATATATATAGTAAAGGTGTTATTTTATTATATTTAATAAAAAAGTAAGATGAAAAGTAATTTTTTTATGTTGTGTACATTTTTTATGAATAAGGAATTATTTATATTTCTTATAAATAAATGAATATCAATTTGATAAGATATACTATCTTAATAATAATTTTTAGTTTTTTTTCTTCAAATGTTTTAGGTATTTATTTGATCAAAATTGAATCATGTGCATGACACGAGACCAAAAACAAAGGTAGTTTGACCATTTTAAATTTTGGGTAAAGTGTGTTGTTTAAATATATTAAATTGGTAAGAGCATGGAAGACAGTTCCCAAACAATTAATAAGGTGCTAGATCCTAGGTTTTCGGTAAACCTACCCTCCTTCCTTTTCCGAGAAGTTTTCGGTAACATTAATATTTGAAATGTTAATAATAATTTAGGGTAAGGTTAAAAAAATTATATTAAATTATTTTATTTATTTTATACATAGATAGTTAAATTATTATATTTATTTTATTTATATCTAATATTTATATAATGATATTATATATCAATTAAATTAAATTAATTGTTTTAAATTTATTACTTAATTATTTGAAATTTGATGATGCTAAAAAATAGAATAAATCCAATAATTAAGTTATATAAATGAGATAACAATAGTTCAATTAAATGAATAAAATAAATATAATAATTTAATAGTATTTTTTAAAATTATCTTAATATATTATTTAAAATAAATAATAACAGTATGTTTAATTTATAACATTTAATAAATTAAATATAATTGAATTGAATTAAATTGAATTTTATTATAATTATTTTATATAATATGGAAAAAATTAATAAAAAATATTTTAATAAAATAATAGTTTTTTAGTCATTAAAATAATTTCATTATAAAAATTATTTAAATTTCTATTTATTTATTATTATTATTTTATATTTTTAAATTAAAATTTTATTTTTAATTTGAGATATAAAAAAAACTAAGATAAGTAATTTTGGAATTAAAGTTTGAGAGAACATCCTAATTTTTATTTTATATAATATTGTTTTATTTCACATTTAAATACATCCTTTATAAAAATCTCTTTAGTAATGTATAATAAATATGCATCAAGTGCTCAAATCATATATATACTTGTGGTTTTAGTCGTATTATGGTATTAAACACGTGTTAAAGTTGGAGAAAAAAATTACAATTTGATGGATATTATTAAAAAGAAATTTTTTTTATGGTTATAATAATTACAAGTTAATAAATATTATTATTAAAAAAAGCCTGAAAGTTTTAAAGTTGTGGAAAAATTTAAACCAAACTATCAAAGGAAAGAAAAGAAAAAATAGATTAATATTCTACATGTTTTAATTTTTTAAAAAATAATGAAAACATGATGAATTTATTTTTAAATTTTAATTTTTTAAAACAAATTGTTTTAGAAAATAATGATTAAATATATTGTCATTTTTAAAACAAGTTTTTATTTTTAAGTATAGAAAATAATTTTTAAATCATTTTATCAAACACTCTTAATATTTGGTAATTTCAATTTCAAGTGTGCTATTAAAGGTTTTTTTAATTACGTATTATAATTTTATTTTTTAAATTACATATATATATTTGTTTTTTATAACTTAATATATATATATATATAATAACGTGAATAAATGATTTATTTAAAAATCAGAGAGAAAAAAGACGCTCACGTGAGATACCATAGGTGCCCCCCCGTGCGAGTAACTTCTTTGCAAGAGAAATATAGGCCTCTATCTATATGTGAATAAGACTTTACACAATGACGAAGATGGATGAGGTTCACAAAACAAATCCATGCCTGCTTAGCCACAATTCGCCCACTTTCATAATCAGTTGATTTCTCAAATCTCTTATCAACAAAACCTCTTCACCCAAAATATATCTTTTAATTTTAATTTCTTTTTCTTTTTCAAATTTCAATCTCAGAAATACCCATCTCTCAAAATCATCTCCAAAATCCTAGTCACCATAATTCATGGCAACAGTTTCGTTATTACTCGAAACCAATCCATTCAAATTGAAGAAGAACTACCCAATTCTTTACTCTCCTTTTCGTCATGTACCCACCAATTATTCTCTTTCAAAACCTGCTAAATTCAATGGAGTTGGAATTTTTAAGCTTCAAGTCGGTTCGGCTAAATTTAACTCTGTGAAATGCTTAATGGCGGCAAAAAGTGGTTTGATTAAATCAGAACAACATTGTTCTGATGCATTGGGTATTAAAGAAATGAATGCAAACCCATTTGAGGTTGTGGGAAGTACTGTAATGGAGGCTTTAAAGGCGTTGAGAAAGCCAGCTATTGCTTTGGTTTTATTGGGTTTTTTGTTGATGTACGATCCGAACGTAGCAATGGCTGCTTCTGGTGGTCGAATGGGTGGAAAGTCGTTTTCCTCGCGCTCTTCTTCTTCTTATTCGTCTAGAAGTTACTCCGTGCCTCAGAGATCAAATCCAAGTTTTTCTTATTCGGCGCCGTATTATGCTCCTTCTCCATTTGGGTTTAATGGTGGTGGTGGGTTTTATGTGGGACCAGCTCTTGGGGTTGGAGTTGGTGCTGGGTCGAGTTTGTTTCTGATTTTGATGGGTTTTGCTGCGTTTGTTTTAGTTTCTGGGTTTCTTTCGGATCGTTCTGATGATAGTGTGCTTACTGCTACTGAGAAAACTAGTGTTCTCAAGCTTCAGGTATTTTAAAAAGAAGAGCTTTTTTGTATTCCCTAGCAGATACTTGGTCTGATTTTTCTCTTATTCCAAAAACTGCAAACTTGTTATATTCTGAGTATTCATGTTAAATTTCTTAATAACAGTGTTTTTGTCCGGTTGTTATCTATGTCACTCTTTTAGGAGTATGACTTATGAGTATGAGTGTTTGTACATGTATATATTCCGGTTTTAGACACAACTATTTTCTTCAATATTTTGTATTTTTCACTAATTTGGAGTGTGCAGTGTAGAATACCACATCATGTTCATGTAGTCTCGTGAAAATGAAAAATGAAAGAAACATAGTTTGTTATTTTTTACATTTTAATGGTGAGGCCTTTTGCATTTTGTGGTCGGCATTTTTATTGGCCTTTTGCATTAATTTAGCAGTGGTTGTGTGACTGTCAATGTTGTTGTTATTTTCATTTAATGTAATGCCTTTTGCATGAATTTATTGTATTCTCTAGCACATATTTGGTCTGATTGTTCTCTAAACCAAAAACAGCAAATTTATAATCTGATGAATGATTATGTGAAATTCATTAATGTAGTAGTGGGTGTTTCACTGTTATTATTATTTTCATTTAAATGTAGATGCCTTTTGCATGATTTTTATTTTATTTTATTCTGTAGCACATACTTGGAGTAATTGCTCTTTTAGTCCTGAAACTGCAAACTTGTCATCTGATGAATGATCATGTGAAATTCCTAATTCAGCAGTGTTGTGTCATTGTTTCTGTTATTTTCGTTTTAATATTGAAGCCTTTTGTATGAATATTATTTTGCATTGTATAACACATACTTGGTGTGATTGTTATCTGGTCCGAAAAATGTGAACTTCTTATCTGTTGATTGATCATGTGAAATTTCTTAATGTAGTAATGATTGTGTTACTGCTTTTATTGTTTACATTGTAACATTGAGGCTATGCATTTTGTAGTGGGCATATTTAATGGATTTTTGGTATGCAGTAAAAAAGCTTAGTATTAACAACCTGAGTTAGTGTGTTAGTTACTTGACTGGTAATTAGAATCAATCTAAACAAAGGAGATTTTGTAGCTTCAAATTTATAAACTAAGGAAGCTTGAAAGGCCTATCAACTGTAGAAAAAAGGGAAGATAATTAGGTGCTTGGGAAGAAAAAATAGGAAAAAAGCGCCTTGGATTTTGGTATAAGGATTGGGAATGACAATTTTTTTTAGTTCCCTCTATTTAATTTAAATATTATAATGAATAAACATGAGAGACTTGAAGATTTATTACAGATTCGATATTTATCCTGAGCTAGCTATGGCATGGTAGAAAATTGTTAAATAACATGGTTGCGTGTTTTTTTTTCAATAACAATAACTTGTAGAATGGTTTTGATCGAGTGCTATATGTACTGCTGCTGTATAAACTCTCCTTTTCTTTTCCTTAAACATTTTTCTAAGAAAGAAGTCATTCATTGTCATCATATTTTACTTTAGGTTGGATTGTTGGGCATGGCCCGAGAGCTTCAAAGGGATCTTGATCGGATTGCTGAAACTGCAGATACATCAACCCCTGAGGGTTTAAGTTATGTACTAACAGGTGAAGGATCTAACTTAAGTAAACTACATGACATCTCATTTGTTCTTTAACTTGCTTTTTTAATAAGATTCCCTTTTTAATGCTTTCAATAGAGATTTAATGTGATTGAGATTAGGTGCCATAATTTATCTAAACTGGCACATTGAAGTTTTTGGATCCTTAGCAAACTTTACCCATGTTAATGCTACTGACTTTATTTTGGTCACTCGTTCAACAAATTACTCTAAGGTAGTTTTCACTTAGGCTGGGAATACTATATGTGACTCTATGTTCGTCTGTGTTCATCTAAGAAGGCGAAATATAAGGGGATAGTCATGTACATAAGAAACAAATACAGGTCTAGGACAGAGATGTGGAAAACGAGAAACCTCTTAATTGGTTTAAATTATGCCGAAGGGAATGTTAAGATATTGAAATGGATTGTGAGAAGAACCAGGAAATCAAGTAAAGACATTATAATTCTCGGTCTTAATAATACTGAGAGATTACATGTATATTTACAGGGACAATAAGACATTTAAATCCTAATCCTAATACAACTCTCCTAAATTAATAAGGAAACATGTATTTAATATTTAATATTTCAACTTTCTTCTCAAGCTAAACTTAGATACGTGCACCTTGGACAATTACAATAGACATAAAATATAACACGTAATAATAATAATAATAAAGATAACTAGACGGTTGCAGTTGAACCCATGAGACATGAATAGATAAATAAATTAGGGGTACCACATGAGCCTTTTTTTGTGGTGTTCGACTAGGGTTCAAACTACTTTTTGTTGATAGTAATTAAATTCTTTTGTTCATCCATTCATGCTATTATTTGTTTTCCATATTTGTTTGTTTTGTTTTTTATACTTATATTATGATTCTGCTTTTACTGTCTGACTTTTTGTTGCAGAAACAACATTGGCATTACTTCGACACCCTGACTTCTGTATTTCAGGTTACTCATCGGTAAGTTGATAACATTCCCTGGAATAGTTTGGATGATATACTTGGAGTCATGCATTTTATTTTTAGCTTTATACTTTTCCTTCCACAAAAAAAAAATAAAAAAAAAAGACAGCATGATGGATTTATTTTAGAGAAGCAATATCGATTGTGCAGAGGAATATCAAAATACTAAATTCAAGTACTATGTTGGTGTTACTATATAGTTGCTTGTATCCTCCTTGAGGTTCAACATATTCTTTATAAACTCCAATCAATTACCATTTCTTGGAAACTATGTATTTCGGAGTGGGTTTTTGATACATGGACAAAAGGAAATAAAATTGATCACATATTATCTCAAGAATGTCAAGCACATTCATCATGACCTTTGATATACTTGTAGGTTGATTTAAAGCGGAACATAGAGGATGGGGAAAAACGTTTCAATCAACTTTCTATTGAAGAACGTGGGAAATTCGATGAAGAGACTCTTGTAAATGTTAACAACCTTAAACGACAAAGCACAACTAGCCAGAGAGCTAGTGGATTCAGCAATGAGTACATAGTTGTAAGATCGCCTTTACTAGATTTCCTTGACTCTTTGATTGATTTATTGCTTTCATATAATTGAACATCATGACATTCCATTCGATTGCTTTCTATGTCACCCCTCCAACTCTTGAACTATCAGGAAGTGCACTATAATCAAACCTAACAAAAGCCATAATTTTTGGTTTTGTTGCAGAGTAGGACTAGTGATAACTGAGTGATCCAGTACTTCAATGTTTACTAGATTATGAAGATTTTATTAGAATTATGTCTTTAGCGTTTCCTAGTTGTTGAAAATTTATATTAGATGGGTTCTCTCAACATAAATAGTTTTCAGTTTTATTATACCAGACAATGTTCTGATTGTTGATTGTGCATATGTTTTACTTTCCATATTATATATTCGTGTGGTTATCTTTCCATCTCTATATTCTCTTCTGTTATGTATAATGTATCAAAATCATCTGGCTACAAATTTTCAATTTTTAGACACCTACTGAGGTGATTGAGCACTTTCATTTTCATATTAACATTAATGCATCTTAGGGGTCAAACTGCAGGCTTCTACTAAACATTACTACAACATTATATTGTTCTTCGTAAACCCCTCTCACCTCATTGTAGGTTGGGCAATTTTGAGCTTAGTGTTCGACTGCCCTACAAACAAAGCATGTACAAATATTTGCTTCTAATTATAGGCATTTCATCTCATCTGCATAGTTTTCCTGAAACGAGGGTAAAGAATTTCATGTTTGAGTTGACTGGTTTTGAATCTCCAAGTGAAAAATGAAATTATTTTCTTTCTTGACATTATGAATGTGTATCAGATAACAATATTGGTGGCTGCTGAAGGAGTACATAAGCTGCCCGCCATCAATGGCAGCAGAGACTTGAAAGAAGCTTTCCAAAGGCTTGGCTCCATTCCCTCAAGCAAATTACTTGTGAGAGTTTTAACTTTTTCCTCAGTTACAATTCAAATAACACAGAAATAGCCCCCCAAAATGGAAAACAGATAACAAAGAGTCTATTTGCTTTTGCCTCCGATTCTAAAAATAAAAACAGCTTGAAAATCGAACATAAAAATTTGCTAGAAGTGTTTTTAGAACTCAAAAAGCACATTTTTTTTTTCCTTTCTAATAGAAGCACACTCCTAATAACACTTCAGAATAAAATCACTTTCAACAAAGGTACAAGCAAACAAACCCTAAATCTGAATGTCTTAATGCCTCTGTTGTTTCCTGCAGGCAGTAGAAGTTTTATGGACTCCTCAGAATGAAAATGACACTCTTTCAGAGAGAGAGCTACTTGAAGATTATCCTCTTCTGAGACCTTTGTAATAGAAGAGTGAATAATGGGTATGAACCAAGTTGGACTTGAAAAACCATAAGTACAGGTAAACTTCTATACTATGAAGAAAAAGCTTTTGTCTTAAGAATCAAATAGAATGTATTGGGATTTATTAGATAAGTAGACTTTAGTCACAAAACTCTCTTATTTAACTTCTAAATCTCATCCCTAGTTTTCAATTTCATTTCTCAAATAGAAGTACAAAATGCCACAAAGTTCAATTTTGTATATTTTGTGATAGTGAACAACATAATTAGGTTTTATAAGAATGGCTAAGTGTCTGTTATCGTTTCACAAGGATCATATATGTATTCTAGGAATGGTTCTTTTACTAGGTTTTTGCACAATATCTAGCAAGTTTGAACAACAATAATGTCTTAAATTTACGAGCACTATTGTATATTGCAAACATTACTGACTTGGCACAATTTCATTGATATTACTATGCGGGTTCAACTGTAATGTCAAATCACATTCTTCCAGATCCTTGAAGATACGTCACAGATTTGCAATGATTAACATTTTTCTAAATTTACCCAACATCCACAAATCACTTGATGTCAAAGAGCTTTTCAAAGTCACTACTCACTAATAATGGTATTTTTTAGATTGTTTGATGTAACATGTAACTAGAAATAGGCGAGGGAGTTCAATATCATCCAAGCAAATTTTAGATGTGTTTCATAATGAATCTCTTATTTTATTAGGGCAATATTTTCATTACTTTTTTTCTAAAGTTTCCATCCACATTTACAACGATAGTATGTTGAGAAAATCGTTTTTAACTAACATTTGTCACCCCTAGTTGAAGGCTATGGTGTTTATTATGATTGAGGAAAAATAAAATGAATAATCAACTAATCCTATATATCTCTCTCAAATTCTCGTTGTTATTTTGTGGCTTATCCATATAATAAGGGACTATTTCTAGCAAATTTTTAAAACCAATTCTAACCCAATTAAATTTAATTCAAACCAATAAAATTGTGTTCAAAACATGATTGATTTTAATTCAAACTAATAAAATTGAGTTTGAGAATAATTGATTTTAATTATTAATTGTATGTTTTTTCGGTTATTTTTTATTTTTTTATATATAAAAAATCTATTAAAATCATTAAAGACTGAAGTTATTTATATTTGATACATCTTTTAAAATAAATGATAATTACATATCACAACAACAGAATTATATATTTAAACATATTCTTATTTAAAACCAAAGCTATGGGCAGTGTTAAAAGTTTATAATAATAGATTAAATATAAAAAAAATTCATAATAGTAAAAATATTATTCAATTTGACTTCTTGTTTGTAAGGTTTTGATTGGATTAAGAAAAACAACTTAAAATTATCTCACCCATTTAAAATAATATTTATAGTAAGTCTATTTAAAGATGAGTTTAGGTTCAGAGTCAAAGAGAAAGGAAAATTATTTTAGTTTAACACAGTATTTTTAATTATCGATATAAGTTTATTTAATAATTAAAAGAATTAAAAAAATATTTTTATAATTAAAAAAGCTAATAAATATATTTTTTAAATTAAAAGAATAAATAATAATTTTATTAAAAAAATATATATATAACCCACCATATTTTTTTCCTTTTTGGATTGTTCACTTTTCTTTAAGGTTCATACTTCATAGTGCCCAATGATGAGTACAACTTTTTTTTTTTTTTTTAACAATCCATACCGCATTAATTATATGGTGGGTGATAGGACAAAAGTGATTTTAGATTAGAATGGTACTCATTCTTAATTCCCACAAACATGTATTAAAATGGGTTGATTACACTTAAGATATGAAAAGAAATGCTACTAACAACATTTACCTCTATTAAATAGGATTAGGATTAGGATTAGGATTTCCTTAAGTTCATTCTTATATGAATGAAACTTAATCAAAGATATTGTTAACTGTCTAC
This sequence comes from Hippophae tibetana, assembly GCA_037013495.1. Lineage (NCBI taxonomy): Eukaryota > Viridiplantae > Streptophyta > Magnoliopsida > Rosales > Elaeagnaceae > Hippophae > Hippophae tibetana. The sequence goes on from CM072803.1 coordinate 22,613,814, forward strand.
AAATCAGTATAAATTGATTGATATTTTTTTCTTTCTTTTTTTAAAAAAGAAACGAATGAAACTGTTTACTCGAAAAATATCCACCTAGTACATCATTTTGTATTAGTTGATATTTCTACGTGAAAAAATATAATAAAACTTGTTCATAAATAAATAAATGAAAAGGCATGGGGCAACACGTGCATAGTAACCGAAATAAGCACTAAAGTTGTTAGAAGATTACATGTCTATACGTCAAGCCAAATTTCAGAGTTCATAGATTGGGACATCTAATATTATATTTTGTTGAAGTATTTTTTATAAATTAAATATATTAATTATATTTTTTTAAATTAATATATTTTAGTTATTTTTTATCAATTTTATTTTTTTCTAAATCGTTTTTTAATAAAAAAAAACTTAAATTAGATTGAATCGAAAAATATTAAGAGTTATTAGTAGATGTTTGAAAAAAAAAATTCAAAAAGTTAAATTAATTAGATACGTTAAAATTAATCTAAAATAATTAATTAAAATTAAAATTACGAATAAATTTAATTTATAAAAATAAATTACTCAATTGCATTTTTTACTAACTAAACCATCATGGTCATGTGACGTGGGTAACAAGGCCATTTGTTTGAGCAGAACAGCATGAATTGAACATCATGACTTAGGAGACCTATACAATTCATCCTCTTTTCTCTTTCCAACTAACAGACACACACACTCTCTCTCTCTAAGTTTGATACAATCAAAAATAAAAATTATATTTTTTACTATTATGTGATAGATCTTCATGGAAAATAACATTATTTATAATATCAAAAATGATATTTTTAAAATAGAGGGTGATTGAAAATAATATTATTTATAGTATCACATTTATTTTTTATTTTATCTCGCATTAATTAAATATTATAATAAAATTAATAAATATTACTATTATTTTTAATTATTATGTTAACTTTTTAAGATTATATAACAAATGGTTTTTATGCAATTTAATATAATATCAAAACTTCCGGTCAAAAATCTTGAGTCTCCTTTCTAGAAAAAATGAAATTTAAAAATAAAGAGAGAAAGTAACAACAGAATATAATATAATAAAATATATTAAAGATATAAAATGGTTTGATTTATAAATGAAATTTACATTGTAAAAATAAAGAGAGAAAGTAACAATAGAATAGAATATAATAAAATATATTAAAGATATAAAATGATTTGATTTATAAAAGATATAAGAGGTTATTAAACCCATTAAATGTATATTATCTAGGGTAGATTTGAGGTTTAAGGCATCTTCAAAAATGTCTTTATTATTTAACAGAAGCATAAAAAAAGTTGTGAAAATTACATTAATATCTGAAAAAATATTTTCTACTCTTACCTATATAGTTTTTTGAATATTGTCGTTGAGAATATTATCGCAAATATCTTTGAGGTTTTGTTTTTCTTCAAAAATAATTTTACTATAATAATTAATTTAACTTTATCAAAAATACATCTCCTATAATAATTAATTTAACTTATCAAAAATATCCTTATTACAATAATTAATTTAACTTCATTAAAAATGTCTCTACTATAATATTTAATTTATTTTCATCAAAAATATCCATGTTTCTCAATAATAAGATATAAAATATTTTCCAAAAATACCCTTGAAGATAAATTAAGTTAACAAAGCACATAATATCAAGTTAAATATTTTTGGAAAATATTTTATATCATGTTATTGAGAAGTAGAAGTATTTTTTATGAAGATAAATTAAATATTGTAGTAGGGGCATTTTTGATGAAGTTAAATTAATTATTGTAATAGGAGCATTTTTTATGAAGTTAAATTAATTATTATAGCAGAGGTATTTTTGATAAAGTTAAATTAATTATTATAGTAGGGTATTTTTGATAAAGTTAAATTAATTATTATAGCTGAGATATTTTTGAAAAAAAGTAAAACATAAAGGATATTTACGATAATATTCTAAACGAAAATATTCAAAAAGATATATAGGTAGGGGTAGAAAAGAATTTTTCTGATATTGATTTGATTTTTCACAGCTTTTTTATACTTATGTTAAATAATAAGGATATTTTTAAAAAATGTATTTATACTTATTGTAATTTTTTTTAAAACATTAAAGATATTTTTGAAGATATTAAAAATCTCGGGAGTATTTTTAATTTTTTTCTCACGGGAGTGATATATGTATAGATTGTTAAACGGAGATATAACGATGATAACGTTCGTAAATATTTTTGATATTAAATAAAACTCAAGGATAATTTTAAAGAAATACAAAAACCCATATGTATTTGTAATAATAATCCATATCTAAACCAAATGACACTTTTCTTCGAGAGAAATTTACTAAATACATGTTATGACCATTTCTCATTGAGGGACGTCTTGTAACTAATTTTGTTTTTAAATTCTGCTTTCTTGTCTTTGAAATACTTTGATATTTCCAAATCATTTAGAGGGAGAAAAAACCACTCCCTTAAAAAAAATTATTTTATTCTTCCATTCACTCTTAAGCGTCAACAAATAATAAGATCTTTTAAAATTTCAAAAACAATAAAAAAAATGGTGCAAAAATGAAACCAAGTTTGAAAATGATTTTGAATTTAAAAATGAAATTAATTACCAACCAAAACTCATTTTCAAAACTTGAGTCCAAGAACTGAAACTTGAAAACAGAATTGGTTAGAAAACATATGTGAAGGATAATCTCAAAGGAGTTGAATTTCATTATCCTTGAACCAAAAAGAAGTGAAATTGATCATAATTGCAAAACCTCTGTAAGTGTATGAAATAATTATAGACTAAACCCAAATAGAGTGAACTACAAGTTTACATATCAACAGCATCAACTGGGAGTGAAGCTGTTCTGTGAAGAGAGTGTGGAAGTAGTGACCCTGTGTTGAAAATCCTGGTAGTGCTCTTCATTTCATTTCCATTCAAAGATTTGGTCGCCTCACAATTTTGGTCCCTTTGGGTTACCAAACCGGGGCAGCTCTTATCCGTATAATCACAAACAGATGATTTCAAGAGAATTTGGTTGTCTTCTTGGGATACATTTGACCCCAAATACGAAAATGACTTGTTGTCTAACCCTTGTTCTCTACTGCCATGGTTTGAATAATTTGAGACAAGTCCTAATTGTTGATCTTTAAGTTCTCTCAACTCCATCTGATGTTTTGCCTTCAACCACCTGAGTTCCTGCTGGATTTCCTTCTCACAGTTCTCCGAAAGGTCAGAACAGGTTATCGGAACTGAAGAGCTTCTCGGGAAGTTCACATTAATGCTGTCCAATTTGATATTTTCAAGTGACATTATAGATTGATGAGGTGTTGCATACTCTTCCTTGTCCGAGTGACTTTGTCCAGAGCCTACCGACCTTATCTCTTGACTCTCATACTGTCCCCAAATTTCTTGATAATGCAAGTTCTTATCCTCAACAGCTTGATATGTGATCTCTCCAAACCGTCCGTGCATTGAAGCGCATCCATGTTTGCAGCATTGAAGAACTTGCATGTCTTTGGTGCCGGGATCAGCTGATAGAAACTCCAAGAGGGAAACACCAGAAGTATGGTTTGAAAAACAATTACCACATAAGTTTTGATTAGCAAACAGCGGTGTTTCCTCTATTCCCGGACCTGATTTCCATTCGGGTACTAAGGAAGCAATCTCTCCATCAAGCATATCTGCTATTCGGGTTACATCTTGGTCTGTTATATCAAGTTCTGCTACCATTTCAGTAGCTACAGTCAATGCTGTATCTGTCTCAATGTCAAATGGGAAATAGATGTTCCTTATTGGACCTGCAAAAATTATAGGACCCGTATCAACGAAAAGTGTACGATTGATTTCTATACTCACTTTTTAGCTCAAACCCTAATTTTTCATTACATGTCCAATGTATACCCAAGCAGGGTATATTACTTGATATATAACTATGCATAACAAGAGTGTAAATAAGGAAGAAAAAAACTAGTATTTGTGCCAAAATTTGAGCATATAAGGTAATTTTCTGGGTCCGTTTCATATTCAAAACCCTTATTTAACGGATTTCATTTTTTACACCTCTAAAAAAGAAAATTGGCTCAATATTTTCGTACATTTTGAACATATGTCCAACTTGTATTTTCAATTTAAATTTCCAATCTAAATATGTTTTAATAAATATAAAGATTAAAAACTACACTTTATAACAAACGTCGAGAATATGGAAAAAAATTCAAAATATCACAGAAATTGAATATATGTTTAATGCGTTTATAAAGATGCGTTGAATATTTATTCATCGCATTATAAAAAATTAAACATATATTTAATGTCTAAAAAGAGTATTAAAAATAAAACTCTAACTATGAAATAGGGTTATGCTACGCGCTTGAACCGAATTTTCACATAAAAAAGTGAAGAAATTTATAATCTCGTAAAAGTTTCGAATGAAAGTAAAGACAATCCATACCTTCTTTATCTAAAATTCTTAACCTTAAAAAGATACCACCATCTTCTCTCCTCTTTCCTTTGATACTTATGCCAACATCTTCTGAATGTTCATCATCATGTTGCTCAAAAAGTTCAATTCCACTAGGTTCATGCTCAATAGATTGATAACCACATTCATTTTGTGCTTCAAAACCATATCCATTCAAATATCCGTTGCTAAACGAGCTGTTAGTTCGATGAAGATCAAACAAAGGCTGTCTTATAAGTGGACTCATGTCATCCAAATCTCTACCATAATCCATTGGTCTAGAATCATAATCACAGTTACCGATTTGGAGAAATGGATCATTCAAAAGTTCCCTTGCAGAGAGCCTTAGAGAAACAGTTGCTAAGCATTTCTCAACGAATTGTCGCACTTCTGGATCCTTTACTTTGTATAGAGCATCTGGTTTTTTGCCCTAAAAGGAATGATTACATACATGTAAATGAAATTTGCTTGTTCTTTATAACTTCACGTGTATAAATATTTCAATCAGATTCACCAATTTGGTTGAAACAGTGGATTGAAAAGTATTTCAATAATAAAAGTAGTGAATTTGAAACATAAAATATTAAAAGTAGTAAATTAAAAAATTTCATATAACATTAATAGCTAAATGACCGTTTGCTCAAGGTAAATCATGTCATCACTCACTGGTGGAAAGAAAGAGAATGCTTACAGATATAACTTTCTTGTAGATTTGAGCAGGGTGAGTACATTCACTGTATGGATATTCAAAAGTGACCATTTCCAAAATGCACATCCCAAATGAATAAATGTCAACCAATTCATTATATGCCTCTTCATACACCTCTGGAGCCATGAACTCAGGTGTCCCTATTAAAATATGAAAAAAATAAGATAAAAACACTTTAACTTATGATTAAACGACTCATTCAACTGTATATTTACTTGTGCTTCTATTAAAAGTTATTTATGTAAAATACAGTCTCAAAAGAAAGTGTTTTCAGAAAGAAACATATAATCTGTACTTCTACCAGTAGCCACAAAATTGTGCTTTGAGAGGGCTTAAAACACTTCTGAATAAAATTTCACCCTTTTTAGGCTCAATTTTTTCCCAATCAAAAGCACTCTTACAAAGTCTTGGAAACAGAAACAACAAACCCTTAACTAAAAAGTTCATTTACTTTTGTTATTTTTTGTTTCAATTGAGTAATGTATTATTGAAATATCTTTTAATAAACTAATATGAAGTCAAATTTGTAAATTTGACTGAAATTTTTTTAAGTCACTAAAGTTTTAAAACTTCATTATCTTATTCATGACATGCTCTTGTAACTTCACGTGCCCCATAAATGACTTAAATATTTTAATCAATTTTTGACTGAAATAGTTCATTGAAAGATACTTGAATAATAAAAATAATAAATTGAAACAAAAAAATATTAAAAGTAGTAAAATTAAAAAATTTCAAATAACATTACTAGCTAAGTAGCTAAATTAACAATTACACAAATTCATGGCATAAATTTAAGAAATTTTAATCAGCAGAATTTACCAACACAATGTGCAGCATGAGATTTTCTTAGTATAGCAGCTAAGCCCAGATCACCAATCTTAACTTCTCCTTGGTTTCCATTAACAAAAATATTATCACACTTGAGATCTCTATGGATTACAGGTGGATCATGGCCATGAAGGTAGAGAAGCCCTTTCAAGATCTGTCTACACCAATGTTTCACTGCTCTAATGTTAACTCTCTTGTGCTTCAGTCTATACCTATTAATCATAACCGATCAAGTGAACCCACAAAAGAAAATCAGAAATGTCAAAAACCCAAATTTGATTTTTGATTTTTTTGAAAATAACAAATTCATAAAAGGAAAAAGTGATAATCCAAGTGTCCTAACATTAACGAAATTGAACTTTAATCCTTTACTTATAAGGTGGGACAATATAAGTCTACTAACTTTACAAAAGAATTACAAAAATCAATTTTGTAAAAAGTTAATAGAATTGTGTTGATAATGTGCAGAACAAGTCCATTATATTTACAAAATAGATTTACTAATCCTTTTTGTAAAGTTTACATACTTGTGATGCCCCTACTTAATGGACTAAAATATAATTTCATTAAAAATAACACACTTAGACGACACTATCCTCCGTAAAAGTTGATTAAAAATACTTACTGTCTCAAAGTACCAGAAGTGAACATTTCAGTTACAAAATTAATGTTTCTATTTGCAGTATCAACCCACGAAGTATAAAATTTCATGATGTTTTTATGTTTTAATGTCTTTAATAGATGAATTTCACAATATAGTCTTTCAAGATCTTCAGGGCTTTGAAGAAAATCATAAAGCTTTACTTGGTTCCAAGCAACTTCAATCCCTTCATACTCATCAAATGCTCTATAACTGAAACAATCAATTAGCCCAAAATCACTTAACAAATTACAAGTCTATGAAATACCCATTGTAATCCTCAAAAAAGCTCTATTTTTTTTTTGAAACCTTAAAAAAAAGAGTAATTTTTAAATGAATCTAAAATGGGTTTGTCTCAAAATTAGAAATTTATACAAATGGGATTGAGTTCATACACAGTCTTTGAAGCTCCTTTACCAAGGATTTCATTATACTGCAACAAAAAATAAACACAAATACCAAATCAGTCTCAAAGTTGAAAATAAGTAGAAAGAGAAAGAAGAGAGAGAGATATTTGATTACCCTGCCATATCTGCCAGTTGGATCGACTTCAATAAACTCAGAATCAAATTTATCTTCTTCAAGATTTGTGAGACCATTCATTCTCTAATTTTCTTCCTCAGTTTCTGTACTCTTGTGATTGGACTTCGCCTTCTGGCTCTCCCCTTTTCTTCTGACACAAAAGGAGAGAAGATTTGTCAAACAAACAAAAAAATTATTAGTTTATGAAAGTTTCATACATAGAAACAGGTATAAAAAATGAAAAAGATTCAATTTTTAATTTCGCTTTTGTATTCATTTTTTAATGAATATAAATTATTGATTATTACTCACATGAATATAGAGAAGAAGGCAGAGCTAAAGAGAAAAAAAGAAAGAAAGATGAGTTAGTAATCAGAAAGGCAAAAGCTTTTTGCAAATTTGCCACATTTTATGAGAGATGTAAAAACAGAGTCACCAACCCCAAGTACCCAACCTCTCAAGGAAGGCGACAAATAGATAGAGTCTCAATCTCAAAGCTCTGTATTTTGTAATTCTAGGCTGAATTGTGACTATTGAATTACACATATTCGTGTTTTTTTTGTATTGTTTTTACTCTTATTTTCAGTATGAATAGAATAATAAAATATATCTGATGGGATAAAATTATTATTTTTAAGCTTTTTCTCCTTTATAATATTCTCTTCTCTTCTAATTCAATTTTGGAGTAATTTTTAATTGCAACATTTTTAGCTAGTTACATTATTTCTATTTTTAAATAGATTTTATTCGTCATTATCTCTATTATCTACGTACTTGAAAAGGAAAAGAAAATACAATATACTATGCTAATTGTTCTTCAAACAAACAATTTGATACTGATACGGTGACTAGTAAATTATAATTTATTTTGTTTTTTAATTATAGAGAAAATATAGAAAATTGAGTAAAATATATATTAAAAAATTAGAAAGAATGTAAGTGAAAATACTGATATTTTAGGTTTTATGATTGAAAAATGTCTCAAAAAATAACCAAGAAATGAGATAATCTTATGAACGAAGAAAAATTTTAAAATTTTAATTTTACCTTCATTAAATATATTAGATTATTTTGTCATAATGTTTTATTAATAAAATAATATTATATTTTTCAAAAAATGATTAATATCTCCTGTTTTTATTGAAAAATTAGATTAAGTATTTATTGTGAAAATAAAATGATTAAATTTTTTATTTAAAACATGTAAAATAATTCCTAAAAATACTTAAATCAAGGATAATATAAATTATCATTTGTACATTTCTTAAAAATTATTACTTAGTTTAAACCTACAGTCGCCATATGTAGAAAACACACTTTGAGCATGTGTGGATTTAAACAAGAGGATTACAAAATATATAAATTTTGTTTTATACATCAAAGAGTAAGTTCTTAATCAAATCAACACAATTGAAAATTAAATGACCATAAGCTAGAACTAACGTTCCAATTGTAGGTAAGAGATTAAATATGTATTTTCACACCTATAATATCCATTATTATTTTTATTTCAAATCATATGTTTAAAGTATTATGTTTGATACATATTTTTAAATTTTTACAATTCAAATAAATTTTCATAAATATAAAAAAAATTATATACAAAATAACATAGATAACGAAATTGAATATATATTTTCAACATCTTATTAAAAATATGAATAGATTTTTTTTTCAAGATAAAAAAAATTTATTGTGTTTTTTTATAATCAAAAAATAAAACCTCTCTAACTGAAAGAAACATTAATCTTATTTTACCATTTCGATCACCTATTTAATAAAGAGAAATTAAACCTTAAACTAATATGAAACACGATGAATAATATCTATTATAATATAAATGAAATAATATAAAACGATATAGTATATAATGCAAATTAAAATACTTATTTAAGTATCTCAAAATTAAGATATACACATAAGTGTTATATTTTATTTATTTATATTATTTAAAAAAAATTATCAAAAAAACCTATTCAGAGTGTAACCTCAAAACATAATATTAATTTTTTTATATGACCCATACTCTTAATTAATATCAAGAGATTTACATTCACAATAAAAATATGTGCTATCTAGAACTCAAATCATAAATAAGAAAATTTATCAAATCATAAATAAGAAAATTTATCAAAAAAACCTATTCGAATGTAAACTGGAAACATAGGATTAATTTTTTTTATATGACCCATACTCTTAATTAACATTAAGAAATTTACATTCACAATAAAAAAAATATGTACTATCTAAAACTTGAATCATAAATAAAAAACCACAATAATTTGTGGCGTGTTGTTCAAGCTTGCCAATAAATATCTAAGGCAAAAATAAAAGTAAAAGTAAATAGAATTTAACAACTACTTAATTAGACCAGGCACATGTGGAGCTTGGAGGTTAGGGTACAATTTCATGTACAATCAAGTATAACTTTTAATGTCTAAGTCATTCATAATAGCTTAGGCAACTTTTCAAAGGGATTTTCTTCTCTCTTTTTTAGTGCCTAGTGACTTGGCCAATTTAGAGGCACCCTCTAAAAACAGAGTTTTGATAAATAATGATATATAAAACTAGTTGCTTAAGTCTAAAGCTTATCTCCATGTATAAGGGAGGTTACACATGACCCTTATTCATTAATTATTATTTTTGTTCCTTTCAATAAATACTTTTTTCATAGAATTTCAAAAAAGCACTTTGGAATGAAAAATGCTCTCTCTCTTTGGTATGGATTTCAATTTAAGGATACGATAAAACTTAATATTTATTTTAGAATAGATAATATAGTGTTCATTACAAAATAAATTGTATATTCGAAAAATAAAACCTTATTATTGTTATTAAAAATAAATATCATTAACATGCCTAAGTTTATCTAAATATAAAAAAATGCCTCAATTTTTTCACTTTGTATCAAATATATATTCGAGTATATGTTCTTAGAAAAGTTACTCATGATTGAAATACATAACTTCATATAAATAATAAAGTTATACTAAGTGACGTGAAAACTCAAACAACATTAATCAATACATGTTGAGTTTATTTACTAACATATAATAAAAAAAATTGAAAGTAAATTTTGTATTAATAACTTCTGTGTTATAATTTTATTGGTCATTCTTTAAAATAATAGATTTTACTAATAAAATTTGAGGTTAAAATAATTCACAACTAATATTTGTATTTAATCATAATTTAAGTGTAATACTAGTAAGAATAGATGTGAGAAGTTGCATTTGGTAAAACAAATTTTAAAAAAATAATAATTAATTCACACACAGAGATCTACTATATGAGAACTTAGGCTTTTAGCCATTGTAGTTAGAGATAATTCACCTAATTATATTATAAGAGAGTGTCAATGTATAATTTTTATATTTTTTTTAAAATGATAGTTAGATTATATACTTATTTTTACAACATTGTAGTCATATTATTATTTAAAAAATATAATTTTATCTAATTCTTCTTTAAATCTTTCATTTTTATATTATTTAAATTAAAACAATTTTTATCTCATGTAATTCAAAAAAATAAAAAAAAAATTATCATTATAAGATCATTTTTTAATAATAATATAAATATATTATCACAAAAATAAGTACAAAATATAAATATTATTTTTATAATAAATATGATATATTGAAGATATTTTTCTTAAAATTTTAATATTATTTTTATTTGTGGTTTGATATAACTTTAGGATTTTTTTCTTCAAATGAAAGCAATGGAGTTCTTTATCATGTTTGGATTTGTTTCATGAGTTCATTGCTTAATTTAATTTAATGTTTTTTTTTTTTTGCTACTCTCATTGCTTAATTTATTTTTATGTAATATATATATATATATATATATATTAATAAATAAGCATTGTTTAAAAGTATCTTTAAATTAAATAATTAAAAGTTTGACTAATGGTGGTTGTTCCGTAGACGCCGTACAAGAAAGAGTCCACAAAATACAAAAGCGTTACTCCAAATTTGATGCCAAAACAAGACAACTATGTCAGATGCTACCCGTCGACACATGAGGACATGGTTAAAGAAGTTGAAATCAAATAATTTTCTTTTGGATATATATTATAAATATATTGCGTATTATTTTTATTAAATTTAATTTAATTTAATAAAAAATTGTTAAATTAACTATTATTATGATATATTTATAATATATAAAAATATTTAAAAAATTGACATATATTTTTAAGTAAGATTGTGTGATAGGTAAATATGTAAAAGAAAATATTTAATTAAAAATTTAATCAAAAATTTAATAAATTTTTTTAATTAAACAAGTTTTTAATAAATTTTAAACAAAAATGTTACTACCTAATATCAAAAGTAACACATTAAACAATAAAAAATTAATTTAAATATTGTTAAAAATAATTTTTATTAGATATATATTTATCAAAAAAATATAAATAAATTTTAAAAAATATTTTTTAAATAAAGTTACTAAATAGCTGTTAAGATTTAAATAAAAGCACCTCCATGATTCTTTTCTCATAAAAGAAATTATATTTTACTAAAATTCTTTATTTCTCTTCGGATACCCATATAAAAGACTTCTTTATTTCGACATATATATTCATAATTTGCAAGAGTTATAACTCTTCTAAAAATCAGAAAGCATGTTTTTTTGAAACAATAATTCGATATTTTGAAAATTAATTAATTTACGAAACACATATTATATGCTTACATGAGATTCAATATTAATGCCTCGTTTAGAGGATTATCTACTTACTCCGGTAATACAAAAAAATATTTAAATTGCTACGTAAAATTGATCTTCGAAAAAAACTAATTTATAATGAATTTAAAATCGGTTTGATGTACAATTGACGCTATCCACGTAAGACGTAGCGTCGGTTGACGTGGAAAACTGACGCTACACACGTGTGTATTTTTTAAATTAAAAAATGCAGTTTACAATTGAATTTTTTTTTAAGTACATTGTTTTTTTAGGTCAATCATTATTTTATTTGACTCTTTAAAATTTAAGTTTGATATATATATATAGTATATTTTTTTAGACAATTGATTTTTAAAATTATATAATTTTGTGTATTTGTTTAGATATTATTTTAATTTTTTTTCTATATATATATATAAGAGTTCAAATAAAATAATAATTGAAAAAAATAATTTAAATTTTAAATTGCATGGATATTGTCGGTTGACATGGCGAACCGACGCTACATCATACGTGTATTTTTTAAATTTAAAAATGAAGTTTACAATTGAATTTTTTTTATGTACAATGTTTTTTTAGATCAATTATTATTATATTTAACTTTTTAAAATTTAAGTTGTATATATATATAGTATAATTTTTTTTAGACAATTGGTTTTTAAAATTATATAATTTTGTGTATTTGTTTGGATATTTAAATTTATTTATGTACGAACATTATATCTTTATTTAATTTTATGTATTTGTTTAGATATTATTTTAAAATTATTTTTTTTCTTTTTCTACAGTATATATATATATATATATATATAAGAGTTCCAATAAAATAATAATTGAAAAAAATCAATTTTAAATTGTATGGATAGCATCGATTGACGTGACGAATCAACGCTAACCACGTGTGTAGCGTCGGTTCGCCCGGTCAACTGACGCTACCTCCACGTGGATAGCGTCAGTTCACATGATGAACCGATGCTAGCTATGTCTTATTACCGTTCTCCTCTCTTTTTCACCCGTAGAATTCCAAAAAATTCAAATTTCTCTTCCCCTTTCTCCCAAAACCGAGCTCACCCTCCATTCTTTTTCAATTTCCGGTCACCTCCAACCACCATTTCAACGTCGTTTTGTGAGTTATATTCATCTTCTCATTATCTTCCAAATCTCCTATTTTTTTGAGCAAAATACTCAAATTTTTATATCAATTTTCTCACTTACAAAACACTTATTTCTTCTTCATTTTCTTTATTTAATCACTTTATTTATTCTTATAAGTATTTTTATTAATTATTTTTACTTATTATTCAGTTTGCTTTATTTTTTGTATAAATTTTTTATTCATGTATGTTTTGTATTATGCTTGTTATTATATGTTTAACTTATTTTCTATAGAAATAATATCTACATTCAAACCAGTGACTATTCAATTATTCTGTGAAAATTATAATATTATGATGAGCTTTTATGTTACTATCTTTCAACTTTAAAGGAATAATGGGTATTAGTATAACGATTAAAATATTTTATTTTTATAATTTAAAATAATTGTGTTTTAATTTAAAAAAATATATATTTAATTTTAAAAGTTTAAAGTAATACTTATTATTTTGAATTTTTAAGATTTAATTTTATAATTTTTTAATCACGAGGTTGGAATGTTTTAGTTGAAAATAACATAATTAAAAGATTCATTTTATAAAAACTATGAGTTGTGTTTAAAAATTATTTTTTTAATTATTTTTTATAAAATAAAATAAATTATTATTATTAAAATAATATTTTTTAAAAATTAAATAATTAAAATGGATAAAATACGAGATAAAAGAAAATATTAATATAAAATTATTTTAAAAAAATTAATAATAAATTTTAACATAAAATTATTTAAATATATTATTTATTTAAAAATAAAAATAATAAAATGTTCAAATAAAAATAGTGACAATAAATAAATATTAAAAAATTATGATTTATAATTTTGTTTTATAATTTTTAACTATTTATTTATTTAATACCTATTTTTTTAAGATTATTAAAAGTATATATATATTATTTGTATAAAAATATATCTCTTAATTATAGCATCTCTTAATTTATATATAATAATACTTGAAACATATTCATTGGATACATAATTAATTAATATACTTAATTAATATCATTAATAGAAAATGAATAAATCTTGGATATCAAAGTGTAGAATTAAGTAGGACTACATTTCTGGAGTTAAAAGTTTCATGAAATTTGCTTGTAGAAATAATAATATTGGAACTAGTATAATTCAATGCCTATGTGTTAAATGTAAAAATAAGTGATTTCATGAATTTGACAAGGTTAATTATCACCTTACGTGTAGTGGTATTCTTTTGAGTTATAAATGTTGGTATTATCATGGAAAAAATATTGATAATACTCATGGGGAAGAGATAAATAAGAATGTGAGTGGATTACATACATCTTATCATAATATACAGACAGAAAATATGTTTTATGGTGTTGAAGATGAACTACGTGAGGATGATCCCGAAACCTTTAAAAACCTCTAGAAGATGCCCAAAAACCGTTGTATCTAAAAATGCAAAATATGATTTTTCTAACAAGGGATTCACAGAATTACTAAATCTACTAGTCGATATGTTTCCTAAGGGTATTGAATTTCCATATTCAATATATGAAGTGAAAAAATCTCTTAGTCGATTTGGCATGAAATATCATAAGATTTATGCTTTTCCAAATGATTGCATTCTTTATAGAAAAGAATATGAGACATTAGATGATTGTTCGATGTGTAAAGAATTGAGATGAAAGCATGGTACAGATGAGACAACACATAAGAAAGACGTGACTGGAAAGGTTCTTTGGTACTTTCCTTTGATTCCTCGCTTTCAAAGGTTGTTCAAAAGTAAAGAGGTTGCAAAGGTTATATGGAGTATTTTAACATTCCAAAACAAAAGTCTCAGATGATCAGTAAGGATAAGTACACTAAAATTAAAGAAGAACTCAACTCATTTAAGCCCTCAATGTTAAGTGAGATTGCCACTATAAAAAAATATCAATCATAACACATGTCAGGCATGCCATCATTCTACAACCAGGACATGCCATATTGGCCAAGCATGCAACCATCCATGCCATCATCCATGACAAGCAGGACACCATCCATGCCAGGCATGCTACACACGCAATCTTATTGCGCTCAAACTATATCTAGTATGAGATGTAGTCATCCTATTGGTCCTCTCTATATGCCAGGAATGCATATGCAATCAAGTAGTGGTTCATTTTCTCCAATGCAATCTACGCATTCTTACCATCAATCAAACCACGATGAACATTTTGGTGAGAATGTACGTCCAATAGCTACCACACATGAGAGTCATTTTCTATTTGATGAATCATATGTGGTAAGATTTTAATTTCGGGTGTATATAATCTATTATTTTTATTTCTTATTATATTTTTTTATTTTTTATATATAACACTTAATTTTTTTATAGAATATGAAATGTTTGTTGAAACATATTTCGTCAACGAACTTTGTTGCTATTGGAAAGGTACAACAATTGAGCGATGATCGAATGATTCATAATCAATATTTTCCTAATCATTGGAAAATAGTAATTGATCAATCATTGTTTCATGATTGTCTACTACTTGTGCCTTCTGATGCTACCACAGTTCAAGAGGCGGTTGGACAATATGTGGCTTGGTCGTCGATTCAAGTTGTTCTAAATTTTGACGTAGTACTATTTTTTAACTTAAAAGATAACACTTGTTTACTACTATTATTTTATTATATATTTTATTGTTACAAACTTACATAATACTTTTTGTTAGTCTATTATACCAGAACTCTTAAATGTGGCACATTTAAGAGAGACAAAACAAGTATCTCGTGCTAAATCTATGTCTAGTGGTCAATCATCGTGTACCAAGTCATTCAAGAAGAAGCCTTGGAAAAAGTATAGTTATGATTATACTTTAAACTTTAGCAGAAATCTTGGTGCTTTGATAACTATTGTTGCGAGGGCATCTAGTCTAAATGATGGATGGACTGTGGCACTTCCTATATAAATTTCTGGTGTAGACCTCGACCAAACTTATATATTAATCGAGTGCATATTGTAACTATTTGAATATCAAATGATCGATTTAAGTATAATTCAAGCGTGGATAAGGTGAGTCCTCAATCTATTTAATTTTCTTTCATTTATGTAGAACATATATAATTATATTTATGTTATCTAATTACTTATTGAAATCCTCTTTTATATAGGACTTGTTATTATCGACTTCAACATAATCACTCATCACATTTAGCAATGTTCTATGATTCTTCATATGATAATCAATATCAAGATAAGGATGTTAGCGTGAGAGCTAAACAATTATGTGATAGGGCATTAACACTTAACAGAAATCAAAAGTTGATAATCATTTGCCACTAAGATTTGAAAAAGGCCAAGATCATTGGATGTTGGTAATCATTGATCTGTTCAATAATCATGTTTGGTACTGTGACTCAGCTTCTATAGAAATGAGTAAAGATACAAAAGTAATTGTTGAAATGTAAGAATTATAGCTAACTATTGGTTTCTTCTATTATTTTTTGTAATATTTAATAAAAAAAACTAATTGTTTTAAACCTTGATAGGGCATAGAAGTTATGGAACAAGTTTAGTGACATTGCCCTTACAAAATCTCATAAGCTTATATAGACAAAAGTTATGATATGTAGAAGCGAATATTAATAATTTTATTAATTTTACAATTGAATAATAAAGATGTTCAAATATGGAAAATCATGTACACTTGTTTTTTGTAGGTTCCACAAAAAAATAATGGAGTCATGTGTGGTTATTATGTCATGAAGTTTATGAGCAAAATTATCACAAATATCAAAATTTCAATTATGTGGTAATATCTTTTACCTATATACAAATTTTTTTAAACATATTTGAGTTATTTTTTTTGTAAATACATGAAATTACATTCTTATTTTGATTTTAAATACATGTAGTTCTTTGGTTGAAATAAGACGGGATACGACCATAAAGTTTTTGATGATTTACAAGAGGAATGGATAGAACACATAGTTTAAATTATATCATCACAAGAAGAATCAGGAGAAGATTATGATGATCTTGAATAACATATGACAACATAAGGGTAATTTTTTTAATGATTTAATTTCTCTATTCATGTATCTGAAGTCCCTTGTTTAATGAATGTTTTGTTTGATAGATGGTTATGTGTTAATGTACTTAGGAGAATACATTATTTTATGGACCTGTTTTTGGCCTAAACTTTATCCCATCTATCTTGCCTACTTTTCTTATGACAACATCATGATAGCACTTTATTAATCATTTGTCTATAAATATAAAGTTATCTAGAATATCTACTGGTATTTTTAATTCTATAATGAGCTCTAATATGAAGTCAAGTGTAACTCATATTTTGTTACTTGGCTTGTATGAGTTTTGGTGCCCATGAACGTATTACAAAATTGTTCCATACGTTTAAGGGCACAAAAACTCATACAAGCCAAGTAACAAAATACGAGTTACACTTGATTTCATATTTAGAGCTCATTATACCATTAAAAATATCAACAGAGATTCCAGATAACTTCATATTTATAGACAAATGATTAATAAACTACTATTAAACATTTTATCATGAATATTTTCTATTAGTGTTAACTTTTTCATCAATCCTCTCTCACATAATTTTTAATTTTTATTAAGTTATTAAAATATCACTTATATATATACATGTGTGTGTGTTTGTGAGAGAGAGGAGAGAGTTTATGGTTAAAAAATAAAAATTTACACTAAGTAAATAAATAATATAAAAATAAATACATATTTAAATTAAAAAATATTCCTAAATTTTGATTTCTTTCTTTATTTATATCTCTTCACCTCTTTCACCCTTAATTTAAAAAATATTTTTTTTCATTGTCCAATTTTTTTCTTATTTATTAATGAGAATTAATTAATTAGTTAGTTAAAGTAAGAAAATATTTTTTTTTATTTTCTTTTTACAATATCTTGTAAAAATTTAAATATTTTTTATAATATATTTAACATAATTAAAAGGTGACCATTCTCGTTCAAATGATCTTTACCTTGGAATGGACACAATCTAACCATATATATATTTATATTTATAATTAAACATTTATCTTGATTTTAAAAATTATTCATTAATTTAATTTTTTTTATATTTATTAACATTTATATATTTAAATAGTTTCATTCAAATATCACTATAATTTATCAATACTATTTATCTAAATCATTTATCATCGAAACAAACCTCATAAAAAAAATTACTTACCACATTCAATAAATAAAATATGTGTTCATAATAATTAAATGATTTATTAAAAAATTAATTTAATTATACAATCCAAGTAAATTAATGCATAAACATTAATTTTTTAACATTTATGCTCAAAAGAAGTTTTAATATTTTTTCTTTGTTAATTTTATTATTAATTCAACTATAAATGTTAAACATGAAAATATTATGTTATTTTTATTATTACATCTTAGATTATATATCATTAAATTTAATTAAAATTAGATTTTAAATCATTTTAAAAAAATAAAGAAAAATAAAAGTAATCACTTTAATGTATACGATTTATGATAAATAAAAAATAGTTTTATTAATTGTATGTATTTTAATTTTGTTTTCTTAATTGATAAGCATGGGTTTTTATATTTTTAATTTTAGCTACCTTTATTTATTTTTAGTTTTTATCTTTATATTATTATAATAAAATAAGATGTAACATTTTTATTCTTAACAATATTGATTATTTAATATTAAAATATAATAAATTAAAAATATCACTTAAAATTAAAGATATATTTCACTTTTAAAGATATTTAAAAATATCATTGAATAACCATTATATTTAAATTTAGTTAAAATCAAATGTCATCTTCAATAATTTTTAAAATATAAATTTATTTTCATTTATTTATTATAAATCATAGAATAATAAATTGTGATATAAGTTTATTATTATTTAATTCTTGTATACTAGGAGATAAGTTTGTATAATTATCTTAACACCTATAGTGAGAGAAAAAAATTATCTTAAAGATATTGTGTGATAAATAAACTTTAATTCTTTACTCTATTTAAATTTTATATTTATAATATATATATATATATATATATATATATGTGAGTATTTTTAATTTTTAATAAAATTATTTTATTCTTAACTTATTTGCTCATGTATTATTTTCAACAATCTTAAGATAATTTTTTCTACTCATTTTTTCGGACAAATAAATACAAACTTTTTATAAAACAAATATATTAGGACAAATAGATTATTTATAATATATTATATTTATTTATTTTGTTATATATAAACTTTTTTTAAAACAAATATATTAGGACAAATAGATTATTTATAATCTATTATATTTATTTATTCTACTACCATTATCGTTCAATTGTACATCAATTTATTAATTTCCTTCATCATTTATTAATATTGCTTTTATTCCTTCTATATAAATCACTATTTATGTCACTGTTTTCTCTATCATATTGCTTTTAATTCCCTACAACTAGATCATTGTTTTCACTATTTTTTCGTCATTTATAATTTCTTAATTTTCTTTACTTTATATTTATATTTCACTTTTACTATATATATATATTATAATTTTATAATTAAATAAATTATTTTATTTTTAAAATTATTTAATCACTATAATTAATGAAATTACAAATATGAATGTAAATTAACATATTTCTATCATTTATTTATTGAATATATTTTTTGATAATCTAAAACTTTATTTGTTGATTTTTAAAACTTGAATTACTATTTGTGTATTTAATAGAAAAAGTAAATTAAAGATTATAGAATCTAAAATGACCACTCTAGTGTCTCGAACTGAAAACTCAACAATGAATATTACTGATCCTAGTGTGGGTTGTTCTAATGTGAACTAAATGATGAGACTTTTCATGTTGTGGTAGAAAAATTAGAAAAGTTTAATGGTTTAAACTTCAAGAGATGGAGGAATAAGATAATGTTCTATCTCTTCACCTTGAATTTGGCAAGGTTCTTGACTGTACAAGATTTTTAGTGTACTAATGCTATTGAAGTATGAAACTATTTTGATTATCTATGTCGGAACTATATTTTGAATAGTCTAACTGATTTCTTGTACAATGAGTACAACAAGGAGAAGACGACTAAAGACTTGTAAGAGTCATTTGACCAAAAGTATGAAATTGAAAATAATGATGCCAAGAAATTTTTGGTTAGTCGTTTTCTTGATTATAAGATGGACTTTAAATCTATATGCAATCAATTATGTGAAATCCAAGATACCTTAACAAATATGTATGATGAAGGGATTGTACTTAGGGAAACCTTCCAAGTTGTAACTATTATTGAATAATTGCCCCTTCATGGATAAGGTTTAAGACCTACCTTAAGCACAAGCGAAGGAAGGTATATTTAAAAGACTTGATGATAAGATTCAAAGTGAAAAAATACAACAAGGCTTCTTCTAAAAGAGGATATATCCCATCAGCACCCAAGGCTAATGTAATAGAACATGGTCAACGTTTTAAGAACAATAAGAATAAGGGTAAGGGAAATTAGGGTAAAAAGTCTAAATTAAGACCTAGAGAAACAATTTTTAAGAAATCAAGCTTCAGAGGGATTTGTGTTAACTATCAGAGAACCGGGTATAAAACCCTATACTACAAGTTTCCAAAAAAAAAAAATAGGAACTATTAGGCAAACATGGTTGATGACATAACTCATAATATTTTTGATATTGACTTGTGTGTTATCGTTTCTGAGATAAATATGGTGGGATCAAGCCCAAAGAAGTGACAAATTAATATTGGTGTAACAAGACACATATGCTTAGATAAGAAGTTATTCACTACTTTCAAAGAGTAAAAGATGGAGATAAGCTCTTCATGGGAAATTTTGCCACATTAGTCATTCAAGGGCAAGGCTATGTCAAACTGAAGATGACTTCTAGGAAGGAGCTTATATTAAAAAATGTACTTTATATGTAAGACATCCATAAGAATCTTGTTTTTGGATCATTGCTAAACAAGCATGACTTTCAGATAGTGTTTGAATCTAATAAGGTCATTGTGACAAAAAATGGGATGTTTGTAGGAAATAAGTATGTATCCGATGGGTTATTTAAGCTAATGTAATGATTGTAAAAGCTAAGGATATTAATAAAATTAATTTTTCCACTTATTTTCTTAAATCTTCCAACTTGTGTGTTACTCTTTGCGGATAATATTTTTAAAGATAAGAGATCACTTATGTGAGAGAGGAGTGAGGTGGCTTCAAAAGAGAATTATATAAGGCTCAATTGTTTAGAGACTCTCACAGAATTAGGCATATGTTTATGGCCAAAACGAACATAACAATGAGAATTGAATTTTGTTAGGAAAGACTCTTATATAAAATATGTCATCGCTTACATAAACGGCATAACAGTTCAATATGTTAAACTTTATTTCTGTATCAAAATTTGATTTAAAATCTATGTTAAATTTTATTCACGTGAGAGATTATTGAAATTTTTTCATGAAATAAAATTACTTTAAAATAAAAAACTAATGAAGAAAGAGAAAAGAAAAAGAAGGAAAGGAAACAAAAGAGAAAAGAAAAAAAAAGACAAAGTATGAAAAGAGATATTTTTTTTAATTTTCTATCTAGAGTTCGGTTCTTCTAATAGAGTTCAGACACTTAAAAGTTCATTGAATAATAAAATGTGGTGTAAGTTTATTATTATTTAATCGTTATATCTTATAAGATAAGTTTTCATAATTCAACATTAACGATGAGTGAAAAAATTATCTAAAAGATATTGTATGATACACTGAGCTCGATTATTTATTTTATTTAAATTTTATATTTATAATATGTATATATATATATTTGTATTTTTAATTTTTAATAAAATAATTTAATTTTTAATTTATTTATCTATATAGTATTTCCACCAAAAATACAAACATCAGTAATATTATTGATATTTTCCTTCGTATACTTGATTAACTTTGAGTTTGTTTTAACAGTAAAAGTAAAATTAACTTTAAAATTGTATCATATTGATGTTACGTGACAAAAGTTAAAAGAGTAATCAAGTAATTTTTATTTTTATTATTTAAGTCGTATATTCTATCGACACCTTACTTTCTTAGCTTTATAATTCGCAGGGTAAGAATAACATTTACAAATAATAATACTGTGTGATATAATTTTTTTTATACATAACTTTTTTTTAAAAAAACAATATTCATTTTTCTTATAACATAAACATATTATTTATATTAAAAATAAAAGTAATTGAACAACTCTTATAATTTATTGACTTAATACATAGTAGTTTTAAATTTAATATTTGATTATCAATTTTAATTATGTTAATTAACTAAATTTAATTAATTAATAGCATAAAAAACATGGGTTGTGGAGCTGGATTTGTCTCCTTCGCATGACAATGTCCTATCAATTGTTGGTCACTCGAGGACCATAAAACTCTAATTTATTCAAAAATAAATGAAAAAAATCATCAAATTAATAAATAAAAAAGTTTGCTCATATTGCATGATTTTCTGTAAGTCATGAATGTTTTAGTTTGTTTTCCTTTGTTTAAATCACATCTCTAGCATGACTGTTTGGGGGTTAGGGCACAGTTAGGGCTCACACATATGCATAAGTGGATCCTATGTAATCTTCACTTTCTCAAAACTCTTTATACCTGACACCATTATTGTACGTAATACAGTAGTACCAAAGTTTTTTCTGATATATCCAAACCTAATGTTGTTTTTAAAAAAAATCTCTACATTTATGTTATTTTTTTCCCCTTTCTTGATTAATTATATACACATACATGTATGTAATGGATAGGGGTGTTCTTTCCATTCCGAAGAAAGAGAGCTATTTAGTGAAAATGAATCACATCACAAAATGGTTTGAATATTTTAGATATTTTATAAATACAAATAAATGAATATATAAATTAAATTATATGTGTAAATATAATTCACCGAGCCCTCTATGAATTAAAGTGCGTGCATGCATGCCTTAACTGCATTGAACATGCTTGTTTAAACTTGAGTTTCATGCATATCATCATATTTTATATTTATAAAATATACTTTTCTTACACACATATTAGATTAAACTAAATTGTATGATTCATCTAATAGTATAATATTAATACTCAATCTTTTTATCGTTTTCCGTTTACAACTTTGTCCTTTTCTTACTCTTACAAGTTATACTATTGTACATAAACATTACAGTCAATGAGAATAATACACTCTTTCTTGGCCATCACTTATACTCTTTTCTTTAGCTCTAGTTTATTTCTCGTGGTATTAGAGTAGATAGAGCCTCTCGAATAGCGATAGGAAAATGACAATTGATGAACAAATGCTTGTAGTTGTCACAGAATCCACTTACTCGAATATAGCTTCACCATTAGTTCTTGTCCCGACAAACTCTTCTTCATCCTCTGTTAATTTTCCCATTAATCCTATATTTAATGTCAAATTAGATGATACAAAATATCTTATATGGAAAGAACATATAAAGTATGTAGTAACAATTTATAAGTTGCAGTCTTTTATTGATGGCTCTATTAGGATGATTCGATTTTCAAAGTTATTCTACATAAGCGAGCCACCCTATGAGTATCGTTGTGAATGTGGACACAAATTGAGTCTTCTTAATACAACACGCTTGATGGCTCGGACTCTATGCCAATCCATATGTTCAAATAGGCATTGCTGCTTCACCTCTTAAATTTCTAAAGAAAACCATTGAGTTGATTAATAAGGATTCTAGTAAGATTAGTACAAAAGTAGTGCTCAAAGAAAATCTATTTTTTGTGGATAAGGATAAACGTGATAATACTATTAAGAATTAGATTTATTCATCCTTATGACCTAACTATCTTAAGCACATTGTTAGTCACGACATTATACGTGAGTACTTGATTGATTTACAGAAAGCTTTCACTGATGATTCACATGCTCACTTGATGCAATTTAGGTGGTAGTTGTAAACCATGTGCAAAGGCACAATGTAAATGGAGGTATACATTAACAATTGTCATGACTTGATTAATCATTTGATTGTAATAAGAGACAATATTAGCCTCAAGGAATAAGTTCTTTATGTAATTGGTGGTTTATATCACAATTACTCATCATTAGTGATAAGTGTTAGCTATGAGAATCATGATATTAACTTGGATGATTTGTTCTCAATGATGAGAACTCATGAAAAACAACTAGAAAACTGAATTTATCATATCCATTACAAATACAAGCTAATATTCCTAAATCATATGCTCAGTTAGTAACTCAATCCTAAACTTCTCAAATATCATCACACCTTCCACATACACCTATACCAGATCATACAAAAAAACTCACATCACTTTCATATCAACCAGTTCAATTCGTATACCATCATCCTCATTCTTATAGTCATCACCCTCAATCTTTTTTTATCCACCATCAATATAACTACCTTATCCATCACAATAGGCACCATATCATTATCAAATACCTTATGGTCCTTCTTTTTAACCATGTTCTTATATAGTTAATATAGACAAACCATTCTCCGATATGAAATTTGATAAATGAAAGCCATAATGTTAAATATGTAAAAAACAAAATTGGCCACACTACAACTCATTATTTTTGTTATATGCAATTTAATAGCACCATACTACCTTTTCAATGAAAACCTCAACACTCTCATGCTAATTTCCCTTATGTTTCCTTTCATTGTAGGCTTTTATATTAGATCAACCCCAACATCTATTCCTCTATTTTTTGTACCTCCATCACAATATAAAGCCCCATCTCTTTCTTAGCAATGTTTCATTTCATACTCCATCTTCCTCACTTCTAGCAAGTTCGCCATCAATTATCTATTCTCCTACATCTTTAATTTTTCAAAATTTGAGCATTATTGTACATCTTGGAATTCTTGCTGATAACATTGGTTTATAGACACTGGTACAAGCCACTATATAAGCTTAAATAAGGCTCATTTGTTTAATCCATAAGTCTACATTGGATAGAAATAAGTGATTTTAAGAAATTGTGATACAGTTCACATTGTTCATTTTGGAAATAACTACCATCAGCTCAAGGATCATACACTTCAAGTGATAAATTTACTCCATGTGCTTTAGTTAGCTAAAAATCTTATATCAGTTAGGAAACTTTGTACAGACAACAATGTATCAATAGATTTTTTTCCAACTAATTTTCTTTAAATCTTACCAATGGCACACATGCATTTTGGATGAACACTATAAATTACCTTCAGCTACATCTCTTCAATCTTTTTAGCCTTGTAATTTAACCAACTTCTTAAAGATAAGTCAACTAAGGATGATGCTTTGTGGCATAATAGACTTGGTCATCCACATAAATATGTAGTAAATCTTGTGCTCAAAGATATGACTCTAATCTTGCTAAAAATAGCTATTATGATATATGGCGTGCTTGTCAATGGGTAAGTCCCACAAATTACATACTTCAGATGTTCACCTTAGATCATTATGTCATTTGACAATGTTTATGTAGACATTTTGGGACCTTCACCTAATGTAAGTAGCAATGTCATAAGGTATTTTGTTCTCTTTGTTGGTGTCTACCTTAAATAACAGTGGATGCATGTTATGTACCAAAAATCACAAGTTGCTCAAATTTTACAGCATTTTGTTGCTATTGTTTCTAGATAGTTAAAATCTCAAATTAAATGGTTATAATTAGATGGTGGTATTAAGTTCAAAAGTCTAACCATTTCTCTTTTCCAATGGTTACTTTATAAGGAAATCTTGTCCTTACAACCCTCTCAAAATGGAATGGTAGAAAGGAAAAACATGCATATTATTGAAACAAGTTTGGCGATAATGGTTAGGACTAGTTTACCTTTGCAGCTATGGGGATATAGTTTTCTTAGTGCAAAATTTTGATAAATATAATGCCTTCTAAAATTTTAAATTACAAGTAACTCTACCAATTACTTTTTGGAACTTATCCAAATTACTCATTACTTAAGGTATTGGGCTGCTCTTTCTTTCCTTGTATGCATCCCTATAACCAATATAAGTTAGAACTTATATCTATTCCCCTTGTTTTCTTGGGCTACCCTCATAGGTACAAGGGTTATTGGTGTATAGATCATATCACTCAAAAAATGTACATTACACATCATATTTCATTCAATGAAACTGTGTTCCCTTACTTATTACCTCAAACTTCAACTTTTGACCATCCTATTAACACTACTTAGTCACTCCATAAGCTGTGAATCTACTCATTATTTTTGATACACCAAGAATTGTTTTCAACACCTTTTCTACTGAGCTTGGTTTTAATCAACATGTATCATCTTTACACAATCATGTTCTATAAACATCATAGCTTATTCTTACAACCTCAGCTACTACACCTATAGGTTTTGAAATTTCACCCATGAGATACTATATTTCTAGTTTTTTTAAGCCTTTTTTTATATTTTACCTTCAAATTCATCAACTTTTACCTCTACCTCACAAAACTATTATGATGATACTTAGACTTGCATTCCATCAAAACATGTTTTTGAGCCTGATGCACTAAAAGATTACTAAGGTATTTATGTGGCATGTAACATCTTGTTTTACTCTCCACATAGCACAAAATCTTGAATTTGAAGCTTTAATTGATGTTGATTGGGCTACTAATTCAGATGATAGGCGTAGCACAAGTGATTTTTGTGTATTCTTTATTCACTCTTAAGTCTCATGAAAATCATGCAAGAAGCATGTTATGCCTTGGTCATCTATAAAGACTGAATTTTATGCCTTGATAACTACTATAACTAAGCTTATATGGATACAAAAATTACTTGTAGAATTGCACATTGAGGCGTCCAAAGCTTCTATGATTTTATGTGATAATACAAGTGATGATTTTCTTACAAAGAATCCAACGCTACACTCAAGAATAAATCATGTTAACATTGATTTTCACCTCATTAGAGAGAAAGTACTAGTATGAGAAGTAGGAATAAAGTACATTCCACCTCAAGAGAAACTTGCATAAATTATGAATAAGTCCTTAAGCTCTTAATGGTTTTAGGAGTTATGATCTAAGCTCAAGTCTTGAGTACACCACAAGCTTAAAAAGGCATGTTAGAATTATAATAACTATGAATATGCATAATGTGTATAAATGGTTGTTATAAACTCCAAACACTAAAAAGTTTGTTATAATACAATGCTCCCTAACACACTTTTTTATTCCCTTTACATTTTTTCATTTTCTTACTTTTATAGCTCACACTTTTGTATATAAATGTTACAATCAAAGGTTCTTTGGCCCACCTTGGGGACCTTAGATATAAGATAGGATCTCGAACCACCATGTGGGTAGTGGCCTTTAGCCTTTCGATGCTTAATTCACTATGAGATTGTAGAATATAAAGAATATCGAGGTCCCGTTTGGTGATGAATAGAAAAGATAATGTTATGGTTGTCATTCTTTGTTATAAGATCTGAGATATATGTGTGTGAATATGTATAATGATGATTATATATAAGGAGTAGAAATAATCTGATATATGTTACTTATTCATATAGATAAATTTATTATAGCATCATGATTATCTCTTTATAATTTTCTCTTTTGGATAATAAGGGGATAATTATTGACCATTTATCTCTGTATAGAGATTATTCAATAGTCATGCTTATCTAATGACTCAACACTTCCTAGGCTAATCCATAAGGTTTTTGTTTATTGGAATCATAATTTTTTACTCATTTCCTTTAGTTTTTTAGTAAACATAGAGAAATATGATGTGAAAGCACTAAAAAGGCATGAAATAGGCCTTTATATAAGTAATGATATATACATTAATTTATGTGTCATTTATTGATTAAATGTACATTTGAGAATATGAGATGAAATAGTAATTATAAGATTATTTACGAATATATAACTAATTAAATTATAACATGTGAATCATTTTACTTATGAAATTGTGATTTAAAAAAAACACACTTTCCTTGTGAAATTGACCTTAATATTGCCATGTAATTGCATGCTTGAAGTTTTACATGCTGTGTGATTTAATTTTAAGTTTAATTAAAAATATATTTTGAATAATTATCAAAAAGGAATAATATTTTTAAAATTTATAATATTAAAAATAACAATTTGATAATATTAAATTGATTTAATTAGACGACACTCAATATTGAACAAATTTAAATGATTATAATTTAATTTAAACGACGTTTTATGTGAAATAATATGAAAGATTCTATTTAATAATAGAAATATATAAGCTAAACATAAATAGTAATTTGTAATTTTTTGAAGCATTTTTGAATAAAATATAAAAATAATTAGAAAATACATTTTGTGTTTTTAAAAAAATTGCTTGAAATTAAACCATTTTAAGAAAAATCATAATTAATTGAGCAAAAAATTGCTATGATAATCACATGTAATTAAACTATGACATGAATCGTAAATAAATGAAAGAGTAATGAGATCAAGCTGAATAAATTCAGACTAACAGGAAAGTTTTTAGTGGGAGATCGTATAAATTAAAAAGTAAAAGTGATAAATTTTGATACCATTTAATAGATTATAAATTTATGAATAAGAAAAAAGTTATTTTGATATTTTAAATTTTAATGTTATTAAATATTATATTATAAGTATTATATGTTAAATGTATATTTTTATCCGATTAAAATAAAAACTCAAAATTATGTAAATTAAGTTATAATAAGATTAAATAACATAACTTAATATATATACAGACGGATAAAAAAATAAATAAAATTAAACAACATAAATTATAATAAATATGTAAAAAAATAAATAATATTAATATTATATAGTATAAATAACAATAAAATTTTATAACATGGAATGGTTAAATTGTATGCGAGACAAAATGTATTATTTTTTAAAAAAATGTTAGTAAAATTAAACTAATAAAATTTAAAAATAATAATAAAATCATACCTATGAAATTTGTAACCATAAAAATAACACATTTTATATTCAGCTCATATACTTTTACTATTAAAAATGTATGATTTATCATTTTACATTGAATTTTATTTAATTAGACGTCAAATTATGAATATTTAAACTCATTTAATGTTAAAATTTATCCAATTGAACATGTTTAATATATATAAGTTTTATATGTTATTTAATGTAATGTTTTTGAAATTTATGAAAATATATTAAACATTTATCACTTATTAGATTCAAGTTAGTAAAAATTGTATATTATTAGAATAAAAGTCAAATATATATATAAAATATAAATAAACACGTAATATAACAAAAAGAAAAAAAATAATATTCAAATAATAAACTTGATAAAAGATACTACTATGTATTTTTATAAAATAAAATGCACATTTATAAATATAAAATAAGAAAAATTTATCAAAAAATTAAAAAGAGACGTTATTTCTCATAATATTATTTAATATCGGAGATCAAAGTAAAAAAAATACAAAGATTCTTCTTTTAAATAAAATACAAATTAAAGTTTGTTTTGCCTATGGTTTTGACGTGGTAAAAAGCCCTTTTAAGACAAACATGAACCTTTTATAAAAAATGAGGTATGTTAAAGGTTTTATAGTTTTTATAATTAATAGTGTTTTAATCTTATAATTTTTTTAAAATGTACACTTTAATTTTAAAAGAAGTTCAAAGCTATAAAATTTATATACATCATTTTTAAGATTAAAGTATACAATTTTAAAATTAAAGTACATTATTTTTTAAAATTATACTATTAAAGTGTTGAGATTAAAAACTATGAAATGAATATTTATACTAAGAAATAGAAACATGTGTACTCTTCTAAAAAACAAAACACAATATATATATATATTCAACAATAGACTTTCGGACTCACAAAGGAAAAACATTCATGCATGCTTCTTCCTTAAACTACTTTTGAATAGAATCACTTTTTTTAAAAGGAAATAAATCCTAAGAAACAACGATAATTGTACTTATAAACATATTATAATGTAAATATCCTTTTGGATCGTTACAACTTTAATCTCCATTAATGATTTTTTCTTTGCATATTGAGATTGTTTCATAACTGTATTCGTGTCAACTAGTTTCATTAATATAATAAATTTTAATGAATAAAATAACATATAAATATTTAAGGTTAGATCTACTAATAAAAGAGTCTCATAATGAAAAACGAAAATATGTCATTTTAAATCTAAGATTTAGAAGAAAAAAACATCATAATTATAATTGGTTTTATTCAATTATAATAAAAATAAAAATAAAAATAAAAATAATTAACAAAATGGAGAGACACTTGTTATTGAAAGAAAAAGAGAGGAAAAAAAAAAACAATTCCCTCTCTTGTATAAGTAATGGAAAATGAAAATAGTCATGAAATTTGACATTTTTCTTTTCTTCATAGCACTATAGTTAAAGAACATGAAACAAGAAAAAGACAAAAACAAGGGACATAAAGGGAAAAAAAAATAAGGAAAATGATATGCTGAAAAATGGATGATAAGAAAAAGTTATAGTAATTAGGGTTCTTTTTTTTAGACATCTAAAAACACTTTTTCTTTTATCAAAAGGCAAGTACTATTTTATTTAGTAATCACCTCTCAAGATGGAGACGGGACAGTACAAAAAAACATGAAAGCTCGAGATACAATCATAAATATGATAAAAAAGAAAGCAACAAAATTAAAGAAAAAAAAGGAAAAAAAATGTCACTATTATAAAATCAAGTTAGAAGCAAGATATGTTAGCCAAAAGTCTAATTATGGTACATGTTTTTTTTCCTTAGACACGTTAGCTTTTTCTTTTTTTCAATTGTAACACAAAAATTAAGAAATTATTTAAAAATTTATATAATATATAAGTAATATTAGATATTTTATTTTTAAAAATTAAGTAAAACATATTAAATAATTAAGTCATTTATAAACTAAAAATTCTTTTTTTTTACTAACTAACTTATTTTTTCATTTTTTTTACTGTGAAATTTATTATAAATAGTACATGAAGTAATTATCTACTTTTTCGAATATATTTTGTATTTGTACTCTAAATTAGTTTCATGTTTAACTTATAATACACGCTGATTACACTTGATAATTTCATTGTTTAACTTATAATACACGCTGATTACACTTGATAATTTCATCTTATCATGTAACGTTATTTTATTTGTAAACTTAATGATTTTCTATTTTCTCATTTTATTTTTGTTAATTTAGGGAATAACAAAGGTTTAGAAAATAAGCATTTACTGATGATGTTAATATGAAAATATTGATCCACTCAAGTTGAAAAAATCTATTTTTTGCTTTTGTTATATATTTCATTCTTAATCTTTCTTTTTATGCTTATATAGTATGTATCATATATAGACTAGGACGTTACTTAATGCTCAAGACATCTTAGGTATTGAACAATGCTTTACTTTATTTTATTTTTTATTCGGGATTAGTTCTTGATAAAAATATTTGGCAGATTTACTAATTATTATAATTGGAACAGTTTATTGAACAATGGAGTGTAAAGTGGGAGAGGAAAAAAAATCTTAATTTTAAGTAAAATCATATTATTGCATTGCGTAGAAATATAATTTTTACGAAATTAATGTATATCTAGTAACAGATTAGTGTATATATATCTAGTTTACTTATAACTCCTATATAAAGACACCATGTATATTCATTTAATTACAAAATAGAATATAATAATTAAGTATTTCTAACACATAGTCACTCCTCTTATCTTTTTAGCAGTCTTTTCTTTTTCTGGTGTTACTTAACCCTTATAACTTCTGATGTCACAACAGTCGCTGCAACCACTCACCGTTGAACCTCCGACGTCTTTCAACCATTGTTCTTAGGTTCTAGGTCTATAGTTTTTGTTGTTAAGGAGTCTCGCACCACACAGACCACTACAATCATCGTCAACGTCGTGCATCTTGCTTTGATAATATTTCTGCAGATACCACTGTGATCGGATCGACCAGATCTATGCAACCGTGAAAGTATCACAACCATCGGACTCCACATGCTTCCTTACGCGCCGCTCAAAGGATTTGCATGTCTTTTCATGTACCGTCATTGAAACCAAACGTCATCGTTAATCTTGCCTCGATGACCTTTCTACAAACACCACTGTGATCGCCTCGACTAGATCTACACAACCGTGTATGTATCGCAATCATCGGACACCGCATGTGTCGCCAATAGAAACAACTCGTCAGATTCACGAGCCACACACGCAGCACTCTGGTCCCGTGACGTCGGCACACCCTTAGGGCTGACTTCATCATCACATTCAATTGACGTCACAGTGACCGTGCTGTCCGTTGACTTACTCGGAGTGACTGTGTTGTCCATTGACTTTGACTAGTTGATCATTGACTTTTACAATTCGGGTCCTCCCTACTCAATTTTTCTCATAGACCTCATTTTTGCAGTCCTTTTTTGCATATTGTGTTTCCAAATGGATAAAAAGATGTTTTTCTTCATTGCCTCATCAATACTATATTGGAGGGGACCAAAAATTACTTATCATGGTCTCAAGCTATGCGTAGTTTTCTTAAGGGTCGTATGCTCTGGAATTACTGTACTGGTGCAATTATCATTCCTGTTAAAGGATCAAGTGAAGAAGATGCTACCTTCCTTGGTCGCAATGATTGAATGAGATAGTCATAAGACTCACAACCACATGATTCTCACATGGATTCAGAATACTTCCATTCCCTAAATCTCCAATCTATTGGGCAGCTTTGATAATGCCAAATCAGCATGGGATATATTGGCCAAAAGGTACTCCACTACTCACGGATCCATGAAATATCAGTTAATAGTTGAATTGCATCAACTTCAACAGGAACCAGGGCAATCCATCAATGACTACTTTGATTATCTTCGCTTCCTTTGCGACCAAATTGACCTTTGTGATCTAATTTGGGCATGCTCAATAGATGCTCAACAATATGCTACAGTTAGGGATGAATTTAGTCTCTATGAGTTCTTAATGTCACTCCACAAGGACTTTGAGCCCATCCGAGGTTAGCTTCTTAATCGCAATCTGTCTCCCTTTCTTGATACTGCTGTAAATGAATTGGTTAGATAAGAAGCTCGGCTTGCAACCCTTCAAGCCCAGAATAAGTTCAATGTTTTGGCTATTACTTCTTCTACTCCTACCATTGAGAAACCTCAAAAATCAGGTGATTCCTCTAGCTTTAACAATCTTCGCATGTAGAGCAATAAAATGTTCTATAATTATTGCAAGCATCATCGCCACACCATTGAGACTTGTTACCGTCGTAACAAATCTACTGCTATTATTGCTAATACTGAGCCTACTCCGTTGATTCCTTCTAGTTCAGTAGAGTCTCAATCTTCTGGATCCACTATTGAACTCTCCTCCACTGAACTACAGAAGATCATAACTCAGGTTGTTCAAATGGCTGGTAATGCATCTCTTTCCACTACTCTCTCAGTTCTGCTTGGTAAGTCTCAAACTTGGCTTTTTGACTTTACATGTTGTAATCACATGACACCTCACTCATCTTTATTCTCCAAACTTGACCTTGCACCACATCCTCTTAATATTCATATAGTTGATGGTTCCACCATTCATGGGAATAGTCTAGGTTTTGTTTCGACCTCTACCCTTTCTGTTCCTGGGGTTTTCTATGTACCTGACCTATCCTATAATTTATGCTTTATGGGACAATTAGCTGAACTAAGATATCGCCTTATTTTTTACTATTCTGGGTGTATTGTGTAGGATCCGAGGACGGGGCAAGAGCTTGGGACTGGTCTTGGGGTCGAGCATATGTTTCCCGTAAACAATCTTCATCTTCCAACTGTTGCTCTTACCTCTGTTGCTACTGCAGCTGCTGCAGTTTCTTCCTTACCTTTTCTCACACTTTGGCATTCTCATCTTGGTCATGCCTCATCCACTCGGATATAACAATTAGCTTCTAAAGGTCTATTGGGTTCTGTGTCCAAAGACAATTTTGATTGTACTTCATGCCAGTTAGGAAAACATCTAGCTTTACCTTTCAATAATAATAAATCTTTCTTTAATAGTATTTTTGAGCTAATTCATTATGATGTTTTGGGACCTTCTCTTGTTACTAGTATTGGTGGATCTCGATATTTTGTTGTTTTTATTGATGATTATTCTCGTTATAGTTGGATCTTTCCAATGAAATCTTCTTCTGAAATCTTACCAATATACAGTAACTTGGAAAAAGTGGTTGAAACACAATTTTCCAAACATATCAAAACTTTTCGATCTGATAATCCTCTTGAATATACTCAAAATGCTTTTCAAACTTTGTTACACTCCTATGACACTGTACATCATCTAACCTATCCAGGAACCTCTCAACAAAATGGTCGAGCCAAAAGAAAACTTCGTCATATTCTTGACACTGTTCGTGCTCTTCTTCTTTCTGCCAAAGTTCTTGCCCCATTTTAGGGTGAAGCTGCTCTTCATGTTGTTCATGCCATTAATCGCATTCCAAGCACTATCATTCATAATCAGACTCCGTATGAA
The DNA here is from genome assembly GCA_037013495.1 of Hippophae tibetana. Lineage (NCBI taxonomy): Eukaryota > Viridiplantae > Streptophyta > Magnoliopsida > Rosales > Elaeagnaceae > Hippophae > Hippophae tibetana. The sequence continues at coordinate 22,648,351 of CM072803.1, forward strand.
CGCCTTTTGGGTCATCTCCTGACTATCATTACCTTTGCTCATTTAGATCTGCCTGTTTCATTCTTCTTCAGCCTCATGAACACAACAAACTTGAGCCTCAATCTAGACTTTATTGTTTTCTTGGTTATGGTGAAACTAAAAAAGGGTATTGATGTTATGATCCTATCTCACATCATCTTCGTGTTTCCCCTAACTAATTCAAATGGTTTAGAAATATTTCCAAATGAGTCTCATATTCCTTCTAGAGATACTCCTAATCCACCTTTGGACTTCTCTATTCAATCTTCAGATATTTTTTATGATTCTCCTAGACAGGTTGTAGAAGAATAGGTTGATAATGAGCTACCCTACCTTGAATATAAGTCCCCTGCTCCTACTCCACCTGAAGATCCTTCGCAAGACATTTCACCTCACCACTCAACCCAGGTAAGATCCATTCCTACACATTTACTTTACTATCATTGTTAACTACCCTTTTCTACACTACATGAGCCTCACACTTATCGTGAAACATCTACTAAACTTTTTTGGCATATTGCAATGAAAGAAGAAATTGATGCATTAACTAAAAACCATACTTGGGATCTGGTTACTCTCCCTCTTAGTCAGTCTGTGATTGGTTGTAAGTGAATCTATAAGATCAAGACTCGCTCTGATGGGTCTATTGAGCGCTACAAGGCTCTTCTTGTAGCAAAAGGTTTTACACAAGAGTATGAGATTGATTATGAAGAGACTTTTGCTCCAGTTGCCCATATTTCCTCTATTCGTACCCTCTTAGTTGTTGGCACTGCTAGTAAATGGAACCTTTTTCAGATGGATGTTAAAAATGCATTCCTTAATAAGGATTTTCATGAAGAAGTCTATATGCAACCTCCTCATGGTCTTTCTGTTGAAACAAATAAGGTTTGTCGCCTTCGACGTCCATTTTATGGCCTTAAACAAGCTCCACGAGCATGGTTTGCCAAGTTCAGCTCCACCATCCTTCACTTGGGTTACACTGCCAGTACTTATGATTCTGCCTTATTTCTTCGTCGCAATGATAAAGGCATCATTTTTCTTCTCCTATATATGGATGATATGATCATAACTGGCGATGACCTCAGTGGCATTCAAGAACTCAGGGATTTTCTCAGTCAACGGTTTGAGATGAAAGACCTTGGACATCTTAGCTATTTCTTGGGTCTTGAGATCACTCGTTCCACAGATTGTCTTTATATTACTCAAGCTAAGTATGCATCTGACCTCTTATCTCAAGCTGGACTCACTGATAGCAAGACTGTTGATACTTCAGTTGAACTTAATGTGCATCTCACACCTTCGAAGGGGCAACCATTGTCTAATCCTTCTCTTTACAGACAATTGGTTTGTAACCTGGTTTATCTTACAGTTACTCATCCAGAAATTTCTTATGTCATTCATCAGGTGAGCCAGTATCTATATGTTCCACGATCGACTCACTATGCTGTTGTTATGCATATTCTACGATACTTGAAAGACACTATCTTCCATGACCTTTTCTACTCAGCTTAATCTCCTTTAATACTTCGTGCATTCTCTGATGTTGATTGGACAGGAGATCCCATTGATCACAGGTCCACTACAAGTTATTACTTTCTCCTTGGTTCTTCTTTGACTTCTTGGTGAAGTAAGAGATAAACCTTCGTGGCCCGCTCCATTATTGAAGCAGAATACCATGCTCTTGCTGATACCACATCTAAGTTCCTTTGACTACGATGGATTCTTAAGGATTTGGGTGTGTCAACATCCTCTACTACTCCACTTTATTGTGATAATCAGAGTGTCATTCATATTGCTTACAACGATGTCTTCCATGAATGTACTAAACACATCGAGATTGATTGTTACTTTATTCGATCTCATCTTATCCATGGTACTCTCAAGCTTTTCCTCGTTTTCTCCAACGATCAAATTGTAGATATATTCACTAAAACACTTTCCAAAAGAAGCATTCGTAATTTGGTTGATAACCTCAAGTTGGTCTCATATCTACCTTGAGTTTGAAGGAGGTTGTTAATGTATATCTAGTAACAAATTAATGTATATATATCTACTAATGTATATCTATTTTCTTTATGCATATATATATCTTATTACTTTAGACATATCTAGTTTACTTGTAACTCCTATATAAAAGCAACATGTATATTCATTTAATCACAAAATATAATATAATTATTAAGTATTTCTAACATATGAAAATGTTAAAAATATTATTATTGTCGACAAAAATTTTGGAAAAAAATCATCAAAACTATGAGAACTTTATCAAAAATATAAACTTTTTTTATAAAACTTTATAAAACATCAAAACAATCAATTATTTATATTTTTAATTAATTTTTTATTTAATACATGTATTTTTAAAAATTAAAATATTTATATTAATAAATAAATTTACCAATTAATTAAAATATTGTATAATAAAATATATATTATTTTTTGCTAATTATATTAACTATTATAAATAGATAAATCCTCATAATATGAAGAAAAAAATTTCATTAATTAATTGTTTTTAAAAGAAATCATAATTAAGGGAGACATGATAAACCTTACTCTTTAATGCAATCTATATGTTATATCATTAATCTAAAATAATAGAAAATAAAACATGCATGCAACGACTAAAACAATTACTAACTATCAAACTCATTAAAACCAAAAACAATTATGTTTGGACATGTAGCCCGACCCGAATCGAAGTGAGCAATCTGAGCCGTAAGACGAAATATTCTAGATGACGTACCTGACTCTACACACTTGTAACGCACCAGCAAGTAGGAGGTCGGTCCCGGACAACCATCCCTTTGTAAGGTTGACCACTAGCTCGAGCTTAGGTCAACCTCAATCCATAAAATGTTAAACTTTATATTGATTGTATCCCTCTCGCACCCATATATGTGTACACATTATGTGATCAACACATGTATATGTAATATTCTATAAATAGATAGACCTCTTATGGAATACATATATTTAGCCAATTATTTTGACTTCTCTCTATGTTCTCTCTATGTTCTCTCTTTATAAATCGGATTAACCCCAAACATTTTGGCGACCACCGTGGGATTTAGATTTTGAAGTCGAGCTTAAGTTTCTGACATCGTATTCTTTGGAATTCACTCCGAACCTTGAGAAAAGCTTGGAAAACCAGACGTGCTCCATTGGAAAGCTACATTGAAAAATCACAAACATTTGTCAAGCATCACCATGGTAGGAACCCACGTTGGAGGAAGGTCGAGGTTGGCTAATGAGGCTAAAGCTAAAGATAACCTTCACCACCAAGAGTTAGCTAGCTAGCTCCTCGAATTAAGAAGAGAGCTCGAAAAAACATAAAATAGGTCGTTACGCTCCCATTCAAGAAGAAGAACCTCAAATAACCAAACAAATTACCCGATCAATAGAAACATAGTCGGGCGTGGCCAGCCCGAGCCATACCAAGTGGAATAGGAAGATGAAAGAGACCCCGTGATAACTGTATTTTATATAGTTATTTTCATCTATTTTATTAATTATAATTACTATGTTCTTGACATTTTTATTAATTTTAGTTGAATAAATTAATATTTAGTGTTTATTTGTTTAGGAATATATTTTTAAGAAAATTAAATAATTTGAATCGAAAAAGTACTTAATTGCAAATTTATGTCTAAAAATATAATTTAAATTAAAAGAGTACTTAATTGTAATTAATAAAAGTCTAAAATATAATTTGAATTAAAATGAAGCCTAATTTTAATTAAAGAAAGTTTAAAATATAATTTGAGTTAAATTGGAAGTCCAAAATTCAATTAAGAAAAGTTTATTTTTCTGCGCAGGAGAGAAGAAGGCCACGCGCGCCACGTGAACCGTCAGATCAAAAAAGGAACTGTAAGGATGCACACATGTCTTTAAAACCTGACTAAAGCGATTGGACGTATTTTTTATGGTTGAACGCTGCTCGGTACCCGACGTGGGGCCCACCTACCGCGCAACCCGGTGTGTATGGTGGAACCCACGTGGCTGTTACGCGTCTGCCAAAAGGGTGTGATCCCGTGCGACGCAGTCTACATATTCTTTGTGCACCTATCTATCCAACAGATTATACAACAGTGTATTGAATTTATAAAAAAAATCAACAACGACGCCCTCTGTTTCATGTCTTCCACGCGTACGTTAAAATAACAATTTCGATATTCATTTTCATACGCGTGGCTGCGTTCCTAAAGAAAAATGTCCCCCATGCGTTTTATTTGTATTTTCGATGTAAAATGTATTCCGCGTGTCTAAAAAAATGTAGTTTTTAGCTATAAATAGGACATTTATTGCTGAAAATAGAGTTTTGAGTTTTGGATTTTTAGAAGAGTTTAAGGTTGGACTATGGAACACGTAGAAGCCATTTTTGGTTTCTGTTGTGTTCTGCGTGTGCCAAATATTCAAGAGCAGATGATGTTTTAATTTTCTTAGTGTTCTGTAACTCATATTCCTTAAGTTTTGTAATTTTTATTTTTATTTATGAAGTAATTTAATTTTTCTAGGGTTGCGTTTTATCTAAATTTATGAAGTTTGAGTTTAATTATTTTTGAATGATTTATAAGATTTTTAATTTGTTTATTCTATTTGTGTTTAATGCTTTTGATTATTGGAAAATTTATCAAATGATCAGTGACACTTAAATAAACTTATAAGAGGCATTTTTGTGTATATTGCTCATTGATAGAATAACATGTATATATGAAGGATAGGAATATACATTTATCGTATGTGTGGCCATTTAAGAACTTAAAACGTAATGAATCTTGGTGAATTTAATTCTCATAGAAATATAGTGAATTAATTTAATGAGGTGTGTCTATATGGAGGTCGGAAGAGATGTATGGATAAAATTAGAAGTTTTCGATTGACGAATTAAATTTACTATAAAAATATAAATCAAGAGAAAATAATATGATTCGAGTGGATTAATTTGGTGAAAAACTACAATCCTAGATTTCTTTTATTTTGTTATAAAACTCTTTTCTTAACTTCTTCCAATTAACGATTGTTTTGGATAAAATGAAAGTGAAATAATTTTAATACTCAACAAACTATAGTAACAAATCTCTGTGGGAACGATATTTCACTTATCAAATTTTATTACTTGTGACCATGTATACTTGCACGTTTTATGTTCTCTAAAAGAGACAACACCCTCTTTCTAGGTCAACGAGACCTAGTGACAAACAATGGCTTCAGGAAAGGAAAAGTTAGGAGGCACGATTTCAAGCACTAGATGAGGCCAATAAGAAACAAGATCAGGTCTTGAAGGTGGCAAATGAAAAACATGAAAAAGGTAAAACCCCTTATGATGTGGACAAGGATTGTGAGCAATTGTATATCTCCCCATTTTTTGATGAGATATAACACATTGAGCCACCAGCTAAATTCAACATCTCAAAATGCCTTGATTATTTTGGAACAAAGGACTCGGTAACACATGTGCAGCACTTCAAGACAACCATGAATTATATGAGATGCCATAATGTGTAATTGTTTTACTACTACCCTCTATGAAGGTGCTAAAAAATGGTTCATAAATTTGGCACCTCAATCCTTAAACCCTTTCTCACACTTTGCTAAAATATTCATCATAAATTATACCTACAATAAGCCCTTGAGAAAAGAATCGTACCACATTTTCTCGATTATTCAAGAGAAGGGAGAAGCCACTAAAGAGTACATGAAAAGGTTCAGGAAGGAAAAATTGGAAATCGCTAACTATCCTAACTCCATAGCCATAGAGGCCTTCAGGCGAGGGCTCCTAAATAATTCCGACTTATTTGTGGATTTAGCCAAGATAGTTCCTTATACTTTAGAAAAAGCTTATAGTGATGTAAGAAAGTTTTCAACCTGGAAAGAAATCAAGGTCTGGTCAAAAGCCATCAAACTAACGTGGAAGTGGTATTAGATAAAGAAAAGAGAAGGATAAGTCCAGACAGGGCACATCAAAACAAAAAAACAAATGCTTCGCACCAAATAGTAGGGGGGCCAGACAATGGTTAAGAAATAAATGACCTAAGAGGAGGTCACTTTCTCCTTTTAAAGGGCCTCCTTTGAGATTAGATCTAGCTCAAGTTGTAATAAGGATGAAGGAAGAACCTAATGTTAGATAGCCACTGAAGATTAAATCTCTGTTTAGGGACACATCCAAATGGTGTTCCTTCTTTAAGGATATGGTCCATAAAACAAGAGACTACAGATACCTCAAACAAGCGGTGGAAGGGATCCCACTAATGAGCCTAACATTAGGACTATACATATCATACACAGAGGGCTTGGGATTAACAAAGTCTCAAATAAATCACACAAAAGGTTTGCAAGAGAACTGCGCAATGCCCCCCCATGTATACACCTTTGATAAGGTGAGACCTGTTGTAGAAATTTTTTTCAGTGAAAAGGATGAGACCTCGTCTCATCATGAGGACCCTTTAGTGTTAACTTTGAGGATCAAATCTTGTGATATATGTCGAATAATGATCGATATAGGGAGTTCAGTGGATCTCTTTTTTCTAACCACTACCAGGGCCCTTGGAATAAAGGAATCATACATTGTTAAGGTAAAGCTCTCTCTCATGGGGTTCAACATCAGCACAACCTATGCAGAAGGAATGGTGGTGCTGCCTATCATGGCCATATGGGTGATAATAATGAACAATTTTGTGATTATCGATGTCCTCACACATTACAATGGCATCTTGAGAAGGCCATGTATACATAAAATGAGAGCAGTTCCATCCACTCTTCATCAAATAATCAAATTCCTCACCTAAAAAGGCCTAGAGAAGATAAAGAAAGACTAATAAAAGGACAAAAATTGCTACGACGCTACTATAAAAGAGATTTCCCACAAGTAACAATCATCAAGGGGCCTCCCTAAAAAGAGACCAGTGGGCAAAGGCCTGGTAAGATCAGTTGACCTAAATTAAGTAAGAGACCTCACGATGGAAGTTGAAAGTGAAAACCACCCCTTAAAAATGGATGGAGACTTGATAATGGAGCTAGAGGAACGATTCTCACAGTTTCTCATATCCAATGCAAATGTATTCGTATGGATTACAATAGACATGCATGTGATTAATTCAAAAGTCATAACACACCAATGAAAAAACAAATTCCTAAGGGAAAAGAATGAGGTAATCAAATATCCTTTATAGCTATCAAATATGGTGCTAGTAAATAAAGCATATGAATCATCTCATATATGCATGTTCTTTATAGATCCAAACGAGGTGTGTCCCAAAGATTGCTTCCCCCTTCCAAGTATTGATCAACTAGTAGACACCTCTTCTGAGTTTGGGCTTATGAGTTTCTTAGATGTATAGTCCGAGTACCACCAAATCAGAATGCACCCTGAGGATAAGGAGAAAACAATTTTATCACAAAATAGAGAACATTTTGTTACACACGAACGCTAATTATTTTAAAAAACATGCAGACATTACATACCAGCGTCTAGTAAACAAAACGTTTGAAAAACAAGGGAATGAATCTATAGACCTATGTAGATGATATAGTGGTGAAGTAAGCCCAACCCCTAGACCACATCAAGGACCTAGATGAGGTATTCTCAGTAATTTGAAGGTACGGTATGAGGCTTAACCTTAAGAATTACGTCTTTGATGTTGTTACAAAAAACTTCTTAGGGTATCTTGTGTGAGCTAGGGGGATTAAGGCTAGCCTCTAATGAAATATAGGCTCTAGTGAACATGAAGTCACCTACCATCCTTAAGGGAATCTAACAGCTAAATGGAAGAATAGTGGCATTGAATAGGTCCATCTCTAAATGCATCAATAAGTGTATGTCTTTCTTCAAAATGCTCAAAAAAAAATATGAGTCTTCTGGAAAGAGAAATCTGATAAAGCCTTTGAGGAAATCAAAAAGTATCTGAGCAACCCTTTTGTCTTGGTCATCCACCTCCGAGGTGAGATTCTCTATTTGTATTTGGCTGTGACATTTCAAACGTGCAGCGTCATGCTCTTAGCTAAAAGAGACAAGATTTAGCACCCTATCTACTACATCAACCAAGTCTTGACAGATGCCCAAAGCAGATATCCAACCATTGAAAAATTATCTTATACTCTCAAAGTTATTGCACAAATTCTTAGGCATTACTTCAACTCACACACAGTCATGGTACTCACCTCTCATCCACTCAAAAGAATCTTGACAAGGCCATATGTAACAGGAAGGCTGGCATAGATCGTCGTAAAATTGGGAGAGTATGAAATTAAATACATGGCTAAAAAAGCCATCAAAGGATAGGCGGTGACCAAGTTTGTGGCTAAGTTCAGTGAAAAGCTAAAGGTCATCATCGATTAGGAACAAAAGAAAGTGTGTGGGGTAAACCAAAAGAAAATCACAATTTGGTAGATATTTATGGATGAAGCGCACAACTTCAATGATATGGGACTATGCGTGGTTATAGTTGATGAAGACAACATTTTTTTTGAATATGTGGTCAGACATGATTTCTAAGCAACTAATAATGTTGTAGAATACAATGTGGTTATATTTGAGGCCATGACTGCAAAGAAACTAGGGGCGAATGAGATCATCTTACATAGCCATTCTAGACTGGTGGTCAACCAAATCTTGGGGACATTTAAAGCTAGAGATGGTAAGATGAAGGGGTACCTAAAGATATTAAAGCAAGAGTGCTAAAAATTCCCCAATATCGAAATCAAACAAATAACTCAAACTGATAATGGTCACGCCGATGATTTGGCCACTTTGTCATCAGTACGGGAGAACAAGATCAACCAAAAGAAAGGTCGGGTGATAACTTCCTAGAAAATGAAGACATGATAGAAGATCGTAAGTCTGTAAAGGAAATTACCACCAAGGCATATCGGTACATGATCGAAATAAGAAGACTATACCGAAAAACCCCACTCAAGCCTAGGCTCTTGTTTGTACCCAAAGAAAGATATGAAAAGTTGATGTTTGAAGTACACGAAAGAGACTATGATTCACATTCAAGAGGAAGAAGGTTGTCACAACGAATTATGAGACAAGGCTATTATTGGCCCACTATGCTAGCAAATTGCACGAAATACACTCACGAATGTGATAAATGTCAAAGGTTTGTCCTATTGTCACACACGCTTCCAAATACCATGTCAGGGGTAGTTAGTCCTTGGCTCTTCTACAAATGATGGCTCTTTTTTATATAAAATTAAATTTCATTAATAAAAATTAAAAATAAAATTTAGACTAAAATTCATCCATATAAATATATAAATAATTAAATTTAATAAATCAAAACTAATAACATTCGTTGACACATAGAGAAAAACTTGAATTTTAATCATATGTTTTGTTCTAAAGTTATTGAGAATGTTTGATTGTTTTAATTGATATATTTTATATCCTTTAGAACCATTTTGATTTAAAATATAATACAGAATTAGTATTTTAAGGTTATCTACATTGAGATTATTATTTCATATGATATTATTTATTTATCTTTAAATTTTTATTTATTACTTATGTTTATATTTATCTTTTTATTATTTATATTATTTAGAATTTTATTAATTACTTTATATATATCTATTTTTTATTTCATTCTTATAAATGGGGTATAATTAGGAATGTTCGAATTGGGGTGGAAAAGAAAGTAACAATTGTGCTAAAAACCATAATCACTCGTATCCATTTTGGGTACATTCGAATAATAACTATCGATTATAAACGAGTAGTAATTTTCTCATAATTTAACCATACTTTTATTTTTAACATTTATTTAAAAATATATTTAGTTTAAAAAATTAAATATTAACATACCTCTTAGTGTATAACATTATTTGGAATATTGATATTATTTTCCATAATTTAACTATTTAGCATATGTTTTTAAATAAAATTAAAAATATAAAAATAATAATAAATAAAATTTAATTTAATTATTCAAAGTATTGTGTGTTTTATTATTATAAATGTATTTTTATTTGTAATTATATGTATATAAAAAATAATATTAATATTTGTTTGATTTCAAATAATCAAAATTTCAATTATCTGTATTTAAAATTTTCATTAATGAATTCAATATAATTAAATATTTATTTCTCCTCAATTATTTCTATTTTTTCCTTTCTTATTCATCTAAATTTCTAACTTTAATTGGTTTGTTATTTCTCCCATTTTGTCATTCCCTCTTATATCTATATATATTCTATATCAATTTGATATCTCCTATAGATTCACTTACGAATAAAGTTTCAAAGCTAAATTTTAAAATGAGTGTTTTTATTCAAAAAAATGTTATCCCTGCATTAGCAACAAAATAAAGTGAAAATTGTTGATTAATCATTTACAGATCCAAAAAATAATCAAACTTAACAATCGTATGTAAAAAAACAAGAAGAGAATGAGGATACTTGTTTGAAAATTACAATCGATCTCATATAATAGCAAAAATATAACAAAAAAATGTGTTTAGAGGTTACAATCTCAACAAAACACTTAAACAAATTTGTTTACATATAAGGTGTCCCATATTGAGAAAAAAATTATCTTAAATATCATCACTTTCGTTGATATTTTTTCAGAATAATAGAGTTTCAAGCTTTGGTGATCAAAGAAAAAATTTCTTTTATGAATTATCACACATCTGAAATCAAACTTGCAACTTTAGTTAATGATATTTCTTTTGTCTAGTAATCATCCCAATATGATCTGTCATAAATGCGTTTGATTATCATCATATTCGAAATTTATATTATTAATTTATAGCTGTATAACTCGTTAGTACTCAATTTTTGTTACCTTAAAAGAATAATGTAAAATATAATAGATAATTAATATTTTAAGGTTATCTAGATTGAGATTATTATTTATTTATCTTTAAATTCATATTTATTATTACCTAATTTGTTATTTCATTTATATAAATAAAACATAATACCAAAATGAATTAAATATAGTTATTTATTGATTTCTCCTTCAATTACCTGTTATTTATATCATTTCTTATTTTTCAAAATCTCTAATCTATCATCACGTAACCTTTAACATCTTAAAAATAACACATTTAGATAAACATCTAGATTACTGACAAAATACAAATAAAATGAGTACAAACATAATATAAATTATCATATATTAATGTTTAGATAAAAAATACTCTCAATAAGAACTAGATATAATCATGTAAAAAAACTAATCTTTGGTTAATTGAGATTATACTAAAAAATGACTATGTAAAAGGAGACAGACAAAATCTAACTTAATCTTTGCTCATATTTAATTAGGCCGGCCTTAATCTTTTTTTTTTTCCTTATTTTTTTAACTATGGCTATTAGTCTTCATTAATATATACTTTGGTTAATTGGGATAGGGCTTAATCTTCGTTAATGCATTTTTTATAAACAGTTAATTAGATATTGACAATCAATTGGACCTTTTGTTTTCCAAAAAAATAAAGTTATTAAACTTTTTCATTTTTCAATTAGCATTTTTTTTAATTACATAATTATTAAATTTTGAATAATTTTAATAGCTTATAATAATATATTAAAAAAAATATCATAAATACAGTTAATTTCTATATTTATTTTTTATAATATTTTGTTCTTATTGTTTTTAAAAAGTTATCATCGAAGGATATAATCATTTTTGTTGACTATTTAATATCACATGAAATACACATATATTATTTTTAAAAAACATATGTAGTTTTATCAAGTGAAAAAAGAAGGAATTACTACTGTCATTTTTTATTTTTACCCCATCAATATTTGTTAATTATATTTCAATTTTTTTGTTTTTATTATATTTTTCTTATGTTGTTATTCAGTTTTTAAAGTTATTATTATAATAAAAAATATGATCAAACTAAATATCTTCAACTTTTCTTTAATTATAATGTTTTAAATGGTTAATTAATAAAAAATTGAAGATATTCGATTTAATTATATTTTGATATTATAAGAACAAATGAAGGCAACAAAATAACAACTTTAAAAAATTAGAAGAAAAAAATAATAAATATTGAAAAAAAAATTAATGGGATAAAGCTTTTAACAACTAAAAATAACTAGAATAATTTCATATTATTTAAAAGAATGTTAGATAAAATGATATCATATATCCATTAAAAATGATCATCGAAGCATCCAAAAAATTTAAATTTAATAAGTATATATAATGCTTAACACTAACAAAATCCACCTCCACAAAATACTAACTCGGCAACTCGTCTCAAACTCTTAGAGAGAGAGAACTTCAAAAAAAAAATAGAGAGAGAAAGCTTTGATGGGTTGGCATTGAGAGATACTTGGATGTGTTGCCAAAAATGGACCTTTCTGTCGAAGGAAATTCATTTGTTTTCAATGACTGCAGACACTGCACTGTCAATTGTCAAAGTTTTAGGTAGATAGAATCCAAAGAAGTTTGTTGACATATAGGGGGAAATTAATTACTATATAAAATGAATATTAATAAATAAATATAAAAAAGTTTAATTTTTTTTTTTGTTTTGTTTTGTCCATTATTATTTTCACTAATAAAAATGTAAAGAATCATGGTACTTGCAATTCACGGGGAGCTGGGGAGCTGGCGAGCCAATCCCTTTAAATACGTGAAGGAAACATAATATTTAAAAAATTAATTACAAATATCTTTGTGCATGTTTTTTAAAATAGTAAAAAAAAAATTATAGTTTGAAAAATAAAAATTAAATATTATTTTTTAATTTTTTAAGAAAATTATTTACAATAAAATTAATATAATTATGAAATTCAAGAAAAGTTATTATAATAAAATTAAAAAATATATTTATTTTTCAAGTTTAAAAGATGTTTTTGTAATTTTGAAAATCCCCAAGGATTTTATAATATTTTTCCTAAATAAATACCTATGAAATCTTACTCAAAAATGCAATAACAGCATTTATCTGTCAATTTTTTTAATTTTCATAAATTTTATCTAAATGTAGAAATTTAGCAATTAGATTTAAGAGGTTAAAATTACTTCTTACGATTTAATCGTGGAATTTTTTAAAATTTAAATAAATTAAATTATTTCAAAAATAAAATAAATTAAAAAATATTTTATATCATTTTAATAAATAATTATTTAGTATATTAATTGTGATGATATCATAAATTAGCTACCCTAAAAAGAAATTAGATAATGAAAATGTATAATTAGCAAAAGTAAGTATGTGTTGTTTAGTATTCAGTTTTAATATTTGCCAATTAATCTACCTTCATCCCAATCAAGCTTTCAGCTCCAAAAACTCCATCTTTCTCTATCTTTTTATGTCAATCTTCAATTTACTCACTGTTATGTGAATTCTGGTTTTTCTTTCTAATGTAGGTACGTGTATGTCAGCTAAAGGGAAGTCAATAGTTACAGAGAGAATATTGAATAAGGAAGCTTTTTTTTTTTTCTTGCTTTAACTTAACTGTGTTGAATAATATTTCATACACCAGCTTTTTCCAGCAAAACATTGCTATGTTATATAACTTTTTCTTTTTTGCTTCGATTTCTCCATTAGATTACTTAGCTGTCACAACCTTTAGGTCTTTATTATTTTAATTTGTACTCTATTTTTTTTACTGTACGAAGAATTTCATTTTTAAGAAAATATGGTTTTTTTAATGTTATTTAAAAATTTAATTTAATTAAAAATAAAACTAAGTTAAATAATTTACTTAACAAAAATTGTATGTATTTGGATGGTTTTGGCCTACTACCTGCGTTATCGTTGATTTTTTGTTGATAGCGCACAAGCCCTACTTTTTGTCTGTTTGATTTATATTACATCTTACATTCGGCAATTTTGTCTTTTAATTTTGATGTTTTTGCTCTCTATCTGCTTTTTGGATTACTGGATCTGTGTTCCAAGTTCATCAAAAAAATTACTTGCCCATATCAAATCAAAGCTAAAGATCAGATTTTTAGTGGTTTTTCTCATATGGGTTCTTGCTTTTGCTTCTGATTAATCGAGGTAAATATTCTTTTGAAGTTTGAATTTTGTTTCCTTTGTCTGATTTATCTTATAATGTCGAAAGAAAATTAAAAGTTCATTCAAATTTTAAAACACTTGTTAAATAGTATAGAAAGTCCCTAATTAATGTATTATTAAAACTTCACAAAGATTTTATCTTCTAACTATCCCTTCTCTCTAATCTTATTTTTTGTTCTATCTACTCCTCTAGTTTTATTTTCCCAAATCTGAGTACTTTTATATTGAAATTTGCTTTGGTTGCAAAAGTTGTCCACCAACTGTTTGTTGAATAACCTAAACCAAATTTTTTTGACTTTTAGACTGAGGAGCTGATCTTGGAAAAAAAAATGAGAGATTTCCCATCTTGTTTTGGAGAAAATGGTGTTCAAATTGCTGATTCTTCATCATCAAACACAAACAAAAATGCCCAGAATTTGGTTACTTGTGTTTATCAATGTAGTTTAAGAGGGAGGTCTTGTTTGATTACAGTTACATGGAGTAAGAATTTGATGGGTCAAGTCCTTATTGTTGGTATTGATGATTCTTCAAACAAGTGTCTATGTAAAGTTGATATTAAACCTTGGTTATTCTCAAAAAGAAAAGGCTCAAAGAGTTTAGAAGCTTATTGTACTAAGATTGATGTATATTGGGACCTTTCTTCTGCGAAATTCGGATTGGGGCCTGAACCTTTGGAAGGGTATTATGTTGCAGTTGTTGTAGATAAGCAGATGATTCTTCTCCTTGGAAATTTGAGAAAAGAAGCTTTGAAAAAGACTAGTGCTAGTCCTTTGCCTTTTTCAAACGCTGTTTTGGTAGCTAAGAAGGAGCATATGTTTGGTAAGAAAGTGTTTGGTACTAAGGCTCAGTTTTGCAACAATGGTCAAATTCATGATCTTTTGATTGAATGTGACACTATTGGTGTCAATGACCCTTGTCTTGTGATTCGAGTAGACGGTAAAGCTTTGATGCAGGTGAAGAGGCTTAAGTGGAAGTTCCGGGGAAACAATACTATTGTTGTTGATGGTGTTGATGTTGAAGTTCTTTGGGATGTTCACAATTGGCTCTTTGGATCATCACTTGGTAATGCTGTTTTTATGTTCAAGACATGCGTATCGATGGAGAAGTGTTCAAGACAGCGGCAGCAACCGTCTGAGCCAAATTCATTATCAGGGTCTTGTTCACAGAGGTTTTCAGATAGTGAAGGACTAGGTCTTGGTTTTTCACTGATATTATATGCTTTGAAGACTGAGTAGAGAAAAGGCAGAGGACTCTGTATCATCCGTATGCAGCTGGTTTATAGTTGATTTCATTACTTATACATGGGCTCTTCAATTTTCACGAATTTTTCCTTAAGTATTCGTGTTCAAACGAGGTGACATGGACATGAATATGATTGTGGGTATTAGACGCTTAAAGTTTGTGAAAATTTGCAGAAAATTGAAAAAAAATGGGCATGTCTGATACCAGTTAAGTATCTAAAAAAAATTTAAGACATCTTATGTTCCAAAAGAGCTATGTAATATAATTGAATACGTATTTGTCTGTGTATTCTCTTACCTTTTGCCTCTAGAACTTGAACCACTTGAATAGATGAAAGGCTGGTTTGTTTCTCGCTGGCTGTATATTCTTCGTAGTCTTTCATTTTTTATTTCTCAAATGAGAACTCTTCAATAGATTATTCTTGTGAAATCAATTTTTTATTTTATTTATTGAAATTAAGTTCAAAGGAACCAAAATCAATGTGGGTACCTTCTTTGTTCAGCTTGTAATTTGCTTTTTATTCTTTAGACTTCGTGTTCAAAGTAACCAAAGTCCATTCAAGCTAATACAGTGTACTATGTTACATGATTTTTCAATTTTTATGAGGTAGCCGTTTTCAAGTGACACGACATGAACATGTTTGATGAGTTCATGTCTGATGATGATACTAGATACTCCAATTTGGTAGATTTACATAAATCGAGAAAATTTAACATGATCATGTTTGAACATGTATATTAAAAAATTCAAAAATTCACACAAGTTATTATGTTCTTTCATCTTTAAAAGCCGTTTATTTTAGTGGTGGGTGATTTTGCTGTTTGGCTAAGAAAAATGTCAACTTGAGATAAAATCGCATTCACACTAATTATTGTGTCATGTTACACAACTTTTTTTCATTTTTTTTTTTTTTGGAAAATTAGTAAGTTCCTCTTAAAAATTATCTTATCACGTGACTAATTATAAACATGACGACTGTAAATTTGTGTAGATTTTATATTATTTCTCGTTTGCCTAAACACCATTCTTTTATTTGCGAGAAATTTTGCGTGTTTCTTAACACAAAAAATTAATGGACGAAAAAATGGATTTTTTTTTATAAATTAAATAATATTATGTGCCATTCAAATATGTGACTAAAAATAGATGAGTGAATCTTATTAAAAAAACAGAGTCCGTAAGAAATGGTTTTATTGATGATGAATAAACGAATATTTACAACCTATTTATACAAAAGAAAAACAAAATTGTAATAATTAAAAATAAACATAATTATGGATAGGCATGTTCTTGGACAGCCTATCATTTCCCACCAAGCTGTTGGTGGCTGCTTCCAACTGGTGTGTTGGTTGTCACCAGCTGGATCTCAAGTTCTTTAACATTCTCCTTCAAGTTAGAATATATGTTAATTGTTTTGATCATTCTAGCTTCAATCTTTTCTCTTACTAGATGGCAATCGATTTCTATGTGTTTGGTTCGCTCATGAAACACTGGATTTGATACAATGTGAACAGCTACTTGATTGTCACAATATAACTTGGTTGGTTGGGAGTGTTTGATAACCAAATCATCCAGAATATATCGTAACCAGGTTACTTCGCAACATGCTGCTGCCATAGAGCGGTATTCTGCTTCTGCACTTGATTGTGAGACTGTATTTTGTTTCTTAGTCTTCAAAGAAATTAGCGAGTTTCCAAGAAACATACAATATCCTGTGGTTGATCGTCGTGTATCTGTGTATTTTGCCCAATCTACATCACAAAACGCATTTAGTTGTAATGAACTAGTTGTTGAGAAAAAGAGACCTTGCCCTGGTGTGTTCTTGACATATCGTACCACTCATTGAGCTGCTTCCAAATGTGGTTGTCGTGGTTTATCCATATATTGACAGAGAATGTGCACGACATACACTAAGTCGGGCCTTGTGATGGTCAAGTATATTAATCTCCCAACAAGTTTTCGATAGGATGTGGGATTACTAATGAATTCCCCTTCAACCTTGCTGAGGGATAATTTTTGTTCCATAGGTGAATTGGAAGATTTGGCACCAAGATAACCCATGTCCTCTAATATTTCAAGTGCGCACTTGCATTGTGACAGAACAATTCCCTTCCTGGAACGTGAAACTTCTATGCCCAAAAAATACTTTAATTCACCGAGATCTTTAAGCTTGAATTGTCTCATGAGATGATTCTTAGTTTCTTCAATGTCTTGTACATTGTTTCCTGTTATGATTATATCATCTACATAGACAAGAAGAGCATAGAAGGAATTACCACGGGTTTGGACGAACAGTGAGTGATCATACTTGGATTGGTTATAACCAGCTAGCTTAAGTGTTGTTGATAGCTTGATGAACCATTGTCGTGAGGCTTGTTTGAGTCCATACAAAGATTTATGTAGCTTACATACTTGTGTTTCCCCCTTTCGTCCGAATCCAGGTGGAAGAGACATGTAGACATCTTCATGAAGATCACCATAGAGAAAAGCATTGTTGACATCGAGTTGTCAAAGATGCCAATTTTGAATAGCAGCAACGGCAAGGAGAAGTCGAACAGTGACAAGTGCTACTGGTGTAAAAGTTTCTTGGTAGTCAAAACCTTCAATCTGATTGTATCCTTTGGCCACTAACCGAGCCTTGTATCGTTCCACAAAGCCATCAGGATTATACTTGATTTTGTAGACCCATTTACAACCAATTGGTTTCTTGTTTGGAGGAAGCTGTTGAAGCGTCCAATAGCCATTAGTTTCTAGAGCATCCAGTTCTTGTTTCATGGCAAGCCGCCATTTTGAATCATTGAAAGCTTCAGCAAAGGTGGTTGGTTCCCTGAGAATGGAAATAGAATTAGAAAAGGCACGATGTGCAAGTGATAATTGGTCATAGGTAAGTACATGAGATAAAGAATGAGAAGTACCTTTGTCTTTGGACGATATTGAGTGAGACGAAGGGAAGGACCGAGAAGGCAAGGAAGCTTATACATGATATTTTTGAAGGTAGCTAGGAACATTGGTGGATCGACGAAGCCTATGTGTGACTGGTGTTGGAGGAGTTATGTGTGGTGGAGAAGTTGATGATGATGTTTCTGAAGATGAAGAGTGTCTGAGTTGATTGTTGGAAGGACAGATGGTGTATGATCAAGTGATATATTTGGATTGGTTTATTGAAGAATGTTGGGTATGTCATCATAAATAGTATCTTCTGATGGAGGAAATAGAGTTGGAGTATTGACCGCGGAAGTGAAATAAGGAAATACATGTTCATGAAAGATAACATCACGAGACACTAAAGTCTTGCTTGTTTCCATATTGTAGACACGATAACCTTTGATCCTAGATGGATACCCAATGAATATGCATTTATGTGACCTAGCATCAAACTTGGTGAGTCGATCATGATGTGTAGATACAAAACAAAGGAAACCAAAAACTCGAAGATGTTCATACCTAGGAGTTTTTGTGAAAAAGGACTTCAAATGGTGTTTTACCCTTGAGAACAGGTGTTGGAGTACGATTTATGAGGTATGTGGTTGTGAGAATGACATCTCCCCAGAATTGTTTAGGAAGATTGGCTTGGAAGAGCAATGAACGAGTGACATTGAGAAGATGACAATATTTGCATTCAGCAACACCATTTTTTTGAGGGGTAGAGACATAACTAGTTTGATGAAGGATTCCCTTGGTAGAAAACAACTGAGTCATAGAGAATTCTGGTTCATTGTCACTACGAATGATTTTAATACTGGATGAAAATTGTGTTTCAACAAGATTGATGAAGGTGGTAAGAAATGTGTGTGTATCAGATTTAGTATGTAAGAGATAGACCCATGTGCATCTTGAGTAGTCATCAACAATAGTGAGAAAATAACGTGCTTTATTAAGTGTTGGAATGTGATAACCACCCCAAATATCGACATGAATCATTTCAAAAGGTGCTTTTGTATTGATGGAACTTAAAGGAAATGGATTACGTGTTTGCTTATTTAATGGAAAAATAGAACAATCACTAATGGAACAAAAAGGTGTGTTGATGGAAAGAGAAATTACACGCAAACTGGTATTAGATAAATGACCAAGTCGTTGATGCCATAGATGAGAGTTGGTGGAAGCAGTATTTGAAATAGAGAAACATCCAGCCTTTTCAGAAATAGTCAGATAGTAGAGTCATGCTTTCTTAGTTCCCATCCCAATCGTCTTCCTTGAGCATTTGTCCATGTGATCAGTTGCCCCTGTATCAAAAATCCAACGAGTTTTTGAATGGAAAATAGTTGCATATAATGTGTTACCTGAAGAAGTAGTCACTTGACTTGCCATGCTACCTGATTTGGATTGATTGAGAAGTGGAAGGAGCTCTTGATATTGGGCAGATGTAAGGTTGTGGGATGGTGTCTTTGTGTCGGAGCAGCTTTCTTGAAAGTCAGTATGATGAGCTTTGGAAGGAAAGTCATAACTTGTGTTTCTATTATCTTGAATTTCTCCTTTCTTCCGACACATGTTGATGTCATGTCCATTCAAACCACAGAAATTAAATTTGAGACGTTTTCGACAATTTTCAAAATTATGTCCATTGAGACTACAAAAATCACATTTAAGGTGACTTTGACAATTCTCAGAATTATGACCTATATTGTTGCATCTATTGCACTTGAGATGTGGGTTCCTTGGTGGGTAATTTTTGTGAGGATATTGTGGACGACTATCTCTGGCAACAAGTGCGGCAGCTTCTGGCATCCTTCCTATGCTTTGCGTGAAGACATCTCTTTGCTTTTCATCTTAAACAATAAGTGAATATACCTTATTTACTGTAGGTAATGGTTTCATGAACAAGATTTGTCCATGTGTTGATGTGTAAACCGTGTTAAGCCCCATGAGAAACTTTATGGTTCGCTGCTTTTGTTGATATTCTTGTAGTTCCCTTCTGGCATTTCCTCCACAATGTGGAAGAGGACATAGTGCATCACGACTATCCCATAAGCTTTTCAATTTGGTATAGTATTCTCCAATGCTTACACCTTCTTGCATGCAATCATGGATCTTTTGCTCAATGTGGAATAGGTGCACGATGTTGGTGTGTGAAAAGCGTTCCTTTAATTCTTCTCATAACTCATATGCAGTATCACTATACATGACACTTTCTGCAATTTTGGGTGATATGGTATTGAGGATCCATCCTTTGACAAGAATGTTGCAGCGAGTCCATTGTTTGATTTCTGCTTCAAGGTTTGTTGATGGCCTTTTGATTGTGCCGTCAATGAATCCTTCTTTGTTTTTGGTTATTAGAGTCATGAGCATTGCATGACTCCAAATGTGATAGTTTTCTTGATTTAAGGATTAAGCTACGAGAACCATGCCTGGTTGGTCTGAATGGTGTAGATATAATGAATGGCTAGGGTCATCATACCATTTTGGTAAAGTAGGGTTGGTATTGGTAGTTATAGACATTTTTTTTGTTGAATAAATTCGAAAGAACGAGATAGGTTTAAGTGTGTTTTAGACAATAATGACTATTTATGAAATAAATAATGGACTGAAATATGCTTTATCTTATAGAAAATGAGTCAAGGATTATAGAACCAGAAATTTCAGCCGCAGAACCGGTCGGAAAGTGGGTGAATCGGTGTCTGTAGTGGCTGGAACGACGGCTGCAACGGTGGAGCACTGAACCGGATGAAGATCGAACCGGACCGGATGGAGGACCGAACCGGGTGAACGACACGTCGTTTGCTTCAACGGCACGCGAACGACGTGTCGTTGGAGTCGTCTTCCTCAACAGCTGGTGCGTGTGGCTCCGGCGAGGCGCGTGAAACACCGATGATATTAAACAAAGCGCGTGTAAGCGATTAGAAAGGTATTTTGGCTTGATTTTAATTGCAAATTGCTCGGATTCTTCTGAATAATATGATGGGATGAAATTAAAATTATTTTGTGAATCGAAATTGGTTTTGAAAAAAAAACAGATTGAGGAAAAAATAGAAAAAATTTCTTTGAGCTGAATTTTCTGAGAATTATTTCCTAAGCTCTGATACCATGTAAGAAATGATTTTATTGATGATGAATAAAGGAATGTTTCCAACCTATTTATACAAAAGAAAAGAAAAATTATAATAATTATAAATAAACACAATTATGAAGAGACATATTCTTGGACAATCTATCATTTCCCACCAAGCTGTTGGTGGTTGCTTCCAGCTGGTGTGTTTGTTGTCACCAACTGGATCTCAAGTTTTTTAACAGAGTCGATAACAAAAAGTGAATAATTTTGATTTATTTGTTTGATTATTAAAAATATATTGAAATTAAATAAAGACCTCAAGGGTTATTTTCATTGATTTGTCATAATTATTCTTAATATTATTATATTTCTTAAATTTATAAGAAATAGTATTAAAATTATTCATAATTTTAATATATTTTTTTATTTTTTATTAATTATTATTACTTATATTTGTATAAGTTAATAGTTTTATTCTGATTCTATATTAAAAAATAATGAATTTTATATTATATTGTCTCACCATCTAATTCATATTTATTATAATTAATAAAGTAACCATTGCGAGAGAGCCCTCAGTATAACTAATAAAGTACCATTATGAGAGACATAACGGGGTTATAACTTACATGCCTTTTGTCAGTTTTGGGGCGGGTGATTTGTACATATTTATTCATTTTGTATATATTTATATTTGTACTTTTATTTTAAATTAATATTTTTTTAATATTATAAGATAATTAAATTATTTTTTATCAATTTATTTATTTATAAAAACAAATTAATATCTTTACTATCATTTCAAAAATTACAATTAATTTTAATTAAAAAACAACTTATATAGTTAAAATTATGTCACAAATTGTTGATCAGTTATATACAAGAAGTTATGTAATTATCATTTTACCTAAAATTATTTTTTTCTTAAAAAAAGCTCCCTTAGTATAAAAAATTGGATACTTATGCGTGTAGGTTTCTAATCTTGGACTTACCTGCATATTACCAATTCTTCTCACTCTAATTTCATTTTTAATTTATTCTAATTTCTCTATAAAAGAATACGTATTTTCAAATTATCCAAAAAAATTCTCCCCAAAATTGACACATTTTATTTTTTAGTGAAAAATTAATGGTAACAACTAGCAAACGTTGTGTCATACAATTCCTTCTCTTTCCCCTTTCCTCCCTTATACTCTTTCTCCATTTTTTTTATTTAAGTTTTCTAGTTATTTTTTTATTTTTATTCTCTCATCTTTTGTTCTTCTTCTAAAGACAACCAAATTGTACTCATTACTATTTTTATTACAATCCATAACCAAATATGATCATATTATTAAATGTCAAACAATTCGAAGTAATAAACATTTCTACTATTCTATGTACAATAATTTTTGAATTTATGTACTCTTAATTGCTCTAATAGTATTATTTACACTTATTTTGGTATGATAATCGTAAAGATTTAATTTAATATAAAATCAGTAGC
Source organism: Hippophae tibetana (assembly GCA_037013495.1). Classification (NCBI taxonomy): domain Eukaryota; kingdom Viridiplantae; phylum Streptophyta; class Magnoliopsida; order Rosales; family Elaeagnaceae; genus Hippophae; species Hippophae tibetana. The sequence goes on from CM072803.1 coordinate 22,671,083, forward strand.
TTTGATAATAATTATACAAGTTTAATGTTGTCCAATAAAACATTAATGATAATAAAAGATATGTCAAATAATAAATCAAAATTCAGTTAAAACAAAAATTAAAACCAAATGAAGTAGACTAATAATACTGATAAATAAGAATATGATAAAAAATATAGAAGAATACGAAGAAAATAATGAAAAAAGTGAGGATGAAGGATAGTATTTGGTGTAACAACTCTAGTGGAGATAAACAATTAGATTTAGAACCATCAATATGAGATATACATATGATTGAATCTAATTAAATCTACTAAAAGAAAATAAAAAACAAAGACCTATTCTTGAATATTCGACTCCATTTTTCTCAAAAAAAATCTTATCCAGGACACGTTTCCAAACACATAGTCACACATTACATGTTTTACTTTAATAAATATAAAGAATATTTTCCTTTATTAAAATTGTATCGTATTTTTACTTTAATAATTCAATTTGTTTAGTAAAGAGTATGTTTTGCCTATATAAGATAAAAACAGCTTAGTGTATTAGACATCGAATTTTGTCACATATTGTTTGAATCTCCTTCTATTTGTAACACAATTATTTCTTGTAATATAGTTTTTCTTTAATAATATAACTACCCTTCTGTTTCCTAATTACTTCTTAATTCTTAATAGGTGTTTATACAATAGATCCTTTCTTATATCTTTCCTAATAGATCCTAGGCCACAAACACATTCACCAAGCATCACATGTTTTACTTTAAAAAATATGTTTGCATAATTTGAAAGAAGATAAAATAAATATACAAGAATAGGCCTAAAAGGCAGTCACCCAATCAATGGTCTACACTAAAAAAATGGTCTAAAAGACCAGTCCATAAAACAAAAGATGTTGTCCTCACTAAAATCCATAAAAAGAAGTATGAGAAAAGGAGATATTATAGCACAAGCTTCAAAACACAACAGAAAATAAATGAGCTTAAAGTTGATGATAAGCTCAAGAAGCAACTGTTACATTTCTCTTACTATTACAAGACTATTTGTATAAGTCATCATCCACTTCATTACAAGAAGACAAAGAAAAAATTGATGACAAATACAAATGTGATTATTAAAAGCTATCATTAAAATGAATGGTTTGGACTTAAACATCCTAACTAAGGAAGAAAACCTTATCTTGGATCTGATTGATAAAATCAATAATCCATAGGAAAAGAGAAAAGCCCTAGCTAAATACATAGTTGTGGCCAAAGAAGAAGTACCTAGCAGCTCCTACCAAAAAAAAATCAAGATTTGTAGTAAAAACTCAAACAATAAGAGTAATAAGATTCATACAATGAAATTCTTAAAAGAATTAAGAATACTTCTAAAAAGAAGGAACCCGCGATTAAAGACAGGAGATTAATCAAACCAAAAAAAGATCTAAAACCTAGAGTCCAAATTCTAGAACTTTACCAAGATTCTCAAGCACCTTTACTCTCAGAGAATGAGGTAGATAATAATGAAGAGCCTTTGACAAACTCTTTACTAACTTACCTAAAGAGGTAAAAAAACCAACAGATCTAAATCCTTAAGATCAAGAAGAACCTTACCAAGTTACTAAAATGCAATATGTCAACTCTATTGATAAAATTATCGATTAAAAATGGTACTCAAAAGTTACCATTGTAATCAACAAAGAATATATTTTTAACGCTGAAGCCTTAAAAAATTGAGATGCATATCTCAATTGTATAAGTCAAGGCATTGCACCAACTAGATAGTTCTACAAGACTACTTAAGTCTTAAACACTACAAATGGAGGAAGGATGCCTATCAACTATAATATGTCTAATACAATAGTATGCAACAGTAGGATACGTCTAGAAACCACATTTTTACTCAACAAAGAATTATCCATAATGGTTATCTTAAGCACTCCATTTCGAACATGTTTTATCTGTTTAAAGTTATGAAAAATGGTATTACTTTAAACCTAAAAGATCATAAGGTATGTTTCAAATTCACTAAAGAACCAAATAACGTAGAAATCCATAACCTAATAATTCAGGTTATTGAAAAAGAATTTTTTTTTATATTCCCTAAAAGAGAAAGTCAATTATAAAATCATTAAAGAAAAAATTAGGACCGACCATGCAAAAAAAAAATTACTCCTCTAAAAGAGAAATTAGAGCAAAAAATATGTTCAAAATGACCCACTATTTTGTAGGAAAGAAAAAGACAGGGTAAAATTACCACCAAAGTCAGACCAATCTAGAAGAATCAACGAAACCTAGATATATGTAAGAAAGAGATAGATAGATGATCTCTTAAAAAAAGGGTTGATATAAAATATCAAATCTCCTTGGTTATGTCCAGCATTCTACGTGAAAAATGCAACTGAATTAGAAAGAGGAGTTCCATAACTTGTCATTAATTACAAACTCTTAAACCAGATGTTAAAATGGATTAGATATCTCATAACTAACAAGAAAGACTTATTAAATCGGCTTTACAAAGCGGTAGTCTTTTCTAAATTTGACCTTAAAAATAGTTATTAGCATATTCAAATTGCACCTGAAAATAGGTATAAAATCGCTTTCATTGTTCCCTTCGGACACTACGAGTGGAATGTTATGCCATTTTGGCTTTAAAATACCCTTTCAGAATTTAAAAAAATTATGAATGAAATATTCAACTCTTATATAGATTTTATTATTATATACATTGATGATGTGTTGGTTTATTCTCATTCCATAGACCATTAGAAGCATTTAAATATGTTTTTCAAAATTATCAAGGAAGCAGAATCGGTGGTCTCGGCTAGAAAGATAAAAATCTTTTAAACTTAAGTTCATTTTTCAAAGCATAATATTACTCAAGGGTTGATAACCCAAATTGATATCTCTATCATATTTTCTAAAATATTCCCTGATGAACAAAGGTTTTTAGGTAACCTTAATTATTTGTTAGATTTTTACAAAAATCTTGAATAAGACACCAAGCCTTTCTATGAGAGATTAAAGAAAAATTCACTCGAGTGAAGCCCATCCTGCATTAAAATAGTACATCTAATAAAGTTGAGAGCTAAAGAGCTCTTATGCATATCCTTACATTACCCTGACGCATTCAAGATCGTCAAAACAAACACATCCGAGATAGGGTTTGGAGAAATTCTCAAGCAATAAACAACTATAAAAGAGAGCCTAATTCGTTTCGTTTCAAGCACTTGAAAACCAATCCAAAAGAACTACTCCACAATAAAAAAGAAAGAAATTTTGGCCATATTTCTCTATATCTCCAAGTTCCAAAAGACCTTGTAGAACATAAGTTCTTAGAATAAACTGTAAATCATCAAAAGAAGTCCTTGAAAATGATGTTAAAAACCTAACTTATGAACAGATTTTTGCTAGGTGTCAAGCTATACTCTCTATATACGATTTCGATATAGAATCTATAAAAGGTGACTCAAATTCTCTACCAGATTTCCTAATCAGGGAATACTTGAAAGGTAACCATGTAGAGATAAGGCAAACAATAACTTCTTCTGATCCAACTTCTAAAAAGAAGGCTTCATAACTCAATAAAAAGAATGAATACCTTGAGATCATAAAAAAACGACTCTTTACAATAAAGTCTTAAGACATAACCAAATCATCTGAATAAGTAACATCTATTTATCTGAAAGATAATTTGACATACATTGTCCTTAAAACAAGAGATTTCTACTAGCTTATTCTAAAAGAAATATGCTTAGCCGACATTAATCATAAGCATAAGATGAGAAATGGTCGACATATAGCTTTCTCCACCTTAAAAATACTAAGGGTGCTCTCTAATATATATATATATATATAATGAAAAAAGTGAGGAAGAAGAAAAAAAATATTAAAAACTTGAATGAAAAAATTGGAGAAGAAAAAAAACACTAAAAAATTTAATGATAAACTTGATTAAATAGGATTATTATTCATAATTTTACAATATTTAAACCAATTTATGAATTAAAATACTAAATCTGAAACTTTTCAAAGTATGAGTAAAAAATGATATTAATTTTTAAACTTAGTTTCTCCTATGTTAACAATCTTACAACATTATTATACAATAAACCAAAATAAGAAAATTTTGTATTTCATCACCTAAATCATTGAGTATATAGAAGGTAACAATCATGAGATTCTACTATAAGCGAATCAAAACAAATGATATTATTAACCATTGCTTACCTTTTAACCACTACGAACTGACAACCTAACTCATATAAAACAACACGCTACCATCACTGCATATCCCACATGGTGTAAAAATATATGGCTTAAAAATAAGAATTTTTAAGGGATATACTTTTATTGCTTCGTATGAAAAGTACAAAAGAAAATAATAAAAGATTTAATAATTCACATTAAAGAGATTATAAAGCATATTATTTAAAATTAAAGTTTCAGTCTCTTTTTTTTCATGAAAACCGAAAAGCTTATTGTGTACTCTTTTAATATACCAAATAAAATTAATATATAAACATTGTGTAACGGTCCGCATTAAAACCTAAATTTCGCATTCTATACCTTTCCCTTGCACTTTATTAATTTCAAAAATTTCTTTCACGCGTGCTTATATCAAAAACCAAAAAATGTGCCATTTTGAACCTGCCAGAACCAGTAGCACATTTTTATATTTTGTTTAAAAGTGATTTTAAAGGATCTGAAAACAACAGTAAACAAACTCAACGAAATTGCATTTCATTGTCATCAACAAACTACTTGCAATTTAAGTCGCTTATAAGCTAATCTCTATTCAAAAAACATGAATTGGGAAATTCATGCCAAGGCACAAGCAAGAAATAAAATCTATAAATAAAAGAACATATAATCCCATATAACTAAAATAACATCGAAAAGTTTTCTAAGCTCCAACAACTTCGGTTTCTACTGCATCAGGAATCATTGGTTCATCAGCAGCCCTGTCAACCTTGACACCAACATCCTCCGAGTAATCACCATGAACCTAAACAAACCACAATCAGAATAAGAGTTCACACACGTTTTAATGACGAGGAAAAAAAGGATGGTTCTTATAGGTGTTCGCTTCTATTAAAAATGAGTTTAGTAATAAGTGGTTTCAAAAGAATGCACCTAATGCACATAAGATGAAATGGAAATAAACATTGAGTTAGGTACAAACCTCCATCAACTTGCCAAGGTCAAATTTGGGAGCTTTCAAGATCTTCACTTTACGGATGAAAACATTCTGAAGTGGATAGATGCTGTGTGTTGCCTTCTCAATCTCTCTACCAATCATCTCAGGAATAAACTTGGACACCAGCTCCTTCAAATCACAAGATGCTGCTTCCTTTATCATAATTTCCCTCATCTTCCTACGAATCTGATACAAAAAGGTTTAATAACATAGTTCCAATTATTATACATGAAGATCCTTGTTATGCAAGATTGAAGGGTTAAATGAAATTTAAATTCAGACCTGGCGAATCTGACTAGACTGGGCATAGCAGGTTCTCTTGACCTGGTTTGCACGTCTCCTTGTGAATCCAATGCAAAACATTCTCAAGGTGTAATTATCAGTGGTCTTTACATCCACATGAGCCTCAATAAGTGATTGCCACTTACGGACCAATGACCTGAGCTTGTCAGTAGTAAAGTCCATACCCTAATATTTTGGAATCATTGTTAACTTCAAATTAATGTAACAAAAAAGACAATTTGACTTTATTAAAATAAACTAAGGGTTAGGGATTTGAACTAGAAACTCCTTGAAGAAAAGGCCAAGCATTTACAATTACAAACTGTAGTACATCTTTTTGACTTATCAAGTATAATATCCAAATGGTATCATACCCAGAAGTTTGTGAGAACATTCCTTCCTTGTACATCTTCCGCTCTAAGACGGATCTTCCTGTAAGCATGATCTTCATCCTTCTGGAGCTCAGCCAGAGAAATCTCAAACACTCTGTGCTTCAAACCTTCAGAAGCAATCTGTTAACAATCAACACAAAATGATAGGAAAGGTGAAACCCTTGATTAAAACAATTGGAATGCCAGTCATTATAAACCAGACACTATGAACTACAGATTCACAAACAATAGGAGATACCTATCTTCTATGACACAACAGTATAAACCAGACTGTAGGAACTATAGATAATGTATGGTAACTCCAAACAATATGAATCTCATAGCATAAAAATTTAAACATTTAAAAACATAATTCAATTCATTTAAGCTAATATAAATATAAAATGATTAAAAAACAGATTTTCAGGAAATGTGGAATATAACCGTTTCTTTTCAGGAACAGATGGAACGTTTTCTACTTTAGGAACAAGTATAGAAGAATTAATTGCTTATCATCTTCATCAAGATTAAAAAACCAATCTTAATTCAAAATAATAATGAAATTAGAAAAACTATATAAATGATTAAAAAAGAGAAAGTAGCCTAACAGATATATATTACACAGTACCAACAAAAGACAAGCATAGTACCATGGATATGAAACCCATGAAATCACAACATATATATGTACAGTTAACTAAAACTGACATAAACTATAAAAAAAATCTCATAATTTTCACCATATGGAAGTATGAAAGGGGGAAAAAGTCACTTTCTTCACTTATTTTGCAGAACCATTAACCCAGAAGCTAATACATAAAATATATCGAAAAAGAGTCTTCACAATCTAAACTACACAGCAACACCTACAGATAAGCATGTTAACCCCAGAGAATATGAAACCCATAGCATTAAAACATATATAAGTAGAGCTCGTTTAAACAAATATAAAATAAAATTAAGGGTAAAATTCCCCAATAACAAATCATCAATTGAAACTACAAAGGTAAAATATGATATCTTCTTCATTTCAATTGCAAAATAATTAAACCATACGTTAATCCATAAGAAAAATTGAAAAAGTAGGCTAACCTTAGTACCCTGAGTCCTGGTGACAAGGGTTTTTCCAACCTGCCTCTGTTTAAAGATTGAAGGTGCTTTAACATCATACCAATCCTTCTTGGCAAACGGATCAGCTCTGCATTATAATTATAACACCAATTTCAATATCTATATCGTACACTACCTTTAAGTAAAATAATTTTTTTATCTTTAACTTTGAAAATCTAAAGTTAACTGATAGTTATAGTAACTGAGATCAAACAGAAAATAAAATCTGATTAATTATACTTACGCCTTCTTCTTTCCTCCCTTCTTACCCTTCGAAATCCTCTTGTTCTTCCTGAAAATCCGATAAAACAATTTCAGTAAAAGTAAGAACATTGATGTTGGTTTCAGAGATAAGTGAAACGAATGCAAATCGGAATGAAGAACGTACCCGACGGCCATGTTGATGAGATGGCTAGGGTTTCAACTCTCGGAGGCGGAAGCAGAGACAGAAACTCTGAGAGACTAAACAAACCCTAATCGAGCGCACAAGAGAGTGGCTAAGGTGTTTTCTTATAGAGTTCGGATCTTCTATTGTGCCATGTCTTTTGTGTTGATTTACTAAAACGCCCTTCTCCCAACTCAAGTAATATTCCTGTTTCCTTTTCGTTTTTTAATTAATCTATGTGAAATATTTATTTATTTAAAAAAACAAAATTTTATTAATTAAATATCGACCTAATATATTAATAATAAAATTTATTATTCAAAACTAAAAAAAATTGTTAAACACATGTAACTTACGTGAAATATTGAACTAAATACTTTTAATTGATTAGTATTTCTAAATTTTATAATAATGAAAAATTAAGGCCCGTAAAATTTGTTTTCAAATTATAACTTAAAAATATTTTTTTATATATTTTAAAAATAATGAAGTTTTAGTTAATATTTTAAAAAAATTAAAAATAAAATATATGATTATATTGGTTTTTTATAATATTATCATTTAATTAATTAATATATTATGTATAATAATTATAACTTGGTGAATATTATTAAAAACTAAAAAAAAACTAAAATCTTTTGTGATTATTATAATTACAACTTGATAAATATCATTAAAAAGAAAAAAGGTAATAACTTTAAACTAAGCTATCAAAAACCATAAAAAAAAAATCTGTTATATTTTGCATGTTTTCAATTTTCTTAAAAACAATGAAAATATGTTCAAACTATGTTCAGTTTTTTGTTTTTTAAAATATATTATTTTAGAAAATAATAATCAAACACATTATTGCTTTTAAAAATAAGTTTTTATTTTTAAGTACAGAAAATAATTTTTAAATCATTCGATCAACACGGGTCATTAATATCTCTGAGTTTTTATCTTTTGTTTTTTTTAAATTATAATAATTAATAAGAATATTTGAGAAGTTAACCGAATAAAAATTCTTTGAAAAATACTAAAATAATTAATGAGTAATTCTACTTCTAACTTATGGATGCATCCTACCAATGTATTCATCATTCATCGGCTCTTCTACATTGGTTTTGCTATCAAAGTCATGTAGGATCTATAACATTTAATAAAACAATTAATTTAATTAGTTTATTTTTAAATAGAGATGAAAAAGTGAGATATAAAGAGGCTTCCCATTAATACATATATGGTTATTCAATGTTAAAAAAACTATTAAAAATACTTAAAAACTATTTATCACTATATGTATGTTGTAGTGTTAAGTATTTAATTCGATTTAAACGGAATTAAAAATTTTAAATAATTCCCTCACGATATTTTATACTGTGTAACAAATGTGCTATAAATGTTACACAAATGGGTCTACTCTCAACAAATCTACATGAATAAGAAAAAAGAAGAAAACATGAATAAGCATTCAAACTATTCAGACTCTAAAAACTTACAATTTTTCTTTTCTAACTCTTAAAGGTATAGAGCTTATATATTCTCATGGTACACCAATTTGACACTCAGTAATATTTAATTTGTAGATCACAAATATCACTTTACTCATCAAAATCTGATGAAAGAAAAAATAGCTTCCCTGTTTTGGAGGCTTAGTATTGTACTTTTAATACGATTAGTTACTTGGTATTTTTTTCACCTAAAAATGTGACATATCAAGAGTACAATCATTTATAAAAAAAATCGTATCTCATACTTAAAACATTAGAATTTATGTTCTTGTACTTACACTTATAGAGCCAAAAAAGTACATTGTTAGATTTACTTTTTTTGTTTTTTTACGTGAGAAATGTATACACAATTTGAGTGAAACTCGATCCCACAACTTTAAAGCCATGTAGATTTTGTGAATAAATCCTCTTGTATTTACCTTTTGTCTATAGTTGTTACCTTTTGTCAATATTTGAAAATATTGCCTTTACTACCGATCGATTTGAACCAAAATACACAATTAGCTTTGCTGAAAGTCAGATACAGAAACTAACAGTGCTATAACATTGTCTTCAAGCTTGTTCCCCAAACTAAGCTCTTACCAAAAGCGGCAAATTGTTCTAAATACCAGAACAGAATCTGAAACTATGCTCGAAGGCAACATTATACATTATTAGTGTCACACAAGGCAGCTAAAGAATACATTACTTGCTTATGCTGCAGAATTAGGGCTAGTGTTCAAACTAATGCAAAAATTTCAAATGATTATCGAAGTTGTTGAGCAGTATATTGACGATGATCGCTCACTCCTACTTATGAGCAGGAGAACACTGACAAAGTTTCAAACAGAAGTAAAAAGATTATGAAAACTTGAAGCTTTTCAAGGCAGTAGTGAGCAGAGGAAGCTTATCGGGAGCTCTCTGTTTGTAGTCTTTCTCCAAGGCTTTTGCTGCCAGAGATTGTAGATCTGGGGAATCTTTGTCTTCCTTGCTCCGCCCTTTTGCTTGCTGTCCAATAGCTGGTGTGCACTACATAACAGGAAAATAACTTTCAGTTGCTCAAGTTGCGTAGCAAATGAGCAAGAATGACACAGTTTGCATAATCCAGCTAAACAGATGTTTGTCTAGATAAAATGAAAGTAAATAAGGGTAATGTTTGCTTGTACTTTTGAGACCTGTAAAACCCTTTTTGAACCAAACAGGAAAAGTTTTGTTAAAAATGTTTTCAAGACTCAAAAAACACATTTTGTACTTTCTGACTAAAGCAAATATTATGTGCTGCTTCCTGAAAGCACTTTCTTTCTAAACCAATTTTGACATAAACATTTTTTAACAAAACACAAGCTAACAGACCCTAATTTTCCCATGAAATGCAAATGAGCGGACATGATTATATAATACCAAACTACTAATGTATCTTAGAAGAGAAAACATGGGCAAGCTTACCATGCAAATACCAAAAAGTGCTCTGATATTCGTGCCCCCAGTCAAGTCAATGGTGGATGCATAGTATTTCTTTGCTGCTTGAAGGTTTTCTAGTCCACCAAGTGTGTATAGCACCTGTAAGCCACGGGAACACAGTTTAAATATGGAAATATCATGGAGCTTTAATATTGTTTAGCTCCCCCTTTCTTTTGTTGGCAAGGAGTTTGGTTGAACAGACACTGTTATAGTCAAATACAGACTACTGTATAAGACATGCATGTTGTATTAGCAGGAGACAACACAGGTTACTCCCTGCTATGGGGTATCCTACCCTAGAGTGGCAAAGATTCTTACCAGTTACCCTCCCGGGAGACCCTATTCCTAACCATGGCTAGATAAAACTAGATTGGTCCCGGGAGGGCCTCATTCCTGATACATAATCAGGACGGGTCCAAATGCCAAAGCGTGGCAACAAGATAATGGCGATCAACAAGAACAATATTCCATATGATCCTAACAGCCCATCATCAGGGCATCCACCCTTTTGTGGCCTTTATATACATTGATAACCCCAACAAAATGACCAGAGACACAAAAAGACCCAAGCCTTCTTCCTCTTAAAGACAGTGTGTGCATCTCTACAACAAAACTACCTTAATTCCCTAGTCAAGACCAACACGCCACTCCCTGTAATCTTCAGCTAGTGGATACTCCACGCTCTCTACAATCACACTAAAATTCTGCTTCATTAGAACACCCTCTCAAACTTTGAATTGAAGAGAAATAAACAGCAATAACAAGCAACTTACATCAGCGTAAGCTAAGTGATACAATGGAACTGTTGGTTGCAATAATATCAGCTCCTCATAGCAGAATGCTGCTTGCTTGTACCTAATTTACAAATATGGAAATCGCTCATTAGTATACTACTTTTTAATCTTTGTCTTTCACAAACACATAAAGAGAACCCACATTTGAAGGGAGACATATATTTCAGCCAATTCTCTCCAAGCATCATGGTCAGCCATAAATCTGATAAATAGGAAATTAAAAAAAGAAAACAATTTAGCCAACTCTTTTTAGCTGAATTTTAACTAGAAATTTTCAAAAGCTTTTAAAATCTGCCACACATTTCAAGATATTTATTGAGCCATTCAATGGCCCCCAAAATATTTCCTTGTGCCTTTGCAATGGCTACGCGCCTCTTATGTACTACCTGTACAAAAAAAAAGAATAAATATTAGCTGATAAATTGTATCATTTCCAGAAGAAAAAAACACATCTTTTCTCATGTAATGAAAAGTTAATGATCATTAGATTCCTGTTTACACATATAAAATTATCATTTCAAGAAGATAATTAAGGAATTTACTTGATCACATGGGTTATCCTCTAGTAGGCTTGAGTATGCCTTTTCTGCCTCTTCCCAGGATTCCATTGCTTCGAGCAACATTGCCTCCAGCTTACCTGTGATTTATGTTAAAACAAATAGCTGAGACACAACATATCAACAAAGAATTAAAGATGAAAGTACTATTCACTTAAAGTTACCCAAAAGACAGAAGTATGTCTTTTACATAATGCTTTTATTCAATTTGACCAAGGTCTCTAGATACTCTAACTATATGGTTGGAGTTTCGACAGTTCAACATATTTTTAATTTATAAATGGAATATAACAAGTCAATGTGTTGACGTAACAAGGTTTCTACCTTGGTAGGTAGTTATCATATTATCTCTTGCTTAAAAGTTAGTAAATCACAATCTCAAATAGGCGACTTATCCTTAAAAGTTGCGCATAAATGATATACAAAGATAAATGTGTGGTTAACAGTGTGTGAACACAGCAATACTAAGCAATTAACGAAGACCAAAAGAAAGAGAGAAAATATGCATCCATATTGTCGTAATGAAGAGGTAGGTGGAAAAGCTACAAAGTGAAATCTGTCACTCAGACAAAACATTCATGCCTACCTTCCCCAACTAAAACTCAAACCTACAAACACATGATAGAGAATCAGTCAGTTTAACTTACCAACCCTTTTACTCTCTGGAAACCTCTTTTGTAAAACCTTTATACAATCCTGCAAGCAGTTCAAAAGCACAACAGTCAAATAATTACTAAAGATGTAGAAATTAAATTGATGACAAATTCACAGTTGAAGTAGCAATTAAGAAGCAATTCATAAAAATATTCAGTCAACAAAACTTGTGAAAAAAACTAGGGATGTAAATTGGAATATGCTATACCATCTCACATTCTCACTTTAAGCTTTCCAATTACAAAGAGTCATGTTCCCATTCTTCCGTGTTTTTGATTATCTACTTATTTATTTTCATTTTAAAAGCAGAAAAAAAATTAACGTAAGTTCATTTGAAACAAGTAGGATATTACAACTTGTCCCATCCCAATATAATCCCACCCATCATAGAAGTTGATGGGACAAAATGGGATGTACTCCCAAAACATGGGTTAACGAGACATCTCATCCAAATTTACATCTCTTGAAAAATTATAAATCTAAAATAGAGGGGTCTTTTTAAATCAATAGAAACAGATTCAATAACTAATCATTGAAAAACAATGGTCAAAATGTGAAATTCAAAAGTTTTCTTCCTTTAATCTATTCCCCCTTTCCCCTTTTCCCCTTCAAAAACTAAAACACTTTATGGAAGTTCCTTGTAAACCAGGCCATTAAAAATGTCTCACGTGTAGGATGGTACATGCAATATATTATAATAGATACACTTCAGAGGAAAACAAAATAGAATCCACCATACAAAAGGAAAATATATGTTACAATTAAGTTCAAAATTAAATCATAGCATAATAAAAACAATGATAAATGACAGTACTACACTACAACAGATTACAGCATTAATATATTCAAATGGAAAAGATTAAAGTTGCAATTTAGTAAGGAGTTTATAAGACCTAACCTTTGCAACATCTAGACAATGGCAATCCATGGCTGCAACTGCCACCTGCTCATATAAGGTCCACTCTACATCAAAGAATGTGGTGCTTGTTAGGTATTGATTCATTTCTGTGATTTCTACTTCATTAGATTTCCTCTTCAACAAATTTACACACTTACACACCAACACACACACATACATTGGCTGGGGTTCGAACTCACACCACCAAAGTACACACAATTAGCATATGTTATTGAAATTGTTTATTGAACTGCAAGGCAATTTGCCAAAAAATAAATAAATTAATATGTATATTTATATCAATGCTTGAATACATACGCTAGCAATAAGCCAATAACCACTCTCCAATTTAATATATATAATAAGTGTTAAGGTCATAGAGCGGTGTAGTAAACATATTCATATGCACAAAAAGGTATCTAGATTCTAGAACCACGTTTACTTCAATGAAGTTCTAATTCAAATACCATGGAAGACAATGAAAACCCAACTGAACACAAGAAAACAAGCTAAATTTAAAAAATAAAAAAAAATTACTTTACCAAATAGCGAGTTCTTAAATATACCTAATTCGAATCAATATAGTCTACGAAAAAGAACCCCGTTAAACATAAGCAACCCAGATGAATTGGACAAAATCGAGTACACCCGATTGAATATAACATAACCTAACTGTTTCTATATCCTTAGAAATTATAACGCAAGCCCGATACAAATCAATCTTCAATCTTCAATCAACTAAAAACACAAGAACAACAGATTTAAAAATCTAAAACACAAGCCCAATACTCAATTTAATACACCCAAATGAATATAACCTAAACTGTTTCTACATCCTTAGAAATTATAATAAAAACCCAATTGAAATTAAACTTCGATAAATAAAAACGCAATACTAACAGATTGAAAATCTCAAACACAAACACAACAGTCAATACTTACCCTCTGAACCGAGACTCGATCGCTTTTTGGGGTCGTTCAAGATCGATAAACCGTGCTTCAAAACCTTCTCAGAACGACGAACTTTGAGTTTCCTGACGAGACAAAGGTACTCCCAAGCTCCTCCTCCACCATTATCAACCTGGTTCTCGAGCCTGTCCAATTGAGCTTCCTCTGTTTTGCTCACCATCTTTAACAATTCAAAGAAAGCAAAGCAAAGAAAATCAAATCTCTCTCTCTCTCTCTAATTACTCGCCGTTTTTTGGATCTGTTTATGGAAGATTGAGAGAGATATTTGACTAGTGAACTTGATGTCTTCCAAGTATTCTTGGAAGCTCTCGCAAATATCAAACGCAGCCAAACTTTGTTTTCTTTTTTTCTTAAATAAAATTGTTATTTTTGTTGAAGAGAAACAGCCATTTTAGTGTTTTGGGCCAATCTAATATACTGAAAGCCCCGCTTCGTATTATGGAGGATGGGTCCGATTTCTTTCTCAGCCCATTATCTTAGATGAGCCTGAAATGAGAAAATAATAGTTAATGTGCCATTTTGCCCCAGCATCGGTGATTTTGACCGTGTCCTTACACACAATAGACATGAACAGTCGGTAAACATACAAAAATATAATCAAATTATTATATTTATTTTTCTATATTATTAAATTATTTTTTCATCTCATTTATATCACTAAAACACTGTATTTATTTATTTTATATTATTAAACTAATATTCATCTAACAGTGTGATACATCAATAATAAATTTCGAACAATTCATATAATTAAATAATAGATTTTGAAATTATTGTTTCAAATTCAATTTGTTTCAATAACTTAATTATCTAAATTATTAATAATCTAATACTTAACTATTCTTCGGATTGACATAATAGTATAAATAGAACAAAAATAATAAATGTATGATATAAATGAAATAAAAATAATTTAATTATATGAACAAAACAAAATCAATAATTTGATAATTTATATGTTTACTTCATAAATCTTTTATTACTTTTATGATTGTCGTGGTTTACCTGATGATAATACTAATTCTTTTAATTTCAAGTTACGGATTAAAACCACATCAAATATGTTCAATTTCTTTTAAAAAAAGTATTATTATCCCCATATTATCTTTCTAAGCAATACTATATCATAAAAATATCAAAAGTAAAATTTAGAGTTTAACTATATTTTCTAATTATAGTATTCAATCACATTTTCTATATATCACAAATTTATAATATTTATATTTTTACCTATTTATTCCTAAATTCAAATTTTCTTTGTATTATCATATTTTAGTTTAATTGACTTAATATAACAGTGAGTATTAGATCAAAACATGTTTTTATCCATATGAATCCTATCCAATTCGAATTGAATTTAAAGATATTCAACATAAATTTAATTAAATGATGCAATTAATTTGAATTTAAACATATCATATATTTTGGATCGGATAATATCGAAATGATATTGAAATTTATTTATAAATTATTTTCATATGTAAAAGATGATATACACAACATTTTAATTTTAAATTATTCTATCCTTAGCAAAATGTATTATTCATAATAACAATTATGAAAATCAAAAGACTAAAAAATATGTTCAAACAATCATTAAATTATTATAGAAATTTAACCGTTATATTTATTTTTTAAACTTAAATAATTATCTAATGTAATTGAAATATATATAATACTTAAATATAATATTTAATAATAATTCAATTTATTTTGACTTATAATATATTATAAAATTTATTAACCTAAATCTGATACAATATTAACAAATTGCATAACAATTTTGTATGGCTATTATAAATAATTGCAATGAATGATATGATACCGAATTTTACTCAAATATTTTTGTATTGTGTTAGAATGATGTTCGCATATAATAAACTTATACACTTATTTCACTTAGCTCTATCATTGTTTAATTAGTTTTTTTTTTCTTTGTCTTATTGTCTGTAAGGTCTTCAAACTCGTTTTTTGGAGCATTATTTTGTGACATTTATTATTGGCGTTTATATTTAAAAATACAGAGATGCATTTCATTAAAATTTTATTCCAATTTATTAATTAGGAATTTTTTTTAAAAAAAAATTCAACACTTAGAGTATGTCTCGAACTTTGATTTTAGTTGTAGCTAAAAATTATAAATTTATTTTTCACAACCTATTATTTCGATTATAATTTAGCTTAGAATAAACAAATATATCAATTTTTTAATGAAAAATACGTGGTTATAATACAGTATATATTCTAAATTAACAAATTTATATTAAAAACAAAAATATTTTATAATTATATTTAATTGATATTATAAATCTAATATTCAAAGATATAATTAGATTATTTGTTTTGATAGTAATTAAGTATTTAAAATAAAATATATTTTTTAATAAAACATTTCATTTAGTTAAAAATAATGTTATTTTTAATTAAAATAATTTAGTTTACAAGTAAATATATAAAAATAATTATTTAAAATTATAAAAGAACTTGTGTTCGGAGACTTATTGAGGTAGGATACGTAATCCTTAACGTTAAAGACATTTTTCTCATCAAATTTTGATTTTTCTTTTCTTTTTATCTTATACGGTTTCCATCCTTGTCCCAAAAAATCGAAAAACTTTAAATATTTTTATTATTACTTTATCCCTACTTTAGTCTATTAAAAAACGAATTAAATATTTTGATAATTACGTTATATCTCATTTAATTTAATATCAAATTTTATTTATAGTAAGGAATAAAATAATAAAAATATAATTTCATTATATATATATATATAACTACTATCTACAAGTTGTGGTTTGTATAATGTGAAAAACATGTATTTATTTAAATAATTAAATTTGTATTAAATGAAAAATGATATATTACTATATTGTTAATAAAATTTATATAATTATATATAATAAAAAATTATCAAATAAATTATAATTTTAATAAAACATATTATTACTGAGTATGGTCCCTGTACTCTCTCTGCATGTTTTCACGTGTCCTGCCATACCCAATGATGTTAATTACATTCAAACCACCATTCTTTGCATTGGATTCTAAACCCCAACATGTTGCAATTTTGTGAAATTGTATTTATTTTATTTTTAGAGAAAAACATTCGGTACTTATTTAATCTATTTATTATTTTTTAAAATAATTTAATTTTTATGAAAAATAATTTTACAAAAATAAATATTTTTTTAAATTTATTTTTGTATTAATTTTATAAAAAAATTATGTATTGTTAAAGATAATTTATAAAAATCTTATCTCAATAATATTTAAAAAATATATAAAATAATTAATAATTTATTAAAATAAAATATATGGATACTTTTTTAAAATATAATTAGTACACTTTTACATAAAATAAAATAAAAAAATAAATTATCATTGATCTTTAATTTTAATTTTATTTTTATCCAGCTATATATCATTTTCCGTCCCTATCTTATCTTCCTAATTCACATTTATCTGATAGTGTGCGAAGATTCGCACGCCTTTCATATATTACTATATCAATTATAAATTATTTAAATGTATAATATAATTACTTTATAAATAAAATTATTTTTAATAAATTTTAAACATGGTATATATGTTATTTTTTTATATCATAAAAAATATAATTTATGTATATTAAAAAATGATTTACATATTTTTTGATAATATAAAATCATATATTCTAAGTATTAAAACTGAAACAAATTAAATAAAGTATTTATATAAAAAAAACTATCCATTATAAATTTCTTGAGTTGGAGGGTGACTTCACTTTCATCTAAATCGGTGAGGTAGGTATCTTTTTTCCTGACAAGACAAAGTCCTTAATTGATACATATGATAGAGAGAGTGAGAAAGTTAGCGTTTTTGTTCTTTCTAACATTTTTGCCCATTTACATTGA
This sequence comes from Hippophae tibetana, assembly GCA_037013495.1. Lineage (NCBI taxonomy): Eukaryota > Viridiplantae > Streptophyta > Magnoliopsida > Rosales > Elaeagnaceae > Hippophae > Hippophae tibetana. Next base: position 22,689,094 of record CM072803.1, read on the forward strand.
GCAAAGAAGAAAAAACACACAAAAATCTACTCAATACACCAACATGTTTGATGCAGTACATGAGCAATTGCACCACCAATTCATAGCCTCTTCAAGAACTTCTTCACAACTCCCTCTTCCTCCCTCATCTTCTAATTTCCCTCTTCATTCTTCATTAGTCTCTTCTTTTGATGCTTACTCTAATCAACTTCTTCTTAATCAACCTCATTTTATAAATCCAATATTACACCAACAATCTCATCATATTTCTAATTCCCACAAAGTTGAAGAGATAGAAAACAACTTGGTGCCCATTAATTTGGATATTATTGAAAGTGAAAGAAGATCATCATCATCATCAATTCAAGAAGTGTCAATTAATAATAATATTGATGATGATGATGATGATACCACTCCATGGAGTAATGAAGAAGTACTTGCTCTTTTCAAGATCAGATCTAATATGGAGAATTGGTTTCCACAATTCACTTGGGACAATGTCTCAAGGTATATATATTATAATTCATAGCTTCATTCATTCCAATTTCCATTTTGAATTATTATTATGCTTTATTGTTTTGCTTTTAATTGTATTTAATTGAAAAGATTTGAGTTTTTTTAACTAAATGCTTTAATTGGGTTGGGAAATAAGAATCACATCTTATTCAGTTAGTTGAGTTCACTCCTTTTAAAATAGAGGAAGCATGATGAACTCTCAAGATCTCATTCTTCTCTACACCCAAATGGTATTGATTGATTGAACTTAAAAAAATTGGGTTGTGAAATTTAATGTCTCCTTTTTTTTTTTTTTGTAGAAATAATGTGAATTAAATCTTTCTTACTCAACTAGAATAACAATGATTTGACGGTAAGTTTCATGATTTTTTTTCTTTTAAGTCACAAATTTCAAACATGTAAGTTAATGTTTTATAATTAGTTCAAATTCAATGAATTAGATTATCATTAGAACGTAATCATAATTTTTCCATGTTTTCAACTAAAGAAGAGGGAGGAAACCAACACTTTTGTACTTATATGGTTTTTTATTACAAAATATTAATAATTTAATAAAAGATATTTTAGATTGATATATTATATCAATGATTAATATATTAAATATTGTTATAGATTTGGTAATTTTGTGCATTCATGATGTGTACAGAAAGCTATCTCAGCTTGGTTTCAAAAGGAGTGGTGAGAAATGCAAGGAGAAATTTGAAGAGGAAAATAGGTATTTCAACGGCATTACTAATTTGAGCAAAAACTATAGGATCCAAAGTGATCTACAAGAGCTTTATCAAACTAGTGAACAAAACCAAAAGGTAATTGAAAATCCAAGGGATTATCAAGGCCAAGCTAAAAGGGATGAAAGCACTTTTGAGAAATCTAATCAAACAATAATTGGCAAAGACTTTGAGGGTAATGATGATGATGAGATCAAAGTGATGGAAATGACTCAAATGGAGACAAAGAATAGGAAGAGAAAAAAACAAAACAAGTTTGAAATATTGTTGAAGTGTTTTTGTGAAGATGTTGTGAAGAAAATGATGGTTCAACAAGAAGAGATACACAACAAGCTTATTGAAGATATGGTGAAGAGGGATAAAGAAAAGGTTGAAAAAGAAGAAGCTTTGAAGACACAAGAGATGAATAGGATGAATAAAGAATTTGAGATTATGGTAAAAGAACAAGCTTTAGCTATTGATAGACAAGCTTCAATAATTGAACTCTTGAAGAAATTCACTCCATCAACAAATGAAAGAGATTTTAATATTAATATTATTCTCAATAAGGTACGTGAAAATTCAAACTCATCAAATTCTCTTGCTCCTTTTTCATTAATTCATCAAACCCAAAACCTTAATCCTTCTTGTGATCATAAAGAGCTTAATTTTACCTCAAATTGCACTCAAAATTATGATAATGATAAAACCCTTTTATCTCAAAGCCCTAATTCAATTATTGCTCAAAACAAAATTCCCAAATTACCTTTTTCACCAAAAACTACTAAAGCTTGCCAAAATCCTAGTTCTTTTAATACCCAAAAAACCACTATTACACCTACTTCACCTTCAATACACAAAGAAGACATAGCAAAGAGGTGGCCAAGAGATGAAGTTTTGGCTCTAATAAACCTAAGAAGTAGTATTTGCAGTGAAGAAAAAGATGGAGTTAAAGCTCCTTTATGGGAGAGAATATCACAAGGGATGTTTAATTTGGGTTATGAGAGAAGTTCAAAGAGGTGCAAAGAGAAATGGGAAAATATCAACAAGTATTTTAGAAAAACAAAAGATATTAGCAAGAAAAGGTCTATTGATTCTAGGACTTGCCCTTATTTTCATATTCTAAGTACTTTATATAATCAAGGGGCACTCGATGCTTCTCACCAAGAAGGTCAAGAAAATTGCTTGGCTTCATCTGATCAAAATCTTCATTGTCCTCAACTTGGGTCGTCTTATTCATCAATGCACAATATTGATCATGAAGGTGAGAGAAATTTAGTAGTTCAAGTGCCTAGTATTGCTTCTGATTTTGAATTTTGAATGTGTCTTTAGATCAAATAATAATTGTATTGTTCAAACATGTGTCTTTAAACAAAAAAATATATATTCTTATTTCAAAACCAAATTTGAGTGTGTGTATTAATATTAATTAATTATATATGTTACATTTTTGTTGTGGTAGATAAGTGGAAGCTTATTTTTCAAAAGATATATATTTTATTTATAAATATTAATTGAATAGTATAATCTCCTTTGTAATTTTATTTTTAATTATTTAAGAAAAAAATTATTTATTTTTCTTATAACTTAAATGATAACATATTTTTTAAGTTACATATTTTTTTTAATGAGTAGAATTAAAAAAAAACTAATTGAATAAATGAGTTAAGTTAGTGTTTTTTTATGTTAAAATATTTGTCATATTGTGGAGCAATGACTAATTATTTTTATATATAGTACTACTTTATTAAGTTTATCAAAAGACGATATGCAATTATTTATTCTTTTTAACTCATCTATTTCCATATCAAACAAAGTAGTGCAAGAAATTTTTACAAAAAAAAAAAAAAAAAGTAGTGAAAGAAACTAGCTAAGGGTTTTTAGAAGACAAAAATAATAATTACAGGATTTTACATTTTTACTACAGATATCATATTTTAGTAGATAATTAAACTTAACATTTAAAAAAAAACACTTACTCAAATCCACATACCCAATTATCGTTTGATAGAAACATCTTTTATAGGTGTGATTGGTGAAGGTTAACGACAAGGTTCAATGCATTAGTTATTAGTTATTACTTATTAGTATATATATATATTTAGATACCATTACTTAATTGAGTAGTAATATATACCATCTTGTTAAGTATAAAATTATATAAGTGAACAATAATTACCACACAAATTCTAATAACATATATGTAATCATTATTTATCATATAAATCATGACATAATTATCATTATATATTTTATCAATAAAATACAACAATGTATTAAAATATTATTAGTAAATATAATCAAACACACAATTATATTTAATAAGTAATAAATTGTAATTATAAATTACTAGTGATTAAAAACTTTTAGTCTTTATTATTTTAATTAACAGTTAAGCGGAGTTTAATGTCAGAAACAAAATTGATTTCCTTTATATTTCTCTTTCAAGTTTTGATTTTGAAGCTATAAAATTAATGTTTTACAATTAAAGGGTACATCTGCTAATATGCACTAAAATTTAAAAGGGATTAGAAATTAAAGAAACTGGGAGAAAAATTCGAATTAAATTATGTTTTATTGTATTTACTTATATTATTTTATAATCGGAATAAAAGTTGTTGTTTTACTAAACGTATTTTTAATAAAATAATAATTTTAAAGATTAATATATGGGGAGATAAAATTTATATTTTTCTGTAGTAATTTGATTCTAGACTTTTTGTTCAACAACTTAATTTTTAATATTTGTGTTAACTCTTAATTCTTTAAATTCTTGTTTTGTAAGTAAATAAATTAAAAATAATTAGATAAATTTAAATTATATCATTAAATTATTATGTTTATATAGTTTGTAGCATTAAATAAATTTTTATCTTATTTTTACTATCAAATTATAAAATTATTTCATTCATACAATTTCTTTAGTTTTTCGTACATTAAATCGTTAAAACTAAAAAAATCAAAGAATTATAAAAGTATGTTTCATCGTCTTTCTTATGCTTCTTAATAAATTACTTATTACAACAACACCTTCAAGAAAAATAGTGACCTTAATTGTGAAATTAAAACTCATAATGAGACAAAATTTCTCTGATCATCCGAATCGTTTAAGCTTTGTTTCATAGTAATTTTGATTTATAATTTGTGATTAATGATTAAATTATTAATTTTATGATTTATAATTTTTATTCAATGATTTTCTAGAAAAAAAATCACTTATTATTTGAAATTTTTTAATGTTTTTTCAAAATTTTAAAAATAATTTGTTTTTTTAATTAATTTTTTATGCTTTTAATCATTTTATTCAAATATTTATAAATATAAAAGGCATTTTATTTTCTACAAAAATGTTTAGCGGAAATGAAAAAAAATTAAAAATCAAAAATTTAATTCAAAACTTTTATTTTTAAAAATTTATGACACACACCGTCTTTTGACATTGATTCCTTAAAAAATCAAAAATTTATATCAAATTAAAAAATCACTTTAAAAATCAAAAATTTATGTTAAATTAGTTGTTACACTAGTTATCATTAGTGGCGATTAGGTTAATTAAGAATTAAATTGAATTAATTCTTCAAATTTAAGATGATGTGAAAGCCTCTCATTTGATATTTGATTCATTTTAAAATTTCAAACGAATTCATCAAACAACAAATTTGAAGAAATAAAATACCTTTATCAAAATTAAACCCATAAATCCATTTTGTTCTGTCTTTTTCATTACTCAAACACAAAACCCCTAAATACTCAAATCTAAAACCCAAATCATACAAATTCAAATTAAACCAATTTAAAGTGATAATCCAAATTCACTTTCTTTTTTTGTAAATCTTTAAACTATCCATTGCGTGAATCTACTTGCTAATCTTAGATCCACGTAGAGAGTTTGTAAGTCGTGGGATCTTAACCAACATTTTTTTTCTTCTACCTTTCCCCTAAAGTCGGTGCACCATGTAAGTTGTTATCATCTTAGAAGCCGGTGACACATCTGATATGTTCTCTAAAATAATTCATATCTAAACTCAAATTGTTCTCAAAATTGTGAGAACTCGTTCGTTCCTCAAAGTAAAGAAGATTTTAAAAAAAGGAAAACATGAAGAAAAAAAATTACAGACTTACCAAATCAGAATAGAAAAAAATAGCAAAAAAATAAAATAAAAATCTCTGACGGTATTTTTTTTCCTTCTCAATCGACAACCTTTTCTTCTTATAATATAAATTTGAATGTTTCTTTGAAGAGGAACCCAACTGATGAAAATACATATTGTTAAAAGAGACAAAATCTCATACATGTGTGGCAAGACCAAGTCACCTACATAATCGAATCGAAGGCTATGAGAAATGGTATTTTGAAAATCAATAAGTTAACTATTGGTTATTAATGTCTATGTCTTCAAAAATTATGAAGCATTTTTTGTAAAAAAATTTGAGAGTTGAACCACATGATACATTGGTTATGAAGGATTTGTATGATATCACAACTCATTCCAATAATATTGAATTATTAAGATTCTATATATTTCTTATGAGGATTTTGATTCAATTTCACGAGAGATATTCTACAAAAACCTAATCTCGAACCTAGATGAATGTTGCTTTTTGAATAGATGAAAAATTGTATGTAATAACGCCTTGAAAAGGTGATTATGGAGCTCTAAAATCTAGTAACATGGTTACTCAACACAGACCTAATTCAGATCAACAAGATTGAGTACGATCCAATAAAGGTAAACCTATTAATGGTATTGATAAGTCTTCCTACAAATACACTCATTATAATCAGATTGGTCATACCAAAAATTATTGCTTTGAGTTTGTGGGATATCCAAAATGGTAGGATCCAAGTCACGCAAAAAAATAAAAAGGTCCTTCTATTGCAACAGTTGCTCAAACAATGATTGAAGATGAAATTATTGATAAAGCATCAGCAATAATAATATCTGCATATAATAATGGTAAGGTTTTAAATATTTGTACATTTGTTCTAAATAATACATGGATAATTAATTTTGGTTCAACGGATAACATGAAATATGATTCTAGACATGTTTTACTATTTCAATCCTCTACAAAAAAATATTTCTATTGCAAATGAAACTTCGACCCTAATCATTGGGTTTAACTCTGACCAATACACTGAGTTTAGATTCTTTTTTAGTTATTTCATCTTTAGATTATAATATTATGTATGTTTCTTAAATAACCACTACCTTATTTTATGTTGTAATGTTTTGGCCTAATTATTGTAAGTTTAAAGACATCAAAACCATAAAGATGATTCGTTGTAGTATTAGAAGGGAAAAATGTATTACTTGAATTTGGAATCAAATAGTACTACAAGCCTACAACAAACTCTAACAACAGATGGTTCTGTACAAACAAAAAATAAGGAAATTTGATTATGGCATTTCCATTTTGGGCATGCTTTCTTTTATTATCTTAAAAAAATATTCCCTAGTTTATTTACAAAAATTGATATTTCTAGTTTTCAGTGTGAATGTGGGTGAACTTGGGAAAACCCGTTATGCTTCATTTCCATTACGATTGAATAAAAGCCTACTTCCTTTTATGATTATTCATTATGATATATGGAGTTCATCTACAGTCACTATTTTGGGTGTGTTACGTTTGTTTGTAACATTTTATTGATGTTGCACCAGAATGACTTAGTTACGCTTGATGAAATTTAAAAGTGACTTGAATTCGTTATCCCAAAAGTTTCATTAAAGGATTAAGACTCGATATAATATAAATATTCAAGTTTTTTGTTATAATAATGGTGAAGAATACTAAAGTATTGAAATTTTAACAATATTTGCAAGCATAAGGAATAATTCATCACACGACTTGCTCCAACACTCACCAACAAAATGGAGTGGAAGAGCGCAAGATTAGACACTTATTGGTAGTTATTTTTGCTTTAGTAATCGAGGTCCTTATGACATTATTCTATTGGAAAGAAGCACTCGATTTTGTTTCTTATTTAATCACTCGAGTTCCCTCTAACACCATCAATTTTAAAACATAATTCCAAAACCTCACGGATGCGATTATTGCCTCAAATGTCTCAAATTTAACTCCTTATATCTTTGGTTGTGTGGTGTTTTAACACCTACCCAAACATCAATGCAACAAGTTAACTTTTTAAGAATTGTAATGTGAATGTGTTTTTATTGGGTATTCCCCTTATCAAAAGACATATAAGTATTATCATCCTCTAACTCATCGACTATTTCCATGATGGATGTTGTCTTCCCTGAATATACAATGTACTTATGCAAATATGAATTTTAAGGAAATACTTAAAGAAATTTTAGACTCAAGATTATGATAAAACTGATCACCAAAATATGGGCAACTTGGATATAAGTAGTATAACACTGGATTACATGACTTATGGCTCACACATTGAAATGAACTAGATAATGAGTGAATTAGATTTAAATGATATGATATTAGATTTAAATGTCAATGATAACCTAATAACTAAAGAAGTAAGTGAAGAAGTAAGTGTTTTTAAGCATGCAACTCAGTCTCTAGATAATATGGTTTCATATCATATAGACATATCACACCAATCGCTTACTGAAGATGTTCCTGAGCTACACAGAAGACAGTCATCGTAGTGTCACTCAAGAGGTATTCCTAAACCCATATATAAACCTTAAATCTCTAGTAAAGTAAAGTAGCTCATAAGTTATTATGTGTCTAACTATCATTTGTCACAATTAAACATGTCATTTATGAATCAATTATCTATTGTATTTATTTCTAACAATGCATAAGAAGCCTTAGTTGATCCTAGATAGAAAGCAACTATAAACGACGAGATAAAATCCCTAAAAAAATGAAACATGGGAACTAAATGATCCTTCACCAGGAAAGAAACGAGTTGGATGTCAGTAGATTTACACAGTGACACAATTGAACTCTTTAAGGTAAGACGGATGGCAAAGGGATGCATTCAAATCTATGTGATTAATTTCAAAAAAATATTTGCACACGTAGCCAAAATAAACATTGTTCATGTTCTATTATATTTAGCTACAAACTTGGATTAGCCATTACAATAAATCGATATGAAGAATGCTTTTGTACCAAGATACATGATACATAAAGGGTACAACCAAAATAAATGCAGTCTATTCTATGGGTTGAAACAATTTCTAATATCATAGTTTGGAACGTTCACAAAATCTTTGATTACTTTCGGCTACCATCAAAGTAACTCAACTCATACAATTTTCTCAAAAAAAATAGCAAGATGAGATCACACACTCATTACATATGTGGATGACATTGTGGTTGCAAGAAATTACCCTAAAGAAAGAAAAGCATTACACAATTATTTATCCAAAGAAATGAAAGACCTAGGACATTTGAAATATTTTATTGGGATTAAAATAGCTCGATCTAATAAAGGAATAGTTTTATCTAAAAGAAAATATGTGCCTTAAATCGATTAAAAGAGGATGGTGTGTCAACATGTCAACCAGTTGACACACCAGTAGAAGAAAATCTAAAATTGTGTCTTGAGTCCAATCATGTATTAGTTGACAAAGAAAGATATCAAAGACTTGTAGAGAGATTGATGCACTTGTCTCATATAAGACCAAATTTGGATTATTCTTGAAGTATTTTCAACTAGTTCATACATAACCCTGAAAAATAACATATAAATGTAATTGTGCATATTTTGAAGTATTTAAAATTTGCTCCAAAAAATAGTATTATTCATTGAAAACATATACTGTCAAAATATATAAACATATACTAATGTCGATTGGAATGGTGATAAGGGTGGAAACAATACACTTTTGGATACTTTACTTTTGTAGGTGATAATCTTGTGAAATGGAGAAGCAAGGAACAAAATATTATGATTAAAATTCTTCTTACAAGATTTAGATTTTCTATTTGAACAACATATTCAAATATTTTGTGATGCCACGTGTATATTGCATATAATTCAGTTCAACGTGATTGTACAAATTATGTCAAAATAGATAAATTTTTCATGAAATAAAGTGATAGAAAGATTATAGAATTATTTAAGATTCATTCATATGATCAATTGGTGACATTCTTATAAAATAATCTTAAATCGAGTGTTTTTAAAGTTTTTAGAAAAATTTAACATATAAGATATTAATGCAATAACTTGAGAGGAATATTGAATTAGCTCTTACATTAGCTATCATACGTGGTCATTAACTATCATTAATTTACATTAGTTGTACAACTTAAATAATTTAGATGTTATAGTTTGATCAAACTCTTTATATAATGTATACGTTTACATATCAAGACACGTATGAAATTGAATTAATTCATCAAATTTAAAAATCTAAAATCAAGATAGTTTTTAAATAAATTTTTTAAAATTTATCTTGAAAACACTATATTTTTCCATATTTGCAATGAATAAAGGACTACAAGCATTTATAGAAGAAGCAAAACAACCCATATTGGCCTATCAAATTTACCAATGATTGTATTGTCCACAAATTTCTCAAAATCCTTGTTTTTACATGCATGAAAACAAAATTATATAAGAAGAAAAAAGGAAACAAAATAAAAAGCTTTGAACGAATATTTAAATGATTTTTTAGGTATTTATACGAATGGTCGAAGAAAATGGTGAATTTAGAAAATAAATCCATCTTGATTGCGTAATGTTTATAGAGTTAAAAATTATGAGGTAGAATACAAATATTTATTTTTATAAAAAAAATATTTTAATTTTTGATGATTTAATTGATAGAAAATTAATGAAATAATATAAAATATATATAATTTGATTCATTATTATAAATTATATAAACATAATAATATATTAATAAATTTATTTAAAATATTTAATTTAAATGGATGCAATTCAAACTAAAAATATATTATTTAAAAGAATATATTCTTATAACTATTATTTAACATAAAACTTAAAATGAAATAATAATAATAAAACTTACCATCAAAATAGTTAATCAACAATAAACGAGCCCCTCCCCTTGTATTCATAGTACAAATAATAATAATAATAAATTAGCCAACTATTTAAATTGACAAGACGAGGACAATGAAATAACGTAGTGAGGGACCCGCCACATGGTCTCCTAAGAACAGCCAAGATAACATCAGAAGAAATTCAAAGAGGACAAAGACCTCTCACTGAGTGACATAGCAAATATATTGTTTAATTTTAATAATAAAAAATAACAACCGAATATTAATAATATTATAAACTTATTATCAAATTTTATATTATTTAAATAAAAAATTAAAATGAATTATTTTTAATCAATTCAAATCAAACAAATTAAAGTTGATTTTTTTTTAATTCAAATACAATGATATAATAAATTAAATTAAATTTAAATTTAAATAAATTAATTTGTTTAAAATAAGATAAAATTAGATTAATATAAAAATTTATTTATAAATTATTATCATACATAATGCATAATATACGTAATATTTAAATTTTAAATTAATACATAATGCATAATATACATAATATTTAAATTTTAAATTAATATATTTATTGTAAATTTTATTATTTATAATTATAACTAAAAAAATTAAAAAAAAAATACTAAATGTACATGTATAATTAAAAAATTATTATAAATACTTTATTTATTTTTAATTTAAAATAATAATATAATACAATTATAATATATATAATATTTAAATATAACATATTATAAAATAAAATATTTATTTATTTATAATTTAATAGTAATTTATTTTGAACAAATTATAAAATTTATGAATCAAAATTTAATTTAAATATGAATAGATTATATATTTTTCAATCTTCATCGAATCTTATTATAAAATTTATTAATTCATTATAATCTAATTCCTACTAATCATATCAAATTTTATCGAATTAACTACTTATTATAAAGATTTATCACTAAATTTCTTATTAATTGTATAAATTTATCATCAAATTTTTTATTAATTATATAAAAATGTAATATAATTTTTAAAAATTATATTTATGTTAATATTATAATTAAATATAATTGTTATTATTAAATATAATTAAATTATAAATTTGTAACTTTAATATTAATAATATATTTGTTATCTCATCTTATTAATTATATTAAATATTTTTTAAAAAATAAATAAATTATAATGATTACGTCCTCAAATACCGCCACAACAATGTCCGATAAGTTGGATAATTTTTCCAGTGTCTCTCTCTGTAACCCAAATTAATGACCTTTCATTGTCTTCATTTGCTGCTGCCTTAATATGTCAATATCTTCTTGTCTCTCTCTCTTTCTGTGTCTATGTCAGTGTCTGTACCAAATGGGTCACATTTAAAGTTGTAATCTTTGTACAGATCAGAGAGAAACTGTCATCCACTGCAACACATCACCATCACATGTGATACACCTTCATGTACTTAACCACTAGTTTGTCAATTTTTTGGGATAAAAATCTGATAAAGAAAATATCTTTACGGCTTCATCTTATTAAATTTTAATTTTCTAGTATTTTATATAATTTTTTTATATATTATAATTAAACATATATTTTATTTTGATTTTTTAATAACTATTAAATAAATAATTAAAATATATCTATAATTTATTTATTATATTTAATATCTATTAAGAATGAATTTAAATTTATTTTATTTTTAATATAAATTTTATTAATTTAAAACATTAAATATATATTATTTATTAATAAAAAAATATCTCATCCTCCTCAAATTGTTCAAAATAACGATAGAAAATATCTATTTTACCTCTACAAAGTACAAACAAATAAAAAGTGAGATATGGATATCAAACCAACTCTACTCGGACTGTATTGACAACACTACTGGCCACAACCCAATATCTCCCCTAAACAATATTTATATATTAAATATCCACGATTTACATAATATATCCGTGATAAATGTTAAAAATATATTAATAAAATATTAAATAATATTGATATAATATCATTTATAATATTAAATTTATTTTAAAAATAATTTACTACTCCATATTTTTTAATTTTATTAATTATAAAATACATTAATTTAAATATTTTAATTACATATTTTATTATCTTATGAAGTATTAGTCAAAAATCAATTTTAAATTATGTATTAAATAAATAATTAGTTTAAGAAATAAGTATCAATTATTTTTGAAAGTTTATTAAAATTATATATATACATTTATAATTTTTTTTTTAATTTTCTTAACCATAAATGGTCTGACACGTATCTTGTAGCTTTTTTTGCTATTATTTTTATAAAACCGATGCACTTGTATTACTCTATCAAATAAGTAAAGATTTTAAGTACAATTTTGTTAAAGATAATAAATTCCTCTTACTTTTTTTCTTCCTATATTTTGTAATTTTTTGAAAGCTTTACAATATTTTATTTTATTTTTGTCATTTTCTTACTACATAATTTAATTTATATATAATTAATATCATATATTTTATTCATGCAATATTACTCTATATTTAATAGAAAAAAATATTATTCTTCGTTTAGAACCAATAAAATTATAACAGATATAAATTTAACTCTAATTATATTTATATAAAAAATTCTAATTACACTTACACATGTTTTAATTTTTATATTTTTTATGCATATTATTATTCTGTCCTTTTGAATTTTCTTTTTGAAAAAATAACAAATAAAAAAATTGATATATCATTTTAATTTGAATGTCATTTAATTAAATAATATTTAAATACATTTAATGATAAAATTCATTTAAATATTATTAAATTATTATTTTTATTGCTATAAATTTTAGAGATATTATTTATTATAATTTTTTTTAAAAAATCTAGCTCTATCTTGGGCACCCCTATAATAAGTCCACTAGTAGTGACCATCGGAGCTTCAACGATGTTTTCAGTGGCAACAACCATATCTGTCCCACTTATGAAACGTTGAGATCTATTGGGCCTTTGGATTTGATATTGGGTTTCTTTCAAATTTAATTCCTTATTGAACATTTTCGGATTCTCCTTAATATACAAATCTATTTGGCGTGCTTCCAATAAAAAAATTAAATTATAATAAGGGATAGTTATTTAATTTTGTTTTTATATATTTTATATATAATAGGTGACTTTCGTATACTTAAAATTTTCATGCTTAATTGAACATAAATATTGCATAGAATTCCCATATATGATAAGAGTCAAAAAAAATTATACCAATTTAATCATACTTCGAAATAAATCTAGAATATTATCACATAATTTTCATCATGATCTAAAATGAAACCCATAATTAATTCACACTTAGGCAACATATATCACTTATATGGGCCACCTTTACATTGGGGATTTATCTTGTATGTTTCCATGAGATGCAAACTTTGTACATGATTCTAATGTCAATTGTTAAACATATGATTCTAAGTTAAAAGTTTAAACTATTAGATAGAATAATATATCTCATATATACCCAATTTATTATCGAGACAATGTACATATGTTCTCTTAATTATGTTGATTAAAACATTTTAGTTTATTTGTTATTTTTTATAATAATTTAATATTTTTATTATGAAAAAGTAATTTAACAATAATAAATGATCAAATTTTAAACTTTTTTTTGTTTTTATTTTTTTGTTTTATCAATTTTGTAATCATTGTTTATTATTGTTAAAAACAATATATAAATATGATATCTTAATAAAAGTTAAAAAAAATGAAAAAATAATTAATTTTTTACTAAAAATAATAAATAAACTAATATATACTACCTTTCTCTGCTTTTTTAATCAATTGTTAATTGTTTATAAACGTTCAATGTAACATCCTTTATAGAAGCTGATTGATAAGGGTTAGTGTATTACAAAATGCGTGCATGGTTGTTACAAAACATTAATGTTGTCCAATATTTTTATTATGTAACGATACTTTGTCTTAAGAAATTTTAACAAGTGTATTTTCACTTTCACATGTGTAAAATCCTTAATCCTTATTATTTGAAAACAAATATTTATTTAAATTATAACATTATCAATAATTGATATAATAGATCATTAAAAATTAAAAAACTAAATCATTTTATTTTAATAATTAATTAATTTTTTACAATATTTATGATTGTATAACCACTTATAATGTAAAAAAATATTATATTACTCAATTTAAATACCGTTAGCAATGAAGCTATTTTTTTCCCTCTTGAAAATAAATATACACGTGTATTTTTTAAGGATTGGATCATTTAAATTTAAAGTCCATGTTTAATGTAAAAATATTATCTGAATTATGCTTTAGTTAGTTGTGAAGGAGAAAAAGGGTAATAAAACATTTGAATATAATTCTTTTAGCCAAAACCCCAAGATATGCAAAAGTCATAATATAGCTTGTATTAAACTTATTTCATGATTTTGATTTTTGAAAATAATTACATGATAATCATGTTATACATGTTACTACATATTTGAACTTATGGGTAGCATGAGAACCTAAATTACTACATATTCAGTTCTAATTGTCAAACAATATTTAAAGTGACGAAATTTGAACGAGTGTATTTCCTAAAAAGATGTCAAACCCTTTTTTCTCTACTAAAGAGAAGTTGACAATGAAGTTAGTTAGTTGGGAAGGATAAAAAAGATGATAGAAGATTCGAATATATACAAAATTTATCATATAATTTGTGTTAAACTTATTTTATAATTTTAATTTTTGAAAACAGTTACATGTATGTATAAGCATATTATACATGTGTTTAATGTGATTACAAAATCAATGTTATAAAACTTGTAGAAAAAATTTATAGATATTTTATAATTTTTTAACGCGTTAATTTCGTAATTATTAAATTAAGTATTAAAACTCTCATAATTTTCAAAATAAATACTTTAATTTCATAATTTATGATTAAACGTTATGCATTTTAGTCATATAACTTAATAAAATTAATCAGTTATAGTATCTAATTTTCATAAATAATTTAATTATAGATATCCGAATCAAAAATCACGCAATTAAAGTATTTATTTGTAAATAATAATAAAATTATTATAATATTTTCTTAAAATTATAAAATCTTTGGTATCAAATATAATATTTAAATTAAATAATTATATAAATTTTCAAGGCTTACCTCTTGGTCTTTTTGGAATGGAATGGAATGGGACTTAGTAGGTGAATGATATATGATTATGAATCACCAAAAGCAAAATTGTGAACCACCAAAACCGTGTCTGTCTAAATGCAAATATAAGGTTGGGTAGACTTAGATTTGTCAGCGACACAATAATAGAAGTAACTATAAACTAATAGATTATAGATTTGCATCATAAAGTGACTACCTAACATAGCAAGGCACTACATATATTCACTTTATGGTGATTTAATTGAGAGATGCCAATTTATTTTTATTTTTTTACTTTAAAAATTATACACAAACGCTTTTATCAGATTCGATTTTGTGATTTAAGAATCAAATTAATAATAAATTTCATCTAAATTATTATTTTAATGGTCAATTTATTTCTTGAATTGACTTATTTTGGTTGCAAAATGAAGGGAAATGTAACTTAAAGTCCTGAAATTAGAAGTTAGAATGGGTACTATAAATAAGAAAAAAAAATCACTTGTTTCTTTTTTAAAGAAGTTTTTATGTATTTAATTTGAGTTTAATATATTTAAATTATTAAATTTGTAATTAATTTTTAAAGCATAAGAACTTAAAATTAAAAATTCATATATATAGTTTTATTTTAAACATAATTTGTTAATGTATATCTATTAACAGATTTATTTAATATATATCTAATTTACTTGTAACTCCTATATAAATGCATCATATATATTTCTTAATACACATAATAGAATATAATCATTAAGTATTTCTAACATAGTATCAAAGTCACTCTTCTTACCTTTCTCTTATCAGTCTTGTCTCTTTTAGTGTTACTACACTCTTATAGCTTCCACTGCCACAACAGTCGCTGCAACCACTCACCGTTGAACCTTCGACGTCTTTCAGCCATTGTCTTTAGGTTCCGGGCCTACAGTCGTAGTTCTTGAGAAATCATGCACTACACAGACCACTACAACCACCGTCTCTGTCGTGCATCTTGCTCTGATAACACTTCTACAGGTACTATAGTGATTGTTTCGCCCCGATCTACACAATCGTGAAAGTCTCGCTCCCTCGCACACCTCTCAAAGGAACTATACATCTTCTTCACGCGCCACCAACAGAAACCCAAACATCACCATGTATAGCAATCATTGGAAGTCACACGCGCCTCTAACATAATTTATTTATAATTATATAAGTATTACATTTAAAATTTATTTAGGAAAAATAAGAGTAACCACAAGTTACATCTCATACATTAACAAAACCACCCATGCTTTTAACTATAAAGGGTAAAATTCTTTTTCCTTTAAACTAAAGCATACAAATTAGAAAAGAAAATGTTTTTTTTGTAAAATGTTGTATGTGAAGGGCTACACCGAGTTACAAATCAATAAGATTTTTTTAAAAAGAAATTATACAAATATGAATTTCAATTTCAATTTTTTTTTCATTTTATGATTTGTTAATAATTTATTACAAATTATATATAAATTAAAACTGATTACTTAAATTAATTACATGAAAGATACCAATTACTTCTTCAATTGCCTCTTTTGGTAACAAAATAAAGTCACTGGGAGACTTATGGTTAAGAAGTAAGAAGTGATGCTAATTCTAGGAAATAATATCAAAAATATTCTCTAAAGTTTTTATATCTTTAAAATTTCAAAAAAATTAAAAATATATCTCAAATATAACAGAAATAAATAATAAAAATGAAAAAATGAAAAAAGAAATGATAAGAAATCAAGGAATAGTAGAATCAGAAATAGAAGATATCTTGTTCTATTTTTCACAATAAATGGTAATAAGTAAAAATAAATTTGAAGAAATTCAAAAAGTAAAATTAAATCTTAAAAAAAAGATGAATTTAAAGATCCATCATTTTCATCTCTAAGGAAATTATTCCTAAGAAGAGACATAATTTATTATGAAATAAGTAATAAAGAAATTAGTATTGATATCACAGATGCAAAATGAATGTATAATATACATTATTGATAAAAAAATTATTTTGAATAAACTATCCAAAATTTCTCAAAAAGATAAAGAAAAAACCAGGTATATTCATTTAAAAAGAATCCAAAACTTAATCCAAGCTCATTTAAGAGAAAAAAATAGATATACCCATAAAAATAGCATTCATAAATAATAGAATAAATAAATAAATAATATATTTTACTATGAATTATTTATGGTAATTTAGGATAATAGAAATTAAAATTTACAACATATCCTAGGTTTGCTATTGATATTCATAAAAAAAACTTAAACCAAGTATTAAGTTTGACTTGTGAATTTCAAAGAAAATATTTAATAAAAGAAGTAAATCATCTATTTTCAATACACTATATAATAGGGTATTCATTAACAAACAGTTATAATAGTTTAATAAATTGACAAAATAAATTTATAAAAATAGATAAAACCTTTCAAGAACTTGGACAAATAAAAAAACCATAAAGACTAACGGACTTTGAAATACTACAGGAATGGCATTTAGATATAAAGAAAAAACCTCTAATACTAGAAAGAAAAAACCTCTAATACTAGAAAGAAAAAGTAATGTGATTAAAAATAATAATATATCAAGATTTACTTTTATAAACCATGAAGGAGAACCTTCTAACAAATAATAAGTTAAAAAGCTAAAAGATGAATTTCAAGTAATGAAAACATTAGTTTATGATGTCATATTAGGAAGAAAATAATAATATTTAAAGATAAATTAAAAAATATACAGTTAGAAATAGTTGGAAGCCTAGTACAAGTAGAATCACCTAACAAACATGAAAGCTTTAAAGCTTTTAAAAGAGAAAATGAATTTAATTCAATAATCAAACATGAAATACTTATAAGGAAAAATTAAAACACAAAAGGAATTACGAAAAGAAATAAAAGAATTTGGTTATAATATATTACAACAAAATATTCATATGAAATTTACAAAGAAAAAAGAAGATGTAAATAACATACACATAAACAATGATATTATAAGTCATAAATACTATCTCGTATAAGAATTAAAAGTAGAACCACCTAAGAGATCAAATGTCATAATACCTAGAAATGAAAGAAGAAAAATCTAATGAAAAAGATATAATTCCATTTTAATGGAATATAGAAAAGAATTAGAATAAAAATTCATGAATTTTTCATGAATTTCGAAAATAGGAATATAGAAAAATTAATTAGTTTGTTAACACTAACTAATGAAGAATTAGAAGAATGTTATAATGAAAAACTTTGTAAAAACTATTGTGATTGATCCAATTTTTAGAGAGAGAAGTTAGAGTAATTGGTTGAATGTGTTGATTCCTTAAGAAATGCATCTATTTATATAACATTATTTGTACTAATGTCGATCACATAAGATATACACATACATGTGATGTTAGAGGGGTACAAACGATAAAAAAATGATAATTTTTTTGGTTCGAGGTCGACTATAGCTTGAGCTAGTGGTCGGCCTTATAGGTAGCATGACTCTCTCCAACGGGTCTCCCTTTTGTTTATGTGTTACGAGCGTAGGGTCAGGTAGGTCATTTAGGATGACTTGGGTTGTTAACTAGAATCAGGTTGTAAGATGAGTCGGGCTCCTAGTTGGTCTATATGTCCAAACATCAAATCCCCCTACTATTTCAACTCTAGCTCTTGATCGAGGTGGAAGAGTAATTCTCGTGCAATAGATATGAACCGTTTAGCTCCCTAATAAATACATGTCAATTGATTAGAGAGAGAAAACATGGATTTCTATATAAGGAGGCACTTGGGCTAAGCCATTTCACTATTTCCTGAGCATCAAACAAAAAGATAGAGAGGAAAATCTTTATTGCCTTAGTTCCAGCCATAGAATTTTTTTCAATTCGAGTTTTGAAACTTGAAAATATAAGACTTAAAATCAAGGTGCAAGGGTTGAAAGTCGAGTTGTCCAGCCTCAAAAAGAATTTAAAGCTTCAAGAAGAGACCAAGTGTGAGCTAGCCTTCTATAAGTGTTCAAACCCGAACTCGAGAGAAGAGGAACAAGTCTAAAATGGCTACCATTGTGGATAAAGAGTCCTATTGGGCGAACTTTTACATGAAGCGATTTGAGGGGGTCTTCATTAAGGTGATGAAAGTTGCAAAAGAATTAGAACATTTTATGCTCGCATCGAACTTGATCCCCTTTAACATAATAACTCATATCTAGAAGAAAATTATCAAGATTGAGGCCGAGCTATTACCCATAGTGGAGGAAACTAATGATTCGAACACCAGTCAAGTGTCTAAACAATTTAGGAAATTTTAATCTTCTGAGAGGCCGATCCATGTATTAATAAGTTTTTCAAAGGCAATGTAATTTCAGATAATAATAAAAATATTCTCAATAGAATGCACTTGCAATGCTTGACTATTGTATTTTTTCAGTGTATTTTCTTCTTTATTAAACTAGTGTTAGGACATTTTGCCTTCTCCATGACCGTGGCAGTCAACTTATGATATTTGCAAGTGTTCAGGTGATTTAACTAGTTCTTAACTGAGGTGATCAGCTTGTAACTTTTGCAAGTATTAGTGAGCTCTACTTAGTTCTTAATCGAAATGATCAACTCTTGACCTGTAATAGTGGTAAAGGGAGCTCAACCTAGTTCTTGATCGAGGTGCACAGTTCTTCCTTAAATGTTAGAACGCCAACCTGGTTCTTGATTGAGGTGAACAACTCGTGACTTTTACAAGTTTCAAGGCACTCTACTTGGTTCTTAACCAAGGTGATCAACCTTTGTCTTGGAATCGTGGAAAAGGGAGCTCAAGTTGGTTCTTGACCAAAGTGCTCAACTCTTCCTTAAATGTTAGAGCCACAACCTGGTTTCTGATCGAGGTGAACAACTTGTGACCTTTGCAAGTGTCAGGGCACTCTACCTAGTTCTTAACCGAGGTGATCAACCCTTAACCTGTAACGGTGGAAGATGGAGCTCAACCTGGTTCTTGACAGAGGTGAACAACTCGTGACTTTTGCAAATGTCAAGGTGATTTACTTAGTTGTTAATCGAGGTGATCAACATTTGACATGTAATAGTATTAGGATTTTGGGAGAAAACCATTTGTTAAGGGAAGTCTTTTCATTATTATGTGTTTGAACATGCGTTCACATATTTATGGATATCTGTGTAGGTCCCCCATCTGAGGTATTATGGTTCCGCCTGGTTGATATACATAGGAGAGCAACCTCAGAAAAAGGTAACATATTTCTTTTACTCTTCCTAACCCCTTAGTTGTGGGTAGGGGTCCTACTATGTCCAACCCTCATTTGTAGAAGGGTTAAGGACTCACCACCCATGTCATGGTGTTTAGAGATGTGTGTGACAATGGGATGAATCTTTGGCACTTATCGCATTAATTTTGAAAGCAAAAGTAGATGACAAAGATGAATATCTTTGTAAATATACATTAAGATATTTTCAGGGTCTATAATTAAATTATCACAGTAATGAAAAGAAATACCTAGCTTTTAAAAAGGCTATTAAGAATTTTGTAATATATGTCATAAGTTTCAGATTCATTGTTAGAACCGATAACAAGAATTTTGGTTATTTCTTAAGAACTTATATTATATGTAATTATAAACAATGATGATTAGTCAGATGACAACATTGGTTCAACCACTATAATTTTGATGTCGAACATCTCCCGGGAATATAAGAATAGTTTAACAGATGCTCTTACTAAAGAATTAGCACGTCTAACTATTTTTATGCTTACAAGAATGAAACATCTTGGTATCAAGATCAAGATAAAGGAAAAGGAAAAGGAAATAAAAATCCTACAGAAACAACTCGAGTTGTTATATCTCGAGAAGCCTCTTATGGAGACATGAAGCAAACATGAAGAACTTGATTGTTCAAAATAACTCTTAAAGTCTAAAAACTCCAAAGAGAAATCTTCATCAAAAAATCAATATAAAGAAATAATTAAAAATGAAAATTAAGAACCTAACAGTTTAAAAGAAAGTAACATCTCTGAAATAAGAAAGCTTAATTGGGTTGATGAAGTAGAAAAAGAGGAACATGAAAAAACTTATGTGGTCTATAATGGCCCAAAACCATGAATTTATAACCATTAGGTAAAAGCTAATAGATCTATTCTAGGGTTTAGCAAAGTAACTCATAGAGCTTTCACCAACTGAATAGAAGCTGAAGGTAGTTATGCCAATTACAATGTACAAAAACTAATAACTCAAGATAAGATAGTAAGAAATTACTCTGTAGTACTACAATAATAACCAGTAGCACCAAGCAGGTTGACAACCCTAAGAAAAATAATAAGGCCTCCAATACTATTTAGAGAAGCATCTCTCCGAGAGGCGTCAAAGATAATAAGGCATTTAGTGTTATTCAAAGAAACATCTCCTAAAAATTCATCAGTAATTGAAGATGAAAAAGACCAATATAGAAGCCTCAGTAAACCACAATGGTTGAGTCTCTACAATTTGGCCAAAAAATCTATCCAAGAACATATTGAAGATATGAAGTTCTACACTACAGAAAAGGAATTCCCTACGAGAAGTAAATTTAATATTTTGGAAGGAACTGATCCAATATTTGTTTACAAAGCTTTCCATAGAGGACTTCAGAAAATTAAATTATTTCCCAAAAAAATTCAAAAAAGCAAATAAGAACTTTGGGAAGAATATTAGAGCAGGTGACAAGCCTATTTATCTCAAATTTTTCAGTTCACTAATTGATTGGAATGAAAAAAGATGTATTAGTCCTTATCACTTCATCAAGCTAGGGATTTCTAACACAAATAGAGAAGTTTCAAACTAAGGACACTTCTAGAAAATGAATTCAACATAGAAGAACTATGTGTATTAAGAGGCATATGTTAAGCCAAATTTACTATAAACTCTCAAAATTGATAACACCATTGAGATCAAATTAAATTACTTAAGTAGCATGACTCTTTCATAAGAGGATGATGAAAAAAGACCAAATATGAGACAAATTTTAACCAAAACAATCTAGAAATTGGTCAAGAAACAAGAAAAGTATTATACTTTTATGACATAAAAACCACTAAATATCACATATGCATTTAGTGCATCAAAGATGTGTCATCATCAAAGTCATTAAAATGACTGTTAGTAGAAGATGACAAAGAAAAAATAAAAATGTAGACCCATATATTAAGTCGACACCATGTGCTAAGGAAAAAGCAATGACTGATATTTAAAGTAGTAAAGTAGATGAAATATTAAAGGAAGGATAAAATAGTAATTCTAATCTTGTAAACATGGATTACTAAAAACACTTTTAAGGTTCTTAGTTAACCTTAAGTTTGTAATAATTATTATATTAGGAATAAAATGGAGTTCAATTACTTTTTTTTATGAAATCTAAATTGGACATCATCTATATACAGATGTAGAAGACTCACTGTTACTAGAAAGATATTAAAGTTTAAATAGAGTTGAGGTATAATCGATGTAACAAGAGAAGATGAACAAAGAGAAAAATTGTGATAAACCTATTAAGTTCAGGTATAATAATTATAAATTTTAAGTCAATTAAGGATAATGAATGTTTATATATTACCTATATCAAGTTATAATACTCTTACACAGAAGTATGAAGATAGAAATTACACAAGAAAAATGATCTTTAATTAAACAACTAGTGTTAAACAGCTATACCCCAATTTAGTATAAAAGTCATAAGAATATTAACATAATATGGATGAAAAAGTTAACATCATAGATTTAGTGATATCAATGATATTAACTATAAAGTCTAGGAGCATTTTCACATTTCCTATAAACATTAAGAACACAAGTGAAGATATGTCTAACCCTATGAGCATTTTAGATAATTGTCTTTATTTTACAATAATAAAAATAAGAATGAGGACGATAGTAAATATTTTTGTATTTGATTTGATTATTAATATATAAAGCATCTTTATAATAATGTGAATGTCCATTATTCGTAACATTTCATTAAAACGTTGAAATACTTTATTTTTTTATATATTTGTATAATTATTTGTTATTATTATATTATTTTATCTTATTTAAGAATAAAAAATAATATTTTTTAATTTAACTTTATTTATAATTTTATAAATTTTATTTCAATATTATTATCATTTTAACTATAATATTAAAAAATGTATTATAATAATTATTATTATAATTATATTTATATATAATTAAATTTATATTACCATTATATTTATTTTACAAAACAAATATTACCTAACAAGTTATTCATTCATTAGCGTGTAAATTCAGATGACAATGTACATTAAGTACAATAGAATCTAAGTGTATAAATTTTAGCGGTATTCGAACATTTAATGAAGAAAGTATATTAAAGGCGTGTCCATTTGTACCGTGTAGAGAGGTTAAAATTAGTTTGAATTAATTTAATCTAAATTCGTGAAATTTTAATTTAATTTTAATTTAACTCAATTAAGCAAAGATGAGTTTAAATTCAAACTAAACACACACAAATTGGCTCAAAGTGACTCAAATTAGTTTGAATTATTAATTATGTATTTTGTTTTAGTATATTGAACTTTTTTTATATAAATAAAAAATATATATTTAATAATTAAAATTCATTAACTCAAAAATATTACATAAAAACACAACAAAATAAAGGAAATAATATTACAACATGTAATCTTTTGAATAAATGACAAATTAACACTCAATAAAGTTTATGGATATAATATAACTCCTCACGTTCACATGTTACGTTATAATAATTAGTTAATTACGAAACAATAACACTAGTAAACATAAGTTAAAGAAAGTTAATTCTTAAAAAAAGAAATCTATTTTAAATAAATTAAGCATACTTAAATGTCATCAAATTCATCTCATGCAAAAGTCAGATGTTGTTACGTCTTCGTGAAAACTCAAAGTGATACATGACGATTAATTTGTTCGCTTATACTAGGGTGAGACCCATTCCATATGACATAATATTTTCCTCTTTGATCTATAACAGTAAGTTCAACAGACTCATGATCATGACTTAACAATTCAACGGGACCTCACGATTTTACTTCTAGTGAGAAACCTCAAAACACGTCATACCATTTATATAGTGTTTACCCCTTACAAGCACATCACAATTTAACTTTCTAAGCAATGTGGGACATGTGTAAACACACTACATTACATAGTTTAAATAAAGAGTTCCAAATTTCAATAAAATTTTCTCTAATTATTATATATGGGTAAGATTAAAGAGTTCAACATACCACATATCGATCTCTTCATATTTTTAATTTTAGATTAAATATAATACATATCTAAAATTTTAAAATAATTTTTCTTATAGTTATAATTGTTGACGAATAACTAATTTAAATACTAAGTACATATAATATGAGTTTTGTGTACAATTGTAT
Organism: Hippophae tibetana; assembly: GCA_037013495.1. Taxonomy (NCBI): domain Eukaryota; kingdom Viridiplantae; phylum Streptophyta; class Magnoliopsida; order Rosales; family Elaeagnaceae; genus Hippophae; species Hippophae tibetana. Next base: position 22,713,790 of record CM072803.1, read on the forward strand.
ATATCACAAATTCACAATGAACTTACCAATAATACTAAGTCATTTTAGATATACATCATAAAATTATAATGTATCGAGAATATTAAATCTCTATATATAACAAAAATTTAGATTTTTGTTAGCACCTTGATCCTTAAACACAATAATGTTATTAGACTTTTGAGAGTAAGAAATATTTTTTTTTTCAATTTTAAGTTTTTAATCTAATATGTAGGTTGTAACGTTTATGTAGTTTTTTAATTTTATTTCAAACTAGCGGGATGTTTTGGATTTAGCTCAATTTTTTTCGTATTATTTAAGCTATCTCTAATTTAATTTAAGGTCTACAATTTAAATTTGATTCAATCAATCGAATTACAACATAAATTAACGCACTTAATCTTACTTAACAAGTAAACACCAAGTTTTATTAATTCTTAACATGTTGATGATACTTCATACTAGTTTACCACAATTAGTTCAGATTTTGTTACACCATAATTATAATTATATTATATTATTTTATATAACATTTAGTAATAATTTGTATAATATAATTTAACAAAAATAATGGTAAATATTTTAATAAAATAATATTTAATTTATTTTATGTAATTTTATTATAATTTTTTTTAATAATTTTTAATTAATTTTATATTTTTCTTATATTTTAAAAAAAAATTAATTTAAGATCAAAGAAAAATATCACCAAACTTGCTTTTATAATTGAAATTTAATACAAGTAGAGTGTTCATTATGATTTAAAATCACATTCACAACTAGTATTAAATTCCTATATAACAATATAATTTTTATTTTATATAATATAATATTGTTTTATAAATAAATACATAATTATATAAAAATTATACTAACATGATATTTATTAATATATAATAATCCCTTGATTAAGGTTATAACTTTGTATTTGTCAACACAATTATAATAACACTATTAAATTGGATACTGATTAATTACGAATTTTATTTTTAGAAGTACAAGTTGTAACTAACTATTTCATTCTTAATTTTAAATTCTAATAAGATTTAAAATTATAATTATTTCATGTTTTTTTATATTTATATATATGTATATTTTTTTATGATTGACACAATTTATTCGTTCTTTATTTTAAGTCATAAATTCGAATCATAATTTGATTTTAAAAAAAATTAATTATTCATACACTATATAGGTTAAACACTCTCAATTATTATTTAATAAATAAGATTATTGAGCTTTAAACGTAGGATTTTCAATTTCGTTACTAATTAGAAGTCATAGAGAAATTTATTATCTAAAAAACATAACCTAGTTGGAATATGATAACTTTATCATTTAAATTATTCATTTAGATATTTAATTTTATAAAAAATAATTCAATTAAAGATAAATTATTTTATTTTTATATTAAATATTACTTTAAAAAAATAATATTTTAATTAAAAATATTAAAATAATATATTTTATATTTAATTGATTTTTTTAAATATAGAGACTAAATTAAGTAATTTAAGTGTCAAACTATATATACTAAAGGATCTCTACCCTGCTGCTTTTTTATAAGGTAAAGTTTTCATAATATCCTTTAAAGTTGAAAAAACAACAAATTTTTTACTTTGAGTAATTAATAATCACAACTATGAATTACTTTTTTATCACAAGGTAAGCTTACTGCGTAAAAAAAATATTTATATCCAAGTTCAAAAGTAATTTATCAAGGTAAAGCTGTTAAAAAAAGCGAGGATAAAAATGGTTTGATTTATCAGACCGTTTGATTTATAAAATGGTTCGATCCGATTTGGTTCCAAGTTTAGTCCGATTTTTTTTATAATTTAATGAAAAATCATGTGAAAATTTTAATATATTATTAAACCGGTTCGGTCCGATTCGAATGATTTAAAATAGTTACAAATCGAATCGGACCGTTTGATTAGTAAAACCTTTCGATTTGATCCGATCTGGTCCGGTTTATAGATACCCCTACTCAGCTACAATAGAATTGAAAAAAATACAGTGGTTGTAAATCGTGGCTAAGCACCGTTTTTTTCATACCAATAGATAGATAAGTTGTTAGTATTTTATATAATAATTTATTTTTTATTTAATAAAAAATAAAATTTTAAATAAGTTATACAATAACGAAAGGGACTAACGGTAAGTAGTAGTCATTATTTTAATATATGTAGGTAATTTTAGTCAAAAATTTATAAGATATAATTTAAAATTTTATATATATTATAAATTAAGTTATGACACAATGTATACATGAAATAATATTTATTTTTAATTTTTGTTATATTAATTTTTTTATAAGATATATGTTTTTTTGTTTCTTTTATTTTTTAAAATACCTTGATAGATAATTAATTAAAAAAATTATATCATATAATTTTAAAATAAATAGAGCCATAATATAATGTAACCGATTGAAATTGGTTTTGTGTTCTATATAAATTTAAAGTTGTATTAAGTTTTATATTTATGATCTAACATGTTTTACTTCTCTCGATTAAGTTTGATTTTTGTTTTACAAATTTGTGTCATTATTTATTTGATATTGTTAATTAAGTGTAATTATAAAATAAATTTTTAAAAAGGATATATCACTGTTGACACAAATACTAACAGTGCTTATCATAAAGGATGCATAGATTTTCATTACTTGAAAATATTATTTTGTATAAAAAATGTTTATTTTAATTTTTATTTCAATAATTATTATTTAGAAACTACTAATAGCTTATAAAAGATGCTAAAATTTCCATTATCTGAAAATATTATTATTTTTGTATTAAAAAATTTATTTTAATTCAATATTAGTTACCTAAACCAAGTTGAGAAATGTAACTAAAAATGTTTAATACCACCGTTAATGTTTGATCTATTCTCCAATTTTTACTAATTAATAGTCCCATGGTAATGAAATTTTATTGTTCTATAAAGTTTGTATACAAAGATAGTATAAGATAGCCATAGGTGTGCAAGTAATATTATAAGAATAAAACAAATAAATCCAACAGGGTAACGAAATGTCATTATGTTAAAATTTGAGGGTATTGGTGTACTTACAAATTTAAGTCACACATATATCTATATATATAATATTTATTGGATCCTGTTATTATTAGATTATTATATCATTAGAGTTTTTTAATGAATGTAATAATAGCTTAAAATATAAGAGTAGTTTTGTTAAAAAAATATTAGTTTTGATATAGAACTTTATATATAATATTGATAAATAATATGTAATATGATAAATAATTATAAATTATTGTATATTTTTTTACACTATTATATCTCAACAACGGTATATAGTAGATTAAAATCATTTATTTTTGACGTATCAAAATTAAATTAAAAATCATTAAATTTAAAGATTTTTAATTTAATTCAATCCAATGATGTAATAATTTTTAACAAATATGAAACTAATGTGATTCGATCTTAATTGAATATAATTTTTTTAATTTAATTCAATTTAATATGTAATAAATCTGAACCATATGAATCTGAGCTATCAAATTTTTTAAATTGAATAACGTTAAATTCATGTTGAATTTTTTTATGAATTATTATCATATATAAAAAATAATATATACATAATTTAAATTTTAAATTAGTTATAAAAATTTATTATTTATATTAACTAAAAAATAAAATAAAAATTAGAAATATGCTTGAAAAATTATTAAATTATTATAAAAATTTAATATTTATATTTTTTTAAAATTAAAATATTAATTTAATATAATTACAATATGTATAATATTTACATTTAACTAATTATAAAATAACATATTTATTTATAATTTTAATAGTAATTTGATAAAAATTAGATTTCAATGAATTATAAAATATGTTAATATAAATATTAACATATTTTATATTTTAATTTTAAATATGATTTTACTGTAAAATTTATTAATATAATTTGATTTAAATTTTATAGTTTAAATTAGTTTTTTTAATTTACACGAATGAATCAAATTATTTGACTACCTATAATTTTAATGGTTAAGATATATAAAAGAGACAAGAGAGAAACAATTTTTTTTTAAAATATTAACCATCGAGATATAAAAGTTTACAAATTAATTAATATTTGAATTTTGAGATAAGGAATGTTATTAATACAAAATGTTTCTCACTTATTATTTGATTATTTTTAAATAAAGATATTACATATATTTTATTTAAATATAAATATATTTAAATTATTAAATTTATAATGAATTTTTAAAGGATAAAAAATTAAATTTTAAATTTTAAAAAATATATTTTAATTTTTTGTATTAATTTATATATAATTTTATAAATATTATATCAATATATATATATATTGTATAGCTGTCTCTATACAGATCCGTTTCTGGGTAAAATTACAGTTATCCCGTGCGTGAGGTGCAAAAGGGCTCCTTGCCAAACTCACCAATTTTCGTGGTACCCATTGATCACGTTCTACAATGTGATAGCGATTGGCGATTGGCGATTGGCCAGTGGCGAGTTTTTACAGGTCAAGCTTAAATCAGGTATTGAATGACCACAAAAGGGTATTATGGGAATTAGTGGATAAAAACAAATTAAATTAAAAAAAGAAGGAAAAAGCCAAAAGTATGTTGGGTGGTGGTCTTATTCAGTGACGGACACATACCTACAATTTAACTTCTAATAATTTTTTTTAAATAAAATTTAATATTTTAAATATATTTTTACTAAAATAATATATATATATATACATAAAATAAATTTAAAGATAAATCTTAAAAGAAATTGAATTTTTTTTAAACATGAGAACAAATCTTTAAATCAGAAGCAAAAATACTTAATGATGAGTTATGTATCTTAACACTCGAATAAATAAATTATAAGGTACAAATTGAGAAGACATATCGATCTTATTCAACTTTTGATTCGATATCTTGGAAACAATAAAATCAACAATGTCTTGGCTTCTCTTTATATAAAGATTTATGTTTTTTCTCCAATTGGCTAATAAGTATTTATTAAGACGTTCAAAACGTTTCATATTCTCAATTATTTTCTATTCTTCCATCCAAGTGAAGAATCGAATTAAAAGAGTAAAAAAACTTGATATTTGAGCATAAAACTTGACTTAAAGTTCAACCCAATAACTTGATTCATAATGTGTTTTGTGTGAGACCATAAAATATGCTCGTGAATAAAGTAATAATCTTAAGGTGTTCTTGCTTATTTAGAATAACTTGAAGAAGAATGGTAGGAATGATCATCAACGTAGCTTATCCATATGATCAAACTTAAATTGATTAATAATTTTATTAATGTATTATTTGATATGCTGTAACACGATATTCATTGTTGGAGATTATCATAAAGCTCCTTAAATTAAGGAGCAAAACATGGAGCAAAACAAGGAGCAATTCATGGAGCAAAACAAGGAGCTTAATTCAAGGAGCAATTTAAGGAACCATTAATTTAATGAGTAATTCAAGGAGTGAATTTTTCTATAAATAGATGTGTAATTGTAATGAATTAATCATCCAAAGTGTTCATTCCAATTGAGAGAAAAGCTTAGAGAGAAAAGCTTTTGTGAGAGAAAATTGAGAGTAATTTTCTTAGGTGTAATTGGGTTGTGAGTTGTGAGTGTTGTAAACACCTTGTGTAATTTCTCCCCTTTCAGTAAAAAGATCTACAGCAGGTCCGGAGACGTAAGCAAGATTGGCCGAACTCCGTTATCAAATTTGTGTGTTATTTTTCTATTCTTGCTTTCTCATAAATCTGGCTTATCGGAAATTTGCGTAATTTCCCAACAACTGGTATCAGAGCTATTGGTGGTGATTTCTGTCAATTTTCTGCAAGGTTACTATTTACGTGAATAGTGAATTACGTGAATAGTGACATTTTGTCGACGATATTTGTTCGTTGACGTAGGTGTTCTAATACACGGTGGTTTACAGAAATAGTCAGAAACGATCCAGAGGAAGTCAGATTTTAGTGGGAGCAATGGCCGCAGATGAAGGAAGGGTGAAACTCGAGAAATTCGATGGCACAGATTTTGGGTTTTGGAAAATGCAGATAGAGGATTATCTGTATCAAAGAAATCTATATCAACCTCTCTCAGGGAAGAAACCAGAAGCTATGAAGGAAGAAGATTGGAATCTTCTAGACAGACAAGCCCTCGGAGTTATTCGATTGACGCTATCCCGTAATGTTGCCTTCAACATAGCAAAGGAAAAGACCACGGCGG